>OX453026.1:2926176-4366765 GCA_949699075.1 Asteroscopus sphinx
CAGTAAAAAAAAAAAAAAAAAAAAAAATATATAATAATCTTACTTATTTATTTTTTATGGTTATTTACCAACATCACGCCTCACTGATCTACATTATTGCATTGTGAATTTGTGTCGACGCCGGCTGTCGCTGAAAACCAGCGCTGTGTCTTTGCTCCGTGCATGAGGCACAGCAATATGCTGAGCGGTGGCCGTTTTGCGCGGATGTGACGCATATATTACCACACTTCTTGGCTCTGTACCTGTATTTGTTGTGTTCTTAAATTTTTTGGTAATTTTGTGCGTCACTTTTGAAGCAAATAAATATTTTTTCTTTCTTTCTTTCTTTCTTTTCTTATTTGTTTGTTTTATGCGATAAATTTCGTCTCAAAAATCATTATGTTGTTTGTCCTATATTAAGGACCTCAGTACTCAGGAGGCTAAATATTATGTATATTATCGTCCTCTTTATACATAGACCACTGCCAATCATAACCAGCCCATTACTGTCCTTCTGCTGGACTTGGGCCTTTAAAAGCCAAAGTCAAAGTATTTATTGCTTTCATTCATGTGTACTTATGATCTAAACAATACAATTATTATAGAAACAACATGAAACCCCGTCAGGGCACAGCACTTTAAATTACACAATTTAATAAAAATTAAATAAAATTAATTTAATAATAAAAATAAATAAATTAAATTAAATTTATTTATTAATTTAATTTTCTTTTCTTCATATAAGAAGGATTTAGGCCTTGATCGACCACGCTGGCCTACTGCGAGTTGGTGGACTGCACACACCATCAAGAACTGTATGGAGTGCAGATTTTTTTGATGTTTTCCTTCACCGTCAAAACAAGTGATAATCAAAATCCAATACGCACCAGACTGCGAACTGCAATTGCTGCTCATTTATTCTTCAATCGCCTTTTACCAAGTCCCAGCGAAGAAAAATATTATCTACGCGGCCGTAAAAACACTGCCGACCGGAGGATGACAAAACATTAACTGAGCATATCGCAGTCCACTGCTGGACATAGGCCTTTCGCAAGTTGCACCACAACACTCGGTCCTCTGCCTTCCGCATCCAGTCCCCCCCAGCCATGTTCTTTAGGTCGTCAATTCACCTGGAAGGGGGGCGCCCCGGGATGGTCGGGCGGGAACGACAATACAATACAATACAAATACTCTTTATTGTACACAAAAGAAAAAAGCAACATACCAACCTAACGACATCGGCGAATGTACCACAACCAAATCGTGGACGTTCTCAAAAAGGCCAGGTTAAGAATGCTCTAAGCCGACGAGCATGCATGATGAAGAATGCTCTAAGCCGACGAGCATGCATGATGAAGAATGCTCTAAGCCGACGAGCATGCATGATGAAGCGAAAAAAGTGTGTCAGGATCGTAGTAGGTTGAAATCCATAGTCTTTGCCTACCTATCAACCATATGAAAGTTTTACGTGTTCCGTTCAAGTTACGTCTATTATTAGGGCCATACGGAACTGCGATCGATTAGGACTATCGAGGTCAAAGCAAGGCAAGTTAAAAATAGCGATGGTTTAAAATATAACTGTAGAAAAGGGGGCTTTGATTTTGATTCGAAGCAGTTTCTATTTTCAAAAAAAGTGTTTTTCCACTTATCATGGAAAATGTGTGACTTATACATAGGTAGTAGTAGGTAGCTTATTTCAAGTTCTATTTCTATCGTACTTATATGTGATTTCATCATATCAGTTAATCAGAAACGTCCACTAACCTACAATTGTAAACAGAGACAATAAATTCTCGTGACAGATTCCCTATCACATTTAACATCCCAGTACTTGTATTCTTTTTAAAAACCTACAAGATTAAACCTTCATAGAGTCCATATATTGCAAAAGAAAGAAAATAGCCATGGAAAAAAAAAAGAATTCAAACATCGAACGAAACAAACCATTCAAATAAAAGCGCCAGAACATCAAAGTTGTTCCATAAATTTCACGAAACAAGAAACGATGAGCCCCACACAATTATCAGAAAAGTCAGAAAAATGTTTTTTTCAATTCATGCAGTTTGAATTTGTATCCTACAAAATGGCTGAAGTTGGCACTCACTGGCGAATTCCGGCAGTCAGAGTGTACGAACTTTTGCAATAAAAGTGTCGGCTCCGATCTCAGTGACGGCGGGCAGCGGCGAGCGAATTTTAATGAGAGTAATGAAAAGTTGAGGGCTTTTATGATTTTATTCCGATTTGGGATTCCGGCTTGACTATTTTTGATCTCATATTAAAAAACTATTACAATTTGCTCTCCACGCGACGTGATTGTGAGGTGACCTCACTATGTCACTATTTTATGTGATCGAAATTCAACACATCCCATTTCTGTAGCAGTAAACCACAGCTGATTCATTAACCCCCAGTTTCTGGAAGGCTGATCAATTTGATCTATTGTCAAATCTAATGTTAGCTTCTGTGATTGGCCGGCAATAATGTTAACAACCAATCACATCGCTTGACTTGAGATTTGACAGCTGATTAGTTAATTTTGGCGTTGATCAGCCTTTCGGAAACTGGGGGTTAATCACTTTTAGAACACAACTGCAATGCAAAACCTGCATTTCTCAATACAAGATTTTTTACTGTGTGAAAGAGTGACTAAAGTGGAAGGAAGGCAGAACTATTCTTACGTGACGTTTTATTAAATATCCTGTCAAACCAGCAAACTTGCTCACTCACACAAACACAAATCAACCTGTCCATCTCCTGATGCAATCATGATGGATTCAATTAATGAGAGCGCTGGTACCCATAACACTAGTTAAATCTTATATTGGGTAGATACCAGAGTTCAAACGAACACTTCATACCCACCAGAGAAATTATGTAACTACTTATAGTGCTATTTGTAAGTGTTTACTGTATACCATTTTATGTGAAATTAAAAAAAAAACGCACGTTAGGACCAAATTTAAAAAACTTTGGTCTCGAGTTTATGTGGTTATCATTTTTTGCAAATAAATTCTTGAAAAGAATACGTCGAATTACAAATCACTCTCTATAAAATTAAACATACCTTTGCAAAAATTGCTAATCGCTACCCTCTCTCACTGTGACCCGACCAGTACACCGCTTCCTCCGACCACTTTGAGCGATGTCCTGTTATTTATATTGTACGGAACCAATTGTTCTGCAAAGATACATTGAGTACTTCCACTAAACTACTGGCTGAAAAATGATGGCCACATTTATGTTGATAGCTTATGAATTGAGAGGTGAGGAGTTGGGATGATAAGTTATTTTGTGGAACAAATAAATACAGTAGGTATAAGGAATTATTAATTAATAATTTTTGGGTTCCATAGGAACCCAACGAACCCTTATAGTTTCGTCATGTCCGTCCGTCTGTCCGTCTGTCCGTCTATCCTAATCCTTTACAGCTTAATAACTTCTACAGTTATAAACATTAGTACATGTTATTTTGTTAAAAAATAGGTTAGATATAGATCTCAATTTTAAAAGAATAAAAAAACGAGATTATGTATTTAAGGGGTGGCGCCCATACATGTGAAATGGGGATGTAAATATTTTTTTCGCTGCACCCCCTCGTGTGGGGGATCATTGAATAGGTCTACTAAAATGAAGGTGATGTTGATGATGACCTTAGAGAAAAATGATCTCAGCAAAGAAGTTTAGTTACTTTCTATTTGAAAAAATCACAAAAAGTAACTTTGTGTTATGTTGACATGACACACTTCTTAAATTTGGCCCGCTAGATGGCGCTGTATAACAACACACTCTGAGTCGCCAATGCTGCCGTCTATTGCAAAAACGGAAAAAACCTAAATAGCCATGATTAATATTCGATATAGCCAGTGATTGGCGAAATACTGCCAAAGATCGCGGCAAGTGGCGTTCTCTCGTTTCGGAGGCCAAGACACATTTTGGATCGCTGTGCCAACGGAGTAAGTAAGTAAGTAATATTCGATATGATTCGTTACCTACCGACGGAAGCCTATAATATTGGCCGGTTTTATTTTTTATTTTTATAGTATGACGAAACCGCTGCCAAGCGTGGCGATTATGGCATATCCCCCCAATATATTCTTGGGGGAGGCCTGTGTCCAGCAGTGGACGTCGTACGGCTGAAATGATGATGATGATGGCGAAACGAACCTTTAGGCCCACCTGATGTTAAGCGGTTACCTTTGCCCATAACAACTGCAATACCACCTAGACTGTTGCCTAAATGGTACCGCAAGTCGGTTCGCTAAAGTGAGGCATGAAGATGGAAAGTCTCATGTGATTGTATTGTAATTTCACCGGCGGCACCCGTACCCTTCACAACGGAAAACAGCAATGCAAGAATCACTGTTTGTCGGGAGAAGTAGGAACGGTGGTAGTAGTTCCCCAGGCGAGCTCTTTCAAAAGGAGCTCTATAGCTACTTCTAAGTATTGCCACTCGTGTACTGCCCTGGCGCAAGGCCGCCTCATCTTCGCAGGGGCCCTTCGGGATCGTGGACGCTAAGAGTGGGGGGATTCGAGGCGTCTATTAAGTGACCTTGGGGAGGACAACAGTACGTGGTGGTCGCGTGCTACTGTGGGGGAAACAATATTGTTTTCCCGGGACGTGCCAAAGGCATAGCACTAAAGGGGCACCGGCGCGGTCCAATGGAGTTCCCGGAGCTCCTCTATTTTGTGCAGAGGATAGCCACCGTGTGGTTTTAGTCCGAGTAAGAGTCCGACATACCGCTCCGCCGTCACCAGACGGAGGGTATCCATGAGGATTTTCACCCGAAATCAAAGGTATTTTAATTGATTTTTCCTTTGATAATTTTCTTGCATTAATCTTGTAAGGAGTGCACAACATGAAGGTTGTCTAAATGCAAATACAGCCACACCACGTGCACCGTACGTGTGCCGCAGCAGAGGTTGTAAATTATGAAATTTAATACGAAGTGTCACGGAATATACAACGTTTGCAACACTTTTGCAAAGTGCAAATCCAGCTACCAGCTTTTTGCACGTGCAGTGCCGCCAGTGTTCTACATTTGGCATTAAATGTCACCTACAAGGTGCTCACATTTTCTAATAAGCTTATAAGCAATGCTACTAAGTTAGCTTCTGTATATAACCAGCTTAGGTATTATTGTCCCACTGCTGGGCACGGGTCTCTTCTCAGAATGAGATGGTTAAGGCACACCTCAGACACTCAATACAATTTAAATGCTAGCACCACCTACATAATATGTAGGTGGCATATAGCATATACAAGATTACGTCTGTATACGAACACACACACACGTGTAGGTTAGGGATGCTCGCCGCTCGTAATGCCGACTGGGTTCCAAGCGCTTCTCAGTCGTTCTCAGAGATGGCGTGCTTGTATAGCGACTGGCGATTGACATCCATTGCAATCTAGCAGTCCAATTGCCGGCAAAACGCGGGTGGGTGCGGGGTGCGGCGAGGAATCTTAAATTGGCGGGGGGCGGTGAGTGGCCGTTCTGTACGTTAATACTATTAGATATTCTGTGGTTAAGGCCTTAGTCCACCACGTTGGCCTTAGTGCGGGTTGGCAGGCTATACACACTCCATCGAGAACTGTATGGAGCACTCTCAGGTGTGCAGGTTGCCTCACGATGATTTCTTTCCTCCACCGTTGTGTCAAAGTAAGTGATAATCAAATTCTGATCCGCACATAAACTCGAAAAGTCAGAGGTGCGGGCCGGATTTGAAGTCAGACCCTCCTGCATGAAAGGCAAGCGTTCGACCGCTAGGCTATCACTGCTTCTTCAAGCTATTACCGCTTCTTTTAGCTTCTTCAAGCAAAAGGAATTGCAATTAAGCCAAAAAAATATGCAAAAGCAAGGAGAACTAAATCAGCCCGTTAATACTATTATAGAGACGAGCTTGATGTCGTTCTAGACAGCTGGCAGAAGGCGGCACAGAACCGCGATAGATGGAAAGAATTGAGGGAGACCTTTGCCCAGCAGTAGGACAGTACAGGCTAACAAAAAAATACTTTTATGCCACATTTACATTCAGCCTCTGCTCCTGCCGCTCGCACTGCTGACAATACTTCTGTGGCAGCATCGACGGCAGTGAGCGTTTACATACTGCTTCGCACTCGTTACGGGTAGTCAGAAGCCCGAAAGTCTGACAACTGGTGTAACCTTAGGATTTCAGAATTACCCAGTAACTGGATTGCTGGCAGTCGCTCCATGTAAAATACTGATGTTTAGCCACATCCGGTTAGACTGAAAGCCGACCCAAACATAATTGGGAATAGGTTTGGAGAAAGAAGATAATGTAATGAATGAATTTTTAGTAGTAGTAGAGCTCCTTTGTGAATATAATTGAATAGAATAGATTTTTTATTGTTTGTCACAGGTAATTGAAAATACAGATGTTATAAAAACTTTTTAACAAAAAATAAAACCGACTTCAAAAACCTTAACTAAAAAACCCGCGGAATACATAACCTCATCCTTTTTTTGAAGTCGGTTAAAAAGTAAAAAATAATCCTTGTATGTATTTCAAAATCTTAACATAAACCAAAATTTTGAAGGCGGCGCGTGACTGTCTGTCCCTTTGCGTCATGTAAATATAATGTACTGTCGAGGGCTTATCTATAAGTAGTAAAAAAAAACAGTTTATGCGAACATACATGAAAAACACGCGCCGCCTTCAAAATTTTGGTTTATGTTAAGATTTTGAAATACATACAAAGATTATTTTTTACTTTTTAGTTAAGGTTTTTGAAGTCGGTTTTTTTTTTCGTTAAAAAGTTTTTATTTCATACTTTTTAGTTGATAATTCACAGAAAAACTAAACTATTAGTAGATTATCTAGGTAAGCGAAACTAAATTAAACTGATTTATTGAAGCTGGTTAAAAAACTACACGACCTAAGTCAATAAATTTATATGGGACCACCGCGCGTACTTCCTCTACCAAATAAAAAAACAACCACGCAAATCGGCCCAGAAATCTCGGAGTAATCGGTGTACATACATGAAAAAAAAAAAAAAAACCCTCCGAATACATAACCTCCACCTTTTTCTGAAGTCGGTTAAAAACAAAAAAAAAAAAAACACAAAAAACCCGCGGAATACATAACCTCCTCCTTTTTTTGAAGTCGGTTAATAAAACAGTTTCACTGTAACATATCCATAAGATTTACAATACTCAGGGTGGTAAAGAAAAAAATATGGAGCTTTACGACACAGCGACTAAAGTAATTAATTTCATACAATATTCATTAAAAAAAGGCTTCCTAATGTAACGTTAATGTATATAATATTCATGTAATATTAAAGATAAAGATATATTTATTTGTAATAACATATGTAAAATTACGGTATCCGTCACGCGGGTTAACAGAATCTAACGCGAGCAGAGCCGCATGTAAAAGCTAGTATATACATATTATAAAGCTCAACATGTTATTCCATGGAAGGAAAGACTGAAAGAGCTCGTCCGGGGAAGTACTACCACCGTACCTACTTCTCTGCCAAATAGTGATGCTTGCATTGCTCTTTCGGTCTGAAGTTTTTTGTTTTAAATAAACCTAATTACAGGCACTTTTGAAACGTCAGGCTCTAGTTGCAAGGTTCCAAATTGTGGGTCCAATCACATGAGACTTTCCATCTTCATGTCTCAGTTTGGCGAACCGACTTGCGGTACCATTTAGGCAACAACCTAGTTTGTATTGCAGTTGTTATGGGCAAAGATAACCGCTTAACATCAGGTGGGCTTTTAGCTCGTTTTGCCATCCTATAGTATAATAAATAAATAAATAAAACTTGACTTATGGTTATTTCCAACTGACTTTGTCAAATAGCACTAAACTGCAAAAATGAGTGAGCTACTTGCGTGCTGGAGACCGCGAATCGGTAGACGTAGGTTAGGATACCCTCAGGCTCGATGGAGCGACGATATTGGCAAGGTGGCTGGTAACAACACTGGATGCGAGTGCCGAAGATCGAGTCAGTGGCTTGCCATTGGAGAGATCTATGTCTAGACTAATATAGGCTGATGATGATGACTGGCAGCACGCACTGCCACAATAAATCAGCGCCCTGCCCCCCTAGCCAAGTTACAATCTACAATCGTCAACGCTAATAGAAAACAATCTAAATGTATGGGAATGACATATCTCAACGTAAAAGTAAAAAGTCATCCGTTGAGATATGTCATTCCCACACATTTTGATGGTATTCTAAGCGTTGACGATTGTAGATTGTCAACTTGGCTAGGGGGGCTGGTCGAGAACCACCAAGTTCACAGAGTTCCTCACTCCCATACCGCAGAAATTCCTAACATTTGGAGCCCATTTTTTTTCCTATTAATCCATAAAGAATTCCGAATTGGAATAACTACTTAAACAAGCCGAATGGCTTTCCGAAGTATTGTCAGAATCGGAATCGTGTCGTAAATGTGTCCAGCGGTGCCGTTAACATAATTAATGCCAACAGTTTGAATCTAAACTCTGTGTAATTGGTATAATTAAGACTGTAGAGAAATAAGTCTTGGAGACGGTGGGATTTTTAGACGATTGAGATTTTTTTGTTATAGGCCTGTATCGCTTTTAGTCAAGCGGACGAGCTATTGTACGAAACATTTGGCGACTTCCTACAAAACCTTACTTGCGTTTAACAACCAACTAACCTGACGTTAAGAGATGGTGCAGCCAGCGATGGTACACGCCATCGCTTAAATAACAAAATATGCAGTGTCTAAAGATAATAGGTGAGATTTTCACGTGCATTTTTGTGGCGTAAGATCGTATGTTCTTTACTAATGATAGTTCCTTCCGGCTCCATAATAAGACCAGCTCTATGATACCATAATATTGCATTGTCACCGAACTTACATACATAGTACGCCAAATACCTACTTCACCGCCAAACAGTGATGCTTGTCTTGCTGTGTTTCGGTCTGCAGGGTGCCGGTCAAATTACAATCACTTGAGACTTTCCATCTTCATGTCTCAGTTTGGCAAACCGACTTGCGGTACCATTTAGGCCTAGGTGGTATTGCAGTTGTTATGGGCAAAGGTAACCGCTTAACATCAGGTGGACCTTTAGCTCGTTTCACCATCCTATAAAATAAAATAAAAAACAGTTATAGCGAATGCCAATTTTGAACTGGAAAAAGCCACATACGAACGAAGCAAGTTAATTAAAACTTTGTAAAAACAGTATAATCCGTTGATTTTGTTTTATTTGACGAAAGAAATATGTTGTACAGTGCTACATAATGTAGACAACTTCTTTACAACGATGTAGGCATTCATCATCATCATCATTTCAGCCGAAAGATGTCCACTGCTGGACATAGGCCTCCCCCAAGCATCGCCACAACAACCGGTCCTACGCTTTCCGCATCAAATGGATTCCCGCGACCAACACCATGTCGTCGGTCCACCTTGTGGGGGGCCTACCCACGCTGCGCCTTCCAGTACGCGGTCGCCACTCCAGAACTTTACTGCCTCATTGGCCATCCGTTCTGCAAGCAATGTGCCCCGCCCACTGCCACTTAAGTATGTAGCCATTATCTTGTAGAATTCATTACTACCAAACGGATGACCACCTGTTATAACAAATGATATTTTTTATTACCCTTTAATTGATAATATTTATGCCATGGTTTCCAATTTATTGACATTAACATGAGCGAGATCAAAAGCATGATATTCCTAAGGGAGCTCTCAAAACGACCCCTGATACCTATAACATACCCACCCACGTGTGAACGCATGACTCCGTGAAATACGTGGATGCTAGTACGTGCTGCGAAAATATTGAGTTAACTGGAAATAAAATGTGATGCCAAATGTATCGAAACAGATGCGCGCAGAATTAAAGTTTATGTAGCTTTTTGAGTGAGACTGCGAATCTGCAAACGTTAACTGAAGTGTCAGTGGGCTGGCACTGATCTTGTTAGCGGGATGACCATTTGAGCTGTCAAGTCCTTGAGTGGAGACCGCGAATCGGCAAACGTAGCATAGCTGTAGTGGAGGTGGGCTGGCTATGTGTAAACGAAGGCTGGATTCGATGGCCGTTGGAGCAAACAAGTCCTTAAGTGGAGACCGCGAATCGGCAAACACAGCGTAGGGCGCCCCCCTTCTAGTGGACCAACGACCTGATTAAAGCATCTGTGGGGGACTGAATGTGAAAGGTAGAGGCCCGAGTGTTGTGGCGCAGCTTGGCTTGGGAAAAGCCTGTCCTGCAGTAGACTGCGATAGGCTGAGTTGATTTTGATGAGCTACTGACCGACTCGTACATGACAGTAACTCGTATAATACGGTCTGCAAACGTAGCGTAGGACGTCCCCCAAGCAGATGGAATGGTAGATTGGATGTGGAAGGTTTGCCGTGTCTAAGAGTTTACAAGTCTATAATTGCATGTTAATTTATCAAAGTAACGTCACAACGGTCACAAGTTTGAGTGAGCAACTAAATACTCATTGAAAATTAACACCCACATTTGAAAGCCACTCCCAAATTCGATTTTATTTCTGCTTACGTCTTGTCGCACTTTCTATCCGCGCATGTAAATGCGTAGAAGCTTCGCTTCTGTCGGGCGGCCCGCGACGCCAACCGTTTTTTTTTTCATACAATAGATTTAGTTATAAAGTCATAACTCATACCCCAGCATTGGAGTATGTATTACCCAAAAGACAGCATCTACGTCCCTAATATTGTCATAGACATTATAGGACTCAAAACAGATAGCTATACTTTACCGATTTTACCTAAATCTTGAAAGGATGAGACCCTTCTCAGGATAGATTGTTGACTTTAGATCTTCAAATATCTACCTCATGTAATACTTAAGCCGAAAACACCTACCTACTTCGACAGAAGCCAACTCTTATCCAGCTTAACATGGTAACAACTTAAACATAAATTAGTTTAAAACGACTCTAATAGGTACTTAAAATACGAAAACCATCTTTATTCTATCGCAAGTGAGCGGGAGAGAATTTTCTTAAAATATTCTTTCTTCCGCAGACTTATCGGGCATATGCTAATAAGTCGAGATTGTGCGCGACTTAAGATAAAGATGACTGGATTTTTAAAGACCCGCAAACTTTGATATAAACTCTTTTGTTTTATTTTTCTATTTTCCTATACGATAACTTTAAGAGAGAGTTTATTTCGTTCTTATTACACAGCGTAACTGTATTAACGAGGGACATAAATGACATATTCTTGAATATGTTAGAATGTGCGTATTGTGCGTAAACATAATAAAACAAAATGTTTTTAATACATGTTGAAATTTGAATCGCTTATTTCCCGAAAAGTCCCTATGGGACCAATCCTGAAATCGCGAAAAATAAATCAGTTGGTCCCTAACAAAATGCAATTAACTAACCATTAACTCAGGTGGATTTTTATTTAGCCTGTTTTGGTAAGTAATTTCATCAGTGGGTCCACAAGGAACAGCAAAGAGTATTCCTCATGGGCCCACTGCTGAGTGGGACCACGAGGAATTACATTTCCTCGTGGTCCCACCAGTGGGGCAACGTAGTGGGACCACGAGGAACGGCAATGAGTATTCCTTGTGGGCCCACTGCTTAGTGGGACCATGAGGAACAACATTTTCTCGTGGTCCCACCAGTGGGGCAAAGTAGTGGAACCACGAGGAACGACCCATTTAAGTGAACACAAATGTAGGGACCAACTGATATTTAAGATGAAATTTTTTTTTTGTCTTTCAGTTCTAAGAACGGGGAACCCCGAAAATTTATTGTTCTTTTTTTTCTATTTTTGTGTGAAAATCTTAATGCGGTTCACAGAATACATCTACTTACCAAGTTTCAACCGTATAGTTCTTATAGTTTCTGAAAAAAGTGACTGTGACATACGGACGGACAGACAGATAGACAGACGGTCATGACGAATCCATAAGGGTTCCGTTTTTGCCATTTGGCTACGGAACCCTAAAAAGCGCAGCCGTGTGTACAAAATATATATTATCACGCTTGTTTCCCATAACATTGGGGTTGGCAGACACTATGCATTATACCTGCTACGATCCCGACACATCGCTTTCGCTTCATCTAACTTCATTAACCTCGTCATACATGCTCGTCGGTTTAAAGATTACGTAAACAATCATAAATAGGTACTCTTGTATTCTACTATTTTCTATTCCAAACTCCTTTCCCCTGTGCGAGGAGCGAACATCTCATATACCGTTCACATATAAGTTTGTGTGCATTTTTATCTAGTAGGGTATCCCCATGGTATAATAATACCAGGTAGTCTCTTCCCGTCACAGCTAGGTCACGTGATTGCCTCCGTACTACGTCATCGGCCGTAGAGCCAATAGCGGGCTGTTAGCGTGACACTTGTCAGTTTGATGTGCTGCTACTTTGTGAAAATAAATTACCCGAGCAAAATGCTTTTTTTCATTTACTTTCATCTATAAAGAATCACTTTTTAACTAGTAATTTCATATAGTTTCCTTTATTAACTAATTAGATGAATAACACGAGATAACAAATAGTTAAGCTAGTTAGGAATTTATTTTATATTCATTATGAACAAAAATCTCTTTAAGTATATTGAAGATATCAATCAATGGCAGCACTGATCGTGACGTAGCTTGGAGGCATCGCGCTGTCATTGCGGGAAGAGAATACCTGGTGAAACATCTTATTATACCATGGGTATCCCCATGTTGGAAGGAACTTTTCCAATAAAACTGTAATGCGGTCCGTGACGCCCGATATTGTGTGCTTGTGTGTGTATGTGAGCATGTGTGGAGGAGTTTGTGGGACATAATGTATTTGTGAACATGGGGGAGCGGAATTATGTTTTTATTTTTATATGTTTTATACAATTTGTATAGTTATAGAGGTTCATATGTATATGTAGATATAGTAAATATTTTTATTTGCAAGAAACATGGTTTTTACAAACATGCTATTTGGTTTTTGGCAGGTACATCATGCGTCAGTGTGTCTACTATGATCGGCATTCAAAACATTATTAATTAGGTAGATCATTATCATCATCATTTCAGCCGAAAGACGTCCACTGCTGGACATAGGCCTCCCCCAAGCATCGCCACAACGACCGGTCCTGTGCCTTCCGCATCCAGTGGATTCCCGCGACCTTCACCAGGTCGTCGGTCCACCTTGTGGGGGATTAATTAGGTAGATTAAACATTAAATCAATATAATACGTATTACACAATCAACGATGCAACGGAGTTGCTATTCATATACTGCACAAGAGATTGAAGAATAAGTCAACGGAAGTAATTTTTAGGGTTCCGTATCCAAAGGGTGCCAAACGAAACCCTATTACTCTCGCTACGCTGTTCGTCCGTCCGTTTGTCTGTCACAGCGCTGTATCTTTTGAACGGTAATAGGTAGCCGGTTGAATTGTTCTCAGAATTCGTGTTGCTCTGATCCCTATCACGAAAAATACTAAAAATAAAAAAAGTCTAAAACGAAAGGATACAAGAAACATCGAAAAACATGAATTTTTTTCAACGTTTTTGTTCCTGCTCTATCTTCAAAACGGTAATACTTACCAGCGTCAAACTTGGTATAATTATAGTGCATCCTATTTAGTTTAGCAAGAAATAATAAAAGTAGGGTAAACATATACTTATTATGTGGTGGTACCTGCGTAAGAAAGAGATGCAAAAAATTCATATTTCGCTCACAATGCGTTAATGTCTTTTGATGAACTCTCATAAATTAAAAAACATACATAACATAACATCACGCCTGTATTTCCCCGAAGGGGTAGGCAGAGGTGTAATAGTACACCCACATTTCGCCAGTTATGTTATAGTCCCATATAATAGGGGGCGAGCCTATTGCCATTAACCGGGCACAAATCCATACTTCGGGCTGCTACTGAGAATTTCCTAATGAAAAAACCCAATAACACTTTGCCCGACCCGGGAATCGAACCCAGGACCGCACGCTCAGCGCACGATCAACGAGGCAGTTAAAATTAAATGAGTTTATATGGGGTATCAGGTCGATGGGTGGTAAGAACCCTTACTGCGTGAATCCGACTTGCACTTGGCCGATTTTTTTATGAATCACGACAATGTGAGATCTCGTAAAATACTTCATAATAATAATAATTAACGTGTAAATGAAGGAGACTATAATTTTGCCTCACATAATGTCTCTTTTGTCACCCAAGGAAATCAGGTTTTCTCTTAGACAACATTTCTCAACCATTGTTCTAATGTCAACATAAAAAATTCGCACAAAAACACAGGTTGTACACGAAACAAAATCATAACCATCAATTTTATTATTGCAGGATAAAAGAACATGAGGATGATGTCGTTATCATAAATTATAGATTTTCGAATGTTAAACCGCGGGGCGCTCGTAAAGTTAGAATAAAACAAAAAGGACGTCGACACCTATACAGGCTGCTCTTTTGTTTAGGGTTGGCACTTCTAATTAAGGCCCAGAACACCGCGGAATGAGAGTGAGCGAGAAGCAAAATACAAGGCTTGCCGGGAAGGAGTAGTGCGGCATGAAGTTGACGCCACTCCGAATGAAAGTGCATTTAAAGAAAAAAAAAATACTCAGAAAATATGTGTATTTTCGATAAAAATGGCTCAGTAGAATTATTTCAAAACAATAAAACAATATTTAGGTAAAATCTCATTCCTAAATACCAATAAATGTAGGATATATTTAGGAAACTGTCTGAAAATAATCCGTTTCAGTGGTATGTTTGGATTTTTTTTATGATCGAGCTTCATGTTTTGGACTCAATAACATTGTCACGTCTACCCTTGAGTAACATGTATTTTAATTTCAGTACCATAGAGTAAGTAGTTTTTGAGCGGGATTCGCTTTAGTTTGTTGATTTCTTTGAAAATGGAATCTATGGAAGCGACATTATTGTCTATGCAATTTTACAGATAAGATATTTATAGTCTTCTCTCTTTAACATACGTGGAGCCACATGTGAAGGAAAGATACGACACTACTTTCATACGTCAGTTTTCCGTGACATGAATTACTGAGCGTGGCGATTATTTGAAAATCCGCCATTTTTTGTCTCGAGTTGTTGTGGTTAATAAAACCACAAAATCTACGAATTAAAACGTTTATTATCCATTTTAACCCAGGAATCATAACAATTTTTCTGAAACAACTCTATCGATAAGTACTACAATTATATTTTTGTAAAGAACAAGACTACTAGGCGGCCATAATATGTCTCTGACATTTCAAAAATCGACACGGTTTTTTTACGTTTATGTCAAGTCCAATAGTTCCATAGTCAAAGGTTGATTTACGGGTTTCGGCCCCTTAAGCAACGTTCATTAAAAGCTTTTATTTCGCTTGCTTAGTTATTTGTCCGTTTTAGTTTTGATATCAATTAAATAATATTAAAGTTGAAACATAAAAAATATATTTGAAAACCACGTTGTGTTATTACAAGTTCTATTGTCATAATTGTTGATAACATTTTCAATTCAATTCATTTCTTTCTTCTTCATAATAGACAGAACAACTTAGATCGCAGCAACAATTATTATAAATGGCAGTCTTACTATATGTAGTTCGTAAAATACAACTTGAGTCCTTTTACAGATGTCAAGAAAGAATTAATATCAAAATACGTACAAAATGTAGGTACGTATTTGACATCTGTCACACAGGACTCAAGCTGTATTTTGCGAGCCTTAATTCCTAGCTAGACAGTGAAAGTGACGATGCCTATATCATTATTATTATTTATTTTCAGCCTATATTATCCCACTGCAGGGCAAAGGCCCCCCTTTCCTTTTCCACTTTTTCCGATCAAGTGCATGTGTGGACCAGTCTTTACTATACGCTTCTAGCTCGTCCACCACCTTCGCCTATATTATTGGATCAATCAACTCAGCCTATCGCAGTCCACTGCTGGACATAGGCCTCTCCCAAGTTGCGCCACAATGCTCGGTCCTCTGCCTTCCGCATCCAGTCCCCCCCAGCCACGTTCTTTAGGTCGTCGGTCCACCTGGCACCTGGCATATTATTGGATAATCTTTTCCATTTAATTTTAATAACCATTCCAAAGAGCAAGGAAACATACAATTGTGATAACTATATTTTTAAAAACACTGCTTGAATTCCTCATTGGACCCGATACTATTTAATACCACACCCAAACCCTCTACAAATCTAACGCGCCAACCCTACAAACGCCTTAATAAATCCCTCAACGCATAAAAAAAATTCAACGTGGTCGCACGTAAAACACGCATCCCGCGCCTTCTCGCTTCCCTCAGCCCGTAATCTCGTAAACGAAAACGTAACCCACATCCACTTGACGAGAAAACGACTTTATTTACTTGTTTTGCAATGATCAGGGATGAAAGGGTAACAATGTGGGGCGACAGGTGAATTACGTAATAAATTGTTATAAGTAAATAGTCGGATGGCCGATGGGGCAGTAAAGTTCTGGAGTGGCGACCGCGTACTGGAAGGCGCAGCGTGAGTAGGCCCCCCACAAGGTGGCCCGACGACCTGGTGAAGGTCGTGGGAATCCGCTGGATGCGGAAGGCGCAGGACCGGTCGTTGTGGCGTTGCTTGGAGGAGGCCTATGTCCAGCAGTGGACGTCTTTCGGCTGAAAGAATGATGATGAAACATAAATTACTATTTAATTCATCATCATCATCTCAGCCGAAAGACGTCCACTGCTGGACATAGGCCTCCCCAAGCAGTTTGGGGGGATATGCCATAATCGCCACGCTTGGCAGGCGGGTTGGCTATCGCAGTTGGTTGGTTAAATACTCAGAGAACTCTGCTGCCCATCCTCAGGTGAATCCCTTAGTCGCCTTTTACGACACCCGTGAGAAGATATAGGGTGGTGCAATTCTTTACGTCCGGCACCACACGAAAATGATAATGTTGGTGCTGCTTCTGTCAGTTACCTTAAGTTCAGTTCGCAAAAAGTGACAACTGATCAAACTTTAAGCGTGTGCTACACGGTGAGCAACCAGCCTCCCCACCAAGGTGACCTTGGTGGGAGGTTGGTCGCTGACAGCCGTCGTAAAACTAAATTTGGTGACAAACCATGTTGGTTGGAACTACCAGTAAGGTCATCTTGGTGAGGAGGCTGGTTGCTCACCGTGTAGCAGACTCTTGAGGAGATCGATGTTAAGCAGTAACTGGGTTGCGGGCATAGAAATATAATTAATAAGATAGTAGAAATGTTATCTACTGTCTTTTAATACCAGGACGCGTGTCGCAGGTTTGCCGCTACCAACACATAATTAAGCAATTACGCCCACCATGTTGCTAGCATTCAATGCAAAATAAATTAAGCCTAAAACAAATCCGCTGTTAGATATATTATGCTGCAAAATACAGTTTTAAAAGCAGTTAAACCATTAATTTTTCCACACACAACTAAATCAACTCAGCCTATCGCAGTCCACTGCTGGACATAGGCCTCTCCCAAGTTGCGCCACATGCTCGGTCCTCTGCCTTCCTCATCCAGTCCCCCCAGCCACGTTCTTTAGGTCGTCAGTCCACCTGGCAGGGGGACGCCCTACGCTGCGTTTTCCGATTCGCGGTCTCCACTCAAGGACTCGTCTGCTCCAGCGACCATCGGTCCTTCGACAGACATGGCCAGCCCACTGCCACTTCAGCTTACTGATCCTACAAGCTATGTCACACACATAAAATATACATATTACATGAAAAGGTAACAAGACAAATTACAAATAACACAACATGTATACAACATAATATGTGTAGCAAGGGATCCAGCTCAGTATTTGCTGTGCAGTTTTAGTGACCCTTCGTCCAAAACAGCAATGGTGATCAAGCAATATCTCCATAGTGAGGTATAATATGGCAGAATATTCCGCACAAATCATGACGGAAAATGGCCCCAAAAACACATTCCCCGTTGCAGTTTTCAAATCTATATTTTCCTCTTCGTACTTATAAAAGGTCCCTTGACTCCACTAGCCCCTCTACTTACCAAAAGATAAAAGTTCAAGCGCCATGATGCCTTCAAACCCATTGATTTGACGACGAATAAAGATAAATAAACTAAACTAGGGCCCTTCGTAAAGGCCTTCTAAAATAATCAAAGAATGTTTCCTTAAAACATAGAAGTATAACACAGTCGATTTTGAACTTTATGTCGGAAGAATAAACTTTTTTTTCATTTGTGGTTATTGAGTGACAGTTAAGACTTGCTTTAGTATTGGGATATATCTCTAAGGATGTGCTAGAGGTAAGATGAATAAACTAAGGATGTCACTTTCAGTAATATTTTAAAATTAGTGTTGAGAATTTTATATATTTCCTTGTTTTAGAAACTTTTAGGTGCTTGTTCCGTTTGGTGCTGGACGTAAAGAATTGCACCATCCTATATCTTCTCATGGGTGTCGTAAAAGGCAACTAAGGGATTCACCAGAGGATGGGCAGCAGCGTTCTCGTATTTAAACAACCAACTGCGATCGTCAACCCGCCTGCCTAGCGTGGCGATTATGGAATATTCCCCCCCCCCCTTTGGGGGAGGCCTTTGTACATCAATGGACGTCTTTCGGCTGAAATGATGATGATGATGAGGTGCTTTTTAGGGGTAGCTTTTCCTCAAATTCTATGTTAGATATTACTAAAAAAGCGTTTCTTTTATTAAAATTAAGTATTGTAGTTTAGTGTCAATTTAAAAAACTATTTTTGTACTTTAAACTATTCAAAAATTAAACCTTCAATCCACCTGAATTTCAGGTGGTTACAATAAGAAAAACTTGTAAAGAAAATGACGATTGTAGACGACCAATAAAACTAGACAAAATATTTGCGTTCAACCTTCTTTCTCAACAGGAATAACAAAACTGCAGACCATGCATACAGAAAGCTGACTGAAAATAACCAAAACTTTAATAACTTTATATTTGAATACTTTGAAACGTTTAACCGCAAAATGTTATACCATTTATGCAAAATATATTGCATAGACGAGACTCCATTTTGAAACACATACGGTGTCACTTAAAATAGAGAAGATCATTTAAATAACACATTTAAACGACATTTTAAACATAATCCCGCGTTTGCGAATAAAATGTATATATTATCTTGCATCAGTATCCTTAAAAACCAGTGATAGCCTAGTGGTTGAACGCTTGCCTTCATGCAGGAGGATCTGAGTTCGATCCTGGCCCGCACCTCAGACTTTTGTCATGGACACCATGTTTCCAGAATGTATGTCACTTGCAACATTGTTAAGAAACCTACCTACTTGAGAGGACTTGAAAAAGTTTTCGATGAGGTAATTTGTTCATCAACCTGAACCAGGCCCCAGCAGCGTGGTGGACTAGGGCTTACCCATCTCATTCTGCGAGGAAGTCCGTTCCTAGGAATGAGACAGTAAGGGTACATTTAGACGGGCCACGATTCAACCACGCCCCAGTGGCAAAAAAAAAGAAAGTCAGGCAGTGGTCATGTAGTGTGTGTCTCACTGCAGCCGCCTTAAGTTCCGAATAAATAAATAATAAATAAAATAAAAATAGCCTTTATTCCCTAAATTGAGTTACATGATTCAGGTACTAACTTCATAAAAATATGACGTTAAGGGGTCACCCATTTCTGGATGAAGGCCTTCATCTGTTGCCATCTCTCTCCTTCTTGGACCGTCCTGGTCCAAGCCTTTCCAGCCATTGGATTCACCAGAGGATGGGTAGCAGCGTTCTCTGAGTATTTAACCAACCAACTGCGATCGCCAACCCGCCTGCCAAGCGTGGCGATTATGGCATTTACCACCCTTTTGGGGGAGGCCTATGTCCAGTGGACGTCTTTCGGTTGAAATGATGATGTCGATGAATGGAACTACGCGTTTTTATATAATTTCGTGACCGGCTACGTGGCTTGGTGCTGTGGGCTATCTTGTAGTTGTAACCCGTCTAAATTAACCCTAATAGGCTAATTATAGTACTATCATCCGAGAAAAAAAACCGTATAATAAAAATATCTGTATAATTTTTAAACAAGCAGCCCTAGCAAGAAGAACAATTGATTTTCACAAGCTTAGGCAATTTTATTGGCTAAGAGCCTCTCGATAAGACAGCCTATAAGTAGGGTCACGCCTCTTACACGGTGATAAGTACAAAATTGTTTAGATATCCGGAATTTTGTATTTTAAAAAGCTTGCTAGCTCCGAAAATGCTGTTTTTTAAACTGGATAAAAATCAAGCTGCCATAAAAAGAAAATATCTATTTTAAGGCCGTGTGCTGATCTATATGTAGAAAGTATAGACCACCATTAGTATCACTAAAGCGTCTTAGGAGGAACGTTCTACTGTGAGGTTTTAGCCATGGTATAATAACACCAGGAAGTCTCTTCCCGTGACAGCTAGGTCACGTGATTGCCTCCGTACTACGTCATCGGCCGCGGAGCCAATACCGGGCTGTTAGCGTGACACTTGTCAGTTTGATGTGCTGCCACTTTGTGAAAATAAATTACCCGAGCAAAATGCATTTTTTCATTTACTTTCTTCTATAAAGAATCACTTTTTAACTAGTTATTTAATATAGTTTCCTTTATTAACTAATTAGATGAATAACACGAGATAACAAATAGGCTAGTTAGGTATTTATTTTATATTCATTATGAACAAAAATCTCCTTAAGTATATTGAAGATATCACTCAATGGCAGCACTGATCGTGACGTAGCTTGGAGGCATCGCGCTGTCATTGCGGGAAGAGAATACCTGGTGAAACATCTTATTATACCATGGTTTTAGCTACATTCTTCCATACATTGCCTTTTTGAAGTAAAACTTCTTTAGGCACGCTTGACTTGGGGAGTAAGCCGGTGAATGCGTTACGACGTTACGAGTCGTGAGGCGAACGGAGGGGGTAGTGCGGGACGCGGGGAGCGAGGCCACGACACAGCGCCGCCGGCAGATGTACGCGCACCGCGCCGCCATTCCTTTGTTTTCATTGAAATAAGATTAAGGGAGATATCAGTTAGTGAACGTTTTACTTCAGTCGTGTGCACACTCGTTATTTTTTACGTTTTTTATTGATGAAATTAGCGTTTCTGGGGAAAATTGTTTTCACACCCTAAATCTTAAAAAATCTTATGTTTTTGATGTCGATCGCTTGGCTAGATTATAATCTACGCTTAGATGTTATGTTTTTCAAAAAATATTGTTAGTTTTCTAATGAATACTACTTTTCTTCGTCATAATTTCAACGCAAAAAATCGTTAATTTAAGTGCCTAAATTTTTACGGTTTAGATAACATATAAATAAATTAATAGTTTAAAAAACACTAGAAAAACACGCTTTTATAAATTGAAACCTGATCGTGTTCAAAGTCCATTACGTGGCCTTTCTCACAAGTGCAAACACGACTATGATACGATATTCCATCATGGAATGCCAGTGCCTATCTTCCGGCTTCATCATCAGACCTTGAAACCTAATCGTGGTCAAAGTTCATTACAAGACTTTTCTAAGAAATCCAAAACAGCTATGATACGATTTTCCATCATGAAGTTCCAGTTCATATCTTCCGGCTCCATCATCAGATCAGTTCGACAGTACCATATTATTGTATTGTCATCAGAACTACATACAGCTGCCAATTGTCATTACGCTACGACCCTTAGAAGATGGTTAAATTAGTTACCTTAGATTCCATTACATAGTTAGTTACATACAGGTCGACCTAATAAAAGCGTGTGAAAAATAACCTCCTCCTTTTTTTGAAGTCGGTTAATCATTGAAATCGGATAACATTTAGGGGTGCGAAAAGCTGTCGTAATAGAAACATCAGCTTGCATGCAAGTTTAATAGCATCCTACACAAAAGTGTTACTTCATACATATTGTAAGTTGTACTTGTACAATGCAAACGCGGCTTTCCAGTGCGATCAATCTTCGTCAGACCCGAAGCTCACTAAATGGTTTTAAAATGTATGCATGCATTTGTTAATGACTTCTCGAGTTGTTCATCTATAACGCTGAATCCCGGGAAAATGTTACACTAAAGAATATATTATTACAGAAAATGCACACGTATTTGAAATTTAGAACGCTTTATGTAAATTGAAGCTAAAATTAATTTAGTCTGCTAAAACTAAGGGTATATTCTGCAGGGTACACTTAATACCTCTTAATTGGGACCTTGATACGGCAGAGTGCACGTTCACTTAGATTATAATATAATAAGCAGAATACAGGGTGCCCCATTGCCAAGCTTCGTGGAAGGAAATTAATATAAATATTGAAAATAAAGAATTTTACTTATAGAAGACTTCATTTTATTTTTAACGTTAGTAATACTGCATTCAAGGATTTTTGAAAAGTGGCTTCCCTGAGACGGGAATCGAATCTTCAAGTATGCCAAAAAATATCATCCTGAATTTTCTTGTCACCAATCGAAAGAGTATAATAAGAATTAAGTAAGGTAAGTAATTCGTAAATAAAGATTGTTTTTTTTTTCGGTTGGTTTAATTAGTACTAACTTCTAACCCTCTCGATTTCCGAAGAAGCGAATCAATAATAAAGTGAACGGCTATAATACTCCATTTGACTTCATATTTTTGACCAATCCTTTGTAAGTAATCTATGGTTTTATAATGTATTACGTTGGCACCACTGTTAAAGATAGCCACGATTTTTTTTACCAAATAGATAGACACGAAGAAAAGCGTGTTAATAAAAACGTAGTAAAAATCGGACTTTTTTAGTACAAAGTCAAGGTCAGTAATTATCCGAGGTCATGACGTCACAGTGTGCCACAAAAGTGGCTTATCTTTATGGAGTTCTGTGGTTTTACTACTTTTGACCCTCTTTGATGAGTTAGAACGGACTAGATTAGAGCATAGATCAAAAGATAATCACATTGGTAGACCCCTAGCCGAAGCTTCGACGATGGAAGACCGGGTGATTCACCAGCTTGCCATCCTAAATCTGTTTTTGAAGCGAAGCCTTATAACGCACTTTTGAGATGTGGACTTATGAACTCACAAAGAGTGAAACGTCATGAACGCGGCAATGAAACGCACCTCTTTGGCTGGGCAGCGCGTATTTATTGCCCACATGAGTGAGCGAGACAGAGTAAAAGGCGCTGCTGGGGAGGGAACGGCTAACGTTAGGCCGCACGGGGAGAAGGGGCTCGCCTGCTTGTGGCGGACCGGGACCTGCCAGGGGTGGTTGTGCAAATACACGCCACGTCGGCCAAAGGTAGCTGAAGGAACACCATGGTGGTTTTAGTCGGTAAGAGTCCGACACCGGCTCCGCCGTCCCAGGGCGGAGTGCATCCATGAGGATTACACGAACACAAAAAAAAAACATTGTTAAATGGAAATACTGAGGTAATATGTACTACGTACTAGAGTAGACATTACGAACAAAAATTATCGCACAACTTGCTGGCCGCGAGGCACGCGCGGCGCGAGTGTAGCTAAATGAGTGAGAGTGCAGGAGCTCTAAAATGTGTTATAAACATTCGATTCGAGGTGTCTTCTCTAGTACGTAGTACATATTACCTCAGTGAATGGAAACGGAATCTGGTAATCTAAATATAAAATACAAAGTCGGTTTAGTTACAACATTTGACGACCTCTGTGGTCTAGTGGTTCGAGTGTTGGACTGCTGATAACGAGGTCGTGGGTTCGATTCCCACAGGACACAAATATTTGTGTGATGAACATAAGTGTTTGTGTTGGTCTGGGTGTGTTGCTTATGTATTATAAGTATGTATTTACAAAAACAAAAGTATATAACTATTATATACATTGTCTAGTACCCATACCACAAGCTCTGCTTAGTGTGGGACTAGATGGTGTTGTGTAAAAATGTCCCAAAGATATTTTCCAAAGATATTTACAACTCAAGAACGGCTAAACCGATTTAAATGAAATTTGGCATACATATAGAATATAAGCCGGATTAACATATAGGCTATTTTTTATTCCGAGAAGATCTACAGTTCCCGAGAGATGCGCGATAAACGACATTCACGCGGGCGAAGTCGCGGGCATAGACCAGTATGCCTTAAAAGAAGCAAAGCTGAAGATAAGCGTATACAAAACATTGACCAAACTCATTTATTACTCAAACACCAAAATAAGATGCATCAAAGTAGCAAATTATGAGTTTTTTCCGGCCAATAAGCATCTGTTTAATACAGATATTACAGTATGTCTTGGGAATTTTATTAAAACTCAGCGACGAACAAGCACACAAAAGATTTATTAAGAAAAGACGATCTCCGGCGAATACCCTGATGGATTAGTATAGACAGGTAAATATATTCGCTGATTGGAAGATTATTGGAATATTTTAAGGCTATTGGTTCAATCGTAGGAGTAATACATTTTAAGACAGTGCTGATGGTGTTTTAATATTGATACTTTAGTGATTGCTTGAATTTTGGATAAGGGAAAGTTATATCGATCAGTTGCCCGACATTTTGAGCAATTCCCCTGAAATGTATGAAGAAATTATTTGTTTCTTTAACATTACTTTTTTTAAAGGATTTTTTCAATAGGTACCTGGCAATTAATTTAAGACGCAGCGTAGGGCGCCCTCCCTTTTTTTTTTAAGCGGAGAAAATGCCTATCGCATGTCACACTGCCGGGGAAGCAGTGTGGTTATGTGGGGCTCGCACCCACTAAAAACTCCGCCGTGTGCCTACTTTCGCCTTGGGTGGATGGGTCACGAGAACTGCTACGCATGACTTTCGCGACCCACCCAGCGCGGCCCACTTCAGGGCCTACATACTTTAATTTTTACACACTCTTTTGGCGATGTCCGGGCACACCTGGGACATCACCACAACTAAAGGGCCGTGCAATGCGGACAATAGACTCCCCAATCTATCGCCCGCTGGCTTTATTTAGGGTGGCATCAGATCGCCATATAGACGCCTGCGCCGACCTGTCCGTCTGCGGCAGATCGGATCAGCGAGAGAGTCTTCCTCCCTGACCCGCTCCGCCGCTTCGTTCTGCGAGATAATCTCCTCGCAAAAGGACGCGACCGCCTCCCAAGCCTCTTCACTGTCGGCCATGGCCTTGACCACGGCCGGCAGCGAGAGGTCTCCCCCGATTGCTGCCGTGAGAGCACGGCGCTGCACCACCCAGACAGGACACTGCGCCAGAGTATGAAGGGCCGTGTCCTCACTACAGCCGCACTGGTGGCACACGGGAGTAGCCTCCCGTCTCGCCACTTTGTGCAGGTATCTGCCAAAGCAACCATGCCCTGACAATACCTGCACCAGACGGAAGGACAACGTCCCGTGTCGCCTCCGCACCCACTCCTCAAGAATTGGCTGGATAGCCCCTATGGTCCAGTGACCGGCACTGGGCGTCTCCAGCCGCTCCTTCCACTGCACAAGTAGGGCAGCCTGCGCCTCACTGCGCCACGTCTTCACAACTTCAGGCGGCGGGCGTCTGCCACTTTCCGCCTGATGGTCCGCACCATTCCGATAGACTTCGGCAAGCACCTGAGCCTCCAAGTCCCACGGGGGAGTGCCTGCTAATGTACACGCCGCCTCTGCAGATATTGTGCGGTATCCGCGTATGACCCTGACTGCCATGACTCTCTGTGGTCTCCGCAGCAGAGCCTTGTTTTGGGCATTCAGGGACTCCGCCCACACCGGCGCCCCGTAGAGTGCCATTGAGCGCACCACCCCCGTATAAAGCCGTCGGCAGCTCACATTTGGTCCACCCAGGTTCGGCAGTAGCCGGCTAAGGGCGGACGCTGTGCCGATCAACTTTGGTGCAAGCTGCACAAAGTGCTCGCCGAAGTTCCATCTTCGGTCCAAGACTAGGCCCAGATATTTCATACGCGACCGGACCATTATACTGGCATCACCAATAGTAATGTGGGCGCCAGCCGGTAACGTGAACGTGGCTGGGGGGGACTGGATGCAGAAGGCAGAGGACCGAGTGTTGTGGCGCAACTTGGGAGAGGCCTATGTCCAGCAGTGGACTACGATAGGCTGAGTTGATTGATTGATTGAATTAATTTAAGATACTATCTTAATAGATAGAAAATATATAAGACTATTGTTACGGGACTTTTCACGCACAGATAAATTAGAACAAAAATTTTAACATAGCTCGACGTTTCGGCCCAGTTGCAGTTGTTAGCTTACGGCCAAAATCAATATCCAATCTATCCACAATTTACCCTACTAGAGATTGAAATTTGACATATTTTTTATGAAGCTTATTTCAAATTCTAGTAGGGCAAATCGTGGATAGATTGAATATTAATTTTGGCCGTTAGTGGCTAAAGCACTGGCGTACTGAGCCAGGAGTCGCAGGTTCGAATCCTGCTCGTGAGCGATTTTTTCTTTCCACATTTTAAATCGTAACATTTCACTTCGCATGCGTTAATGCGTTAAAAATAATAAAATAATTAGCAAGGGTAATATCTATACGACTTAGAATTAACTGCAAAGTTAGTCGAGTCAGTGAAACACTGTTTCTTATTAAGATATCGCTGACGTCACCCAAAGACGTGCCAAGTGGATGAGAATTTCGATACCCCGAGCAGTGTTCCCGGTAGCTTAGTAGCTAAAGCACTGGCGTACTGAGCCAGGAGTCGCAGGTTCGAATCCTGCTCGTGAGCGATTTTTTCTTTCCACAATTTAAATCGTAAGATTTGCTTCGCATGCGTAAAAATGCGTTAAAAATAATAAAATAAATAATTATTAATTTCAACTTTATATCTCTACCCGTTCGTGACAAACAAACAGACAGACAGACAGATGGACAACAAAATTATTCTACAAGGGTTCCGTTTATTATTTTTGAGGTACGGAACCCTAAAAATATAACCATAAAAAGTACATGATAAATTCATAATCCACTCTTTTTCGGTACGGTCGGCAAATATTGATTACCTCTGGGAGTACCAGTCAAATATGTATAAAGCTTTTCACAAATGATTCTTAAACATGTAGGACGTATATTTAAACGCGAAATTCGACATGTTTTTTCATCCCTTTTCATCCAGGGAGATGAAATATAAATTAGCTCGTCGTATCCATTCGTTTTGATAAAGTACGGTGCGCATATTATTTGAATTTTAATGCCCTTGTTAATTTGACTTTTGTGCTTTAGAGAAATGTTTTATTTTAATTCGGAATTCATGGTAGTATTTTCTCTTAGAATGTGACAAAATTTCAATGGATGGATACAGAGTAGATATTAATCAATATTTATTGTGATTAACACAGGACTGAAACAAAAACCGGCCAAGTGCGAGCGCTACGGGTTCCGTATCATATTTTAATAAAAGAAGTTATAGTAACACATATTTTGTGAAATTTTCAACTAGGTACAGTACGACACAAACAATAAGGCGCGTCGTCAGTCTTCGTTCGCAGAGCCACGAAAAGACGATCGACGAAAACACCCGAAACATCAAGAAAATATAATCAGCCTATACAAGGCCCATAAGGTGTTAAAATTGATTGCCGTGACGTCTTTTTCAATTTTTCGCACACGCTTCCGTACTCTAGCGGCAGCGGCTGAGAGTTTTGGCGCACAGCGATGGTGTTTTCTGATTGGTTAGCCAAATTCCCGCGTGTTCAAATTGTATCTTCTGCGCAGGTACACTTGACCTAACGGAATCATGACCCACCATAAGCTTAATTTTCAACAAACATTCTGATACAATTAGGTCGCATTTCACTCAAACATATTTCCTTGGCAACAAATTTGTAATCAATTTTATTGGGTAGTGACAGTTAGTTTACCAATAAAAGTCGTCTTCCTGTGCCATTTCCACATTCTAAACATTGTTCCAGCTTTATCAAAAACGTAACTTTTTCCAATTAATAAACTATTGCTTTAATAACAAAGCTCAAAATTTCATAGACCTCTGTCCCGTATTATTGCAGTATTAATGCAGTTTCCTTAACATTCAAAATTTTCTAAGTGCAGCACGACGGTAATAAAAAGAAATTTTACTGTTTTGACAATTTCATACGAATTATCTCCTCCTCCTTATCTCTTCTCATGGGTGTCGTAAAAGGCGACTAAGGGATTCACCAGAGTATGGGCAGCAGCGTTCTCTGAGTATTTAACCAACCAACTGCGATCGCCAACCCGCCTGCCAAGCGTGGCGATTATGGCATATCCCCCCCTTAATTGGGGGAGGCCTATGTCCAGTAGTGGACGTCTTTCGGCTGTAATGATTGATACGAATTATCGGCTGAGTGGGTCATGATTCCGATTTGTCGACTGTACATCGGTGGGCCTTATAAAATGTGTACTAGTGTAGCTACCTGTTACGTTTGGAAAGATACAGTCTTATGACAGACAGACGATGGATGGATGGACGGACTTACGGAGTAGGCTTACTAATAGGGTTCCCTTGGCTGCCTTCGGGTAAGGAACCCTAAAAAGTAGCATAAGCAAAGAGAGGCTCTTTCTCAGTAGCCAGATGAAAATTATGATCCTAACAAAAACATTTTGTAAAACCATGCCAAGTCTCGACTAAGATTAGGTGGCCATAAAAAGGACTCGTCTACTCCAGCAGCCGTCGGTCCTTCGACAAACATGGCCAGCCCACTGCCACTTCAGCTTACTGATCCTACAAGCTATGTCGGTCACTCCGGTTCTTCTCCGGATAATCTCGTTACGGATTTTATCCTTCAAAGAAATTTCAAGCATGGCTCATCCTGCCTGTCATGACTTACGGTGCCGAGACGTAGACACTGACAGTTGGACTAGTCCACAAATTCAAAGTCGCTCAGCTATGGTTGCTTGTATGCCTAGTAAAAATTTCAAACTTTCTTTTACGATACTCTTGGTGACCACAACGCAATACGAAGAAACTAAGTTCAAACTCATAAACAATTCAAGTTTTCAACTTCTGTCTACCCTCAGAGACAAAGAAATAAAGTATATCTCAGGAGACAGTATCGAGATTGCAAATAAAGTTTAATTACAGTATGATCTGAAGCGTTAAATTTATATTTCTCAATATAACCAGTGACATGTCTGAGCAAGTTTTAAGAGGTACCTTTGAGGTATGACCTCAATTAGGTGGATCGTTGTATCCCCTGCGGGATAGAAATATACAAGCTGCAAGCAATTTTCGTAGAACACGGTTCAATGTACCCTGTGGAGCGATTGTTGTATTTTAAAGTTGTTGCTTTGAACCCGGAAGAGACAACCATTGCTTCGGGACAGCGGTTTTTTTTTAAGAGTCCCTAATTGATGAAAAATATGCTCAAAATAAATTCAAAGAAATTTCGTTGTATTAATTTTAGCTAAGCTAAGCTATTATTAGTTCAGATCATAGAAATCTAAATAATAAGATAATAGAAACGTTACCTACTGCCTTTTAATACAGCAACGCTTGTCGCCGGTTTGCCGCTACCAACAGATAGATACGAAAAATAAATAAATGTTAGATATGCTTCAAAATTCAATTTTTAACCGAGGAAAAAAAGGTAGAGGTTCTCAATTCGACGCGTATTTTTTTTTTTTTTTTTTTTATATATATATGACCACGCATAACTTTTTACAGAGAGGCCCGATTTGATTATTCTTTTTTTAATGGATAGGATATATCTCGAAGTTGGTCCCATTTAAATTTCAAAATCAAAATCCACCCCTATGGGTGGGAAAATAGGGGATGAGTGCTTGTTCACCCACTGAATTCTTACCTGTTAACCGATTCTGTTGAAACTTGGCACACAAATATAGTTCTAGACACTACGACATAATGGAGACCTGGAGTTAGATTAAACCACAATTTTTTTTTAAATAAAACTTTTTAACTAAAAATTTAACCGACGAAAAATGAAACTGAAAAGCGAAAAATAACTAATTATGATTCGGCGCCAAACAAACAATCAACGAAGATCATTAAATTACTTTAAATAAATAATAAAAACAACGTATCATCAAATATACAACGTGAAATTTTCAACGATGAACAATAACTTTCCAAAAATTCGTTCTCCGCTCGGCCACTTGCAACTTGCATGCACGTAGTTTGTTAAAAGTTTGTGACTCCACGTCCAAAACAGCACTGATGAACGGTTCGCACATTGGTGTCCTTCGAGACACCTGCAAGTTCACGTGCCTTTACTACGTCTGCTACCTTATTATTTAAATTTATATGGTTCAGATATAGGGCTAATAGGTGGACTTCGGTGGGTCACAGCTGATGCGACAGATGCGGGACCGACGACACACCGCAGCTGAGGCAAAAAAAAATGTGGCATTAATTTTGTAAAAATCTTGGAGAAAGTTGGAGTGGAAAACCACACAACATTAGCTATAATTTATAACCTTTTCCCAATATCAGAATCTTCTAGAATGCTGTGAAATAAAAATAAGGTAGGGAATATTTACTAAACTACCGCATTTTGAATTTCTAATCTTCCGGCTTGCATCGGTCAACTCTCTTTAACCGTCATAGTATCCATTATTAGTTCAGATATACGGGGCTAAAAGGTGGACTTTGGTGTGTCACGACCGATGCGACAGACATGCGCGACCGACACACCGCGGCTGATGCGACAATACGAAACAATATGAAAATATATGGGTAAGGCCGTGAAAAAGGGATTATTTCACTATAGCTTTTCGTCCGGTATTTATTTAATATGAAAACGATAAGTCACCTGTAAAATTATTATTTTCCTGCATTAAGGAAGTTCTTATCTAATTGTTGAAATGCCACAAACATCTAAAAAACACTTTCTTTGTATTTTTTTAAATAAAATATCGTGGGAACATAACATTTTCTAGAACAAATAAAAGTGTCCTAAATTTTCACCCTTGTACAAATATTATTGAATTTGGACATTTCGTTGTATTTCAATTAAAATTTATAGTTTATCTTAATGCTTATCGCCTTTTCTAAAATATGACATATATTACGACCATTTTGATAATTTAAACAATGATTATTTTGGGAAATTACTTCGTGTCCGCATATTTAAAGCTTTTAAGTTACTTATTTTAAGTTACCAAAATTTTCCCAAAAAAATATCAATTGAGCAGTACAATCTGTTTTGATACCTTGGCTGCACTATTGTCTATGATATCTGTACTACATAATTATCACTAGTCAGCCATTTTTGTGATTGTGCATTATTTTGTTTGGTGAGGTGCAGATATTTGTCGTCGAAAAAAATTGTACTGGTTAATTTAAATGAAAATATTAATATTTTACTTGAAAATACAAATTATATAATTAATGTAATGTTTAAGGTATAGTTAGAAGCTGCGTACGCGCCTATATTTACGTCGTAATTCCGTAAAATTGAGAATGTTTGACGAGAGGTCTGGTTTTAAGTTACTTTTATGTGACTTATGTTACCATTTTTTACAATTTTTTAAATTACGTAACATAAAAGTGGTATAAAGCTTGAAAAATTTGTTCTGAAAATGCCTTTAAAAACTTTTAAGTTACCAGCTACCTTTACTTTATAGTTACTTTTATGTTACATGAGGCCAATTTTACGGCCTTACCCATATGGCGACTCTTCCGAAACCCGCGACAGACACATGCGGCCGACATCATACATTTCCATACACTGTTGAAGTGTCGCGTCATGCGCGTCTGTCGGATGGATCGTGACACACGGAAATCCAGCTTAAAAAAGATTAGCACAATAATGCGAATACTACTTAAGTAACAAGGTTCCAAACCACTTTTTGTAACAATACCAACGTCCGACGCATTCCAAATTCGGAGGGTGACTGCGAAATTACTTAAATCAACTTAAGTGTCGAGAACGTTTGCAAGTTTAGTCGTTACGACAACTTTGCGCAACACTGGGCCAAGTCCCACAATTAAATTGAAATAAAAATAATATTTGCGCTTGTAAAGGGCTGTTTCGAGATGGTAATGGTCCTTTAGATGTGGAAGAGTTGAAGATATAAAGGAAATGAACTGTGACCTTGAGGGGTGTTTCCATTGGTTACTTTGGTGCTCTTAGTTTTGTGTCTTGTTTATTTGGGGACCCTTGAACAAGAGAGGGTTGGCATTTTATTTTCTTTTAGGGCTTGGATGACTGCAAAAATTCTAAATCATAATCATCATAATACGTACGGATATTATATTTATTATATACGTTTGGAATTCCTCTGCAACACTCACACGCTATTCCTTAGGTCATCAAATAATTTAAGGCTGAAAATGCCAATGCATTCCACAACATTTTTTGACAAATCCTTTACGGTTCAGGCTGCTCGTTTGTGGAATGCATTGCCAGTGCCTATTAGAAGAGCGCAATCGCTGCCAGTGTTTAAGAGGCTTGTGAAGGAGCATTATTTGTCGCTATGAACATGTTTCTTCTCCTGTATGTGGTCGTTTTTAATTACTTTACCGTTGCTTATTATTTATATGTATATATGCATATAGTATTTATGTATTAGGATTTATAGAATATATTTTTGTTGTTATTTTATAGTAGTAGTATAGTATTTTATTTTATTACTAAATTATGTATCGAAATTGCACATCTGACAACCCCATTTTCTGTCCAGTTCATTCTTGTCCATCCTAAGGTTGCCTGGAAGAAATCGCTGATCGCGATAAGGCCGCCATTTGTACAATAGTTTAAATGCATATTCTACTTACTTACTTGGCCGGTTTTTATTCTGCATTCCGCCTCCTCTTGACTTTTTAACGAACATCATAACGAGAAATAAACTAAAAAACCGGCCAAGTGCGAGTCGGACACGCGCAGTAAGGGTTCCGTACCTCTCAACGACCTGATACCTCATAAAAACTGATTTAATTTACGAGAGTTTATCAAAAGACATCAACGTACAGTGCGCGAAATATGAATGTTTGCATGTCTTTCTTACGCAGGTACCACCACATATGTCTATGTTTGTCTTATTTTTAGTATTTGTTGCTAAACTACATAACATGCACTATAATCTGACTAAGTTTGACGCTAGTATATATCACAGTTTTGAAGATAGAGCAGGAACAAAAACGTTGACAAAAATGCATGTTTTTTGAGGTTTCTTGTATTGGGACCCCCTTTGGTTTTAGACTTTTTTTTTGTTTTTAGTATTTGTCGTGATACACCTAATAGCAACACATATTCTGAGAAAATTTCAACCGGTTATCTATTACCGTTCAAAAGATACAGCCCTGTGACAGACAGACGGACGGACGGACGGACAGCGTAGCGAGAGTACTAGGGTCCCGTTTGGCACCCTTCGGGTACGGAACCCTAAAAACCCGTCGTCAAACTATTGATCGCTGCATTACAATATCTACAACAATCTAGCAAGAACGCATAGACAATTTAAAAGACTACTTATTTCTCCAAGATACTGGAGGAAAATCGCTTCTTACACCATCGTATATACGATCAATATAACGCCATTGGATTTTATTATATACATAGATATAGATCGGTGTTTCTCCTAAGGGAATTTAGAAATATAGATGCTCTTATAAGACGGCTGATATTTGAGCCACTTTGGGGAATCAATAGGAGTATGACACTTCAAAATGACGCGTATAGACTTATATAGGGCGGAGAATGTGTTATTTAATGTAATGGCGTGAAGTTTATCCGATGATTTTGTTACATACATACTATCTTGCCTGTTTCCTATTGGAGTAAGCAGAAAATATGGCTTCCCAACCGCTACGATCCTGGCACCTTCGCCCTTTCGCTTCATCACGTTAATTCAAATTCAAATTCAAATAATTTATTTTGTGATACACAGGTAATAAATAGGTTTTAATAAAATACAATACAGTACCATCTGTGATCAGCCTCATTATTAACTGTTCGGTTTAGGGTACTCCCAACCTGGTTTTAATATATATATATATATATATATTCTAACATATTCTTAAATATGTCCCTCATTCACCCAGGCATGCTGTATAATTTGTTTAAGTACTATTCAATATATAACATATTTAAAAATAAAAAAAAATCTTCGTCTTTTCATACGCGCATTGTTAAGTTCGATCCATTACAAGCTCCATCTCACTAATCACTAGGTACAAATTATTAGGTAATTAACCACAATACCTACACAATTTCGATCCCAAAAAGATAGGTATAAGAAAAGATAATCCTTATAGAAAAGAATAAAGGTATCAAAAGAATTCTGATGCTCCAAGTAACGTATATTTAGTAAGAATACCTTCCATAATTATTTCCAGTCTGGTATTAGGAGCCAGCTGTTATTCTTAATTAAGTAACGAAAGTATTACCTTAAGTAATTAAGTAATAATGGCGAATAATGTCTAGGTTTTGCCTGTTGCTTTATAATAAATGTTTCAGCTATAATGTTTTTCTGTTGCGCGTTCCTAAGCGTTGAAATTAGTATTTCCAAGACAGTTTTTCATGACAGACATGTTTAGATTAAAGGCTTAGTTTGATTGAAATATTGACCAAATTAAAATAATATTTTTAATTTGCTCAACTTACTTTTTCTCCTTATTTATAATTTTTTCGATCGTTTTTTTCTTCCCGCAATTTTTTTTTGGCATATCGCCCCACCCCTCCCCCCCCCCCTTTGGGGGAGGCCTTTGTCCAGCAGTGGACGTCTTTCGGCTGAAATGATGATGATGATGATTTTATTTGTGGAATTAGTATATATTCACAATGACTGACATAACAAAACAATGTTTTAAATGACTATAAAGTGGGTGACTAACGGCCAAAATTAATATCCAATCTATCCGCGATATACCCTACTAGAGATAGAAATTTGACATATTTTGTACGGAGCTTATGTCAAATTCCTATCTCTAGTAGGGCAAATCTTAGATAGATTGGATATTCATTTTGGCCGTAAGGAGACATCGATGTCCCCGGGACATGTATGAAAATAGTGGTTTGTCATAATGTCTATGGGTTTGTCCACTGTTTTATACACAACATTTTGCCAATGTGTTTTGTTATTGATCAAACACAATTTCTTACTTTAGCTAAATAGAAGCAATAAAAAAACTTTTATTCAAAAACACGCCTTTAATCTAAACTTGATTAAAAATAAAATTTTACATTAAACGAAGTAACAAGTTTTTGTTTAACAAATCTCACAAAAACTTTTTTAACAATGTCGAAAAAACTATTACACTTTCTTTCATCGCAGGACTCCTAACTCAAACTTATTTAGATAAAAAAAATACATTTAATAAGAATATTTTTTGGCAAGCATCCTTCACGGCTCTCGTCTCTTAAACGAAACAAGTGACTTTTAACACAGTGCTTGCAAACGAGGCCTCGAAAAAAATACTGAACTTTGCATATTTTTTGCCTGAAGCCTCGTTTGCACGTAAACAAGTAAGAATACTCGAGTTCCCGTGTTTTGATTGCGAAAAAAAAAAGAGTTTTTTCTTAAAACTCGTTCTTTTCGTACAAACGTTTTAAATGTGCGTTCTTTCGTAGGTAAATCTGTGATGTTTTCGTATTTAGAATGCGTGTTAGTTTTGCTACCGGAGCGTGTTCGAATGGTTGTTCTTTATTTGAAAAACGATCAAATAGCAAGTTTGTTCTCGAGCGCTAGTTTTTGGCGCAAAAAGAGATCAAATGTATTCTTCATTATTGAAATTGTGCTCGCGTTTTTTTTTGCCGTGATGAACTCCTCATGGACGCACTCCGATCGGGGTAGGCGGAGCCTGTGTTGGACTCTTACCGACTAAAACCACCACGGTGTTCCTTCAACTACCTTAGTCGGGGGCTTGGGAACCCGTGAGTATTCACACAACCACCCCCGACAGGTCCCGGCCCGCCACAAGCAGGCGAGCCCCTTCTCCCGTGCGGCCTAACGTCCGCCCGCCTGCGTCAAGACCAGTTATTGAGTCTTGTGGAGTTGTGCCACCAGACAGCATAAATATCACTTCACTGGATAACACCAAAGATATTGAACTATATTTACGGGGCCTTTTCGCGCACAATTAAATCAAAACAAAACAAACATTTTGACTAACCTCGACGTTTCTGCCAAGTTACAATGGCAACATTACAAACATACATTACATTTAAGGTTAATGCTACAAGGTAGCCCGCGAAATTAAAAATTTCTTGCATTTTTTGCTAATTGTAGCTCTGTTTTGAGTTGCATATCAATCAAAATACGATTTGCGGTAGTAATGACAATATATCTACTGAATAATACTTATAAAAACTATAAACCTAGCTTTATAAGCTCTAGAAGCTCGATAATCAACAATTTGATCGTAAATTCATATAATCGGGCTTGTACAACTTATATAGCTAGGTTAATATTTTTTATGAGTATTATTCAGTAGATATATTGTGGTTACTACCGCAAATCATATTTCGAATTGTACACAACGCAAAATACAACTACAAATTGCAAAAAACGCAAGAAATTTTGAATTTCGCGGGCTACCCCGTAGCATTTACCTTAAAAACGTCTAGCACCAGAGATAGAGAGTACGGAGAGTACCTGGGAACCAAAGAGTGAGAGCAAAAATGTGTCGACTTCAAAATTTTTGTATTTTTTTTCAGCATAGTTTTCTTGTCTTAATTTGTACAAACTTTCGTACAAATTCTCATCTTACATTTAAAATATGGTAAATTTTGAACAAAAGTTAAATAAAAGTTCTGAAACTTTCTGTTTATAAAGTAAATTGTAACTTGATAAACTCGATTATATAAAATAAGTGCTTTTAATTTAACTACCACAGGTAATTCTTAAACAAACTTAACGTGGGACTGACCAGCTGTTACTTAATTGAGTACACGTCAAATAAGTTTACAAAAGAGGTAATTAGAAAATAATTACAAGCACTCAATTAGTTTATAACTCTGTTAACTTTAATAATTGAAGATTACAAAATATGAAATTAAATTATTTCGTGTTAATTCCGCCAAAAACTAGGTCGTCAAGCTTGAATGCAACATGCACACACAAATATATGCACATGGAGCAGGTGCGATTAAGGTATTATGCAAAAGGGGTGCTGGCCAGAAAACCTCCACGTGTGCCTGACGGCTGCTTGTCCTTCTGGACACGTCTGGAGGGAACGGCAGTTTTTGACCGGTGCATCCTGGGCACGGGCAATAAAATCCTTTTGAGGGATTAACCTTCGTGGGATTTTATTGCCTGTGGCGAATATTCTGGCACGGGAGGGGCCCTTTCTGGGCCAGTGGGGAGTTGCTCCACGTGTCCCTCTGGGAGGGCACAGTGGAGGAGCAGGGGCGGGCCCGGTGTGCACTCACCCTGCCACTGGGCAGGCAGCGGGGGGACTGTCCTTCCCTGCCCCCGTCGAACTCGTAACCCCAGGAGTGTCTGCTGAGTAGTGTTCTCGCGCTTCTTGGGACCGAGGGTCTTGGCTTCACCACCCGGACCGCGAGGAAGAAAACCTCTATAAAAAATTACGGGAGGTAGCCTGCGAGCAGCAGACTCGGGGTAGTCTGCTGCCCGACCAGCAGCTGGCGTAGCTGGCACAGCTGGCGTAGTTGGCGTAGCTGGCACAGCTGGCGTAGTTGGCGCAGCTGGTAAAGGCCCATGAGGTGAGGTGGCGTGCAGTGTTCCGTGTGCGCCACCTAGGAGGGTGCGGCCAACGTTAGGCCGCACGGGGAGAAGGGGCTCGCCTGCTTGAGGCGGGCCAGGACCTGTAGGGGTGGTTGTGTGAATACTCACGGGTTCCCACGCCCCCGGCTAAGGTAGTTGAAGGAACACCGTGGTGGTTTTAGTCGGTAAGAGTCCGACACTGGCTCCAGACGGAGATGGCGGGATGAGCTGGAATCCTTCCAAAACGACTGGACTCTTCTAGCAATAGACAGGGAGAAGTGGAAGGAGAGTAGGGAGGCCTTTGCCCTGCAGTGGGACACTTCAGGCTTATAATAATAATAACACTTAATATACGTGGGACACTCAGAAAGTTTTGCGAAACTAAAAAAAATTGTTCTATACGTACATATATTTTTATCAAATCTTTTCAAAGTACTTTCCACCAGCCTCTATACAAAGATTCATGCGCCTAAACCAGTTTTCAAAACACTTTTTCCAGTCCGCCGCAGACACCTCGTTTACAGCCTGCTCGAACGCAGCCAGCGCATCTTCCGGCGACGAAAATTGTATCCCTTTGAGCTGATTTTTTATTTTTGGGAATAAAAAGAAGTCACACGGTGCTAGATCAGGGATGTAAGGAGGGTGACCCAGGAGTTTGACTGGCGTGCTGTCCAGGAAGTCCCTCGTTTTGAGTGCGGTGTGCGCAGGTGCATTGTCGTGGTGGAGCAGTAGCCCGCGGAGCCCTGTGTTTGGTCGCTTGTTGCTTATAACAGAGAAAACTTCTGGCAAACATTTGGTAGTATACCATTCGGCATTAATGCTTCTTTGATCCCGTAAGGGAATTGATACCAAGTGGCCAGTCAAATTAAAAAAGCTAGCGATCAAAATCTTACCCCCGCTTCTAGATCGCTTCACTTTGGTAGGCGTTGGCTCATTTTGAAACACCCAAACAGTCGACTGGCGCTTGGTTTCTGGGTCGTATTGATAAATCCAGGACTCATCACCTGTAACGATGTCGTAAACACGCCGAGACGAGCCTGCTTCAAATTTGTTAAGCATATCACGGCACCATTCCACCCGGGCCTGCTTCTGAGCATCGGTGAGGTTGTGCGGCACCCAGCGTGATACTATCCTCCTCACGCGAAGATGGCTGTGTAGAATCTCGTGAACGCTTCCCGATCCAATCTTCAATATGTGTTGAATCTCCTGATATGTAATTCGCCTATTGTCTTGGATTAAATTTTTCACTGCTAGCACGTTTTCTTCGGTAACAGCCGTCAAAGGGCGACCGCTTCTTTCGTCATCCCCCAAAGTTGGTCGACCGCGCTTGAATTCGTTATACCAACGATACACGGTTGCCTTGGAAGGGCCTTCATCCATGAATGCCATTTGAAGTCTATCGTACGATTCATCCGGTTTCAGGCGACACTTGAAATCGTATAAAATCATAGCTCTAAAATGTTCCCGGCGCAGATCCATATTTCAGTGAGACACAATATTTTGAATTAACTCGCAAAAAATGTGGAGGGAAATTTTGAAATTGGAACTTACTTATTTTTACTTATAAATAATCATATTTTCGAAAAACATTATAACTGGCCAGTCTCCCATATATAAAAACTTTTTTTCGCAATACTTTCTGAGGGGCCTGGTATTTTTAACTTCATATTTTGTATGACACGAATTTCGGCAAAGTAACGCCTGATTCCATTATTTAATTGAAGATTGTGCTACAGTATATTTTCCACTGTTTTAAAGAGATGGATTAAAAGAGCCTCCACGATTGACGATATTTAATTGATTGTCCGGCGCACCTTGGGCAGTCAGCCCCGCTACCAACATGCTGACTGGCTAATCTTTTCCCCACGGCATGAACTATTATCATTTTGATTCCAAAGTATGGCAAAGTATTATTAGGTTTTATAAAAGAAATACTAAGAAATAGGCTGATTTAACACATACGTGAAAAAACTATATTATTACTGTAGAAAAAAAATACTTATGTGTTAACCAATGGCAAAAGGACCAATTTTTCTTAGACACAGATTTTCTTTTCAGAGAAAACGAACAAAAAATATATTTTTATATACGAATGATATCAAGCTCTATCACGCAATAATCTAATAAAACTTTGAAATGCCATTGCTCACACCTAATCATAATATAACGAAAGAATCTCAACGCAAGCATTTATGTCCAAATCACAGACTCTTCAATTTTATGAAAAGATGTTGACAGACAGACGGTCAGTCCTGAGGGTGACCTGGTACCGTTTTTTTTTGTAACAGTAATATTTGAAACAACAAGGTATTTATGAAATGTCTGGCTAGTGATCCCTGAAAAGCTCTTTTTATTAATTTATTAAAATTAGAGATATACAATGTAGAAATAGACATTTTATTATTTTTAACGCATTTACGCATGCGAAGCGAAATCTAATATCAGTGTTCACGGTGACTTAGTGACTAAAGCACTGGCGTACTGAGCCAGGAGTCGCAGGTTCGAAGCCTGCTCATGAGTGATTTTTCCTTTCTACAAATTATACCTTTAGAAATAGTTGTTTCAAAAAAAAAAAAAATATGTGAAAAAATATATATATGAGTTTATTGTAATATATTTAGGTGAGTTCTTTGAAAAAGTAATAGGGGCAAAGGTTCAAAGGTTGCTACGACATTAGGTCATAAAGGGTGACTGGTTGAACGTGGGATTTACTCAAGGAGGATATTCAATACTTGATTCTCGTTCCAAATAATATGCAAAGAAAATAATACCTTAATTTTTGAAATTTATTTACCAATCGATTTCACGGTTTCGTACCCGTGGTCTACCTACGTATTTCACCTAGGTGTTCCACAGTTAACTTTTTGTACCCGTAGTACACCTAGGTGCTCCACGGTTAACTTTTTGTACCCGTGGAACACCTAGGTAAACTACGTAGGTAGACCACGGGTACGAAACCGATTTCACTACTGTGGCAACTGTTACGCGCTTACAAATTAAAGTTGCATGCAGTGAGATGACGCACATTTTTTTATGATGTGGGGAAATCATAGTAGGCGATCCTCGTCTCCCATGTGGCCTAACGTCAGCCACACCCTCCCCGGCAAGGCACACGGAACGCTGCGTACCAGCTCATGGGCCCCGCCATGGAGCAACTAACACGTCAATGTCACGGCCACACTAGCCACGCTAGCGATCCCTGCCTCACCAGCCACGGAGCCCGCGCCTGCCTCGCAAACCTCGCCAGTCATGGCAGCCACGCCAGCAACACCAGCCACGCCAGCTACGCCAGGCAGCAGACTAACCCGAGTCCGCCGCCCGCAAGGCCGTAATTTTTTATAGAGGTCTTCTTCGTCATCCCTCATCTTCCACTGTGCCCTCTGCTAACTTCAGAGGAACACGCGGAGTCACGCCCCATTGGCCCAGATCGAGCCCCTCATCATCATCATCATTTCAGCCGAAAGACGTCCACTGCTGGACATAGGCCTCCCCCAAGCATCGCCACAACGACCGGTCCTGTGCCTTCCGCATCCAGCGTATTCCCGCGACCTTCACCAGGTCGTCGGTCCACCTTGTGGGGGGCCTACCCATGCTGCGCCTTCCAGTACGCGGTCACCACTCCAGAACTTTACTGCCCCATCAGCCATCCGTTCTGCGAGCAATGTGCCCCGCCCACTGCCACTTAAGTTTGGCAATTCTTCGGGCTATGTCGGTTACTTTCGTTCTCCTGCGAATCTCCTCATTTCTGATTCGATCACGCAGGGACACTCCGAGCATAGCTCTCTCCATTGCCCTTTAAGTGACTTTGAGCCTTCTTATCAGGCCCATTGTGAGCGACCACGTTTCAGTACCGTAAGTAATTACTGGCAACACACACTGGTCAAAGACTTTCGTCTTGAGACACTGCGGTATTTTGGACGAGAAGATATTGCGTAGCTTCCCAAACGCTGCCCAACTGAGTCGGATTCGACGATTGACCTCTTTCTCGAAGTTGGACTTACCTAGCTGGACAGTTTGTCCTAGGTATACATAATCGTCAACAACTTCGAGTGTAGATTCTCGGATTTTTACGGGAATGGGTGCTATATGGGAATTCGACATAACCTTTTTCTTGTCCATATTCATTTTAAGACCCACTCTATCAGAAGATCGAGCCCCTACCGCGCCAGAATATTCGTCACAGGCAATAAGATCCCCCGAAGGATAATAATGTCGCTCGAAAGGATATTTATTGCCCGTACCCAGGATGCACCGGCCTAACAACTGCCGTTCTCTCCAGACGTGTCCAGAAGGACTAGCAGATGTCAGGCACACGTGGAGGTTTTCTGGCCAACACCCCGAGATGATGCACTTAGCAAGGCAGTGTCGATTGGTCGCTATTTCCACCTCTCCGCCTTTTGTACTAACCAGCGACCTTTTCCCCGGGAAGAAAACAGATCCCGAGGGATGCACGATAACACAACTTTCGGTGATAATTCAATAATTCTATGTAACGACACATATTCCAACAGCTATGCGATCTAGAGGTCTTGAGCTCGGACGAATAAAAAAAGGCGGACGGAATCTCGCTAAGAAAAAATTGAAGCACTTCGACAGTATTTTAACACACCACATATTATATTGTTATTTTATTTGTGACACTAATTGTCGTAGTGACTTCCATCACACAAGATTTGTTGCGTAATTACGGATTCTGTTTTACTGTGTGTGTGAATGTGTGCATGCCAGCCCGTACTTTTAAGCGAGCTGTCTTGCTTCTATTTTTGTTTAGCGGGATTCCGTCCGCCTTTTTTATTCGTCCGAGGTCATGAGTTTAAGACGTCCGAGTCCTTTTTTCGTGGGGAAATCCTCATAGACGACGTCTTTGGTCTAGTGGTTCGAGTGTCGGACTGCTAATCACGAGGTCGTGGGTTCGATTCCCACAGGACACAAATATTTGTGTGATGAACATCAGTGTTTGTGTTGGTCTGGGTGTTTCTTATGTATTATAAGTATGTATTTATAAAAAAAAAAGTATGTAAGTATTATATCCATTGTCTAGTACCCATAGCACAAGCTCTGCTTAGTTTGGGACTCGATGGTGATGTGTAAAAATGTCCCAAAGATATTTATTTATTTATAGACGCGCTCGGCCCGAAGAAAGGGAGCCAGTGTCAAACTCTTACCGACTAAAACCACCATGGTGTTAGAGGAACTACCTTTGGCCGGGGACGTGGGAAACGCTCTGTAACCGCCAACCACCCCCAACAGGTCCCGGCTCGCCACTAGTAGGCGAGCGCCTTCTCCCCGTGCGGCCTCAACATCGACCGCACCAGGCGCGGAAAACAGGCCAAACTTGCAGCTGCTTATTTGCATAACGAAACGTGATCTAACATACATGACGTCATTTGCCTACTGACGTCATTTACTTATTAATGAAGTCCCTCTATGTCGTTACACAATTCCAATGTTTGATTGCGAAGTTATCAACATCGTCTTCAATTTTACATCAAAATTAAACTGTCAAATGAGTTACGCAATTGCCCTGCCGACTCGCTTGTCATACTAATCTGTTTAATATCATCTATCAACACAAGGGTTGCTATACAACGACTGTGCAGGTAACATGGCCACTACCCCGATACCCCAGTGTCCAGTGATAATAACTTCACACGTTTCGCGAAACAATCAATTTCGTGGTTATCGTTGGCGATTTTTAAGGAGGAGGTCAACGTCTGATATTGCCTTGTTATCCCGAACCGCAAAAGAATATAATATTTCCTTAGACAACTGAAATCTGTCACGGTCATATCAAAAAACCGGCCAAGTGCGAGTCAGACTCGCGCACTAAACCGTACAACACCATACCACACCACATCGTACCGTACCATATTTTATTATTTTTAGTCTTTGTCATGATAGAGGTCATAGTAAGAAAATTCTTAACCGTACCATCCCATACCACACCACACCGTACCGTACCATATTTTATGATCTTTAGTCTTTGTCATGATAGGGGTCATAGTAAGAAAATTCTTAACCGTACCATACCATACCACACCACACCGTACCGTACCATATTTTATTATCTTTAGTCTTTGTCATAATAAGAAAATTCTAACAAAATACAACATTCACATAAACAGTCTAAGTTTTTTTTTTACCGGCTACCTAATTTAGCCCTCTGACAGACAGACGGACGGACAGATAGCGATGGCGTAGTAATATGATCCCGTTGGCGTTGGGAAACCCTTAAAAGATACAACATAAACATAATAATGAACCAAGTAAATTCCAAACATTAAATACGCACTAACGACAAAACTTTGCTACACTCAACTCGCTGATAATCAGATGAAAGTTCTTTCGAAATGTTACGATTATAGCCGACATTATAGAATCTTTTGAATAAAACTGTTTTGCTGACTAAAAGAGTGTAATGTTATTACGTACTTTCGGAGTACATTGAGACGAAAGAGACATTTTCTTTGAATGGTATATACAGTCCCGTTGCAAGGATTATTTTCTTCCTACTAATAAAAGACGAGAAAGATAAATCGGAACTGTCTCTCCTAAACACAGTTTACTTTGTTGCCTAACTAGGAGAACAGTACTCTACTCTTTAACTAGATTAAATAAGTACTTGAATTGTAAGCCTGTGCTAAAATCCTTCCATGTAATCTAGTCCAAGTTTAACAAATAAATAACTATAAATACATATTCTAGTCTTACACAGATAAATTACAAGTCCAATATTAATAACAAGAGATAGCCCATTGGTCAAAATTCAACCGTAATTCATTATTTTTTATGATTGAACCAAACCGAATACCGTTTTTTTTAAAGAAAATCGGTTGATAAAAAGGGGATGAAATGGTACTGAGCCGTTTTTTAACCGACTTCAAAAAAAGGAGGTTCTCAATCTGATGAATGAAGAATGAAGATCTGATGAAGATCTTCAGAGATAAAGGGAACTCTTCAATGGACGACAGCAAATTATCCGGGATTGCAGCTCAATCGCTTGTCTTTGTATTTTTAATGCCACTCAAAATAGAAAAATAAAATAAACTTTAAAATAAAGTAAAAACCGACTTCAAAAAGAATAAAATAGCAAAAAAATGTGAAATAGCTGAGGAAGTCGGTGCTAATTTTTTTATAAATAAAACAGAATCAAAGGCACCTACCTACTTCCTAAACTGTTTCACAATAAAATATTATTTTATTCTTTTTGAAGTCGGTTTTTACTTTTTCTTTTTGTTTATTTTTCTCTGCCTGTATAAATATGTATAGATAACTTAGCATAGGTGCTTATGATGTGTGTAATTGTAGAATTCAATCTACGGGATAAAACAATTTTGTTGTTCCTGTGGTTCTCTGCAATTAATAGACAACCACTTCCGCTATAAATGTATACATAACCAGCCCATTACTGTCCCACTGCTAGGCACGGGCCTCTTGTCAGTACGAGAACGCTTAGGCTTAGTCCACCACGCTGGCCTAGTAAGGGTTGGCGGACTATACACACCATTGAGAATTGTATGGAGCACTCTCAGGTGTGCAGGTTTCTTCACGGTGTTTTCCTTCACCGTTAAAGCAAGTGATAATCGAATTCAGATCCGCACATGAACTCGAAAAGTCAGAGGTGCAGGTCGAGATTAAACTTGCACCCTCCTGCATGGAATAAATTCAGATAAACTGAAAATAAATTCAGCCGATAATACCGCTCATAAAATTATTATGAACCTGTAATCATTTAAGCACTTGCAGAAACGTCCAAAAACACATAATATACATAATTTACCTTTTAAATAGGCGCATTGAATACCTGAGCCGAATAAAAGCCCCATTCAGGTGTGTAGCCGACATTAGGACTACAGTTGCTACACAAAAAGTGTAAATACGCTGACTGTTCGCTACGAAGTACATTTGGTTCGTCGCGCGTGAGTCAGCTACAATTTGTGTGTGGTCACACTGGAAGCGATATTTCAGTAGCACACGTGTATCAATAAACAAACTTTTAAGCACGGAATTTTTTAAACTAAAACATTGTTTCAGAGTATTTTATTATTTTAAACGCATTTAAGCATGCGAAGCTATTATTTTCAACACTAATTCTTTCCACAATTTATATATTTATTGTGTCAGACCTTTCTTGACTTTTGACCACTAACATCTTCGTAAAAACCATGTTTCTTGCAAATAAAAATCTTTATATAATTACCAATTCAATTTAATTGAAATCAATATCGAAAAATGCCTATGCCTAGGTCATGTCAAGTTTTTTTATTTTTGTATTTAAACCGAGAACCACTTTTTTGGTCTATGAGCACAGATAAAACCATCCTACCCTACTAATGTTATAAAAGCGAAACTCGGACGAATAAAAAAAGGCGGACGGAATCTCGCTAAGAAAAGATAAAGCACTTAATTTTTCCTAAATCCACTATAATTTCGACAGCATTTTAACACACCAGATATATATATATTATTTTTGTTATTATTTTTGTCACACGAGATTTGTTGCGTCTTTTTGTCTAACTATGGCTGTGAATGATCGCCATCCTGTCTGCCAAGCGTGGCGATTATGGCATATCCCTCCCTTTGGGGGAAGCCTTTGTCCAGCAGTGGACGTCCTTCGGCTGAAACGATGAATGATGATGGCTGTGAATGTGTGCGTGCCAGCCAGCCCGTACTACCGTAAGCGGGCCATCTGACTGGGCACTTCACTTATTGTTTAGCGAGATTCCGTCCGCCGTTTTTTTATTTGTCCATGAAGCGAAGGTATAGTTTGTAACCCTGAAACGGCTAAACGTATTTGAAAGAAAATTGGCACACAGATAGACCGTGCCCTAGATTAACCATAGAATACTTTTTACGACGAAGCAAGGGAGCGAAGACTCAGAGATACTAGGCTACAAAGTCTTGGAACTCCACTCAAAAATAACCATGAATAAACAATAAAATTTTAATCAAAGTTACTACAATAATGGCTTTTCTATTTGTTTAGAATGTCATAAAACAAAGGAAAAGCCACTGTATTTAAAACGATCCAAACGGTAACCGACCAATATTTACTGCTTACTTAATTACAAAGAACAGGTAACTTAATTGTATTCTTACTTAATTGCATGGGGCTGTGAACTTAAATCTTCCTTAAGTGGTATGGATTCGAATGTTTGCAAGTTTCTTTAGGCAGGGAAATAAGACAGAATAATTTCTGTATATCTACGGTTTAACAGTGACTTCCCATTGCTAAATATTTTAGCACTTACAGTAGACAGTTCTACTTATGTTTAACATGAAAGAAAAAGAAAAAGAAAGAAAGATAGAAACACATTTATTGGACACAAAACCGACAAACACACACACACACAACAAAAATAGCAACAACAAAAAAACAAGTGTATTAATAAAATTATGACAAAAAATAATAATATAACATATACAATATTATTGACGCGCACAACATGAATACAAAAGGTATAGCAGGGGATGGTAATAGCACGACTGTATAACCAGTAGCCATTGCTGCATGACTTGGAGTCAATTTACAAGAACAATCAATTCAGTTCGATTGTAAAAAAGGTCTATGAAACTTGATTTAAAAGATTGTCAATTGGTGAGACGTCCCAAGGACCACTAGAATGAAAAATTTGTTAAACAATCAACGACAAAATAACGGTTAATGTCTCGGAATGCATTAGCAGTAGGTACATAGTGTACGAAATAAGCCCCTTTCTTTTTGGCTTTATTTTTTTCTTTTACAAAATGCCAAAACCTGAAACGTGCCCACATCCGCTAACACACGCGCCTTACACATCGATAGGCCCAAACGCACTTTAGTAAACAAGCCAACGATTAGCGTACAATCGAGGCGACGCCCCCGGGACTCGGGATCCCGGACCCCGGGACTCCGGCTCAAAGGACCAAACTGTTTTATAATTTTCTCAAAGGGTAAAGGGTTAGGGAATTTGGCGAATCATTTTCGGGATGGAGAAAAGCTTGTGCTTTACTCGGTATGAGGTCGAAGATAGATTGAGTCTGTGAGTATATTCGAAGACTGAAACACATTTTTAAGCGAGCTTTTCCACCCACCTGATGTTAAAAGGTTACCTTTGCCCATAACAACTGCAATACCACTCACGTTGTTGCCGAAATAGTACTGCAAGTCACCACAGAAATAGATAGAACGGCCAAGTGGGCAGGGCTCGCGTGCCAACACTCTGCACCATAATGCAGTGCATTTCAAAGCCTTTCTCAGTACGCCTTATGACTTGTTTCTGTAAATACTGTACCAAAAACCCGCAAAACTGCCTTGTTGTGCTGTTTCTGACTGCAGAAACAAAAGCTGTAAAGTACATTTGGTCAAAGTTATTTTTTTTTAATTAATGACGTCAATGTGGGAGGCGTAGTTTGTTCGAAAGTTGCCACAACTGAGACATGAAGATGAGAAGAATGTCACCTGTATTCGTACCCTTCACGCCAGAACACAGCAATAAAAAGAATAGAATAGAATGTCTTTATTTGCAAGGAATAGCTACATTGTAAAAGCAATACTGTTGGCCAATTCACGTAACCAAAGAATAGCAGTTGTAGTTAAGTTTTGATCAAAACAATGCTTTTCGTATTCTCTTATCTTCGGCGATCGCTGTCAGAAACGAACTGCAGCGTCACTGCAACTTGATAGGCGCGTTATAAAATACGTGAATTACGTAAATTAGGGCCCTGTTTGGTGGCAGATATAGGTAGGTAAAGTACTTTCACTGAAAAAAATATTTTACCAAACGAGTAACAACCAAAATTTAAGTAAGACGTTACTAAAGTTAAGTTGATTTAACAAAACTGTTTATCTTTAAATAACTAAATTTTTGGTTAGGTATTGGTATTACCTAAAGGTTTATGATATGTCTCTTTGTAGTATTTTTTTTATGTTACAGACACAGACAGCAATAGACTAACCCTCAGTTTCTGGAAGGCTAATCAATTTGTTGCCAAATATCATGTCAGCTCTTGTGATTGGCTGGCAAAAATGTTAACAACCAATCACAACGCTTGACCTGAGATTTGACAGCTGATTAGTAAATTTTTGCGTTGACCAGCCTTTCGGAAACTGGGGGTAAGTGCTGCAAACAATCATCATCATCAACATTTCAGCCGAAAGATAGCCACTGCTGGACATCCCCATGTTATATGTTATATGTTGGGGGGATATGCCATAATCAACAATCATAGTGAAGTCAAAAAAAACTATGCTCCTTCGTGTACAACAAGCGCTCACGCACACACAAGCACCTCAAACCGTGCTCACCCCTCTGATCTTAGGGTTGGTCCCATAGTAAATGTTGTTTGCTATGATGAGTAGATTAACCACTTCAAATATTTCGGATTAATAATGTAGGACCTTATATAGGTAGCGTTCTTACCAAAGACTATGTGAGAAAACTAGACAAAGAATTATCGAGCTGTATGGTCGATGAAATACCATGAACAAATGCCAACAACACCTACATTCCGCAGCCTCCAACTACATCTTGTAATGGAACAAATCGTCCTGGACCGGTAAATACGCCAATTTACTTCGCGTCGTCACAAAGCGATGTTATATGTTCAATCTTGTCACGGCGAGGGCTGTTCCTTTTGTGACCGCAATTGATTTCTTCCATTTGCTATGTGACGACAAAAAATCTCGTTTTGAAGAGAATTGTCCAATTAGTTTGAAAGGAATTTAGGGAGGAGACGAGAGATTATTAAAAAAACCGGTCAAGTGTGTGTCTGACCACGCACAACAGTCTACACAGAATCACAGAATATCTAATAGTACTAACGTATAGAACGGCCATTCACCGCCTCCCACCAATTCAAGATTCCTCGCCCGCACCCCGCACGCGCCTTCAGTTTGACGGCACTTGGACTGCAATCGTGCAATGGATGTCAATCGCCAGTCACTATACAAGCACGCCATCTCTGAAAACTACTAAGAAGCGCTTGGAACCTAGGCGGCACTACGAGCGGGGAGCATCCCTAACCTACACGTGTGTGTGCGTTCGTATACAGACGTCATCTTGTATATGTAGGTAGCGCTAGCATTTGTATTATATTGAGTGTCCGAGGTGTGACAGAACTCTTACAAGACATCTGTAGGCAAATTCTCGTAATCAAAAACTTTCAAAATATCATCATCATTCCAGCTGGAAGACGTCCACTGCTGGACATAGGCCTCCCCCAAGCATCGCTACAACGACCGGTCCTGTGCTTTCCGCATCCAGCGGATTCCCGCGACCTTCACCAGGTCGTCGGTCCACCTTATGGACCCACGCTGCGCATTCCAGCACGCGCTCGCCACAACAGAACTTTACTGCCCCATCGGCCATCCGTTCTGCGAGCAATGTGCCCCGCCCACTGCCACTTAAGATTGGCAATTCTTCGGGCTATGTCAGTTACTTTTGTTCTCCTGCGAATCTCCTAATTTCTGATACGATCACGCAGGGACACTCCGAGCATAGCCCTCTCCATTGCCCTTTGAGTGACTTTGAGCCTTCATCAGGCCCATTGTGAGCAACCATGTTTTAGTGCCATAAGTAATCACTGGCAACACACACTGGTCCAAGACTTTCATCTTGTTTTTTTAGATTTACTTAAGATAAGAATGTATACTATGAGGCTGTATGAGGCCCTTCAGAAGCTGTTTGATTCCGTCATTCTCGAGGGAAGAACGCCACAGGCATGGAGCAGAGGTGTGGTGGTACTCTTCTTCAAAAAGGGCGATAATGCTCTACTGAAGAATTATAGGCCCATCTCACGTCTGAGCCATGTCTACAAGCTGTTTTCGAGAGTCATTACGAACCGTCTTTCGCGCAGGTTTGACGACTTCCAGCCTCCCGAACAAGCCGGTTTCCGAAAAGGCTTTAGCACCGTAGACCACTTACATACGCTGCGGCAGGTTATACAGAAGACCGAAGAGTATGACTTGCCTCTTTTTTTAGCGTTTATGGACTACGAGAAAGCCTTCGATTCGATCGAGACTTGGGCGGTACTACAGTCTCTTCAACGGTGCCAGATTGACTATCGGTACATCGAAGTGTTAAAGTCTTTGTATGAAAACGCCACTATGTCAGTCCGATTACAGGACCAAGCCTCGAAACCTATCCTTCTGCAGCGAGGTGTGAGACAGGGAGATGTGATCTCTCCGAAACTGTTCACTGCTGCATTGGAGGATGTCTTCAAGGTTTTGGACTGGAAGGGGCTAGGCATTAACATAAACGGCGAGTACATCACTCACCTTCGGTTTGCCGACGACATGGTAGTCATGGCTGAGACCATGGAGGACCTCGGTACAATGCTCGATGACCTCAGTAGAGCTTCTGATAGAGTGGGTCTTAAAATGAATATGGACAAGACAAAGGTTATGTCGAATTCCCATATAGCACCCATTCCCGTAAACATCGGAGAATCTACACTCGAAGTTGTTGACGATTATGTATACCTAGGACAAACTGTCCAGCTAGGTAAGTCCAACTTCGAGAAAGAGGTCAATCGACGAATCCGACTCGGTTGGGCAGCGTTCGGGAAGCTACGCAATATCTTCTCGTCCAAAATACCGCAGTGTCTCAAGACGAAAGTCTTTGACCAGTGTGTGTTGCCAGTAATTACTTACGGTACTGAAACGTGGTCGCTCACAATGGGCCTGATAAGAAGGCTCAAAGTCACTCAAAGGGCAATGGAGAGGGCTATGCTCGGAGTGTCCCTGCGTGATCGAATCAGAAATGAGGAGATTCACAGGAGAACGAAAGTAACCGACATAGCCCGAAGAATTGCCAAACTTAAGTGGCAGTGGGCGGGGCACATTGCTCGCAGAACGGATGGCCGATGGGGCATTAAAGTTCTGGAGTGGCGACCGCGTACTGGAAGGTGCAGCGTGGGTAGACCCCCCACAAGGTGGACCGACGACCTGGTGAAGGTTGCGGGAATCCGCTGGATGCGGAAGGCACAGGACCGGTCGTTGTGGCGATGCTTGGGGGAGGCCTATTTCCAGCAGTGGACGTCTTTCGGCTGAAATGATGATGATGATGAATGAAGAATGTATAACTGTTAAATTTCAACTCCATATCACTCTCAAACTTCGAGTAAAATGGCTGTTAACACACAGTCGGACTGACGGACATGGCAAAACTACATTAAGGGTTCCTTGTTTGACTATGGAACCCTAAAAAATAGTCAAACACCCTAGTCCCTATTACAGACATTTTATTTCTTCATACATTCTGGAACTTGGATGTCACTGACCTTTCAACTACAAATACAACTGTCGCCAATGTTTCTATTTCAACGCTAACATACGCAAAATGACACACGACTAACACTCCTCATTGTTCTTCCATATCCATTTCAGTACGGGCCAATTCATCTCAGCATTTACTGAACACGCAATGTATTCAAACTTTGCCATTTATCCGCCTAAGGTTACACCTGTCGCCTTCTCAGAGCATTACACACAGAATTTATCATTTCACGTACGTTTCCTCGACGTGTTTTCTTCTATATAAAGGTATAAGATACGCGTCCCGTATTTTCTTCTAAAAGGTTGTGAACATGTAAGTCTTATTACTTAAATACTGGGTACTTATTTGCTTGAACGCATCTCTATTTATTTTGTTCAAAGATGTTACTTGTGTAATGTGGTCGTGATTTTATGTTATTATTATCATCTAGAGCCTCATCATTATGACATTTTTAGAACGTAATAAAACTAAAACCACTTTAAAACTACCAATTTTATATTTGGTACGGTCGACCGCACGTCAGTGGTAACATTTTGACATTGACAGCGTCTTTATTTCGTAAGCAATAAGGACGGTTTTCTAATTCAAGTGTTACCACTGTCATGCAGTTGACTGTACCACCTGTATTCTACGCAAGTAAATGTTTCTTTCTTTCTTTCTTTCTTGTTATAATGTTACCATCGAAAATACAGCAGGAATAAAAAACGTTGAAAAAATGTTTTTTTCGAGGTTTCTTGTTTGTATCCCGCTTTGGATTTAGACTTTTTATTATTTTATTCGCCAAGAAAGAGGCCATAGTAACATTTCAACTGGCTATCTATTAATGTCAACAAAGTACAGCCTTGTGACAAACAGACAGATGGACGGACGGACGGACAGATACTATAGACTGAAAATTTCAATCGGGAAGATGGATATAGGTTGTCCTCCTCGTGGAATCCAGTAATCGAGAAGTTTTTGGTGTTCGCGTCGTGGTTGGTCTACATATAATAATATGTCCGCCGAAACTGTTAGCATTGTGTTTCGTGATTCTGCATGTATACCGTGTTACGGACAGCTACGTTACGGAAAAACAATCGCTGGTAGTTCGAGAAAACACCCGCCGCTCAAGACGATGACACCCGCATCCCGCATTCTTCAGTCTGCTCGTGACTACGGCCAATGCAACTTGGCCGAAACGTCGAGGTTAGTCAAAATGTTTGTTTTGTTTTGATTTCATTGCGCGAAAAGTCCCGTAAATTCAATACTATAGACATAATAATAAGGTCCCGTTGGTATCACTAACCGTAATAACCGGTACAAAACTCTTAGTACGCAAGTCCGACTCGTACATATATATACTTTTACTCGGCTTTTTATATTTTTCAGCTACCTCACGTAAGTATATCCCAATTTTCCAGAGTACTAGATTCAAACTGCAGTCTAGATATAAAATTTGGATGGCTTTAAGCACTTAAAAGTGCTTTTAGCGGCATATAACCGTAACACTAAGTTAATGCACGGATTAAGTGTGAAAATGGGAAGTCTCTAGAATGGAATAGTCTGTACTTCAATAGAGATTTTCATACAATTTTATTTGCTGGATATGCATGGTTTCCAGTATAGAATGGTCAATTATTGTGCCTTCAGTGTCGTAAAGGCGACCAAGATAATTTTAATAACGGGGAGCAGCATTGTCCGTCTTGTGTGTTTATGGTAATTTTCTCCCACTTCCTCGGAAATTGCTTCATTATTCAAAAAAAGAATACATCAATCGGCTCTTTTCAATAACACGCCAGCAATTTCCAACACGACGATAATAGATATTGCTGGACAGTTTTTTTTTAATTATGCTAGCTAGCTAGCTATTTTAGGTGTTTTTAGGGACACGATATTTATTATTCTAAGGGCAGAATGCGTTTTTTTTTCAATAGTGAAAAAAGAACAAGAACCGCATGCGGGCGAATTAGCGCGAACGAAAATTAGAGACTGTTGAATTAATTTGTGTACTGTTTCCTCGCAAATAAGAGAAAAGTACTAGAATACAAGTCTCGGCCGAAATGGCAATTAACGGCCTCGTTTAGTTAAAAAGGACTTGGCTAGCGCCTCGTCCTTTTAATATCACTTGGGAAGTACTCTGCTTCGCCTCGTCCTCCCTTACTTGGCCGTCAATATTTTTAATGTTATTAGATAAAGATAAACATAGTATATAGTAAACATACTATTGGGTGCTTCACTTATTATTAAAAGAGATTCCGTCCTCCTTTAAAAAAAAAAACAATAAGTGAAGCACCCAATAGTATGTCGGCTCGCTTGAAAGCACAGGCTGGCACGCACACATTTACACCCATAGTAAGTCTAACAGCCGCGATTACGCAACAAATCTCGTGTTACGGAAGTTTTTGCCGTAGTGTCACAAATAAAATAACAATAAGCTATGTTAAAATACTGTAGAAATTAAGTTTCAGAAAAAATTAAGTGCTTCAATCTTTTCTTAACCAGATTCCATCCGCCTTTTGTTATTCGTCCGTGACGATAATATAGAAATAAGATACAAGGCAAAAAACGTTAAGAATTATAAAAAAATTGCAACAATACAACAACAAAATTTTACGATATTACAAACAAGAATTGGCGGGAGTTTTCCCGCGAATTTTCATATGACCCGTCCTTTCGTTAGAGAATACAATTTGAATTTGCGTCGAAATTGCAAACTGTCTTGTAGGGTCGAGGAGGATGAATATTTTGCATCGCTTATACTGTTAGCACACCACACCGCCGCGAACCGGAGAACCCGAAACAGTGAACGAACGAGCGGAATCATATCCGAACGGTATCCGAACAATACCGGCGAGCGACGCAACTGCGTTTCCGTGTTGAGTGAGGTAAAACGGTTTTTTTGCAAAGTCAAAATTTGACCGTAGTTAATTCATATTTTTTTATGATTGAATTAGGTATACCGAATAATACAATTTCCAATATTTTTTTGATAACACTTAACATCATCAATGGTGTCAATTCTCTTGTTCACGAACTTAACTAATTTAAAATTATCGCTCTCTTTTACTTATAGAAATTAGATACAAGAAAGGGATGGCAAAAAAAATTGTGATGTTTAGTCGGAACGTTCCGAGATCACGACTAAACTTGTATGGAAATTTAAATTCTGCCTAATTTGACAGCGGTATAATAGTTACCATCCCTTTCTCGTATCTACTATTAGTAAAAGAGAGCGATAGTTTAAAGTTCGTGAACAAGAGAACCGACACCAATAGATACTAAACAAAAAGAAACTGTTTACTAACAGAAGAAAATAGTACTGAAATAGTATTTAACATAGAAAATGTCATGTATTGAAGCATACTTGAAATATTTTCATAAATAACGACAGATTTGATGTGATTCCACAACCACTAGTGGCGGTAGCTTGTTTCGCTATGCTTTGCTGTCTTGTTTGTAAAGTTTCGCTCTCATATCGCTAATACTGGCGATTTCTTGAACCTACACCGCACCGTTTCGGCGTCGCTCAGCGGTTTGAGATTCCGCTGTTGGTTCGCGGTTTGGCATTCCGCGGCGGACAGCGGTGGTGTGCACAGGCGTTCCTATTTCGCAGGATGCTTTTATCCTTTGTATAATTAACTAAATTTTCAGAGTTCATTCATTTCCTAATCTAAATAGTCTGAACTAAAATAGCTTGAACGCCAACAGAGTAATAAATTTATATGGTGGCAGTTTCAGGTCCTATTCCGAATGGTGTTGAATCTGCAACTATGTTTTATTTATTTGCTGGCGGATTGCGAGTGTGTAGTTTTGTCTGATTTGTTTTATAGAATTTGGCAACAAGCTAAGCCTGTGACGGCATTTTTGTGATCAAAGTAAAAATTTAGATAGCAGTTGACAACTTTGCCACCACATAAATTGTATTTTTTCCCAAGTCATAAATATAATTTCCCTTTGACATCTCACATTATGGGACAAATCATCAATCATCATCGCAGCGTAGGGCACCCCCCCGCCAGGTGGACCGACGACTTGAAAAACGTGGCTGGCCCCCCCCAGCCACGTTTTTCAAGTCGTCGGTCCATTTTGCCCTACATTTTGAGCAATTCCCCTGAAATGTATAAAGAAATTATTTGTTTCTTTAACATACTTTTTTAAAGGATTTTTTCCTTAGGTACCTGGCAATTAATTTAAGACGCAGCGTAGGGCGCCCCCCTGCCAGGTGGATCGACGACCTAAATAACGTGGCTGGGGGGGACTGGATGCGGAAGGAAGAGGACCGAGTGTTGTGGCGCAACTTGGGAGAGGCCTATGTCCAGCAGTGGACTGCGATAGGCTGAGTTGATGATGATGATCTCACATTATACTGCGCTCTAAGATACAAATAGACGTGGTTCAAAAGGCCAACAAGCTAATGGGACTGGGCAGGACATGGATGACTTATTGTGGACACATATTGCACAAAACTAGTGTTCCTAGGTAATTACACGAGGTCGCAGCAGGCCACGATGGAGATAGCGGAAAGAAATGGATACATTCCATAACTACAAGGAAGAGGAACGAGATCGGGAAAAGTAGAAGAAATGCAGGGAGGCCTTTGCCCAGGAGTGGGGCAGCATAGGCTCTTACTTAATTCAAAGTCGTATATACAGGGTTATTTGTAAAACACCGTTAACCTCTCAGGACTATGTTACTAACATCATAAACAACTTTTGTTCAATGACTTTTTACAAAACATAATACATTTACCAAAAACAAACCTTCAAGATTTTGTTGTCCTATCTAATACATTTCAACTCTGTATTTTGCTGTACCTACCTACGTCTGCCGCGACGCAAGCGCATCAAACCGACCGACCGACTGAGAGCCGCCCGTAAATAGGTCAAGTTTAAGCGCCCCCGCCGCCCTAACCCCGCTCCCCTCGCTATTTAACTATCGCGCTTACTTTTGCTTCGCATGGACTTCGTAACATTTAGAGCGTTCAATTTAAATATTTTTATTTTTGTATGAAAATCTGATGAACTAAAATATGATAAATTTTTAAAAGTCATAGAACAAAAGTTGTTGATTATGATGTTAGTAACATAGTCCTGAGAGGTTAAGGGTGTTTTACAAATAACCCTGTATAAGCCTACCCTTACTAATTATTTAATTAACTGCAAAGTTAGTGGAGTCGGATAAGAAACACTGTTTCTTAATAAGATATCGCTGACGTCGTCACCCAAAGACGTACCATAGTGGAGGATAATTTCGATACCACGAGCAGTGTTCACGGTAGCTTAGTGGCTAAAGCACTGGCGTACTGAGCCAGGAGTCGCAGGTTCGAATCCTGCCCTTGAGCGATTTTTTCATTCCACAATTTAAATCTTTAGATTTCGCTTCGCATGCATAAATGCGTTAAAAATAAAACAATTAGAATAGGCCGGCCAACTTGACCGAAACGTCGAGGTTAGTCAAAATGTTTGTTATATTTTGATTTAATTGCGCGCGAAAAGTCCCGTAAACATAGTTCCATATGAGTGAAATTCGCGAAAATTTAAAAAATTCTATTAGAATAAGCTCATTGGTGAATCGTTTTCAAGTATCCTTATCTCGAAGATCAATACAAGTTCAAACAAATATTAAAAACCCATAAGCCCTCTAAAAAAGCAGTTATAGCCCAGCGGTTGAGCGCTTGCCTCCCATGCAGGAGGGTCTGAGTTCGAACCCGGCCCACACCACTGACTTTTCGAAATCATGTCGCATTTGTTAATTTCGTAAAGGGACCTTTTTACATAATACCCTTTCTTCGAATATATACTTATTATCACAGACATACATAACAAAGGCCGGTCCTTTAATAAAATACTCCTTGCTCGCTTGATCGCCTCAATGGGTAGGTACATGCTCGACAATATTGCTTCCCGGCGTTTTTCTATCAATATTCTTATTATATCGGGTAGGCCGGTAGCAGAATATTTGGTAGAAAGCAGCTAGATATAAGATATTCTTACATAACACACATAGTTAAAATAATTCTTCTTAGAATAAGAAGAGTTTAAGACTGATACCCGACCTAAAGAACGTGGCTGGGGGGACTGGATGCGGAAGGCAGAGGACCGAGCGTTGTGGCGCAACTTGGGAGAGACTGCGATAAGCTGAGTTGTATTTCCTGCGTGGTATTCACTGTTGCAATCTCCGTCAATAGTTTTCCTTACTCAAAGTGAGGGAGAATTCAAGTTACATCGCGACCAATCTTAAGCCTTCCTTGAGACTGCAAAAGTGTCATTTGCGACGTGATTAGATAGAGATAGATAGATAAATAAAACGTTTATTTAGCACAAAAACAAGATACAAGACATACAAATAAAAAGACAATAAAAAGTGTGATATGTGTCTCAGTATTGTACCAAATGGGTGTCCAGCTCAGCATGTGCCGGGTATTATACCTGACGCTGGTATTCTGCTGGATCCCTGCAGTGACATAAGGACGGTGATTATTGCTGTTTCTATTATGAATACAATCTTTTTAACCAAAAACTGAACGAATGAAAAAATAAACTGAAAAGCGAAAAATAAAATTAATTTTGAGTCAACGCCAACAAACAATCAACGAAGATCATTAAATTACTTTAAAGAAATAGTAAAAAGAATCATCAAAATCGGACTACTCTGTAAAAAGTTATGCGTGGTCATATATAAAAAAAAATAGTAGATTATACAACAAGTGAAAAAAAAGGGGATTTAATTCGAGGGACTAAGTTGGATCCCCAGCAGTGAAGGACTCTAAGATTAAACCACGAGCGAAGCGAGTGGTTCAAAAATAGAATCCTGAGCGGAGCGAGGGATACAAGGACCGAGATATTTTTTTTTCACGAGTTGTGTACTCTATAATAAAACAAAGTTTAACCGGATTAAATCGCGTATATTATTTAAATTGGTTTCCCTGACGTTTCGTTTCGTTTCGTTTGTGATTTCGTTTTCGTTTTGTTTCGTTTCGTTTTGTGTACTCTACTTTTTACCATTGACTGCGAGAAAATAAATAGTGGTATATAGCATAACCGGGTGAATGAGAAACATATTCAAGAATATGGTAGAATGTGCGTACACATAAAGAAAAAAAGATGAAAAAATATTCTACGACAAATCACGCGTAGGTATAGTAGTCAAAATACTCGCGCAAGCTCTGTTTAGGGGTCTGCTGTCTTGTAAAAGGCGAAGCGGGTGAAATAGCCACCGATGGACGCTACCGTGCTAGGAGCACACTGCATAAAACTTTGATTTGTGAGCGCGGAAGTGTCTACAGAAATGGATGAAATACATTAAAAAATATTTCAAATTTTGAGATACAATTTTTAAACATAATTATTTAGAACAAGAATCAAGTACTAAACATCCTCCTTCAATAAGTCCCTCGTTCAACCTGTAGTATTTATATATTCTTAATTTAAATTTGATAGCTCAATTCAGCCAGCCAATATGTACGTTCAGCACGTTTTATTCATTTATTGTACATAATTCGGGCTTGTTCTAAATTTAAAATGTATTTACTCACTTGTGAGTAAAAGAGTGTTTTATTCACTGTTATCGATGAATAAAATGCCCTTTTTCGAGTGGCAATGGTAAAAATATGTATGTACGCGTCTAATTGAGAACTTTCTCCTTTTTTTTCGTCCGTTAAAAATGTCCGAATTTATGGAATAGATGTACCAAGCAAGACCCATACAATTATAAGTCGCGGCGTTATTCATTTCCTCAAGATACATTGAGGAAATGTTTTAAAATACCGATTTTGGTATTATTTGAGGAACCCTTGAAGGCGTCCTTGACTGAGTTTGAGTCTGGAAACGATTGAGGAAATAAATAAGAACATGGGTGTGAGTTCACTCAACACACAATACAGAACTTTCTGGAAATCTTCTCAGGTGTGAAAGTTTCCTCACAATGTTGTCTGTTTTCTTGTACTAATTATTTTTAACGCATTTTCGCATGCGAAGCATGTTCCATTTTCCGGTACTGTTTAAATAAGTGATTATTAAATCCTTTTGTCCTTGATATATTGTTTAGTAATAGCTCTTATTTTGATTTAAAAAGTATCTTTTCTCCAAAATAATCTAGAAATTCCAAAATCGCCAGATGACCTTGACCTATTTGTTTTATTATAATGTGTAGTGATCGCGAAAACCTAAGAAGTTACTATTTGTTTATGTTTATTTTTGTTTGTGTTTTGAGTTTACTTTTGTGACACTTTTATTTTTGTTGTGTATTGTATTGTACCTATAGACAAACGTCTGAAGTAAATATTATGTTATTATTTCCGTTATTTATACACATGTAAGGTCCTAGTACATTAAAGGTGTTGTATTGTCTACTTTGGTTTTGTGAAGTATTATAATAGTCTATCAATCTATCTACATTAGAAAGTTAAGCACTGACTAATTAATTTGTATGTTATATTTTTTATGGTTGATTAATTAATTATTTTAATAGTTAGTAGTTAGCCGAATGTATTAGTAATTAATTAGTTTGTCAATGTATTTCAGTAGATCAATTGACTTTTTATTAGCTACTGATTTGATTGAGGCCTCCCCACGATGGTTTGACACGTGATGACATCTTCCACATTTAATGGCGGGGATGCCTCGAGCGGGCAGTCGCGCTGGAGCACTGTATGAAGTGACAAGTGTACAGAATTAAAATAATAAAAGTTAGTAACTGTTAAATCGTTACTTGTTTAATTTCCTGACCCAATACACATATTATTTAAATTTTTAAACATTTCTATAAAAAATATAAAAAAACATTTACAAATATGTAAAAAAACATTATTAAATAGGACTAAGGCCGGATTACCAGGGGATGGGCAGCAGCATTTTCCATGTATTTAACCAACCAATTGCGATCGCCAACCCGCTTGCCAAGCGTGGCGATTATGGCATATTCCCCCCCTTTTGGAGGAGGCCTATGTCCAGCAGTGGACGTCTTTAGGCTGAAATGAAGATGATGATGATGATGATAACTGTATGGGAGAGGATAAAATAAAGTACGGAGATGTAAATTTATTAAAAAATCTACTTCATCAAAATTTTAACTACCAACACTGTTCATGTTTACGCTGAATGGTAAACACACATTTTAATTATAGGTACTCATATTATTCTTTAATTACATTCGACTCGTAACAAAACGTTCATATTTTAAAAACACACCGCGTGCAAATTCAAATAATTGTCCAGTAACTGAATAATTACGTCTGTTTCACACAGCAAATATCATTACAATACAACCCTGAGAGAATAAACTACAAAACGACCAACATAATTATCTTAGCATACGAAGAAATACGGTACTTAATTAAAATGTACTGAATTTTACAAATTTTTGACGTTTCCCTTGGCAACCAGCGCCACTGTCAACTGCTAAATAAAACGGTTATTCGGAATTAACGGGAGCTCCGTCAAAATAAACAGTTTTACCCGAACATAGATATTTGCAGGGTTATTCTCTCAAGGGAGTCGTTAGCTCGTTCAATGTATCTGGCAAGTCAAACCGTGTCTCCCGGATAATTTATGAGAATTCCCCTCTCGGTGGAGCGGGCACGGTTTCTTATGAAATTCGGCGGACAGCAGATTGATCGGCTGGTTACAAGTTTGTATCGTCGCTTCGCGTGTATTCCCGATGGAAGATGGAGGTAAGTGAGGATAAATACGTCTCGGAAAAGATTATAAGATTCCTCATAAGTTTTCTTCCGTCTTTTTGTAGCGATCCATACTGGAGCGTTAACTACCATATTCTTTCGAAAATTTGTCAAACGATTATTGATTGAGAATCATCATGTGAGCAACTTTCTACGTTAGGCAAGGACGAATAAAAAAAGACTGACGGAATCTCGCTAAACAATAAGTGAAACACCCATAGTAAGACAGCTCGCTTTAAAAGACGGGCTGGGTAAGTACTAACTAAAAACTGGAATATTTGTTTGTAATAAGTAGTTAATAATTTTGTTATACACTCACAGAAATTGTATTATTTTAACTATGTCTGTGCATGCATTAGAATTTGACCAAGGTTTTGAGATGTTTTCCTTTTGACACCACACCCGTAGCTCGTATCAATAAGCCAGGCCGTCACACTTACACGTATTAAAGCCAAGCTATCATACGAATAACGGGTAGTCAAAAGCCTGATTTTCTAACAACCAGTCTTATATAAAATATATCAATATCTCGCAGAAATTAGGGAAGAGCTTTTCTAGGAAGCACTTACAGATACAGATAGACCTGAAGTAGATCAAATGTTGGGAAAAAGCCATTTCTGATTACGAAATACCAATCGATGCAGATAGTAGGTACAAATGGTGTCAGGTGTAGCTACGTCACAGAATCTCTCAACCATTCGCTAGCCTCCACGGTAATACAATTTTGTAGCCCATCCGGCGAGCCAGCGAAGAGATTATAGACTGAATGAAAAGAGACAGCTGATCAAGATAGCCTTTTCAATGTTGCTTTTGAAAAAGATTTTATAGGAATTCGATGGCCCATTTTAAAATATTCGTGGACTTGAAACTGTCGTTTTGTTGTATCGTGTTGCAGGTTGATTCTCCATCCAGAACACGGAAATATCTTGAATCTTAGGCCCGGACTCCATGCGAAAATGTGCGAAGCTGAGAGGAGAGGAGATGCTTATCAGCTAGGGTGTATCCACCGAAGCTGTGCTAGAAAAAGTGCCAAAAGTGGCCGTTTTTCGCACTTTTTCTATCTACAACTACAGCGAACTATAATTTACAGAGTTAATTGTTTCTGATTAAACTACAGTACCTATACTTATATTGTGAAAAACTAATTTTCGATAAATGTATTATTATTCAGCAAGTAATTATATTTTTTTAACTGATGGAGCGGACCACTTGCCTGGTATATGCGCCTTAAGATTTTCTTGATATCACGAAATTCGTATTATACTTTTGTTTCGTTCGAAGCCTATTAGGTACTACTAACCTAGTAAGACAAATTTTGAAAAAACTGGCAAAGTGCGAGTCGGACTCACTCAACAAGGGTTCCGCACCACCCATCGACTAAACGAAACGAAACTAATTTAATTTACGAAAGTTCATCAAAAACCATCAACGCACCGTGCGCGAAATATGAATTTTTGCATCTCTTTCTTACGCAGGTACCACCACTTATGTCTATGTTTGCCCTGTTTTTTGTATTTGTTGCTAAACTACATAGTATGTACTATAATCAGGCCGTATGTATTACCGTTTTGAAAATAGAGCAGGAACAAAACGTTGAAAAAAATGCATGTTTTTCGAGGTTTCTTGTATGGATCCCTTTGGTTTTAGGCTTTTTTTAATTTTAGTATTTGTCGTGATAGGAGTTACAGCAACACATATTCTGAGAAAATTTCAACCAGCTACCTATTACCGTTCAAAAGATACAGACCTGTGACAGACAGACAGACAGACGGACAGCGTAGCGAGAGTAATAGGGTTTCATTTGGCACCCTTTGGGTACGGAACCCTAAAATGCTAGTTTTTAAGGTTCCGTCGATATATTTTCGAAGCAAAAACTTATGAAACTGAAACAGAATTTTGTGACTCGATATATTTCATGTTTACACCAAGCTATAAAGAAAATATTATATTTTTCAGTTTTATATTTTAACAAAGTTTCAGGATTTTGGCGAAACAACCTTGTATATGGGTGATTTCAGGATAATAAACTTGGTTAACTTAACATTTTAGTGCTTGTAAAGCTAGCTTGCCAAGAAGAGGCCACGCCTCGAGAGGGCCGTAAGAGGTGGCTAATGGATTATATTTTTATACTAGCTTCCGCCTGCGACTTCGTCCAAGTTATCTTTGAATCACAATTAAATTTTTCAGGCTTGCATGTTAAAAATCTTTCTTATTACTAGCCAATCTTAATCACAATTAAATTTTTCGAATATATCTTTAGATCCATAGTCTAGATCCATGAGGGATCTATTGAGAATTATTTTTCTCATTAGAACCAATTTATGAAGAAATGGATCTATTGAGAACTTTCTTTCTCGTTAGACCTATTGTGTAGATCCATGAGATCCATGACGATTCTATCGAGAATTATTTTTCTCATTAGAAAAATAAAAAACAATTCTTAAGAAGTGGTTAGGATTGCATCTTGAAAAATCTTTCTTATTACTAATTGGCTAGCCAATCTCAATGGTCTTGCGTTTGACAGCCACCTCACCTGATGTTAAGTGATTGGTTTTTCAAGAACCCTGCTTTTGTGCTAGCCTACAGTATTTAAGGAACTTCTGTACAAAACCAATAGTAATAATACAAAACAATATACCGAAAGTCCATCACTTTCGAGAAAACCCTTCCCGATGCAGCAACGGCTGCCAGAGGCGGGGTCCCCCAGCAATGCCCTAAGCCGATGTCCAAGCCCTTCCTTGAGGGATGCCTAATGCGGTTATTGCAACCGCTTTTTAGTTTTTAAGTTATGAAAACATTCCTGGCGGATGGAGACCCTAACGGGAGAGTCCCGTCCACCAAACTAGTTAAGTAGTAATGGTGCCATAGAAATCTAAATTAATAAGGTGATAGAAGTGGTAAAGGCGCGTTAACATGTCGCCACGTGCGGGTGTCTCCTAAGACACCAGTGCTCGAAAAGTTTGCTTGATCATCAGTGCTGTGTTGGACGCGGAGTCACTAAAATTGTATTTTTTGGCATATCTAACAGCGATTTTTTTTTAGACTTAATTTATTTTTACGTGGCAGAGCCATCGCAAATGGACGATGCCGTGACATGTGTACTGAGAGGAGTGAGCACGGTTTGAGGTTCATGTGTGTGCGTGAGCGCTGGTTGTACACGGAGGAGCACGGTATTTTTTGGCTACACTAGATTGTTCGCAGCACTTCGTCTATATTTTTTACTATGTCTGTGGTTATGATTTCTCCTACAAGGAACCCTTATAGTTTCGTCATGTCCGTCCGTCTGTCCGTCTGTCCGTCTGTCCGTCTGTCCTAATCCTTTACAGCTTAATAACTTCTACAGTTATAAACATAAGTAAATGAAATATTGTTATAAAATAGTTTAGATATAGATCTCAATTTTAAAAGAATAAAAAAATCGTGATTACGTATTTTAGGGGTGGCGCCCATACATGTGAAATGGGGAAGATTTTTTTTTTCGCTGCACCCCCTCGTTTGGGGTATAATTGAATAGTTCTACTAAAAGAAAGGTAATGTTTCATACATCACTTTTTTATCAGGTGTACCATCTGCGAAATATAGTCCGCCAAAGTGGCTTTCAATGTGTCCCCCCCCTGCCATTTCTAAACTATGCAACGTAGAAACTTATAATCTTCCAAATTGATAGACCTTTGTAAAAACTCTCTTTTAAAATTATTTCGAGTATAATGTGATTATAAATTTTCGAGTTATAGAGAGAAAACTGAAAAATACTTTATTTATTTTTTATTTATTTATTTATTTATTTTATTTGGCACCAAGAAAATATTACATAAAAGTAAACCAATCATGAACAAAGTTTCAATTTTATTTATCGATGAACACTAACGTCTAAACTAGGCCGAGCCTGTATCTTAGACGTTAGTTTCTTCCTGTGTTGCAATACAGTAGGTATACATCTAGCAGTAAACTTAATAAACATTTCAACTTAAAAACAAAACAATTACATACTCATAAAAACAGTAATTTTGCGGGTAGACACATTTGACTATGTAGTGACTCAATCATATTAGTTTCGCAAATACTGTCAACAGGAATAAATAAAATAGCCGCCGTACATTTAGCAAGCACAGAAAGTGTGAACTTCGGCACTTATTTTTACGTACACGATCAATAACAGAGTTGTCATCTAAACGAGTATGCAATGTTATGTGTGAAAATTTAATTAGGTAATATGGATTATTATTACAATATTAATTCTTATTTTTTATTTATGCCAAACATTTAATAAAATAATTTTTGCTCTAATTTTAGTGGAAGCAAAGTAGTGAAATGCGCGTATGCAATGTTAGTGTTTTGTGTACCTAAGGATTTTGTATGTGTGTGATATGATTGTGTAGAATTAAAGTAACGTAACAATAGTTGTATTTAATTTATTTGTTGACCACTTCTAATGAGTTTGATGATTTTACGATTTGATGGTTTTTTACAATTTTATAATAATAAGTTGTATGGTGAATTTATGACCAGGCATTACATTTATTTTAGAATTTGAAATAGATTTTCAATTTCTTCATAATTTTGTGATTTTAACCATGGTACAATTTTTTTCATACAGTGATCGTTATCAAGAATATTATTTAATTTATTATAAAGCATGGGACCCAGATAGCACTGAAATTTATTAATGAAAAAGGTATTATACTTAGTGGTAGGAACATTATACTTCCGCCTCTTCCTTGTATTTTGGTGATTGAAAACAATTTTTTTGTGTTGGGACATTATGGTATCTTTAATAAATAATTTTCTGACAGTTAAGACATCACAATCTGAATAAAGGTCAGCCGTGGAATACCTAAACGGTTCGAATGTTCATTACCTTAAGTAGGGCTCGCTGTGCCCGTTCTAGTTCTATTAAATGGGTTTTTCGCGCACCTCCCCATGATGTTATGCAATATGTTAAAACAGCTTGCGCTAAGGCAAAATATACAGTCTTTAGAAGAGCATAATCCGCAACATGTCCGAGCTTTTTAAAAATGTAAATCAGTCTTCTCGTCCTGTCAGACAATTGTTTAATATGTGCGCACCACGTCATTTTCTCGTCTAGCAGAACACCTAGATATTTAATAAATTGGTTTCTGTCCAACCAGGTGCAATTACAGGTTGTTTTATTTATGTTTTTACAGGTATGCAGCTTTATTTCAAAATGTTCTTTTGGGAATGATCGCTCTGTATTTCCAAAAAGTATGGATTTAGTTTTTGTAGTATTTAGTGTTAATAAATTTTGATTTAGCCACTGTGCTGTGGTTTGAAGACCTACTTCAGCGTAGGTCTTTGCCTCTTTCCAGGTCTTGCCATAAAATATAAGTGCTGTATCATCAGCAAAAGTAAAGATTTCACAGTTCTGCAATTTAAGTTTACAAAGATTATTTATGTATATTAAGAATAGGGTCGGTCCGAGAACGCTGCCTTGGGGCACGCCATAGGTGATAGAAGCTTCATTACTAAGATTACCACATATTGCAACCCTCTGTGTTCTATTGGTTAAATAATCTGTGAATAACTCTAAAATGTTCCCTCTTATACCAATAGCTTCCATTTTTCTAAGTAAGGTCGGAACAGAGACTGTGTCAAATGCCTTAGCCAGGTCTAGAAATATTCCTACGCACTTACTATTGGTGTCAACTTGAGTAACAACAAGGTCAGTGAGGTCAGACACAGCTTGTGCAGTCGATCTACCCTTTCTAAATCCATACTGATTTTCAGCTAAGATGTTTTCTTTATCTAGGTATAACAGTAATCTTTTGTTCATGATCTTTTCTACGATTTTAGAAAGTACAGGTAGCACAGAAATTGGACGGTAATTGCTGACACAGTCTCTGCTCCCCGCCTTGAAAATGGGATGAACGATGGATATTTTGAAAACCCGAGGGAAAACTCCGGTTTGTATGCAGAGGTTTACAATGTGAGTCATAGGGGGAACAATAATGTCTTTGGCCATTTTTATAATTTTAGTTGGGATTTTATCCCAACCAGCTGCACTATCAGATTTAAGATTCATTATTATAGTCTCAACTTCATGTTCTGTTGTTTCTAGGAGTACCATAGAATTTACTGGTGTGTAAGAATCTAATTTGTCATTCTTGGTTGGATCATTTAAAGATACGATTTTTTTGAGCAAGTTCTTCTGCAACATTAACAAAATAACTATTTATCAGGTCTAAAGCTTTTTCTGTTGTACTTCCTAATTAAAGTAACTCGTTGGGGGGAGTTTTTAACTTATGTCTGTTTGTTACAGAATCTATTATTTTCCATTTCTTTTTAGGGTTATTTGCGTATTTGATTAGTTCATTTTTTTCAAAATTCCTTTTTAGACGTTTTAATAGATCATTACAGTAGTTCTTGTACCTATTGTATGTCAACTTGAGTATTTTATTTGTAGGTTCTTTATTACATTTTAGGTGCATAAGGTCGCGATTTTTTATACATCGGATTAGGCCCGGAGTAATCCACGGTTTTATACAACGTAGCCTTCTTGGAGTTATAACTTTAAGTGTGTTATTGGTGATTAATTTGTGAAGAATATTTACCAATTGTTCAGCAGACCAATTAGCGTCTTGAGATCGAATAATATCCTCAAAATCTGTCGTTTTAAGTTCGGAAATAATTGAATCATAATTTACTTTCTGGATGGTAGCGCTTTTTAAAGCCTTGATTTTATGTTCCAAGGTAACACATGTAAGGACCATTGAATGATCAGTTAGTGGGGCCTGTAGAACAATACTAATGGTAGAATATTTTGATTTAATCATTGCATGGTCTATGCAGTTACCATCTCTAGTTGGAAATAGGTGTCCAGGTAAGAGACCGTGACTGGCCAACAGGTTCAAATATTCACATGAGTTGTCATCTTTATTATTGGGTTTGATATCTATGTTTATGTCTCCTATTATAATAATGTTGGTATATTTTTTTAAATTAGTTAAGAACTTATCCAAGGAATGTATGAAACTATCTATATTTTTGTGGGAGGGTGATCTGTAGATGCCTAAAACTACGGTGTTTTGGTTGATCTTTATAAGAAGACTGGTGGCATCTGAAATGTGAATTTCTTCTACGGAACAGCCTAGACCTTGTTTCGTATATGCCACTATTCCATCGTTTTGGTTGTAATTATTTTCGGTATAGTGTGTATCAAAGTACTTTAGAGTGGGAAAATTAGTAGCTTTTGAGTTCCAGGTTTCGGTAAGAATATGGATTTCACAAGTTACGTCCAACCTAGATAGTAGAACTTCAAATTCGGAGAAGTTTTTGTTGATGCTCCTAATGTTTTGTGTAAGGATTTTAAGGTTTTTATCTGGCGTTAAATTTGACGATAGAAGAGACTTGCAAAACTTAAAACTTCTTATTTCAAAGGTCATTGACCTGAGAGAAAAATGAAAACAGCAAATAATGCTCCTTTAGTTACTTTCTATTTAAAAAAATCACAAAAAGAAACTTTGTGTTATATTGATATGACACACTTCTTAAATTTAGCTTCTTAAATTCAGCGCTAGGTGGCGCTGTTTGCAAAAACTAAAATAGCAATTATTATTATTATTTATTTGATTAAAGTAACCAAGACTCAAATGAAATGATGAAAATGAGAATGATTAATATTATAATATTAGGAACCCTATAATACTGAGCATGGCCCGACATGCTCTTGGCCGGTTTTTGTTTTAAGTCACCGTTCACTTACGTTAGCAGTATATTCTGCCAGAGAACATCTTTATAAACAAAAGTCACTACAGCAGCCAAGCTTTAAAGCATAACCATGTCGAAGAAAATACGAATATGTTTAAAAATAAAATTAAAAACATTCTTTTAATGAAGGGGTACTACAGCGTCACCGAATATGTAAATGACCAATTATGATATGAAATGTTAGAAATATACTTGATTTGGATTTATTAACTATGTGACATTGTATAATTGACATTTTTTGGTACTGAACTTGGACATAGTAATGTGATATTGTATAATTGAATTTTTTTTTTTTTATAACTTTGACTTTTAATTTTGACTTCTATGATGTATGTGTAATAAAATAAAACAAAGTTTAACCGGATTAAATCGCGTATATTATTTAAATTAGTTTCCCTGACGTTGCGAAAGCTTTGCAGCATTTCGTGGTCGCAGGTAGACTAAGATGACAAGCGTCTTTACAAATATTTCTAAAAAATATATGTTTTAATCTAATTAATTCTTTTTTAGGGTTCCGTAGTCCTACAAGGAACCCTTATAGTTTCGTCATGTCCGTCCGTCTGTCCGTCTGTCCGTCTGTCCGTCTGTCCGTCTGTCCGTCTGTCCGTCTGTCCGTCTGTCCTAATCCTTTACCGCTTAACTACTTCTAACTTCTACAGTTATAAACATAAGTAAATGAAATTTTGACAAAAAATGGAATAGATATAGATCTCAATTTTAAAAGAATAAAAAAATCTTGATTACGTATTTTAGGGGTGGCGCCCATACATGTGAAATGGGGATGAAAATATTTTTTTCGCTGCACCTCCTCGTGTGGGGTATCGTTGAATAGGTCTAATAAAATGAAGGTAATGTTTCATACACAACTTTTTTATCAGGTATCCCATCTGCGAAATACAGTTCGCCAAAGTGGCTTGCAATGTGTCCCCCCCCTGCCATTTCTAAACTATGCAACGTAGAAACTTAAGTAGTCTTCAACATTGATAGACCTTTACAAAAACTCTCTTTTAAAATTATTTTGAGTGTAATGTGATTATAAATTTTTGAGTTATAGTGAGAAAACTGAAAAATACTTAAGACGTCCTAGTTCATAGGTCATTGACCTTAAAGAAAAATTCTCGTAGCAAATAATGCTCCTTTAGTTACTTTCTATTAAAAAAAATCACAAAAAGAAACACACTTCTTAAATTTAGCTTCATAAATTTTGCGCTAGGTGGCGCTGTTTGCAAAAACTAAAATAGCAATGATTAATATTCGATTTGATTCGTTTGTAATTAGACCTACTTAAGGAACCCTATAATACTGAGCATGGCCCGACATGCTCTTGGCCGGTTTTTTTATTTTAATTTTTTTATGTGTAGTGATCGCGAAAACCTAAGAAGTTATTATGTATGTGTAAATTTGCATGCCGTAAGGTTGAATACTTATGGTGATACTAAATGTATTTTTTATTTTTAACATCAAATGTAATTTTACCCATATTTCGCAAATAAATGGATTTGATTTGATTTGAAAGTACAGGTGATAATAGATTTCAAGAAAACGTTTTAGCAAATGACGATGGAAGGTGAGTGTCTCTTAAAAGTCGCTGTGGAATTACAATAGCAGTAAATTTGAGTAGGTGCCCCTCTTTCTGGGGCAGTCGGGTAAAAAATGTATAGAGGCCCAAGAACACTTCAATTCAAATTCAAATGTTTTTTATTTCAAATAAACCTAATTACAGGCACTTTTGAAACGTCAGGCGCTAGTTGCACGGTTCCAAATTGTGGGTCCTATTGAGAAGAACCAGCAAGAACTAACATGGATATACCTTTTTAAAATAGTTAATTGTTTATAATTTGATGTAATAAACAATAACCTATTTTAAAAAGAGTTTATCCATGGAGTTTCTTGCCAGTTCTTCTCCATAGGACCCACAATTTGGAACCGTGCAACTAGAGCCTGACCTTTCAAAAGTGCCTGTAATTAGGTTTATTTGAAATAAAAAACATTGAAATTGAAAATTATTACATCAAATTCATTCAAATAATGTGAGTATAATGTAGCTTAATGTCAGAAATAAACAAGAGTTTAAAAGTGAGAATATTGCCTTTAAAAATAAACCAATAATAAAATACTATTAGACTACTTTAGACTGCCTCGTTGGTCTAGTGGTCGCAAGCGCGATTGCTGAGCGTGGGGTCCTGGGTTCGATTCCTGGGTCGGGCAAAGTGTTATTGGGTTTTTTCATTAGGAAATTCTCAGTAGCAGCCCGGAGTCTGGATTTGTGCCCGGTCAATGGCAATAGGCTCGCCCCCTATTACATGGGACTATAACATAACTGGCGAAATGTGGGTGTACTATTACACCTCTGCCTACCCTTCGGGGAAATACAGGCGTGATGTTATGTTATGTTAAAATAAGACTTACAACATTGAATTACTGAAAAAAGGATCAGAAAGACTCCTACACAAAACATTCAGTTTTCAACTCCTCCGCTTTCAAAGTTGACAAAATGATTATTTTTCCAAATTCCCTTTGAAATACAGCTAAAGTTGAATAATTAATTGTTCTTGTTCATTTTTAACATTAACACCAGGACCCTTGGCTATGTTAGAAGTATCTGCTAAAAGACATTGCAGACATCTGTAGGAATACGAATTACAGTTATTTTCTTCCTTTTTACCCGACTGCGCCAGAAGGAGGGTTATATTTTTCGAGTGTATGTATGTATGTATATTTCTTTGGCATGCTCTGTAGCCGAAACGGCTTGATGGATTTTAGCTTGAGATGTGTCGTTAGATTCGTCTTAATTGTGAGAGTGACACTGGGTATATCAAAATTATAAAAAATAAAATGGCCGCTTTTTGGCGCCATTTTAAGTCATCAAAAAAATTTTTTTTCCCTCAAAACCTATCGAGTGGGGTATCAAAATAAAGGTCTTTATAAATGCTTTACAAAAATATGTACAACTTATATGTTTAAATGTGATTTGGAATGAGAAATGCTAAAAAACAACAAAATATTCATCGTTAAAAAAAAATGTTGTTTGTAGTTGTTGTTTGTTAATTACATAATTAGCGCGATAAAACATGACAGAACTAAAAATTTTAAAATAAAAAAGTTAATTAACAAAACCAAAAAACCCGACTGCGTGTAAATATAACTGAAAAGATGTAAACAAGACTTGTGTAGGTACATGTAGGTATATGTGAAAGTTTCAAATCAACACGCAGGCGGAGGCTATGCATGTTTTGGTCATGAACTGTCATGAATTACAAAAAGTTCATAGGTAGCCTCAGCCTGCGTGTTGATTTGATACTTTCACATATACCTACACAAGTCTTGTTTACATCTTTTCAGTTATATTTACACGCAGTCGGGTTTTTTGGTTTTGTTAATTAACTTTTTTTTGTTGTTAAAAGTCAAACGATTCAAGGGTGAAGGACATAATTTGAGATGTTTGAAAATTATTCTAATCATAATACAGGATTCTTTCTTTATAAACGCACGTAAAAAGCGCATTGGAAGCGCGTCTGTATCGAGCTGTATGCGTTTGTGTCGAACTGAGGATAGAACCGGACACACAAACACGCAACCACAACGCGACTGTATCGACGTATCTGCGCGTTTTATAAATACAAACGCGGACATTTTTAAACTTGTGCAAAGGTTTCTGACTGCATCTTCGAAATTTTCCTTAAGCATAGGCTCTAACTGGTCATGAAACCGTAACTTACAAAGGTCAAACACGAAATCGATATCTACACGAACCGTCAAAAAAGTTCCCAGTCAAAAACAGTAGGTAAGTTGTGACGGATAGCCAGACCGTCGTCGTCTGTCTGTAACCCTTTTCTGTCAAGCAAGTTTCAGCATATCTGATACATAATGTTTCGCTGTCATCCCTGAATCAACGTGTGAAGTTTTAATGGAAATCAGAAGTAGGTACATACGTAACAACGGAGCCAGGTGTTACTGAAATTACTTGATGTGGAAAAGGTCACGGTGAAATAACGGAATATTTTTTTGGTGTCAATAAATTATTTATTTATAATGGTGTAGCCATAGAAATCATAATAATAAGAAATGTTATCTACTGTTTTTGAACACCGGTATGCATGTCGACGGTTGGTAAATTAAATTGGAAATAATTTATATTGGAAGTAATGATGTTCACCTCTGTATCCTACTATCCTTCTCCCTTACTACTAATATTATAAACATGAAAGTTTGTGAGGATATATGGATGTTTGTTACTCTTTCAAGCAAAAACTATTGTATGGATTTTAATGAAATTTGGCATACAGACAGAACATAACCCGGATTAATATATAGGCTATTTTTTATCCCGAGAAGATGAACAGTTTCCGAGAGAAGCGAAATAAACGACATTCACGCGGGCGAAGTCGCGAGCATAGGCTAGTACATAATATATTATACTCAAAAACGCAACAACGTCCCCCTTCTTTACAGCAGCAATAAAATTGAGAGTATTCCATTAAATGTTAACAAAGCTCTCTGTTTTATTAATATTGCACTGTTTTGTTTTAATTGCTTCTCTTCAGATTGTGTTCGTCTCATTTCAGAGTTTTGGTTCAAATCAATTTTAACATTTCCTTGTAACAGAGTTTGTTCAGAATAAGTTTGATAGTTGAGCGTTGTGGAGTGAAAGAAGATGTAGTGACAAAGATTGAGAAAGATATGTTATGATGGTTTGGACATATAGAGAGGATGGACGAGAGGAGATTGACGAAACAAGTATACGAAGCGAGTGTGGTTGGAAGAGTTGGAAGGGGACGACCTCAGCGAACGTATCGCGATCAAATCGCGGATGTTCTCAAAAAATGCCAGGTTAAGAGTTCTCTAAACCGACGAGCATGCATGACGAGGTTAATGGACGTAGATGAAGCGAAAGAGGTGTGTCAGGATCGTAGCAGGTGGAAATCCATAGTCTCTGCCTACCCCAATGGGAAACAGGCGTGATAATATGTATGTATGTATGTATGTAAGTTTCATACTGTTGTTTGTTTTTTCATTCTACAGTTTGCTGATCTGTTATATTGCCAGTGTCCACTTCGAGGTAATTAGAAAGTCATCATAAGCAGCCAATTATTGGCCTATTGCTGGGCACGGACCACTTTTCAGGAGAAAAGGATAAGGGAAATGTAGTAGGCAAGTGGCGCCCCTATCAGTAAAAAAAATATTACCTACTCGCTGAATACATAGTTTATCGAAAATACTTTTTTAACGATTGAAGTAGGTACAGGTACTGTAGTTTAATTAGAAACTATCAACTCTGTAAATTTATAGTTCGCTGTAAATATAGATACAAAAAAACCGGCCAAGAGTATGTCGGACCATGCTCAGTATTATAGGGTTCCTTAAGTAGGTGTACAAACGAATCAAATCGAATATTAATCATGGCTATTTTAGTTTTTGCAATAATCGGCAGCATTCGCGACTCAGAGTGTGTTGTTAGTAGCGCCATCTAGCGATAAATTCAAGAAGCCAAATTTAAGAAGTCTGTCATGTCAAAGTTACTTTTTGTGATTTTTAAATATATATATCTTTAAATATAATCAAATATAATAAAACATGTAAAAATGATGACAGTTTTAACACAGGTTTTGTTTTACTCTTAGCTCGACTAGTGTGATTTTTTTTCCATTCTCAAATCAAACATCCCTCATCTGTCATACCAGCCAGTCTGAATGTAATGATTGCAAAACCTTTTTCTAACACTATTCAGTTTAGAAAAAAATGATATTAGAAACCACAATATCATTTTTGAAGACCTATCCATAGATATCCCACACGTATGGGTTGATGAAAAAAAAAAATGTTTGAGTTTCAGTTCTAAGTATGGGGAACCCTCAAAATTTATTGTATTTCTATTTTTGTGTGAAAATCTTAATACGGTTCACAGAATACATCTACTTACTAAGTTTCAACCGTATAGTTCTCATAGTTTCGTATAGTATAGGAAAAAAGTGGCTGTGACATACGGACGAACAGACAGACAGACAGACGGACATAACGAATTGTTGGGGTCGTCTTCAAGAAAACAGGTTCTGTTATATTGATTCTACGTTTTATTTGTCTATTTTTTACAAGTTTGAGATTAAAATATTCGCGACAGATTTTTTGCGTCCGCGCTCTTGTCGTCAGTTCGTAGTAGAGAGAAAGTATATCTGGCTGTCAGCTGTCAGCTGTCAAAGTTAGACGTCGCCGGTCGAGGCCGCTATTGTCACGTTCCACCTCTTCCGCTCCGACGCCGGTTGGATTTGAGACGTTCAACGCGTTCCAGTCGCATTGTAAACATCCTCCCCCCCCTTGGGGACGTGTTCCCCAAGGAGCTCTTGGGAATCTAGTTGTGTTATTCTAGAAACGGGCCTATGAATGACGCCGCTCTTTGTTTTCACGTCGACCACTCTGCATACGCCATCTGCTCCTGGATATAGTTTGACAATCCGGCCCATGAGCCATTTCATAGGTGGCAGCTGATCGTCCAGAATGAAGACTAGGTCGCCAACACTAACGTGGTGTTGTGCATGCTGCCATTTGACGCGTTGCTGCAGAGTAGATAGATAGTCCTTTGTCCATCGAGACCAGAAATGTTGTCTTAAGCGTTCAATCAGCTGGTATCGGTTGATGCTGACTCGCTCGGTGACAGGTGAAGGCAGTGAGGTCAATGGCCGACCCACAAGGAAGTGCCCAGGTGTAATAGCTGACAGATCAGAAGGATCAGCAGACATTGAAGTAATCGGACGCGAGTTCATAATAGCCTCAATCTGCACAAACAGTGTGTACAACTCTTCAAAAGTTAAACTAGAGTTACCCGCTATCCGTTTTAAATGAAATTTTGCCGTTTTGACTCCCGCTTCCCAGATCCCGCCGAAATGCGGTGCATATGCAGGAGAAAATTTAAACGTTATGCCTTCCTTGCTCGCGTAGTCGCTAACCGATCGTTCACTATTCTTAAGCAGTCTGTTCAGTTCGTTATTGGCTCCTACAAAGTTTTTACCATTATCACAGTATATTGTGTCAGGTTTACCACGTCGTGAGATGAATCTACGCAAGCACAAGATAAAGGCATCGCTACTTAAGTCGCTCACGACTTCTAAGTGCACAGCTTTAGTACTAAAACAAACAAATATGCATAAATAGCACTTGGAGGTCTTAGCACCACGGCCCTTTCTATTTAATATTAGAAAAGGTCCAGCAAAATCAGTGCCACAAGTCTCGAATGGTGGAGCAGGAGTTACACGAGGTTGTGGTAAGTTACCCATTATAGGGTTTAAAGGTTTAGCTTTAAATCTCTGACATCGTACACACTTTCTAACGGTAGTCGCAGCTAACACCTTGCCACCTGTGGGCCAGAATTGCTCACGAATAGAACTCAACAGTTGCTGAGGGCCACAGTGTAAGAGACGAAGATGTTCTTGCTCAAATAAAAGTTTAGAGAAAGTGTGTTTGGGGTCAAGTAATATGGGGTGTTTTTTCCCATAAGGACAGTGGGATGCATTTTCAATCCGTCCACCGACACGTAATACACCATGTTGATCCAAATATGGGTTTAAAGAGAGAATCCGTGACTTAGAATTTAGTTTATTTAAAGTCTTAAGTGAATGAATTTCCTTTGAAAAGCTTTCGCCTTGTGAAGCTTTAGCTATAAGCATCAGTGAATTACTCAATTCAGAGCAAGTAAGTTCACCATTTAGTTTAGTATTATTTTTTCTAATGTTATTTATAAATCTTAGTATGTAAGCGTATATTCTTTGCAATTTGTATAATTTAGAATATTTTTCAAATGGTACAACATCATTAGGTAGGGTTTTAATATTTAAACTTATTTTTGTTTCAGGTAAAGTTACAGAAGTAGATTTAGACTGGGGCCATTCATGTTCAAACTTGGCCAGAAAGGAAGGACCATGCCACCAAAGGGTATTACTAAAAAGAAGACGTGGTTGAATGCCCCTAGACGCCATATCAGCAGGATTATATTCGGTAGGTACATGACGCCAAGTAGTTATATCAGTTAGATCACGAATCTGTTCAATCCGACTGCAAACATAAGTTTTAAGGGTTTTAGGTGGAGTGTGTAACCACCCTAAAACTATGGTTGAATCTGTCCAAAATACTGAGCGTGAAATCTTAATTTTTAAAGATTGCAGAACTTTAGAATGTAGTTTTGCACCAAGTAAAGCGCCTAACAATTCTAGACGTGGAATTGTTTCAGTTTTTAAGGGAGAAACTTTAGTTTTTGCACATAATAAGTTACATTCAACTTCACCCAAGTTATTCGTCGATTTTAAGTAAATACATGCACCATAGGCATCTTGTGAGGCATCAGTAAAGCAATGAACCTCTATATAGGTTGGGGAGTTGCAGAGAATATACCTAGGTACCTTAATATGAGCAAAATTATTAGTCTCTTTATAGAATTCTATCCATGAGTTCTCCATCTCCTTCGAAATTTCATCATCCCAGTCTATTTTAAGTAACCAGAGCTTCTGTAAAAATATTTTATGAAAAATAGTGCAGGCAGATAAGAGGCCTAATGGGTCGAATATGCGACACGAGTTGGACAGTATAGAGCGTTTCGTAATTTTAGGAATAGGTTTAATTTCGACTGTAAAGTGCAAAGTGTCAGAGCTAGGTGTCCATTTTAATCCTAACACAGAGGATTGCTTACTAAAGTCTTGAGATTGATCAGTCATTTGTATATCATCAAAAATATCAGGAGAATTTGTTCTAAATTTACGCAAAGGAAAACCACCCTCAGAAAGTTTTTTAATTACTCCTGAAAGAGTAGATTTTAACACAGATTTTGAGTCTGAACCAGTATTCAGGTCATCAACATAAAAGTCATGTCTTAACGTATTAGCAACAGTTTCATCAGAGCACTCCATTGCAAGTTGTATAAGACACCTAGTACTAAGATACGGAGCTGAAGCTGTTCCATACGTGACAGTATTTAGTTGCAAGGTTTTGAGTTCTTGATCTTTGTCCTCTCTCCAGAGTATGAGTTGCAGGTGACGCTGGGATTCAGTAACCATAACCTGTCTGTACATTTTTTCCACATCACCTGTCACTACATAGGTATACTGACGAAACCTGAGCAAAATTGCCATTAAATCATCTTGAACTACTGGCCCAACAAATTGAATATCATTAAGTGATATGTTTGTAGAAGTCTTACAAGAGGCATCGAAGACTACTCTTAAGCGAGTAGTCTCACTGCTTTCACGAATTACTGCGTGGTGAGGTATATAGTAACCGAAAATAGGACGGCTGATTTCGGTAAGATGGCCTAATCTTTTATATTCATTAATGAAATCTATATACTCATTTTTAATGTTAGATTTATCTAATTTCTTTTCTAAATTAAAGAAACGCCTTTTAGCAATAAGATAAGAGTCCCCTAGAGCCTCATTAGCGACTTTCCGCAAGGGCAGTTTGACACAGAATCTGCCATCTTTCAGGCGGACCGTATTTTCAATAAAATGATTTTCACAATATTTTTCATCCTCAGAAAGCAAAGTATTTTTTGTTGGCAAGTCAAGAATATTTTCAACTTCCCAGAATTTAGTCAGAGAATCTCTAATTTCTTGAGAAAAGTTAGAATTAATGGTAGTAGCATGGCCCATACCACATGGACCAGACACTAACCAACCCAGCTTGGATTTCTGTAAGGTAGGTTTATTTTTCCCCAACTTAATTAGCTTAGAATCTACAATTTCCCAGTAAACATCAGCCCCTAGTAGTAGATCAATTTCAGATGGGCAGTAGTAGGTTGGATCTGCTAGTTCTATAAACTCAGGAAGATCCCATTGAGAAGGGTTAATCTTTGTGCTAGGCAACTTACCGGTGATCTGCGGTACTACAAGACAAGAAATGTTCGTTTGGAATAAGTTGACCCGTGATTTTAACTGTATATCACACTTTTTATTAGTATTTGTTAATTTATTATTTATTCCAGCAATTGATATATTAGTATTAGAACAAGTCAGATTCATTTTCTTTTGCATACTTTCAGTTATAAATGAAGACTGACTTCCATTGTCTAGAAGAGCTCTAACAATGAATGTTTTATTAGATCGGCTATCAACTAATTCCACCTGAGCAGTACATAAGAGAATTTGCCCGGGAATTTGCACGGAGAGTGATATAGGATTGAACATAGTGACAGTAGACGTCTGAGAGGACTCCGCCACTTGAGGAAGTGATGTCACAGAAGAAGTATCAACAGGTAAGTTTGTTTTATCATTATTGGACTGTGATTTATGCAGTAATAAATTATGTCTTTTGTTACAGATTTTGCAAGAATTATGTTTGCAGTGAGCAGAGAAATGACCAGGGCGTAGACAATTATGACAGAGCTTGTGCTTTGAAACTTCATTGTATCGAGAATCCAATGACATCTCTTTGAATTTATCACACTTATAAAGTAAATGATCTTGCGAACATACAACACAATTTTTTACGTTTGTCGAAGAAGAAACAAATGATTTTGTGTGCTTATTGTCCTTATTATAAGAAGATGAACGTTTTTCAGTTTTGATTGATAAATCATTCTTGCTATACTGCAAGGTTTCTAGCACGTCAGCACGATTACGCAAGAAACTATAAAACTCCTCAAGTGTTGGAGAAGTAGGAATAGTACTCCTGTGTTCCTCCCATTTGCGACTTGTAACACCATCTAGTTTCGTGGCCATTATAAAAACAACTAAAGTATCCCAGTGAGTTGTAGGTTCATTCAAAGAAGATAAGGCACGAAGATTTTTAGCGTAGTAATCTATCATATAGCGAAGTGACTTGTAATTTTCCTTATTAATTGCTTCAAAATTCAGAAGAGCCATTAAATGATTATTTGTAAGTATACGATTGTTGTCAAAGCGCTCGATAAGCAAACTCCAAGCTAATTTATAATTGGTACCAGTGAACTCTATTGACTTTATTATATTAGATGCGCCTGCCTCTAACGAAGAACGTAGGTAATGGAACTTGTTAATATCAGGAATAGTATCATTATTGTTAATTAAAGAATCGAAAGTGTCTCGAAATTCCATCCACTTTAAATAGTTTCCATCAAAAGAAGGCAGCTGTATGGTAGGCAGCTTTATGCTATAGTTTCGGCTAGTTATTGAATGAGAATTAGCATTTTCAGGTAGTACAATACTAGGTGCAAGACTATCAATTAACACTTGAGCTTTAGCAATGTTTGAACAAAAGTCACTCTCAATTACATCATTCTCTTCTAACTGTTCAGGTTCTAAACCTTCAATTTTAGTTTTTAAATTATCAAACTGGTTTAATAACTCTCTGAATCTTGACAGTTTTATCTCAGTTTCAGCGAGTATTTGTTTAGAGATGCTTTCAGCACCTATCAGCATAACAGTATTTATATATTTTGAAAATATAGTTATTCTAGCTTTCATCGTTCCACGTTGCTGAATAAGAGGTTTTAATTCAGCAGCCATAATGAAAAGCACAACAAATTGAACAGACTGTTAAAGATTAAGTAGGTATACAGTACCAATTCTGGTAACAGGTATCTCGGTTAAAACAAAAATCAAAAGCCAAACCGTGCAAGTCGTGCAATAGCTACGACAACCACTCGTCAGTCAGCAACTCGCACACGAGCAAAGCAGGCCACGCAGCACAGGACGCAAGCTGTGAAGTGCAGGCAGGTGTCTTTCTTTTTAGCAGAGCATTCCAACAGGACCCAAGAAGCAGGTGCACACGGCGAATCTGGAAAATGCCAGGGTGGTCCCGTAAGCGAAATGCAAGCAAAGTTAGGTAGAAGTAGGGTCCTAGGTATGAACCTAGGTTCTTGTCATATAGTAAGGAAAATCGACACAGAAAGTAATTTCAGTCTGACTCCATAGATATTTTAATCATTTAGATATTAGAAATACGGTTGTGATCGGGCTTTGAAGTAATTATTTTGCAATGAACACTGTTAGGCAGACTGCAGCATTAAGAAAACTGTAAAATAAATAAGATACTAAAACTGGGCGTACTTCCCTGTAAGTAGTAACCAAAAAACACACGTCACACACAAGCCATTTTCATCCGTTGAAGTAGCAGCCGTAGCAGGAACAATGCGGCTGCATCGTAGTCTCAATCTTCAGTTTTTTCTTTAATCACGTCGGGGTCACCAAATGTTGGGGTCGTCTTCAAGAAAACAGGTTCTGTTATATTGATTCTACGTTTTATTTGTCTATTTTTTACAAGTTTGAGATTAAAATATTCGCGACAGATTTTTTGCGTCCGCGCTCTTGTCGTCAGTTCGTAGTAGAGAGAAAGTATATCTGGCTGTCAGCTGTCAGCTGTCAAAGTTAGACGTCGCCGGTCGAGGCCGCTATTGTCACGTTCCACCTCTTCCGCTCCGACGCCGGTTGGATTTGAGACGTTCAACGCGTTCCAGTCGCATTGTAAACACGAATCCATACGGGTTCCGTTTTTGCCATTTGGCCAAGAGTAGCCGTTTTTCGCATATTTTGTACCTACAACTACCAAAATTAAAAACGTAATATTTAAACTATTAGTACACACGGCTACACATCAAGCTTTACAAAGCCAGTAAAGGCTGACCTCGCGTTGTAAGGAAAACCTATACAATGCGAGGTCAGCTTATACTGGGAATGTACAGCTTGATGTGTAGCCGTGTGTACCCACAATATAGGGGAGGTCTAGGTCCAGCAATGGACATAGGCGTTTCGGCTGAAATTATGATGATGATGAACCACAACATGCAATATGACACCTTAAAATAATCATTAAAAAATTAACCTCCATCCCGAAAATGCCGTCAACGATTAAACCGAGCTCCATGAGGTGCTATTCAATTGTAGTCAAGTTTCGGCGCCTGTCAGTCAAACAAGCCAAGTTTAATAACGACGCGAACTTGACACAGCACTGCCGTGCACACTGCTGGCTACACCGACGTCATGACAAATTGACAAAGTTCGCGACGTCGAGTGAGGAGAATGGATTAATAATCTTTACTCAGCGTTAGTGGCGGTTACGATGTTTTTCTAACAATACTTATGTGAATTTAGCTAAGAATATATTTTTGCATCATTCAATGCTCAGGAGAGAAAGCTTTGATAGACGGTTTTGTCCCATCGTGGTTCGAAGTCTATTTTTAGGGTTCCGAAGTCCTACAAGGAACCCTTATAGTTTCGTCATGTCCGTCCGTCTGTCCGTCTGTCCGTCTGTCCGTCTGTCCGTCTGTCCGTCTGTCCGTCTGTCCGTCTGTCCTAATCCTTTACAGCTTAATAACTTCTACAGTTATAAACATAAGTAAATGAAATTTTGTTAAAAATTAGTCTACATATAGATCTCAATTTTAAAAGAATAAAAGAATCGTTTTTCCGTATTTTAGGGGTGGCGTCCATACATGTGAAATGGAGAAAAAAAAAAATTTTTCGCTGCATCCCCTCGTGTGGGATATCATTGAATAGGTCTACTAAAATGAAGGTAATGTTTGATACACCACTTTTTTATCAGGTGTACCATCTGCGAAATATAGCCTGCCAAAGTGGCTTGCAATGTGTGTCCCCCCCTGCCATTTCTAAACTATGCAATGTAGAAACTTATAATCTTCCACATTGATAGACCTTTGTGAAAACTCTCTTTTAAAATTATTTCGAGTATAATGTGATTATAATTTTTTGAGTTATAGAGAGAAAACTGAAAAATACTTAAAACGTCCTAGTTCAAAGGTCATTGACCTTAGAGAAAAATGATCATAGCAAATAATGCTCCTTTAGCTACTTTCTATTTGAAAAAATCACAAAAAATAACTTTGAAATGACAAACGTCTTAAATTTGGCTTCTTGAATTTATCGCTACATGGCGCTACTAACAACACGCTCTGAGTCGCGAATGCTGCCGATTATTGCAAAAACTAAAATAGCCATGATTAATATTCGATTTGATTCGTTTGTAATTACACCTACTTAAGGAACCCTATAATACTGAGCATGGCCCGACATGCTCTTGGCCGGTTTTTATAATTTTCATTTTTGAAAATGAGCGCTATCCGGTGCAATTTGATACTATCAAAACCAAATACATTCTCAATGCAATTTCAAGGTTTACAAATGTAGCTCTAAAATTTTGATCTTCGAGAATTTGGTAGTAAAATAGTTCAAGTTGAAAAATTATTTTCCGAAGTCTCTATTGTGGGGGCCCCGGGGCTGTAGCTACGGTTGCGCTCACCTAAATTTGGCCCTGTCTTATCTCCTAACAAATGGCGTGATAAGCCGGTGAGATGTTATTACACGCATCTCATCACAAAGTATTCCTGCGCCTCGTTGGACGACAAACGTTACAAAAATCCTCCTCAAATCTTCTGACTTGACCAATTTGGGCAAAGATGATTCCAAATTCTCGTATTTACGTCCAGCGCTGCCTTCGAGGCAGTACTGGCAACCCTGCCATGCAATGGTGTCAAATTAAAAACGTAATATCCTACAAATGTAGAATGGGCCTTGCGGCTAAAGTAAATTTGACTTACATGGCTGGGCGAAAAAAGATAAGCCCTTTTCTGGATATCTTCTTGCGTATCATAGTTCAATTAATTTAATTTGAGTATCAATGCACCACCCAATCTCTTCTCATTGGTGTCGTAAAAGGCGACTAAGGGATTCACCAGAGGATGGGCAGCAGCGTTCTCTGAGTATTTAACCAACCAACTGCGATCGCCAACCCGCCTGCCAAGCGTGGCGATTATGGCATATCCCCCCCTTGATGGGGGAGCCTATGTCCAGCCGTGGGCGTCTTTCGTCTGAAATGATGATGATGATGATCAATCAATGATTGCTTAGACTAAAATAGAGATTATTTTAATTGAATAAAAAATTGCCTTCCCACTTTTTTCATGTTTTTATTATTTAGCACATATCGTCCCGTATCAGTTCCTAGAAATTGGCAACCCTGTCTATACAGCTACTAGATGAAATACATAAAGACATTCTTGGCTACACAGGCAAAAAGCTTACAGTACACTTCACAAGTCTGAAACTCCAAAATGCTCTATTTATAACAATTTGGTGGCTCAATAAATCACGCAAAGTCATATTGTTGTGAACTACAGCGGTTATTACGAAATTTGTCCATCCATCTATCTTCGGCGGGATCTCTGAATTTAAGTTAGAACTAGTTCTAATTAGTTATCTAATAGTTTTCTAATTATTAGAGAAATTGTTATTATTCGATAAAAATGTTAGCATTGAATCATCTTCATCATCATTTCAGCCGACAGACGTCCACTGCTAGACATAGGCCTCCCCCAAAGGGGGGACATGCCATAATCGCCACGCTCGACAGCGGGTTGGCGATCGCAGTTGGTTGGTTGAAATACTCAGAGAACGCTGCTGCCCATCCTCTGGTGAATCCCTTAGTCGCCTTTTACGACACCCATGAGAAGAGATGGAGGTTATTTGTTATGGCTGGCACCACACGTGACAATACCTTCAATAGCATTGAATACCTCCAGGACAAATGTACTAAGTAGAATACATTATAAAACATTTTTTCTTCTCTGTTAGGTATAAGAACCCTTTGGTCTGGCATTGATATGTAAAAGATTATTGCAATATACATGCTAAAATTTTAATCGCTTCTTTCCTGAAAATTGGTCATTATACTCATCAGTATGAACAACTTTTATTATGGGACCAACACTGAAATCGCGAAAAAAAAACAGGGATCACCCTACATTTTATCGATTTAAGTGAACACAAATGTAGGGACCAACTGTTTTTTTTTGCGATTTCAGGGTTGGTCCCATATTAAAAGTTGTTCACAATGATGAGTACAATGACCTCTTAACGGGAAAGAAGCGATTAAAATTTCAGCATGTATTATCTGTCCGCTTCGAATCTGAAAAAGCAACTGCCAAATAGACCTCCACGACTCGTCACTAGTATCATCAATACAAAAGCACCCTCATATATTTACTTCTTATTTATTTATTTATTTATAATTTATGTACACACAATAACATATGAAAGGAGACAGCATTAAAATTATTTAGTACAAAGGTACTGCTTATTTCAAAGAAATTTCTACCAGCAGACCTGCGAGAGGAGAAATAAGTAAGAAACGTAGACAACAGTGTGTAAAAAGATAGGAAACTTAAAATTAGTTCTAATAAAGCAATTAATACTTAAATAAATACATATAAATTATATAGGTATAGGTAAATATGATATAAATATTATACAATAACAAATTATGAGAAAAGGTAATGCTCTTTAACACGTCTTTTGAAGACAGATATGGATTGAGAATTCCGTATGTTAGGCTGAGTGAGTTCCATAATCTTACTGCATGCACAGAGAAGGCATAAGAATAGAAATCTGTTTTCGTTTCTTCTTCTATGTATTTTATGGCAATCTGAGCTGGGTCAGCCTCTCCATAAATTCCTTCATCGCGCAGGTGTCAGAACTCGGGACATGCAAGACATATTTTAAGTAACTTTTTTTGGGTTTTTTTTTTGTTTACGAGTGGAAATCCTCATGGATACCCTTCGTCTGGGAAAGGCGAAGAAGTATGTCAGACTCCTACCGACTAAAACCACACGGAGGCCGACCTCAGCATAAAATAGAGGAGCTCCGGGAAATCCTGTGGACCGCGCCGGTGCCCCTCTGGGGCTATGCCATTTGGCACGTCCCGGGAAAGCAGTACTTTCCACCCCACAGCAGTACGCGACCACCACGTACTAACCCCATCGTACATAATGGACAGGTCAGAGTTATAATCGATGAATCCCTGCCAGCCTCAACTGGTTTTCGTCATCGTCGTCGTCGTCAACTGGTCATCGTCAAGGATAAAGTTGCTATAAAACTTCAATATTTTCCAATTAGAACACACCCTCATCCCATTAGAGAGCGATATTATAAATCTTTCTGTTCATGGCAGGATCTCAATTTAGCCGAACCGGAGCTAAACATGTGAGACAAAGCATTAGGTACAAACGCTTTCGCTAACTCTGGTGCGGTATACTTTGTGGGGTGGAGCCTTACTGTTAGCGGTGTTATTCGGCTCTTTACTTGCTAGCCTGTGGAAATTCATGCATTGACTTTTTTTTATGACCTTTTTTCTTTTGCTCTTGACCGCATTCTAGACAGCTTTGTCAAGATGTGATCGACGATGGAGCGAGCAAACCTATTAGGTGCCGAGTCACTCCAGCTTTCAAGGCGTTAGGGTTGACTGTTGGTGTTGGTAATAAAACAGTATTATTTGAGTAATAAACAGACGGGAATCGTGTATTAAATGGGCATCTTCAAAGTGTTCCTCTACTGCGGCTTATCTACCTAAAATTCTGAAAGAATCTACAGTCTCCTAAGAAATAACTTAATAATAATTACATAAAAGCATACCAACAAATATAATAACCTGCTCCAGATGCCAGTGGAACGCTTTTTAAAATTATTTTAAATGATTTTTTTCTTCTCTTATATGTAAGTAATAGGTTTAGTAACTGAATAAAGGGGATAAACGCTTATTTCTAAAAATACAGTACCAGTATTAATCAATCAACTCAGCCTATCGCAGTCCACTGCTGGACATAGGCCTCTCCCAAGTTGCGCCACAACGCTCGATCCTCTGCCTTCCGCATCCAGTCCCCCCCGGCCACGCTCTTTAGGTCGTCCGTCCACCTGGCAGGGGGGCGCCCTACGCTGCGTTTGCCGATTCGCGGTCTCCACTCAAGGACTCGTCTGCTCCAGCGGCCATCGGTCCTTCGACAGACATGGCCAGCCCACTGCCACTTCAGCTTACTGATTCTACAAGCTATGTCGATCACTCCGGTTCTTCTCCGGATAATCTCGTTTCGGATTTTATCCTTCAAAGAAACTCCAAGCATAGCTCGCTCCATAGCTCGCTGAGCGACTTTAAACTTGTGGACTAGCCCAACTGTCAGTGTCCACGTCTCGGCACCGTAAGTCATGACAGGCAAGACGCACTGGTTGAAGACTTTTGTCTTCAAACTTTGCGGTATAGGCGACGAGAAGACTCGGCGAAGTTTGCCAAACGCTGCCCAGCCCAGACGGATCCTTCTGTGGGCTTCTTTCTCGAAGTTGTGTCTACCAAGCTGAATTGCCTGCCCTAGGTAGACGTATTCCGTTACAACTTCGAGTGTCGACCCTTCGACGATTATCGGCCTCGGCATGACATGCATATTGAACATGACTTTAGTCTTGTCCAGATTCATGCCGAGACCGACACGTCGAGAGGCTCCGTTTAAGCTGTGCAGCATTTCGCCCAGTTGTTCCAGCGACTCAGCCATTACAACGATGTCATCGGCAAAACGGAGATGTGAGATGTTCTCGCCGTTAACGTTGATACCCTGTCCAGTCCAGTCCAGTGTCTTGAAGACGTCCTCCAACGCGTTAGTGAACAATTTCGGGGATATTACATCCCCTTGTCTCACCCCTCTGCGCAGTTGGATTGGCTTCGTCTTTTGGTCCTGGAGCTGAACAGTATTAATACTTACCCTATAACACAAAAAGACAACAATACTAACTTTGCCGCTGGCTTTTGCACAATCAGACTAGACAGTGTCTCATATGACTGCCTAAACAATCTTGAGCCACGACGGCAAACAGACTGTTGGAGCTGCCTCTCACCGAACACAACAAGGTTGGAAGGGATGAAATCCTTTTTCACATAATAGCATAAAAGTCATTTAAGCGGGCTTTAGCAAGCATGCCTGACGCGCTGCAGAAAAGAGGTAGACCCATTAGTCCCTTGTATCCGTTATTGTATTGGCGGTGTACAGTCAACTGCACCAATTGGTTACCCCACTTACGAACAAACTCCCTAACAAGAAGGGCAACCAATTAATGACGCTGTGTGTACCACTGAAGGCAAAAGGTTTCTTCAATTTTCTTCTACATGATTATACAATATACTGTAGTATAACCGCACCGCACCGCTGCCACTCACGCCGCGCCACAAATCCATACAGAGTTTTCAAGTTGCCTCACACAAAAGGGCTTTCTTTAGAAATTTTCATATTACTTTAGTAGTAATAAGAGCGGTCGGCTCGGCGATATGAAAAGCAATCTCGAACGAGATTTTATTATATTAAGAGTAAACGTTGTTTAGTATAAGCAAGGATTACGTGTGGAGTTTCTGTAACGTTATCCGGATTTCAGCTTGAAATTGAGCTGAAAATAAGGTTTGAAACGGTTTTGAAGATTCAAAATTGGTACAGGCTTTGTGGTATAATTTGTTTTTAAAAGTTGAGAAAGTTTGTAGTGGTATGCATGGGTGTCGAACGTGGGCTCTGAAGTCAAATTTTCTGAATAGGCTTTTTTTTAAAAAAATCGCTATACATATACACCGTGACATTTATATCGTCTAACATTGCTGGCCCGAGTGAAGTACTCATTGCGAACCACTTTTACTACAAGACCAACCCTGAAATCGCAAAAAAACCGGCCAAGAGCATGTCGGGTCATACTCCTTAAGTAGGTCTTATTACAAACGAATCAAATCGAATATTAATTATTGCTATTTTAGTTTTTGCAAACTGCGCCACCTAGCGCTAAATGTAAGAAGCTAAATTTAAGAAGTGTGTCATATCAATATAACACAAAGTTTCTTTTTGTGTTTTTTTTTAAATAGAATGTAACTAAAGGAGCATTATTTGCTATGATCATTTTCATCCAAGGTCACCTATGAACTAGGACGTCTTAAGTATTTTTCAATTTTCTCACTATAACTCGAAAATTTGTAATCACAATATACTCGAAATAATTTTAAAAGAGAGTTTTTATAAAGGTCTATCAATGTGGAAGACTATAAGTTTCTACGTTGCATAGTTTAGAAATGGCAGGGGGGGGACACATTGCAAGCCACTTTGGCGAACTGTATTTCGCAGATGGTATACCTGATAAAAAAGTTATGTATGAAACATTACCTTCATTTTAGTAGACCTATGCAATGATACCCCACACGAGGGGGTGCACCGAAAAAAAAATTTTCACTTGTATGGGCGCCACCCCTGAAATACGTTATCAAGATTTTTTTAATCTTTTAAAATTGAGATCTATATCTAATCCATTTTTGAACAAAATTTCATTTACTTATGTTTATAACTGTAGAAGTTATTAAGCTGTAAAGGATTAGGACAGACGGACAGACGGACGGACATGACGAAACTATAAGGGAGGAACCCTTGTATGGGCGCCACCCCTGAAATACGTTATCAAGATTTTTTTAATCTTTTAAAATTGAGATCTATATCTAATCCATTTTTGAACAAAATTTCATTTACTTATGTTTATAACTGTAGAAGTTATTAAGCTGTAAAGGATTAGGACAGACGGACAGACGGACGGACATGACGAAACTATAAGGGTTCCTTGTAGGACTACGGAACCCTAAAAACAGGTGTTCCCTACAAAATCATTGAAGACGCTCGACAAGATGTTTGAAATATCTGTTTCAAGGCTGGTCCCATAGTGTTAAACACTCTCTGTATTATATTATTAATTTTTGTTATGCTTATCACAACAGTATTTTCATCAATAATCATAAGCTGCGTACGCTTTGTCACGTCACGACCAGACCAAGTCTCTACTTTTCCTCCATTTTTGCTAATGTCAAATAAATATTTGACATTTCCTTGTAGTTTAGAAACGACTTTCCGTGACTTTCCACAGATATTATTTTTCAAAATGGAATATCGCTAACAAGAGTAAAAGTCAAAAAGTTGTTCGCAATGGTGAGTACATAATAAAAGACGATAAAAATGTCACGGTGTACACTGCAGCTCCAAGTTTCGAATTGTAATTGATAATTCAGACCATAAGGTTTCCGATTATTTCATGGTCAATTTTCGTTCCTACTTTGTATGAGACACAGCATTTGCCCTGTAGTGGTACAATAAACATACATATATTTGACATTATTAATTAACTTTTATTGATATTATTTATTCTTGATAAGAAGGCTCAAAGTCGCTCAAAGGGCAATGGAGAGGGCTATGCTCGGAGTGTCCCTGCTTGATCGAATCAGAAATGAGGAGATTCGCAGGAGAACGAAAGTAACCGATATAGCCCGAAGAATTGCCAAACTTATGTAACAGTGGGTGGGGCACATTGCTCGCAGAACGGATGGCCGATGGGGCAGTAAAGTTCTGGAGTGGCGACCGCGTACTGGAAGGCGCAGCGTGGGTAGGCCCCCCACAAGGTGGACCGACGACCTGGTGAAGGTCTCGGGAATCCGCTGGATGCGGAAGGCACAGGACCGGTCGTTGTGGCGATGCTTGGGGGAGGCCTATGTCCAGCAGTGGACGTCTTTTGGCTGAAATGATGATGATGATGATGATTGATATTATTATAATTTTTGACATGTTTTTTTTTCTATAGATTTGATTATCTGTAATAAATGAATTTATTATTATTATTATAAACGAACTAATTATGTTCAGAGTCAGGTGTTACTTTCAGGGAATATGTATTATAACTTTGCTTTATACCTATAAGGTCTATCTTGCTTATCGCGAGGTCTCCGTTGACGTTCGAGGCGAACTACTTCTGCTTGGTTTTAGAAAATACAGACAATCTGTACAAAATCTGCATACACCGAGCTCATATAGCTGAGGTTACAAAGATACACATAATGCTTGAAACTTCAGGCAATTCGCAACCTAGGGTCTACCTTAATCAACAACCTCTTCGCTGAACAAACACAACTTAAATTCTAGTACAAAGTAAGTAAAACTTAAAGTTATTCTATATACCTACCCAACGTCATGGGTGAACAAATTCAAACCCTAATATGTATAATATTTTAGCTCGCATGATGAAACTCGATAACGAAATAATTTTAAAGTCACTATACAGGGCAGGCGCAGAATATCAATTATTTAAATCGGTTATGTACAGTCAGCTGCACAAAGATGTATACACTTCATGAAGTTAAAACGCAAATTTAAGGCGCTACTAAGAGTTAAGTGGCGCCCTCATCAGTATAAATTACGTAATTACTCGCTGAGTACATCAATTATCCAAAATTCGTTTTGAACAAATGAAGTACAAGTATTGCAGTTTAATCAGAAACTATTAACTCTGTAAATTACGTGGGACACTCAGAAAGTTTTGCGAAACTAAAAAAAATTGTTCTATACGTACATATATTTTTATCAAATCTTTTCAAAGTACTTTCCACCAGCCTCTATACAAAGATTCATGCGCCTAAACCAGTTTTCAAAACACTTTTTCCAGTCCGCCGCAGACACCTCGTTTACAGCCTGCTCGAACGCAGCCAGCGCATCTTCCGGCGACGAAAATTGTATCCCTTTGAGCTGATTTTTTATTTTTGGGAATAAAAAGAAGTCACACGGTGCTAGATCAGGGCTGTAAGGAGGGTGACCCAGGAGTTTGACTGGCGTGCTGTCCAGGAAGTCCCTCGTTTTGAGTGCGGTGTGCGCAGGTGCATTGTCGTGGTGGAGCAGTAGCCCGCGGAGCCCTGTGTTTGGTCGCTTGTTGCTTATAACAGAGAAAACTTCTGGCAAACATTTGGTAGTATACCATTCGGCATTAATGCTTCTTTGATCCAGTAAGGGAATTGATACCAAGTGGCCAGTCAAATTAAAAAAGCTAGCGATCAAAATCTTACCCCCGCTTCTAGATCGCTTCACTTTGGTAGGCGTTGGCTCATTTTGAAACACCCAAACAGTCGACTGGCGCTTGGTTTCTGGGTCGTATTGATAAATCCAGGACTCATCACCTGTAATGATGTCGTAAACACGCCGAGACGAGCCTGCTTCAAATTTGTTAAGCATATCACGGCACCATTCCACCCGGGCCTGCTTCTGAGCATCGGTGAGGTTGTGCGGCACCCAGCGTGATACTATCCTCCTCACGCGAAGATGGCTGTGTAGAATCTCGTGAACGCTTCCCGATCCAATCTTCAATATGTGTTGGATCTCCTGATATGTAATTCGCCTATTGTCTTGGATTAAATTTTTCACTGCTAGCACGTTTTCTTCGGTAACAGCCGTCAAAGGGCGACCGCTTCTTTCGTCATCCCCCAAAGTTGGTCGACCGCGCTTGAATTCGTTATACCAACGATACACGGTTGCCTTGGAAGGGCCTTCATCCATGAATGCCATTTGAAGTCTATCGTACGATTCATCCGGTTTCAGGCGACACTTGAAATCGTATAAAATCATAGCTCTAAAATGTTCCCGGCGCAGATCCATATTTCAGTGAGACACAATACTTTGAATTAACTCGCAAAAAATGTGGAGGGAAATTTTGAAATTGGAACTTACTTATTTTTACTTATACCAGGCCCCTCAGAAAGTATTGCGAAAAAAAGTTTTTATATATGGGAGACTGGCCAGTTATAATGTTTTTCGAAAATATGATTATTTATAAGTAAAAATAAGTAAGTTCCAATTTCAAAATTTAAATATATTATATATTAAATAATCATATTTTCGAAAAACATTATAACTGGCCAGTCTCCCATATATAAAAACTTTTTTTCGCAATACTTTCTGAGGGGCCTGGTATAGTTCGCTGTAGTTGTAGATACAAAATATGCAAAAAACGGTATAAAAAGTGGCAAAAGTGGTCGTTTTTCGATTTTTTTCTATCTACGGCTCCAGCTAAGCTAAAAGTAGCAATTCTTCGCATTATTTCTATCTACAACTACAGCGAACTATAATTGCGAACTATAATTTACAGAGTTAATCGTTTCTGATTAAACTACAGTTTAGGTACTTGTATTTTGGCGACTAAGGGATTCACCAGAGGATGGGCAGCAACGTTCTCTGAGTATTTAACCACCCAATTCCGATCACCAACCCGTCTGCCAAGCGTGGCGATTATGGCATATCCCCCCAACATGCTTGTGGGAGGCCTATATCCCAGTGAACGTCTTTCGGCTGAAATGATGGTGATGATGATGACTTGTACTAGTTGTACTTCAATTTTTTTAAACGAATTGTCGATAAATGATTATTTTTTTATTGATGGGGGCGCCACTTTGCTCTTAGTAGCGGCTTAAAAAGTGGTTGATTAGTTCTTTATATTTCACAAACCAGGTATTCGTATGTAGAGGCAGATGCTAAGTGCACAAATTTGAAAAATTTCAATCACAACTTTTTTCCAAATTAACGGTTTAATTTCGACAATTGTATACTGCCGTCCGATGACTAAAAGGCCGTTAAGTGACAATTTTGAAAAATTTTGTTACATATACTACGAAAAAGAGCAATTTTTTTTTTTTTTCTCTTTAGTAGTATAATTATGTAACTCGAATTTGACAAAATTATCACTTAACGGCCTTTTAGTTATCGGACGGCAGTATACATCTTTGTGCAGCTGACTTTACTGTCGACTAGTCTAACATTGACTCGAAATTTATTTAATTTGATCCCTATTTGAAAGAGTTTACGCATTTAGTTGCCGTGCCGACTGTTCCGGACGTAAAGAATTGCACCACCCTCTCTCTTTTCATGGGTGTCGTAAAAGGCGACTAAGGGATTCACCAGAGGATGGGCAGCAGCGTTCTCTGAGTATTTAAACAACCAACTGCGATCGCCAACCCGCCTGCCAAGCGTGGCGATTATGGCATATCCCCCCCCCCCCTTTGGGGTTGGCCTTTGTCCAGCAATTGACGTTTTTCCAGCAATTATGATGATGATGATATCGACTGAGAGATCGACCAATCAATCAGATGCATGGGTTTATACAGTATATAACAAAAACCCTGTTATTCCTGCGAGCTACGTTATCAGAATAGATATTCATACGTAAGGACAGAACTCATTTGAAAAAACTCTTCATTCATTCATTTATTCAATACCAATCTTAAATTGTGTCTGATTTTTTTACATAAAGAAAAAGATTCCTAATTTATATAACAATAAAATAAAAAAAACAATATTAAATCATTATTAATTGTAAATTGAAAGTGATTATATCACTGATATAATCACTTTTAATAATGATATAAGCAGTGATAGCCTAGTGGTTGAACGCTTGCCTTCCATGCAGGAGGGTGTGAGTTCGATCCCGGACCGCACCTCTGACTTTTCGAATTCATGTGCGGATTTATATTCGACTATCACTTGCTTTAACGGTGAAGGAAAAACATCGTGAAGAAACCTGCACACCAGAGAGTGCTCCATACAGTTCTCAATGGTGTGTGTAGTCCGCCAACCCGCACTAGGCCAGCGTGGTGGACTAAGGCCTATGCCTTCTCGTACTGAGAAGAGGCCCGTGCCTGTGCCAGTGCCAGTGAGACAGTAATGGGCTGGTTATGTAATGATTAAATATTTAATTTTATTATTTTTATTGAAGAGTTTTCCCAAATGAGTTGTATCCTTACGTATGAATATCGATTCTGATAACGTAGCTCCACTGTTGCCAGGTCTCCCGATTTTCCGGGAGATTCACAGATTTTCCTAAAAATCTCCTGATCTCTCGATTTTCGACAAATATTTCCCGATTTTTCACAATCCCTGTATTATCATCATCATCCTAGCCCGGTATCACCCACTGCTGGGTATAGGCCTCCTTTCCTTTTTGCCAGCCTCTTCGATCTTGTGCGTCCCAATCCCTGTATAAAGCCTAATAATAGGAATAAGATCAAAACCTGGCAAAAAAACTGAATAATATGAAACAGACGGCTAAGTTCCGGCCATGAATATTTCCGTTACTCTCAGTGTATAGTATGTTCACTAAACACGTAGGTAGTGTAAAATAGACTAACACAAAATGATAAAGTTATTTTTTTTATTTTATCTAGACTCGTATCGTAAAATTCGAATTATGAACTCGAAAGTAATGTCATAATGACATACTTTACGCACATGCACCTGTAATAAATTTTAAAAGTTTCATTACGATACAGTTTGCTGAACAAAACAATGCGGTAATTTTTTTTTTTTTCCATAACCGCACACTTCAGCCCAACTAAGGAGTTTTTAATGCCACTTGGACCCAACCAAGGAGTTTTCAAACCTTTTTTTTAGCAGTCGTACAGCTTGGCACCAATGAGTACACAAAATTCAGGGTGGCGCCACTTGTCATACATTGAAAATTTTTATCGTTTAAAATCGCGTTTTTGGCAGAACTTTGGATTGTCATATTGCTTTTAATTATATTTAAATGTTTACGGGCATATTTTTTGTATGATAAAACAGAGATTGACGGCATCCTGACAAGGATAGAAAATTAGTTCCGATTATAATGTTTTCGCCAGACTATATTTTATTATCTGTGCAGGCGCGCGGCCGCGCGCCACGTCCTACCGGATTTGGTCATCGTTACTTGTAAATTTATTGATATTGTTTACGTTATTATTATGGTTTTGTAAGTCGAAAGTTTTATTCTGAGCAAAAATATCTGACTACAGCAGTGATACTGAACTGAGGAGAATATGACCCCGCCTGAATTTCTGGATGCAGCAACGTAAATGACGACCAATCTTTTACCAGAGAAATCAAGAAAAACAACTACAATGTTATGAAGATTTTGACTTTGGTATTTTATTTAAAATTGTATGAGTTTAGATAAAATAGTGTATGAAACTGACATAATTAGGTATTAAAACACTCGTGTGATACTATTAAAAACCTCGCCTACGGCTCGGTTTTTAAACTCACACTCGTGTTTTAATAACCCCTATTATGCAACAGTTTCATAAACTACTATAATAATTATTATTATTTTTATTTTACACAGGGCAGTAAAATTTAAATAAATCAAGTTGCTTTGATTTTAATACTACAGCTGGAATGGTGGCAAAATATAAAACCGTGATTACTTCAAAAACTCGGAAGATTTTTGTTGAAAAACAAAATCTCCCATTTTTTTTCATTTTTCCTCAATACATCTCCAGCTTTTTTCATAATATGCCTCCCAGATTTTGAAAATCGGACCTGGCAACACTGCGTAGCTCACAATAATAACAGAGTTTTTGTTACATACTGTATGCACGTTTTCACACGGCCAACAACTTGGGATTTAGCTGCACGAATAGAAAAATTAAAGAAAAACTGCTGTTTGCATGTCGCTCGGCTTGGTCTTCAAGTTAAGTTGAGAAATTCCGGTTCCCAAAGGACTATGTTTTGACGACAGAATCCGTGAGGACACCGATTAAACAAATGAATCCTACTTAAAGGTATCAGCTATTATACTATGTAGCTCATATCAACACGTAAGAAGAATAGACAACCTCTTTGGAACCTTAAAACATCATCGTCTAAATAAAACAATACAAGATCTAAAGTCTAATAAATATTAATTGTAAAACCTACTATCACGGAGTTCCCTTGAAATGCTAATCAGTCCGCCTCCTTTGACCGTCGCTAACTTTGTTCTCAGTATAACTGTCATTCTAAGATTCCGTAACAGTTTCCTTGTGAATTAATTATCGCAGCTCGATTTCGAACCCGAAGCGAACAGAATTTTTGAGTTTAGTGTTTCTAGGAGTTAAACAGATCGAGTAAGAAACTCTATGCCATAACCAGCCCATTAGTGTCCCATTGCTGGGCATGGGCCTCTTCTCAAAATGAATTTAAGAAAATCTATAATATTTTTTTTGGCAGTTGTTCGCCATCTTGGTATTGTTTTTCATCGTCCATCTTTGTAGGTTGCACGCTTTGACTATGGAAAGTAATTCCTTTCACAAAGGTTGAACGTGAAGTGACCAAAGACAATGTGATAATTAGGAGAACTGACAAGCTGTCAAAATGACAACTGACAAGAGAATTCACATCGCCAATGCCGCGCCGCGCCTCGCCGCTGTCGCAAGCTACACCGCACTAGCGGCAGCGGCGCGGCGCGGCTCTGCGCGTCAAAATATTCTCCGGGAGCCAACTTTGCAGCGACGCGCCGCGCCGCTCCGCTGTCGCGACGCTGTAGTGCGGTTTGGATCATACAATTCAATACAAAGAATATTTTTGATGTCGCGCCGCTCCGCTGCAGTTACGCGCCGCGCCACTCAAATGTGGTTGGCCCTGTACTGAAGCGACGCGCCGCGCCGTTCCGCTGCCGCGACGCCATAGTGCGGTTAGAGTCATACAAATCAATACAAAGAATACTTGTGGTGTCGTGTCGCGCTGCGCATCTCCAGTGCGGTTTAACCTTTATGGTTGCAGCTCTGTGCAGTAGGTTATATAACATTATAATAAAACAAAGTTTAACCGGATTAAATCGCGTATATTATTTAAATTGGTTTCCCTGACAAAAAAATTGGTTTTCCTGATTGGTTTTCCTTATATCTGTAAAGACGATTGTCATCTTAGTCTACCTGCGACCACGAAATGCTGCAAAGCTTTCGAAACGTCAGGGAAACCAATATTTAATCCGGTTAAACTTTGTTTTATTATAATGTGTAGTGATCGCGAAAACCTAAGAAGTTATTAGATTATTAACATGAGAGCAACCCTGAAATGGCAAAAAAAACAGCTGTTCCATTATGTCGAATTAGTTGGCGAAACGTCACAGACGTGATGGGTATTGATAATAATTGATATCTAATGATAATAAAACAAGAAAAAATAATTATGATTTTCTAAACTCATCATTTCAAGTCAGCTGATCATGGGATCAACGGTCACGGGGCGCGTGGCCTTATAGCCGAGGTTTAGAAAAAAAGAAAGAAAGAAATAAAAATGGTTTATTGTCACAGTTAACAGCGCGCAAAATTTAAACAACAGTGATACAAAACACAAGCAGGTAACTACCAGGTGGGGTTACAAAGAAAGTCAAACAAAAAAAACATAGATAAAATATAAAGAAAGGACAGTCGACATAAAATATAAGAAAAGTATAGTTGACCGCATGACAGTGGCAACACCCGAGTCAGAAAACCGCCCTTACTGCTTACGAAATAAAGGCGCTGTCAACGTCAAACTGTTATGTACGTACTGCTGACGTACGGTCAACCATAGTACATAGTAGTAGTATGTAGTATTTACATAGTATTGTTTAAGAAATACCAGAAACCTTAACACGACAATTAGACAATTAGTCTGCCGAGACCCGGTCTCGCTGTCTCAGGGCTCCAGTCCTGTGCTATACGGGCCCACAGCTCATTTGGCATGCGGCAGACTATGCGGCAGATTAGAGTTTGGAAAATCATATTTTTTCTTGTTTTATTATCATTAAATACCAATACCCATCACGTCTGTGACGTTTACACACCGTAGGTGTGTGCCTGCGGCGGGCTCGGGGGCCCGCCGCCCGACCAGCCAAGGCCCGTGAACACAAAAATAGATAGAATGGTTGTAATCACAATTTTACTTGCGATTCATACGTGGCAACTTTCAAACAAATTTCGCCTCGCATATTGACGTCATAAATTTTTAAAAATTAACTTTAATCAAATGTACTTTACAGCTTTTGTTTCTGCACTTAGAAACAACACAATAAGGCATTTTTGCGGGTAGTCATAAGACGTGCTGAGAAAGGCTTTGAAATATCCGGTACTATGGTGCAGAGTGCTGCCACGCGCGCCCTGCCCACATGGCTATTCTATTTACTTCTGTGCCCGTGACGGTGGCGCGTAGTGTTCCGCGCGCGCCAGTCAAGAGGAGGGTGCGGCCGATGTGGTTGCCGCACGGGGAGAAGGGGCTCGCCTGCAAGTCGGGACCTGCCGGGGATGTTTGGGTGAAACCGGGAGCTTTTCCCACGCCCCCAGGCCAAGGGTCGGTAAAGGAACACCGTGGTGGTTTTTAGTCGGTACGATAAGAGTCCGACACTGACTCCGCCTTCCCCGGGTGGAGTGCATCCATGAGGATAACTGCACTGTGCATGTTTCCCCACGTGCTGCCTTCAACTGACACCTACAAAATGATTACTGCGACGATTTTGTGATAACTTCAATTCGGCCAAGATAGATTGCGCGTACCGTACAAAGTCTAGTGAGAACTTATGTAGTTGCTATTCAAAGCTACAAGTGATGTAATTTGTCAGAAATAGCCTCCTTTATGTTCCACTAATTGGTGATAGGCTGTTAGTATCGATTTGTGTTACACCTTACAACAGTATTAGATGGCGTTTTAACGATAATTAACTGCCGAAGAGAAAATAGGATAGGTTTTATTACAGATCATAAGTACTAATTAAGAAAAGACACAAGAAAATCGTGTTTAAATAGTGTGTTAAAGATGAGAGGCTCGTGTCTGCGGATTCTTCAGATTGGTAGACAAAACTTTAAGAAAGAAGCCGACAGAAGGATCCGGTTGAGTAGGGCATTTGGCAAACTTCGCCGAGTCTTCTCGTCACCTATACCGCAAAGTTTGAAGACGACAGTCTTCAACCAGTGCGTCCTGCCTGTCATGACTTACGGTGCAGAGACGTGGACACTGACAGTTGGGCTAGTCCACAAATTCAAAGTCGCTCAACAAGCTACGGAGCGAGCTCGCTTCGTAGCTATGCTTGGAGTTTCTTTGAAGGATAAAATCCGTAATAATTTCGTTCCGGAGAAGAACCGGAATGACCGACATAGCTTGTAGAATCAGTAATCAGAAAAAGTAAGCTGATGTGGCAATGGGCTGGCCATATGTCTGTCCAAGAACCGAAGGCCGCTGGAGCAGACGAGTCCTTGTGGAGACCCCGCGAGTCGGCAAACGCAGAATAGGGCGCTCCCCCGCCAGGTGGACCGACGACCGTAAGAACGTGGCTGGGGGGACTGGTTGCGGAAAGCAGAGGACCGAGTGTTGTGGCGTAACTTGGGAGAGGCCTATGTCCAGCAGTGGACTGCGATAGGCTGAGTTATGACGGTCACTCTTTGAATGGGTGACCGTATCATTGCACATCGAAACCCTTCCGTGCTTCAGAGAGAACTTTTAGCTGTCGGTCCCACTCGGATACAATATGAATATCTATGGCAGTCGTTACGGGTAGTCAGAAGCCCGAAAGTGTGACAACTGGTCTAAGTCAGGATGTCGGTATTACTAATTTGCCATCAGTAACTTGGTTTCAGGCAACGACCATACAGCCCATAGACGCCTCATAACAAGCGACCGATGTCAGCAACACATCTATGACATTTCACTAATGTAGGTCGACACTATTCGCCACTTGAAATCTTCAAATCAGTTTGAACCACTAACATGAGTCGTCAAAACTGCCGCGTTAGTGATTAGCCAATAGCCGCGTTGGTAGGGCCAATCGGATTGCAGTACCCCGCCTCAGCTAGTGGCAGAATTTATTGTACGCATTATATTCAACATTAGACGTCTATAGGGCTGTATGGTCGTTGGTTGCAGGGTTCTAGTGGTAGTCTTTACTCAATACATGGTAATTTTAAATTAATTATTAAAGGGTTATTAATTAATTAAGGAGTAGGGGATAGTATCTTCTGCTATGAAATGAAAACAATCATAAGACACTGACCACCCGTTTCCGAAATGCTGATCAACGCAAAAAAAACAAATCAGTTGTCAAATCTCAGGTCAAGCGGTGTGATTGGTTGTTAACATTTTTGCCGGCCAATCACAGAAGCTGACATTAGATTTGACAACAGATCAAACTGATCAGCCTTCCAGAAACTGGCGGTTAAACTCACAAGCACTATTAAGTAGCCTTACATAACAACACATAACATAACATCACGCCTGTATTTCCCCGAAGGGGTAGGCAGAGGTGTATAGTACACCCATATTTCGCCAATTATGTTATAGTCGCATGTCATAGGGGGCGAGCTTATAAAGTAGCCTTATTTTACACAAAGACCACATAACCATAAATGCACATAATATACACCCAATTTATTTGATCACAGACGACCACCACATATAAAATTCAAAAAATGCTATCATCATTCCCAAAATGACAACACCATTGAAATAAAGCAACCCAAGACGTCACAAACTGTTTTAAAATATTTAACTATTTCACATATTTGATCCGATGATAACGCACCCATAAAAATAACCAACTTTATTTGTTCACATAACTATAATACCGAAGCACAAACGATACCGATATTTTATATCGATATTTTAAACCGATACGAAAGATTCGAATAATTGAATCGATAATGAGTCGTTAAAATTCGTAGATAACACTGAACTTTCAATTTCACATCTGTGGCATATAGACGGTGAAACAGAAGGCCCACTTACAATATTATTATCATAATCGGCCAACATATTCATAGTCCATTTATGTACCTTAGAATGAAATTAATGCAATTAATGGTTGTAAAACGCGGACTGCATTCAAAAAGTCAAAACTTTGGCAGTTTGCGTTATAAATAGATTCTATCACCATTTTCAGAGCCCTAAAATATTATTAAAAATGGTTTTTTAGGAGTATTAGTTTTTAATTAACATTAAGTAGTCTTGATTGGCCAATGTTGTGTTTACCCGTAATTGGCGTACGTATAAGGACAATACTGTACTGTATTATTTAGTTATAGTGTTAATATGTATGCTGTGGGCGAACCTTATTCAATAAATAAATAATAAATAAATAAGCCAGGCAGGCCTAGCGCTAGATGGGTAGATGAGATAGTGGAGATAGCGGGTCAAAGCTGGCTAAACACAGCCAGCAACAAAGAGTACTGGCATTCCTTGGAGGAGGCTTTTACCCAAAGGGGGTCCGTACAAATTACATATTAATCTTTTATGTTAAAATCTCTGTATATTGTAATTGTGTATTTGTAATTTGCATGGAAATAAATAAAGCTTTATTATTTTTATTTCCTTTATTTAATTGCTTAAACATATTGATTATATTTTTAAATATTTTTACAAAACAAAAAAAAAAAAAAAACATTTAAAAATATAAAAAATAGTGTCCCACCGGTATCGGGTACAGGGACCAAGCTACCGGCGGTCAGGGCTCCAGAGAAAGGAACCTCCTAACAATACGCGCCGTATCTAGGAGAACCGCTTTCTGCATCAGGCTCTTGCCCCAGCCGCCTAACGAGAGCCTCATGAGATGGTGGTCGAGGCTCTTTGCTAAAAGGCCATTGGCCGTAACAACTATCGGCACAATGGTTGTTGAGTCCACCTCCCACATGTCGACAACCTAGTGTGCTAGATCAAGATATTTAATTTGCTTGTCTTTTTCAGCTTTCACAAGGTTATTTGTTATTATTATTCCATTTATTCATTTCATAAACTTATTAATTACATTTTTATATATTTTATTAAACAAAAACAACAAACATTTAAAAATATAAAAAATAGTAGCCCACCGGCATCGGGAACAAGGTCCAAGCTACCGGCGGTCAGGGCCTCAGAGAGAGGAACTTCCTCACGATACGCGCCGTGTCCAGAAGAACCGCTTTCTGAATCAAGCCCTTGACCCAGCTGCCTAATGAGAGCCTCTGTAGGTGTTGGTCGAGGCTCTTTGCCATTATGCCATTGGCCGTAACGACAATCGGCACGATGACTGCTGAGTCAACATCCCACATGTCGACAAACTCGTGTGCCAAGTCAAGATATTTTATTTCTTTATCTTTTTCGGCCTTCACGAGATTCCCGTCATGCGGGACGATGACATCAACAATCATCGTGCGGCGCTCCGATCGATCTATCATCACTATATCAGGCTTATTGTGTACAATAGTCCTATCAGTGATGATAGACCGATCCCAGTATAATGTGACATGACCATTTTCGAGAACTGGGTCGGGCACATACCTGTAGTATGGTACTTTTGTATCCACAAGGCTGTATTTCAAGGCAAGTTGCTGGTGTATAATCCTGGCCACCAGGTTGTGTCTGTGCAAGTACTCGCCGTTAGCAAGACGAGAACAACCAGAAATAATATGTCGGATGGATTCCCCGGGACAGTGGCATGCCCGACATATGTCAACTGTGCCGTCCTTTACAATATATTTCCGGTAGTTGTTCGTCATGATAACTTCGTCCATAATCGCACAAACAAAGCCTTCGGTCTCTCCGAAGAGGTCACCGAAACGCAGCCAGGATACGGACGCTTTAAAATCTACATCGGGCCCATGAAGAGCCCGGTAGAAGCGTCCGTGAAGCTCCTTGCTCTGCCATACCTCCCTGCGGTCATTGGTATCCAGTACCACAGGTTTGCGCCAGTTCTCTTTAGCCAAAGAGAGCGGGGTGAGTTCCTTGTCCACTGCAACAACATCTCGGTGCATACCCACGTCCAAGTGAAGGAAATATTCCCTTAGACTGCACACCTCATGGTTGTGGAGGGTCTTAGCATTTAAAAAGCCACGACCCCCACACTTCCGCGGGATGTACAGCCTCATCACCGATGACCGTGGGTGATGCATACGATATGCCGTCAGTAGTGTGCGGACTTTCCGATCCAGGGCGTCAAGACCCGTCTGAGTCCACTTGAGTATACCGAAGGAGTACATCAAGACCGGCATGACCCAACCGTTAAAGGCGCGCACCTTGTTTCCGCCTGATAAAAGACTATTGAGAACCTTTTTCAGGCGGCCAAAGAAGCGCTCCTGCAACGATTGCATCATGTCGGCCTGGTTGATGCCTAACGCCTCCGCCATACCCAAGTATTTGTAGGTGTCGGTTGGGGAGAGGGACCCAAGATGTGTAGAATCCGAGAGTTGAACACCCTCGGATTCCACAATCTCACCATGCTTTACATGCATGACTGCACATTTGTCCACACCGAATTCCATCCTAATAGAATTACTAAAGTTTTCAGTTACCCTTAGTAGCTCCATCAGTTGCAAGTCGGTGGGGGCAAACAATTTAAGGTCATCCATATAGAGCAAGTGAGATATTACTTGACCTCCTCTTCTCAACCGGTAGCCAAGCCCCGACTCCTCCAGCAAAGTACTAAGAGGATTCAGGGCCAAGCAAAACCACAGGGGACTCAGACTGTCACCCTGGAATATTCCCCGCTCGATCTTTATCGGTTCTCCGTTACCTTGTGGCTGCCGACACGCTGGATAGCGAAGGACTGTTCTCCATTGCCCCATACATGACCTCAGGAAGGCGCGTAGAGTTGTATTAACTTTGTACAACTCCAGCACCCTCATGAGCCATGTATGTGGCACTGAGTCGTAGGCCTTCTTGTAATCTATCCAACATGTCGACAGATCCCTTCGGGATCGATGAACCTGTTGGTTAATGGTCATTTCAATGAGAAGTAGCTCTTTGGTACCACGAGACCCGTTCTTACATCCATTTTGAGTAGCAGACATGATGGAATTACTTCCAACGTGATGACTAAGTTTTGCCCTTAAAATGGACGTAAGAAGTTTATAGACCGTCGGCAAACACGTGATCGGTCTATAATTTTTGGGTTCCGTGGTACTACCTGATTTGTAGAGCAGGTGGGTTACTCCTGTTGTTAAGAATTGTGGTAACGACCCAGACTCTAAAGATGACTGGAATTGTGAGGCCAAGCAGGCATGTGAGCTGCGCAACCATTTCAACTAGAAGTTGTGCAGTCCGTCCGGGCCCGGGGATTTCCAATTGGGTATTGGTCGGACTGCACTGGCTACGTCTTGGGGAGTGATGATAATCTCCTCCATTTCATTGATTGGCTCACATGCCTGCTGGATCTCCTGCATCCAGCCACCCTCGGTATGAGCAACAGGCACCGACCAGATATTGTACCAGAATGCACTCATGGCATCATTATCCGGTAGGTGCACGTCACCCACACCTTGGTCAGGTCGTTCCCAGGTTCTATAAACCCACCTTTGGTCGCTTTGGAACATGCAGTTCTGAGTATAACGATCCACACGTCGTCTGTATCTGCGGATACGGTTAGCCCATGCACAAACTTTCTGCTTCAGGAAGTCGATGCGCTCTGTGACATGAGATAAGTATTCTCCAGGACTGACATCAGTCCCAGAGAACGCTCGCCTCACAAAGCGCATCACTCTTGGTCGTCTATTGCCCTCCCTGAAGCAGGTGAGCTTACCGATAAGCACCCTGGCCTCGCTGATACGCCGCTCAATCCTGCACTGCCAAGCTGGTACGGCTGATTTAGGTCGTGCAGCTCTGTCAGTATTTGGAAATTTGATATGAGCTGCACGACATGCCGCGGCAGCCGCACAGTACAGGATTGAGTGCGTATCTTGGAGATCTTCGCTATTTTCAAATAAATTTGATAATTGCGAGTCCAGGGCACATACCAGCGCTCTATTACGGTTGTGCATAGGCAAACGCGGCAACCGTGGCCTTTGTTCAGGCGGTATCGATCGGTATTCTCGAAGTGCATCCTCCAAAGTACTTCTCAATATGTCATTATACTGGGTATCTGCAGATATAGCTGTGTCCTCCTCCTCTTCGTCAACTTGATTAGACCCCAACGCATTTACAGGGGTTACTTGTGGCCGCGTCGAGAGCTGCGGCGTGGGAGGGATGACATGGCTACTCTGCATTTCAGAGCGTAGCCGATCAAGTGCAGTATCATCCAACCTATGATCCCGTTGAATGACACGCACCTGATCCGACAATCGTTGCGCCGAGACATTAACAGCCGGTTCAAGAGCCTGAAACAAAGAGAGCATCCGGCCACGGTACGCGGTCAGATTAGTTCCTCCCTCTGTAGCCCCAAAGTATGCGCGCATGACGTTTTCGTTCATTGCATACGTCCATCGCATGCGCTGCACACTTCCGCCGGGAGCGGGGACCCTGTCAGAGGCCGGTGGGCCTCGAGGTCCCAGGCTGGCCGGCGGTCGGCCTCTTCCTCGCCGTCGTGCTGCTGGTGGTGACGACGGTGGTGAGAAATATTCATCGCTCGAGCTCGATGCAACTGCAGCGGCCGGTGTCACACCACTTACGATTGAAGCGGGTTCCAGCGGCTGCGAGGCGGAGCTGAGCGATGAAGCCGAAGGTGGTGGGCGTGTCAATTGGGCTCTGGCGCGAGATCTTGTCAACATTTTGTGGTCATCTTGTTTTTTTCTTTGGTTTCATTGTTGTTATTGTGATTTTTTTTCCGATTTTTGCACTGTCATATTTGTGTGTGTCACTGTCATCTTAGTAATTTATTGGTTTTTCTTGAAATAATGGGTTATCACTTTGTTTATTGTTATTATATACTTTTTTTGTTGTTGTTTATTTGATGAGTGCTGATATTTGAAGAGGTTTTTCTGCTATTTCGTGCTTATTTTAGAATTAATACAGCGTTTAGTAAGAGATGCCTTGTTGACGGAGCAGTGTTGCCATTATTATTAAAAAGTTTTGTGAGACGTTCGCAAACAAAGGATGGTCACCTATTAGATATGCTCTTGCCTTTAAATATCAAGCAGGTTCTTTACTTGAGTATGCTTTAAAAAAAGAAAAATTGTTATTATTATTATTATTATAAATAAGCCCTATATTTTTCAATTAACTAAAATTATATTAATTAATTAATTAATATAATTTTAGTTAATTAATAATTTATAATTTTAATTATTCGTCGGAATGCTCATATTCTATCACTGCTTTATAGTATTCTTTTTCATCCCACTACTCCCTTCTATCTTAAAGAGCGATTTCAGTTCGTTTGTGATACACATAAACTTTCCTTGAGGTCATCAGAAAACTTAACGCTAGAGATGCCCAAGCATTCCACACGTTTCTATGACCACTCTTTTACTGTTCAAGCCGTACGCCTGTGGAATGCACTGCCGGTGTCTGTGAGACGTGCACAATCGTTGCCAGCTTTTAGGAGAATGGTAAAGGAATATTACTTAGCTCCTTAATTTGTTACTATTTTTATGTAATAGTTATTACTTATATATTTATATTATATATAATTGTATAATAGAGTTATGTATCTTTATATATATCCAGTTATGTTATATTTCGGTAAGCATGTATTATCTTAAATATACTTATAATTTTGATATATATATATTAATAACCTTTTGTTTTTATTTTAGTTATTTATATAGTATTTTCTCTATAGTACACCGCCAACTACCTGTTATATTTTCTTGTACATTTCAAGTCCATCCAATGGTTGTCTGGAAGAAATTGCTTTGAGCGATAAGACCGCCAATTGTTAGTACTGTGCTCATGTTTGTTATAACTTTGTTTTTATTTTTATGGTGTGCAAACAATAAAGTATACTCTATCTATCTATCTATCTATTATAAAAAAAATCTTTGCTTCTAGCGATTGAAACTATATTACAAAGATGTAAAAACCCTAACATCAATATTATAGACCTTAAAGTGTAGTCAGTAAAGAGTAATAAGTGCGCACGCACTTGCCCACGATAACTCGATTTCTCAAATTGTCTACTTTTTGTCTTGTGCCACTATTGAATTCAGTCAGCGATATTGCTATGTAAAGTGTGTCTAAAAGACCTATTAATAGATTATACGCATTTTCGAAATATTATGATAATCGGTAATTGTAGTGTTTTGTTGCTATTTGCAGCCATGAGGACTTGCAAATTGTATTATTTTCTGCATATTGCATTAATAAACCTTTCTTTGTAAGGCTGTCCAATATTTTTAACCATGGTGAGTAACAAACTAAAATAAAGTCAGATGTCAACAATGTCAAACATAGTTCTCTTTTTTACCGCCTGCCTATACTAGACAAACTGCCAGAATGCGCAAAAATCTTGAATCCTTTAGGAATATTTCCGTTTGGGGATTCTAAGCAAGTGGATCTTCTGTAATTTTTTTTGTTGTATTTTTTTGATAACTTCACATATATTTTACAGTTTTTGATTTACATAACAAAAGTGTAAACCTTATGCACATCAAAATAAAGGTTATATTGCTCGTTTCTTAAAAGTAGGTTACGGGAGAAATATGTTTTTGTTAGCCGCCTATAAACTGATTATTACCTTTTTTAACTGATCATTTTAGTTAAATAAATATCGCAGTTACTTATATTGGAGTCGTAAATCTGTAACTGGTTTAAGGCTATGTTTCTTTAGAAGCTGAGCAATAGCTGGCTCGTGAATGGTTGAAGCGTATTTTGTATCCCACTATCCTACAAATCTTATACAACATGTAATATAATAAACCAAGTCCTGAAATTAGTTTGTTCATAATCACTAGGAATCGATTAGTATGGTTTTTATACCATGTTGTATTTTACTAGAGATGAAACGAATAGCTGTTTGTCCGGATACTGGATACCAGATATCCGGAAAACCTCGAAGCCGGGTATCCGGCCGAACATAGCCGATTGGCGCATCGTAACGAGCGAGCGAGCGTAGGTGGCGCACGAACGATCTGACGGACTCGGCTGAAATCGGATCTTCTCATTCTTATATTAAGCAAAGTTACCAAGTGTTTCTTTCTCCGTTTAGTGAGTGCAGCACGAGTACTAATAAATTTTTGTAGTAAAGTGAAAATATGGTGATTATATTAATTGTTATGTCATTATGTGGATTGAATAAAATACCTACATTTTATATTTCGTATTTTTTTTTATACTCGGATACTCGCTTATTATCCTGTAACCGGCCGGATAGTGAATTTAGGCTGGATACCGGATAGTTACCGGATATCCGTTTCATCTCTATATTTTACTCTAATAAAAATCAAAATTCATTTTAGATACTAAGGATTAAGGATAAATAAGTATAATTATCAGCGGATCCCACGTAGGTTCTTGAGGTCCAGGAAGGTCAGCGTAATGGGTTTCGGAGTATCAGGTACACTCCTAAACCGCATCCTGCAGCTATCCAGCAACCAACAAGATGCGCCTTACTGAAGCCTAAAAAAAATTGTGATTTTGAAAAAAATACTGATAGCGTTCATAATATTCTAATTGTGGTATCTAATGTTTAATGTTAATTCTGTTACACGTTGTCATACTAATATTATAAATGTGAAAGTGTGGATGTTTGTTCATTTACAGCTTTCCCAGAAGCCCGGAGAAATCTCAATGTTTATGTAACGGTCACCCATCCAGGGACTAACAGCGGTAAAAGAAACTTACAGCAATCGCTCCACGCTGTTATTATTCAGCCACGAGCCACACAAACCCAGAAAATGTAATAACAGAAAAACTAGCTCTTGAACTTTCTGGTGTAACCCACCAGGACTAAATGCTTTGTAGGAGCCAGTTGTGTAACTTTGTCTGTCGCTACGACATTTTGTTCAACGAACACATGTTAAACCTAATATCAAAGTACTAGGAGGTCATAACCAACTAAGTAGTACACGAAACTGTTCTGTCCACATACAATACAACATGTACCTACACAAAACAAGCAACATAACAGTTGAGGTGCCTCTCTTGTTAATATGAGACCCTGGTAAATTGCTTCTTTTTACCCGACTGCCCCAGAACGAGGGTAATGTTTTTCTACTTCTTCTTTTCACGATTTGTGTAGTGGCTAAGGGATAGGCCCTTTGCACTACTGGCCACAGTTTCAATTCCTGGGCAGAAAGAAGATTTTTTCTTAAATTAACATGGCATAATTTCAAGTATAATAAAATGTTGCCTTGCTTGGCTTGGCTGACTTAATACAAGAAAATATTACATTTCTAAGTCAACATTTCATAATTTGAATACATTCCCACAATAACATAGAATAAACATAATAAAATCAACAGAAACATATAAAAAAAAAAAACTTAACTACGATGAAACTTCTATCTCATTACTATTATAAAATTTATATTGTTGCATTGAACATCGGACGAAATTACTTATTTAAAATCAATGTGTATATTAACTACATTATGTATATGAAATGAATGTATAGAGTAAATGCAATAGTTATTAAAATGTCAATAATGTTAATAATTTATTTATTATTATTGAAAACAGACAACAATTGGGTATAGTGTGTTAGTAACAAAATGCCTTATTCTATGTTAGTACTTATTAACTAATAGTGACTTAATGAAATTACTTTATGAATAACTATCTATATTACGGCTGTTTCATGGAGTATTATTAGTAAAAAGTTTTTTATAAAATATAATCTCTTTCTTTCTGTTGTGATACTCAATGCCGAGTGACAAGTATCACAACAGTTTTTTACCGTACGCAAAATACACGCATGAACGTGGAGTTGCGGAAACCAGCCTGTTATACTATACTACTATACTATTACAACGGTTACGGAAAAGAGAAGAGCAAAAAACTGTAATTTTATTGTGCGACAGCGCCAAATATTTGGTCTTTACCCAAGTACGGTGGTAGTACTTCTCTGGAAGACCTCTTTCACAGAATATCAAACAATGTTGATTTTTACGTACCTACTTGCAGAGATTTCAGAGGTTATAAGCCATATTTTATGACTTATTAAATTCCATGGAGTTTCTTGCCAGTCCATGGAGTTTCTTTCCGGTCCATGGAGTTTCTTGCTGGTTCTACCCACAATTTGGAACCGTGCCACTAGAGCCTGACGTTTCAAAGGGGCCTGTATATAGGTTTATTTGAAATAAATAACATTTGATATTGAATATGAATTTATGCTATGTACGTAATTAGAGGAGAGCTTATTGGTAATTACCAAATTAAATAAGAGGAAATGCGGGTGGTCTTTTCTCCATACAAACGCTCTCGACTGTTTTCTTTCTGGCTTATAATCCCAGAGCAATGAGTTTTACACTAAAATAAATACCAGCTTTTTCTATGGCCCTGTTTCATGTTTGTTGATAAATTATTTCTAGAAGCCTTACCGCTGTCTACAGAGGCCTAGTGTATAAATTGGACGACTATTAATGAAAAGAAAACCGGCAAAGTGCGAGTCGGACTCACGCAGTAAGGGTTCCGTACCACCCATCAACCAGATACCCCATAGTAACTGGTTTAAATTGCGAGAGTTTATCAAAAGACATCAACGACTTGAAATGTGAATTTTTGCATCTCTTTCTTACGTAAGTAGCACCACCAATGACTATGTTTGCCCTATTTTTTGTATTTGTTGCTAAACAACATAGTATGCACTATAATAAGACCAAGTTTGACGCTGGTACGTACTACTGTTTCGAAGATAGAGAAGGAACAAAAACGTTGAATAAAATGCATGTTTTTCGAGGTTTCTTGTATGAGTTAAGACTTTTTTTAACCCTTAAGTTAAGACTTTTTTTTATTTTTAAATTTTAATTTCAATTTCTTTATTTGCTTAAATGTGGTAGATACAGATGTCAGGTACAATTTAATTCAGTACGGCACATTTACCATAATTAGCATGCAAATGATAGATAAATCACCATGTACCCATAATTTATACGTTGTTCCTGTTTACTACTATTTTCATGGTGTACAATAAAGTATTTTCTATATATCTATCTATCTAAATCTGAATTTAAAGTCACAAAACACTAAAACATTCATAATTACTAATACGAGTTACATTAAACATTATTAAACTAATTTTTCTATGAAAGTCATCAAATACAAATACAAATACAAATCATTTATTCTGCAAATTGGATGTTAAAAATCACTTTTACAAGTCGGTTAATTATAAAAACTAGATGACATCGGCATTTCCTATATGACTACCTCTGAGAAGAAACACCGAAACAAACTCAGGGATCATAGTCTCTTTTAAAGTCCAGACAACAAGACACGACAAGTTTGTTGTGTTATATAATAAATATGCATGGTTAAATGTATATAAACCAAATTGTCAAATTAAAGTATATAAATAAAATGTCACAACGGTGTATAAATCATGTCAAAAAAACGGTATAATCCAATGTCAATAAAAACTGTACAAAATAAAAGATGACATAAACGTAAACCTAGATATAAAAAAAGACAATATTGCCTGTATCTAGCGAGCAGATCAGTCCCAAGCTTTTTTATCATCAAGATAATCAGAAATTTTATAGTATCCTTTATTGCAAAGTTTAATTTTAATAAAAGCTTTAAATCTCTTAAGGGATAAATTACGGACCTCAATGGGAAGTTTGTTGTAAAAACGTATACATTGACCCATGAACGAGTTGCTTACTCTGTGGAGACGAGTAGGATGTACAGCAAGGTTGTGTTTGTACCTTGTGTTAAAACTGTGAACATCGGACATTTTAACAAAATCTGAAATATTTTTCTGCACATACAATAAATTTTCATAAATATATTGAGAAGCTACAGTCAGAATACCATACTCTCTGAATTTTTCTCTGAGAGAAACCCTTGGACCCAATTTGTAAATGGCTCGAACAGCCCTTTTCTGTAAAACAAAGATGGTGTTAATGTCTGCACAGTTACCCCAGAGGAGAATCCCATAAGTCATTACACTATGAAAATAACTAAAATAGACTATTCTGGCTGTATCCACATCAGTAATGTTCCGAATTTTCTTAACAGCATAGGCTGCAGAACTAAGTCTACTTGACAACTTGTCGATATGTGGGCCCCACTGCAACTTGGCGTCTATAGTTATGCCAAGGAAAATAGTTGACTCAACAGGGTCCAGCTCTATCCCATTCACTTGTACATTGGTCTGTACCTGAATGACATTAGGCGTTGAAAATTTTATAAATTTAGTTTTCTTCTCATTAAGGAGAAGATTATTTACAGTGAACCAATGGACAAGTTTGGAGAGTGTATTGTTTACTTCGTCGAAATTAAGTAATTGTCGCTTGATTTTAAAAATAAGTGACGTATCATCCGCGAACAACACAATTTCATGATTATCTCTTTCGTAATAAGGCAAGTCATTAATATAAATAAGGAACAAAAAAGGACCGAGAATTGAACCCTGCGGAACACCCATGGTGACCGCAGAACCTGGAGATCTCTTACCATTAACATCAACCCTCTGAATTCTGTTATTTAAGTAAGAAGTCAGAAGGTCGAGAGCCTTGTCCCTTATTCCATAGTGGTGCAATTTCCTTATGAGTGTATCGTGATGTACGCAATCGAAGGCCTTAGACAAGTCACAGAATATACCGATAGCATCCTGAGAGTTCTCCCAGGCCTCGAATATGTTTTTCAGCAATTCCACGCCCGCATCTGTAGTTGAACGACCCTTAGTAAAACCGAACTGTTTTTTGTGAAGAAGATCGTGCTTGTTAAAGTGTCTCAACATTTGGGTCAAAATAATTTTTTCAAAAATTTTACTCAGTGTAGGCAGTATTGAAATAGGTCGAAAATTTGTGGGATCAGATGTGCTACCAGACTTAAACAGTGGAATCACTTTGCTTAGTTTCATCAAGTCAGGGAAAACACCAGAAGCGACGCAAGAATTGAACACAGTTGCCAAATAAGGTGAGATTATATTAATTATTGATGTGATGATCTTTACAGACAAACCCCATAGGTCTGCAGTTTTCTTCACATCAAGACTTTTGAAAGATTCTTCAATGTCTTTTGCATTAACAACTGAAAATTCAAAATATCTGTCACATTCAGGTACACATTCTTTGAGTATGGAGTAAGCAGAAGTGGAAGACGACAACAGGGTTTTGGTTGTTAAAACAGGAATATTTGTGAAAAATGATTCAAACTCAGTTGCTACCTCCATGTCTGTCTTAATGTCTACATTATTTATTTTCAAATGGAAGTCCCGGCTACGTACTGCGGATCTTCCAGTTTCTGAATTAATAATATTCCAAGTTGTTTTAATTTTATTACCAGATAACTTCATTTTATTTTTTAAATGTATGGATTTTGCAGAGGAACAGGCCCGTTTGAAATATTTTGAATATTTTTTAACATATTCATGAAAGATTGCATCATGATTATATGTCTTTTCAGAATATAATTCGTACAACCTTTTCCTACTTTTATAGATACCTGGCGTTGCCCAGTCACTAAAAGTAACGCGATCACAAACCGATACAGTTTTCGGGGTAAAAACCTTACTAAATTGACTATTTATTAGATTAAATAACAAAGTATAAGCTTGGTCAGGGTTTTCATGATAGGGCAATTCAGGCAGTTTCTCTATCAAATTATTTTTAAATAGTTCTAAGCGGTATTCATGTATAGGAACAAAAGTTAAAAGTTTTCTTTGAGCTCTAATTGTTTTTTTTGGAAAAGATACTAACTGGCCACAGTGATCAGAGTCAAACTCATTTAAAATCAACTTGTGCAAAGGTTTCATGTTTGTAAAAATATTATCAATACAAGTACCACTAGTAGCTGTTATTCTAGTTGGTTCAAAGAAATTGTTGTACAAATTATATGATTTAAATAAGGTTATAAACTTATTTGTATCACTTGATTTTTCTAATAAATTTACATTAAAGTCTCCACAGACAACAACTATTTTATTAGTGTTTGAACTCTTAAATAAAGCTTCCTCCATATGTTTTCCAAAAACCTCATATGATGCACATGGGGGGCTGTACACACTCATTACAATGAACCGCTCAAGCTCGACACAAGCAAACTCAATTACTCGCTCAACAGAGAGGCTCACTATATCTTTGCGTTCCTTAAATTTCAAAGTATTATGAACTATTATTAGAGAGCCACCACGAATCATATTCACTCTGCTGAAGGAGCTAGCAAGCTGGTGGTTATTGAAGCTGAACATAAGCTGGTGGTTTTTTAACCAGTGTTCCGTCACACATACAATATCAATGAAATTACAGTTCATGAACAACTCCAATTCCAATTCTTTACCCATCAAACCTTCAATATTTTGATGAACAATGTTTAATCTATTTTTCTTATTATTAATAATTTTACAGCTGGAATTTGATGGGTGTGGTTTTAAATCATTTGTTACATTATTGCTAGAGGTTGATTCTATTGTCTCAAGTTGCAGTTTAAATTAGTTGGAACAGATTTATTTAAACTACTGCAGTTCAACTGCTCAATAGAAGCAGTATTTTTAGCCAACTGCTTGGCTGTGTCAAAAATACAATAAGACAGTGACTTTGCTATCTGTCGTCTATAAAATGTAGAAAGATAATAGTTATCTTCATGCAAAAAAAATGTTTTCCTAATTATTAAATTAGTGTCAATAAAATCTATGTTTGAGCTATATAAAGACATGGTATGTAGCTTCATGTTACACTTATATCTAAGGTCATTTTCTGCCTGTGACAAACTTTTGCTGTAAGGAAATGCAAACAGGACGATTTTATTTACACTTAACTCTGATAAACAATCAAAATACTTTTTAATTTTGCCTATGTTTGCATTTCCCCTTCTCCCAATAAAAATAATTAAATTTGTGGATTGATGGTAGCTACTACTTATAACTTCATCCAATATCTGCGTGTAACTGGCACCAGGCACACAATAATTGGTCACCAGATCATCCAAACATTGATGGAGCAAGTGACCTATATTTTTACCAATTTCATCGCTGTACATGATTATCTTGTTATTGTTTACAATATCATTTTTTATTATTTGATGTGTATTCTGTGTGGCGAAGGAAGTACTTACAAGACTGTCACACGACTGAACAGTATGAGTCACTGAAAGTGAAGACTCAGGGGATATGATTGACTGTGAACAACCCGATAGTGTACAATCAGATGTTCGATTGTTTGTCAAAGAACGATACATTTTCTCATTTTCACTACATAAATCTACCAAGCTGTTCATTGCCAAGATATATTCTCCCATTTCCTTTTGTGCGGATTCATATTTGGATGTAATATTGTTAAAGGAATCCTGTAAGCGGGAAATCTCCCACTGTAACAGCTGAATGTCAGCCTCATATTTATTGTTGTTGCTTCTTACACTGATTTTATAGTTACTAAACTGTTCCTTTAATTGTCTACAATTTCTTAAAGTATTATAGTTTTTAGAAAAATATTTGTTCTTTTTAATTAACTTTTGGGATTTTTTAATTAATTTATTAATTTTTACATACTTTTTAAATTTGTTTCTGCTACATTTAATTTGTGTAACCTGTGGGATTGAAATGCCACTATTGTCACTTGATAGGTTAATTATTGAGTTTTGATTCAAGATTGAGTTGGCAGAAATCAAGGGAGATGTACAAACCAGTTCATCAAACAGCGCATGTGTTTGCGCAGTCTGTATTCTCTGACTTGTACTCTCCATTCTGTCTATTGTCTCTTGGGCTTCACTCAGCCTAGACTCCAGCTCAGTGTTGCGTCTAAGGGTGGTGTCAAACTCATCACCACACTGGTCAAATCTGTCTACTATTAGCTGAAGCTTGTCCCGTTCCTCAGTGATGTTAATTAGTTGATTATGTAATTCTGCCATCTCATTCTTGAGTTTAGTATTGTTATTTAATATCTTTAGTACTTCCTTCTCATTGTCATCCTGTTCTCTTTGCAATTCCCCACACAAATCCTTGTATTTTTTTAATTCCTGCAATGTTAATTGGAGTTTAAGTTCCTCCTGGCGTGCAGTAGCCTTCCTGGTCATCATTCTATCCACTAAGAGACACTAAGAGTTCAAAATGACAATGCACTATTTTGAATTTTAAATTGTTGAAGTTCGTTGAACTTTACCTACAGAGTAACTTTTTAACACTTTGAAAACAACTTTTACGTATTAAAACACTAAAAAATCATTAGATTTCACCGAACTTATAACTACACAGTAATTATTGTCGATAAAATTGGTAATTTAGTTGAAGAAAACGATGAAAGTTAATTAATTATGAATTAAATAATCAGGAGAAGTCTTGTTGACGTCTAGTCGCAAGTGTTGCCAGAGACAAAAATCTTCATCATCACTCATCTTAATATATACAACAAAGTATATTTGACGACGTCTGTGGTCTAGTGGTTCGAGGGTCGGACTGCTGATCACGAGGTTGTGGGTTCGATTCCCACAGGACACAAATATTTGTGTGATGAACATAAGTGTTTGTGTTGGTCTGGCTGTTTCTTATGTATTATAAGTATGTATTTACAAAAAAAAAGTATATAAGTATTATATCCATTGTCTAGTACCCATAGTACAAGCTCTGCTTAGTTTGGGACTAGATGGTGCTGTGTAAAAATGTCCCAAAATATTTATTTATTTTATTTTTAAGTCGGGTTAGTTACATAATTTATAACTCAAGAACGGCTACACCGATTTTAATGAAATTTGGCACACACAAAGATACAGCCCTGTGACAGACAGACGGACGGACGGACGGACAGCGTAGCGAGAGTAATAGGGTCCCGTTACCACATTTTGGGTACGGAACCCTAAAAAAGGAAAAACATTGCAGCACAGTACACATTCTTCTTATTCAGTTTATGAAATATCTTTCAAATTGGTCCAGTTTCGGAGGAGAAAATAGTCAAGAGCGAAACCTCGAATTATGACTTTTTTACTGCGGCTATTCAGTTGGAACTGCAGTTGTCCTTATCACACTTATTTGAAGCAAAGCGACAACGATAGTTTCTTCAAATACCTTATCTTCAAAAGTCTCTCTGCCCGCATTTCCTCAGCTTGTTTCGTTGTATAACAGTTAATAACAGAATGACGAACATCAAACATGCAAACAATTTATCTATGAAACAGATAACGTGCTCAAACCGTTCATAATTTGTTCCCAAAATATATATACATCCATACGCAGTATATATATCGTATGTCTGACAGATTGCTTCATTAAATTAATTAATTTAAGAAACATTTGTGTCAAATTGATCTTCAGTGAGATATTTGGAACTGGTTTACAAAATTGGTTCATATGACATTTTAGAACTTTATTTTGTAGTTATGGTTATAATGTGTTAAAGATTAAAGATACGCCATTGAAAATAACTTCAACGTCACATAAATTAAACTAAGTATGTTAAGTTAGTAGGTTGGTAATCTTAAAGTCGATCAGTTCAAAGCCTTCACATATTATTGTAGTTTCGTTTATACAGATTGACTTTTTGATCACCATCCAATTTTTTTAGGTAAAAGACTCCATTTTGATACTGACGTTTTAATGCAGCGTTGGGCTAGCGGGCCCTAAAGGATTTTTTGAAAAAAATCTTATTTTATATCATCCAACTCACAATGGACCTGATAAGAAGGCTCAAAGTCAGTCAAAGGGCAATGGAGAGGGCAATGCTCAGAGTGTCCCTGCGTTTACGAATCAAAAATGAGGAGATTCGCAGGAGAACTAAAGAAAACGACATAGCCCGAAGAATTGCCAAACTTAAGTGGCAGTGGGCGGGACACATTGCTCGCAGAACGGATGGCCGATGGGGCAGTAAAGTTCTGGAGTGGCGACCGCGTACTGGAAGGCGCGGCGTGGTAGGCCCCCCACAAGGTGGACCGACGACATGGTGAAGGTCGCGGGAATCCTTTGGATACGGAAAACGCAGGACCGGTCGTTGTGGCGATACTTGGGGGAGGCCTATGTCCAGCAGTGGACGTCTTTCGGCTGAAATGATGATGATGATGATATCACCCGACAAGGCTAAGATTTTGTACCTATTTTGTACCTTACAAATACTGGGTTGCAATTTTTCAGTGCGACACTAAATAAATACAGTTTAAAATGGCTCAAGTTGGCGAAGCGCGATCAAATCCCGCGCCCTCGACCAAAGGCGAGTCTTGTAAGAGACACAACAAATAACACAACAACCTGTGACAATTATCTCACGTAAAAAAACTACCAACCTTATACATATAATTTGCTTAGGGGATCAAACCCTTCAACATTGAAATCTATATAATAAGCTACTAGAAATGTTTTTAAGGTCCGAAGGGTAACAAACGGGACCCTATTACTCTCGCTACGCTGTCCGTCCGTCCGTCCGTCTGTCTGTCACAGGGCTGTATCTTTTGAACGGTAATAGTTAACCGGTTAAAATTTTCTCAAAATATGTGTTGCTATGAGGTGTATCATGACAAGTGCACGCACCTTAACAACTTCTATTCCCTTATTATTTTGATTTACACAAACACAGGACACAAATATTTGTGTGATGCTTATAAGTGTTTGTGTAGGTCTGGGTGTTCCTTATTATATCCATTGTCTAGTACCCATAGTACAAGTTCTGCTTAGTTTGGGACTAGATGGTGCTATGTAAAAAGGTTTTTTTTTCTTTATTCATGAATATAGCGTTAGGATTAGGTAGGTCTTCGCCCTCGCCGGCGAGGCTTGCTGCTTAACAGCGATTCGCGAAACGCGTCACCCACCCGATATACCGAACGGCCGCCACTTTCGAGAAAACCATTCCCGATGCAGCAACGGCTGCCAGGGACATAGCGGCGGTGTCTCCCCGCAATGCCCCAGTAAGCCGAGGTCTGAGCCCTCCCTTGGGGTCGCCCTTATGAGGTTTTGCAACCACGATTTTAGTTTATAAGTTAGGTTTAGGGAAATTTTTCACCCAGAAAAGTTTAACTAACTGCTTAGTTAGGGAGTATAGTATTATATTATCTGTGGTTAGGGTATCTATTTTGGGTACCGATCTGGCGAGAGTCCATTCGAAAAAAAAAAACATTAAAACAACATATTTTACATTTTTAAATATTTTTGTCTAAAAAAGAAAACATTTAAAAATTAAAAATTAAATTGCAAGCCAGCGGCATCGTGAACAAGGTCCAAGCTACCGGTCAGGGCCCCAGAGACAGAAACCTCCTCACAATACGTGCCGTGTCGAGGAGAACCGCCTTCTGAATCTGGCCCTTGACCCAGCCATCTAACGAGAGTCTTTGACGGTGTTGATCGAGTTATTATTATTATTTATTTATTAGCTTAGGGGATCAAATCCTTCAACCACAGTAATAGATAGAATGGCCATGTGGGCAGGGCGCGGGTGGCAGCACTATGCACCATAGTGCAGGATATTTCAAAGCCTTTCTCAGCACGCCTTATGACTTGTTTCTATAAATACTGTAACAAAAACCCTCAAAAATGCCTTATTGTGCTGTTTCTAACTGCAGAAACAAAAGCTGTAAAGTACACTTGTTTTTTTATTTTAATATCAACATCATAACATAACATCACGCCTGTATTTCCCCGAGGGGGTAGGCAGAGGTGTAAGTCTACACCCACACAGTGCGTGTGTGTGTGTTTTTTTTTTATAATAGCGTCAAAATGTAAGGCATAGTTGTTCGGAAAGTTGCCACGCAGCATGAACCGCAAGTAAAATTGTGATTACAACCATTCTATCTATTTCTGTGCCTTCAACACAACAGCCATGCCCCAATGACAGCACCTAACACCACCCTTAGTTTTCGTCATTAGCGTGACATCTACGTAGATAGTATTTAAATATCCATAATATACAATTCTAAACGAACCGTTATTCGTGTACAACAAGTAGGTACTCCAGTTACGTTTGGACAGAAATACTAATGTATATTTGTTCGTTTTAATTGCTTACAAGCACGCAACGGTTTCTTTAGACTTGGTAGAAAAGTTCTTGATGGAACAGCGTTATTGTAATTAGTTTGTAGCAAATACCTCTTCTTCTACAAAGAAGAAACGAGCATTGATGCTCTTGCTTCATCATAATCATCATATCAGCCAAAAGACGTCCACTGCTGGCCATACCAAGCATCCTCCCCCAAGCATCGCCACAACGACCGGCCCTGCGCTTTTCGCAACCAGCGGATTCCCGCGACCTCCACCAGGTCGTCGGTCCACCTTGTGGGGGGCCTACCCACACTGCGCCTTCCAGTACGCTTTCTATTTCATATGCCAATTTAAATATCATATTGGTATATGCCAGGTGTTCAATTTGTAACCTTGTTTATAAAGGTTTCCAAATCTCCGGGGTAATGTTACTTAACCAGATATAAAATCCAGTCATTTTCCCATACAGGATGTGTATGTAAACAAAGTTAGTAATGCATTTAATATCTAGTTAACACCGGCGCCACGGCGGTCCGAGAATAAATAATTAATTAATGCAAATCAACTCCGCGAAGTTATGAATCGAGCCATCAACGAGACGGTGTTAATGTTATAGTTGTATAGTGCTTCGTGATTGTTTTAAATTGAAATGTTGCTAATTGATAAAATTGATTAATTTGATCATGTAGTTCTGAGCTAGGGTTTGGGAAATCTCACATTCTAAAGGCCCGTACGTAGCGGCGCAGGTAGAAGACGGACCCGCGCAAGTTGCAATACAAGAAGACCTCACGATATACGATAAAGGCCAGAGTTCTATGAGCCAGAGAGTGCTAGTGAGATAAAAAAAAGTAAAAACCGACTTCAAAAATTATAAAATAATTTGTGTTAAACAGTTTAGGAAGTATGTGCCTTCGATTCAAGACAAGCGATTGCTGCAATCCCCGATGATTTGCTGTCATCCATTGAAGAGTTCCCTTCTTTATTTTCGAAGATCTTCATCAGATCTTCACCAAATGTTACTTTCTGAATGCAAATGCTTGATTTGTTGATGAAGATAGGTATATCAAAATCGCTATACGACGTATGCCTAGAATATTTGAGGAGTTCCCTCAATTCCACGTGGATGCCATTATCAGAACTGGATTTTGATAAAAATTGGACCAATCTGGAAGCAAATCAATAAAAAAAAAATAACAAATTGGTTTATAAATGACGGAGTTCTGAGGTAAAAAAAAATATCGAATTGAGAACCTCCTCCTTTTTTTGAATTCGGTTATAAATGTTTTTGCTTTTATTGCTCATATATTTTTTACTTATTGATAATCGATAAGTTTTAGTATTTGCCGTTTAAGTACAGCATATTAGTAAAATGATCCATATGTAACAACTTTTGACGTGGAGCCGTTTTTCAGATAGACCCCGGGACAAAATAGGTTTAAAAACAGCAACTTTGGATACCCATCAAATTGTTAATCTATGACCTAGAATATTTCAAAAAATTGTTTTATACTCTGTTAAAAAAGTTCTGTTCAACGATATCCCACACGTGTTAGAAAAACGAATTTTTTTTTGTCCACTCTTTGCCCTATTTTTTTATATATTTAGATATCATATTGGGCTTTGGCCCAAAGTTTTACGTATTATGTGAGATTTTGAAGTAAATGTATTATTTGGTAGGAAGTTATAAGGTTCTGACAGACAAAAAGACAACAAAGTGCTGAGCGGCCTAGACTTGACTCAGAGACCTCACTTCGCTCGGTCAATTATTCCCAAAATAAAATGATTAAACCCCAACAACAAAATCTTCCCCTAAACACAATTTTATCTTGTCTCACCAAAATGATCATCTTAAGCACAGGAAGTACAATAAACAAGCGATGCTATCATCCCTTGAATTACACCCTAGCTGATAGTGAGCGAGTAAACAACAGTACCTCGCATGCTTGAAGTCGGTTAATCATGACTACACAATGACTTAATTATCACGTGGTTAATAGCAGTTGAGGGTTCAGTATGTACGTCAAAACCTTACATCTTAATGTAAGGTTTTGGGGGTACATGAGACACTCAATCAATGTAGATATTTATTTTGTGAAAACAGGTTATGTAATGTTCTTTAGGTATGTACTAAAATTTATTCCGTACAATATTTCATCTGAAGACATACAAAATACACTTGGGAGCACAACATAAACCTTAATATCTGAGAAACTAAGAATGACAGCCAATGATATTTAAAAGTACAGATGTTACTTACACTCGCAAGTGAAGACCCAAAAACGTCCTAATTAGAAAGTTTTTTTTATAAATCCGCGTCAAGTAAGACGCCGAGCGTGACTGGTGACAAAAAAAAAGTAAAATGCCGTTGTGTGTGTACAGAAAGTGTTCCAATTATGAAATTTTAAATTTATATGTGTATGTGTATTGTGCTGCCGCTCCCTACGGAACGTTTTTTTTTTTAGTTTGATTTGTTAAAGTATGGCTGACCATTATTTTTCTAACTCAAAACGGGACATGGATTTATACATATATCAGTTAGCACTAGCAGGCTAACATTGAAAATAAACACAACTTTTAAATGTTCTTTATTATAAAAAAGTATAACTTAATAATAATGTTCACTATAATTATGTTTATCAATCAATCTAACAAATCATTTATTCGCCACAAGATATCGTGTACAAAGATATTACAATTAATTAAAAGTCCGTCATATCTTGCCTTTTTGTAGGCATGCATGTTTTTTTTAGATTATAGATTTTTTTATTGTAACAAATTGTGCAAAATAAAATCAATCAGCAGCTTAGTAAAAATAATAAAGCAAAATTCCTCTGACAGCAATTATTAAATTATATGCAACATATTATTTTTAATATATTTATATTTATTAGAGGAACAAAATAATGTGCTTTAATAAAGTTGGAGATGATTTTAAATAAGTATAGAGCATGAATCGGAATGTATGTAATACATACATATATAATGTTCTTGGTATAGAGTTCTTCAAAATCAACGGGTTCACCAACGTTATATATAGCATTATATTATCTGTGCCAACTGCCAACGTCAACGACGCGGTCTCGCACCGCTCGTGTCTGACGAGCTCCTTAATTTGAAATTTTCGCGCGGTTTCGGAAAACGGGACTGTTTTGCGTCCCGGAGCTTTGTTTCGGGACAACGGGATTGGTGACCGAGAAAAGGGACACAGTCTCGTTCAAAACGGGACGTATTTGATCACTTTTTATGGCATATTTAAACTTCAAGATATCATTGATGCTTGAGGAATGTTCTTTAATTAAATCCCAACTCAAAACTAGTTTCAGTGATATCAACGCTTGAGGAACGTTCTGTAATAAGAGCCTAAGTATCAAAAAGTTTGCAATAAAATTATAAAGAATACTTACGGACTACTGGCCGATTTGATGAATATTTTCATGAAGAATAAATAAAAAAAAAGAAATCTTAATGGCATCTATTAATTTTTTCGTGGCGATGTGGCTAGTTACACGAAGATTTTATTAAGCAAAAAGTTTGCATTCTTTTATAAAAAAAATCCGTTAAATAATATAAAACATTTTCAGTAGCCTATCGCAAAACATGACAGCTTATTCAAATATTAAGTTAATAATAAATAGGTCTATAAAATAATAAATAATCTATTGTTGTTAATAAATAGTATATAAAATACGTTTTATTTGAATAAGCTATAATATTTTTTTTTTTTTTTATTAAATTATCAATAATATACATAATTATAATTAGTACAAAAGTACCACTTAAACCTCCTGGGTTTGAGTGTGGCACTTACAATTCATCCTCGTATCAGCACATTTATTTATGTAAGTATAAACGTGTTACTTTTATTAACAATCTTAACAAACAATATGAATGTAATAATTAAGGTGTTTATTACAGCATAAAAACATAAATGACGATTCGACAGTGTTCTAACGCCACGCATGAATTATAATTCGGTGAGGAAATATGTTTTTAACTTATTTTTTATGTTTTTATCAGTAATATTATTACGTATGGCGGTAGGTAAAGAATTAATGAGTCGTGGAATCAGATAAGCGCTCGCCCGTTCGCCGTAGCAGTTCTTCTTCTTAGTTTCCGAAAAAATAAGGTTTTTGTTGGTGGCCCGGCCGGATTCATTGCTCTTGAGTGTACTTAGATATACCTATACCCATTTAGATAAGAAATAGGTAATTATTTATTAATATTACATATTATCACGCGTATTTCCCATTGGGGTAGGCACTGAGTAGGCAGAGACTATGGATTAACACATCGCGCATCGGAGCGAAATCTAAAGACAAATTTTTGAAATAATAATTTGTTCACGAGCAGGATTCAAACCTGCGACTCCTGGTTCAGTACACCAGTGTTCCTGCCCCTACAGTGTATCCTGCTCGTGAGCAAAATTTTCTTCCCACAATTTATATCTTATTTTAGTACCTACTTAAAAAAAAATACAATGTCACAATTTCAGAGAACATTATTACATAAACATTACTGTCCCACTGCTGGGCAAGGGCCTCTACTCAGAATGAGAAGGTTTAGGCCTTAGTCCTCCACACTGGCCTAGCGTGGGTTTGTGGATTACAGACACCATCAACAACCGTATGGAGCACTCTCAGGTGTGCAGGTTTCCTCACGATGTTTTCCTTCACCGTTAAAGCTGAAGTGATAATCAAATTCTGAGCCGCACATAAATTCGAAAAGTAAGAGGTGCAGGCCGGGTTCGAACTCAGACCCTGCTGCATGGGCAGCCAACGTTCAACTGCTAGGCTATCAGTGATAGGTGAATAAATCTGTTCTCTAGTATGGAGTGTCATAGGCCTGACGTGATGGTCACTTGTTACTGTGGGGGAAACAATTTAATTTTCCCGAGATGTGTCAAAAGCACTTCTAACATATTGGCCCTTCATTCCACAGAAGTAGATAGATAGAATGGAAAAGTGGGCAGGGCGCGTATGTCAACACTATACACCAAAGTGCAGAGCATTTCAAAGCCTTTCTCAGCACGCCTTATGACTTGTTTCTATAAATACTGTAACAAAAACCCGCAAAAATGCCTTATTGTGCTGTTTCTAACAGCAGAAACAAAAGCTGTAAAGTACATTTGATTAAAGTTAATTTTTAAAAATTACTAAAGTCAATATGGGAGGCGTAGTTTGTTCGGAAAGTTGCCACGCATGAATCGCAAGTAAAATTGTGATTACAACCATTCTATCTATTTCTGTGCTTCACCCAGTGCCAGCGAGGAAAGAATTTTCGAACAAAAGATTTAACCAACCAGCGCCAGACACTAGTTGTCTGGCATTTTTGCTGAACTGAGCCTATTTGGTGCAGCCGCGGGGCACACAATTATACTTTTAGGAGTCTGTGTTGTTTAAAATTGTATATTATTGTTATTGTGTGCCTCTGGCTGTAGTAAATAAACCATTTTTCTTTCTTTCTTTCTTTCTTAAACGCGCCGCGTCTGGCACTCAGCTGTGCTGTACGTGGGCTGAGTTTAAAATCCGATGGGTCTTATAAATTGAACGAGAATCAGTGAAATCAGGTTTGATTTATAAATTCATTAAGTTGTTTATATCGTCAACACTTTAAGTTATAAATCTTGGTGATTTAAAGGTGGGAGCTGACCCAGTTCATACCGCTTGCAACCTATTTATATTTCAGAACGGTTTATACGATTTATATACTGGCTTTAGAAGGTGAGGAAAGCCGCTTAGGAGGGTTAAAACTTAAAAGGATACCGATTTACTAGCTACGTGTTGTGAAGATATAAGACACCCCTTATTTTTCATGGCTAGCAATAGGACATACGAACAAACGTTCACACATTTCGACAAAAGATGATGTCAAAATAAAAACCGGCAAAGTGTGAATCGGACTCGTGCATTAAGCGACGGAACCCATAGTATGTCCACGTCTTAGCTCTCGTAGTATGTTAATTTAAAAATATCATATTTGTTGCTTGGGGGAGGTATATGTCCAGCAGTGGACGTCTTTCGGATGAAATGATGATGATGATCTGTGTTCATCCAGGACGTGGTCTATCTGTGAGCCAAATATCATCTAATTTCGTTAAGCTTTTTCAACGTTATTGAAGAACAAACAAACGAGCATACATTCTATCCTACATCCTACACTAATATTATAATATTTAAAGGTTCTTATAGATTTTTGTTTGTTTGTTGCCCTCACGCTAAAACGGCTAAACGGATCTGGATAAAATTTAGCATACAGATAGACCATAACCTAGATAAATAAATAGACGGACTACTTTTAAGAGTTCGCGATGGATGCGTGGTAGCGTCTTTCTGTAATAACTCAAATTAATATACAACGTGTAACTGAAATAACTGAAGAACTTAAGGGGTCATTGTACTCATTAGTATGAACAACTTTTACTATGGAACGAACCCTGAAATCGCGATAAAAAACAGCTGTTCGCTACATTTGTGTTCACATGAATCGACAAAATGTAGGGAACAGCTGCTTACAGCTGAGTACAATGACCCCTTAAGAGATTTTCAGTTATTTCAATTACACGTTGTATACGCAGGCGAATCTTGGACAAAAGCTAGTTTATAATATTAGTGGAATAATAAAAAATTAAACTTTATTTCACACACGTTCAACAATTTAACACAATAAAATAACGCTAGATAGGCTAAGATTATATGCGCTGTAACAGATATGTAAGCCTTGATTTTCCCAATTGTTGACTATGGTGACGTATGCTACTTTGACCTGAATGCTGTTCTTCTCAACAAACTTGACCGCCTTCTTAACAACTGCATTCGATTCGTTTTTAATCTTCGTAAATATGACCATGTGTCTGAGTATCGTTTGCTTCTAAAATGGTTGCCTATCCGCCAACGTAGGCATATGAGGGCATTAACTACTCTATTCTCTTTACTTTTCTCTCCCAATTCTCCTTCTTGCTTAACTTCTCATTTTCAGTATCTATGTACAAGTCATACTAAATATCTCTGCTCCACTAATAATCGTCGTCTCCAATGTCCTTCTCACCGCTCTGACTTCGTTCACTCTACATTCTTCGTGCAATCTATCCTATTATGGAATGCGCTTCCTCAGGAAATCAGGATGGCAAACAGTCGGCTCGCCAATCAAGTTAAGGAAATATTTCCGTGAAAACAATTTAGCAGATTCAGCTCGACTTTGATTTATCTTGATGTTATATATTTATAGTTATATATGTAGGTATGTATAATATGTATATTTTATTATATATATGTATAATTTACATCGGTATTTATCTATTTTTATTATATGTAATTATAAGTCCGTAGTACGAAACATATTTTACTACTTTACTGGTGCATCTACCTTATTCTTTGTCTCTGCATTACCTACCCTAAGGTTGTCTGGTAGAGAACGGCTATGGCGTTAAGACCGCCTTTGTACCCTGTTGTGCATAAAGAATTAAATAAATATATACTTCAAGGTTCTTCTAGATCCAATGCCGTTGACAACAGTCTTAATAAACTTCATCAATTCTATAGATACCTAAGAAAAGCCTTACTATTGAATTTTCACTCAATTACAATCGACGTTGGAATCAAAAACTTCGCAGACTTGCTGAAGTCTTTCTGGTAATGACTATAATAATATTATATTTCAATGTTCAACTTTAAGGGCTCATATTACAAGAAACCTTAGATGTTGTACAATACTGTTAAGGAGAGACCTGCCGGTTTTATCTTTCCCCAAATAATTCTAAGAAACGTTAAATTGCATTAATATTTGTGTCTCTTTCGATGCGCTTTTCTTTAACCCAAAAGTTAACTGGTAGGAAATGCATATTTCAGTAATAATCCGTGAAAAAATATTTGGCATTGCAAGGCATGCCAAACAGCTACAGCTAGTGCTTAAATATGCACAAATTTACTCTCATTAATTTAAAAAAAGCAAATGTGGTTTCTATCATCAGAATGCTCGAAAATGTCGCAATTTAAAATGATAATTTTGTTTGAATAATACCTAATTTTTAACCAGATTACACCTAATTTTTTTTTTTATGGATAGGGTATTATATCTCGAAGTTGGTCCCATTTAAATTTCAAAATCAAAATCCAACCCTAAGGGTAGTAAAACAGGGATGAGTGTTTGTTCACCCACTGAATTCTTACCTGTTAACCGATTCTGTTGAAACTTGACACACATATATATAGTTCTAGACCTGGAGTTAGATTTTAACCACTTTTTAACAAAAAATTGAACCGACGAAAACAGAAACTGAAAAGCGAAAAATAACTTATTATGAGTCGGCGCCAAACAACCAATCAACGAAGATCATTAAATTACTTTAAATAAATAATAAAACAACGTCACATCAAATACAACGTGAAATTTTCGTTTCGAAAATGCGTTCTCCGCTCGGCCACTTGCAACTTACACGCACTTTGCTTGTTAAAAGTTCGTTTGGCGCCGACTCATAATTAGTTATTTTTCGCTTTTCAGTTTCTGTTTTCGTCGGTTCAATTTTTTGTTAAAAAGTTTTATGTAGGTAAAAGCGGTGAACGCCAGGCGTTTTGGGTGCTGTCTTTATTGTCGACATTCACTAAATGCTAATTGGCTTTAGCGTAAATTGAATCCCGTTATTTTTATTTTAAATCCTTACTATCCAGTATGAAGAAAAAAAAACAAATGAAACACGATGAAAAAAGAGTTTTCTGTTGTTATTTCCTCCTTCATCTCACAGTTTTTTTTTTCTAGATGGAAAATGGAGGTTGTATACCGGGTTGAACAATATAAGGGCCTTCGGGGATTTCGTTTACGTCAAAAGTAGACTACCATTTTTATGATCCGGCAAGAATTTCCCGTAGGAATTTGCAGCCTAACCAGAAGCGGCTGAATATAATATCTGTATTTTACACGGAGAAAACACAGTTGCCAACAATACAACACAACTCAGAGGTAGGATCGGCTAATTCCGCCACAGCCGAATTTTGCCGAAATAAATACGTGTACAATTTATTACTAGTAAATAGTAATCTCTGTGTGTTCCGTGTGGTGCCGGAAGTAAAGAATTGCACCACCCTATATCTTCTCATGGGTGTCGTAAAAGGTGACTAAGGGATTCACCAGAGGATGGGCAGCAGCGTTCTCTGAGTATTTAACCAACCAACCGCGATCGCCAACCCACCTGCCAAGCGTGGCGATTATGGCATATCCCCCCAAAATATGCTTGGGCGAGGCCTGTGTCCAGCAGTAGACGTCTTTCGGCTGCAATGATGATGATGATGAAATAGTAATCTATATTACGTTTTTACGCTTAATTTCTTAATTACCCAGAAGGGGTATTGCTTTTCTGTCTTGTTTTATACAAAAGTATGAATGTCTTTTTATTTGTTTGTTTGTCCTTTAATCAAGCTAAAACGACTGAACAGATTTGGATAAAATTTGGCACCCAGATAGACCATGTTGTAAATTAACACAGGATATCGTGCAACTGTGCTTATGTCCTACAGGTTTTCAAGATTGTGTCAGTTATTTAGGCGTGAAGAAAAGGTTTAAGTTTAGTTTCTGTTGTACACTTGTTTCTGTCCTCTAAAATCAACATCTCTCTATCGCTCTAAGGTTTCCTGTTAGAAAACTCATTTCTGAGTTAAGCTCGCCGATGTACATAAACTTTTCTACTGTAAAATAAATTTTTGTATGTGTGGACAGCAAAGAATAAGAAGGAAGTAACTAAAAGAAAAAAAGAAAAAAAATTGTTGTATTTTACTCGTAAAGATCTGTGAGTTCTGTGACTTTGTTCGTTTATTCTCTCACTGATTAATTACTAATTGACACAATGATTGGCACGTGACGTCCCCTTACTGTTTGTCTGTTTGAAAACTCCAGGGATTATCGAAAAGCTTTAAACTTTTAAAATAATTATGACTGTCAAAATTGCAATTCGAGTGATACGTATTTGGATTTGCTCCAAAATATTTGGTCTTCTATAATAGGTAAGTAAATATGTTTTTCTGTATATTTTTATTAAGAAATGCAATAGAGTGAATGCAGTAAAGACATATATTTATATCCAAAGGTTAAAAGAGATATTTTTTAAATGTTTTTCTAAGATTAGAATTCAGAATTGCCAACATGGGCTTGACGTTTATATGTATATTCTGTTTTTTCTTTCTTGTCTTGTTTAATAAACAATCTTGGCATGTCTTTTTTATGCAATTCGTCAATAATAATTATTAAAAGACATTATGATAACAATTTCACACATTAAATATATTTTTTTTACTTAATTACATGTGCAGAACTAGTAATTATATTTCATCAGTAGTTATTTGAATAAAGAGATATGGACTGTTTACTAAATAGGAAAAGAGAGAAAAAACAGACTATATAATGTTAAATTTTTATAATCTATCATTTTATTGCCCTTGCCTACAATACAAAATTTTTCCATTTTCTTTTTAAGTGATTAAATATTTATACCATCTCCCTCAATCAATATTATATTCATTACTATTTCTTCACTAAATATTCGATAAATTCTTAAAAACGGTTCCAAATAAATTCTTAACCCTTAAAAGCTGTGCTTTCGTACCTAAACGTTCTTAATTACGAGAAATACCTGTCAAAGGCAAACTTATCCACGTGGATATAAACCTTCATTATGTAAAATTAATTATATAGGAACATAATTATAAATACAATTACAAATTTTAATGACGTAAAATGATTAAAGATTAAAGATTTTTTTGTAACTTACTCCGAAAACTTTAAAATAATATTATATATTCTAATTCTAAAATCACCTATAATAAAATAATAGAAAATACACACTAAGTACTCACAGTATTGTTGATATGACGTTCCAAAAAAAATGTTTGATGACACAACACTGTCCCAAAAATAATCACTTCACTTTTTTCGAACCAAAAAAAATATTGCAACAATCACCAATAAATTATATACTCCAACACTTTTTATCACTAAATTTTTTTGTCAAAACACTGCAATACTGTCACACGAAACGCGACTAACGTAAACTCGTGATCTCGGGATCTCGCGTCGCTGTATTTTCACGCACCTCGGGAGCGAGTGACGCAGCCTTCCGCCTCGGTGGCGCACGTCCAAATGCTCTTTGCGCATGGGTATACCGTCGTACTACAAAACGACGTACGTCGCAATGCGTTTATACTACATTTAAAAACGGCCTTACTCGCTCTGTCGTCGATATAAACTAAAGAAGTTACATATATTAATTTGCTATATTTGTTTGAAGTGGAAATTGTCAATTGTGCAGTAACTAGCAAATAGCTAAATAACATCGTTTTTGATGCTGAATTTTTGCCATGATCGTTAATTTAAGTTAGATTATCAGAACTGGGGGGTTTGTCTCCACGGATCCCGTGATCAGACTGAATTAGCTACGGATCCTGGAGCGTTTATCCACTGATACCGTGATCCGTTTCCCTCAAAGAAACAAATTAATATTTTACCCGCTGATCACGGTATCCGTGGCTACAAGAAAGCAAATACAAGGGGGCTAAAGCACTATCACGAAAAGGTTTTCGTGATAAGGGGGCTAATTCTGTTTTGGCAGGCCTTTGCTCCCCCAAACTCGTAAAATGTGACAGGATAAAATTAAACCCAATGTTGTTGATTTTTTTTAATGCAGGAAATGCTCAGCGATTTCATGATTTGTAAAGTGCTTTATCTGATTTTTAGTATTTTTTGGGCTTCGCCTTTTACGGGTTAAAGTTAAGATGTTACAGTTCGATGTAATTAGGTCAATCAACTGGGTTGGTTTCAAAATTATGTATTTGAGATGAGCTGGCTAACTTTAAAGTCAAATTTTAACTTTTAATCGTTAAGTTTATTTTAAAAGCTTTTGATGAAAATTAATTTTTTTGAAAGAAGAAGAAGTATACAATTTTATTTTTATTTTATTTTAGCGCGTCCGCTGAGCGTGGGGTCTTGAGTTCGATTCCCGGGTCGGGAAAAGTGTTATTGGGTTTTTTCATTGGGAAATTCTCAGTAGCAGCCCGGAGTCTGGATTTGTGCCCGGTCAATGGCAATAGGCTAGCCCCCTATTACATGGGACTATAACATAACTGGCGAAATGTGGGTGTACTATTACACCTCTGCCTACCCCTTCGGGGAAATAAAGGCGTGATGTGATGTTATGTTATGTGTTGTTATGTTATACAATTTTATCATGCTATTTCCACTGCAATCTAATATTCTGATTGTGAACACCATTCAAAAAAGTACTACAATTTTATCATCATCTACGAAATGGAATCATATTCTTTGCAAAAGGGCACGACTGGAAAAAAGGTCTAAATCTATTAAAACATTCATTCTTTGATTGAAATTCATCAATATACAACCCTGTCGAGTTCCAAATTGGAAGCTTTCGTCTTTGTACCTTTTTAAAAAGAAAAAGTTTTTGTTGTGTTTTTTTCTTTCCGTTTCTCAGCTTCCCGATGTGACTCCGAGATAAAATAAGATAATGAAAACGGTAAATGGAGTCTAGTTTGAAAAACCGGCCAAGAGCATGTTGGGCCATGCTCAGTATTATAGGGTTCCTTAAGTAGGTCTAATTACAAACGAATCAAATCGAATATTAATCATTGCTATTTTAGTTTTTGCAAACAGCGCCACCTAGCGCTAAATTTAAGAAGTGTGTCATATCAATATAACACAAAGTTTCTTTTTGTGATTTTTTTAAATAGAAAGTAACTAAAGGAGCATTATTTGCCAAGATCATTTTTCTCTAAGGTCAATGACCTATGAACTAGGACGTCTTAAATATTTTTCAGTTTTCTCACTATAACTCAAAAATTTATAATCACATTATACTCGAAATAATTTTAAAAGAGAGTTTTTATAAAGGTCTATCAATGTGGAAAACTATAGATTATATCTAAACCATTTTTTAACAAAATTTCATTTACTTATGTTTATAACTGTAGAAGTTATTAAGCTGTAAAGGATTAGGACAGACGGACAGACGGACGGACATGACGAAACTATAAGGGTTCCTTATACTCAATACTCAATTCTTTATTGCATTCCATATTGTATTTAATATAAACAGGTGGTAGGCTTAAGAATATGATCTAAATATGGACCCTGTCGGGCACAGCAAAGTTTGGTAGGAGAGAGGAGGAAGAGCGTCTATGTGTAGGACTGCATTTAAATAGGTTTTTTTTTTTTTTTTTTTTTTTAAAATTAAATATTTCGTTTTTATTTATTGTTAAATTATTGCACTAAATATATAATTAATTTGTTGGTCTTAGGTAATCACTGTTGTTCATGTGCTTGTACTTTTCATTTTCATTTTTGATTATAATGCAATATAATATTGTATATTTTAATTACCTATAATATTTTATTTTATTGGAAAATTTATATTATTTCTTGGTCATACTTTATTTATTGAACTATTATTCTATATTTAATAATTATTCTTGGATATTTAATAATTAAGATTAAGTTATAGCATTATTAATTATTACTTAAATAGGAATTAATATAGGTAGGTACATATACGTAAGATATAATTATTCATGTATTCATTTTATTTTATTGTGTATTTTATTTTATCGTCAAAGTATTCGTTTATACTATAGTAGCTTCTGCTTAGTAGAAATAGTTTTAGTTTGTTAATAAAACTACTATATTTATTTAAGTTTTTTATGGGTTCTGGTAACTTATTGTACACTTTTATGGACATGACATAGGTACTAGAGGAGTGCATTTCTAGTCGTGAAAAAGGTAGGTTTAGTCTATTTTTATGTCTGAGTGTAATTCTAGTTTGTATATCTTCTCTCTTAGTAAAGAATTCCCGGTATTTACGCACAAATTTACATATTTCTAAAATATAAATACCGGGTAAAGTTAGTATTTTCATTTCTTGAAAGTAGGGTTTACTGTCAGTTTCTTCAATGTTTACTAATATTCTAATAAATATATATAATAAATATACTGGGTTAGCTGTCAGTTTCTTCAATGTTTACTAATATTCTAATAAATTTTTTTTGTAGGGTAAATAATGTAGGTACGTCTGTACTATTGCCCCATAAAATGACACCATATTTTAACCATGCATAGGCATACGCGTAATACGTGACAAGTGCAGTTTTTAGGTCTGTAGTTTTTTTGATCTCGCGGAGGGCATACGAAAATTTTGACATTTTTGCTCTTAATTTTTTAATATGTGACTTCCAATTAATGTGTGAGTCTATGTCCATGCCCAATAGGGTAAATTTGTTTACTACTTCTAGTTTAGATCCATTGAAGCTAAAGTTTATATTTATTGGTGTTTTTTGGCGGGGGTGGAATGTTATTATTTTTGTTTTATTAAAATTAATGTCAAGGTTATGTTCGGTCATCCAATTTGTTGTAGTGTTAAATATGTTGTATAATTTTTCATTTAGATTTATATTATTCTCACATGAGGTAAGTATCGAAACATCATCCGCGAACAAAACACAAGGGTCGTTTATATTTTTAGGAAGGTCGTTGATATAGACAAGGAATAGGAGACATCCTATAACACTTCCTTGTGGGATTGAGGCATTAATTAGTTTATTATCGGACCGGATTAATTCTATCGTATTTGTTCTGTGGTTGTAATATTCTATTTCCACCAGTTGTTCTCTATCCTTTATAGGACTACGGAACCCTAAAAAACAAGCGTTTGTTCGTTAAAATAGATTGGTTCTAGGAACAAGTCTAATTTAGTTGAATCGAACTACGGATACTGCGTCCTGTTTAAGAAAAACCTAGCTTCAATGATATTTAAAAGAACAGATAGGAATGTCACTAGCGCGCGCAATCTTTTGACTCGAAAACTATCATTAAACAATATTGCCGAACATCAGGGCCGGATTAACCATATCGGAGCCCTTAGGCAATGCAATTCTCGGGGCTCCTTTTCAGCCGTTTGAAGATCATCAGCTCTTTTCAAGTTGATGAAGGGATCACGGTCGCAAAACTCAAAAATTGCTATATTACAGATCAAGTATTTCAAAACTTTTGCTTTTCATAGAATAGAATAGAATATATTTATTTGCATAAAATATGGTATGAAACCGGCCAAGAGCATGTCGGGCCATGCTCAGTATTATAGGGTTCCTTAAGTAGGTCTAATTACAAACGAATCAAATCGAATATTAATCATGGCTATTTTAGTTTTTGCAATAATCGGCAGCATTCGCGACTCAGAGTGTGTTGTTAGTAGCGCCATCTAGTGATAAATTCAAGAAGCCAAATTCAGGAAGTGTGTCATTTCAAAGTTAAATTTGTGATTTTTTCAAATAGAAAGTAGCTAAAGGAGCATTATTTGCTAAGATCATTTTTCTCTAAGGTCGATGACCTTTGAACTAGGACGTTTTAAGTATTTTTCAGTTTTCTCTCTATAAATCAAAAAATTATAATCACATTATTAAAAATAATTTTAAAAGAGAGTTTTCACAAAGGTCCATCAATGTGGAAGATTATAAGTTTCTACATTGCATAGTTTAGAAATGGCAGGGCTGCCGTGTCAGGCCTATCTCTTGTATCTCACGAAACCTAGTTTTGAGATATCACCGTTTAAAGTTTTTTACAGATAATTGCGATTATCTTAAATGTTTCAAAACTTTCGGGAAATATTTTTACATAATTGGTTGTATTAGAGTCTGAGGAAAACCGGGACATTAATAGATTATTGAAAACGTCGAAATTTTCAGAGTTATTAGCTATAACAGAGATAGGTGTGACAAGCTCTCTATACATTGGCTGTTACGCGGTGCTCTGTATCTTAAGATACGTGACTTACCCGCAACATGTGTAATATGGAATGTTTTGCTAAACACAGGTATCTTTACCTAAAATTGGTCTGACTGATTATTTATTACTAAATTAAATTAGGTTATAAAGAAATAGAAATATAGTACTCATCTAAACAAATTAATAAATGACTTATGACTTATCTAGTACCTACTCAAATTTTAAAATGCATTAAAATATCGTTTTTAATGAGTCAAAAAGTAAAATGAAAATCAGACCTCTTCGATAACTTTTTAAAAGAAAATAAACTTAATTAACTTCATAACTAACATAAAAATTTGAATGAGAACTTAGTGTCATCAAAATTATTTTAGATACAAAAAAAATACGAAATCCTAGATATGTAAGATCTCATCTAAATCTACATCTGCATTCAGATCATCTGCTTTCTTTCTTGCACTTACTCTCCTTCGCCTTACTTCCCGGGATACTTCTTTTCTAACTAAGTCCAACACACTTTTGCAATACACATGCAAATCTTTGAATTTTTTTTCATCATGTTTGCTTGACGACTATGTAAATGCCTAAATACGTGGATTGAAAAGTTCGCGGTCTTATATAAAAATAGTAATGCTATCCAAATGCTTTTGATCTCATTATAATCGTCAATCCTTGAGATGATTTTATGCAAAATTTCTTTGTTGTATTACTTTTGATTCCAGACTTAGAAGGATTTAATCAGAGCCAGGTGATAAATTTCTTGCATTCATATCTCAACAATGCGCTGTCAGTACGTGTCATTTTGCAATTTTGTCCAAAATAGCACACAAATACATAGTGGCAAAATAAGGAGAATCTATTGCATTCGATGCTGTAGTTAAAAATCAGTTAGCAGAGTTAAATCCCAGTAAACAGAGTGTTGAATATGTCCTCTACTGTAAACAGCCTTCAACTTCCACTATAGCACAAAACACCGAAAAGATATAGGATCTGATAGTAAGAAAACGATAGTGAAATATTAAAGATATAGCTTAGGTAATAGATGTTTTTAAAAAGTAACTAGGCAGCAATATTTGCCATAAATTCTGACTCCCCAGGATATCTAAGAGAACGTTACAGATGCCCTTTTGAGTCGAACAAAAACTCAACCGACTAAGTACTTCACGCAAATTTTGATTTCGTTTGAGGCCGATACATAAAGAATTTTAGGCAAATTAGTTGTTATAAATGAAACTAGGGTCCAGCTAAGACAACAGAATAGTAAGACCAAAAAATACTTAAAAGAAAAGTATAGACCAGAACTACTAGCCTCGAAGCAACATAATTATGCGTCTAATTTGCACTTTTGTCAACCGCATTTTCTGTCCAGTTTATTCTTGTCCATCCTAAGGTTGCCTGGAAGAAATCGCTGATCGCGATAAGGCCGCCATTTGTACAATAATTTAAATGCATATTCAATGTAATGTTTTTATATGGTGTACAATAGAGCATATACAACGTGTCCCAGAAATCAACGTCAAGCCGAAAACGGGCAATAGGCCAAGTCGTGACAGTCATTAGAAAAATATAAAAAAAAATCTTGGTCATGTACTTTTCAAATTTTATGGATTCAAAAATAAATCTCAAAAAGTGACACCCTGTGATGATTTTTCAAGTCCTGTGACTATAAATATTAACTTTCCGTCAGTTTTTTTTCTGTGACGTAACCATGAATAACCCTTCTGTAGATTACAGTTAAAAGGTAAAACATAACTACCACATTTTTAAATAAAATGTTAGATTTTTGCCCAACATTGAATTCAAAATTATTACATCACCCAACTTTAACCGCGTGTAGTATAAAAAAAATGTACAACACTATTTTGGCAAGTAACTTTAAAAGATGGTGCGTTTAGTCTGGATTCCAAAATGGTATGCAACTTACTAATTGCTACTTCTTAATTGAGGAAAAAAAAATATTTGTTAGTTTTAGGTGCGTTTGAAATAAAATTCAGTTGTTGGATTTCTTTAGTTATAATTTTTATTAAATCAGATTTACCGAGTTTATATTAAATGTTCAAACTGTTTGCCTTCAGCTGCACATTAATAATTCTCGATGATCGGGATAACGCTCAGCATTTGGGTATCTCTTACGATACATTCTTGCTGTAGCATTGGCGTTGCATAAGATTTCTCCATAAATGAGATGCATGTTGGCGTATTCCTGTGCGGTGTATCGAGATGGCATGATAACAAACTACACAAAACACGGGATTACGATTAAAACAAGTCCGGGGTCGTCAGAAACAGTGCAGATCACAATGCAAATGAAGTCCAATAAATAATAACATTTGTAAGTACGAAGTCACTACAAATACATAAAGATGCTTAGTAAACGAAAGAGCGTAACGTGCTGCAGTATTGCACAATTTACCTAACGCATCCCTGTTTCGCCAGAGTGGCGTCTCTACCTGTTTCACTCACACAGACGAAATTATGTGTCAATCCGTCTCGCTCTTAGATAAAAGTAGCGTCACTATCTATCTCGTAAGAGATACCCAAATGCTGAGCGTTATCCCGATCATCGAGTATTTATTAATGTGCAGCTGAAGGCAAAAAGTTCGAACATTTAATATAAACTCGGTAAATCTGATTTAATAAAAATTACAACTAAAGAAATCCAACAACTGAATTTTATTTCAAACGCACCTAAAACTAACAATTTTTTTTTTTTCCTCAATTAAGATGTAGCAATTAGTAAGTTGCATACCATTTTGGAATCCAGACTAAACGCGCCATCTTTTAAAGTTACTTGCCAAAATAGTGTAGTACATTTTTTTTACACTACACGCGGTTAAAGTTGGTTGATGTAATAATTTTGAATTCAATGTTGGGCAAAAATCTAACATTTTATTTAAAAATGAGGTAGTTATGTTTTAACTTTTAACTGTAATTTACAGAAGGGTTATTCATAGTTACGTCACAGAAAAAAAAACTGACGGAAAGTTAATATTTGTAGACACAGGACTTGAAAAATCATCACAGGGTGGCACTTTTTGAGATTTATTTTTGAATCCATAAAATTTGAAAAGTACATGACCAAGATTTTTTTTAATATTTTTCTAATGACTGTCACGACTTGGCCTATTGCCCGTTTTCGGCTTGACGTTGATTTCTGGGACACGTTGTATAAATAAATAAATAAGGAGATTATTTGGAAAATAAGGTAATGGTGTCTGTCAGTAAAAATTACCAACGAAGTTACTAAAAACTGTTTGGTTTTATCTAAGCCACAGACCAGTAAGCTTCAAGACTCCGCATAAACAAAGTTTTGTATTCGAACGCAGTCGTAAAACGTTGGTGGGGCAGGGGGGCGGACGGCGCGTTATGATTTGCCGGCTCAAAAGTTCGGTGGTATGATTCCTTATGATTGGTGCCGCTCGCTGACTGAGTGACGTTCCAATTGGCGGAGGGACGTATTATATGCAGTGGTAGAGCATATGCGTTGTGACCGGGGGTGTCCAGCTAAGCGGCGTCTAGAGGCTTACTGGTCTATGATCTAAGCACAATTCGCGCATCCTGAAGTTATCTGAAACTCTGATACCATGACTGAAACCCATAATTTAAGGTGCCAGTTGGCTTTTCATTGCTTTTTTTAGGACCTATTTACTTTAATTTCCTGTGTAATCAAATAATAATTGATTAACACACATTTTCATAAAATAACCAATGGAAATCCAACCACAGACAGTACGTATTTTGAAGGCTTTTGGAAATTATTTTTAAGAGGGATGTACAGAATTTACACTCTTTGAAAACAATCGAGCTGGTATAATAACTAACAAAAATAGGTTTGTGAACATTACTCCTGCATATTCGACCGCGATTTTTTAATCCACCTATTGATTTTGGAAAGGTACTTATTTTTCTTCAGCTGATCCATAAATCTAAAAGCTAAAGCTATTACTTTTAGAACCATTTTTGTTCGTTAAGCTCTTATAATATCCACATCATCATCAATTAATAGGCGCACTACAGTCACGGATAACTATTGTATCTAGTAGTTAGCAGAGTTAGGATTTGCTCGATGCGCTCGCAACTTATCACGCGTAATTGATGTAACTTAAGATACAGTATTTTACCATAACTAACAATGGCAAAATCATAGTTACAAGAGTTAGGTGATAGGCAATTATGACTAATTGGTAACAGTTAATTAAAAAATTATTTTACTGGGTGATAGAGGATCAAGAAATAATACGATTTAGACCTGTTACGCGTAACTCGTGTATCTTAAGATAACAGACCTGCGAATGACACGGCAGAGGGGGGGACACATTGCAAGCCACTTTGGCGGGCTATATTTCGCAGATGGTACACCTGATAAAAAAGTGGTGTATCAAACATTACCTTCATTTTAGTAGACCTATTCAATGATACCCCAAAAAGAGGGGGTGCAGCGAAAAAAAATGTTCATCTCCATTTCACATGTATGGACGCCACCCCTAAAATACATAAAAACGATTTTTTTATTCTTTTAAAATTGAGATCTATATGTAGACAATTTTTTAACAAAATTTCATTTACTTATGTTTATAACTGTAGAAGTTATTAAGCTGTAAAGGATTAGGACAGACGGACAGACGGACAGACGGACGGATATGACGAAACTATAAGGGTTCCTTGTAGGACTTCGGAACCCTAAAAAGGTGTTATAAACTAGAATGTGACATCATTCATGTTTTGCTTAAAATTAAAGCATACAAAATTGTAAACATTATAATCTTTGTTCGAAGAATTCCCTAATGGTATAGATTATTTTTCTTCAGCCATTCATACAATTTGTTCTTAAACAACCTGCAATTTAGTATTTTTAATGTATTAGGTAATTTATTAAAGATACGTACGCACATAGCAAGACGCTTTTTAACCGACTTCAAAAAAAGGAGGAGGTTATGTATTCCGGGGCATTGTTTTTTTTTTTTTTTTTTTTTTTTTTTTCATTTATGTACACCGATTACTCCGAGATTTGTGGGCCGATTTACGTGGTTGTTTTTTTATTTGGTAGAAAAAGTCCGCGCGGTGGTCCCATATAAATTTTATTGACTTAGGTTGAGTAGTTTTTTAACTAGCTTCAATAAATCAGTTTATTTTAGCTTCGCCTATCTAGATGATCTGCTCATTGGTTCTTGGTTCGTTTTTCTGAGAATTCTTAGCCGATATGCGTGTTTTTTTTCACGATAGTGATTGGACGTTTGGAAGAACATGAGCGAGACCTTTGCCCAGCAGTGGGATAGCAAAGGTTAATAAAAAATATATTCTCAAATTGGTTATATAAACATTTATGAATCAACCCTCAACTAAAAAATATGAAATAAAAACTTTTTAACAAAAAATAAAACCGACTTCAAAAACCTTAACTAAAAAGTAAAAAATAATCGTTGTATGTATTTTAAAATCTTAACATAAACAACATTTTGAAGGCGACGCGTGATTTTCATGTACGTTCACATAAACTGTTTTTACTATAGATATTGCGCTCGACTGTACATTACATGACGCAAAGGGTCAACCACGCGCCGCCTTAAAAATGTTGTTTATGTTAAGATTTTAAAATACATACAACGATTATTTTTTACTTTTTAGTTAAGGTTTTTGAAGTCGGTTTTATTTTTTGTTAAAAAGTTTTTATATTATATTTTGTTAACCTAGGTATCTCACCTAGTACAAGTCTGTATTGGTCTCGCCGATTTCGAGAACAAATAAACATATTTGACATATTTGACGATGTCTGTGGTCTAGTGGTTCGAGGGATGGACTGCTGATCACGAGGTCGTGGGTTCGATTCCCACAGGACACAAATATTTATGTGATAAACATAAGTGTTTGTGTTGGTCTGGGTATTTCTTATGTATTATAAGTAGGTATTTACGAAAAAAAAAGTATGTAATTATTATATCCATTGATTGGCGAAATGGCAACAAAATCTGGAGAACGTTGGCTTGAAAATCAGCAGAACTAAAACGGAATACATGTTCTGCGATTTCGGCGGTCTTTCCGGTTTTGTTGCCATTGCGCTAGATAGCGTGCCCTTGCCAGTCTGCTCCCACTTTCGGTACCTCGGTTCACTTGTGCAAAGCGATGGCAAAATAGACCGGACAGTCAAGCACCGAATTAACACAGGATGGTTGAAATGGCGACAGGTCACGGGAACTACATGTGACTCTCGAATTCCTCTTAAACTGAAGGGGAAAATCTATAAGACCATGATAAGACCTGCTGTCCTGTATGGATCGGAATGTTGGGCTACGAAAGGAATTAATGAAAGGCAAGTGCATGCAGCTGAGATGCGAATGTTAAGAGGAATGTGTGGTGTAACGAGAATGGATAGGATAAGGAATGAATATGTAAGAGGGAGTCTGAAAGTAGCGCCAGTGACAGAGAAGTTAAGTAGCAATAGACTGTCATGGTATGGACATGTGATGAGGAGGAATGAGGAGCATGTTACGAGGAAAGTTTTAAGTATGAATGTTGATGGCTATAAGGAAAGAGGGAGACCGAAGAAAATATGGATGGATTGTGTGAAAGATGATATGAATATAAAGAAAGTGAACACGGAGATGACGGCTGATAGAGATGTATGGAAGAAAAAAACATGCTGCGCCGACCCCAAATAAATTGGGATAAGGGCAGGAGGATGATGATGATGTCTAGTACCCATAGCACAAGCTCTGCTTAGTTTGGGACTAGATGGTGCTGTGTAAAAATGTCCCAAAGATATTTATTTATTTATATATCTTCCGCTGTTTTGAACAGTTCTTTACGTTTCTGTACGAACATAAACGCTTCATATAAATATAATGAAGGTAATGGTAGCAAACCAAGCTTTTTAAACATTGGTTGACACGATTCGTCAGATGGAATCCCGGCTAGGTAACGCATCCATATTATTAGTTCTACTACTCGATACGATTTTATCAACTGACAGCATGCTTCGAAAAAAATCAATAATACCTATTGTCATTGAGGATACTTTTCCAATTAAATTTTCACTGTGTGAAACATTTTCAGTTACTTTTGTGCGGGCCCCTAGGCAGTTGCCTACTCTGCCTAGTGGTTAATCCGGCCCTGCCTAGCTTCACTACTATTTACTTAAACAGATAATTATCAACTGCGAGAATATTCATGTGTTCCTGTCACAGACCAGTAAGCCTCAAGACGCCATATAAACAAAGTTTTGCATGAGAACACAGTCGTAAAATGTTGGCGAGGACCGGGGGGCGGACGGCGCGTTATGATTGGTCGGCTCAAATGTTCGGTGATATGATTGGTGTCGCTCGCTGACGGAGTGACGTCCCGATTGGTGGCTGGGCGTAAGATATGCAGTGCTACTGCATATGCTTTGTGACCGGGGGTATCCGGCTAATAGGTGTCTAGAAGCTTACTGGTCTGTGGTTCCTGTTATGGTTGAGCCTAAACATAATAATATCGTTATTAATTAGTTAACTTCAGCCAATTTGTCTCAGTCATCTCACACAATTCTTTCCAAGTCATGTAACAAACCATTGTGCAATTTATTACTTGAAAAGTGTATTTCCATGGAGTTTCTTGCCGTCTCTTCTCCATAGGACCAACTTTTTGGAACCGTGCAACTAGATTCTTAACGTCTTGAAAGTGCATATAAACGCTTATTCGAAATGAAAACTAGTTTTTTTTTTTTAAATATCAGTCGCTTAATTCCCGAAAATAAAAAACTAGGAAATTCTCAGTAGGTAGCAGCCCGGAGTCTGGATTTGTGCCCGGTCAATGGCAATAGGCTCGCCCCCTATTACATGGGACTATAACATAACTGGCGTAATGTGGGTGTGCTATACACCTCTGCCTACCCCTTCGGGGAAATACAGGCGTTATGTTATGTTATGTTAATTCCCGAAAAGGGGTCATTGTACTCATCATTATGAACTACTTTTACTATTGGACCAACACTCAAATCGCGAAAAAAAAATCAGGTGGTCCGTATATTTGTGTTCACTTAAATCAATAAAATGTGGGGACCACCTGATTTTTTTTCGCGATTTCAGGTTTGGTCCCATAGTAAAAGTTGTTCATAATGATGAGTACAATGACCCCTTTTCGGGAAATAACCGATTCAAATTTCAGCGTGTATACCTATACAGCTTGACGGATTGTGAAGAGCGAGGTGTCACTAGATTCGTCTTCATCCCCAGAGACCAACCATGGAGTTTTTAATCACTTTTGTGAATTCCATAGTTCGTAGGTAGCCCCCGCCTCATCATCATCATCATTTCAGCAAAAAGATATCCACTGCTGGACATAGGCCTCCCCCAAGCAGTTTTGGGGGATATACCATAATCGCCACGCTTGGCAGGCGAGTTAGCGATCGCAGTTGGTTGATTAAATACTCAGAGAACGCTGCTGCTGCCCATCCTCTGGTGAATCCCTTAGTCGCCTTTTACGACACCTATGAGAAGATATAAGGGTGGTGCAATTTTTTACGTCCAGCACCGCACGGAACGCCTGCATTTTCTGAATTAATAGCATGCATTTTTGAAAGCCTACATAGGCACTCTCTTAAGGATAACAGTAGTATGAATTTTAAAACTTGTTTATAAATACGTCTTGTTTAAATACTTGAATGAAAAAAACGTGCTGAACGTACCTACTGGCTGGCTGAATGGAGCTATCAAATTTATATTAAGAAAATTAAATACTACAGGTTGAACGAGGGACTTATTGAAGGAGGATGTTTAGTACCTACTTGATTCTCGTTCCAAACATGTAAAAAAAAAATATCTTAAGTTTTGAAGTATTTTTCTAATCGATTTCATCAATTTCACTGGACACTTCCGCGCTTACAAATCAACAGTGAGGTGTGCACCTAGCACGGTAGTGTCCATCGGTGACTATTTTCACCCTCTTCGCCTTTTGTACAAGACAGTAGACCCCTAAACAGTCAGAGCTTGCGCGAGCTTTTTGACGAACTTTTATTAAATTTTTATGCGAACATACATGAAAATCACGCGCCGCCTTCAAAATGTTGGTTTATGTTAAGATTTTGAAATACATATAAGGATTATTTTTTACTTTTTAGTTAAGGTTTTTGAAGTCGGTTTTATTTTTTGTTAAAAAGTTTTTATTTTCAATTGTTGTATAATCTACTATTATTCTTTTTAAAGTCGGTTTTTGCTTTTTTAAAGTTATTTTTTAATACATTACAATCTAGCCTACAAGACTAATAAGTAATTTTAATTTAACTTATTTTGCTACGTTGTATATGTTTGTTAACTAAGAATAATGTCCATTGCATTTACTTAGAGTCTGATAACATAATATAAAAACACTTTGTTCATGTGTTATATGTACAGTAGCACTATTTTGTTCACTATTGTCAATACACTAACTCAAAAGGTTTAGCTTTTTTCAGTCTTCGCACAATGTCCGTGTAAAGTTTATTTTAATTAACTTTTTATTTATTTATCGACATACCATGTGAGCGAAGCCACGAGTTGGAACTAATATAACATAACGCTTATGATCCCTAACTCGTTAAGTAAAGGTACAATTAGACTCATCTAAACACTTAAGAGGCACCCTCGTCACCCAAGTAATGTGGGGTCAAACTGTAATTAAATTGCAGTATGTAAAGGTTGGCAGTTCATCGCCTTAAACAGTTACCAAGAATGTAACACAATTTCCTATAACATGCAATATTTAATAAACAACGCGATCCCGTAGAAGTCGTGAAAAGCAGGGAATTATCTAAAAAAAGTCTATTTAGAAATCGAAAACCCGACTTCGTGTAAAAAGAAGTGAAAAAATTTAATCAAGACGTATTTATAACCAAATCTTTAAAATTTACACTACTGTTACCCTTCAGAGAGTACCTAGTAGAAAAAATTTACGTACACTTTATGCTAAAAAAATCATGCTATCAAATCATAACATATCTTGAAGTCTACCTTTTTTTTTATTTTTTTTTATATTCGAGGAGGAAACCTTCAAAAGGCTGCCGGCCTCATGGAGGACAGAGGCCGGGGTGTGTGGGATTTTTACCAACTAAAACCCCCCCGGTAGCCATCTTCAGCACAATAAGTGGGACTCCGGGAAATAGTAAGCCTCCGGAGCCCTTCCTGTGCTATGCCTATTAGACACTTCTCAAGGGAGACTTTATTGTCTCCCCTTACACTTTCCCGATTGGATTGGTACACGGCGGCCCGAGACTACTTCGTGCCATCGGCATCCCTGAGGTCATTTTACTGGACACACAGAGCCTCCACTCTGTACGTCGTGACCTCAAAGGCTCCCCATTCTCCAGTCGCGTATCGATAGGGCGGGGAGTGCACCTTATAGCCCTATTAGGCTAGGTGCCGGAGAGGTTGCCTCTCCGGCGTCGCCTTCTCCGAGCAGGATCGGCCCTCTCTCGATCCCGCTCCGCAGTCTCCTTCTGGACCATAATGGTCTCGCAAAAGGAGGCTACTTCCCTCCAATTTGTCGTCTCTGCCAGCATAGCTGATACTACCGCTGACAGAGAGAGATCTTGCCCAATTTGATCGACCAGGACCCGCCGCTCAGAGTTCCATGCAGGACACTCTGCGAGTGTGTGTTGGGCGGTATCTTGGTCGCCTCCACAATGGTGGCAATTCGCCGTGGCCTCGCGTCCGATCCTATTCAGGTATTCACCGAAACAACCATGCCCGGTGAACACCTGAGTAAGACGATAGGTGACGCGCTCACTTCTACTCAGCCAGGCTTCGAAGCACGGCAGGATGGCCTCAACCACACGCTTGTGCGCAAACTGCGGCCCTGAAAGCCGCTCACGCCACAGCTCGAGCGCGTGTTGTCGCTCCTGCCGTCTCAGCCTCTCGAACGCCCTTGTGGGCGCGCCTTCGCCACTCTGGCGAATGGTGCGTATCCGGTCATACACCCTCGCATCCATATCTGCCAGTATATCCAGGGGTGGAAAGCGCGCCAAAAGAGTTGCCGCCTCGAAGGATATCGTCCTATACCCTCGCACAATTCGGATGGCCACTTTACGCTGCAGACTATTAAACTTAGCTCTGCTGCGCCGGGCGCCTGACAGTTTATTCGACCACACCGGCGCCCCGTAAAGGGCCATCGACCGCACAACACCCGCATAGAGGCGGCGAACATCTTCTCGTGGTCCCCCTAGGTTGGGCAGCAGTCCGTGCAGGGCACCCATTGCCCTCTCGACCCGGGGAACAAGGCGTCCGAAGTGCTCTCCAAAGCTCCAGCGGCTGTCCAAGGTTAGGCCAAAGTATTTCATACTCTGGCCCACCTGGACTTGCGCGTCACCAACGCACACCGACACGCTGGGTGGTTGCCTACCTCGTGGCAATTTGTGAAACCATAGCGCCTCGGTCTTTTGAGGCGCTATCTCCAGACCCAGCCCGCGGATCTTGTTCACGACAATTGCCACCCCAAGCTCGGCAAGTCGGATGGTCCCCTCAAAGGTGTCCCCGCCGGCAATGACTAAAGTGTCATCTGCGTAGCAAACAACACTCACGCCAGTGGGAAGATCGACACGCAGAACCGCGTCGTATGCGAGGTTCCACAAGAGTGGACCCATAACTGACCCTTGTGGAACGCCGCACGTAATCTCCCTCCGATGGACTTCACCATCCCTACCCACATACTGTATATGCCTGTCGCGAAGATAGGCCCCGACAATACCCTGCAGGTAGGGAGGCACCTGATGGTGTATTAGGGCCCCCCTAATCGCGTCCCAAGGCAGGGAGTTAAAAGCATTGACGATGTCTAAGCTTATCGCCACCGCCACCCCACCCCGAGACACCACCTGCTCCGAGAGCGAACGGACCCGAAGTATTGCATCTACGGTCGAACGTTGCTGCCGGAAGCCATATTGGCTATCGGCGAGGTCAGGACCCACCCGCGACAGGTGCTTGACGAGGCGAGCGGCAACTATTCTCTCAAATAGCTTTGATGCCTCATTAAGCAGGCATATGGGACGGTATGCAGAGGGAGACTCCGCGGCCCTGCCTTCCTTCTTCAAGAGGACCAATCTGGCTTCTTTCCAGCCGGCTGGGAACACACTAGAATGGAGGCAGCTATTGAAAAGCCGCCTCATGCGGTCCCCTAGAGCATCTAAAGCCGACACCCACGCCCGACCAGGAATGCCGTCGGGTCCTGGCGCGGTGTTACGAGCTTTCAGGCGACTAATGGCTCGGTCTAACTCCCCTTCTGTGACCCCTAACTCATCAGACCAATCCGACGCAGTCAGGGGCAGTGAAGAACTGTCCCGGACTGTAGGAAAAAGTGTGTTTACGACTCTTCCCAACAAGCCCAGGTCTAGAGTTTCCGTTAGCGGGGGGACCCACGGGCGTAGCTTGCCCATGACAATCTTATAGGGTCGCCCCCACGGGTTCCTATTCAGCTCCTCGAGGAGCTCATTCCAGGACCGAGACTTCGCATCCGCAATGGCGATGTGGAGCGCTTCCCTAGCCGCCCTGTAAGCGTCGTAGGCTTCGGATATCTCTTCGGCTGTAGCTCGACGTCTGCGTCGGGTTCGAGTGTACCGGCGGCGGGACCTCAGACAAACCAGGCGCAATTGCGCAATATCCTCTGACCACCAGTAGACTGCTCGGCGTATGGTGCATCTGGCCCGGGGCATCGCAGCGTCACAGATCGTCGTCATCGTGTCCCGAAACCAGGTTGCCTCCTCTTCCGGGTTGGGCAAGATCCCTTCAACTTCTGTACCCCCAGACCACGCCACGACGTACGCAGTTGCGACAAATAAATCTCTGTTGAGCTTTTTTAGGGCCCAACGCCGCAGCGGCAGGTCTGAACCTGGACGATTTGGACCAGAAGGAGGGATGAGGGCCACATCGAATACAATATGGCGATGATCAGATAAAGTGACCATCTCCTCCGCCACCCTCCATCCAGAAACCATGCGGGCAACAGAAGAAGTCGCCCACGTCAAATCCACGACCGACTCCCCCTGCCACCGAACACATGTAGGAACAGAACCACAATTTAAGAGTCGGAGGTCAAGTGACGCCGCCCAGGCTTGCAAAGTCTCTCCTCTCGGACTGTCCCGGGTGCTCCCCCAGAGTCGAGAATGAGCGTTAAAGTCACCCAGGACGAGCACTGGACGAGGTAAACATTTGCTACGTATACAGTTTGCCACCCCGTCCAGGTATGCCTCGTAGTCGACGAGGGATATATTGGGAGAGACGTAGCAGCCCACCACTGCCAGAGAACCCCACTCAACCGCAATGAATCCAGGCCCTCTTTCCAAAAAGGAACAGGGAGGCCCACCAGCCCAGTGAACGGCGACAGAGCCCTCGGTGTCCCCAAACCAACGAGGATGGTCCGGGACGTTGTAGGGTTCCGCCACCACAGCTATGGCAACCGACCGCTCCGCAATAGACTGCAGTAACAGGTTCTGCGCATTGCGGCAGTGGTTCAGGTTGCCTTGTAGAACTTTTAAGGCTGGGAATGTGATATTTCCATCACCTCCAGTGGGCAACTTGCCGACACAGACTCGTTACCAGCCTGGGTAGCTGGAAAAAGAGGGGCCTGTTTACCCCTATTCTTTCTTCTCTTCGGAGCACATTTTTTGCTACCCAACTTATGGTCGGTAGGGCGACCAAGGTCCGCACACAATGGACATCGAAGGCCCCGCGCCGAGCACTCCTTCATCTTATGGCCAGGCTCGCCACAGGTGAAACACCGGTTGCTTCGGTCAAACGTGCTAAGGCACTGGGCACGAGCGTGTCCCAGCTCTAAGCATCGGAAACACCTCATAGGCCGAGCAGCCAGCACATCTACCCGGACCGACATCCACCCTACACATATGCGTTTAGCGGACTCTAACTTTTTAACCGTCGCCAGCGGGCAACGGACCCAGATGGTCCCCAAGGAGTTGTGCGAACGGTGAATTTCTCCCACCTTCACTTCATCTAAGGGGCATCCACCCACCTCTGCGATTGCGGCAGCTACCTCAGAAGGTGTGGTAGAGTCATCCAGGTCCAGAATCCTGACCTCGCCAGTTTTAATTGGCCGAGCGATACGGACGTCCATACCGGCAAGGACCTCTCGCATTCGACTAGCAAGTTGATCTGCCTTGGTGCTATTGTCAGCACCTGACACTTGCAGAACTAAACCACCGTTGGCTGCCTTCTTTGACTTTAGGCAGCCGATCAGCCCAAGATCAGTAAGCGCGATGTGCTGCTTGGCAGTAGCCATCGCGCCCGCTAAAGTGGCAGCTGATCCTTCCGGCAGTGTCACTGTGATAGCTGCACACGCGGGGTCTCGAGGCAGCCTAACGGGCTGCTTTTCCTTTCGCCCCTGTGTCGACAAGTCCGGCATCTTCTTCGCCTTGCTCCCGAAAACGGTTGACCACTGCGACTGTGTAGTAGCAGGAGCTGCAGCCTGTGACGCTTGCGTGGGCACAGCAGGCAAATCTGCCACTGGATCACAGCCACGTTTCCCCTTCTTCCTCCTTTTCTTTTTTGCTCTTTGAGATTGTTGGGGTTCACTGGGCTGCATCTGGATGGTAGGTTCAGTGACCTCTCGTGTATCTGCGGCCAGTGGTGGACGCTGACGCTGCTCAGGAAGTAGCCTGCTCTCAATGCCAGCTAACTTGGCGTCCATCATTCCGCCAAGCTTAAGCATGACAGAACGCTCAAACTCCTGCAAAACCGCTTCTGGCGCCAATCCCGCCACTATGGTTGCCTTGTGTTGCGTGGTCACTGGTATGATGGCACTGCTAGGACCTGCCGCAAGATTGCCCTGCTGACGGAAGGAGTTCATCTGCTCCGTCAGCTTCCCTATCTGCGTTGTAAGGCTGGCAATTTGGGACCGCAGTTCCACGTTCTCAGCCTCCAGCCTTCCAACGTTTACCTCAGCGGAAGATCGCTGCGCCATCTCCACTACTGCGGCTTTCACCATCATAGCTGCTTCTCTGAGGCTTTTGACGAAGCACTTTTTCAGATTGCGAGATTCGTCTGCAACCTTTTCTACCATCGACAGGTTTTCCAAGATACAAGCGCTTAGATCTGCCGTTGGCTGCGCCTGCATCTTCTTTGCCAGTGCCTCTGAGCTCGACAAATTCTGCTTGGCTCGGGTGCTTGCCGAAGGACCTATGACACTGGGGTCTTCGTCCTTCTCTCCACTCTCACTTGAGGGTCTACTTGGGGCCGACTTTTTCGTGGCCCTAGCCGACTCATCACTTCCCGATGGTCGCGTCCGCTTGCGTCCACGACTTCGTCTTGATGCTGACGACGTTTGGGAAGTGAGCGACACCTGCGAGCAATCCGACTCATCGCTGTCACTCACAACCCCCTTGGCAACCGGCGTTGGTGGACGCACAAAAATCGCCCGGGTGTGTACCACCTTTGGCATTTCTTTTCCCTCTACAACAGGTGCGCTTTGCACCACCTCTTTCCTGCAGGATATTGGAAATGAGCCGTCCTTTCCTCGGGAATCGGAGGGTTGGTCGGCATTCACCCGCTGTTTGGGTCCCAATGATATAGATGTGTTGGGAACAGAACCCAACGACTCCACATCACGGGAAAATGAGCCTCCCTGGCTCGATGCGTCCTTGACGGACGGAGAAACGATTATGTCCGGAATGGACAAAAAGCGATCGTTGTCCCCCCCAGAATACGTGGGACTGACCGAACACTGTCCGGTGAGGGATTCTCCGACTGCAGAGCAGCCGGTACCCTCCTGGGGTAATATTCTTTTTCGATGCGCTTCCATTATGTTTGCTGAACACAGCTTTGCCTTTTTTGTGGGGTGTGGTCCCCAGGTGTTGGATTTTTTAAAGGGGTTGTCTCCCCGCAGCCCCTAAGGACCCCCGTTCCTCTCAATGAGGATTACGGATCGGACCGACCTGTGGTCTGTATTAGACCGTGTCGGCTAGTCATAAATGACTAGCAAACCTGTCGCCCCTACTTCATCCTTGTCCTTCCAGGACCCTGTCTCAGTCCACTAGTCACTGGTTCGCATCCACGGTCACGTCTGATGACAGATACATACCAGGAGCGAACCTTGACTAGCGACTATACCTTCCGCCATATTCGCTCCATGAAAAACCCCAAGGAGCGAAACGCACACCCTGTCTCCCGGCAGTCCGTAATGGACTCCGTCTCATATCCTTCTTTGTCTGGTCTCTCCCTTTGAACCTTTCCGGCATGAGTAGCTCTACCGGCATAGCCCCAAAGATCATTGAGACACGCAAGCCCCACCACGGCGACAACGTGAGGATACACGGTGGGGTTGAAGTCTACCTACGAACTATTGAATTTACAAAGTGACAGTTATACATAGGTAGCCTCCGATTCTGAATGAAAATGTAGTCCGAATTTTTTTTTGCTACTTCTTATAATATACCTTAACGATATACAAGTTTTTGTATGAGAAGATGAACTTATTTTTCCAAGTTGTTCAGTTTAATTTATAAGATCCACCTATAAATTTTGTCGCATGTATTTAATTTTACCTGTATTAGGTACACAATAATACATACATAAATACATATTAACACGCCTGTTTCCCATTGGGGTAGGCAGAGACTATGGATTTCCACCTGCTACGATTCTGACACATCTCTGTCGCTTCATCTACGAACACAACAACACAATAATGAAATTATAAAATTTTGATTATAGTGAATTAAATATGCAATGCGGTCGTTGTGGCGATGCTTGGGGGAGGCCTATGTCCAGCGGTGGACGTCTTTCGGCTGAAATGATGATGATGATGATGAAATATGCAATGTACCTACTGTAGTAAATATGCAACTTCGTAGCGAGAACTCTACGAGTATTCGTAGCATATGCGCTACGCGTAGTTTCGCTACGTCGAGTACATCGACGGGCTTACGTCACGATAGCTACATCCCATCGTAACATAAAATCCGTCGATGCGCTTCGGTTCGACACTTGTGTGCCAAGTACACACGGCTACACATCAAGCTGTACAATTCCAGTATAGGCTGACCTCGCGTTGTAAGGAAAACCTATACAATGCGGGGTCAGATTATACTGGAAATGTACAGCTTGATGTGTAGCCGTGTGTACCTACGCATTTTGTGCTACGGTGCGCTCGCTGCGGGCCACTGCGTTCCGGAAAGATATGCGTAAAATGTTGGAAATGGTAAATGCTACTGGGTAGCCCGAGAAAATCAAAATTTCTTGCGCTTTTTGAAAATTGTAGATCTATTTCGCGTTGTATATCAATCAAAATATGATTCGCGGTATTAGTAATAACAATAGATCTACTGAATAATACTCATAAGAAATGTAAACCTATCTCTATAAGCTCTACCAGCTCTATAAGCTCTACTAGCTCGAAAATCGATAATTTGATCGTAAATTAATAATATCGAGCTTGTACAGCCTATAGAGTTAGATTAATATTTTTTTTCTCCCACTTGTTGGGAAATTAGTTCATTATTCAAAAATAAAGGACAAACAGGAACTTCTCTACTGTCAAGAGATCGAGACTAAAAACCGGCCAAACGTGAGTCAGACTCACGCAGTAATGGTTCCGTACCACCCATCGACCTGATACCCCATAGAAACTGATTTAATTTACGAGAGTTTATGAAAAGGCATCAACGAATGTACGCGAAATGTGAATTTTTGCATCTCTCTCTTCCGTAGGTACCACCACATATGTCTATGTTTGCCCTGTTTTTAGTATTTGTTGCTAAACTAGATAGTATGCACTATAATCTGACTAAGTTTGACGCTGGTATGTATTACCGTTTTGAAGATAGAACAGGAACAAAAACGTTGAAAAAAATGCTTGTTTTTTGAGGTTTCTTGTATGGGGACCCCCTTTGGTTTTAGACTTTTTTTGTTTTTAGTATTTGTCGTAATACATCTCATAGCAACACATTTTCTGTGATAATTTCAACTGGTTACCTATCACCGTTACAAAGATACAAACGACGGACGGACAGTGTAGCGAGAGTAATAGGGTCCAGTTTGCACCCTTTGGGTACGGAAGCCTAAAAATTACAAGTATTCTTCATCACTTAAGTCCCTATCTACCATCCTATTTTAATCCACAAACCAAATAGCAGTTTCCTAAAGAAAACGCAATCGCCTGGGACATTGCCAACGCACGCAAGTCGCGGCAAAACGCGAGGCAGGCAATAAACCGTCTAGACCGATTGGAGACGCGCCGTAACTCTGTTGTATACTAGCGTATATCTAGCGTATATTAGCATAATATAGCGTAGATTTGGACTGCTGTGTATGGCAATTTTCATGTTTAGTGATTTGTCGGGGTAAAAATCGAAATGATCAGGACTGTTTGCGACAGCTTATATACTTAGTGATGCAATCAAGTGAGCGTGGATGCACAAAAACTATTATCAACACGGTATTTTGATGAAAGGTGTATACTTCTATATATATCTAATATATCTATCTAATCTATCTATCTTTTATCTATAAAAATAGTTATGTACAGCAATCATTGACAATCATGCGCCACGTGTGTCTCAAAATTGTGACAAATGGGTGTCCAGCTCAGCATATTGCCAGGTTATTATACCTGACGCAGGTATTCTGCTGATGCACACTGTCTGCTCATTGTAATACTCGCCTCGACGCAGCGACGTATTCACCGGTGTAATGCTAAAAGTCGAACTGTTACATTACAGTTACACGCCAATCCACGCGGTGAGCACACACCTTTAAAAATAGACCAAACAAAATATTCATAACGTTTTGTTCTTGACTATTTTTCTTTTTTTACAAGATTTTATTTAACTTTCAATGTTTGTTAGTTGGTTTAGGTCAAATCTTGCAAGCCAAATTTAAACCAGTTCCCGTTAGAATTGAATAAAATTTGGTACACATATGTAAACCCGATGACAATGCAATATTATGGTGTTTAGGAGCTGATCTGACGATGGAACCGGAAGGTGGTCACAGGATATCTGCTGTAGTTACCGTTGACACACCGGGTTTGGGTTACAGTACCAAATCCGAGTCTTATAAAAGCTTGTCTTGCAAAAAAAAAAAACGACAAAAAAACTTTTTACACTTCCCAAAATACACGCAAAATACACGCTTGGACTTGGAGTTGCGGAAACCAGCCCGTTATACTATACTATACACTTCCCAAGGTTGTAATACAGTAACAATGATATTTAAAAGTATAGATATGTCATACACTAACAAAACCAATGAAAAATATGTTCCGTACGCAGCGGCAGCACAATACACATAAACTAGTGCAAAGTAAGTAAATTAGTTACTTTACATAATAAAATTATTAATATATTTAGTACACTTTCTGTACACACATGGCGGCATTTTTGTAAATTTTTTTGGCACATGTCACGCTCGGTGCCTTGCTTGACAGAGACTAGTAGCAAAATTTCCCAAATAGGATGTTTTCGAGTGTTCAGATTGCGCGCGCAACAACATATCTGTACTTTTTAAAATATCATTGCACAGTAAACAAAGAACCGTCTCTTTCATCCCGTGTTTGGGTAAAAAGCGACACTTCTAAGCACATAAATAATTACCGGGGTACAATATACCCCCGACAAAGCTTGGCTTATTGCCTTGCGATACAAATCCCGGAATCTCTTTACTTACCTTTCGAGGGAAGGGTTAAAGGGTTATTTTAAATATTCAAATAGGTGACGATTAATAATGATATTGGGACAAAGGAAGTAGGATACGGAATCTGTTCGAGATTATCAGTTTCTGTATAAGATGTTTTGTAGATACTCGTAGTTCCAGTTTCTATCTGTAGGTATAGTCGACCGCACGTCAGTATAGTCATCATCATCATAATTTCAGCCGAAAGACGTACACTGCTGGACATAGACCTCCCCCAAGCATCGCCACAATGACTGGTCCTGCACTTTCCACATCCAGATGATTCCCGCGACCTTCACCAGATCGTCGGTCCACCTTGTGGGGGGCCTACCTACGCTGTGCCTTCCCGTACGCGGTCGCCATTCCAGAACTTCACTGCCCCATCGGCCATCCGTTCTGCGAGCAATGTGCCCCGCCCACTGGCACTTCAGTTTGGCAATTCTTCGGGCTATGTCGGTTACTTTCGTTCTCCTTCGAATCTCCTAATTTCTGATTCGATCACGAAGTCGGTAGTAACACTTGAATTACGAAAATCACACTTACTTTTGTTGTAGTGTCTCATGCTCTTTCTTACGCAGGTACCACCACCACATATGTCTATGTTTGCCCTATTTTTAGTATTTCTTGCTAAACTACATAGTATGCACTATAATCAGACCAAGTTTGACGCTGGTATGTATTACCGTTTAGAGTAGGAACAAAAATGATGAAAAAATGGACGTTTTTCGAGGTTTCTTGTATGGAGACTTCCTTTTATTTTAGACTTTTTCAGTTTTTAGTATTTGTCGTGATAGGCACCATAATAACACATATTCTGTAAAAATTAAACTTGTTATATCTTTGTAACGGTACTATTACCGTTACAAAGATATACATATACAGCCTTGTGACAGACAGATGGACGTACGTACGGATGGATAGACAGCGTCGCGTGATTAATAGAGTCCCGTTGGCACCCTTTGGGTACCTTAAAACTGATGGTAAATACACTCAATTTTATCGATAAAAACATCTCACTTGTGGGGTCCAATCCCAACAACCCCAAAGATGGAGCAATTTTTAACCGACTTCAAAAAAAGGAGGAGGTTATGTATTCCGCGGGTTTTTTTTTTTTTTTTTTTTTCATGTATGTACACCGATTACTCCGAGATTTGTGGGCCGATTTACGTGGTTGTTTTTTTATTTGGTAGAGAAAGTCCGCGCGGTGGTCCGATATAAATTTTATTGACTTAGGTTGAGTAGTTTTTTAACCAGCTTCAATAAATCAGTTTATTTTAGCTTCGTCTATCTAGATGATCTGCTCATTGGTTCGTTTTTCTGAGAATTCTTGGCCGATATGCGTGTTTTTTTTTTCACGATAGTGATTGGACGTTTGGAAGAACATGAGCGAGACCTTTGCCCAGCAGTGGGATAGCAAAGGTTAGTAAAAAAAAAATGTCAAATTGGTTATATAAACATTTATGAATCAACCCTCGCAATTTTAATTTTTTTTTTTTAATTTTTTTTTTTTTAAGTTTTTATTGTATTTGACTTACCTACTTAGACATCTACATAATCTAACAATCATAACTTATGACCTATGTCACAGAGGTGTAAATTTAATGTCATTTGAAACTTTATAGCAGACCCTAACTAAAAAATATTCAACTGTCATACAAAACTTAAGTTACTTTTGTAATAAATCATGATAGTGAAATTTTAAACATAATTTTTTTCGTTAATTTTCCATTTTCTAAAATATTTTCTTTTTTTTCTTTTATGCGTTGTTTGTTAGTTTTTGAGTTACAATACACATTATTAAAAGAATCACAGCTCTGAATCAATAATCTTAAGAGTTATTGTCGCTTAAAAAGGCCTCACGCACATTCCTAATAAAAACATATAAAAGACGAATTTTTACTACAAAAAAAATCCCGATGAAAACCCACAAATAGGACTTTTTTACTGATAAAATTAAATATATTTACCGCACCTCAAAGTTTTATTACTACAAACCGGTACATATTGTACATAGTTACAATAGTTATTTGTGCAACAAGAGAGCAAAGTCGTTTTTTGCTGCGAGTGCTGATTTTGAATCCTGAGTGTGGCGAGGGATTCAAAGGCACGAAATGCAAAAAACTTTGCTCTCGTGTAACACACATAACTTTTCACTTCAGCAGCGAGAACACTTTAGGACATAATAGTAGTTTATGAAACTGTTGCATAATAGGGGTTATTAAAACACAAGTGTGAGTTTAAAAACCGAGCCGTAGGCGAGGTTTTTAATAGTATCACACGAGTGTTTTAATACCTAATTATGTCAGTTTCATACACTATTTTATCTACACTCATACAATTTTAAATAAAATACCAAAGTCAAAATCTTGGTAACATTGTCGTTGTTTTTCTTGATTTCTCTGGTAAAAGATTGTTCGTCATTTACGTTGCTGCATCCAGAAATTCAGGCGGGGTCATATTCTCCTCAGTTCAGTATCACTGCTGTAGTCAGATATTTTTGCCCAGAATAAAACTTTCGACATACAAAACCATAATAACAACGTAAACAATAACAATAAATTTACAAGTAACGATGTCCAAATCCAGTAGGCCAGGCGCGCGGCCGCGCACGCGCGCTGGTGCGCGCCTACACAGATAATAAAATATAGTCTGGCGACAACATTATAATCGGAACTAATTTTCTATCCTTGTCAGGATTCCGTCTATCTCTGTTTTATCATACAAAAAATATACCTGTAAACACTTAAATATAATTAAAAGCAATATGACAATCAAAAGTTCTGCCAAAAACGCGATTTTAAACGATAAAAATTTTCAATGTATGACAAGTGGCGCCACCCTGAATTTTGTGTACTCATTGGTGCCAAACTGTACGACTTCTAAAAAAAAGGTTTGAAAACTCCTTGCTTAGGTCGAAGTGCCATTAAAAACTTCTTAGTTAGGCTGAAGTGTGCGGTTATGGAAAAAAAATTAAATTACCGCATTGTTTTGTTCAGCAAACTGTATCGTAATGAAACTTTTTAAATTCATAACAGGTGCATGTGCGTAAAGTATGTCATTATGACATTACTTTCGAGTTCATAATTCGAATTTTACGATACGAGTGTAGATAAAATATATTACGTAACATTATTGAAACTAAAAATTTACAGGTTAACTAAAAATCTTAGAAATAAATATTTACAGGATAAATATCAGTTTTATTTGCAGTAAATACTTATTTTCGTTTCAATACAACAATAAGTTAAAAATTCAATAAATTACATTATTAGTCATAATTATCTTTTTGCAAAATTTCTTTAGTTAGTACGAAATTCCGAACGTGTTTGTCTTTGAGGCCGAATTCAAAATCGGAACTTCAAAAGGGCTGGTCTTTGTCTCTCTCTCTTTCTAATGGCGGGAAAGAGATAGAGTGTGAATGTTTCGAATTGTATGATTAACCCACAGGATTAACCCAAGGCTGAATAACATATTCGTGGCTTTCTGAAAAAAATAATTAAAAATTTACTTGGTCTCACTGATTTCAGGCAGCAAAACCTACATGTTTGAGCTACTGAAGTGAAAAATACATAACCACTTACCCCTGAAAAACGGTTGTGTTTCCAAACCGTAATACATAGTTCTTTAGTTATTCCTAACTGAGACTTTTCTCATTAAAAGATTCAGCGTAGTTACTAGAATGCTCCCGCACCTTTACTATTGTTATAAGCGTAGTCAAAATGGTAAAAATACTCGGATTTTCTTCGAAGTTTCAAGGATTTTCTTATTCTTATTAAAGAATTTCTAGGGAAATCTGTCTTTACTTATAAAAGCTCATTATTTAATCCTTTATTAACTTTTAATAGGAATGAATAAGCTAGTTCTCAGATTTGTTGAAAATAAAATGTTTTTGTTTAATCTGACAGTTATGGCTCGATAAAAATATGAAATATCGTGTTTTAAACGAAAACTACTAAAACCGCTATAAAAATATAAAATAGTTCTCATAATTATTTTATTAAACTTTGTTCTGGTTGTACATTTAAAATCATGATTGTTGGGTAATCGCGTTTAAGTTTAAAACTTTAAAGACTCACCCACCAAACATGAATTTTGTGTTAAATTGTATCGATCAGTGTCAGATATCGATTAGTCAATCGAGGCAGTGTTACTAGTCTTGGCTTGCTAGGCCAGAATACCTCCTCGTGTGCCTGACGGCTACTGGTCCTTCTCGATACATCTGGAGGGAACAGAAGTTGTTGGGCCGGTGCACCCTGGGCACGGGCAATAACCCTTCTTTGGATCGGGGTACCTTATTTCCCGTGGCGAATATTCTGGCAGAGGAGGGGCCCGATCTGGGCCGATAGGACGTTGCTCCACGTGTCACATCTGAAGTTTGCAGAGGGCACAGTGGAGGAGTAGGTACGTGGAAGAAAACGTTTATAAAAAATTACGGGAGGATAGGGCTGTGGGTGGCATACTCGGGTTAGCCTGCTGCCTGGCGTAACTCGCGTGACTGGTGTTGCTGGCGTGGCTTGCGTGGCTGGTGTGTCCCTGTCGCTGGCGTGACTGGCTTGGCTGTAAAATCAGCGTGTCGACTGTGCCATGGCGGAGTCAGTGAGGTGGTGCGCAGTGTTCCATGTGCGCCGCCGGGGTAGGTGCGGCCGACGTCAGGCCGCACGGGAAGAAGGGGCTCGCCTGCTTGTTGTGAGCCCGGCCCTGTCGGGGGTGGTTGCGCGACTACAGAGGTTTCCCAGGTTACATGCCCTGTTGACAGTGATTCGGAAAAATATTATTGTTTTATTTGTAGGTATTTTTTTTGTATCTAAATTCTAAATATAACAATACTTTTTAGACCGTCTGTACGTCTTTCAGGAAAAATTTAGGAAAAACGGACCATATTTCTGTCCAACGTACAATTCGCAAAAGAAATTGTAAAAATGATCGTCCTCGAGCGAAAGAGGCGAAACGTCCGGCAATATCATCTCAATTCTTATATATTAGGCAATTTGTATTCAACAATAATGCCGCCGATCCTTCACGGCGTTCTATTGTGATGAGAGATATTCTGCCTTGTGATTCTGTATAAGGCCTCGTTTCAAGGGCGTATCCAGGGGGGTCATGACCTCATGACCCCCCCCCCTTGGGCCTAAGCCAACCATAGCTTTTTCCTGTTTACATAATTTACCAAATGTATGTACAATGAATGGATGTACGTATGTGTATACTAATGAAACAAGATACAAACATAAAATTACTAAATTGAACTCACACCCGAACCCGTTCGTTCATCTATCTATACTATAATAAAACTGTAAAGGTCGAAAAGTCTGTACATTGAGTTTTTTTTCGCGGACTAGAAATAAGCTATAGAACACGAATCAATCGTTTAAAAAATTTATGTCTGTCTGTCTGTCTGTCTGTTTGTTACCTCATCACGTGAAAACGGCTGAACGGATAGTAATGAAACTTAGCATTTGTATTGGTATTAGTCTAACTTAAAATATAGGGTATGTTTTATCTGAATCGGTTGAGTAGATCTAGCGATACAGCTTGACCCCTCTATTGTATTAAGTTGCATACAAAGTAGAGGTCATGATTGTTGGTTGGTAGCAGGTTGCAGGTTCCTAAAAATACAACTGGATTCTATTAGTATTATAGAAAATATAGAATAACATAACATAGCCCATCATTGTCCCGCTGCTGGGCATGGCCCTCTTCTTGGAATGAGAAGAGTTAAGGAACTGGATATTGTTAGTGTAATAGATTATCATAACATAATCAGCTCATTACCTTCTGCCCCACTGCTGGGCACGGACCTCTTCTCGGAACGAGAAGAGTTAAGAAACTAGAAAATATAGAATAACATATCGTAGTCAACCCATTACTGTCCCACTACTGGGTATGGCCCTCTTCTCAAAATGAGAAGAGTTAATGAACTGGATATTATTAGTATTCTAGAATAACATAACATTACCAGCCCATTACAGTCCCACTGCTGGACACGGGCCTCTTCTCAGCATAAGAAGAGATGTGGTTAGTGTTATAGAATAACATAATCAGCCCAATTACTTCCCACTGCTGGGCACGAGCGTCTTCTCAGAATGAGGGAGTTTAGGGCTAATTCCATGAAATTCCATCCACTTAGCCGGTTGGTTGTAAAAACAAAATATAGTATGGTCGGTTAATAGTGTATATTGTAAGTGTATGGGCCGCCTTAGTCAAATTCAAATTGTTTTTAATTCGAACTAGCCTATGCCCGTGACTTCGCCCGCATGAATGTCGTTTATCGCGCATCCCTCGGGAACTGTTCATCTTCCCGGGATCATCATCATCATCATCATTTCAGCCGAAAGACGTCCACTGCTGGACATAGGCCTCCCCCAAGCATCGCCACAACGACCGGTCCTGTGCCTTCCGCATCCAGCGGATTCCCGCGACCGTCACCTTCCCGGGATAAAAAGTAGCATCTCAAGTGAGGTTTAACCTTAATCCAGATTATGTTCTATCTGCATCCATACATCCTCGCAAACTTTCACGTTTATAATATTAGGTAGGAAGTAGGATAGTAGGATAAAACTCAACTACACTACACATTACACTATCTGAAAAGAGTATATCCATGGAGTTTCTTGCCGGCTCTTCTCCATAGGACCAACTTTTTGGAACCGCGCAACTATATTCATAATTTACGTTTTGAAAGTACATGTAAAATTGTGTAAAATGCTTATTCGAAATAAAAACTTTTGACTTTGTCTTTGATACCTGATCACCACATCCATGGACATTGGACATCTGCAATACCAGGGCACGTTTTAAGAAGACATGTCATATGCTCTTTTTTTGAAGGCCTAATATCTGATGAGCATCCTGAACTTGTAATATCTATAGACTTTTCTTAGATTTTTCGACATTCATCCTCTCCCCGTATTATTTGTATTTTTAACCGACTTCAAAAAAAGGAGGAGGTTATGTATTCCGCGGGTTTTTTTTTTTTTTTTTTTTTTTTTTTTTTTTTTTCATGTATGTACACCGATTACTCCGAGATTTGTGGGCCGATTTACGTGGTTGTTTTTTTATTTCGTAGAGAAAGTCCGCGCGGTGGTCCCATATAAATTTTATTGACTTAGGTTGAGTAGTTTTTTAACCAGCTCCAATAAATCAGTTTATTTTAGCTTCGCATATCTAGATGATCTGCTCATTGGTTCGTTTTTCTGAGAATTCTTGGCCGATATGCGTGTTTTTTTTTCACGATATTGATTGGACGTTTGGAAGAACATGAGACCTTTGCCCAGTAGTGGGATAGCAAAGGTTAGTAAAAAAATTATTCTCAAATTAGTTATATAAACATTTATGAATCAACCCTCTCAATTTTCAACTAAAAAGTATGAAATAAAAACTTTTTAACAAAAAATAAAACCGACTTCAAAAACCTTAACTAAAAAGTAAAAAATAATCATTGTATGTATTTTAAAATCTTAACATAAACCAAAATTTTGAAGGCGGCGCGTGATTTTCGTGTACGTTCACATAAACTGTTTTTAAACGACTTCAAAAAAAGGAGGAGGTTATGTATTCCGCGGGTTTTTACTATAGATATTTCGTTCGACTGTACATTACATGACGCAAAGGGTCAACTACGCGCCGCCTTCAAAATTTTGGTTTATGTTAAGATTTTAAAATACATACAATGATTATTTTTTACTTTTTAGTTAAGGTTTTTGAAGTCGGTTTTATTTTTTGTTAAAAAGTTTTCTAATTTTTTTTTCATATCGTTCTTGAGTGTCATCACTCGATAATGTATATGTATATATATTATAAGGTTAAATCAAATTAGCTAGCCAAACTTCACCGAGGTGATGGGTAATTTTAATAAAAGAGATTAATTTGTGGAACTCATAATTTCAACTACAACCAGCTGATCACGTGGTCAACGGCCGCACGACGCGCGAAAAGTATTTTTTACATATAACAATTCTAGTGTTACGGTATCCGATATTTCTTAAAAAATACGTAGTAAACCTACAAGGTTGCGTCCTGTGCCTGTGACTGTTGATTCCCGTGATCAGCTGACTTGATTGAAGAGGTTAGTTTTTTTTTGTTTTATTATCATTAGATATCGATACCCATCACGCCTGAGAAGTTTTGCCGACTAACGGCCAAAATTAATATCCAATCTAACCACGATTTACCCTACTAGAGATAGAAATTTGACATATTTTGTATGGAGCTTATGTGGGGCAAATCGTGGATAGATTGGATATTAATTTTGGCCGTAATTTGACTTAGCCTTATACAATCGTGACCATCACAATCAAGATCAATCATAATCGATCGGATGTCTAAAGTGCGCGTAAGAGTAACTAGATATGCATGTGCTATAAGCCTAAGCTATGACCTAGCGATCCATCACTGAGATATCATCAATTACAGATTAGGTATATCTATACACGTGGCCCATTCCTGAGCATTACAATGAGCTTGTATGTTACCTATTATATTTTTATTTTTTTTCTTTATTATTTATTTAATTTACAACAGATATTTTGAATACAATTTTTACAAACACTCTAAAAACTACTCTTTAGAAAATATTTACAAACTACAAAATAAAATTATACAATATTTACAAAGTACAAAATAAAATGATACAAAAAATCAAAAATCCAAAAAAAAAAAAAAAAAAATCCTAGGCGTCAAAATATTCCTCCACACCGCTGTCATCCGGCATAGTGCCCAGAAGACTGGCAGCGTTGCCACGTTGAATGGCAACGCTTATTCTTTGACCAAAGCACAAGCCAGCCCTCTGGTCACGCGAAGTGTCGACCAGCCTCTTGGAGATTTCCTTAAAAAGGGAGCGCGCACTCGGACCCCATGACCCGAGTGTTTCAACCCCAAACGGCACAAAGTCATAGTTACCTGATAGGTTACTATATTTGCGCCGCTTGAGGGCCTCCGCAGATGCAGCGGCAGCGCCAGCACAACCAGCTGAGCTAGAAAGATGTGAAGGAGCAACGGTGTCGACGCACGTTGCGTCCCACACCAGAGGCCTACCCATCTTCCATGGCAATAACGACATGCCATCTGGTCTCTTGCCATCGTCTCGTACCAAGCCGTTGGGTTCTAAAACAGCAGGTACACCAGCGGTGGCAAGAGCACGACGAATAATGTCATTATATTTAGATAGGGTTTTGTCGGAAACTCTCTAAGGAGGTGCTTGTGGCTAAATTTAGTAGTAGTAGAGCTCCTTTGTGAAAGAGCTCGTTCGGGGAAGTACTACCACCGTACTTACTTCTCCTCCAAATAGTGATGCTTGCATTGCTGTGTTTCGGTCTGAAGGGTACGTGTGCCGGTGAAATTACAATCACATGATACTTTAGCCGACGGTACCATTTAGGTAGGTAGGTATTGCAGTTGTTATGGGCAAAGGTAACCGCTTAACATCAGGTGGACCTTTAGCTCGTTTCGTCATCCTATATTGCAAAAAAAAGTTAGCGAAGCGGTGCACGAGGAAAAAAACCACCAATAAGAGAGCAGCGCTATGCTTGGCTGGCAAAATAAATCAATCCTATTGGTACATATTTTCCTCGCGCACCGCCTCGCTACCTCGTGGATTCCACGGCGTGGAAACCCAGCCTAATTGTTTCACTCCTATCTTGCAAAGAATGACAAGCAGTTGCTACAATTTATTTATTTGGCACAAAATATGCTGACTGCTACGCGACTAGGCAATTTAGTGCCTAAACACAATAAGTGATTCCGACCGCCTTCTGAAAGAAGTACATTTATCAAGGAAGGCCGTTTACACCTAAAGATTGTCTATTCGTGGAATACGTACAGATAACATAACATAACATCACGCCTGTATTTCTCCGAAGGGGTAGACAGAGGTGTAATAGTACACCCACATTTCGCCAGTTATGTTATAGTCCCATGTAATAGGGGACGTACAGATAATATAACATTATTTTAAAACTCCATTTAGTAGAGAAAGAAGAAAGAAAGAAAGAAAAATAGTTTATTGTCACAGTTAACGACGCGCAACAGAGGATTTTAGGATTTTTTAGAGGATTTTTTCATTTTGAATCGAAGCTACAGGCATTTGAAATGGGGACCTAACTCATAAAAACTGGAACGTCATGAACGCGGTGATGAAACGCAGTTTATTGGCTAGGCAGCGCGTATTATATTTTTTTGGAAATGAATTGAATTGAATTGAATTGAATTGAATATTGTTGCCCATGTGAGTAAGCGACATAGAGTACAAGAGAGAGAGAGCTACTGTCGGGTGCCTACAGATTTCTAACCGGAGTGAAGATCTTTAGAAGATGGCTGGTAGTAACTGGAAGAGAGTAGCCGATGATTGAGGTCAGTGGCGTGCTACTGGAGAGATTTATAGATCGATAGAAAGATGATAATGAATCTCTTTGGTCTCTTCATATCATGGCAGAGAATCCAAATTATTAATACGTAAAGAAGCCTTCTCCTGCTGGTGATATACTGAGTAATCAGTCGCATTTTCGCACATACATTTGATAAAAATCCCTACTATCAGGACCAAGCGCTTTGAGAACTCTTTCATAATGCGCACAGCCAAGTTGTGGAATTCACTGCCGGCATCTGTATTTTCGGGCACTTATAACCCTAACGCCTTTAAAGCTGGAGTGAATCGGCACCTAATAGGTTTGCTCGCTCCATCGTCGACCTCGACATCGTCCATCGTCGACATAAAAAACATAAAAAACACACACAAACGCGTACGGATAAACAAGCGCTTCTGTAATAGTGAAGAGGAACAAATCTGTTCGGTATTAATCACGGAAAAGAGAAAACCCTTTTCTGTGGCTAATATGGAGTGTCATAAGCTTGGTCCGTCACAGTGAGCAGACGCCAATCCCTAAGTTAGGCTGGCAGCCCATTCCTAAAATAAATAAAATACAAACTTTTTGGGACATTTTTACACAGTCCCAAACTAAGCAGAGCTTGTAATGGGTACTACACCATGGATGTAATACTTACGTACTTTTTTTGTAATTACTTACTTATTATGTTATTATAATACATAAGATACACAGATAGACAGATAGACTGCCTCGTTGGTATAGTGGTCGCAAGCGCGACTGCTGAGCGTGGGGTCCTGGGTTCGATTCCCGGGTCGGGCAAAGTGTTATTGGGTTTTTTATTAAATTCTCAGTAGTAGTATAGTATAGTATAGTATAACGGGCTGGTTTCCGCAACTCCACGATCAAGCGTGTATTTTGCGTACGGGTGGGAACTTACTCGATCCACCCTAACTCCTCGAAAAAGGCCAGCAACGCCTTGGTGTTGCTGGTGATCTCTCTGAGGGTACCTGGGTTACCGAAGTACTTGGCCCTGTATGTGGCGACCTCAGGGCAGTCTAGAAGCACATGGGCTGCTGTCTCGTCTTCCACCATGCAGGCTCTGCACAGTGGGCTGTCCGTAACACCTATGACAAAAAGATGTTTGTTAAAGGACCCGTGGCCAGTAATAGCAGCTGTGACTGTACGCAGCTGTTGTTTTGACAATCGGAGGGCCTGTTTCGTAAACCGGCCGTCGATTGTGGGAAGTGCCTCCTTGGCCTGCCTGCACTCACCATGGTCTTTCCATAGTTTGTAGTGTTTGTCCTTGGTGCGTTTCCTTACCAAGTTGCGTAGGTATCCAAAGGGGAGTGGCACTATGGGTTCAGGTCCCACGACTACCATACTCGATCCCCTTCTGGCCAGTTCATCCGCTGCGTCATTGCCTCGGGAACTGCTGTGTCCTTTGATCCATTGAATGGTTATGTTATTGAGATTACCTACCTGGTTGAGGTTTTGCTGGCACTCGTGTATCAGCCCCGAGTTTACCGTATGGCTGCTTAGTGCTTGTAGTACGGACATGCTGTCCGAGAGTATACGAATTGAGTGGTCTTTAACCTTCCTGGCTAAAATTGCCGAAGCTGCCAGGGAAATGCCCATGCACTCGGCCTGGAACACCGTGTTATGGACCCCCAATGGTGTGGCTATGTGTATATTGAGGTCTTCCGAGAAGATCCCGGCACCCGTACCTGTGCCTGTTTTGGATCCATCCGTGAAGATTCGCACCTCTGCAGGGCACAGCCCTTCGCATCGGTGATCCTCATACAGCTGGATTTTGTACTTCTTGTCGAAAATAAATTGCTTGGGAATCCGGTCGTTAATGGATTTCAACAGAGGGAATTCATTGCTGAGTTCCTCTATCAACGCGGTGTGTTGTGTACTACTCTTACTCCATAGATTTAGTGTTTTTAGACGTACTGCCGCCATCGCTGCCTCCTGTTGTATAAAAAGGTGGAGCGGTGGAATTCCCAGCATGGCTTCGAGTGCTGCAGTCGGGGTAGTCCTCATGCAGCCTGTAATCGCCACACAGGCAAGTCTTTGCATGCGCTGTAATTTGTTTGAAGCTGTAATCAGCTTGGTTCTAGGCCACCAAACAACGGCCCCATAGGCAATCATGGGGCGGATTACCGCGCTGTATAGCCATAGTATAATTTTAGGGGATAGGCCCCACTTCTTACCTATCATTTTCCTGCATTGCCAGAAGGTGATGCAGGCCCTGTTTAGTTTGTTTTCTAGGTGATTACTCCAACTTAGCTTACTGTCTAAAATGACACCGAGGTACTTAACTTCGTTGGCCAGCTGGAGTTCAGTACTGAACAGTTTGGGTAAGCAATAGGGTCCTAATGCTCGCTTTTGGGTGAACATGACTAACTCAGTTTTGGTGGGATTCACTGAAAGATCAAATTCTCTGCACCAGCGTTCCACAATACGAAGCGCTTGTTGGGTGAGGTTGCAGATGGTCCCAGTCACCTTACCCGATACGAGGATGGCGAGGTCATCTGCATATCCTATTGTGTAGTAGTGGTTGTCGTTGAGTTTGGTAATGAGATCATTAATTACCAGATTCCACAGAAGGGGAGACAGCACCCCTCCCTGGGGGCAGCCTCTAGCTATCATGGCCATCTGTTGCTCTCCTTCAAGACGAACCACCCGTTTACTTAACATGTTTGCAATCCAGTCAGTTAGTACCTGCTCCACTCCGTGCTTGGAGAGGGCTGTTCTTATGCTGGAGAAGTTTGTTTTGTCGAATGCTCCTTCGATGTCTATAAAAGTTCCCAGGCAAGTACCTTTGTTGTGTATCGCTCTCTCTATCTGACTAACCACCAGATGGAGAGCAGATTCTGTGGACTTACCTGAGCTGTATGCGTGTTGGTTGCCGTGCAGTGGTATAGTTTTAAGCGCGCCGTCCCTCAGCTCCCTTTCGCAGAGCCTCTCCAAGGTCTTTAGCAAAAAGGAGGTCAGACTGATTGGTCGGTGGGATTTGGCGTTTGTGTAATCGCCCTTACCTGGCTTTGGGATGAATATAACTTTCACTTCCCTCCATCCTTTGGGAACGTATCTATAGGCCAGGCACGCTCTCATTAGGGGCACCAGTCTTCTGGCAACGGACGTTCCACCCCACTGTAGTAGGGCAGGGAACACTCCGTCCGGGCCCGCTGCTTTGAAAGGATGGAAGCTTCGGATGGCCCATTGGAGCCCATTCTCAGTAGTAGCCCGGAGTATGGATTTGTGCCCGGTTAATGGCAATAGGCTCGCCCCCTATTACATGGGACTATAACATAACTGGCGAAATGTGGGTGTACTATACACCTCTGCCTACCCCTTCGGGGAAATACATGCATGATATTGAACTATGTTTACGGGACTTGTCGCGCACAATTAAATCAAAATATAACAAACATTTTGACTAATCTCGACGTTTCGGTCAAGTTGCATTGGCCGTGGTCACGAGCAGACATGATGCATACAGGCATGATGTTATGTTATGTTATGTTATGTTATAAGATACACCCAGACAAACACAAATACTTATGTTTATCAAATAAATGTTTGTGTCCTGTGGGAATCGAACCTCGACCTCGTGATCAGCAGTCCGACACTAGAACCACAGACGACCAATAGTTCAAAAAGTTTTCCAATGGTGTCTAAAATAAGTAAATAATACTAAAACAAAGTTTAACCGATATAAATCGCGTATATTATTTAAATTGGTTTTCCTGACGTTTCGAAAAAAAATATTAATTATTTAAATAATATACGCGGTTTAATCCGGTTAAACTTTGTTTTATTATAATGTGTAGTGACCTACTACATAGTTTAAAAAAAAAAAAAAAAAAAAATTAAATTTCTTTATTGTGGCAAAAAATACATAACATTGTTTTATTATTTTTAACGCATTTACATAGGGATTCACCAGAGGATGGGTAGCAGCGTTCTCTGAGTATTTAACCAACCAACTGCGATCGCCAACCCGCCTGCCAAGCGTGGCGATTATGCCATATCCCCCCAATATATGCTTGGGGGAGGCCTGTGTCCAGCAGTGGACGTCTTACGGCTGAAATGATGATGATGATGATTTACATAGCAGGATCCTGCTCGTGAGCGATTTTTTCTTTCTACAATTTTAATTTTCTTTACATAACATTGGTTGAAGCCCTAGACCTCACACTAGGATTCCCTGTGTCGTGGGGTCTAGTCTCTTTCACTCCAGAAGACATAGTTGACACGGTTCAGAATGAATTTAATCAACAATGTGTTAAATTTACAATGGTCAATGAATTATAAATAACAAAAACAAAATACAAAAAAACAGCAAAAAAAAATCACATCGTTTTCAGGTTCCGTGTATCCAAAATCGTATCGCAAACGTATCGCCGACTGTAAAAATCCTCTCATAGGAGGCACATTAATTATTTCCACTTAGAACCGGCCAATGAAAGGAGTAACGCGGCTACAGAAGATGAAATATGTGTTCTGGCTACAATCTGAGGAGCTGAGGCAAGAATGATTGTTGATACTCACCATATTGTTTTATTAGAAAAAATATTATAATTTCCTAATGAGCAAGAACTATTATAGTGTTACAGAATATTTAGAACATAAGTTACCTAGGTTTATAACATAAAGGTTACACATAAATATGCATGCTCATAATAAATAATTTTGTTATGTATAAGTCCAATCTGCACGCCCCAAGGGGCAGAATATGCTGAAACTAATCATAAGTCACCTACATCTGTAATAATACCATATTCTAGCAAATAAATAATTTGAATTTGTATAGAAATCTAAATAATAAGGTAATTGAAGTGGTAAAGACGCGTGAACTTGTCGCCGCGTGCAGGTGTCTCGTAGCACACCGGTGCGCGAACCGTTTGCTTGATCATCAGTGCTGTTTCAAACGCGGAGTCACTAAAATAGTATTTGCAGCATATCTAACATCGGAATTGTTTTTAGGCTTAATTTATTTTGCATTGAATGCTAGAAATGGTAGGCGTGAATGCGTATTTATGTATTGGTGGCGGAAAACCGGCGACATGCGTTCCCGTAGTAAAAGAGAGTAGATAACATGTCTATTACCTTATTATTTAGATTTCTATGATATCCACTTTATTATGTAGGGCTGAATTATAGTGAAGACGAAAGTCTTTGACCAGCGTTTGTTACCAGTAATTACTTACGGCACTGAAATATGATCGCTCAAAGGCTCAAAGTCACTCAAAGGGCAATGGAGAGGGCTATGCTCGGAGTGTCCCTGCGTGATCGAATCAAAAATGAGGAGATTCACAGGAGAACGAAGGTAACCGACATAGCCCGAAGAATTGCCAAACTTAAGTGGCAGTGGGCGGGGCACATTGCTCGCAGAACGGATGGCCGATGGGGCAGTAAAGTTTTGGAATGGCGACCGCGTACTGGAAGGCGCAGCGTGGGTGAAGGTCGCTAGAATCCGCTGGATGCAGAAGGCGCTAGACCGAGTGTTTTGACGTCGCTTGGGAGAGGCCTATGTCCAGTAGTGGACGTCTTTCGGCTGAAATGATGATGATGATGAGGATTTGTATCAGAGGCTTTATTTTAAATTCGTACAATTTAAGCTCCAAGATTTATTTTAGAATTTAGTAAAAACATCTCAATATTCAACATCATTATTTGACGACCTCTGTGGTCTAGTGGTTCGGTTGTCGGACTGCTGATAACGAGGTCGTGGGTTCGATTCCCACAGGACACAAATATTTGTGTGATGAACATGAGTGTTTGTGTTGGTCTGGGTGTTGCTTATGTATTATAAGTATGTATTTACAAAAAAAAAAGTATATAAGTATTATATCCATTGTCTAGTACCCATAATACAAGCTCTGCTTAGTTTGGGACTAGATGGTGCTGTGTAAAAAAATGTCCCAAAGATATTTATTTATTTATTATAATTATATTGGAGCCAATAGCATTTCTGTAAATAAATAAAATCAAACAGGTACACAAGAGAGTCGACATCGAAAATAACAATTCCATTATTGAAAATATATTGTTGAACTCCATTTCAAAGACACTTCGTCCAATTTCGTCAGAGATTAAATTTGATTTACGTCGCTTGTAATGTTAGACTTTAGGCCACGAAGTTAGCTATATCATAACCATAACATTTAAAATGTTGCCACTGTGTTATGGGGGATGCCTATGATCGGCTAATGATGTGGCAGCCAGTGGCGTAGCATGGGTTGGCACCCGGGCGGTTTTCCATTGAGCACCCCCCAAATTAAAACAACAAGAACTACACGTGCATACGTGACTTTATTTTGCTAAAATATTCAATGACATTATCAAAGTTAGTCATGCTTGGCTCATTGCGGATTCTTAAGTACGATTTAATTAACTTTAATTTTGAAAAGCTTTTTTCACATGAAGCCACCGACAAATCTTAGACACCACTAGACTCGGAATAGACTCAAAATAGTCCCATTTTAGCTCCAAGCTAGTCCACTGGACCGTTTGAGAAGAAATACCAGCGTCTTCCAAGTGGCGCCGGCGCCGCACGCACTTGTCACCCATTGGTGCTTGGCAACCGGGGCGGACCGCCCCCATTGCCCCCCTTTATGCCGCCACTGGCGGCAGTGATCATTTGCTGATAGCTTTGTAACGAGGCTAAACTCGTTACGCTGCTCACCACCTTATTTAGATTTCCTGGCCACTTTATTAAAACTTTACCTATCCAAATTCAAAATTATAAATTCTTCTATAATTTTTCAATTTTTATCAAAAACAACAGACTTATATCGCAGCTTTGGCCGGGCATGGACGTGTCCGACCATTACAGTTTTTTTTATATTATTTTACTTATACAGTTCTATATTGTACGCTTCTTCTTCTTCTATCGTGTCGACATGAGCTACATATGATAATAGCTCATGCCGTGGGCAAAAGATTAGTCAGTCAGCAGGTTGGTAGCGGAGCTAACTGCCCAGGGTGCGCCGGACGATCAATTAAATATCGTCACTCACACTTTTTTTTTTTTTTTTTTTGTACGCTGTAAGACATTCATGTGTCTGTAACTGTATCTTATAATCGTTTTATTATTTTATTAACAATAGTCAATGTATCAGTTTACTAGTCAAGTGAGATACAGTATACCAAAAACGTTCCTACTTGTGTTTTTATTGTTTGTGCCGACCTACATCGACCTACCTATCTACCTACCTACCTACCTGAATCCTGCCTCCAGCCCGAGCTCGCTGCATGGGCATAGCAGTAGCTCAATCGTTTTATAGTCGGAGTTGACCTACCACTCCTCCGGCCCTCCATACTACTGGCCCTCTGTGCCCTCCATACCTCAGAGGAGTTCCATACCTCCATACCACTAGTTCCTGCAGTTCCTGTACCACTAGTTCCTGTCGTTCCTGTACCACTAGTTCCTGCAGTTCCTGTTCTCCAAGTTCCTACTTCCGTGTGTCACCGTGTGTCAAGCCACCGAACCTTCGACCCTGCGAGTCTCCTGCCTGAGCTACCCAACACCGGCCACGACGTGACAGCTTGAACGACCTAATGGCCTAGAGCCTCGACCAACATTTGATGATGGCCAGCTTTGATGCAGAAAGGCTTATTAGTTCTTCAAGGGTCGCTAATGAGATCCAATAGATAACCTATTGTTTCGCCGCCGCCGGGGACCTTCTGCCAATTCAGGGGTAGGAAACACTGGATCCTGGAGAATCAAAACAACATGGTTCGTTTCGTGAGGTAATTCTTTTATGTAAAGCATAAAACTACTAATTTAATATCTTCGATATCCCTGACGAAGAAAGGGGCCACTTCCTTTTCAGTGCCTAAAAGAATATGTTTAAAGAATAGGAAGCAAGACCCTCTTGCTCGCTAATGGCAACGCACTGAAATTACCACATTTGCTGAGCCATCGTGATTATTGTATTATTTCCCCGCGAGTATGTATTCTAAGTGTATGTGTAGTGTATCGGTCGCAGGATAATCAGACAAATCGAATCTTTGCCAAAATCCTAGGATGATTGCAAAAGACCGGATAGTAGAAATCTTGGAAAGATTTTTGTAATCATATGAGCTATTATGAAGATCATTACAAAACTCCCAGTTTGTTTAGGACGATTGGAAGCTTGAACGCTGATTGGCTAATCTAAGAGTCGATTTATAATATTTTCATTCTGGTTGGTCAGAACATGCTCGAAAGACTAAGGAATGTAGCCGTAAGCCATCAGCACATCTGCCAGTGCATAACGTTCATATCAGCCAATCAGCGCTCATTACCTAAGACAAACCCAATTTTTGCAATGATCCTAAACATAGTTCGAATGATAACGAAAAACTTTTATAAATTCCAACTATCCGGTCCTTTGATCCATTTTTTTTTTCAATTTTCCTACGACAGTAGTAGTACTTTTAATAAGTACATTGTCTCACGCGCGCAAATGGTGGGGCTAACAGTCAGTCACTTATAGGTAATGACAGCTGCGAACGTTTCACCCAAATACTATACTTGGTGGGATGTAGTAAGCCAGTGCATTGCTCATAGGCCCTCGACAACGGATTCTATAGTATGTAAGTATCATCATCATCATCCTCCTGCCCTTATCCCAATTTATTTGGGGTCGGCGCAACATGTCTTTTTCTTCCATACATCTCTATCAGCCGTCATCTCCGGTTCACTTTCTTTCTATTCATATCATCTTTCACACAGTCCATCTTTGTTTTCTTCGGTCTGCCTCTTTTTTTATATCCACATTCATACTTAAAACTTTCCTCGTAACATGCTCCTGATTTCTTCTCATCACAAGTCCATCTTCACCAGCAAGGACAATGTCGTCAGCACACAGCATGCATCAGGGTGCCTCTTCCTGAATATATCCGATGTCAAAGCATCCATTATCAGCAAGAAGAGGTAAGGACGTAGAGCTGACCCTTGGTGCAAGCCTACAGCCACACTGAACTCGTCGGTGTTGCCATCCTAATATGTATGTATGAGCTCAATAAAGCGTACACCCCCCCAGTTCAGACTTAAAGTAGTTAAATAAGTTTGACGTACGGATAATTGCTTTGGAGCTGCGGTTACTGGCTCAGAATTCCCCGATGATTCGTAGCGTACCAGAGAATTATACCAGGTATAAAGCGGAACTAATAACATTTAATTAGAACAAAGGATATTTTGCCTGCATATTCATAGTTCATTTGCTGGCTATAAGAAAATAGGAAGACAAAAGAAGAGATGGATGTATTGTGTGAAAGATGATACGGATACCACAAATAAATTGGGATAAGGGCAGGAGGATGATTTCCTGCTTAGATTTCAGCATTAGGGTTTAAGAGATTTTTTATGCTGTTAACCAATGAGCCGTTAGCGTTACCGACATATGGCGTTTTAGTATATCGTGCCAACCACACAGAACAAACATTTGTCTGGATATTTGTGCATGTGAGATTTGTGATAAAGATACAGGAGAATTACTAGTGTAGTTTCTAAACTATAGCCTATATTCCTCAAGCCGATTCCTCAACTAGTTTTAATATTTAATATCGATACTTAATTTATTATTATTTCTATCAATCCCGCTTACTTCATAGCCCCACCACCCATTCACCAACACTCACCGGAATATTAAAACAATTTCGACAGCAGATGAAAAAAACGCCAACCGAACTTGTTGAAGGAAACTCATTTCGCTACTAAACCGAATGAAGTGTTCTTAATTCAAATTTTATTAAAAAATACACCTACCAGTGCTACCAACTTTGCCAATCTGTGTGACGTCATTCGCAAACAACGGCTGAGATTCTGTTCACCTATTTGGGCGTTTTAATTAATATTTCTTTAGTCTTTTGTTGCTTACGGATTTTAATCAACGCTTAAAGAAGTGTTTTGTTATAGGAACTTGTGGTTAGCCATTAGTGGTGATTGCGCTAAATAGAAAATGATTTTTACGTTACTCAAACAGCCTATTACTTTCCCCCTGCATCAGAGTGAGAAAGGTTTAGGGTCAGGCCTTAGTCCACCACGCTGGCCTAGTGCGGGTTGGTGGACTGCACACACCATCGTGAACTGTATGCAGGTTTCCTCACGATGTTTTCCTTCACCGTTAAACACCGGGAACTTGCGGTACCATTTAGGCAGCAGCCTAGGTGGTATTGAAGTTGTTATGAGCAAAGGTAACTGCTTAACATCAGGTGTGCCTTTAGCTTGTTTCGCCATCCTATACTATAAAACACCGGCCAAGTGTGAGTCGGACTCACGCAGTAAGGGTTCCGTACCACCCAGCGACCTAATACCCCATAGAAACTGATTTAATTTAGTGAGTTTATCAATTTTTTTAAATTTATCAATTCGTTCCTCAAACTGAGTGATACCGACTTAATATCAGTTGCTTGGCTTTTTACAAATACCCACGACCTGCCTACACTTGTGTTTCTAATTTATTCTCATTAAATCACTTATCAGCTCAACTTCCAATTAAAATAACACATAGTTAAGCGATGGACGTCGTTTTTAAAAGGGGTTTTGGCATACGAGGGTTTAAAATAAGTAAGTCATCTACCTAGATGCCTTGCTCATTTGTTAATATTTTCAAATGGCTATAACTATTTTCTCCGAGCGGTTAGAGATTTGCTGCCCTAGAATAAAATAATTTGATTGTTAAGACCTTTCGTTTAAGATATGTGAGAATATGCTACAGCTCTGGGGACGGGGTCCATACATTTTGCCCATTGTCCCGGCTATGATACTCCATTTGACTTTATATTTTTGACCAATCCCTTGTTAGTACTCTATGGTTTTTTAATGCATTACGTTGGCACAACTGTTAAAGAAAGCCAATGACAGCAAACCTCTTGTTAGCAATTTCACATGTACTTATATGAATAGAAGAGTAAAACTGTTTAGTTTCTAGGAAATCACATGTTTGACAACAGTTTTGTAGGCAAAAAAATAACCTCACAACAGTAGTTTCCTTCTGTCTGCAATTCTTAGTTCACTTTTTTTCGACACCTACAGATGAAGAAAGGGTAGCATATTCTTTGCTGCCACCAAACCATAAACACCAAAACTGAAAACAAAGTAATTAAATGAAACTTTCTTCTTTATGAAGATAAAAAATACGCAAAATCAACAGAGGCTCTACAAAGTACTCCAACTGAGGCTCGTTGGAAACTGTGGCTGGAAAAATGAACTCCACCCGCAAACTACATCCAACCCTGTGAGAAGCTTCCTGCAGCATATAACCTCCTTTGGCCTACATGGAAGTCGCTAAACCGATGGCGGACCCAGGTAGGCAGATACAGACTTAATACAACGTGTATCAGAAATGCGTGGTCATATTTGAAGAGCTTATTCAGGGGATGCTATCGAACAACTTTCAATATGGGACCAACACTGTAATCGCGAAAAAAAAAGCAGCTGATCCTTACATTTTGTCGAGCGACATCGATGATTTAGTAAGGAACAGCTGATATTTTTTAGCTATTTCAGGGTTGGTCCCATAGTAAAAGTTATTCTATGCTATAGCCTGAATGAGCTCTGAAAGTATGACCACGCATTTCTGACACACGTTTTATAAGCAAGTGGGGCTATATACATAGACAAACAGCTACAGCCTGCACGTGTGGCATGAATCCTCAATCAATGTCACACTTGCTATGCTGCTCCTTGTGTCCAAGCACTTGCACATTGAGTGACCTTAACAATCCCACAGACAACGCACAAGACGTGGCTTTCTGGGCCAGCAGCGTCTGTGGTCTGTGCCACTGTCAGTAATTTTTTGTACCATCGGCAAGAAGAAGAAGAAGAACGCAAATTTTCGCACTCCTTAATCAAACTAATAAATATAATCGTTAAAATAAGTGCAAATAATTTAATGTTATTACCGATACAATATTACTGGGGCCAATTTTTGTAACAACGCCGATACTTAAGGCCCCGCCTTAAAGGACCATAAACGTTTCGGATAATAGGAAACACAGAGTAAGTAGTAAAAGGAATGTCAATGTGTGGCTTAAAAACGCCACGATCTTTGCACTAATATTGTAATTCATAGAAAGAAAGAAAAATGAGACATACGATAGAAAGGATATCAAATTCGAATTCATAACTTTATTTGCTTAAAATGTGGTACAGAGGATTGTACATTCTAAATAGGGCGTGCAGTACAATAATGCGTTCAGGGTGTTGTTGCGGCTGCCGCGGGCTTGCAGTGCGTCTGGCATGTTTGCGGACGCCCACGTCGACGGCTTCCATGCCATACTACGCAAGCGGAGCGCCGCAACGCTCTGCAGAGTCCGCGCCAGCACTAACAACATCCTGGAAATGATAGCAAGCAGGCTGGACAGTCGCATTAGTGGCCACTGGAACAGCCTGCACGTAAGTGTATGTGTGTATAATGATGTCTACTAACATAGTATATAATTTAATAATTTTTACAAAATACGTACCTTAATCAATTTAACTATACTTACAACGTTTATCGTCGGCGACGCCTGAAGACTTCGTAAATCGTAATTTGTACCAAAAACTGTTTATTTTGTTAAATGTTTTTTTAAATTGTTGAGAAATCAGAGAATAGAATATATATTCTAAACGAGCAAGAAACTTCACAGTTAGACGCCGGAAAATTTTCGATGCCACACGTTCGAAAAGTGAGATCCATTGAAGTAATACTTGTATGAATACTCCATTACGTTCTTACTCCGCGGTAGGCAAGGCCATAAAATGTACAGGCCGCAACAAGGCCCGGAATTATAGCAACGATTGGAGCTATAAATATTTTTAATCGGGCTAATGCTATCGGCCGTTGTTTTCTATTAGTTTATACATTAATCCGTATCGGCCTGGGAATTGAATTGATATTTGAACACGTAAGTAAAATTTGTCAATAAATGCGTTCAAACTAATTTGGAAAACATGTTAGTAGGTTAATTTAGTTTTTTTTTATCTGCAATCAGTTGTAAGAATATAAGCGGATATCATGAACGATTCAATGGTCGTTTCGGGAGAAGAGGCCAATGCCGCAACCTCCCATTTAAAATATAGTTTTTCTTTTCAACCATTTGACGGTAAAGGCAGTGGGAGGGGCACATTGCTCGCAGAACGGATGGCCGATGGGGCAGTAAAGTTCTGGAGTGGCGACCACGTACTGGAAGGCGCAGCGTGGGTAGGCCCCCCACAAGGTGGACCGACGACCTGGTGAAAGTCGCGGGTATCCGCTGGATGCGGAAGGCGCAGGACCGGTCGTTGTGGCGATGCTTGTGGGAGGCCTATATCCAGCAGTGGACGTCTTTCGACTGAAATGATGATGATGGTAAAGGACAGGTTATGTAGGCTGAGGGGTAGGGTAAAGGTAAGTTAGTCTTCAAGGTGCTCAGCATATCTACACACCGCTCAATCTCCTCAGTAACGAGTTGCACGTTGAGGTATTTGTGTGTCATGTGCGCATGTGGTTGCGTTGTGGCCGCAATGTTTCCGAGTTGTCTACACGTTCGCGAGTTACTTTTTGAAGTAAAACTTCTTTAGGCACGCTTGACTTGGGGGTAAGCTGGTGAATGCGTTACGAGTCGTGAGGCGAACGGAGGGGGTAGTGCGGGACGCGCGGCCACGACACAGCGCCACCTGCAGAGCACACGCGCGTCGCGCCGCCATTCCTTTGTTCTCATTGAAATAGTATTGAGGGAGATATCAGTTAGTGAACGTTTTACTTCAGTCGTGTGCTCTAAAGCACACTCGTTTTTTTTTCGCTGTACCGTAGTTGTACTGGTTGTAGTAGTGGCCCAAGGGTCTATTCAGACGGACCACAAACCAACGGCAAAAAATTAGGTACCTAAATGGTCTTGCTGCAACTGCTTGAAGATGTGTCGTTACAGCGACAAATTACGTGTAGTTGCAACGTCGATGCGTTTATCCAGCGACTTTTCATTACTTCGTATTTTGATCACCCAACCCTCTACCAAGGTATTACGGCATTATCTTCTGAAGATCATTTGTTGATAGAACAAGTTTTGAGTCAATTTAAACAGGCTATAAGCTATTTAGTAATAAAACTTCGGAAAGTAATGAAGCAACTTATTGTTGGACACAAGGATATGTCCCACGGGCCCACAATGGCCCACAAATGCCCCATGATTGACACAGTCCTGTCTCGGCTGTAAAGTTTATAACAGGACATCATTATGTGACCCCTCGGTGTTACAGGATGATTTTAATGTTTTGAGAAAAGTACCTAATGACAATTGAAATACGCTGCTGTAAAAATCTTACTAATATTTTTTTAGGTTTTCGCGATCACTACACATTATAATAAAACAAATGCATCGAAACGATTTTAATTAATAAAAATTGTACGGTAGATTAAAATATTTTTATTAAAAGATTTAAATACCGACAACATTAAACATAAAAATATTGTATTACTGCAAATAATTTAACAAAATTGTTTTAAATTTTTTAAGATATACGTTTAAGATAAGATAAGGTGGTCTAAAAAACTTTTTAACAAAAAATTGAACCGACGAAAAGTGAAACTGAAAAGCGAAAAATAACTAATTATGAGTCGGCGCCAAACGAACTTTTAACAAGCAAAGTGCGTGTAAGTTGCAAGTGGCCGAGCGGAGAACGCATTTTTGGAAAGTTATTGTTTATCGTTGAAAATTTCACGTTGTATTTGATGTGACATTGTTTTTATTATTTATTTAAAGTAATTTAATGATCTTCGTTGATTGGTTGTTTGGCGCCGACTCATAATTAGTTATTTTTCGCTTTTCAGTTTCACTTTTCGTCGGTTCAATTTTTTGTTAAAAAGTTTTATTTTTCATTTTTTTGTGGTTAAAATCTAACTCCAGGTCTCCATTATGTCGTAGTGTCTAGAACTATATTTATGTGTGTCAAGTTTCAACAGAATCGGTTAACAGGTAAGAATTCAGTGGGTGAACAAAAACTCATCCCCTGTTTTACTACCCTTAGGGGTGGATTTTGATTTTGAAATTTAAATGGGACCAACTTCAAGATATAGGTACCCTATCCATTAAAAAAAGAATCATCAAAATCGGACCACTCTGTAAAAAGTTATGCGTGGTCATACATAAAAAAAAAAAAAAAAAAAAAAAAAAAATTATATATATATACGCGTCGAATTGAGAACCTCCTCCTTTTTTTCGTCGGTTAAAAATATAAACGACTGCCTCGTTGGTCTAGTGGTCGCAAGCGCGACTGCTGAGCGTGGGGTCCTGGGTTTGATTCCCGGGTCGGGCAAAGTGTTATTGGGTTTTTTCATTAGGAAATTCTCAGTAGCAGCCCGAAGTATGGATTTGTGCCCGGTTAATGGCAATAGGCTCGCCCCCTATTACATGGGACTATAACATAACTGGCGAAATGTGGGTGTACTATTACACCTCTGCCTACCCCTTCGGGGAAATACAGGCGTGATGTTATGTTATGTTATGTTATGTGTAAAAATATAAACAAAAATATTTGTAATTTTTTTATAAACCTTTTTTTACTAGTTCATCGCAGTCGACTTCTAAAAGTAAGTCACATTTTGACATTACTAAGTTCTCAGTAAACAATTTATTCAACCTATATAACTACCTACTTCTTAAAGAAGTAAAGAAAGAAGAAGAAGAAGAAGTTAGTCCTAAGTTTAATAATGTTATTGGTGTACAATAAAGAATATTCTATCTATCTATCTATCTACTTCAAAAGTTAACAAATTATATCATTTACAATATCACGTATTCTAATTGAATTGAGTTTAGAGTACAAGCAATAAAAACATCCACCTGTACGCAGACGCGGCCCGTAAAAAAGTCCATAATGAAATTGGATCGCACAGTTTTTTTTTTCCAATGTGGACCGCGTCCGTGCGGCCATGTCCTTTGCGGTCCAAGTGAAGAGAGGAAAGAGGTTTTATTTTTAATTATGTATATTACTTTTATTTTTATTTGTAATAATATGACTTTTAAAAATAAATTTAGTCACGGTTTTAATTGAATATGAAAAATAGTTAAGGTTAAAATAGTCTTTGATTATGGATTGACTTAAGAAAAATAATGCTTAGACCCAAAATAATATTGCTTTACAGGCAATGAATTTGTTACTATTTTTGTACTAGTCCTTTGTGTTTAAAAAACTAAAGCACACGCTTTTAGAGGTACTATTAACGGTAACAATAGCATCCTATGTCATTGGATAGATAGAAAAAAAACCGGCCAAGTGCCAGTCGGACTCGCGCAGTAAGGGTTCCGTATCTCTCAACGACCTGATACCCCATAGAAACTGATTTAATTTACGAGAGTTTATCAAAAGACATCAACGCACAGTGCGCGAAATATGAATTTATGCATGTCTTTCTTACGCAGGTACCACCACATATGTCTATGTTTGTCTTATTTTTAGTATTTGTTGCTAAACTACATAATATGCACAATAATCTGACCAAGTTTGACGCTGGTATATATTACCGTTTTGAAGATAGAGCAGGAAAAATATGCATGTTTTTTGAGGTTTCTTGTATGTATATATTTTTATTTTTAGTATTTGTCAAGATAGACACTATAGTAACACACATTCTGAGAAATTTTCAACTTGTTATCTATGACCGTTCAAAAGATACAGCCGAGTGACAGACAGACGGACGGACGGACGGACAGCGTAGCGAGAGTAATAGGGTCCCGTTTGGCACCCTTCGGGTACGGAACCCTAAAAAAGAGAAAAATCTTAGAAGATATTTTCTCGATATATTTTATTACTAGCTAACGTCCACAGTTTCGCTGTTGTAGTACCTATATCGATAAAAAGTATCCTTTGTGTTAATCTAGGACATGGTTTATCTGTGTACTAAATTTCATTCAAAATCGTTCAGCTGTTTTAGCATAATTGAAGGAGAAACAAAAAAGAAATAATTTAAATTGTGAAAAGAAAAAATCGCTCACGAGTAGCATTCGAACCTGCGACTCCTGGCTCAGTACGCAGTGCTCAGTGCTTCAGCCACTAAGCTACCATTTATAATAATAATAATAAAAAATATAATAAAAAGTAGTGTAAGTAGTGTATAGTGTATCGTTTTTAATTAAAATAAATAGTAGCTTAGCTTAATAAAGCTAAGCTACTATTTATTTTAATTCGCTTCGCATGCGTAAAATAATAATAAAATAAAAAACAAATAATCAAATAGGTTAACAAAAAAAACTTTTGCATTTATAACAAAAGTTAAAAAAAACTTGTTGAATTACAAAAACTGTAGTATAATTTGAAGAGAATTTCAGTCTTAAAATTAAGAATGAACACTTTGAAAACTCAAATTACCGTCAAGTAATTCAGTACCGAAACGCACTTAAACGGTCTTAGTATCATTGGTATCATGTTTTAATTTGTACCGGGTCCATGATCCTGCCATAGGATACGCGGATCGTAAAATAGTCAAGCAATAAAACTGAAACGACATGACATTGTTCCCATGTAGAACTTATCCAAGGTCAAAGGGTTGTGGCGTAACTGTAAAGAGGTTGGAGGAATAAGGTTTTTATACAACCCAACGCTCTACAAGATTCAAGGTACTTATCAATTTATAGTTCAGGTTTTTTTTCTAAATTTGGTTTTTTTCCAGAAAAATGAAAAACAATAACAATAACATTTTGATTGATTGATTGATTGATTGAATAACTTAAGTCGAGTAAAACACTAAATGTGATAGTTCTATTTTTACTAGAGTCAAATTATGTTTAAATCAATTATATTATTAATTAAACAACATTCTTAAGAAGATTTGCCATCTCGATATTTTCAAATATTCAATAACATAAAATGACTCAACATAATTCAATGTTTACTTCAATTACTTTACACTCAACAAAAGCGGACTCTCACTGTCAGAAGCTCTCAATTCAAACAAAACATGAACCAATAGTATTTAACGATAACCACCTTACTGTAACATTGTTTTTGATGGTCTTGTAAAAAAATGAACTCCAGAAAAACTAATGTTTTTTTCATGTTTTTATTTTAAAGTCTTTTTTTACATTAGGAAAAAACTTTTTTTACAACACTAAGTAGACTACCATTGCTTCAACTATAAGACAGCGCTTTCCGCCTTCATTTAATCGCTTCCGCTCATAACTCTCACCATCGTCTGAACACAGAAGAGCCGACATTTTAGTTAAAATTTAACCGAATTCTTAACACAAATATTTTCATTTTTATGGTGAGGCATCATGGGACGGTCACCAGTTCACTATTGTACCATGAACTGGTAGAAAGTGGTTGTTTATCAAATATAAAAGGTTCTATTTGAACAGGATAACAGTTACGTAAAGGTCGTGACTCGGTAATGACAGATTTGAGTCAAGATTATTGACCAGAGTTGTAAGTTGGAATAATAATATACAACGTTACTTTTAGTTTACGCAATTTGAGAAACTAGTTTGTTCATTCAGAATCACCAGGAGAATCGATTGGGATACCTAGTTTTTTTTTTCTAAATCTTAAAATTACATGCTTTTAGCCTACTGCAAGTTCCCTAGTTGGTAGCGGAGAAAGTGAAAAATAGGTCGTATAGGGACTACCTGATTGATACACGGCAACTAATCGAGCTGAACTTGCTGGACCTTAAGGACCTATTCACGATCCGCTGATGTACTGAATTTAACCAGAATAACCAAATTGAGTTTTAAAAAAAATGGTTAATATACAAGATGCTGATATGTAACCGTGCCATATTTCTAGAACAAATGATAAATAATGTGCTTACTCCCAGTTTCCGAAAGGCTGGTCAACGCAAAAATTTACTAATCAGCTGTCAAATCTCAGGACAAGCGTTGTGATTGGTTGTTAACATTTTTGCCGGCCAATCACAGGAGCTGACATGAGATTTAACAACAGATCAAATTGATCAGCCTTCCAGAAACTGGTAAGTCATCTAAAAATACTGATAAAATTCTATGATTATTTAATATCCAAATTTTCACTTAGAAACATAGCGAGGGTTTGAAAATAAATCCCAAATGACTTCGGAAATAAGTCATCGGCGGCATTGTCAAATGGTGGAAATACCTGCAAATTGTTTTGGTGGTGTCGCACGCATCGTTTTTGTGTCGCAAGTGACATACGGATGGAATTTGTTTGGTCACAAACAAGTATTAATTTTTTTTTTTTAAATGATACTTATTGATTTTTTTATTGATTAGTGTTCAGTATCAGTGGAATAGTCACCTCCTTAAATATGGCACGAATACAGATCAACACGTTGTATTAACATAGTATAAAAAAAAAACTATCTCAATCGATTCTCCTCGTGATTCTGAATAAACTAGTTTCTCAAATTGCGTAAACAAAAAATTACGCTGTACCTATTTAACTCCGCCAGCTTTTGTGTATTAGCAGAAGAGATTTGGGGGAAAAAATCTCGAAATCCCCACGAGTGGGGTTCGTTGATGAGGATTTCGGGAAATAACCGCAATGACGGCATGTCTGGGGCAGCGGCAGAGCAATTGCCTGCTGTGTCAACTTAGAAACTTATAATCCTCCAAGTTGATAAACCTGAGCATAATATTGTGATAAACTTTTTCGAGTAACAGAGAAAACAAACAAACAATCTGGCAAACTTTGGCAAACTTAGCCGAGTCTTCTCGTCGCCTATACCGCAAAGTTTGAAGGCAACGTTCTTCAACCAGTGCGTCCTGCCTGTCATGACTTACAGTGCCGAGACGTGGACACTGACAGTTGGGCTAGTCCACAAATTCAAAGTGGCTCAGCGAGCTATGGAGCGAGCTATGCTTGGAGTTTCTTTGAAGGATAAAATCCATAACGAGATAATCCGGAGAAGAACCGGAGTGACCGACATTAGCTTGTAAGATCAGTAAGCTGAAGTGGCCGTGGGCTGGCCATGTCTGTTAAAGAAACAATGGGCTCTGGAGCAGACGAGTCCTTGAGTGGAGATCGTGAATCGGCAAACGCATCGTAGGGCGCCCCCCCCGCCATCGCCAGGTGGATCGACGAGCTGAAGAAGGAGGCTGATGGGGCCTGAATGCGGAAGGCAGAGGACCGAGTGTTGTGGCGCAACTTGCCATGCAGGCCATGTCCAGCAGTGGACTGCGATAGGCTGAGTTGATTGAGTAACAGAGAAAACATAAAAATACTTCAAACGTCCTAGTTCAAAGGCCATAAAAAAATAAACAATGCTCCTTTAGTAGCCTTCTATTCAATTACACCATTCCATTACCATTTTAATTATTCTATTTGATTCGTTTGTAATTAGAGCTACGAAATCTTATACTCACCATGGCCCGACATGCTCTTGGCCGGTTTTAATATGCAGAGTGTAGAACATAACAGATCTTTTTGATTATACGCTCTCTTTGATCCTGTGTCAATTAATTAGTTTTCCAAAAAACCCATTGCATTGAGTGGGTATCTATGCATAGGGAAAAAGTGTCATCCTTATAGAGTAAAATAGCTCTTACTATTAAAGTAAGTAAATAAATAAATATTTAAATAAAATAAATTGTATTATATAAAAGCTCTGCTTAGTTTGGTGCTGTATAAAATGTCCCAAAATATTTATTTAATGTACTATATATATATCTGTATTTTTTTATTTTTACTTTTTTTACACAACATCATCATCATTCCAGCCGAAAAACGTCCACTGCTGGACAAAGGCCTTCCCCAAATGGGGGGATATGCCATAATCGCCACGCTTGGCAGGCGGGTTGGCGATCACAGTTGGTTGGTTTAATACTCAGAGAACGCTGCTGCCCATCCTCTGGTCCCCTTACACATACTTAGTTTATAATACATAGGAAATACCCAGACCAACACAAACTCTTATGTTCATCACATAAATATTTGTGTCCTGTGGGAATCGAACCCATAAGGGGTCCAACACAGTGAGCAGACGGCAACCGCTAAGTTAGGCTGGGAGCCCATACATAAAATAAATAAACATATTTGGGACATTTTTACACAGCACCATCTAGGCCCAAACTAAGCAGAGCTTGTGCTATGGGTACTAGACAATGGATATAATACATATATACTTTTTTTTTGTAAATACATACTTATAATAGGTACATAAGAAACACCCAGACCAACACAAACACTTATGTTCGTCTCACAAATATTTGTGTCCTGTGGGAATCGAACCCACGACCTCGTGATCAGCAGTCTGACACTCGAACCACTAGACCACAGACGTTGTCAATTTAATTGACTGTATGTAAAATTGATTTTATTAATAAATTAATAGTTACAAACTACCGCTTTTCATCAGCTCAAATAAAATGTTGAATTTCAAAGCTTTTGCGCTAAATTATTGCATCCACTCAAACTAATTCTTAAACTTATTATTTATGTACGGAACCAAAGCGGCCCCGGAACCCGCTAATTGAATAGTTTAATTAACCAACAAGTGGAACGGTCAAAAAGTCTAGTTAGCGACTTAAGTTACAAAACAAGAAATTGCAGAAGGTCCACTTTTAACAACAACAAAAGGCGCTGAGAAACAAAAACAACCTATTTATTTCACACATTCATGTTCATAACATAGAATAAAGAATACCGAGAATTTGAAAAAGTGCGCGAAGCGCTGACGCTTTTTCCTGTTCACATAATCAAAACTTTAATTTTTGTAGACAATCTCATCGCAGTCTCCGTCGCAGTAAAATACGCAAAATACCATGATAACGTGCAGAAAACCTAGTGAAACTATGAATATAGCAATAAAATTGTGGTATTACTTTATACAGATACGACTGATAAATCATCAATTTTTCCTTTACGTTTTTCTATGGTTTATAGTAAATAATACACAATAAAATAATGCTCAATCTTTATGCAGTAAGATTATGTGCGCTAAATGATACTCACAGGCTTCTTACTGACTAATAATGAACCTGTAGCGACATCTATCGCGCTACATGGGAACTAACACTGACGTAGTCGATGACGACACAAATCTTGAATCGTGCAAGCAGAGTATGACACAAAACTTATTAGTGTATACATATACAAGCGCCCAACATCAACCGTTGGGCAGTAGCCCGCCAGGCGCAGACCCAGCCTGGTCGGAGGATCCTCCCTTTGTGTCGGAGGAATATGATACCTCGTTCCTCCACAAACCCACACGGCCCCTCCTCCATTCTAAACTTTTCCACGGTAAGTAGACTTTTATAATACAGTCGACTGCATGACAGTGGTAACACTTCAGTTCAAAAACCGCCCTTACTGCTTACGAAGTAAAGATGCTGCTAATGGCATAGTGTTACCACCGACGTGCGGTCGACAGTACACTACATGAAACCAAGAACTTGTATAAACCTTCTTCATTTAACTACATAGTGCGTCCCGCCCAATTAGATGCGGTCGGCACTTGTGCAGTTAAAACTTTCAGTTAATTTGCACTACAAGAAAGTGTTGCCAACTTGTGCTGGCTATCTTTTTGATTGGCCCCAAGAGTGATGGAGTTAACGCAAATAGCGCTTCTAGCAACAAACACTGGTACGGACAGCTTGTAATGGTCCCTGGTCTAATAGGTTGATATGGCTGATATGCATGGTCCGTCATATAACGGCATGCTTGACAGGTATTTATGAAGCCTATTCAAGCAGTACTAGATATAAGCCCTAACTAACTACTAGCTTTTTCTTGAACGTCTTTTAAATATAAATAGGTTTCAACATTAAATAATTAGAACCGTGGGCAAGCAAAACTAATAGTTGTTAAATTATGTTTTAAAAACCGGCAAAGTGTGAGTCAGAATCACGCAGTAAAGGTTCCGTATCACCCATCAGAAACTGATTTAATTTAAGAGAGTTAATCAAAAGACATCAACGTACGTACGCGAAATGTGAATTTTTGCATCTCTTTCTTGTCTATGTTTGCCCTGTTTTTAGTATTTATTGCTAAACTACATAGTATGCACTATAATCAGACCAAGTTTGACGCTGGTATGTATTACCGTTTTGAAGATAGAGCAGGAACAAAAACGTTGAAAAAAATGCATGTTTTTCGAGGTTTCTTGTATGGGGACCCCCTTTGGTTGTGGACTTTTTTTATTTTTAGTATTTGGATTGATTGACACCATAGTAACACATATTATATGAAAATTTCAACTGGTTATCTATAACAATTACAAAGATACAGCCCTGTGACAGACAGACGGACGGACGGATGGACAGCGTAGCGAGAGTAATAGGGTCCCGTTAGCACCCTTTGGGTACGGAACCCTAAAAAACGTATTAAGCACGTTTGACCAACCGACAATCTGTAAAAATACAAAAGAGTACACTGGATGAATTTTCGAAGCTAACCTGACCTGCAAAATCGTAAATCAACAAATTGAAAATGCCTACCAACCGTCAAAAAAAACCCACAATTGTAAAAAGTTTTTTACACATTTTTAATCTAAAAAGCTACTGCAGCAGTTTTTTATTCGAAACATCCCAAATGTAGAGTTGGGTATGTATATCACCTAGTATTTGCTTGCATGCGGGTATGTTGAAAAAAATATGAATTGCGAACGAACGAGCGAATGTACATACGAATATATCATACTGTCACTCATTCAGTTCAGATGGAATGATTGACAAAATGTTCGTTTACTAACATAAAAAAAAACTTCAGATTGTATGATATTCCTAACACTTTTCAAAAAAATTAGAAGGATCGCATGGCTGCATTTTTTCAACGTCACTGTTTTTTTTTTCGGTCCTATTTGTCCGTTGGTTACAAATTTTGCAATAGATTTTAAACTAACTTCCCAATGATGATGATGATGAGATGAGAGACTTGAAACTTTAAACATAGCTCAGAACTGGATGACAATGCAATATTAACTTGCTTTTGGTAGCCAGTGACTAGAAAAATCTTTTTCATCAAATTATTATTTTATAATTACTACTTTAGTTTTATTCTCGTGTAGTTGTGCGTGTTAAATAAACATTTTGATTGGATTTGATATGATTTGTCACTATTAATATCGTTTCACCTGAAAGATGTCCTTCAAACGCTTAGATAAACTTAAAATGGGTTCAATAATCCTTATAGACGGCCACAACAGCAACAACAAAAGATACTGGGCCGACATCTTCATTGTGCCCACTCTATTAAAATCAATCTAAAAATAATACAAAATAACTTCAAAAATGTCGCATCTCTATCAAAATACGTTGTTGATTGAAATATTTATAATCGGATTAACAAGATATTGATAGATTTCTTTATAAATAAGAGCGACCTTAATCTTTAATTCTGTCCACGAACTGGATAGAATACTAATCCTCAGTTCCCAGGGAATTTATAAATCGAACAGCATCCTACGGCTTTAAAATTAAAATTGGAACAGTCGATATCTCAAAAAATTTGAGACTGGACTGTGGTTTTGAAAATCGAACCAAAATTCATGCGATAGTCCGACTCGATTTGAAAATTTAATAAAATGGGGTAGAATTTAACCGAACACCAAAAAACCTGAGATTTGTATATTACCTACAAGACAACACTAAATATTTCACATGTAAAAATTTGGCACTTATGAAGCGACAAAAGGCGCACAACTTTATTTTTTTTAACAAAAAATCCATGGTTGCTCCCCTGTAATATGATTCGAGGAAAACACCAAAAGAACACAAAAGTGATGATCCATTACCGCCCAGTTACTTTACCTTACAATATGAATATCCACAGTAAGTAGGTAGCTATAGATATACCATTGAACGTCGGTTGGGTGGATTTCTGACGCCTACTTAATACCGCCACAGTAATCCTCGCTCGTTTTACTTTTAACATACGAAATTAATTCCCACGGAACGTAGCGACAGCAATCACAGTCCTCGAATTCAACTGTTATTTATAACAGTTGCGAAATCGGAACAGTTAATGATGGTCATACGAGTGCCGTGTTTTACGTAATATTAATTGTTGAAATTGTTGTATGTTTGGAAATTGGTCCCATTTACAGCTCGAGTGCACATTTTATGAGTATATATTCATCGAACAAAATCAACAATAATCGTAGTGATTTTCTGTCCAAAGTGGACCAATGTGTAAATGGGCCATACTCTATCACCAAAGTAATCTTGAAACGTTTTCATGAGTTCATGACTTCCCACTCACTCTTTCTTGGGTATATTTGTGTGCTCTTGTATCTAAATCCATCACATTTTAAAACAAATTCATTAGTTATCTATTTTCTTGCACGTCAAGTTTTCCGTGCACACCATACATCAAGTTGTCTGGGATTTAAGCGGATAGCTTTAATTGTTTGGAACGAGGCAGCCCCGGATTAAACCGAAAAAAAATATTACACCGCGATCTTTCCCTCCATTATTTAGTTCGTTCATACCGCCATGTTATTTTCTCTTTTTTTCGGGCGTTCTTTTTACAAATTTTTATAACGTGTGGAACACCTACGCGCGATTAGGTCGTAATTGAAAAAGTTTTAATCTTGCCGCGACGTGATTGACGATTTAAAACTAAACGTTAAAGTGCCACAGCAAATACTCTTTCGGATATTCAAATTCTGTTGTCATTTCTATTTTCTTTTTTTTTCACAGGCTGTCAGTCAAGTGATTGGGAATTTATTTTATTTTGTTACATTAATTTTATGTATGGACCGTCATACTAGCTACTTTACAATAATAACTATGATATTGGATTAGCTTTAACCTCAGAGATTTTACTGCAGAGGCCGGCAACAGGGACATTGATGGAAGAACGTGAAAATGTGGGCCGAGGTGAAGCCGAGGCACATATACGTTAGTCCATCAATGCCTGATTGCGGCCAAGGCTTGTAATAGTACTTTTCTCAAAGAATGCGCAAAAATTCAAACTAAGTACTATGTAAATTCTAGAATCAATGACGAACAACATTTAATTTTTTACGCATCAATATGTTAATTTTGAATAATTCTATTGATAGTTCGTTCCATTTTTTAATTACACGACAGATATGAGTTTTCACGGTAATTTATTTGGCCGCTAAACAGTACAGATATGGATTTTCTTACTAATATTGCCGGCTGCTGCTGACCAGTACAGCAATTTCGATTTATCTAGAAGAAGGCTGTCAAAATAATATTCGAATTTCCAAGCATGTTCCAGTATTTTGGTCTGAGGCTTTAACGTAGATTGATCCTGAAATAAGTACCTACATTAAAAATTAGAGACTGAAAATAGCGTTAAATAAATAAAGTATCGAATTTACATTCACATCAAAGACTTTAAACCATAGATTTATTATCTACGCTATAAACAGTTTAGACACGCTTAGCTTGTTAAAACAAGGATCGGTTTATCAGGCTATCAAGTCCTACAAGACTGTTATTAAGATAGTCAAACTGAAAGACGCCTTTGAACATTCTAATTGTAATTCCCGATCACGCTTACTTAATATTAATACACCTATGATTTACGCCATTCCTTACACCAGCAATACAATTATTTTCCTAATTAATATCTCGATTCATCAGCAGAAACCAGTTATAAAACTGAAAACAATGTAAAATTGAAAATAAAAAACAAAGTCGTAAGTTATCTTGTAAAGCTAGGAACAGACAAGTAGAGGCGGTAATTCATGTTAGCTGTCACAGTACTGGTGACAACTGGTGCGGTCTGAACACAACTTTATAAACTACACGCTTAGCACCCTAGGGAAGCAGACATTTTGAATTACTGTCAGAGGAATAAACGAATCAACTGTACCGGAGACTGGGAGTCTCTGAGAGTGGTGACACTTGTACCAACTCGTATGTTCCGTAAAGATTGATAACGGTATGTTAAGATGGTTTGGACATATAGAGAGGATGGACGAGAGGAGATTGACGAAACAAGTATACGAAGCGAGTGTGGATGGAAGAGTTGGAGGGGGACTACCTCGGTGAACGTATCGCAATCAAATCACAGACGTTCTAATAAATTGCCAGGTTAAGAGTACTCTAAACCGACGAGCATGCATGACGAAGTTAATAAACGTAGGTAGATGAAGCAGAAGAGGTGTGTCAGGATCGTAGCAGGTGGAAATCCAGTCTCTGCCTACCCCAATGGAACACAGGCGTGATAATATGTGTGCATGCTCCACGCTATAGGCTGTAGGCATTCAGCCCAGCTACTAACCTTGCTGGGATGCTGGGCCACAAAATATCTTCGTGTGCCCGGTGGCTGCTGGTCCTTCTTGATACGACTGGAAGGAACAATAGTTTGTTGCACCCTGAGCATGGCCAATAACTCTTCTCCGGCATAACCATCCGTCCATGGCGAATATTCTGGCACGGAAGGGGTCCAATCTGGGTCAATGGGACGTTGCTTGGCGTATCCCTCTGATGTTAGCATAGGGAAGGAAGAATGTAAGAAGCAAGGATGGGGCCCGTTGTGCACTCACCCTGCTACTGGGCAGACAGAGGGGGGACTGAGTCCGTCCCTGCCTGCGTCGATTTCGTAACCGCAGTAGGAGTGCTGTGGTTCTCGCGGCTCTTATTGGGACAAGGGTCTTGACTTCATCACTCGGACCGCAAGGAAGAAAACCTTTATAAAAATTACGAGAGGATAGGGCCTGCCGAACAGTCAAGGCCCGTGACGGTGACGAGTAGTGTTCTGCGCGCACCACCGAGGAGGGTGTGGCCGACGTAAGGTCTCACGTGGACTGACGGGGAGAACGGCTTTCTAGTGGCGAGCCGGGACCTGTCGGGGGTGGTTGGCAAATGCAGTCTATCCCACGACCCCGGCCAAAGGTAGTTCAAGGAACACGCCGTGGTGGTTTTAGTCGGTAAGAGTAAGAGTACGGTCGACCGCGCGTCGGTAGTACCTAATGCTAATGCACTTTGACATTAGCAGCATCTTTATTTCGTAAGCAGTAAGGGCGGTTTTCGAATTGAAGTGTTACCACTGCCATGCAGTCGACTGTACGACACTGCCCATGAGGATTTCCACACGGAAAAAAAGCTACTATTGAGCCGCTTAAGCTATTTTAACATAGCTCGTGTAGATATGAAAGATAATAGATGAATGACCATACCTATAAGATTTTCTTATAATCCTGCCGGAGAAAATCCTTCCAGAGACATTTTTTTTTTCAGAAAATGCTAATAATGTCGTCACATTCTTTGTTGCAGCTGCATACACAACCATAAATTTGTTCTAGATTTTTTAAAGAAGACAATATTTTGTTGCATAGGTATACGACTTGCTTGATAAGTGTTGCTCCCATAATTTTTCAAAAATTCATCCGCTCTATACTGTTTTTAATCTAAGCACTTGTGAAAACTAAAAAAAAAAAACTCTATGATAAATGTAAAGTGAAAGTGAAAGTGAATAAGTGTAATATTCGGTGTAAAAAGCAGTGTCCTTACACTCCCCACAATTTTGTCGTGTATAATATTTATCAAGTAAATGTTTGTTTTGCCTGCATTGTCATGCCACCCAAAGCCCCGTGAAGGATTTACGAGATCCGACCTTTTGAGTTGATACCAAGTTTTTAGCAAATAAAGATATAAAGAAGGATTTATTGCACACTTCTTATGTAAGAAGTTGTTTATGTTAAAGTGAGAATTCGAATTAAAAATGCCTGTTTGCTACAGCTACCACAGATTATAGTTATTATGTTTACAAAAATTTCAATCAGCTTGTGATAATAAGACTAGATCTCCATGACTGGATGAGATTGCTGAAAGTTTGACATTTATCTAGAGACCTTTAGACCAATTTATCTAACAGCCAAAATTAATAACCGATCTATCCACGATTTGCCCTACTAGAGATAGGAATTTGACATACGTACATCGAAGATACGGAACCCTAAAAAACAACTCATCTGTCAAACTTAATTAAAATACTTCTCATTTATAATTACGTATTTAACTTGTATGTGTTTAAAATAACTAATTAATAAATATTTAGAACTACCTAATAATACCTATGATTAATGTTTTGTAACCAAATATTAATTTATTCAATCAAATATGCAAATTCCGTCACAAAATTAATATAAAATTTTAAATATGGAATTTATATAACGTTACTCTCACTAATTAGTATTATAATTAAATATTAGTTAACAGCTTGTTAGCATGATTTATTATTTTATTAGTTATCGTAATTTAATATTATTATAATAAAGATTCTTAGGTTTTCGCGATCACTACACATTATAATAAAACAAAGTTTAACCGGATTAAATCTCGTATATTATTTAAATTGGTTTCCCTGACGTTTCGAAAGCTTTGCAGCATTTCAAAAACAATATTATTTCATTTTAATATTATTATCTTGAGTAGCCACCGCGAATCGGAAAAAAGTATCGTAGTTTATGGTACCTATAACATATTATACAAGTTTTAACATATATACAAATAAAAACTTTTTAACAAAAAATAAAACCGACTTCAAAAACCTTAACTAAAAAGTAAAGAATAATCATTGTATGTATTTTAAAATCTTAACATAAACAACATTTTTAAGGCGGCGCGTGGTTGACCCTTTGCGTCATGTAATGTACAGTCGAGCGCAATATCTATAGTAAAAACAGTTTATGTGAACGTACATGAAAATCACGCGCCGCCTTCAAAATGTTGTTTACGTTAAGATTTTAAAATACATACAATGATTATTTTTTACTTTTTAGTTAAGGTTTTTGAAGTCGGTTTTATTTTTTGTCAAAAAGTTTTTATTTCATACTTTTTAGTTGAGGGTTGATTCATAAAAATTTGAGAATATATTTTTTATTAACCTTTGCTATCCCACTGCTGGGCAAAGGTCTCGCTCATGTTCTTCAAAACTTCCAATCACTATCGTGAAAAAAAAACACGCATATCGGCCAAGAATTCTCAGAAAAACGAACCAATGAGCAGATCATCTAACTCAACCTAAGTCAATAAAATTTATATGGGACCACCGCGCGGACTTTCTCTACCAAATAAAAAAACAACCACGTAAATCAACCCACAAATCTCGGAGTAATCGGTGTACATACATGAAAAAAAAAAAAAAAAAAAAAAATACCCGCGGAATGCATAACCTCCTCCTTTTTTTGAAGTCGGTTAAATAATACGAAATATGCAACCCAACGAAAAAAAAGTTTGTAAACACGTTATTTTCTACAGTTTGCATTTTTCCCATCGCTTCAGTCCGCTTGGCCAAACCAAAGACATTTCTAATACCTTTATGGGCCAAACAAGCTAATTCAATTTAAATTCAACTGTTTTTTATTTCAAATAAACGTATTGCAGGCACTTTTGAAACGTTGAACTCTAGTTGCAGTTGATATTTTTGCTACCTACAAAAATGGACTTGCCATAGCTATTCCCGATTCGACGAGCCGTCAGTTTTACGCGGTACACCCGTTCCCAATCTACAAACAACAAGGAATTCCACGACTGGATCAAGTTCTGTATCAATCGAATTTGAATTCGAGTTAGTGTCAATTCATACTCCACACACATACATCACAAATTTTTTTTTTAAACTGTAATTATTATTCACTATTTGTGTTAAACTAATGGGAGACAACACTGATTTCTGTAACACAGGTTTGTACAGTCGAGGAACGAAAAGGTTCGTCAATTTTCAAATTGATTCCGCGAGTACATGTTACCTTTTCAAACTGCGAACGAGAGATAATTAGGTGCGTGTACGTACAACTGTCAAAAATAGATCTTAATGTGACGAACCTTTTCATTCCTCGACTGTACCTAGCTCAGAAGTCAGGGACTTTACAGGTAATTTTATTTATGTAAAACTTTTTGTGAATAATTTTTTTGTGAAGAATTGACACGAACCAGTCGGGAATAAGGACCCAAGCAAATATCACTAATATCGAAATCAACTGAATAACCTTAATTTTGAAATTAAGAACACGAGCGAAGTGGTCGTGGTCCACAACTAAAAATATACCTAAATGTTTAAATTCGGTTGCGCTTGCATCGATCGTCGCCGGTCGTCGTCGCAGGTGGACTCCGCTTACGTGGGACCCATCACCTGGCGCGACCTATATTTTATTTATGAGCACGAATCCGGTGAGCATAGGGATGTGGCGATGTATTTATCGATATTTTATGCATTGATTAGTAAAAGGTGGAGGATAATTTTAGTAAATTGCAATCATTGGTGCTATTAGTGTTTGAAATATTGATCTGCGCTAGGACATCTATTTTATTAACATTTTTGCTTTTAATATCGACGACTTGTAAGAAAGTGATGAAAAAGTAACCATGGAATTAATTTCTCGTTCTTCTCCATTTGTTTTTGGAACGCAGCAGTAGCTACTTCTCGATAAGTGTGAAAAGCTAAATGGTGTAGTAATAGGTTGATAAGTTATTTGGCTTTGACTTTTATTTTTGTTGCTAGCGTTAGTAGGACTTTTATACACCAACATATTTATATCCTTTTAAGATACCAGGAAGTTTAAAATATAAAAACTAAAGTATTACGACCGCAGAACAACTATTCTATACCAGCTTCTTTTATTTCCATATTTCTCTCTTTCTTAAGACCATAATATATATCTTATAAAATCAGAAAAGTTTATTACGTACGTAGTTTAACATTTAAAAGAAGATATTTTAAACTTATTCGCGAAATGTAAGTCAAAAACTTTGGGTGATAACATCTGCGGCGCTTAGTTCTGATTTTAATGTTCAAAGTTATGCTTCAACTTTGCCTTAATCCAGAAGTTCGACTTTTACAATACAAAAAAGGTACTTTTATTTGTAATAGTAGTTGTTGAAATGGATCAAATTTGAAAGCTTGATTAACTTATGTCTCAACTCACCTTGACATTATGAGTGTTATTATGAGTTATGTGTTGAGTGTCCAGAGTGCAAACAGTATGTTGATGTGATGTTAAAAATCCTGATATTATGCTCAACATTAGTCAACACATAATACTTATACTTACCCACTTATTCTGAACTTTGTAGTAATCACAAAAGATTTTTAAGAATATCGACATTTCTCATCACTATTCGTAAGCCCAATAAGACAATACAGCGCTAAGTGTTCACCCGTAGTTATCCGTTACGGTGCTTTTACAAAAAATATCCTCTCTCAAGATACCCCAATGATACCCAATAATATCTTAAAGGGTTCTATTGAATTAATTTGAGCTAAAAATATAGCCTTTACGGACCCTACCCTTTCGTTTTTAATGAAGGCAATCTTTAGATTTTTTTGCGATTTATGAAGCTTTACCGATATTGGTTACGAAAGAGGTTTAATAATACAAAATGTTAACATGATATTAAGAATTTTTCATCACATTTTTTTTTTCTCATAGAGTAAGCAAGCTATTGATGGATGTGAACGCTTTGAAATCCGCGATCTTTATCCGCAAAGAGACGATCGATTTGCCATTTAATTTATCTGCTTTATGTTATTAAATCAATGTTTGGATCCGTTAGCATCAAATGCTAATGAATCCCCTAATTCATATTTCCATAATGCCCACGCTTGGCAGACAAATTGGTGAACGCAGTAGACATCCTCTCAAAGTCAAAAATAAATATACCTACCTATATTTAATTTTTGACTTTGAGAGGATGGCTACTGCGTTCACCAATTTGTATGCCAAGCGTGATGACTATGACTTTATGTACATAATTACATATATCTAAAATATTATGTACATACATGTCAAATAACCAGATGCCAAGCTTCACTGTAAGTATACATTATCATATTGCACCAAAAACAGGTGAGAAATCGATAACCTAGATGGTATATAAACGGAAGAGTACGCATCAAACCAAAATAACTTGCACTCGAGATGAAAGCCAGAACATCCACACATCCAAGCATCCACACGTCCGGTGATCGATTGAATTTGACATCCATCACAATCAGATTTACAACCAACAACCATATTTAGTGATGTTTAACAGTTTTGTGATTGTTTTTATGGTTCCGTACCTCAAAAAGAAAAAAAACGGAATAGATAAACAGAAAATAATATAATAATAATACTGCTCCATTTTACAGGCATGTGTACTCCGGCCATAATAGCAAGTGTTTGTCCGTAGATACCCCAGGGGGTTCAAGCGTAATAGCGAATGTCCGTAGATCCCCCAGGAGGTCCAGGGGGGATAGCGAGTGTCTAAGGAACCCCTATGGTGTTTAAAGAGGGGCCCAAGTGAAATACTCGATGATTATTATTATTATTTATAAACATTTTATTGATAATTAGTTAAAATTATACCCTTAATACCCTTTATACAGCAGTGAATGCCTAGCGGTTGAACGCTTGCCTTCCATGCAGGAGGGTGGAGTTCAATCCCGGCCCGCACCTCTGACTTTTCGAATTAATGTGCGGATTTATATTCGATTATCACTTGCTTTAACGGTGAAGGAAAACATCGTGAGGAAACCTGCACACCAGAGAGTGCTCCATACAGTTCTCAATGGTGTTTGTAGTCCGCCAACCCGCACTAGGCCAGCGTGGTGGACTAAGGCCTTAGCCTTCTCATAATGAGAAGAGGCCCGTGCCCAGCAGTGGGACAGTAATGGGCTGGTTATGTTATGTTTTACGCTTATAGGATCACTTTGTAGTCCGTATTTTTTTTGCAGTGGGATAATCCTCATGGACGCACTCCACCCGGGGTAGGTGGAGACAGTGTCGATTGCACAAAATTTGATTTACTGGTATGCATTATGAGGGAGGGGTCGCGGGGGGCTACAAAACTGGCACTTCTGAACGTATCTACGCGGCAGCTACAGGCATGCCAGTGTCATGTCAGTGTGTGTGTGGGGGGGGTACATTAAAAGAGCCTCCACGAGTGGCGATATTTAATGAATCGCTCGGTGCACTGGGCAACCAGCCCCGCTACCAACCTGCTGACTGGCTAATCTTTCTCCAACGGAATGAGCTGTTATAATTATGTAGCTCATGTCGACACGATAGAAGAAGTGTCGCTCAAATCTGTCTTCTTCTTCTCTTCTTATTTTGTCTCATCAATTCAGCTACAAATTCTTCTGAGAGTAACAATATGACACTATTTAATTCACTTTGAATGCTTTCCGTTGAAGCAAAACCTAGAAAAAGTTCTGCCAAGACGTCGGTATCGTGGCGTACTGGCTCGTGTATAATGCTTGCAAGTTACAGGCATGCCAGTAAGCAAATTGCATGCAAGTTTACTTGCAAATGTATACACAGTGTGCCAGTTACATCCATATGCCATTAGCTGGCATGCCAGCTACTGGTCCATTTTACAGGCATGTGTATTCCGGCCATAATAGCAAGTGTTTGTCCCTAGATACCCCAGGGGGTTCAAGCGTAATAGCGAACGTTCGTAGATCCCCCAGGAGGTCCAGGGGGAATAGCGAGTGTCTAAGGAACCCCTATGGTGTTTAAAGTCAAATACTCGATGATTTCGGAACATTATGTCTAGGTTTTTTTACATACCTATAAAACATGAAGCTTTCTTACACTGTTCGTTAGTGATGTCCACAAACTATATAGAGATGTGCTGCTGTCTTAAATTTAATCATCATTCATCATCATCATTTTAGCCGAAAGACGTACACTGCTGGACATAGGCCTCCCCCAAGCATCGCCACAACGACCGGTCCTGCGCTTTCCGCATCCAGCGGGTTCCCGCGACCTTCACCAGGTCGTCGGTCCACCTTGTGGGGGGCCTACCCACGCTGCGCCTTCCAGTACGCGGTCGCCACTCCAGAACTTTACTGCCCCATCGGCCATCCGTTCTGCAAGCAAATTTACTCAGAAAGCACATAATTAAATTGATCAAGAACCATTCAACATATTTTTTGTACGTGGTGTGCGTTTTTGTGTGGTGTATTAGTAGGTATGGTATAAAATCAACTAAGGACCGTAATACAGAACGTTCCTCAAGTACAGTTTGATCTTCAATCACCTGAACGCTACCTACATAAGGATAGAATCGTTACTTGAGCATCGGTCTTATTCCTTTACGGTAATTATAAACTTCAATTCAACAACATAGCACACGAATTTAACCTGAAATAGGAAAGAAATCTTTACTCAAGCTTGGTCTCGACCACAATTGAGTGATTATAGATCAAATCTCTGCTCAAATACCGAAACAGATGACAGTGTAGAATAAAACTAATATCAGCTGAACTGCGATCAATGAATCTATGATTGAGGAATATTCTAAAATTAAATCCAAACTCAAAACTAGTTTATGTGATTGAATAACGCTTGAGGAACGTTCTGTAATACTTTCTGTAATACGTTCTAAGTATCAAAAAGTTTGCACTAGAATTAAAAAGAATACGTACTGGCCGATTTGATGAAAAACAATATTTGAAGGCCATATTTTCATGAAGAATAAATTTAAAAAAAGAAATCTTAATGGCATCTATAATTTTTTTCGTGCCGATGTGGCTAGTTACAGGAAGATTTTATTAATCAAAGAGTTTGCATTCTTTTATAAAAAATCCGCGAAATAATATAAAACCTCTTCTGTAGTCTGTCGCATTAAAAAAGTGTATTATGCATGAACGCTGTAACTTATTAAATGAATGTTTAAAATTACTTACACAATGATCGTACAATGTTATATTATGTACACGTAGCTCACAGAATTGATAATGAGAATTGCCTTCCTTCATAAGACCTGGAAATTAGGCATGGGTAACTCCGGATACATCTATATCTTCGGATATTTATCCCAAAGTTTCACTTTCAGTTTCAAAAAAATTTAAAATACCCTATATCCGAGTAACTCCGACTGCCGACATTCGACACTGACGATAACGATATGAAACAAAAAACTAAGTTTACTAGTATAGTATTATATTATCTGTGGTTTAGATAATAATAATTTATTTTTCTCTCTTCACAAAGGGTGGCTTAATATGTAACTTAGATTTACGTGAACAAATAGGCGCGTATAAGCTCCTTTGTGAGAGACTGGAGTCCGTACTAGGGAAACCGTAACGTACCGTAATCATTGTACATAATACTTGCTTTTTAAATACGCCTTTAAATATTTTTATTTGATAGACCGTCTGTAAACTATGAAAGAAAATCAATTATCACGTTACTGTAGTCACCGCTAAGAGGCTTTTAATGATTTTAAACTCAAGAGCACGTCTAAACGAGTCGTTTTTACGATTTGAAGAACGTTTTCTTAATAATTCTTCTCCAATATTTTTGATTATGTTTATATTACATAGTGTAATTAATTTGTAAAGTTATGTCTAACGCGGACAATAAGCAAATTGCATGCATGCCAGTTATATGCATATGCCATTAGCTGGCATGCCAGCTACAGCACCATTTTACAGGGTTATGTATTTTGGCCATAATAGCAAGTGTCTGTCCGTAGATACCCAGGGGGTTCAAGCGTAATAGCGAATGTCCGTAGATCCCCCAGGAGATCCAGGGGGAATAGTGTGTGCCCATGGATCCCCAGGAGGTCCAAGGCGAATAACGAGTGTCTGAGGAACACCAAGGTGTTTAAAAAGGGGCTCCAAGTGAAATACTCGACGATTTCGGATAATTATGTCTAGGTTTCCTTACGTTACCTATAAATTATGAAGTTTTCTTACACTGTTCAGTCAGTGATGTCCACAAACTATATAGAGATGTGGTGCTGTATTAAATTTACTCACCATTCATTATCATCATTTCCGAAGAAAGACGTCCACTACTGGACATAGGCCTCCCCCAAGCATCGCCACAACGACCGGTCCTGCGCCTTTCGCATCCAGCGGATTCCCGCGACCTTCACCAGGTCGTCGGTCCACCTTGTGGTAAATCCCAACTCAAAACTGTTTCAGTGATCAACGCTTGAGGAACGTTCTGACAGAACGTTCTGTAAACGTACCTACTAAGTATCAAAAAGTTTGCAATAAAATTAAAAAGAATACTAACCGGCCGATTTGATGAAAAAAAATATTTGAAGGCCATATTTTCATGAAGAATAAATATAAAAACCGGCCATGAGCATGTCGGGCCATGCTCAGTATTATAGGGTTCCTTAAGTAGGTCTAATTACAAACGAATCAAATCGAATATTAATCATTTTTATTTTAGTTTTTGCAAACAGCGCCACCTAGCGCTAAATTTAAGTCTAATTAATCTAATTTAATTTATTTAAATTTAGCGCTAGGTGGCGCTGTTACTTTGTGTTATCAATATAACACAAAGTTTATTTTTGTGATTTTTTTAAATAGAAAGTTACTAAAGGAGCATTATTTGCTAAGATCATTTTTATCTTAGGTAAATGACCTATGGACTAGGACGTCTTAAGTATTTTTCAGTTTTCTCACTATAACTCAAAAATTTATAATCACATTATACTCGAAATAATTTTAAAAGAGAGTTTTTATAAAAGTCTATCAAGGTGGAAGATTACAAGTTTCTACGTTGCATAGTTTGGAAATGGCAGGGGGGGGACACATTGTAAGCCACTTTGGTGGGCTATATTTCGCAGATGGTACACCTGATAAAAAAGTGATGTATGAAACATTACCTTCATTTTAGTAGAACTATTCAATGATACCCCACACGAGGGGGTGCAGCGAAAATAAAATTTTCATCCCCATTTCACATGTATGGGCGCCACCCCTAAAATACGTTATCAAGATTTTTTTATTCTTTTAAAATTGAGATCTATATCTAAACCATTTTTCAACAAAATTTCATTTACTTATGTTTATAACTGTAGAAGTTATTAAGCTGTAAAGGATTAGGACAGACGGACAGACGGACAGACGGATAGACGGACAGACGGACAGACGGACAGACGGACGGACATGACGAAACTATAAGGGTTCCTTGTAGGACTACGGAACCCTAAAAAGAAATCTTAATGGCATCTTTTAATTTTTTCGTGCCGATGTGGCTAGTTACAGGAAGATTTTATAAGCAAAGAGTTTGCATTATTTTATGAAAAACTCCAATAAATAATATAAAACCTTTTCTGTAGTCTGTTATTCAGAACGCTGTAACTTAACAAATCAAAGTTGATAATTACTCACGAAATGATGATGGTTCAATGTTATATTATTTATTTAAATTAAGTAACTTATTATTTTATAAAAAAAAACATAGATTGGGTTAACAATTTATTATTTTTCTGTTGTGACTGGATCCATGGATTTCTGTATTTTTTTCTTATTGATGAGTGCTTTTATCCCCTGAATTATTATGTGACCTTTATGATACAAGTTGGATGCTAGGTATTTCTTTAGGTACCCGCGCGGTTGCCTCCCTTCGGGATCATTCACCCAGGGCCACAATTCACGTAACTAAAAAGTGCAGTTGCAGTGCAATTGCAGTTAAGTTTTGATCAAAATAACGCTTTTCGTATGTTTACCTTCAGCGGTCGCTGTCAGATACGAACTGCAGTGTCACTGCAACTTGATCGGCGCGTCATGAACTCATGAAATTACGTGAATAAGGACCCTGGGCGACCGCCCAATTTGATCCTGCGGAGAATACGTCACGTGTCGATTCTCTAGTTCACGCATAAAGGTATTATATTACGTTAGTATAGAAATGTCTTTGAGTTCACGAACTAGACTTTTTTTAAACTATCGCTCTCTAGTAGATACAAGACAGGGATGGCAACAATTTTATAATCGTCAAATGAGTCGGAATTTAGATTTCCATACAAGTTTTGTCGTGATCTCAGAACGTTTCGACTAAAATACAAGGAAATTTAACACGTAATGTAGCCTATGCCCGCGACTTCGTCCGCGTGAATGAGGTTTATTCCCCCATCGTGTCGTTTTTGTCCCCCGGGAACTGTTCATCTTCCTAGCCTATATGATAATGCGGGTTATGTTCTATCTGTATGCCAAATATAATTATAATCGGTCCAGCCGTTCTTGAGTTATAAATGATGTAACTAACCCATGTTTTATACAACGTGTATCAGAAATGCGTGGTCATATTTGAAGAGCTTATTCGGGGGATGCTATCGAACAAACAACTTTGACTATGGGACCAACCCCGAAATCACGAAAACAATATCACCTGATCCTTACATTTTGTCGAGCGACATCGATGATTTAGTAGGGAACAGCTGATATTTTTTTCGCGATTTCAGGTTTGGTCCGATAGTAAAAGTTGTTCTATGCTATGCCCTGAATGAGCTCTTAAAATATGACCACGCATTTCTGATACACGTTGTATATTAAGATTAGTAAAAGAGAGCGATAGTTTAAAATATGTTTAGTTCGTGAACAAGAGAATCGACTCCAATGTCGACATGTTTGTCTGTTCGTAGGTCTGTGGTCAATTCTAAGAATAGATCAACTCTTCTCTCCATGGTTATCGAAGTAGATTAATAATTAATGGATTATTTAATCAAACGTAAAATCAGGTGTAAGTAACCTTTTACATCATAACATCGCACTGCAAGAATTTTCGATCCCTTTTGCGGTCTGTATACACATTTCTAAAATTTGAAAATTGCATATCGTGTGCATAGACGAAAAATTTGTGTGCATTTGATGTAAAACTTTTTGTGAAAAAAAATTATTTATTTATAGACGAATACAAAAGGCGGACGGAATCTCGCTAAACAATAAGTAAAGAACCCATAGTAAGACGGTTCGCTTTAAAGTACGGGCTGGCACGCACACATTCACACCTATAGCACGGAACAGATAATAGTACACCCCTAATTCCCCTATATGTGCCTACTTATATTAAGACAAACAGCCGCGATTACACAATAAAACTTGTGTGACGGTAGTCGTTGTCGTAGTAACTAAAATAACAATATGCCGTCCGGTGGGTTAATATTATGCTGTCGAAATTATAGTGGGCTTAGAATAAAATGGCAATAGGCTCGCCCCCTATTACATGGGACTATAACATAACTGGCGAAATGTGGGTGTGCTATTACACCTCTGCCTACCCAGGCGCGGTTCCAGCCCAAGATTTTGGGGGGGGTCAGTTTGTCTTACGTACAGTTTCAAGGTACAAATGTACCAACAAAACCAGTTTTTTTTTTTTTTACTCAACAACGACTACCAAATTTTTTGGAGTTAGTAATTATACTACAACTGGAAGCAACTATTTTGTTGTATATTAATACAACAAAATAGTTGCTTCCAAAATGCGCGTTGACAAAGAAGAAACTATCGGCGAGTAGAACCGCGAGCGAAGCGAGCGCGAAATATTACATATTTATGCGAAAAGTTGACTTCAATTTAAGTCTATTTTTTGGACTTTTAGGCTATGTACTACTCGTGCAGATAAAGAATGAGATTGAAAATGGCGGCATTTGTATTTTCCTCTCGCTCACAAGTAAAGTATTGTGTGAGCATGAGATAGAATAAAAATACCACCATTTTCAATTCCATTTATCATCCGCGCCGAGTGATATACTTAATATAAAAATGTAGCACAACAGAAGCCCAAAATACACATTAATGAGGAAGCGCGAGCGCAACGAGCGCGAAATTTTGATTTGTATTTATTTTTTCACCTCCAAAGCTTCAATCGCTATAGTGTCCAATCGCAACGGCAGGCTCGTGCAAAGTAGCGCAAACCGTTCAACAAAATGAAATATCGCCGTCGTGTGTGATATTATTTATCATTGAATTGGAAATTTCATTCATACTTTATTTTGAGCAAAATAATACCCATTACCCATGCTGTAACTTTTAGACTCGGCATGGTATTTTTTTTTTTTTTTTTTTTTTTTTTTTTTATGAAAATATTTTTTGGTAAAAATTAACCTATGTTAAAAAGTAATGAATTCTACTCTCGATTCTGAACAAACTAGTTTCAGGTTTCGAGTTAATTCAATAACACATTGTATAAGGTCTAAACCTTTAAAGATTTTGAAAATAGCCTGTGTTAAGCTTGTTATATCATGGATCTACGGACTGCGACATCAGTCCGGTACCTGATATCATCGTGCTATTATAGTGATCATACGGGCAGAATCATGAAAAATAATCGAAGCTTCAATGTAAACATTTATGATTAGTTTTGTAGGAGACACTACACTTACCTACCGTTATTGTGTCGACGCCGGCTGTCGCTGAAAACCAGCGCTGTGTCTTTGCTCCGTGCATGAGGCACAGCAATATGCTGAGCGGTGGCCGTTTTGCGCGGATGTGACGCATATCTTACCACACTTCTTGGCTCTGTACCTGTATTTGTCTGTGTTCTTGAATTTTTGCGTCACGTTTGAAGCAAATAAATATTTTTTATTTCTTAAAGAAAAACTTTTTACCTAATTATGTAGTTACAGCTTTGCGCCCCTTTTCCATCAATTCGATGTACATGTAGCTCACCGAGTTGAAAAAGAGAAATGCTTTCTTTCATAAGACCTGGATATCGATATTATATTTTACTCGATCAAAGCCCTAATAAAAATGAAGCTAGATGTAAAATCGATTAACCAGTATTTACTAGATACATATTGACAGGTCTCCACCCCGCCTATGTACTAATAACCTAAACAATGAATTATGTATGTATGTCACCACGCTCCAGTAACTTACGGGGCCCTGACGTGACGTCAAATGCGTTTGACAAGCTTGATCACAAAGCCATAACCACAGAAATAAATATAGAATGGTTGTAATCACAATTTTACTTGCGATTCATGCGTGGTAACTTTCGAACAAACTACGCCTCCCATATTGACGTCATTAATTTAAAAAAAATAACTTTAATCAAATGTACTTTACAGCTTTTGTTTCTACAGTTAGAAACAGCACAATAAGGCATTTTTGCGGGTTTTTGTTACAGTGTTTTCAGAAACAAGTCATAAGGCGTACTGAGAAAGGCTTTGAAATGCCCTGCACTTTGGTGCAGTGTTAGCACGCGCGCCCCGCCCACTTTTTCATTCTATCTATCTATTTCTGTGGCCATAACAGTAGACATCGGCTAACTAGCTCCGGTAAAAGATTGTTTAAGTAATATATCAATCCAAGTTAAGATATGTGTACGATTAGTGTAGCGGCTGGAAACGTAACGCGATAACATGCTTGCATAGCAAAAGCGATCCAGTGACGTTTCCTCCGGACAGTCGTCTGCCTCGTGCCGTAGTGTAAACTCGTGTACCTATACATGTAATTCGGGACTGAAATAATATATTTCAGTGAAGTAGTTTTCGTGTTCTTTATTCATCTCTTAACGGAATACCCTTTCTGATCTGGAAATCTGAACAGAGCAAAGCATGTCACAGTGCTTGCCTGCACAACACACATATAATAAACCCCATAATAGGTAAACTGGTGACCCCGACGTGATATCCATATCCGCTTAATATATCCGGGACTGAAGTAACTTTACGTTGCATGCTATGTCTGAGATAGATAACTGCGGCTTCTAACGGCCAAAATTAATATCCAATCTATCCACGATTTAGCCTACTGGAGATAGAAATTTGACATATTTTATATGGAGCTTATGTCAAATTCCTATCTCTAGTAGGGCAAATCGTGGATAGATTGGACATTAATTTTGGCCGTAAATAAATCCACCAGAGTGAGGCTGGATATATTGTAGCCAATTTAATAGATCTGCGGAACGATTAAATGACACAGTAACATAATAATTGATTTCCTATCATATTTTACAGGCAGGACTGTCCATCAAATGAAAAAATATGAAAGGCGTATTTAAAAACTATATATTATGTACAATGATTATCTAAACTTCGTTTTTCGTTCCATATCGTTGTCGTCAATGTCGGGCGTCGGAGTTACTCGGATATAGGATATATGTTTATTTTTACAAGCTTTTATTTTTTTGAATGTGAAGGAGTGATACATATCCGCTTTGGGATATACAGGGTTATTTGTAAAACACCGTTATCCTCTCAGGACTATGTTACTAACATCATAAACAACAACTTTTGTTCTATGACTTTTAAAAATTCATCAGATTTTCATACAAAAATAAAAATATTTAAATTGAACGCTCTAAATGCTACGAAGTCCATGCGAAGCAAAAGAAAGCGCGATAGTTAAATAGCGAGGGGAGCGGGGTTAGGGCGGCGGGGGCGCTTGAACTTGACCTATTTACGGGCGGCTCTCAGTCGGTCGGTCGCTTTGATGCGCTTGCGTCGCGGCAGACGTAGGTAGGTACAGCAAAATACAGAGTTGAAATGTGTTAGATAGGACAACAAAATCTTGAAGGTATGTTTTTGGTAAACGCATTATGTTTTGTAAAAAGTCATAGAACAAAAGTTGTTGATTATGATGTTAGTAACATAGTCCTGAGAGGTTAACGGTGTTTTACAAATAACCCTGTATATCCGAAGATATAGATGTGTCCGGAGTTACCCATGCCTACATGACAGGTTGCCGTATTCAATATAGTTTTGTTGCTCAACAGTTGGTCAACACATCCTGAATGATACAGGAAACAGTGGAGCTATTGACCCTGCTACACAACAACCACAACAACAACATGCTAGCAACATGTTGACAACTCAGTGTATTTGTAAACAACAAAAGCATATTCAAAGTTTCAAAGTTCAAAGTTGTTCAATGTTTTAAAAATATTTTTTGTATGAAAACTTGCCAGCCGTTATTACAAGACTGTCAATTTATTAATTAGGTCACAGATAATATAATACTATACTAGTAATTAGGTACTAGCTGACACCCGACCTACTAGTTCACACATCTTCGGTCCCGCGTATTGTCGATAAAAAATATTTTTCATACATAATTACTAATTATACATAATTATTGTATATATTTGGTATATATTTATGGATATATATTAGAATTTATTTTATATATTTATATATGTAATATTTCCTATGGTAGGTAAATATTTATTTATTTATTATATTAAATATTAGTAAACTTTATGAAAGTGCACCACATACTGCCCCCATCTATTTTTCACGTCTTCCTTGTCCAACCAAAGGTTGTCTGGAAGATATCGCTATTAGCGATAAGACCGCCAATGTACCCTTATTTTACATGTTAGTCCTAAGTTTAATAATGTTATTGGTGTACAATAAAGAATATTCTACCTATTCTATCTATATTCTACTTTACCACCCCTTTTCAGCCCTTTAGGGGATAAACTTTCAAAAATCCTTTCTTAGTGCTTACCTACGTTAACTGTGGAACTCCTGTGCAAAATGTCATGTGTCAAAGTCAATGTCAAGTGCAGTTGCAGTTAAGTTTTCATCAAAACAAACGCTTTGCGTATTCTCCTACGAGGAAAGAACCTACTTAGCTACTTAGTATTCTCCTACGAGGAAAGAACCTACTTGGTATTCTCATAACATCGGCGATCGCTGTCAGATACGAACTGCAGCGTCACTGCAACTTGATCGACGCGTCATGAAATTACGTGAATTAGGGCCCAGTGCCCTGTTTATCAAAAGTTACAAGTCTACAAGCTACAAATTACAAGAACATTTTTACAAAACTAAACTTGTAAACTACAAGCTACAAGTGATTCCTCTCGTATTATCAAGTGGATTTTCACACATGTATTTTTGGTTTGTTTATCAAAAAAAATCTTGTAACTTGTAGCTTGTAGCTTGTTGCTTACAAGTCTAAGAGTGGCCGATGACTCTTAATACTACTTTACAAGTGAACAAGAAACGTTTTTTTTTACTATTTCTAGCCAAAATGTGGTCAAATGGTTCCAGTAACGATGAAGAAATAAGAATTACTAGCATACAAGCAAATAATTGTACCCAAATTAAAACGACCTACGAATTAAATATAAAGGTTAAATACAAACGGCACAATTGGGCTTACAATCTCGAATTTGGGCCTATCGGTAGGGACCAGGCCTATCGGTAGGGACCAGGCCTATCGGTAGGGACCAAATGGCCTATTGCAATAGTAAATAGGCCACAACTTGCCGATTGGTAGGATAGGATTCAACCTACCGATCGTGAGTCAGATTGTGCCGTTCGTTTCAGTCTTAAGATTCAGAATTACAGGTAATGAAATGGAACTTTTGATAAATAAATCATTCTGTATTACATGGCAGGCACCACTAATATGAGTGTTTCACCATGAAACATTTACAAATTCCCCCAAATTTGTAAGAGAATTAATAAAAATAATTAATATAACATTCATGGATGATCAGTCTGCCCTTATTTTTTATAAAATTTGCGTAGCGTAACTACCTAATGATAACCTAGCGGCTGTACACTTGCTATTGTATTGCCGTGCAGGAGGGTCAAATTCGAACCCGGCTCGCACAGGACCTAAACCTACTTTTCTAATTCGTGTGCTGATCATAATTTGATTATCTCTTGCTTTAACAGTGAAAGAAAACATCGTGAAGAAACCTGCATACTTGAGCATACTACGCCAGCGTGGTGGCCTTAGTCTTCTCATTCTGAGAAGACCCCATGCTCAGCAGTGGAACAATAATGGGCTGATTATTTTAGTGGTGTATAAAACCAAAATTATGATTATTTCTCGTTTTGTAATTTTTTTCTTTTGATTAAAATGTGACATACTCCAATCATTATAAACTAATAGTTACATCGAATAAGGTTTACAAGACTTGTAATTTCCTAATAAATCTACAAGCTTAGTGAAATTCTTTGATAAACGTAATTTACGTAATTTTTTTTTTTTTTTGTTCTTGTAATTTGTTGCTTGTATCTTCCAGACACAAGTCTTGACAACTAGGGTATAGGATTCACTGGCCACCAAAACAAAACCGCAACAACATGTATGAAAAAATACTTGTAGCTTGTAGTTTCTACGTGAAGTTTTGATAAACGCATCTTTGTAAAAATGTATTATTTTCATTGAAAATGCTTGTAATACAAGGCTTGTAACTTTTGATAAACAGGGCACTGGTCTCTGGTCCGAACCCAATAAAATACGGTCCGTAAAATGTAATTCAGATCCGATGCATTCTTATTTGATTTTAATTCCACATGATATGGCATGCTCATTTAGAACCTTTATTTGGCAACAAAATACTTTTTGTTGTAGGTACCTTTTTGCTCGGATGTCTTCTAGGCCATCGATATGTTAGGATTACTTCGAATCTATATTATTGAGATTTTTACAATAAAGATTTATTTTTATTTTTATTTGATCTTCACTGGGTTTTTAGTAGCACAGGCTGGAAAAAGTACCTACTAGGTACTATCTACTTCTTTAGTTTTCTGTCCAGTTAATTAAACGAAGTGCAAATAAAACTCTCCTCTTATACAAACTTTTATAAAACTTTGCAATAAGTATTGAAATAAAACCAGTGGGCAACTGAAGTTCACACAAGATGGCTGGTGGATCGATTCCACCGATCATTAAAAGTTTTATTTATCAAACGGCGAGTGGCGACGCGATGGCGCGTCTTTTAGCCACCCCCCGGAACATCGCCAAACTTGTACGAATACGAACATGGATGTTTTAAGGATGGAAGTAGCCGTAATGAGCAAGATAATTTATAGATTTTCTGTGTAAATTCGTGTTTTATTCTAATCATTAGAAACACCCGGACGAATAACAAAAGGCGGACGGAATCTCGCTAAGAAAAGATTGTAGCACTTATTTTTTTCTTAAACCCACTATAATTTCGACAGCATTTTACCACACCATATATATATTGTTATTTAATTTGTGACACTACGACATGACGGTAGTCATCACACGAGATTTGTTGCGTAATCGCGGCTTTTTGTCTTACTATGGGTGTGAATGTGTGCTTGCCAGCCATACTTTTAAGCGTGCCGTCTGGCTTAACTATGGGTACCTACTTCACTTATTATATAGCGAGATTCTGTCCACCTTTTTTTATTTGTCCATGTAGGAACGTAAACATAAATACGGCGGGTATTACTCTTATAGGCTTTGTATAATACCCGTAATACCAGGGGTATTACACAAGGCCCATAACAGCATTAGCAGCGTTTTCCGAAGTCCAATAATGTAACTAATCCCAGCAACAAAGCTATTGTAGACAGTGGTGCATCATAGTAGCCATCAGAGCAAATGTCGTTGAATCATTGAGCGATAGCATGACAGCGAAACCTGAAACAAATCTAGGGCCTTCATAAAATGAATGAACGCTTCTACTGATTTTTATCCTCTCACAAGCCATTAACCAGTTTAGAACTGGCCACAAACTCTTGGTATAGAGACTCTAGAAGTGTTTGTCCCTGCTTGGGACTCAATAAGGGTTGAGATGCTTTTATGAGGTTTTTTATTAATAAACACACGAACACTTCTAGAGTCTCTATAATGTTTACATAACGTAGCGCAAGCAAAATGCGTACGATATGCCACTTTCTGCTAACCGAAATTGGTCAGGCACCGGACCAACTTAACTGATTGGAACAATTTTTCGGATGTTTCCTTAACTCAAATGTATGGACTTCGATTTAATTCTTGGTATAAAGCGTGACCAAGAAAGAAGAATCAGGATTTATTTATTAACTCTGAATAAGAATGAATAAATTAGTTCTGTGATTGTATCTGTTTTTTTTTAGTATTTATGTCAGTCAGGAACCTGTGGGGTTCTAAGGTGGACTTCCGTGGGTCGCGGCCGATGTGACAGATGTGCGCTACCCATGCACCGCGGCCGACTCCATAATACCAATATTAAACACTATGTAACACTAGTGCTATTCTTTGCGAAGAGACGTTGCATCTCTATGTATCCTATATCGCATGTACAATGAAGAATGCTCTGAGGAATTGTTCCTCCTTATACCAGCCGCTGACTTCCACCATCGTACCACCCGCCATAAATCTTAATTCCATCCTCACCATCTTGATGGTTGGCGGTCAACTACAGTACGTTTCACACGCCATTTTTTGCCTCGTACAGCAAAACTGTGGAACCAACTTCCGTCTACGGTTTCCACGAACAAATTTGACATGGGAGTCTTCAAGAAACAAGCATACATCTTTGAACGCATGATGTCCATGGGTGGCGGAGATTGCTTCCCATCAGGTGACCCGCATGCTCTTTTGCCCTCCTATGTTATAAAAAATAGTATAATCTGGTGGTCTTCAAGGCTCGAGTGAATAGGTTTTTGATGGGCAAGCGTGAACCATCGTCGACCGCACCATCGCTAAACATCAGGCGTGGTGGCGCTGGCGGTCAAACGCAAACGCATTAGGAATAAATAAAAAAATAAAATATTAAAATGTATGGCGCCACTTCCAAGACCCGCGACAGACATACGGACAACGCCGTACATTTTCATACTGTTGTAGTGTGGCGTCAGCCGCAGCACGTCGCGTCGGTCGTGCGACTGGAACGTGCGTGTCTGGCGTTGTCCTAATACAACGTCATTAGTTTAAATTCTATCACGTGACTATGCGAACATCGCAAGATCGTCCGAATTTAGTTCCTGCGTGACCGCGATCAAACGTACAGCTGTCGGAACTTGCGATGGTAACGTAGTCGCGTTGTATTAGCTCAACGCCTCTGTCGCATGGATCACTATAGTTAGGGACTTTACTCATGACGCGACGCGATGCGAGCGATATCGCATCGATTGTCGACTCGAGTTGTACGTACGTACGTTCTAATTGATACCAAAAATGTTTCCAACAGATTACTAGTTGCGCAACAGAAGTCGCTCATCGATATCCCGAACAGAGAATCGCGTGCAAGTCGAAACAAGTGCCAGCGCTCGCACGCCCCCGTACATTTATTTGAAATAGGATTGCAGGATTCGCAGGTCATTAGAACGTACCTACGTGCAAAATTCGATATCGATATCCTGTGAGAGATTTGTGCCGATATCGCTCACAGATCTCTGTGAGCGATATCGGCAATCGATGCTATTCTGCGTCACGTCGCGCCATGAATAAAGTCCCTTACGCTACTTTGTTGCATTAGCCGCGAGTGCCGCGACATAAAAAATCATTTGCCGCGACCATGAAGTTAGAATAAATCTATAACTTCATGGCCGCGACCCACAGAAATCCACAGTGGGCAAGCAGCATAGATCGCCAGTTTTGGTTTTATTGCAGTTATTTTGATGCGAATTCGATCAACCTTGCGATGTAACAAGTAGGGATGCAAAAAAAACATCGATGTTTCAAAACATCGATGTAGCGATGTGTCAACTCGGTTTGGCTAACCGGTTCAACCCGGGTCAAGCCTAACTCGTATCAAGACGGGCTACGATCTGTCAACTCGGATTGGCTTTTTAACCGCGAACTTATCTACCCGACGCCGTAAGTCGAGAGTCGAGTTCACCCGAACGGTTCGCGCGCGACGCGACTTTACCCGAATGATGAACGAAACGTTCCGAAGTCATTGCGGTTCGTGCACAGTGTACAATTGTACCTACATAATTGTGCACACATACGGCCAAAAAAACTAGCGCATAAGGTGTTGTAAATTTTGTGTTTATTGTTGTTCTTGAAATTATGTCTTGTGTAATTATAATAATAATAATATTTTGGACATTTTACACAGCATCATCTAGTCCAAAACTAAGCATAGCTTGATTATGGGTACTAGACTATGGATCTAATATTTATGTACTTTTTTTGTAAATACCCACGACCATACAGCCCAATAGACGCCTAATGTTGAATATAATGTGTACAATAAATTCTGTCACTTGCTGAGGCGGGGTACTGCAATCCGATTGGCCCTACCAACGTGGCTATTGGTTCCATAGTAAAAGTTGTTCTTAATGATGAGTACAATGACCTGTTTTCGGGAAAGAAGCGATTAAAATTTCAGCATGTATACAACGTGTTATTGATATAACTGAAAACCTCTTAACGGGTCATTGTACTCATCATTATGAACATTTTGTACTATGGGACCAACCCTGAAATCGCGAAAACAAAATCAGCTGAACCCTACATTTGTGTTCACATCAATCGACAAAATGTAAGGATCAGCAACAATATCAGTACAATGACCCCTTAAGAGGTTTTCAGTTATTTCAATAACACGTATGTATAAAAAAGCGATTTAAATAACAAAAAGGTTATATTTTGCGTAAACATATTTTTATTGAATCTTTATAACCCAAAAAAAAGTTTCGTTGTCCTGTATAAATATTAAAATACTTTAATATAATAACTAAAAACACTAAACTTTCAAACCGATAAAATCCCACAATTCACACATTCAATTTCCAAACCGAATGGGGAACTTAGCAACTCGCAATCTACTACGAGTTACCTACCGTCTCAATCTTAGTAGACGGTCGATTCTTTTTTTTTTTTTTTTTTTTATTCTTAACGGGCTTGCGTTTGACCGCCACCTCACCTGATGTTAAGCGATGGTGCGGTCGACGATGGTACACGCTTGCCCAGCAAAAACCTATTCACTCGAGTCTTGAAGACCACCAGATTATATTTCTCGGGAAACACTGACGCCGGCAAGGAATTCCACTCTTTGGCGGTACGCATGATAAAGCTATTAGCAAACCGGTTCGTGCGTAAGGGTGGAATATCTACCATATAACGGTGGCGCATCGCCGTGCGTCTGGTCGTCCGATAATGGAAAGGGCTTGGGGGAATTAAATTGTGCAATTCCAACGCACACTCGCCGAAATGCATTCGATAAAAAACCGATAGGCTAGCAACTCTGCGCCGATGCTCGAGACTTTGTAGTTTGGCGTCGACCAGCGCATCGTTGCCAACGAGCCTCTTGGCGCGCCTCTCAATCGACTCGAGAGCCGCCAGTTGATATTTAGCCGAACCATCACAGAGATGAGAGCAGTACTCCATACAGGACCGAACTTGTGCTTGGTACAAATTGAGCAGCTGTTCAGGTGTGAAGTACCGCCTCACCTTAGAGAGGATGCCCAGCTTTTTGGCAGCAAGTTGAGCCTTGGACTCTATGTATGAGCCGAAGTTTAGGGTGGATGTTAGTGACACGCCAAGAAGCTCAAGGTGGGCAGTTATCGGCACGGATGCATCACAGAAAGTTGGAGTAAGTTCAAATTGACTCCGTTTAGCAGAAAACAGGCACGCCTGGGTCTTAGCAGCATTGAACTTGACCAAGTTAGCATCACCCCATTCGGAGACAACTTTCAGGGTCAAGTTCAAGCGTTCAACCATGGCCTCTCTAAGAGACTGGATTTGCGTCCGACTCGCTCGTGCATTGGATGTGTAACTCTCAACAACGGTGCTGTCGTCTGCGTACCCAAAGGTGCCGGGTCTTAGCAGATCATTTATGTGGAGCAAAAACAAAGTTGCGGAGAGTACTGAGCCCTGAGGGACCCCGGCATTTATAGCCAATTGGTCGGACGTGCAGCCGTCAATGACAACTCGGATCGACCGATCCCTCAGGAAGTCTGAGATCCAATTACACAGATCAGTAGGCAGGCCGAATGAAGGAAGCTTGTTTATAAGGCTATCGTGCCAGACCCTGTCGAAGGCCTTCGAGATGTCAAGAGAAACGGCAATCGCTTCTCCGTGTTTCTCGATGGCCTCGCTCCAAATGTGGGAGGCATACGCAAGAAGATCTCCGGTAGACCGGTTTCGGCGGAAACCGTATTGTCGGTCACTCAGAAGGTCATTAGCTTCAAGGTATCCTAGGAGCTTGTTATTAAGTACTCGTTCCATACTCTTACAGAGTATGGACGTTACTGAGATGGGCCTGTAATTAGCAGGGTCAGCACGACTGCCCTTTTTTGGCACCTTTTTGATTCGGTTTGGTTTAACCGGTTAACCATTCGGTTTACGTAAAATTTTGATACGGTTTACCCGGTTAAGAAAAATCACGGGTTGACCCATCGCTACATCGATGTATCGCTCATAAACATCGATGTTTTAACATCGATGTTGAAATCCTTAACATCGACGATACATCGTTCTTTATGAACGATGTTTTATGAACGATGTTTTATCATAGCGCCATATGTGATTCTTTGATCTTCGCTTTACATGCAGAGCAGCACGTACTATTATATTCGCTAAACAGATGTCAGGACATCATTCCCTCATATAAACAGTGATCTACCTCAGTAACACAATCAAAATCAACTCAGCCTATCGCAGTCCACTGCTGGACATAGGCCTCTCCCAAGTTGCGCCACAACGCAACAACACACAGTAACACGCGTACATTCTATTAAGTACATTCTTTATGACAAAAAGCTGAGATAATAGTTAATAACATGGTAAACCATAAGCTCAAAATCTGTGTTTGTGTAGGTAAGTATTTATTCAACAATTTTATCCTACTATTTGTCCGAATAGAGAAAGTGAAGTTAGAAATGTTAACATTAAATTTTACATTTCAGTGTTAGTTGTTTTTGTATAAATTGGATTGGCTAATAATTTATTAGGTGTTTTATTTCAATTTTATTTATTATTTTCACGTAACCAAGTAGAAAAAATCATAGTTGATAATGTCGCTAAGTTGTTTGTACTTCAAAAACTTGTCAAAAACAGTCAAAAATTTAGAATAATCGATTTCCGTGATGGACGAATCAATCTTATTGTGTTTCATTTAGAACAGATTTTTTTTCCAAAACATCGAAAAAACATCGATGTATCGTTCATAAACATCGATGTTTTCGACATCGATGTTTTACGTTTGAAAACATCGATGTTCCAACATCGATGTTTTTTATGAACGATGTTGCATCCCTAATAACAAGGGTGACTATTACTGTGCTATTACCTATTAAGCACCTATTTAATTTTACTTTCTAAGTTTACGGAATTAATAATTATATTTCTATTAATTTCTATATTCGTGAGAAATTAATGGTATTTTGCTAGGTATTTGTATTAAAAAAATTAAATATCAACCTATTTCGATGCTAATTTGATTATTAAAAATTATTAGTCAAATTAGCATTTTAATCTTACGGAAGCGATAAGTGCTATGGCATCAAATAGATTATTATTTTAATGTTTCTAGTCAGAAACATTCATACAGTCGTTGTGTAGAGTAGTGTAGTTTTTATTACTATTTTTATAACTCCTTAGTGATTGTTTTATTATTATAATATTAAAAATATTTTAGGCGACGTTAAATTGTTGGTGAAAAGTTAACAGTTCAACAAAAAAATTACTTTAGTGTGTATCCAAACGCTTTTTCCCAATTAATTTCCCGGGCTTTCAAAAGACCCAACTTTCAAACGATTTAAAAAAAACCGGCCAAGAGCATGTCGGGCCATGCTCAGTATTATAGGGTTCCTTAAGTAGGTGTAATTACAAACGAATCAAATCGAATATTAATCATGGCTATTTTAGTTTTTGCAATAATCGGCAGCATTCGCGACTCAGAGCGTGTTGTTAGTAGCGCCATCTAGCGATAAATTCAAGAAGCCAAATTTAAGAAGTTTCTCATGTCAAAGTTACTTTTTTGTGATTTTTTCAAATAGAAAGTAGCTAAAGTAGCATTATTTGCTATAATCATTTTTCTCTAAGATCAATGACCTTTGAACTAGGACGTTTTAAGTATTTTTCAGTTTTCTCTCTATAACTCAAAAAATTATTATCACATTATACTCGAAATAATTTTAAAAGAGAGTTTTCACAAAGGTCTATCAATGTGGAAGATTATAAGTTTCTACATTGCATAGTTTAGAAATGGCAGGGGGGGGGGACACATTGCAAGCCACTTTGGCGGGCTATATTTCGCAGATGGTACACCTGATAAAAAAGTGGTGTATCAAACATTACCTTCATTTTAGTAGACCTATTCAATGATACCCCACACGAGGGGGTGCAGCGACAAAAAATATTTTTTCCCCATTTCACATGTATGGACGCCACCCCTAAAATACGGAAAAACGATTTTTTTATTCTTTTAAAATTGAGATCTATATGTAGACTATTTTTTAACAAAATTTCATTTACTTATGTTTATAACTGTAGAAGTTATTAAGCTGTAAAGGATTAGGACAGACGGACAGACGGACAGACGGACGGACATGACGAAACTATAAGGGTTCCTTGTAGGACTTCGGAACCCTAAAAATCCTCATATATTATACAAAAATTTTTTTTTTTTTCTCCAACTTCAAAAAAAGGAGGAGTGACAGTGAGAGTGAAGTCACCGCTTCTTATCGTTAAAGATAGTCGCATAAAATTAATACATACAATATACATACCTATTTCAATGTTTAAAGGCACACCATCACTTAGATTTTTGTCAACATAGTTAGAATATTTAACCCAAGTATATATTGTATTTTTGTCAACATAGTTAGAATGTTTTACCCAAGTATATATTGTATTTTTGTCAACATAGTTAGAATGTTTTACCCAAGTATATATTGTATTTTTGTCAACATAGTTAGAATGTTTTACCCAAGTATATATTGTATTTTTGTCAACATAGTTAGAATGTTTTACCCAAGTATATATTGTATTTTTGTCAACATAGTTAGAATGTTTTACCCAAGTATATATTGTATTTTTGTCAACATAGTTAGAATGTTTTACCCAAGTATATATTGTATTTTTTACGATAGGTAAGTACCTCATTGGCCGTTGTGAATCGCATTTTTTGGACGTTAAAAGCGATTCGAGAGTGCTAATAAAATTTTCATAAACTTTTATTGGCCCATAAAAGGCGTTGTTACATTGAGCGCTTATATAACTGATTACGTTAACCCTGAACGACTTTAATTTATATTCATACAGCTACGCTTGAACACCCTGAATACTGTTTGGAAATACCTAGTTACGTTACGATTAGAATTAGGTTTAGTTTTAGTTGGTCGCAGTTGACTAGATGTATCCCATTTATTCCTGGCTAGAAATGTGTAACCAGTGTTTTTTTAGGGTTCCGTACCCAAAGGGTGCTAACGGGACCCTATTACTCTCTCTACGCTGTCCGTCCGTCCGTCCGTCTGTCTGTCACAGGGATGTATCTTTGTAACGGTAATAGATAACCAGTTGAAATTCACATTCACAGAGTATGTGTTACTATGGTGGTGGTATAAAAAGTCTAAAACCAAAAGGGGGTCTCCATACAAGAAACCTCGAAAAACATGCATTTTTTTCAACATTTTTGTTCCTGCTCTATCTTCAAAACGGTAATGTAGGTACACCAGCGTCAAACTTTGTCCGATTATAGTGCATACTATTTAATTTAGCAATAAATACTAAAAACAGGACAAACATAGACATATGTGGTGGTACCTACGTAAGAGATGCAAAAATTCATAGTTCGTTGATGTTTTTTGATAAACTCTCGTAAATTAAATCAGTTTCTATAGGGTATCAGGTCGATGGGTGGTACGGAACCTTTACTGCGTGATTCCGAATCACACTTGGCCTGTTTTTTTATGACATATAGGTAGATCTGCTCATGACCGCAATCTAGACAGCTTTGTCAAGATGTGGTCGACGATGGAGCGAGCAAACCTATTCATTCACTCCAGCTTTAAAGGCGTTAGGGTTGTAAGTGCCCGGAAATAGGTACAGATACCAGCAGTGAATTCAACAACTTGGTTCTTAGGAACTTCATTAGATTCCACAACCAGTTTTAGCCACCAAAGCAAGGATTGGCTAGAACTAGTTGTAAATAATAGCGGTCGTTTTCATTGTCCTATCTATCCACGGTTAGCCCTACTAGTGATAGAAATTTGACATATTTTGTACGGAGCTTATGTCAAATTTCTATCACTAGTAGGGCAAATCATAGATAGATAGGATATTAGTTTTGGCCGTAAAACTAGGTGTGGAATCTAATGGAGTTCCTAAGAACCACTGCCGTCATTGAAATAAATGAAAACCTCTGAAGGGGTCATTGTACTCATCAGTATGAACAACTTTTACTATGGGACCAACCATAAAATCGCGAATAAAATCAGCTATTTACATTTGTGTTCACATGAATCGACAAATGCAAGACGACCGTGGTCCTTAAAGGGGGTGCCACTGACGATGCATTCAACAGTGCGAATGACGTAGCCGCATTCCAAAATCTGTCCGTGAATTTTGAAAACGTACTTAAGTTATTTTTAGAACAAATCAAGCTTTTTTGGAAGTATTCATTAAAACGGCGTCCAAATGGATGCATTGTCAGTGCCTACCTTAAATAAGAACTCCATTATTCCACACCTAGTTTTACGGCAAAAAATTATAATCCACGATTTGCCATACTACTTAGAGATAGAGAAGTTTGACATAAAATGTATGGAGCTTATGTCAAATTTACTCGCCTGCCAAGCGTGGCGATTATGGCATATCCCCCCCCCCCCCCACTGGGGGAGGCCTTTGTCCAGTAGTGGACGATTTTTTTTTTGGCTGAAATGATGGTGTCAAATTTCTATCTCTACAAAGGGCAAATCGTGGATAGATCGGATATTAATTTTGGCCGTTAGCCACCAAGGATTAGCCAGTAACTAGTTTTAACCAGTAGGTATGATGATGTTCGGCAGGTTCAGCTATACCTACACAGTTCCAAGCCGAGAATAAAGGATAGGAAATGTAAATGGGAGCACTATTAACAATAAACACATCAAAATAAATATTGATCACTCGAATACAGGGATACCTAATTAAATGTGAAGAAAAAATAATTATAGATTATGTGATTACGTTCCTGTTCAGACAATGAGAGTAAAATAAATAAATGCAAGTAGAAGCTGTGATTGCAATTATTGATGAATGTACTATTTAAATGGGCCACAGGCGTGATAATACGGGCGGGTGTCAGGGATTCCAGTTTACGAAACAATGTAGTTAGAAGGCGATGTCGAGAGTTGTTTTTATTTGATATTGCTTTTATTTTTCGTTTAATTTTTATATTTCCTTCGAGATGGTTGCAGCGGTGCGAGCGCTGAAAACGAAACGTAATTTTATTTCGGGCATGAGACATGACTAAAAAGTTATGTATTTTGTGTTTGAATCAGGCATCTACAAAACAAAAGCTTGTAATTTACTTTCATAATTACGTACAAATGCTTATAAGCTTAATAGTTATAAAGTATTATTACCTGGCTCGATAAAATAAAAAATAAACTGGCTGACATGAATATGTTATTATTATAAAAACTCGTACTCTTTATTTTTACGATCATGACAACATTTAGCTCGCCCTATGTCGTACAAGGTTCTGACGTCACTCTAAATGGCGGCCAAGTCTCAAGACGGATGATTGGAGAAGATTCTGTTAGTATGCCTGAAGCATTGCGAGAGAGGTTTATGAAAGATGGAAAGATTCACTATATATTTTATTTGTCATATTATGTGTCATTCCTCTATCTTTAATTACTGTAATTGGTTCAAGACCGTTGTAATTAAAGTAAAAATAAATAAATAAGACGTTTTGTATCACGTGATCAACAGATTAGTAAAACGAAATTTCAAACACGAAAATAAAATATTTAGAATCAATTTAAATTCAAAAAACTTAGTAAAATTTATTCTTCAACCTAAAATCTACGTTGTGTGCAATTTTCATAATTTTTGGCGATACCAGTCAAACACCCTATTACATTTAAACATATAAGTTGTGTAAACCTTTTATTTTGATACCCCACTAGACAGGATTTGAGGAAAAACAAATTGAAGTAATATAATATGGCACCAAAAAGCGGCCTATTTAATTTTTATAATTTTGATATACCCAGTGTCACTCAGTCACTCTCACAATTAAGACGAATCTAACGACACCTCTCAAACTAAAATCCATCAAGCCGTTTAGGCTACAGAGCGTGCCAAAGAAATATACATACATACAAACTTACGTACGTACATGCATGGAGTCGAAAAACATAACCCTCCTTCTAGCGCAGTCGGTTAAAAATAAAATTGCAACCCACAGTAATGATTGATTCTTGCAACACTGTTCTTGGATGTCATTGCTATCATTGTCAACGTCAGTCAAATGTCATACAATGTATCCGAGACAGAGCGCCTTAAATTGGAAGAACGCATCGCAATCGCAAATCGCAATGTCACGGGCTACGTTCACTTATATTGCCCGACGTCGTCGGACGACGCTCGGGGCGGGCGTTCGTTTATTATATATGATCGCTCTGAGGTCCGTATTACAGAACGTTCCTCAAGTACAGTTTGATCTTCAATAAACTGATTACTACTTTACATAAGGATTGCATCATTACTTGAGTATCGGTCTTATTCCATTACGGTAATTACTAACTTTAATTCAACAAGATATCACACGAATTTAACCTGAAATAGGAAAGATATCTTTACTCAAGTGTGATCACGACATACGTTCTGTAATACGGGCCTGAGTAACTGAACGACCAAAGTACGCTCCGTGCGTCGTCGCCTCGTCAGGCGATGTAAGTGAACGCAGCCCTTAATCTAATTCCGGAATGTTGGCCAACCTTCAAGTCAAGTAACCATCTTTTCAATTTCAAACGGTTTTCGATCGTGTAGTGTTTTATGGCGTTTGTCAATCTATTTCAACTTTTTGAAAACTGGAGTTTATACTACAGTAATGTCTGTTTTTAATGAATTGTTGCCGAAAATCAATGAAATATCCAACGCTTATCTAAAAAACATCAATGATGAGCTCCAGGTAAAATGCGTGTTTGTAAAATTTCGATATTTTTAATTACGAATTGAACGTTTGTTAATTCCTTTACCGAATTATTTATTGTTTTCTCTACTTTATTGTACCAAGTGTGGTGAAAATATCTATTAGTGTTTGTTAAAGTGTGTGAAAGTTATATTTGTTGTGATTTCCAGGCTGCGTTCGATAGTTTCGATAAATTCGCAGAGGATTTTAAAAATGGACGTAAAAAGGCGCGAGAGAAGGCTCCAAAAGCGACCCTTCAAAGTATTCATGAGGATGAAGGTAAGGGAATAATTATAGATTTGTATTTATTTGCATCGTAGAAGGCGACACTCTGACCGCCAAGTTTCATCCAATTTGTTCAGCCATTTATAGTATGTGAATAAGTATCAAACATCCAGGTGTTCACACAAACATACACACAGTTGCACCTGTGCCTCATTAATTCATTGATTGCACAAGGGACTCCAGGGAGTCTATTCTATATTATATTCTATGATTATCTTTTTAACTGAAAATAAATGATCTTGACATGTATTTTTACCCCACTGAGCAACAGCAAAGGCAGGATTCTGAATATGTTTGTAAAAAATATAAATATTTTATTTTAAAATACAAATATTACTTGAAATTCATAAAACATTTACATCTAATTCATTTGTAAGGTTTTAGATTTTTAAATGCTTACTTTGTTAGAGAGACATGTCAAGATCTTTAAATTTTAGAATATCTTCGTAAGGCCCAATGATCTACTTTTAAGTAAATTCTTTTTCTCTCTTGTCTTAATTAGTAAACAATCTTGACGCAACTCTTTATTCAAATAACTACTGATTATTTACTAGTTCTGTAAATGTAATTAGGTTACAAAATGTTATTTAGTGTGTGAAATTGTTAAATGCAAATAATGTACACTCTGTTTTTTCTTACTTATCTTATTTAGTAAACAATCTTGGCATTTCTTTTTAATGCAATTCAGCAATAATAATTTTTCGAAGACATTATGTAAACAATTTTACACACTCAATGACATTTTTAACTTAATTACATGTGTAGAACTAGTAATTATATTTTATTAGTAGTTATTAGAATAAAGAGATGCCAAGATTGTTAACTGAATAGGACAAGTAAGATATATAACATTGATTAAAATACTAACTCTGTATGCATTGAAAATAGTTATAGGTTAGGATTTCACTAAAGTCTGTTTTTAGGGTACCATACCCAAAGGGTGCCAAACGGGACCCTATTACTATTGCTATGCTGTCCATCCGTCCGCCACAGGGCTGTATCTTTGTAAAGGTAATAGATAACCAGTTGAAATTTTCACAGAAAATGTGTTGCTATGAGGTATCAGGCTGTTGGGTGGTACGGAACCTTTACTGAGCGAGTCCAACTCGCACTTAGCCAGTTTTTCTGGCTTCATTTGCTAGTTCTACATGCTCCATCTACCTTACTCTTTTGGTCTACAGATAACACATATATATAACATACATATGATACATATTTAATATGTTTGTAAAAATATGTTTTGGTTTAAAATAATTAGGTAAAATTCCATAAAACTTGGTATTTTCTTAATAACACCATCATTTTCACCACAAAATTTCAGATGAACCTACAAAATCGTCAGGAACTGACAACAAAAATAACAAAACGGGTGACAAATCTACCACTGACCTAAAAATGGGAGTTTCCCATGAGAGTAACACGGACCCACAGCAGCGGGCTTCAAAGAAACGAACCAAGCATGAAGTGGAAGACATGTCTAGCCCAGAACAAGATAAGAGACAAAAAAGAAGTGCTTCTGTTAAAGCGCAGAGTATTATTACTAAACAGGTAAAACTTCCAATAATATACTTCATCATCATCATTTCAGCCGAAAGACGTCCACTGCTGGACATAGACCTCCCCCAAGCATCGCCATAACGACCGTTCCTGCGCCTTCTAGCGGATTCCGGCGACCTTCACCAGGTCGTCGGTCCACCTTGTGGGGGGCCTACCCACGCTGCGCCTTCCTGTACGCGGTTGCCACTCCAAAACTTAACTGCCCCATCGGCCATCCGTTCTGCGAGCAATGTGCCCCGCCCACTGCCACTTAAGTTTGGCAATTCTTCGGGCTATGTCGGTTACTTTCGTTCGAAAGACGAAAGTCTTTGACCAGTGTGTGTTGCCAGTAATTACTTATGGTACTGAAATGTTGTCGCTCACAATGGGCCTGATAAGAAGGCTCAAAGTCACTCAAAGGGCAATGGAGAGGGCTATGCTCGGAGTATCCCTGCGTGATCGAATCAGAAATGAGGAGATTCGCAGGAGAACGAAAATAATATACTTATGTCTAAACTAATCTACCATACACTACTATATACTGCTTCGTTGGTCTAGTGATAGTGGTTGCAAGCGCGACTGCTGAGCGTGAGATTCTGGGTTCGATTCCCGGGTCGGGCAAAGTGTTTTTGGATTTTAATTAGGAAATTCTCAGTAGCAGCCCGGAGTCTGGATTTGTGCCCGGTCAATGGCAATAGGCTCGCCCCCTATTACATGGGACTATAATATAACTGCCGAAATGTGGGTGTACTATTACACCTCTGCCTACCCCTTCGGGGAAATACAGGCGTGATGTTAAGTGACGTGTTGAACTAATCTATTATCTTATGTCAATGCAATACATTTTCAACTAGCCTATGCCCGTGACTTCGCCCGTGAATGTCGTTTGTCGCGCATCCCTCGGGAACTGTTCATCTTCCCGGGATAAAAAGTAGCCTATATGTTAATCCGTATTACGTTCTATCTGTATGCCAAATTTCATTAAAATCTATTCAAGTACCTAGTTTTTGCGTGAAAGAGTAACAAACATCCATACATCCTCACAAACTCACGCTTATAATATTAAAAACATAACATCACGCATGTATTTCCCCGAAGGGGTAGGCAGAGGTGTATAATACACCCACATTTCGCCAGTTATGTTATAGTCCCATGTAATAGGGGGCGAGCCTATTGCCATTGACCAGGCACAAATATAATATTAGTAGGATAGGAATATGATTTCGGATTAGAAACCTTACTCAACAAGACACAAACAGCGTCCTCTGACACAAACAATGCGATGCTGCCAGGCCGCCACCGATGTACAGTCGACCGCACGTCAGTGGTAACAGTTTGACCTTGACGGCGTCTTTATATCGTACAGTCGACTGCATGACAGTAGTAAAATTTAAATTAGAAAACAGCCTTTCCGCTTACGAAATAAAGGCGCTGTCAATATCAAACTGTTACCACTGACGTGCGGTCGACTGTACTAGCGACCCGCCCCAGCTTCGCACGGGTAGCACTGATAGCCTTCATAGATAACCCTACCCTTTCAGTTACACGTTGTATAGAGCATAGATATTTAGTGACTTTGTTTTCCACTGTCTACTGGGGCCGTATTATGAAGTGTTAGAATCATCATTGTTCTGTTGCGAGAGAGAGACAGCTATGAAGGACGTATAGCGCCATCCCTCTTCACACCGAAACAATAATTGTTTTATCGCTTCATAATACGGCCCCAGAACTGTTTAGTGACTGTTTTGACTGCCTCGTTGGTCTAGTGGTTGCAAGCGCGACTGCTACGCGTGTGGTCCTGGGTTCGATTCCTGGGTTGGGCAAAGGTTTTTTTATTAGGAAATTCTCAGTAGCAGCCCGGAGTCTGGATTTGTGCCCGGTCAATGGCAATAGGCTCACCCCCTATTACATGGGACTATAACATAACTGGCGAAATGTGGGTGTGCTATACACCTCTGCCTACCCCTTCGGGGAAATACAGGTGTGATGTTATGTTATGTTGTTTTCCACAGGTGAACGTAAACTTAACCCACAAAATGCGTCGCGAGGATACAGACAAGTCTTCCAGCAGACGACGACGTGAAGAAGATGACAAGGAGAATGATGAACCACTGCCCAATATACAGAGTGAGTATTCTACTCGTCTCTTTCCCGAGCCTTTTCCCAATTATGTTGGGGTCGGCTTGGGTAGCCAACAGTTTTTCGGAAAAATACAGTATTTTTCAACCCAAGACTAAGACTACACTAAGACTATATTAAATTGTAAAGGTCGAAAAGTCTGTACATTGAGTTTTTTTCGCGAAAACCGGCTAGGGGGACTAGAAATTGACAATAGAACACGAATCAGTCGATTTTAGAATTTATGTCTGTCTGCTCATCACCTGAAAACTGAACCGATCGTAATGAAACAACGACTATACAGCCCAATAGACGCCTAATGTTGAATATAATGCGTACAATAAATTCTGCCACTAGCTGAGGCGGGGTACTGCAATCTGATTGGCCCTACCAAGGCGGCTATTGGCTAATCACTAACGCGGCAATTTTGACGGCTCCTGTAAGTGGTCGAAACTGATTTGAAGATTTCAAGTGGCGAATAGTGGCGACCTACATTAGTGAAATTTCATGTCGCCAGGAGGCGACATATGAAATAACAGGAGTTATGAGGCGTCTATGGGCTATGTGGTCGTTGTAATGATACTTTGCATTTGTATAGGTAGGTATTAATGAAAAGGATATTGTTAGTGTTATAGAATAACATGAAATTATCAACCCATTACTGTCCCACTGCTGGGCACTCGAAAATTAGTTTTTAACGATTGAAGTACAGTGGGCCTAGTACGAGTTTGACACTATAATACTTTCATAGTTTTCATCGATTTTCATTCATAAATTAGTAGTTCCTCCTCGTATCCGCCAGGGGCGCTACTGATTTATGAATGAAAGTTGTCGAATTCGATGGAAGTATCGGTAAGTGTCAAACTCGTACTAGGCCCCCAGGTACTGTGTTTAATCAGAAACTATTAACTCTGTAAACTATATTACGATAGTCGTAGAAAGAAAAAGTGCGCTACAACTACAGCGAACTATATTTTACAGAGTTAATAGTTTCTGATTAAACTACAGTTCCTGTTCTTCAAAGGTTAATAAAACTTTTTAACAAAAAATTGAACCGACGAAAACAGAAACTGAAAAGCGAAAAATAAAATGAAACTTTTAGTCTTTTCCTAACTAAACTAATGTAAATAACTAATTATGAGTCGGCGCCAAACAAACAAGCAAAGTGCGTGCAAGTTGCAAGTGGTCGCGCGGAGAACGCATTTTTGGAAAGTTATTGTTTATCGTTGAAAATTTCGCGTTGTAGTTGATGATATGTTGTTTTGATTATTTATTTAAAGTAATTTAATGATCTTCATTGATTGTTTGTTTGGCGCCGACTCATAATTAGTTATTTACATTAGTTTAGTTAGGAAAACACTAAAAGTTTCATTTTATTTTTCGCTTTTCAGTTTCTGTTTTCGTCGGTTCAATTTTTTGTTAAAAAGTTTTATTTAAAAAAAAATTGTGGCTAAAATCTCACTCCAGGTCTCCATTATGTTGTAGTGTCTAGAACTACATTTATGTATGCCAAGTTTCAACAGAATAGATTAACAGGTAAGAATTCAGTGGGTGAACAAACACTCATCCCCTGTTTTCCTACCCTTAGGGGTGGATTTTGAAATTTAAATGGGACCAACTTCGAGATATACCCCATCTATTAAATAAAACCGGCCAAGAGCATGTCGGGCCATGCTCAGTATTATAGGGTTCCTTAAGTAGGTGTAATTACAAACGAATCAAATCGAATATTAATTATGACTATTTTAGTTTTTGCAATAATCGGCAGCATTCGCGACTCAGAGCGTGTTGTTAGTAGCGCCATCTAGCGATAAATTCAAGAAGCCAAATTTAAGAAGTGTGTCATTTCAAAGTTACTTTTTGGGATTTTTTCAAATAGAAAGTAGCTAAAGGAGCATTATTTGCTATGATAATTTTTCTCTAAGGTCAATGACCTTTGAACTAGGACGTTTTAAGTATTTTTCAGTATTCTCTCTATAACTCAAAAAATTATAATCACATTATACTCGAAATAATTTTAAAAGAAAGTTTTCACAATGGTCTATCAATGTGGAAGATTATAAGTTTCTACATTGCATAGTTTAGAAATGGCAGGGGGGGGGACACATTACAAGCCACTTTGGCGGGCTATATTTCGCAGATGGTACACCTGATAAAAAAGTGGTGTATGAAACATTACCTTCATTTTAGTAGACCTATTCAATGATACCCCACACGAGGGGGTGCAGCGAAAACATTTTTTTATCCCCATTTCACATGTATGGACGCCACCCCTAAAATACGTAAAAACTATTTATTTATTCTTTTAAAATTGAGATCTATATGTAGACTATTTTTTAACAAAATTTCATTTACTTATGTTTATAACTGTAGAAGTTATTAAGCTGTAAAGAGGACAGACGGACGGACATGACGAAACTATAAGGGTTCCTTGTAGGACTTCGGAACTCTAAAAAAGAATTATCAAAATCGGACTACTCTGTAAAAAGTTATGCGTGGTCAAACATAAAAACAAAAATATATATACTTATACGCGTCGAATTGAGAACCTTCTCCTTTTTTTCGTCGGTTAAAAATGAATTTTCGATAAATGATGTATTCAGCGCGTTTTTTTTTTTACTGTTGGAGGCGCCACTCGGCTGCTACATTCCCCTTAAGGGGTCATTGCACTCATCAGTATGAACACCTTTACCACAGATAATATAATACTATAGTACCTCTTACTATAGGACCAAACCTGAAATCGCGAAAAAAAAATCAGCTGATCCTTACATTTTGTCGATTCATGTGAAAACAAATGTAGGGTCAGCTGATTTTTTTTCGCGATTTCAGGGTTGGTCCCATAATAAAAATTATTCATACTGATGAGTACAATGACCCCTTAAGAGGTTTTCAGTTATTTCAATAACACATTGTAGAGAACCTTCGCTATAAATTGCCAGCTAAATAAAATTTGTCCTCTCTCCAGTAAAACAAGAAAAGATATCAATGCAACTGGAACCGATGGAAGTAGAATCGTTGCCACTGGACATTGAAGTTAAACAGGAGTCGGATAAGGACGAGATTGCCATGCCACCCCCATCTAATCCCGTGCCCAGTAAGTAAAAAGTTAATTATTTGAGCTAATCTCACTAGAAATACGCTTATACTATAGCTGCGGCACGCTATGATGGCGTGACGTTTGCCTGCTCATGAAGATCCGTAAATATTGACAGCTGCAAATGAAGAAACAATTGCCGTAATTTATTGTCAATAGTGATGCACTGCTACAACAATATAATATTTCGAATCTATTTTTCAAATTCTATTTATTTCTACAGTTTTTTTATGTATGTCACAGAAAATTTGATTAAATAGCGATTAAACAAAATGGCTAGACGTTATGTTCATTGAATAATGATTTACTTTATGTAGATATTATTCATAATAGCTAGTCATCATAGCGTGCCGCGGGTATAGGTATTGTGAGCAAAAGAGGTGTGTCAGGATCGTAGCAGGTGAGAATCCATGGTCTCTGCTCACCCCAATGAGCGCTGATATGAACGTTATGCTCTGACGGATGCGCTGATTGACTAACGCCTACATTCTGAAAGATTTCTGACTGTACATAACACTTAACTAGTTGGTTATAAAGGTGTAATAATAATAAAAAAAAAAATTTTTTTTTTTTTCTTTTGCTTAATAGCATACATAAAAAGTGTGTGAGCTCCAAAATATATATAAAAAAAATGGATTTCGGGCGCCAGGAGCCACACTTAATAAAATAAATACCTGGATTGGCTGAACGAGTAGAGTTTGAAACTTTTAATCTTTCAGCGGGAAAACTTCAATAAAAACCAGATTTCAAGACACTAGTTTTATTTTCTGTAGGCTTTTAATATGAGCAAATAAATCCCATTGTGGAATTGTATTAATCTAATTACTATCATTATCACTATTATTGCATCCTTATAGTTAATTTAAATTTATTTATGATTACGATACTTCATGTAATTGAGGGAACCACATTATACACCAAAAATTAACATACCAAAATAAATCCCGAATAAAACCACGAAATAAAACCACGAAATAAAAACACGAAATAAGACCACGAAATATGCGCCAACCATGGGCTGTAACAAAAATAGCTCCAATTAGTTTCGAAAACAAGAAAACAAAAGCGAACCGTCATGAATTCCGACCGCATGGTATTTACTTACCGCTTATTTCATAAAAAATATTACACATCTGTTGATGACAAGATCGATGTGATTAGGTGGATATTAGTCAGTAACAAGTAAAATTACGAATATTTTAGCATCATGAGCCTCCAAAATCCGACCGGACAAAATGCCGTTTCAGGAAGAAATATTATTACTCACCAGACTAAAATTCAACAATCCACATTAGAAAAAGGGTTCATCCCCTTGAATGACAAAATTCTAGCCCATTCCGATGATAAAAACGTGGAATGGGACTGGATTAAAAATAAAATTAAAATAAGACGATATAAATCAATCCATCTTGTAAAAAGGTTTCGCCGCAAAGTGACATATCGCTCCAATGTTGTCACTCCGATAATTAAAAATTACACTAAAAACCACAGAAATTTAAAATTTTATTCAACATGTGACGACGTAAAAAAACGCACGTTACAAAGGGCTACATGATTCGCCAAAGGGAAGTAAAAATTAGAATTTTTTATACGTGACTGCATACATTACTACTGGAGGCTAAGATTACCTTGTTTCAACTATTGTATGTCTCTTTACACCAGTGCGCTGTGGGCAAGATATACTCTAAAATCGTACAACGCTGTGCGGATTCAATTTAATAACTTTCCCGACGTTGTTGGGGCTGTCTCGGTTCTGCAGTGCATCAGGAATGTTTGCAGTAGCAGGAGTACACTGCTTCTACACCATTATTCGCAGCCGATGCGCATCCTTGCTCTGTAGAGTGCGAGCCAGCCCCAACCGCGTCATGGCTATGATAACAGCCCGTCTGGATTATCCACAGAAATAGATAGAATGGAAAAGTGGGAGGGCGCGCGTGCCAACACTCTGCACCATAGTGCTGGGCATTTCAAAGCCTTTCTCAGTACGCCTTATGACATGTTTCTGTAAATACTGTAACAAAAACCCACAAAAATGCCTTATTGTGCTGTTTCTAACTGCATAAACAAAAGCTGTAAAGTACATTAGATTAAAGTTAATTTTTAAAAATTAATTACGTCAATATTGTAACGAGCTGAGGGTTCGTATATGGATAGAAAGCCAATTAACTGCGTAGAGAACACTTTATTACAGAACAATTACACTGAATCGCTAATTAACACACAAAGTTACTAGTTAAATCGCTCCGAGTATCGCTTCGATGTTATCGCTTGTATCGCTTGATCCAAACTGAACTCCACTGGCGCTGAGCTGCACCGTTTATATACGCCGCGAGTCGTGGTACTAGAAAGTCCTCGAACGTCATCTATCCTTGTCATAAGATAACACTTTTTCACTTGCACATTCTCGAAATAGAAAGTTCTCGAACCTCGTCGAACCTCATCTATTCTCTACCTCGCTCACTCACTTCTAGAAGGTTTTCGAACTTCTCGGATCACGTCTATCCTTGTCTTATATTACTTCTATCTTGCTCACTCTCTACCAGAAGGTTCTTCATCTATCCTTGTCTAAGATTTAGCTCTATCTCGCTCACTCTTCAACAATTTTACATGTGGGTGTCAAATGGCCATAAGGGGTCCTGAGAACGCCTGAAAACGGGTTTTCAGGAAATGTCGGCATCGGATTTGTTGGCTCCTGAAACGGCCTGAAAACATGTTTTCAGGCGCCTGAAAATAACAGCAACTTACCCAAAATTTCGATTCTTTGGTATGTGATAGAGCCTCCTCTGATACGGACTGAAAATGCATTTCAGCCTGCTGAAAACGTCTCTAAGTCGAGGAAAATCGAGGTTGAAGTATTTCAGTCCACTCTGCTTAATCCTCCGTCGTAACAATATGTAAGGCGTAGTTTGTTCGAAAGTTGCCCCGCATGAATCTCAAGTAAAATTGTGATTACAACCATTCTGTCTCTATTTCTGTGCGATTATCTGTACTTGAATCATTCTATAGCAATGCATGTGCAAAGAATACAGACAAAAAATAGATTTTACTTTATTTTAGAGTGTCCACGAGTGACGATATGTAATCGATTATTTGGCGCACCCTGGTCAGTCAGCCCCACTATCAACCTGCTCACTGGCTAATCTTTTGCCCATGGCATGAGCTATTATCATTATGTAGCTCATGTCGACACAATAGGAGAAGTTTCGTTTATTGAATTGTTACTAACAAGAGTTGTTAAGTTGGTACTAACTCATTATGGGTCCTAGACACCCGAATAAAGAATATTTAATTTAATTAAAATTAGAACAAAATATATATTTAATAATATATAACAATAATTTAAAAAAAAAAAAAAAATATATATATATATCTTTCTGTAATATCTAGGGCCTCGTAAAGCAGCTAAGGAGAAACAGGCGGAGGAGAGCAGTGATGAGGAAACCGGCAAGAAGAGGAGCAACAGGTCTAGGAAAGAAACCCCTGATATTGTGGCGGCTCCCGGTAAGGACACCTCTTTACTCTAACCGTCCAGGCGAATGCAACTAAAGTAATATACAACATGTGAAATAACTGAATACCTCTTAGGGGGTTGGGGGGAGGGACAGCTGGTCCCTAAATTTTTTAGATTTATGTGAACACAAATTGTAGCAGTGATAGCCTAGTGGTTGAACACTTGCGCTCCATGCAGGAGGGTGCGAGTTCGATCCCGGCCCGCAACTCTGACTTTTCGAATTCATGTGCGGATCAGAATTTGATTATCACTTGCTTTAACGGTGAAGGAAAACATCGTGAGGAAACCTGCACACCTGAGAGTGCTCCATACAGTTCTCGATGGTGTGTGTAGTCTGCCAACCCGTACTAGGCCAGAGTGGTGGACTAAGGCATTAACCTTCTCGTACTGAGAAGAGGCCCGTGCCCAGCAGTGGGACAGTAATGGGCTGATTATGTTATGTATGTATGAAAACAAATTAGATTAGATAGATAGATAGATAGATTGTTTACTAAATAAGATAAAGAGAAAACAGACTTTGAGACGTCGGTCACCCAGGCCTTCGTATTTGGAATAGCTTTGCCACTTATGATTGGCAATTCTTCGGGCTGTGTCGGTTACCTTCGTTCTCCTGTGAATCTCCTCGTTTCTGATTCGATCACGCAGGGACACTCCGAGCATAGCCCTCTCCCTTTGAGTGAGTTTAGTACAATTTGTTAGTTACAAGAAAAGCTAACATCGCCGAGTCTTCTCGTCGCCTATACCGCAAAGTTTGAAGACAAAGGTCTTCAACCAGTGCGTCCTGCCTGTCATGACTTACAGTGCCGAGACGTGGACACTGACAGTTGGGCTAGTCCACAAGTTCAAAGTCGCTCAGCGAGCTTCGCTTGGAGTTTCATTGAAGGATAAAATCCGTAACGAGATTATCCGAAGAAGAACCGGAGTGACCGACATAGCTTGTAGGATTAGTAAGCTGAAGTAGCAGTGGGCTAGCCATGTTTGTCGAATGACCAATAGGCGCTGGAGCAGACGAGTCCTTGAGTTGAGACCGCGAAACGGCAAACGCGGTGTAGGGCACCCCCCAGCCAGGTAGACCGACGACCTGGCTCCCGATTCAGAACTACTCGATAACTAGTTGTCGATCGATTCGGTTCGTTATCTCTTTTTTTCTCGTTGCGTGAATCATCAGACGAAACGAGATAACAAACCGAACCGGTCGACAACTCTGTATCGTGTGGTTCTGAATAGCGTAACTGATGAAAGTAGCTGGTGGGAACTGGATGCGGAAGGCAGATGATCGAGTGTTGTGGCGCAATTTGGGAAAGGTTATGTCCAGCAGTGGACTGCGATAGTCTGAGTTGATTGATTGAAGTAAAGCTAATATAGTACATTACTGCCGGGGCCGGCAATAGGAACTTTGATGGACGAACGTGAAAATGTAGGCTGAGGCGAAGCCGGGACACATACGTGAGTCCATCAATGCCTGGTTGCGGGCAAGGCTTGTGTAGTACTTTTCTCAAATAATGCGCGGAAATTCAAACTAAGTGGTACTTATGTAAATTCTAGAATCAATGACGATCAACAAAAAATTTTCACGCGTCAATATGTTGATTTGTTTCTTTTTTACTTTAAACAGCTCTTATTTGCAAGCCAGTGCGAAATTTAAATGAAATCTTTGATAAGTAACCTCCATGGTTGCTTTTTCTCGGGGTAAAACGTTCGATCCATTTTTAAATAACACGACAGATGAGTTTTTATAATAATTTATTTGGCCGCTAAACAGGACAGATATGGATTTTCATACTACATTGCCGGCCGCTCTTCGCATGTATTTGACCAGTACAGAATTTTCGATTTATCTCGAAGAAGGTTGTCAAAATAATGTTCGAATTTCCAAGCATGTTTGAGAAAAAATCATTTTGTGCAGTTTCGTCTCAGCGCTCCAGTCGCGCCAGCTCCCGCGCCGCGCGGCTGCTGGAACCCGACGAGCCGCGCCCCAAGCGGACCCGCGCCAAGAAGGTGAGCTGCTTACTAGTGTTGCATAAAAATCGATCTATCGATAGTTCCCCCTGAAATCAACTAGTATAATAGTATCGATCTCTTGTTACGATACTATCGATTGTTCAAAATCATGCATTACTATCGATAGTATCTAACTATTGTTACTATACTATCGATTGTTCAAAATCATGCATTACTATCGATAGTATCCAACTATTGTTACTATACTATAGATACTATCCATTGTTCAAAATCGTGCATTACTATCGATAGTATCTAACTATTGTTACTATACTATCGATACTATCCATTGTTCAAAATCGTGCATTACTATCTATAGTATCTAACTATTGTTACTATACTATCGATACTATCCATTGTTCAAAATCGTGCATTACTATCGATAGTATCTAACTATTGTTACTATGCTATCGATACTATCCATTGTTCAAAATCATGCATTACTATCGATAGTATCTAACTATTGTTACTATACTATCGATACTATCCATTGTTCAAAATCGTGCATTACTATCGATAGTATCTAACTATTGTTACTATACTATCGATACTATCCATTGTTCAAAATCATGCATTACTATCGATAGTATCTAACTATTGTTACTATACTATCGATACTATCCATTGTTCAAAATCATGCATTACTATCGATAGTATCGCTGGTATTGCATGATTCCGAACAATCGATAGTATCGTAACAATAGTTAGATACTATCGATAGTATCGATACTATCGATAGTATAGATGATTAGGAGTTTTTCGATACTATCGATAGACAATCAATAGTCTATCGATTGTTAGGCAACACTACTGCTAACATTAATTGTGCGACAGTAGAGCCACAGTAAACATAACATACAGTACGCGTAATACAATGCGTTATTGGAATAACTCAAAACCTCGGACACCCCAACTAGTTTTTAGGGTTCCGTAGTCCTACAAGGAACCCTTATAGTTTCGTCATGTCCGTCCGTCTGTCCGTCTGTCCTAATCCTTTACAGCTTAATAACTTCTACAGTTATAAACATAAGTAAATGAAATTTTGTTAAAAAATAGTCTACATACGTGGGACACTCAGAAAGTTTTGCGAAACTAAAAAAAATTGTTCTATACGTACATATATTTTTATCAAATCTTTTCAAAGTACTTTCCACCAGCCTCTATACAAAGATTCATGCGCCTAAACCAGTTTTCAAAACACTTTTTCCAGTCCGCCGCAGACACCTCGTTTACAGCCTGCTCGAACGCAGCCAGCGCATCTTCCGGCGACGAAAATTGTATCCCTTTGAGCTGATTTTTTATTTTTGGGAATAAAAAGAAGTCACACGGTGCTAGATCAGGGCTGTAAGGAGGGTGACCCAGGAGTTTGACTGGCGTGCTGTCCAGGAAGTCCCTCGTTTTGAGTGCGGTGTGCGCAGGTGCATTGTCGTGGTGGAGCAGTAGCCCGCGGAGCCCTGTGTTTGGTCGCTTGTTGCTTATAACAGAGAAAACTTCTGGCAAACATTTGGTAGTATACCATTCGGCATTAATGCTTCTTTGATCCCGTAAGGGAATTGATACCAAGTGACCAGTCAAATTAAAAAAGCTAGCGATCAAAATCTTACCCCCGCTTCTAGATCGCTTCACTTTGGTAGGCGTTGGCTCATTTTGAAACACCCAAACAGTCGACTGGCGCTTGGTTTCTGGGTCGTATTGATAAATCCAGGACTCATCACCTGTAACGATGTCGTAAACACGCCGAGACGAGCCTGCTTCAAATTTGTTAAGCATATCACGGCACCATTCCACCCGGGCCTGCTTCTGAGCATCGGTGAGGTTGTGCGGCACCCAGCGTGATACTATCCTCCTCACGCGAAGATGGCTGTGTAGAATCTCGTGAACGCTTCCCGATCCAATCTTCAATATGTGTTGAATCTCCTGATATGTAATTCGCCTATTGTCTTGGATTAAATTTTTCACTGCTAGCACGTTTTCTTCGGTAACAGCCGTCAAAGGGCGACCGCTTCTTTCGTCATCCCCCAAAGTTGGTCGACCGCGCTTGAATTCGTTATACCAACGATACACGGTTGCCTTGGAAGGGCCTTCATCCATGAATGCCATTTGAAGTCTATCGTACGATTCATCCGGTTTCAGGCGACACTTGAAATCGTATAAAATCATAGCTCTAAAATGTTCCCGGCGCAGATCCATATTTCAGTGAGACACAATACTTTGAATTAACTCGCAAAAAATGTGGAGGGAAATTTTGAAATTGGAACTTACTTATTTTTACTTATAAATAATCATATTTTCGAAAAACATTATAACTGGCCAGTCTCCCATATATAAAAACTTTTTTTCGCAATACTTTCTGAGGGGTCTGGTATAGATCTCAATTTTAAAAGAATAAAAGAATCGTTTTTCCGTATTTTAGGGGTGGCGTCCATACATGTGAAATGGGGAAAAAAAATTTTTTTTCGCTGCACCCCCTCGTTTGTGATATCCTTGAATAGGTCTACTAAAATGAAGGTAATGTTTGATACACCACTTTTTTATCAGGTGTACCATCTGCGAAATATAGCCCGCCAAAGTGGCTTGCAATGTGTCCCCCCCTGCCATTTCTAAACTGTGTCATGTAGAAACTTATAATCTTCCACATTGATAGACCTTTGTGAAAACTCTCTTTTAAAATTATTTCGAGTATAATGTGATTATAATTTTTTGAGTTATAGAGAGAAAACTGAAAAATACTTAAAACGTCCTAGTTCAAAGGTCATTGACCTTAGAGATAAATGATCATAGCAAATAATGCTCCTTTAGCTACTTTCTATTTGAAAAAATCACAAAAAGTAACTTTGAAATGACACACTTCTTAAATTTGGCTTCTTGAATTTATCGTTAGATGGCGCTACTAACAACACGCTCTGAGTCGCAAATGCTGCCGATTATTGCAAAAACTAAAATAGCCATGATTAATATTCGATTTGATTCGTTTGTAATTACACCTACTTAAGGAACCCTATAATACTGAGCATGGCCCGACATGCTCTTGGCCGGTTTTTATATTTTATTTTATTCCGAGATATCGGCATGAACCGTAGACAGAGAATGTAACGTCAGTCTACGGTGTAAACAGAGTGCCGAGCGCTGATTCCGAGTTTGAAACTTACGCTATCGCTATCGAAAACGCTACCGAATGCGTAGACTAGTAGTTCCTCCTCGTTTGCACAAGGGGCGCTACTAATTTATGAATGAAAGTCGACGCAATCAGTTACACATAGGTACGTAAGTTTCAAACTAACACTAGGCACTCGATTCCGAGTTTGAAATTTACATCATCACAAAATACGATACTATCGATAGTTCAAAATCATGCATTACTATCGATAGTATCTAACTATTGTTACTATACTATCGATACTATCCATTGTTCAAAATCATGCATTACTATCGATAGTATCTAACTATTGTTACTATACTATCGATACGATCGATTGTTCAAAATCATGCATTACTATCGATAGTATCTAACTATTGTTACTATACTATCGATACGATCGATTGTTCAAAATCATGCATTACTATCGATAGTATCTAAATATTGTTACTATACTATCTATACGATCGATTGTTCAAAATCATGCATTTTTATCGATAGTATCTAACTATTGTTACTATACTATCGATACGATCGATTGTTCAAAATCATGCATTACTATCGATAGTATCTAACTATTGTTACTATACTATCGATACTATCCATTGTTCAAAATCATGCATTACTATCGATAGTATCTAAATATTGTTACTATACTATCGATACGATCGATTGTTCAAAATCATGCATTACTATCGATAGTATCTAACTATTGTTACTATACTATCGATACGATCGATTGTTCAAAATCATGCATTACTATCGATAGTATCTAACTATTGTTACTATACTATCGATACTATCCATTGTTCAAAATCATGCATTACTATCGATAGTATCTAACTATTGTTACTATACTATCGATACTATCCATTGTTCAAAATCATGCATTACTATCGATAGTATCTAAATATTGTTACTATACTATCGATTGTTCAAAATCATGCATTACTATCGATAGTATCTAACTATTGTTACTATACTATCGATACTATCGATTGTTCAAAATCATGCATTACTCTCGATAGTATCGCTGGTATTACATGATTTCGAACAATCGATATTATCGATAGTATCGTAACAATAGTTAGATACTATCGATAGGCCTATCTATAGTATAGATGATTAGGAGTTTTTCTATACTATCGATAGACAATCGATAGTGTATCGATTGTTAGGCAACACTACTGCTAACATAATTGTGCGACAGTAGAGCCACAGTAAACATAACATACAGTACACGTAATACAACGTGTTATTGGAATAACTCAAAACCTCAGACACTCCAACTAGTTTTTAACCGACTTCAAAAAAAGGAGGAGGTTATGTATTCCGCGGGTTTTTTTTTTTTTTTTTTTTTTTTTTTTTTTTTTTTTTTTTTTTCATGTATGTACACCGATTACTCCGAGATTTGTGGGCCGATTTACGTGGTTGTTTTTTTATTTGGTAGAGGAAGCCCGCGCGGTGGTCCCATATAAATTTTATTGACTTAGGTTGAGCAGTTTTTTAACCAGCTTCAATAAATCAGTTTATTTTAGCTTCGCGTATCTAGATGATCTGCTCATTGGTTCGTTTTTCTGTGAATTCTTGGCCGATATGCGTGTTTTTTTTTCACGATAGTGATTGGACGTTTGGAAGAACATGAGCGAGACTTTGCTCAGCAGTGGGATAACAAAGGTTAATAAAAAAAAAACTCATATTGGTTATATAAACATTTATGAATCAACCCTCGCAATTATCAACTAAAAAGTATGAAATAAAAACTTTTTAACAAAAAATAAAACCGACTCCAAAAACCTTAACTAAAAAGTAAAAAATAATCATTGTATGTATTTTAAAATCTTAACATAAACCAAGATTTTGAAGGCGGCGCATAAACTGTTTTTAATTTACTATAGATATGCGCTCGATTGTACATTATATTTACATGACGCAAAGGGTAAATCACGCGCCGCCTTCTAAATTTTGGTTTATGTTAAGATTTTAAAATACATACAATGATTATTTTTTACTTTTTAGTTAAGGTTTTTGGAGTCGGTTTTATTTTTTGTTAAAAAGTTTTTTATTATAATTATAATTGATATGGAAAGTAATTATTAATTTTAATTTATTATTGTAGAAGATATTTGTAATTTTTGGTATCATGGTTACTCTAATCGATTCATAGAGCTAGATTCATTCACGAACGTGCGACGCTCTCGACGCTACTGTGTCGGGAGGTGAATAACCTCTTAAAATTAAGTTGTAATAGTTTTAGGAAACAAATGTTACCCAGAAGTTTCCATCACACTTTTTTTACTGGGTCTTGCTCGCCTTTGCGCTCAGCGCCGCGTCGTTGTATGAAACTTTTAGACACGGCATGGTATGAAAATATTTTTTTGGTAAAAATTAACCTATGTTAAAAAGTAGTGTAATGGATTCTACTCTCGATTCTGAACAAACTTGTTTCAGGTTTTGAGTTAATTCAATAACACTTTGTATAACTATGCGCTGTTATGAGAGAAAAAAAAAAAGATGGCTGCGCAGCAGTGGCGAGCATTGTATATAGGCATGGGCGCCAGCAGCAGGGTGCAAGAAAACATTATATAACGATCGATTTCCTCGGAGGCACGCAAAGCTACGTGATTCTCTCTAGTAGTCTAGTTCTTCTATCGTATTGACATGAGCTCATACCGTGGAAAAAATAAGAGCCAGTCAGCAGGTTGGTCGCGGGGCTGACTGCCCAGGGTGCGCTGGATGATCAATTCAATATCTTCACTCGTGGAGGCCCTTTTAATGCACCCCAGTAGTCTAGTAAAAACGCGTTGCTGCGTTATTAGACGAGTTCGTCGTCGAAACATCTTAATTTAGAACCCGATGAAACGTGATTATACAAAAAACAGTGCCCCCTGTCATCAAAGAAAATACATATGAAGTTACTGTTTGAATAAAAACTGAAGGCGTCTAGGTTGCTGTCCAAATTTATGTATACATTATATAATTGTATACATATTTAATATTATAATAAAACAAAGTTTAACCGGATTAAATCGCGTATATTATTTAAATTGGTTTCCCTGACGTTTCGAAAGCTTTGCAGCATTTCGTGGTCGCAGGTAGACTAAGATGACAAGCGTCGTTACAAATATTTCTAAAAAAATACAATACAACCGTACAATATTATTAATTACAATCGTTTCGATGCACGCAGTAATCACTCACAATATCATTATCTTTTACAGTGTTGCGTGCTGTTTGGGACTTGATTATTTTTAGGACTGGGTTCCAAACAGGTGGTAGCTGCCAACCATCTTCTCTATTAAAATTAGGATGTTTTTCAATTTCAATAGGCTCACGGAGCATTCCATTCATGTGTAGTGATCGCGAAAACCTAAGAAGTTATTATTTAATATTAGATAATAGTATAATGTGTAGATACAGATGCACCTCCCTGAAAGTTATCCTGGCGGCGCCTATGTATACAGGATGTCAGGGAAACGCTTCCGAAAACGAAGACAGGTGATAGTGCTGGTGAATACTGATACGAAACCATGAAAATAAATGCGATTATTTTTTTAGATTTTTTCATTTTTCAATATGTATGAGTTTTATTTAACTGCCCAAAGCTGGTTATGTATGAAAAATGCAAAATAATATATATGTAATAATCTTAAAAAAGAATCGCATTTTTTTTTCGTGGTATAGGCAATTAGGTAGTACTCGGTGCCTTCCTCATCCATAATCTTCTGAGAAATATGAAGATATAAAGTTTCTTTAATGTTACTATTTATTACAGAAAGTATCGGAGCCGCCACCGCCTGAACCAGAAGAACCCGTTCCACAAGAAAAGGGTTCAGGTATGTGACGTTTTAGAAACTTGCTGATATGGAATTAAACAATTTATTCTGAGTGACGTCAGGGACGGCGGTGGGTCTGAGGCCGTGACTCACGGCCCGTGAACACCAGGTCTCTCTTGAGACCTGCTATACAGGCGTAGCACAGGAAGTGCTCAGGACGTATATATTCCCGAATCCCCCCTTATTGTGCTGAGGATGACCTCCGGGGGGTCTTTCGTTACGTAAAAACACTCCAAACCCCAGTCTAAGGGGGCCGGTAGCCTCCTGAATGTTTTCCCCTTGCACCAAAATGAAATGATTAGACTAACATAACATGATCAGCCCATTACTGCTCCACTGCTGGGCACGGGCCTCTTCTCAGAAGGTTAAAGCCTTAGTCTGCCACGCTGGCTGTATTTGATACTAGATTAATCCAGCAAATATAGCTTAGAGCAAGCTAGGTTTTTTATTATTTATTTATTCATGACAATGGATACATGTCCTTCAGTCGTAATCATTGAACATATTATACTTATATCCTAGTAAAGTGATGGAAACTTTACTAGGTTTCTGAGGGGATGATGAGATAATACAAAAGTCATGTTTTTCAACTTTGTACCATTTATCCACACTTGCAAACACGTTAACGAGCACTTAACATTTAATAATCCACCATTATTACACATTAACACTCGAAGAAACACAAATTTTAGAAAATAATAAAAAATTCACAACACGATCTTTACGAATTTTCCCGCCAACCAGCGAGCTAGGTTATAGTTTTCTATGAGTACCAGTAATGTATTGTGGTTATTGCCGCGACTGCCTCGTTGGTCTAGTGGTTGCAAGCGCGACTGCTGAGCTTGGGGTCCTAGGTTCGATTCCCGGGTCGGGCAAAGTGTTATTGGGTTTTTTCATTAGGAAATTCTCAGTAGCAGCCTGGAGTCTGGATCTGTGCCCGGTCAATGGCAATAGGCTCGCCCCCTATTACATGGGACTATAACATAACTAGCGAAACGTGGGTGTACTATTACACCTCTACCTACCCCTTCGGGGAAATACAGGCGTGATGTTATGTTATGTTTATGTTATTGCCGCGAAACAATATTCTGATGGGCTACCGCGTCGCCATCACCTTAAATATCTAATGGACTTGCGTTTACCCGCCACCTCACCTGATGTTAAGCGATGGTGCGGTCGACGATGGTGCACGCTTGCCCAGCAAAAACCTATTCACTCGAGTCTTGAAGACCACCAGATTATACTTTTCGGGGAACACAGACGCCATTATTATCGAGAAAGTTTGTATATAGTATGTTAATGTTTTGACGACCTGAAGAACGTAGCTGGTGGCGACTGGAAGCGAAAGGCAGAGGACCAAGTGTTGTGGCGCAACTTGGGAGAGGCCTATGTCCAGCAGTGGGCTGCTATAGGCTCCGTTGATAATGATGATGTCAATGTTTAGAATTTCTTTGTACATGGTGAATTTTGGTTGCTTTTGGAAACGAAAAGGGGTCATTGTACTCATCATTATAAACAACTTTTACTATGGGACAAGAGGTGAAATCGCGAAAAGAACTAGCTGATCCCTACATCTGTGTTCATATAAATCGACAAAATATAGGGAACAGCTGTTTTTTTTCGCGTTTTTGGTGTTGGTCCCATAGTAAAAGTTGTTTAAATCAAATAATTTATTTTGTTAAATTGTGGTAAATACAGGAGTTCATAATGATAAGTACAATAACCCCTTTTTGTTTCCAAAAACAACGAAAATTCACCGGGTATTTGAGTATTATGATTGTTTTAGCGTCTCCTGTTGTAAAACCGCGGCCAAAGAGAACAAGGAGGGGACAAAAAGCTGCGTAAGTACTCTCAGCACTACCTTTTAGGGTTCCTTTTCCTTTAACGGAAACCTATTACTAAGCCTATGCCTTTGCTTTTTTTTCGACCTTAGGTAGCCAGATGTAATTTTCACAGAATATGTGTTACTATAGCATCTATCATGGCAATTATTAAATAGAATAAAATATGGTACGGGACCCTTGTACCCGACCAGTTTTATATGAATTTGAAGTATATGGTTAATTCTACAACTGGATGCCCATCCAGCTGGATCTGGATGCTGGTTCCCATGTTTGATAATACATGCTGATTTTCCTGAAAAGGGGTAATTGTATTCCAGGAAAACAACCATTACAATTTCAGCGTGTGTACGGTCGACCGCACGTCGGTGGTAACACTTTGACATTAGCAGCATCTTTATTTCGTAAGCAGTAAGGGTGGTTTTTGAATTGACGTGTTACCACTGTCATGCAGTCGACTGTACAACGTTATTGAAATAACTGAAAACCAGGAACAGCTGATTTTATTTTCGCGATTTCAGGGTTGGTCCCATAGTAAAAGTTGTTCAAACTGATGAGTACAATGACCCCTTGAGAGGTTTTCAGTTATTTTAATAACACGTTGTATAATCTAAAAATCACCATTATTTTTACTAACTATCGCCCACAGCTTCGCTTACAATTGTGTGAAATTTGTCGATAAAATGAGTCATATTTCAGTCCGGGACAAGGTCTGAGTGCCAAGTTGTATCCATATCTGTTAAACCATTAACCTTTATTCACATACGCCCAATTCTTTTTTCAAATTCCTATCTCTAGTAGGGCAAATCGTGGATACATTGGATATTAATTTTGGACGTTACAAATTTTCTATAATGCTACTTATTGTTAACGCTATTTGAGAAACTAGTTTGTTCCGAATCACCTCAGACACAGACCAGTAAGCCTCTAGACGCCAATTAGCTGGACACCCCCGGTCACAACGCATATGCTCTACCACTGCATATCATACGCCCCTCCGCCAATCGGAACGTCACTCATTCAGCGAGCGGCACCAATCATAAGGAATCACACCACCGAACTTTTGAGCCGGCCAATCATAACGCGCCGTCCGCCCCCCTGACCCCACCAACGTTTTACGACTGCGTTCGAATGCAAAACATTGTTTATGCGGAGTCTTGAAGCTTACTGGTCTGTGACCTCAGATGAGCGAATCACAAGTAGAATCGATTAGGTTTGTTGTTTTTTTGTTTTATCCTAAAATTACATTGCTTTTAGTGTAGTGTGTTTTTTTGTGTGTGTTGCTGCCGAAGGTAACGTCGACACTTCAGCGGCTGAACTAACGGTCGTAGTATTCGGTTGGCATGACACATCTAACGCGCCGAACGTTCGGCATTATGCGGCGTCTTGTTCAGCTCACTACGTGGCGGAGAATTACGTGTCGTCGTCGTCGGTCGGTGTCGTCACTTAACGTATCGCGTGATGTGTCGCTTGCTATGCAAAATACATTGAGTGCGTTCTCGCGGAGACGCTCCATGAAAGGTGCAGCGCTACACCGAACGTGACGTAATTTTGGCTGAAGTGTCATAGGTTACTTAAAATATACTGCGAGCGAATTGAGCCGAACGTTCCGCGACGCTACTCTCGGCAGGTGTGTCGCTACACTTAGGAGTGTCGAGAGGCATGTCGTGCGGGGACTACCTGATGCACGGAAACTAACCGAGCTGAACTTCCTGGACCTTGAGGATCTGTTCACGATCTGCTGATGTACTGGATTTAACCATCCTACTATAACGATTTAAATTGTGGAAAGAAAAAATCGCTCACGAGCAGGATTCGAACCTGCGACTCCTGGCTTAGTACGCCAGTGCTTTAGCCACTAAGCTACCGTGAACACTGCACGTGGTAACGAAATTCTCTTCCACTTGGTACATCTTTGGGTGACGTCAGCGATATCTTATTAAGAAACAGTGTTTCTTAAACGACTCGACTAACTTTGCAGTTAATTCAAAGTCGTATAGATATGCCTACCCTTACTAATTATTTATTATTTTTAACGCATTTTACATTCATTTCATCCTACTATAATATTATAAACGTGAAAGTTTGTGAGGATGTATGGATGTTTGTTACTCTAACACGCAAAAACTACTGTATGTATTTTAATGAAATTTAGCATACAGATAGAACATAATCCGGATTAACATATAGGCTACTTTTTATCCCTGAAAGATGAACAGATCCCGAGGGATGCGCGATAATCGACGCGCGGGCGAAGCCGCGGTCACAAGCTAGTAATAGCTAAATTTAGTTTCTAAGTATTTTTTTGGTTTAAATGTAACATGGTATAAAATCTATCTAAATCGATTCTCCTGGTGATTCTGAACTAGTTTCTCAAATAGTGTTAAGGGGAATGTAGAAGGAAAGTGGCGCCCTCATCAGTAAAAAAAATATTACTCGCTGAATACATCATACATAAACATAACCAGCCCATTACTGTCCCACTGCAGGGCACGGGCCTCTTCTCAGTACGAGAAGGCTAAGGCCTTAGCCAAAAAACCCTTTAACCTTTTTTTCGGCTGAATACATCATTTATACTCTTCGGTCTTCTGTATAACCTGCCGCAGCGTATGTATGTGATCTACGGTGCTAAAGCCTTAAGTAGCAGCGGGCGGGGCAAATTGCTCGCAGAAATGATGGCCGATGGGGCAGTAAAGTTCTGGAGTGGCGACCGCGTACTGGAAGGCGCAGCGTGGGTAGGCCCCCCACAAGGTGGACCGACGACCTGGTGAAGGTCGCGGGAACCCGCTGGATGCGAAAGGCGCAGGACCGGTCGTTGTGGCGATGCTTGGGGGAGGCCTATGTCCAGCAGTGGACGTCTTTCGGCTTAAATGATGATGATGATGACATCATTTATCAAAAATTCTTTTTTAACGATTGAAGTACAGGTACTGTAGTTTAATCAGAAACTATTTACTCTGAAAATTTTACTTCGCTGTAGTTGTAGGTAAAAAAAGTGCGAAAAACGTCCACATTTGGCAATTTTTCTATCTACAACTACAGCAAGCTATTTTTTACAGAGTTAAAAGTTTCTAATTAAACTACAGTACCTGTACTTCAATCGTTAAAACGAATTTTCGATAAATGATGTGTATAGCGAGTAATATTGTTTTTACTGATCGGGGCGCCACTTGGCTGTTACATTTCCCTTCATCATTTCAGCCATAGACGTCCACTACTGGACATAGGCCTCCCCTAATTAATTAAGGGGGGAATATGCCATAATCGCCACGCTTGGCAGGTGGATTGGCGATCGCAGTTGTTTGGTTAAATACTCGGAGAACGCTACTGCCCATCCTCTGGTGAATCCCTTAGTCGCCTTTTACGACACCCATGAGAAGAGATAGGGGTGGTGCAATTATTTAAGTCCGGCACTACACGGACTACATTTCCTTTAACAAACAGTAATGTTCTATAACATTTAGTGGAAAATAAATCAATAACTTTAATCTAAACTTCACAGTGAAAAACCGGAAGAGAAAAGTCGAGAAGCAACCCCTCCACCGTTACCAGAAGCAGCCCCCCCACCGTTACCAGAAGCAGCCCCACCACCCCTACAAGAAGCAACCAAATCGCCCAAAGAAGAGCGAGTATCAAACCCAGAAGTATCGTCCCCCATACTACAGAAGGCCATACCCAAAAAGACTGAGAAATTGAAAAAGGAGCCTATTGTTAAGCTTACAAGGTCTAATTTCTATGAAGTGGATGCATTGGACAAGACCCGGGTGCTGGAGAAAGCCAGCGACATCAATACAACCGTAGTACTTCCTAACGGGGTGTTCAACCATGCGCCTCTTACACCTAAGATTATTGTGAGTACAATTCTTTTTCTTTTTAACTGACTTCAAAAAAAGGAGGAGGTTATCAATTCGATTGTATTTTTAAGCTATTGCATAGCTTCTATCGCGGGCCTTGAGCTTGGAGACCGAATTCAGAAATTCCGTAACGAAAATAACCTAACACCCCCCACTCCGACCGGCACAGCGGTGATACTTTTTAGTTTTGCCATCTATCGATGAATAGCAGAACTTTTAATCAATCAACTCGGCCTATCGCAGTCCACTGCTGGACATAGGCCTCTCCCAAGTTGCGCCACAACGCTCGGTCCTCTGCCTTCCGCATCCAGTCCCCCCCAGCCACGTTCTTTAGGTCGTCGGTCCACCTGGCAGGGGGGCGCCCTACGCTGCGTTTGCCGATACGCGGTCTCCACTCAAGGACTAGTCTGCTCCAACGGCCATCGGTCCTTCGACAGACATGGCCAGCCCACTGCCACTTCACAGAACTTTTAATGACTTTTTGAAATATCACGCTTGTCTCTTTAGTTCTGCAAATCGCCTCTAGGTGGCATTGGTTGTATCGGCGTTACTGCGCATGCGTAATCCCCCTCTTCGCCCCGCAATCTGGTGACTCATGCCTGCTTAGAGTTTCGGCGCTAGGGCACCTCCTCTTTGTATTTACACAAAAAATGCTATGCAATAGCTTTACCGCGGCAGTCTCCGAGTGCCACACGTCTTTTTTATTTGAAAGGATATACTTCCAGATTGGTCCCATTCCCATTTTATTATCAAAATCCAGTTTTGATTATGAGATCCATGTGGAATTGAGGGAACTCTTCAAATATTATAGGCATATAGTGATTTTGATATTTTCATCAACAAGTCAAGCATTTGCATTCAGAAAGGATCATTTGGTGAAGACCTGATGAAGATCTTCGGAGATAAAGAAGGGATCTACGCTTCAATAGATAATAGCAAATCATCCGGCATTGCAGCAATCGCTTGTCTTTCTATTGTTAATGCCACTCAAAATAGAAAAATAAAATGAACTTTAAAAAAAGAAAAAAACCGACTTCAAAAGTAATAAAATTTGTGAAGAACAGTTTTGGAAGTGGTTGCCAAGTTTTTCTTAAATCAAACCTAAGCAAAGGCACCTACGTCCTAAACTGTTTGACATATATTTTATTATTTTATTCTTTCTGAAGTCGGTTTTTACTTTTTTTAAAGTTTATTTTAATACCTCCTAGCCGACGCCCGCGGTTTTGCCCCTGTAGTATTCAGAGTGCCTAGTGCGACTGACATTTACCGCATACTGGATCGAATTGGTCAACTTTTATTCATAAATCAGAGGGTCTAGCAAACAGTTAACATTAGAGAAAATTTCTTGTTTTAACGAGTTAATCAACACAATAACACAGTATAGGATGGCGAAACGAGTTAAAGGCCCACCTGATGTTAACCGGTTACCTTTGCCCATAACAACTTCAATACCACCTAGGCTGTTACCTAAATGGTACCACAAGTCGGTTCGCCAAACTGAGACATGAAGATGGAAAGTCTCATGTGATTGTAATTTCACCGGCCTGCAGACTGAAACACAGCAATGCAAGCAGCTGTTTGGCGGAGAAGTAGCTACGGTGGTAGTACTTCCCCGGACGAGCACTTAAAACACATTTACGTTTCGATATGTCAAAATGGCTCTTGCTAGGGCTACTGGACCTACAACATCAAATAATGGAGTGAACAGCCTTCAATGTTTGTATGGAGTTTGTGTTTGTTTGTTTGTTTATATGTTTGTATATAATTTCAGCGCGACGCCAACGAAACTGTCGTAATAGAGCCAGCGAACAGAGAAACTGTGGTGCTGGACAAACATATGGATGCTACGTTTGTGCTTGATAAAGGTAAGTGTTTGATTCGTCGGCTCGCAGGTTCGATTCCCGAACTCTTTTTACTTCGAGTTAAATGGTAATAATTTTAGTATTACAATGCAATTTCAATCAGAACTGTTACAGTTAAACTGGGGGAAAAAACAGACTACCCGGTTTTACGTTTTCTACCAAAAATTAAAAGTTTGTTTGGTTGGTTTTAATCATGGAGAAAAGAAGGGAGCGGAGGTGTTGCAAGGCAAAATCTCTTTAGAAAGAAGCGTCGCCTGAATGCGGGTGACAGGGGGACGAGGTACAGCAATGGCTCCACCTCACTATGGAAAATCCGCCCATTTTTTGTAAATCCATCTAGCGGTGAAATGAATTATTACAGCGTAACAGCACTAACAATTTTTCATTTTAGTTTGTCTACTCACCACTGTGGCGTACAAAGCACATTATTTTATTCCAGAACATTCTATGTGCGTTTTTGTGGTGAGAACATAACACTAATGAAATTGAATTTTACACAAATGACGTGGTCTTTAAAATGACTGATTAGAATTTGAAAAAAAGTAACGAAGTTGAAAAAGGTTAAAAGGGTATAATGTAAGGGTACCATATGGCACTTGCGGCTTGACCTTCAGATTACCAGTCCAGTATGAGTATTAAATAACGTCTAACTACACAACTTTTGTTTTACAACTTTACACAAAAGTACGTTAAAAACGTGCCATACATAGCGCCTAGCGCAATAAAGTATCCTCATGTAGATCACCTTGAAAATCACTCAAACCAGCTTTTTAATTGTATAAACTGATTGCAAATACAACAAAAAAAAATTGATTGACAAAATTATATATTTTATTATTTTTAACGCATTTATGCATGCGAAGCGAAATCTAACGATTTATTTAGTATTTATTTATTTATTCATACATGTATAAATTTTGCAATATCACTGTGCCCCACAAAACCGTGTTATCGGTATTTAAATAGTGGAAAAAAAAAAGAAGAATCACTGTTTCTTAATAAGATATCGCTGACGTCACCCAAAGACTGGCGTACTGAGCCAGGAGTCTCAGGTTCGAATCCTGCTCGTGAGCGATTTTTTCTTTCCACTATTTAAATCATTAAAAATATATATTATAAGAAATTAGTAGAAATACCTACTTATACAAATATCCAATCTTATTCTTAGTTTATACTAAATCTCTGGGATCATTGTACTCATCATTATGAACACATTTTACAGTGGAATCAACCCTGAAATCTCGAAAAAATCTGCTGTTCCCTATAATTATGTCGATTTATGTGAACACAAATGTAGGGAACCGCTGATATTTTTTTCGGTTTCAGGGTTGTTCCCATAGTAAAAGTTGTTCATTATGATGAGTACAATGACCCCTTAAGAGGTTTAGTATAAGCTAAGAATTAGGTTGTAGGTTGTATATAGAAATATAATAAAAAGTATGTTACATTCTGTTCATAAATTTTTTTTACCTAATGTTATTTTTTTTTTATTAATTAAAGTATTCAATACATTTTTGCTGAAATAATGCTACGTAATATTTGGAATTTTTGGATTATGATATATCAAGATTGCAGTTAACTATTGTCATAAAAACTTATTGGATACAAATTGAATAAAAAAAAACTAAATGTGTGCTGGGACACATAGTACAAGTGAAACTTCAACGGACAAGTGGAAAAACGAATCGCAACGGACAAGTGGAAAAACGAATGGCAACTGACAAGTGGAAAAACGAATCGCAACAAAATTTTAAGTTGAAGTTTTACGGGCAGGTTTTCAAATTGAATAAGTACATTAACAATCAGCCCGTAAAACTTCAAGTTAAAATTTTGTTGTGATTCGTTTTTCCATTTGTCAGTTGCCATTCGTTTTTCCACTTGTCCGTTGCGATTCGTTTTTCCACTTGTCCGTTGAAGTTTCACTTCTACTATGTGTCCCAGCACACATTTCGTTTTTTTTTCGCAGTTTTACTGCAAATTATGTTTTGGTTAGGTTAGGTACATTTTAAGTGATTTTAATGAATGCATTTTTTATTTAAACATATTTTATTTTATCAAACAAAAAAACTGAATTAAATCCGGAACCAAAAAAAACATCCATTTTTCTTTCTCTCCCTCCGCCGCTATATATCGTCTACCCCCTCCACGCGGCCGTAACGCTTTTTCGTGAGAGAAAAATCCTAATATATAGAAGAAGATATATATATCTATCTTCTATATATAGAATTTTCACCATCATCATCATCATCAGCCTTTCAATCCCTCCGCCGCTGCCGTCTCTCGCCAAGCGATATATTGTCTACCCCCTCCATGCGGCCGTAACGTTTTTTCGTGACTAAAAATTCCTAATACCCCCCGTCTATACAGAAGTTTCACTTCAAAAAACGTATCCAAGGTTCCTTGTTTTTATTTCTCACTTAGATACCTTAGAATCACCATCGCCCGCTTCATTCAAGACCTTGTTATGTATTTTTGTTTTATAAAATCATGGTTATGAATGTTGTCCAGCTAGCAAATCATTAGTGTCCTACACATTTCATTCGCGATTAAAGAATTTCATTTGTGTAAAAACTTATTCATTCGTGTTTCTATTTTTTTGGTTTTCTTCTATTTTTAACAAGATGCGCCCTGTATTTTTACATAGTATGTGTATAACTTCATTATAGCAAACGTTAAATACCATCAGATAACAATAAAACGGGGGTTTACAAAAATCGTCAAAAATGTGTCATTTTAATTCGAAACATGAAATCGACCCTATTACTGACTACTCACCGATAGATGGCCTGATGGCCTATTTTTCTTATTTTAAATTGCTCTTATTTCATGTAATTATGTAATTTATCTATGAAATAACTAACATTTTAGAATTTAAAATGAATTAAAACAATGTGTTTATTATTTTCGTCATAATATGCATTGATAATGTAAAAACATGTTATCGGTGAGAAGTGATTAGTATGCATCTTTTCGACGACAGATGTCCCGAGCAACAATTTGGCGAAGAAACGAGAAAATGCATGTTTTAAAATTGAAAATATAAATATATGTGACTTACACATAAAATGTTATACCATCAATATGTTTTAGTTTTGATCCTGAACAATTTTTACATCCAACAACAGCGCACTTCATTGTTAAAACAAGAAAAATATTCAAAATCCTCTCAAAATCTATTTAAATCGAAGAGAACCGAACGCAGTGATGATTCACTTGAAATTAAGCTTTGCGGCTCCGCCCACTGTGACGTCATGACCAAATTGAAAGCGCATGACCAAATTGCCTTGCAGCACCTCCGCTCCCTTCTTTTCTCCATGGTTTTAATAAACTAAAAATAAAGGAAAAATCATTTTTATCAAACCCCAACATTAAATAAACGCTGTTATTGTTAAATACCCCGGATTATTAATCAAATAACCGAAATAGAGAGCAGTGATAGCCTAGCGGTTGAACGCTTGCCTTCCATGCAGGAGGGTGGGAGTTCGATCCCTGCCCGCACCTCTGACTTTTCGAATTCATGTGCGGATTTATATTCGATTATCACTTGCTTTAACGGTGAAGGAAAACATCGTGAGGAAACCTGCTCACCTGAGAGTGCTCCATACAGTTCTCAATGGTGTGTGTAGTCCGCCAACCCGCACTAGGCCAGCGTGGTGGACTAAAAGGCCTTAGCCTTCTCATAATGAGAAGAGGCCCGTACCCAGCAGTGGGACAGTAATGGGCTGGTTATGTTATGATAACCGAAATATCGGTAGCTCAATTTACATGGTAAATATCCCGGGATTGTTAGTTTAAAAAGTTACACTAACTAAACGATATCAATTTATTGAAATTAAATACTACTCGTGTATATAAAGAACAGGATTGAAAATGGCGACATTTGTATTTGCTTCTCGCTCACACGCAAGGTATTGTGGGAGCGAGAGGCACATAGAATAATAATAACCTCCTCATAGCTAGGGCATGGCGGTATTCGAGATTCTTGTAATACCGGTTTTCATTCGGTATTGAAATTTTAAATACCGGAATTCCGGTTATTTCGGTATTTTCGGTATTTTTATAAGGAAATTATACATTTTCAGAAAACAATACATAATCGTGATTTGTCTCGTTTTGCTAGTGTAAAAACAAAATAAAAATAAAGTTCCTTTTTTTTAATCTACTTTTAGGTAGTGTAAATTAATGTCTAAATACAAAATACAACAAAAATAAAAAGAAACAGTGCGAAAAAGCGTGATGAGGGAATATTGTGGAGTGAAAGAAAATGTAATATGAAAGATTTAAAAAGGTGTTTTAAGATGGTTTGAGTATGTAGAATAGGATGGACGAGTGGAGAATGACGAAACAAATATACGAAACGAGAGTGGATGGAAGAATTGGAGGGAGCCAACCTCGGTAGGGCACGCCACTATGGCGCCCTCACCACCGGCTGACGCAGATACTCTCGAGGCATGGTTACTTCGAGAAGTGTCTGTGTTGGATAGGCCACGAGCTGCCTTGAGGACACGGCGCAGCACACACTGCCGGAGTGCCCAGCTCGGGCCAGTACCACTACCGCTGTGACCTCGTCAATGCAGTAGGTGGCAGCGATCTTTCGCTTCCGACTGTGGTTCTGTCCATGGTCGGGAGCGAGAGCACTTGGGAAGGTCCGTTTCCTACTGAAGGGAGGTGATGCTCGCGAAGGAGGCGGTGGAGAGGGTACGATGAGACGACGACGACGAGAGGGCACCCGCAGGAGTCGGACTGGGCACTGCAGGAGGGTGCATGCCGTCCTCCAGCCACCCTAGGAGTGGGCCTGCGGGTGGCGGTCTTACCCCAAGACCACCGTCCGACTAGTCAAGGCCCGTGATGGTAGTGCATTGAGTTCTGCGCGCGCCAGTCAGGAGAAGGGTGCGCCAGATTTTGAGGCCACACTGGGAGAAGGGGCTCGCCTGCTAGTGGTGAGCCGGGACCTGTCAGGGTTGGTTGGGCAAATACATATTTTCCCACGCCCCCGGCCAAGTGTCGTGGTGGTTTTAGTCAGTAAGAGTCTGACACTGGCTCCGCCTTTCTCAGATGGAGTGTTGCCATGAGGATTTCCACAAGGAAAAAAAGGGCTGAACTCGGTCAAGGTACTGTAACCAAATAGTGGGCGTTCAAAAAGGCTGGGTTAAGAGCACTTTTAACTGACGTGCATGCATGTGGCATGATGAGATTAATTAATATAGATGAAGTGAAATTATGTATCAGGATCGTAGTGGGAGAAAACCATAGTCTTTGCCTACCAGAGAAAGAAAATCACAGTAGGTACTGTAAAACTCCAAAGCTGTCATGTGTTCAACTTGTAATTTTGAAATCTCATCATCATCATCATCATTTCAGCCGAAAGACGTCCACTGCTGGACATAGGCCTCCCCCAAGCATCGCCACAATGACCGGTCCTGCGCATTCCGCATCCAGCGGATTCCCGCGACCTTCACCAGGTCGTCTTGAAATCTAATATCAATCAAATGGGTATAGTTAAAATGATGAGTTAGCTAAGGGCTCTTTATTTCAGCTCAATCGTAGCCAAGTCTTTTTGAGACCATTATCAATCAAAGTATCACAAATAATCAGTTGTAAAAATAATCAAGTTATTCAACACTAAACTTTTCAAGTTGTCTTAAATAATCATCTAGAACGAACAAACAATCAAACATGAAAGTTACACGGCGCGGATCGCCAACGGAATGGCAATGTTTCGTATGTAAACCGCACAAATATGTTTAAATACGTGCTACAAACATCTGACTCTTGTTGGGCAGTCGACGTGGGGTAGGAAATTTTAAATTAAAGCAAAATACCGAAAAACCGGTATTGGCGATTACAATACCGGTGTTACGAAATGCCAAAAAACCTCCGGTATTCCGGTTTTCGGTAATACCGAAAACCAGTATCCATGCCCTACTCATAGCTCTTTGTTCACTCATCCTTTCATATTCAATCTATTCTTTTTGGAATAAGCTACCTCTCGAGCTTAGGATGGCCACCAGTCGGGACTCTTTTAAAAGGAAAGCTCGGAAGTTCTTTCTATATAATTAAATTTTAGCAGACTTATCTCATTAGTACTTTATCTATGTATATAATAGTATATTATTAAATATATTTAATATTTATTGTATGTTATATATTTACACCGTTTTTTGTTCCATGTGGTGCCAGACGTAAAGAATAACACCACCCTATCTCTTCTCATGGTTGTCGTAAAGGCGACTCAGGGATTCACCAGAGGATGGGCAGCAGCGTTCTCTGAGTACTTAAACAACCAATTGCGATCGCCAACCCGCCTGCCAAGCGTGGCAATTATGGCATATCCCCTTGCTTGGGGGAGGCCTATGTCCAGCAGTGGACGTCTTTTGGCTGAAATGATGATGATGAATACATGCTGCATGAAGTTTAAATAAATAAATAGAACAATAGAAGTGCCACTATTTACAATCCCATTCTTTATCTGCGCTAGTAGTACTTGTAGGTTGTTTGCGGAACCCTGGCTTCTCTTAAACGGAACCCATTTTTGCAATCTCTGTTGTAATAACCCATTAATCGAGTTGTTGTTTGTTTCAGAGCCCAAAGCCGTGAACGTGACTGACGATAACTCCCTCCTGACTGACGACAGCGACCTCCCCGAGCCACACACGCCGCCAAAACAGGACCCCCCGCAATTACAACCCACGTAAGTTTAGTTAAGTAACAAGGAGTTGCTTCATCAACTCAGCCTATCGCAGTCCACTGCTGGACATAGGCCTCTCCCGAGTTGCGCCACAACGCTCGGTCCTCTGCCTTCCGCATCCAGTCCCCCACAGCCACGTTCTTAAGGTAGTCGGTCCACCTGGCGGGGGGGCGCCCTACGCTGCGAGTTGCAAGGAGTTGCTTGCAAGAAGTTCATTATATGTTAACTCAATTTTAAATGATTAACGATTTAAATAGTGAAGAAAAAGTCGCTCACGAGCAGGATTCGAACCTGCGACTTCTGACTCAGTACGCCAGTGCTTAGCCACTAAGCTACCGTGAACACTGCTCATGGTATCGAATTTAATAGTGTCACACAAGTGGTTTAATACCTAGTTATGTGCAGTTTCATACACTACATTATCTAAATTCACGAAATATCTATTTTAATTTTAATAAAAGACCAACGTTAAATCTTGGTAACATTGTCGTAAGTTTTTCTGATTTTTCTGGTAAGACTGGTTGTAATTTTCGTTGCTGCTTCCAGAATGTCAGGTGAAGTCAAATTCTCCTCAATATCACTGCTATTTTCAGACATTTTTCCTCAGAATAAAACTTTAGACTAACAAAAACGCAATAATAACGTAAACAATCAAAACAATTTCTAATTTAAGGCAACCAAATCTGAGGACCAAATCCAGCAGGCCATGTTGTGCGCTCTAGTGCTTGTCATCACAGACAAAATATAGTCTGGCGAAAACATTATAAACTAATTTTCTATCCTTGTCAGGATTTCGTCAATCTGTGTTTTATCATCCAAAAAATATGCCTGTAAACCCTTAAACATAATTAAAAGCAATATGACAGTCCAAAATTCTGCCAAAAACGCAATTTTAAAATATTAAATTTTTCAATGTATGACTAGTAGCGCCCTCCATTTTGTGTATTCTTTTGCGCCAACCTGTACGACTGCTAAAAACATTTGATTGAAAACTCCTTGGTTGGGCTGAAGTGTACTATTATGGAAAAAAAAAATGATATCATTATTTTGATCAGAAAACTGTATTTGAAATTTTTTAAATTCGTTCGGCCTATGTCCAGCAGTGGACGTCTTTCGGCTGAAATGATGATGAATGAAATTCGTTACAGGTGCATATATTTTTATTTTTTTTATAGTATAGGATGGCGAAACGAGCTAAAGGTCCACCTGATGTTAAGCGGTTACCTTTGCCCATAACAACTGCATTACCACCTAGGCTGTTACCTAAATGGTACCGCAAGTCGGTTCGCCAAACTGAGACATGAAGATGGAAAGTCTCATGTGATTGTTATTTCACCGGCACCCGTACCCTTCACACCTGAACACAGCAATGCAAGCATCACTATTTGAATTATATTATTATTGGATTGCATTTTAATTTTGATATTACTAACATAGTTTTTAAGTAAATAATGTTTCTAACCCTATGAGTATTGGTTACTTGAGTTAAATAAATAATAATAATTACTAAGTCAGATACAATAAAATTATTGATTTTTTTTTAAGTCATCCACAGAGTAGAAAGATTTCTCTATTAGCCACATTTTCACATGTAAAAATACAAATTCCGATTTCATTTTTTTTTTTTCTATTTCAGATCTGCAGTTAAAGAGAAAGTGCAGCAATTTGAAGAGTTAGCTTCCAGAGTTACGCGAACTAAAACGAGAGCTCTGGCGAAAAAGGTTAGTTGGTATAGTATACATTTTTTTTCGAATACATCAGAGGCACTGCTACAACAACTACTGCCACTCACGAAACTGTGGGTAGCGCTACAGCTGGCATCCATCCCTCTCCAGGGGTGGCAGCATGGGTCTTACCCCGGCTCCACACGTTGGCCCGAACGTTGACGCCAACACTATTCACCAACAGGTGGATCGGGAAAATGGAGTAGGCCTGAAAGTTGGGGCAAGGTTTTGTGGAAACTTTTTAGTTAGGACAACATTTTCAAATTGATATTAGAACATGTGTTTTTTGATAATGACTTGTGTCATATACTTGCAATAAAAAAATTCTCAGTGCAAACAACGTTTTTGCTTCCATATCATAATTATCTAGTATACTTCATCAAAAGGATTGGCAATTAGGCGTCGCGTGTCGGTTTTATCAAAGGAATTATGCGCCGACGTTGGCGATACGTCCACACGTTGGCGGTTAGCTCAGTCTTGCCGCAACACTCATGCAGTAAGGTGCATCGAATGAGATTTTTCCTACGGTCACCGCGTCTTGAAAATGTCATCCGCGTGGATGGACGCAATAGTTATAAAATTTCTATAACAAAATCATTATATTTATTAACAAATAAGAAACATATCCTGTTGTCTGACAAAAAAACGTCCTCTCAACATGAGTTATATTACATGTTATGTATTATATATCTATATATATATATATGAATGTACATATTCTTATGTATCTATTATATATACTTAAGTATCTATAAATTATTTATATTATTATTAGCTAGTACTGTAAGTAAATAAAGTAGGTTTAATTTATGTTGTACACTTGTTTCTGTCCTCTACATTCAACATCTCTCTATCGCTCTAAGGTTTGCTGTTAGAAAACTCAGTTCTGAGTTAAGCTCGCCGATGTACATAAACTTTCCTACTGTAATATAAATGTATATCTGTGTGTACAATAAAGAATAAGAAAAAAATATATTCAAAGACGACGTCCATTGATTAGCGTCCACACGTTGGAGATAATGTTAGTTTAGTTCCATCAGAGCCAATGTAAAGACGTCTGAAATAGAAGTTGCCCTGGGCACTTTATTATTATTAAGTGCTGAAGAGCACAACTGTCAGTTAAAATAACACATTAGTTAAGGCCCTGTCCCTGCACGAATTGTAGGCCCCTGGACTGCGGGGCGCAGTGGGGAGCTGGAGCACTGAGGCGCGCCGGCCCGTGATAACTATTAGTTATGTAAAACATTAAAGTAATTAAAAAAAAAAAAAAAAACTGAAATGGATTTCTTCGCTTGCGATAAAATATATCGTGTAAGTTTCAAAATCATGTTCTATATAAATTTTCGTCATAAAATGAATTAAAAGTGTCAAAAATTGGCTATGTTTGGATTTTTTTTCTATCAAGCGAAATTATTTAAATCATGTATCGATCTTTCTAAATGGATACATAAACTACCTAACTCCACCATATAATTTTTCCACTCTCCCTACTTCAAGAAATGATGACGAAAAATGGAAAGAAACAATGTACTTTTTTGGAGTTTGGCGACCAGATCGGTCCTTAAACAATGGACGTCGTCTTTGAATATTTTTTTTACAGACAAGAGGATATGTTTATTATTTGTTAATTAACAAAAAAATATTATTTCTAGAAATACCCTCATATTTTCGCCATGTCCGTCTGTCTGTCTGTCTGTCCGCGACAGTGTCCTTAACAGAAAATTAAATACGTCTCGTAAATGTCATTTATTACATTACTAGCTGTGCCCGCGACTCCGTCCGCGTGGATGTCGGAAAATAACATCGTGTCATAATTATGAACACAATATCTTCAAATGTATACATATAAGCGCCTACACAGACGATTACACTATTTACCGACCATACTATATTTTGTTTTTACAACCAACCGGCTAAGGTGATGGAATTTCATGGAATTAGCCCTAAACTCCCTCATTCTGAGAAGACGCTCGTGACCAGCAGTGGGAAGTAATTGGGCTGATTATGTTATTCTATAACACTAACCACATCTCTTCTTATGCTGAGAAGAGGCCCGTGTCCAGCAGTGGGACTAATGGGCTGGTAATGTTATGTTATTCTAGAATACTAATAATATCCAGTTCATTAACTCTTCTCATTTTGAGAAGAGGGCCATATCCAGTAGTGGGACAGTAATGGGTTGACTACGTTATGTTATTCTATATTTTCTAGTTTCTTAACTCTTCTCGTTCCGAGAAGAGGTCCATGCCCAGCAGTGGGGCAGTAGGTAATGAGCTGATTATGTTATGATAATCTATTACACTAACAATATCCAGTTCCTTAACTCTTCTCATTCCAAGAAGATGGCCATGCCCAGCAGCGGGACAGTGATGGGCTATGTTATGTTATTCTATATTTTCTATAATACTAATAGAATCCAGTTGTATTTTTAGGAACCTGCAACCTGCCTCCAACCAACAATCATGACCTCTACTTTGTATGCAACTTAATACAATAGAGGGGTCAAGCTGTATCGCTGGATCTACTCAACCGATTCAGATAAAACATACCCTATATTTTAAGTTAGACTAATACCAATACAAATGCTAAGTTTCATTACGATCCCTTCAGCCGTTTTCACGTGATGAGGTAACAAACAGACAGACAGACAGACATACATTTTTTAAACGATTGATTCGTGTTCTATAGCTTATTTCTAGTCCCCCTAGCCGGTTTTCGCGAAAAAAAACTCAATGTACAGACTTTTCGACCTTTACAGTTTTATTATAGTATAGATTAACGTTATTGTTTACACAAATGAACATTTTGATTGATTGTAACAGCAGGAGGATGAAGCAGAACACACGCCGCCCGACAAGATAGTGAAGCCAGTACTGTCAGTAGAGACGCTCACCAAGATGGACAACATGATCTTCAACGGGAAACGCCCACAGGTACACTACACAAGTCGCTGATAAATCTAATATTTGTTTTATCGCGTCAACGCATGAGGAACGAAACTACTTTTTTGAAGTGAAACTTCTATATAGACGGGGGGTCTTTTATATAGAAGTTTCACTTCAAAAATATATATTAGGATTTTTCTGTCACGAAAAAGCGTTACGCCCACGTAAATAAAGACAAAAAGCTCAAGCGGTCTGGGATCCGAACCTGGGACTCTCAGTTCACAAGTCTAACAGGTCTTCAAATTGGACAAGTACCTACATTAACAATCCTGTAAAACTTCAAGTTAAAATTTTGTTGCGATTCGTTTTTCCACTTGTCCTTTGAACTTTCACTTCTACTATGTGTCCCAGCACACATTTCGTTTTTTTTTTTTTTTTTTTTTTCATTTTATAGGATGGCGAAACGAGCCAAAGGCCCACCTGATGTTAAGCGACCTTTGCCCATAACAACTACAATACCTCCTAGGCTGTTACCTAAATGGTACCGCAAGTCGGTTCGCCAAACTGAGACATGAAGATGGAAAGTCTCATGTGATTGTAATTTCACCGGTACCCGTACCCTTCAGACTGAAACACAGCAATGCAAGCATTACTATTTGGCAGAGAAGGAGGTACGATGGTAGTACTTGTATGTGTATAAGGAGGGGGTCCAGGCCCCTCCCCCCTTAGTCTACCATATTATTTTTATATCCTGTTATTTTTACTTTTACTAATAGTAGTTACAAGAAAGGGATGGCAACAATTTTAGAATTGGCAAATTAGTTTACGTTTTACATTTCTTCGTATTTTAGTGGGCACGTTCCGAGATCACGACTAAACTTATATGAAAATTTTACTTCCCACTGATCTGACAGCACTAAAATTGTTGCCATCCCTTTCTTGTATCTACTGTTAGTAAAAGAGAGCGATAGTTTAAAATAAGTTTAGTTCGTAAACAAGAGAATCGACACCATTGTATTATTCATTGACGACCTCTGGTCTAGTGGTTCGAGTGTCGGACTGCTGATCACGAGGTAGTGGGTTCAATTCTCACAGGACACAAATATTTGTGTGATGAACATGAGTGTTTGTGTTGGTTTGGTTGTTTCTTATGTATTATAAGTATGTATTTACAAAAAAAAAAATGTATATAAGTATTATATCCATTGTCTAGTACCCATAGCACAAGCTCTGCTTAGTTTGGGACTAGATAGATGGTGATGTGTAAAATGTCCAAAAATATTTATTATTATTATTAAAAGTAAGAAATACTACATTAAAAGATTTGTAAGTCCCATTGTATTTTCGTGTAGATATCTAGTTCGGCCGCGAAGCCCCGGGTTCCCGTAGCGTCGTCGTCGAAGCCCGGCCGGCCCGTCTCCAGCTCCAAGCTGAGCGGCATCTGCCGCGCGCGGGAGGCCGAGGAGCTCAAGAGGGAGAGGGAGGACGCACGCAAGAAGAAGGAGGCCATGCTCGAGGCCAAGAGGGAGCTACAAAGGAGGTCAGTTTTTCTTAGGGCCGAGTTCGCGGACAATGAAATAACCACTGTTTGCAAAATCAACCTGTTATTCAACAACAGATGTTTAACCGGGACGCGGGAATTTTCGTGTTCACGACTTCTATCCGATCATTGATTCTGAAACCGAGCGTTCTGGGAATGAAAGAACGAATGATGTAACACGATTAATCAAAATGGTAACTAAATGGCAACAACACTATGTAAAGAACGACAATATAAAACGGTTGCATATCAGGTAACTCTTCCAAAATTAAAAATCCTAGTATAATGCTACTCTATACATTTGACATATCTTTTTAATTTGGCAGGATAAGCGGTCTTGGTTGTCATAGCAACCAATTAAATACACCATTTTGATGTTTGAATATTAGGCCGCTTACAAACTCGAAGTGTATCGGGCGGGCGCGTTTCTTGAAACATGATAAAATTTTGGTAGTTGTGTTTACCCAAAAGTAGCGGTAACATTGTGCAGGTTTCGCGCGAGCATCGTTTATCAGCCGCATTCTATTTATTTTGATTAATTATACAAAAAATTATAAATGAAAAAATTACGTACTACCTCAATACGACAAAACGACAGTTATGTCTACACATCTTTCATAAGTTTTCTCAAAGCATAAGCAATATATTTCTTTGTTTATGTTCGTAAAATAAAAATGCACGCTCAAAAAACGGCAACGTTCTCCGGCCCTTATTTTATTCGGTTTTTATTGTAAATTTTACGAATATGATAAAATGCAATTGTTTTGTTATATTGGAGAGTAATAATCCTAATATTAATATTTTATGCAGCATACACTCTTCTAAAATTACGAAAAACAATCAAATACAGAATATCAATGAATAACCTCAACAATTTCAACCATCAAACGTCAAAAATGTCATGTAAATACCCGGTTAGTACTTAAACGACGTCCCCGACTTCGGTTAGAAAAATCGATTGATTACTGTGATATAACGGTTGGTTATCGTTGGTGAACACCAAAGTTCGGGTTAAACATCTGGTTTTTACATAAACATCTGTTATCTTCTGGGTGAACTTGCCCCTTAAAAGATGTATGAAATTCTTCTTTGGTTTGTTCAAAAATTTAAACCTCTCAGGCTCTTGGTCATTTTCACCCAACACAGTATCCTTCAGTGACCGCTGCGCATGCGCCATTCAATAAAATTTGAACCTTAACTCATTAGCAATAGAGTATAAATTGACTTGGTTTTGTTGGACACAGAAATAGATATAGAATGGCCATGTGGCCATCTATTTCTGTGGTAGTAACGATTGGTTGGTGGTTAGTCCCAGCGGGGCGATAGAGGATTCACATGACACGTTTGCTTTTGAACAAGAGATGGAATGGCTCGTGATGTTTCCCTCGGTACGAATTGCACGTCTGAAGACCGTTATTGAGCAGTGCTAACAACACCACTGTTTTAACAGTAGATTTACTGTTTTAGTCCCTATTTTTTCAATTTTTTCATTGACTTTATAATTCGAACATTTGAAGAGACTTTAAGGCACAATTAAGAGCCAAGTGGCGCCCCCATCAGTAAAAAAAATGATTACACGCTAAGTACATCATCTATCGAAAATTCGTTTACAACAATTGAACCAGAATCGAATTGAATTGAATCGTTTTCGTCGAATTTCATTCATAAATCAGTAGCGCCCCTGGCGGATACGAGGAGGAACTACAGATTTATTAATGAAAGTCGACGAATACTTTGAAAGTATTCGTAAGTGTCAAACTCGTACTAGGCCCCCTGTAAGTTATATAGTTTGATGTAGATCGATAAAGTGCCAAAAGTGGCAGTTTTTCACATAGACAGATTTTAGAAGTCGAGGAGCTAAAAAAGATCACTTTTCAATAAGCACAAAAAAAAAAGAACTGAAGAGGACCTACAATTATAAACATAATAAAAATAAAGATTTTACTATGAGTGTAGATAAAAATATATATATAACGTGTATCAGAAATGCGTGGTCATATTTTAAGGGCTCATACGGGGAATGCTATAAACCATTACTAAGGGGTCAACCCTGAAAACGCGAAAAAAATTACATACGTTTTATCAATTGTCTTGGATGATTTTCTAGGAAGCAGTTGTTTTTTTTTGCGATTTCAGGGTTGTTCCCATAGTAAAAGTTGTTCTATGCTATGCCCTGAATGTGCTCTCCAAATATGGACACGCATTTCTGATACACGTTGCATATTCAATTATTTGACGACCTCTGTGGTCTAGTGGTTCGAGTGTCGGACTGCTGATCACGAGGTCGTGGGTTCGATTCCCACAGGACACAAATATTTGTGTGATGAACATAAGTGTTTGTGTTGGTCTGGGTGTTTCTTATGTATTATAAGTATGCATATAAAAAAAAAAGTACTTAAGTATTATATCCATTGTCTAGTACCCATATCACAAGCTTTGCTTAGTTTGGGACTAGATGGTGCTGTGTAACAATTTCCCGAAGATATTTATTTATTTATTATTCAGAACAATACGTCTATACTATTGTAACAGGAAACGCGAAGAGAAGATGGCGGCTGCAGCGGCGGCACGAGAGGCGGCCGAGAGGGAGAGACGCGTCGCCATGGAGGCCGCCGTCAGGGGCAAGATGGAGAAGCAGGCCAATGCCGACCAGGGAAGGCTGGAGAGACTCAAGGAGGTCGAGAGGGTAACTAAACACTATATACATGTTGAAATTTTTATGGGTTCTTTCCTGAAAAGGGCTCATCACTATGAACAACTTTTACTATGGGACCAACCCTGAAATCGCGAAAAAATAATCAGGTGGTCCCTACATTTTATCGATTTAAGGGAACAGAAATGTAGGGACCAACTTATTTTTTTTTCGCGATTTCAAGGTTGGTCTAATAGTAAAAGTTGTTCATAATGATGCGTACAATGACCCCTTTTTGGGAAAGAAGCCTTTAAAATTTCAGAATGTATAACCGCCGCCAGGGACAAGATTGAGAAGAAGGCCCATTGAAATCTAAATAATAAGGTAATAGAAGTGGTAAAGGCGCGTGAACTTGTTGCCGTCTGCAGGTATCTCACCACTACACCAGTGCGCGAACCGTTTAATTGATCATCAGTGCTGTTTTGGACGCGGAGTCACTAAAATTGTAATTTACAGCATATCTAACAACGTATTTTTTTGGCTTAATTTATTTTGCATTGAATGCTAGAAACATGGTGGGCGTGATTGCGTTCTTATGTGTTGGTAGCGGGAAACCGGCGACACGCGTTCCGGTATTAAAAGACAGTAGATAACATTTCTATTACCTTATTATTTAGATTTCTATGAGCAGGCCCATGCAGACCAGGGGCCTTACTCCCGACTGGTTTGAGCTCTGAACCAAATCGAGCTAATTTCAATTCATAGAAAAATTCAGTACGATTTGACACTAACTCGAATTCAAATTCGTTTGATTCGTTTGATGCACTCGATCCAGTCGGGTTTAAGGCCCCAGGGCAGGCTGGAGAGACCGAAGGAGGCCGAGAGGGTTAACTCAACACTGATATGATATTAATAAATATGTTCGTAAGGTTGAAAATGTATAAAAAAATTACATATTGTCTATCCCTAGTTCACATTCGCGAGCGTTTGGTGTGTAATTAACTGTGATCGGAATAAGAAGATCTAATGTTCCTAAAGTTCAAAGAACTGAGACAAAAAAAGATGGAGACTGCCTTACGACAATATTTTTTTTTTTTTTTCGGAATTTTGTTTCGACTTTCGGAACATTACTTAAGTACAACTAAAATTAATAAAGTAAAACAACTATCGAATTCATTTCCTGTTTCTGTTTAAAAAAAAAAGTATACACAATTTTTATTGTTTTCAAAAAATAGGGTCGGACTGCTGATCACGAGGTCGTGAGTTCGATTCCCACAGGAGACAAATATTTGTGTGATGAACATAACTGTTTGTGTTGGTCTGGGTGTTTCTTATGTATTATAAGTATGTATTTACAAAAAAAAAGTATATAAGTATTATATCCATTGTCTAGTATCCATAGCACGACCTCTGCTTAGTTTGAGACTAGATAGTGCTGCGTAAAAAAGTCCCAAAAATATTTATTATTTTTATTCATGTATACATTAGTGAAAATTCATTGATGTGTTGAGTTGAGAGACATCGGTTGCCTGTTATTATGGGCTGTATGTTCGATGGCTGAATCCTAATCTTCTTCTGTCGTGTCAACATGAGCCACATAATGATAATAGCTCATGTTGTGGTGTAAAGATTAGCCAGTCAACAGGTTGGTAGCGCGGCTGACTGCCCAGGGTGCGCCGAACGATCAATTAAATATCGTCACCCGTGAATCCTAATAAAATATATATACTTCAGCCCTTCTTTGGAATTACTCAAAATATGTATTATTATTAAAATTAAAATTAATTAATTAATTATATTATACAATTATACATGTAAGGCAATTTTTAAAGACCGCTAACAAGGATCTGCTGTCCCCCAAACTAGGAAGTACCTGTATCTTGGAGGTCAGTAGGTTTTCCATTTCTTAGGCACTGCCCGTGTTTAACATATTATCAAATATAATAAATAGGATGTAGTGCTGCTTTTTGGTACATGCAATAATAATTAATTATGGTGATCTTTATCACGTAAGTAAAATATAAAAATTTAAGAAAATTAAAAAATATTAAATCTGTTAATTTATAAAAAAAAACAAAAAAAAAAATTAATTTTGCAGATATTAATTAAATGTGTTTATGTAGAGGGTATATGAGGGTGTGTGTGTAATTATGTAATGTGAATTTGTGTTTACTGATATTTCATAAAGTCAACTCAAAAGGAATTCTGTGTCTTTTGAAACTTTTTTTTAATGTATTTTCCAGAAAAAACTAGAACTGGCGCGTAAAGTAGCGGAGACGGAGGAGAGGCGGCGCGCGGAGGAGCAGGCGCGCCAGCAGCGCCTGGCGGACGAGCAGCGCCGAGCCGACGACGCGCGCCGGAAACAGCTGGAGGAGACCGTCGCGTACGTAGCCCACTGCTGATCTATCTTAAGACGCTCACAACAGCCAAATACCCCAAATAGACTTCTTTTAAAAACATTTTTACCCGACTGCGCCAGAAGGAGGGTTATGTTTTTCGAGTGTATGGGGCTCGTAGCGATGCAACTACTGCGCGGATTGTACGATCTGCAAGGTTAAGCTGCACTTGCCGCGGTCAGTCTGTGGATGGGTGACCGTTTCGTTACACATCGAGACCCCTCCGTGCCTCGGAGAGCACGTTAAGCTGTCGGTCCCGGATGTCATACGAATATCTATGGCAGTCGTTACGGGTAGTCAGAAGCCTGAAAGTCTGACAACTGGTCTAACTTCCGAATGTCAGTATTACCCAATAACTGGGTTGCGGGGGTCTGATGGCAGTCGCTCCGTGTAAAATACTGTTCAGCCGCATCTGGCTAGACTGGAAGCCGACCCCCAATATAATTGGGAAAAGGCTCGGAGGATGATGTATGTATGTATGTATGTATATTTCTTTGGCACGCTCTGTAGCCTAAACGGCTTGATGGATCTTAGCTTGAGAGGTGTCGTTGGATTCGTCTTAATTGTGAGAGTGACACTGGGTACCAGGCCCCTCAGAAAGTATTGCGAAAAAAAGTTTTTATATATGGGAGACTGGCCAGTTATAATGTTTTTCGAAAATATGATTATTTATAAGTAAAAATAAGTAAGTTCCAATTTCAAAATTTCCCTCCACATTTTTTGCGAGTTAATTCAAAGTATTGTGTCTCACTGAAATATGGATCTGCGCCGGGAACATTTTAGAGCTATGATTTTATACGATTTCAAGTGTCGCCTGAAACCGGATGAATCGTACGATAGACTTCAAATGGCATTCATGGATGAAGGCCCTTCCAAGGCAACCGTGTATCGTTGGTATAACGAATTCAAGCGCGGTCGACCAACTTTGGGGGATGACGAAAGAAGCGGTCGCCCTTTGACGGCTGTTACCGAAGAAAACGTGCTAGCAGTGAAAAATTTAATCCAAAACAATAGGCGAATTACATATCAGGAGATTCAACACATATTGAAGATTGGATCGGGAAGCGTTCACGAGATTCTACACAGCCATCTTCGCGTGAGGAGGATAGTATCACGCTGGGTGCCGCACAACCTCACCGATGCTCAGAAGCAGGCCCGGGTGGAATGGTGCCGTGATATGCTTAACAAATTTGAAGCAGGCTCGTCTCGGCGTGTTTACGACATCGTTACAGGTGATGAGTCCTGGATTTATCAATACGACCCAGAAACCAAGCGCCAGTCGACTGTTTGGGTGTTTCAAAATGAGCCAACGCCTACCAAAGTGAAGCGATCTAGAAGCGGGGGTAAGATTTTGATCGCTAGCTTTTTTAATTTGACTGGCCACTTGGTATCAATTCCCTTACGGGATCAAAGAAGCATTAATGCCGAATGGTATACTACCAAATGTTTGCCAGAAGTTTTCTCTGTTATAAGCAACAAGCGACCAAACACAGGGCTCCGCGGGCTACTGCTCCACCACGACAATGCACCTGCGCACACCGCACTCAAAACGAGGGACTTCCTGGACAGCACGCCAGTCAAACTCCTGGGTCACCCTCCTTACAGCCCTGATCTAGCACCGTGTGACTTCTTTTTATTCCCAAAAATAAAAAATCAGCTCAAAGGGATACAATTTTCGTCGCCGGAAGATGCGCTGGCTGCGTTCGAGCAGGCTGTAAACGAGGTGTCTGCGGCGGACTGGAAAAAGTGTTTTGAAAACTGGTTTAGGCGCATGAATCTTTGTATAGAGGCTGGTGGAAAGTACTTTGAAAAGATTTGATAAAAATATATGTACGTATAGAACAATTTTTTTTAGTTTCGCAAAACTTTCTGAGTGTCCCACGTATATCAAAATTATAAAAATCAAAATGGCCGCTTTTTGGAGCCATTTTATGTGACTTCAAAATATTTTTTTTGCTCAAAACCTATCGAGTGGGGTATCAAAATAAAAGGTTTTATAAATGGTTTACGAAAATATATACAACTTATATGTTTAAATGTAATTTAGAATGAGAAATGCTAAGAAGTCGGTTAAAAAACAACAAAATATTCAACGTTAAAAATGAATTTGACTTTTCAAAAAAAAACATTAATAGTATGATAAATAAAACATGACAAAACTAAAAAAAAACACATAAAAAAATTAATTAACAAAAACAAAAAACCCGCCTGCGTCTAAAAATAACAGAAAAGATATAAACAAGACTTATCAACACGCAGGCGGAGGCTACCTATGAACTATTATGTAATTCATGACCAAAAACATACATACGTAGCCTCCGACTGCGTGTTGATAAGTCTTGTTTATATCTTTCTGTTATTTTTAGACGCAGGCGGGTTTTTTGTTTTTTAACCGACTTCAAAAAAAGGAGGAGGTTATGTATTCCGCGGGTTTTTTTTTTTCATGTAAGTACACTGATTACTCCGAGATTTGTGGGCCGATTTACGTGGTTGTTTTTTTATTTGGTAGAGAAAGTCCGCGCGGTGGTCCCATATAAATTTTATTGACTTAGGTTAAGTAGTTTTTTAACTAGCTTCAATAAATCAGTTTATTTTAGCTTCGCCTATCTAGATGATCTGCTCATTGATTCTTGGTTCGTTTTTCTGAGAATTCTTGGCCGATATGCGTGTTTTTTTTTTTCACGATAGTTATTGGACGTTTGGAAGAACATGAGCGAGACCTTTGCCCAGCAGTGGGATAGCAAAGGTTAATAAAAAAAATATTCTCAAATTGGTTATATAAACATTTATGAATCAACCCTCAACTAAAAAGTATGAAATAAAAACTTTTTAACAAAAAATAAAACCGACTTCAAAAACCTTAACTAAAAAGTAAAAAATAATCATTGTATGTATTTTAAAATCTTTACATAAACAACATTTTGAAGGCGGCGCGTGATTTTCATGTACGTTCACATAAACTGTTTTTACTATAGATATTGCGCTCGACTGTACATTACATGACGCAAAGGGTCAACCACGCGCCGCCTTAAAAATGTTGTTTATGTAAAGATTTTAAAATACATACAATGATTATTTTTTACTTTTTAGTTAAGGTTTTTGAAGTCGGTTTTATTTTTTGCTAAAAAGTTTTTGTTAATTAATTTTTTTAGCTGTATCTATTCAGTTTGTGGCAATAAAAAAAATATATCATCATCACATCATCACAATCATCACAATACAGTACAGAGTCAAAAATCCACATAGAATAGAGACTGGTGTCTGATTTAGGTAAAACCTGTATCACAGATCACCAGGCTTTCCCACTTTGAGACGTTAAAATAATGACCCTAACTGTGTTTTAAACATTTACATAGATTCGCGAACGTAATAATATTTAAATTACACAAAATTTCATCAAAATAATAAAAAACGTTGGTTGCGTTAGATAATAAGTGGTTGGGTGTAATGTATAGGTGGGGTGTGTGTATCTGTGTGAAGTAAGGTGTGTGAGAGTGCGCGTGTGATGTTGGATGTCAATACTATGTAAGATTTATTTAGCTAAATAAGGGGTTTTAATAAACATTCGGTGTCACTGTAATCAAGTCCCTGAAGCCACGCACTAACCTTTTTCCTACAATTAGCCCTAGAAACCGAGTAGACTAATAGTCTTTTGGTAACGTTATTATACAAATAGGGACCCAAAAAAGCATAAAAGTTCTGGGATATGTTAATGTATTGTGCCCAAAACACGTTTTCTTGAAGTTTTCTCGATAGAAAATAATTGTAAACTAACCTCTTAAAACATACTTTAAAGCAAACAATCTCTATTATTTACTGAATATAAATAAAATTAATAAAACATTTGAGAAAGACAATAATCTAAACATTTGTTGTTTCTGTTTTTCAAATAAGCTTTTAGTTTTTTATTTAAAAAAAAAATGTAAATTTTCAGTGATTTTGTGTGTTATTTTTCTTGTTGAGCGGCGTATCCGACGTCCCTCGGCTCGTTGCCTCTCTTTCAGTTCTGTACGAAACGACAGTGACCGCAGAGGTCTGATTTTTTAGGTGTTTTCAGCCTCTTAACTACTAGCCACAGACCAGTAAGCCTCCAGACGCCAATTAGCTGGATACCCCCGGTCACAAATCATATGCAGTAGTACTGCATATCTTACGCCCAGCCACCAATCGGGACGTCACACCGTCAGCGAGCGGCACCAATCATATCACCGAACATTTTAGCCGACCAATCATAACGCGCCGTCCGCCCCCCGGTCCAGCTTTTACCCGCGGCTCCGCTCGCGTTAAATTCTGTTAACCCACGTGACGGATCCTGTTAATTCAGTCCATTCCAGTTCAATCCATCTATCTTTTCATTCAGACCGTCTAGTCCAGCCCACTTCACGTCCCCTTTCATTCATCCATTACTATCCGCTCGTACTCGTATGCGTAGAAGATTCATACGCAACCCGCGCTTTTTTTTCTTTCTTTCTATCACAAAACTCATTCCAGTTTTAAGTCTGATCATCAGCTTTCAAACAAAAAAAGTTTCATCAAAATCGGTCCAGTAGTTTTAGCGTGATGCTCGAACAAACAAACAAGCAAACAGACAGACAGACAGACATTTACAAAATTATTATAAAATGAGAAAGAAAGAATGAAAAAAGAAAAACATATCGTGGGGTGCGTCCTCACCCGACAGATACAGGTTCTACGCATTTGCACGAGCGGATAGTAATGGATGAATGAAAGAGTGGAGTGGGGGGTAGAGGAGGGGAGGGTGAGCGTGAGGGTGAGTGTGTGGGTAAGGGTAAGGGTGAGTGGGACTGGACTGGACGGTCTGAATGAAAAGATAGATGGATTGAACTGGACTGGACTGAATTAACAGGATCCGTCACGTGGGTTAACAGAATTTAACGCGATCGGAGCCGCGGGTAAAAGCTAGTAAAAATAATAAAATCGGCCAAGAGCATGTCGGGCCCTGCTCAGAATTATAGGCTTCCGTAGGTAGTGTGTAATTACAAACGAATCAAATCGAATATTAATCATAGCTATTTTAGTTTTGCAATAGAAGGCAGCATTGGCGACTCAGAGCATGTTGTTATACAGTGCCATCTAGCGGACCAAATTTAAGAAGTGTGTCATGTCAACATAACACATAGGTATTTTTTATGATTTCTTCAAATAGAAAGTAACTAAAGGAGCATTCTTTGCTAAGATCATTTTTCTCTAAGGTCAATGACCTTTGAACTAGGACGTCTTAAGTATTTTTCAGTTTTCTCTCTATAACTCGAAAATGTATAATCACATTATACTCAGAATAATTTTAAAAGAGATTTTTTACAAAGGTTGATCAACCTGGAGGATTAAAAGTTTCTAGGTCAACGGGAAGTACCCTTAGGTTTTGATAAGTGAGTTTGCGAGTATTAAAATATGAGACATAAATGGCCGTATTTTTTTATTGCGTTGATTTAGAAGCTTGAATTTTTTTACTTCAAGGGACCGTTGACCTTAGTAATTGATATTAATTTGAACAACATAGCTCTACCCGTTGCTGGTATGACAGACAGACGGACAATAAAGTGATCCTATAAGGGTTCCGTTATTTCCTTTTGAGGTACGGAACCCTAAAAACCGGCCAAGCATGTCCGACCATGTGTCTGCCAACCCTGTACTACAGAGGGTTTCATAGCTGTAATTACAAACAAATCAAATAGAATAATCAAAATGGTAATGGTAGTATGTTTTAATTAAATAAATAATAATTGATCTTAAATAAACGCACAAAACATTTGGTCTGCCCACAACCAATCCAGTTCAAAACTAAATTTAGTAACAGATTTATTCCCTTTATTGGCCCCTACATCTACAACAAGATCAATAAAACTCTCAACATATACCCGCTAACTAAGAAATCTTGCAAAATTAAAGTAAGTGAATATCTTCAGAGACTTACGTACGATGAGACAGAAGAATTGCTACAGATACCAATATAAACTATATTTACATTACTATTTACATATTTATATACAATCTTAAACAAAATAATCTATCTATAATTTAAACTTTAAAACTAACGAAAATATAACAATCACACATGCACCACAACCTCACACACCCTCTCACACTCGCACATGCACACGTTCATAACACAAAGAGAGGACATTCTGCACACCTACCAAATCTACCAATCTACCATGTAATCTCTTTTTAATCAATAGTATTTATTTTAATTTTTTCCTCATCTTAAATTTTATTGTAGTACATCTAATCTCACGAGATTAATAAAAATATGTCTTTCTTATTTATTTGTAGTTCAAGGGGATCGGCGTTGAGGGCTGAAATACAGGCTATGCCTAGTTCGGCCTCAAATGCTAATACTTTTGTGTACATTATCCTAAAATTAAGTCTTATATTTGTAAAAAATGTACTGTTTTTGAAAAATAAACTTTATCTTATCTTATCTTATCTTATCTAATTTTATTTCATTATCATAATTTCAGCCGAAAGACGTCCACTGCTGGACTTAGGCCTCCCCCAATTAAGGGGGGATATTTCATAATCGCCATGCTTGGCGGGTTGGTGATCGCAGTTGGTTGGTTAAATACTCAGAGAACGCTGCTGCCCATCCTCTGGTGAATTTTATTCATTGAGGGATAATAAACAGCGTGATCGAATCAGATGTGATCTAGTACATGCCCTGCCATATATTCGACGTCATCATCATCATCATCATTACAGCCGAAAGACGTCCACTGCTGGACATAGGCCTCCCCCAAGCATCGCCACAGCGATCGGTCCTGCGCCTAATATAATAGAATATACTTATATATATGTATAATGCGCAGAATATATTCGATGTATTCTAGATTATTCCTTAGTATAATACAAACCTTATAACCATCAACACGTCTATTATTACTCCCGACCCTACACAGAAACGAGGAGATTCGCAGGAGAACCAAAGTAACCGACATAGCCCGAAGAATTGCCAAACTTAAGTGGCAGTGGGCGGGGCACATTGCTCGCAGAACGGATGGCCGATGGGGCAGTAAAGTTCTGGAGTGGCGACCGCGTACTGGAAGGCGCAGCGTGGGTAGGCCCCCCACAAGGTGGACCGACGACCTGGTGAAGGTCGCGGGAATCCGCTGGATGCGGAAGGCACAGGACCGGTCGTTGTGGCGATGATTGGGGGAGGCCTATGTCCAGCAGTGTATTTCGGCTGAAATGATGATCAACCACTTATCTTACAAACATCAAATACTAATTATTTTAAATAATGTTTTCGTCTAAATAGTTAAAAGCTAAAACAATACATAGTGAAGTGTTAAGAAAATTGTCTAATGTATAAATTTAAAATGTTACAGTACGAAGAAAGAGGCGGCGATCATGGCGAAGGTGATCGAGAAGAAACAGAAGGAGTACAACGAGAAACAGAAGATGAAACATAAAATGGAAGACAAATGTAAGTAGAGAGATATTTTATTTTAATTTTATTTATTATGGGACAATAAACAGCTACAATATGTGTGTACATGTAAAAATATAGGTTTAAAGAAATATTAACAATATTGCAGCCCACTACATTATCCACATGTAAACAGGGTTAAATTTTGTTAAAAAGTGCCACTAAATTAGCATTACTAGGAATTAGCTAAACAATACAATTGATCAATTATTAAAAAGAGAGAACAAAAAAGAAGAATAGACCTTTGTTTCTTCTACCAACTTCCGTTTCTTCTACCAACTTTCATTTCTTTTACCAACCTTATAGCTGCGGCACGCTATGTTGGCGTTTTTGACGTTTGCCTGCTCATGAAGATCCGTAAATATTGACAGCTACGTATGAAGAAACAATTGCCGTACTTTATTGTCAATAGAGCAATATAATTTTTCGAATTTCGAATCAATTATTCAAATTCTATTTATTTAACGATTTAAATTGTGGAAAGAAAAAATCGCTCACGAGCAGGATTCGAACCAGCGACTCCTGGCTCAGTACGCCAGTGCTTTAGCCACTAAGCTACCGTGAACACTGCTCGTGGTATCGAAATTCTCATCCACTTGGTACGTCTTTGTCGTCGTCTTTCTATTTATTTCTATTGTTTTTATGTATGTCACAGAAAATTTGATTGAATAGCGAATAAACAAAACGTTATGTTGATAAATTATTTACTTTATGTAGATATTATTCATAATAGCTAGTTAGAGTTGATCAAAGTAATAAACCTGGTCCCAATCGCTAATAATTTGAAATTTGTCACAACACTATTGGAAAATGTCAAAAACGTCATCATACATAGCGTGCCGCGAGTATAGTTTATTTTACCAACTTTTATTTCTCTTATGTGTTATTAGGTTTTTTCATCAAGAAATTCTCAGTAGCAGCCCGGAGTCTGGATTTGTTCCCGGTCAATGGCAATAGGCTCGCCCCCCTTATTACATGGGACAATAACATAACTGGCGAAATGTGGGTGTACTATTACACCTCTGCCTACCCCTTCGGGGAATACAGGCGTGATGTTATGTTATGTTATTTCTCCTACCAACAGTTATTTCTTCTACCAATCTTTATTTCTTCTTAGTAATGTTCGTTTTGTTTGTCAGCGCACACGCCGCTGAAGCACCCGCTCGCCGCGGCCATCTCTCCGGTATACATGCAGGACGGCTTCCAGTACCTCAACTCCGACGACGAGGACGAGGCCACGACCAAACCTGTTCCGAGCTGGAGCACTAGCTGGAGCACCAGCAAGGTGAGGGAGTGTTCACTGTTTAACGTTTAAGGCCGGGTCACACCGGATGCGTAGCGTGACGTGACGTGCGCACGCGCGTGTGAGCCCTGTCCACAGACCAGTAAGCCCCTAGACACCGATTAGCCGGACACCCCCGGTCACCACACATATGCAGTACCACTGCATATCATACGCCCCGCCGCCAATCAGAAGCGTTATGGTTGCTACTATGCCAAGAATCTTCTGCTGCTACAAAGAGGGTCCATGTTATTAATAATAGAAGAGAGGAATGCAGTGAATATCATAAACTATGCCGGCTTCTATGAGTTTTTCCTTTAAAATTGTCTCCATTACGAAAAACCCGGCCAAGAGCATGTCGGGCCATGCTCAGTATTATAGGGTTCCTTAAGTAGGTGTAATTACAAACTAATCAAATCGAATATTGCCATTTTAGTTTTTGCAAACACCGCCACCTGGCGCAAAATTTAAGAAGTGTGTCATATCAATGTAACACAGTTTCTTTTTATGATTTTTTTAAATAGAAAGTAACTAAAGGAGCATTATTTGCTAAGATCATTTTTCTCTAAGGTCAATGACCTATGAACTAGGACGTCTTAAGTATTTTTAACCGACGAAAAAAAGGAGGAGGTTCTCAATTCGACGCGTATATATTTTTTTTTTTTTTTTTTTTTTTTTTTTATGTATGACCACGCATAACTTTTTACAGAGTGGTCCGATTTTGATGATTCTTTTTTTAATGGATAGGGTATATCTCGAAGTTGGTCCCATTTAAATTTCAAAATCAAAAACCACCCCTAAGGGTAGTAAAACAGGGGATGAGTGTTTGTTCACCCACTGAATTCTTACCTGTTAACCGATTCTGTTGAAAATTGACACACATAAATATAGTTCTAGACATAATGGAGACCTGGAGTTAGATTAAAACCACAAAAAAATGAAAAATAAAACTTTTTTACAAAAAATTGAACCGACGAAAACAGAAACTGAAAAGCGAAAAATAACTAATTATGAGTCGGCGCCAAACAACCAATCAACGAAGATCATTAAATTACTTTAAATAAATAATAAAAACAACGTCACATCAAATACAACGTGAAATTTTCAACGATAAACAATAACTTTCCAAAAATGCGTTCTCCGCTCGGCCACTTGCAACTTGCACGCACTTTGCTTGTTAAAATTTCGTTTGGCGCCGACTCATAATTAGTTATTTTTCGCTTTTCAGTTTCTGTTTTCGTCGGTTCAATTTTTTGTAAAAAAGTTTTATTCAATTTTCTCTCTATCACTCGAAAATTTATAATCACATTATACTCGAAATAATTTGAACGGGTTAAAACGTATATTTTGTAAAAACGAAAAATTACAATAATTTTATAGCGTTCAGTTTAACCGACATGGAACGATCTAGTCGGGGTTCTGAAGTTGTTAATAGTAGCGGTGCAAAAACTAATCCGGCGCAACATTCAGGCCGTTACGTCATCCACAACTGCTGTCGCCGCCGCTAGATGACGCTACTTGTGTCGTTCTTGAACAGACGGTATATGGGAATTTTGCACGGGGCGAGCGAGCGCGATGCGTCGTGTTCACCCACCCACATCTTGTTGTAATGAATATCGACGGACTAAGCGGTGTACAGAACAACCTAAACTGGTTTATGTTCTACACTATCCCCCAGTTTCCGAAAGGCTGGTCAACGCAAAAAATTACTAATCAGCTGTCAAATCTCAGGTCAGGCGTCGTGATTGGTTGTTAACATTTTTGCCGACCAATCACAGGAGCTGACTTAAGATTTGACAACAGACCAAATTGATTAGCCTTCCAGAAACTGGGGCTTAATCTATAACATTAAATAAATAAGTTTATTAACGTAATTAATCTTAGCCTAAGATACATTTTACATCAGAACATTGTTACTTTGACAGTTGTGGTAAGACTATTATTCACAATTTCATATGAGATCCCTGCCCTTCAAACTAGGAAAAGAACCTGTGTCTTGAAGGACAGTGTTCTTTGGTGGATTGACACATTTAATAATTTTATTCAGTTAAGAAATATTCCGATGTTATTATATATTATATATATTGTGTTTGCAAGATTTGATAGTTTTCAGCATAGGTTTGTGTGTATGGGGGGAGGGGGTGGGTGTGTTTGTGTGAAGGTATGTATGTGTAAGTGTGTGGGTCAAGTTGTGGGTAAAAGTAAACAGTATGTTTGTTTATGGGAGCTGAATAACAAAAAGATTGTGTGGATTAGAGAGCTTAAATGTTAATGGGAGAAAGTGAATCCTCTGTTTTCAAATAATTTAGATTTAAAAGCCAGCTTTGATTTTTTTTTTATTCGAATTTATTTAGGTTATTTAGATTTAATTGGGTATGAAGCTTGTTGTATATTCTAGAAGCTACGATGTAATATTGTCGACCTGCAAATGATGTTCTGTGGCGTTCGATTTGACACACTTGAGGTGCTCTTCGCTTATTTTGTGGTATGGATAATAGAATAGTGGCATGTTTACGAATAGTGGAGCGAAAGACAAAAAGTTGTCTAACAGTGAGCAACTTACAATCTAAATATAGCTGTTCTGTTGAGTACACCCGATTGTATGACAGTGGTAACACGTCAATTCGAAAACCACCCTTACTGCTTACGAAATAAAGATGCTGCTAATGTTGAAGTGTTACCACTGACATGCGGTCGACCGTACCTGAATGGTTTGCGTAGCAAATGTATGTGTTAAAAGCTATTGCATAGCTTCTATCGCGGGCCTTGAGCGTGGAGACCGAATCCAGAAATTCCGTAACGAAAATAACCTAACACCCCCCACTCCGACCGGCACAGCGGTGATACTTTTTAGTTTTGCCATCTATCGATGAATAGCAGAACTTTTAATGACTTTTTGAAATATCACGCTTGTCTCTTTAGTTCTGCAAATTGCCTCTAGGTGGCATTGGTTGTATCGGCGTTACTGCGCATGCGTAATCCCCCTCTTCGCCCCGCAATCTGGTGACTCATGCCTGCTTAGAGTTTCGGCGTTAGGGCACCTCCTCTTTGTATTTACATAAAAAATGCTAAGCAATAGCTTTACCGCGGCATTCTCCGAGTGCCACACGCCTTTTTTTTTTGTGGAAAATAAATAAATAATGTTCTGCGTGTGTGTGTGTGTGTGCAGGCGCGGCAGGCGCAGCTGGCGGTGCAGAGCCAGCTGGACGCGGTGCACGTGGACCGGCTGTTCTCCGTGCGCGTGCACACCCCCGACCTGCGCGCCATCTTCCCCGGCATCGAGCGCGCGCGCCTCAAGCGCACGTCCTCCGCCGTGTGGCGCACGCCGCCCGCGCGCATGCCCGCGTTCACCGAGTGACCACCACGGTCAGTCTAATTCAAGATTTTTATTAGAGTTCCGTACCCGAAGAGTGCCAAACAGGACCCTATTACTCTCGCTACGCTATCCGTCCGTCTGTCACAGGGCTGTATCTTTTGAACGGTAATAGGTATAGTTGCCGACAAGAGTCGTGAGCACAGATTCCACTGCGTTAGTGGTCGAATCTCTGTTCACAGTACAACAGACCAGAAACGGGCACTTGCATTGGCTTAATGATATGATAATGCCATAGAATTAAAATAAACCAGAAACCGTGATCGCGCCTAATACTGAAGCGTCAAAAACTACTCTTAAATAGAGTAGTTTCACGCACAGCCAATCAGTCACTCTGTCAATTTCGTATCGCGTAACGTGTTTTTCGGTGTCAAATTAAATTAGATTATGCCGTCTTTTGTCGTTCCTACATGTAATAATGCATCTGGACTAAAAAAGAAACGGGACCCTTACTGCGTGAGTTCGACTCACACTTGGCCGGTTTTTATTTCAAATAGCGGCCCGTCCCGGCTTCGCACAGGTGGACATGAAAATATAACCTATAGCCTATGAAAATATAGCCTATGTTACTCAGGGTGAATGTAGCTTTCTAATGTTGAAAATTTATTTGAAATCGGCACAGTAGTTTTTAAGTTTATTAATGAATATAATAATAATAATATAATAATAATAGCCTTTATTCAGACAAGTGGACAGTTTTTTTTTTTTACATAAAACTTAAACAAATTTAGCCTCGACATACCTATCTGTGTGTCTTTTGACAAAGGCCTCCTCCAACTGTGACCATTTATCTCTGTCACCGGCTATTCTGGTCCATGAATATAATATGATGAATAATGAATATAATGTAATGTTTATGTTTTATCATTACAAACATACAAAAATACAAATTTTTCCTCTTTATAATATTAGTATAAACTATACATATATACAACTATACATATATACATTCGCGTTAAATTCTACCACGTGATGGATCCTGTTAATAATTAGGTGTTTTCCTGTAACTATTACAACACCACTCCAATCCAATCCACTCCACATTCATTCATCCATCCATCGTACATTACTATCCGCTCGTGCAATTGCGTAGAAGCTTCGTATATGTCGGGTGTCGGACGCAACCCACGAATTTTTTTTCTTTCTTTCTTAAAAGCCTTACCAGTTTTTAAGTCTAATCATCAGCTTTCAAACACAAAAAGTTACATCAAAATCCGTCCAGTAGTGTTAGCGTGATGCCCGAACAAACAATTTTATATAATTTTGTAATAGTCAAGATAAGATAAAAAAACCGGCCAAGAGCATGTCGGGCCATGCTCAGTATTATAGGGTTCCTAATTACAAACGAATCAAATCGAATATTAATCATTGCTATTTTAGTTTTTGCAAACAGCGCCACCTAGCGCTGAATTTAAGAAGCTAAATTAATGAAGTGTGTCATAAAAATATAACACAAAGTTACTTTTTGTGATTTTTTAAATAGGTAGTAACTAAAGGAGCATTATTTGCTTAGATCATTTTACTCTAAGGTCAATGACCTATGAACTAGGACGTCTTAAGTATTTTGCAGTTTTCTCACTATAACTCAAAAATTTATAATCATATTATACTCGAAATAATTTTAAAAGAGAGTTTTTATAAAGGTCTATCAATGTGGATGATTATAAGTTTCTATGTTGCATAGCTTAGAAATGGCAGGGGGGGGGACACATTGCAAGCCACTTTGTCGGCCTGTATTTCGCAGATGGTACACCTGATAAAAAAGTTATGTATTAAACATTACCTTCATTTTAATAGACCTATTCAATGATACCCCACACGAGGGGGTGCAGCGAAAAAAAAAATTCATCCCTATTTCACATGTATGGGCGCCACCCCTAAAATAAGTAATCACGATTTTTTTCTTCTTTTAAAATGGAGATCTATATCTAAACTATTTTTTAACAAAATTTCATTTACTTATGTTTATAACTGTAGAAGTTATTAAACTGTAAAGGATTAGGACAGACGGGCAGACGGATGGACATGACGAAACTATAAGGGTTCCTTGTAGGACTACGGAACCCTAAAAGTAGCCTATATGTTAATCCAGGTTAAATTCTATCTGTATACAATCGTTTTTGCGTGAAAGAGTAACAAACACCCACACATCCATACAACCTCACAAACTTTCACGTTTATAATATTAGTAGGACTAGCCTATGCTCGCAGCTTCGCTCGCACGAATGTCGTTTATCGCACGTGCCTCGGGAACTGTAACTGGAAACGAAACTTGTATAGTACTTTTCTCTCATTTGCGAGGAAACGATACACAAATTAATTCAACAGTATCTAATTTTTATTTGCGCCAACTCGTCCGCTCGCGGTTCTTGTTCTATTTTCAAAGTTTTGAAAAAAAAAATGCGCTTTCAGCCTTTATAATGATAAATATTTTGTACGTAAAAACACCTAATTTATGTAAGTGTGTACTTGTAAACCTCTGTAGCATAATTTATAAAATTAAAACTGTCCAGCAATTTATATTATTGTAGTATTGGATATTACTGGCCTATTGCACACATACAACATTCACACCATCCCAAACACCCACACACCACTACATAAATAAAATTACTATACAAATTCACAAGCACTAAACGACACCAGCAGCCTGGCCATATTTTTGGCACTTTTATACCTTTAATAATTTTACTTCAAGCAAGCTTGTATGTATGTACTTACCGAATATGTAGCTAAGTCTATGTACATAGGGAAGGCACTGTCTCCTGGGATACAGGTTAACCTAGTCCAGGAGGCAGAGCTCATTTGTTTTTGTAACATATTTGGTTGCTAATAATTTTTTTATTATTATTCCATTTATTCATTTCATAAACTTATTAATTACATTTTTAAATATTTTATTAAACAAAAACAAAAAACATTTAAAAAATATAAAAAATAGTAGCCGACCGGCATCGGGAACAAGGTCCAAGCTACCGGCGGTCAGGGCCTCAGAGAGAGGAACTTCCTCACGATACGCGCCGTGTCAAGAAGTACCGCTTTCTGCATCAAGCCCTTGATCCAACCGCCCAACGAGAGCCTCTGTAGGTGTTGGTCGAGGCTCTTGGCTATTAAGCCATTGGCCGAAATGACTATCGGCACGATGACTGCCGAGTCAACATCCCACATGTCGACAACCTCGTGTGCCAAGTCAAGATATTTAATTTCTTTATCTTTTTCGGCCTTCACGAGATTCCCGTCATGCGGGACGATGACATCAACAATCATCGTGCGGCGCTCTGATCGATCTATCACCACTATATCAGGCTTGTTGTGAACAATAGTCCTATCAGTGATGATAGACCGATCCCAGTACAATGTCACATGACCATTCTCAAGAACTGGGTCGGGCACATACTTGTAGTATGGTACTTCTGTGTCCACAAGGTTGTACTTCAGGGCAAGTTGCTGGTGAATAATCCTGGCCACTAGGTTGTGCCTATGCAAACATTCGCCGTTAGCAAGACGAGAACAACCAGAAATAATATGACGGATGGATTCCCCGGGACAGTGGCATGCCCGACATATGTCAACTGTGCCGTCCTTAACAATATATTTCCGGTAATTGTTCGTCATGACAACTTCGTCCATTATCGCACAGACAAAACCTTCGGTCTCTCCGATGAGATCACCGAAACGTAACCAGGACACGGACGCTAGAAAGTCTACATCGGGCCCATGAAGAGCCCGGTAGAAGCGTCCGTGAAGCTCCTTGCTCTGCCATACCTCCTTGCGGCCATTGGTATCCAGTACCACAGGTTTGCGCCAGTTCTCCTTAGCCAAAGAGAGCGGGGTGAGTCCTTTGTCCACTGCGACTACATCTCGGTGCATCCCCCCGTCGGCTTGTGCGAAATATTACCTAAGACTGCACACCTCACGGTTGTGAAGGGTCTTGGCATTAAGAAAGCCTCGGCCCCCACACTTCCGCGGGATGTACAGCCTCATTACCGAAGAGCGTGGGTGATGCATTCGATAAGCAGTCAGCAGTTTACGAACCCTTCTATCTAGGGCGTCAAGTTCTGTCTGAGTCCATTTAAGTATGCCGAAGGAGTACATCAAGACCGGCATGACCCAACCGTTGAAGGCGCGCACCTTATTTCCGCCCGACAAAAGAGTTTTTAGTACTTTTGTTAGACGGCCATAAAAGCGCTCCCCCAACGTTTGCTTCATGTCAGCCTCATTGATGCCTAACGCCTCCGCCATACCTAAATATTTGTAGGTTTCGGTTGAGGAGAGGGATCTGAGATTTATGGAATCCGAGAGTTGGGTTCCCACGGATTCCATAATCCTCCCCCGATTTACATGCATGACTGCACATTTGTCCACACCAAATTCCATCCTAATGGAATTACTAAAAGTTTCAGTTACTTTGAGTAACTCTAAGAGATGAGAATTGCTGGGGGCAAACAGTTTCAAGTCATCCATGTAAAGAAGGTGGGATATCACTTGACCGCCTCTTCTCAATCTATAGCCCAGCTCCGAGCCCTCTAACAATGTGCTCAAAGGGTTCAAGGCTAAGCAAAACCAAAGTGGGCTCAGACTATCGCCCTGGAATATACCGCGCTCGATCTTGATCGGTTCTCCACTCCCCCGGCTCTGTCGGCATCCTGGATAGTGAAGGGCCGTCCTCCATTGCCCCATACACGACATCAGGAAGGTGCGCAGAGTTGTATTGACTTTATACAATTCTAGCACCCTCATGAGCCATGTATGTGGCACCGAGTCATACGCCTTCTTATAGTCTATCCAGCATGTCGACAGATCCTTTCGGGAGCGGCGAACCTGCTGGCTTATGGTCATGTCAACGAGGAGCAGCTCCTTAGTAGCACGGGACCCATTTCTACATCCATTCTGAGAGGCAGACATTATCGAATTGTTGTCTATGTGTTGGTTAATTTTTGTTCTCAGAATGGATGTAAAAAGTTTATATACCGTCGGCAAACAAGTTATTGGACGGTAATTTTTGGGCTCCGTGGTACTACCAGATTTATGGAGCAGGCGGGTAACTCCTGATGTAAGAAACCGAGGTAACGACCCAGATTCCAAGGCCGACTGAAATTGAGACGCTAAACGAGCGTGTGAACTACGCAGCCACTTAAGCCAAAAATTGTGCAGTCCATCTGGCCCCGGAGATTTCCAATTGGGCAGCAGATGGACTGCATTGGCTACATCTTGGGGGCTGATAGAAACTGCCCCCATTTCCGGTATAGGTTCACACGCCCGCTCAATATCCCGCATCCAGTCGCCTTCGGTGTGGCTGATGGGCACCGACCAGATGCTACGCCAAAATGCATTTATGGCATCATAGTCCGGTAGTTGCCCATCACTCTCACCCTGGTCGGGTCGATCCCAGGTTCTGTATACCCGCCTTTCGTCACTCTGAAACGTGCGATTCAAGGTATATCGCTCCACACGCCGCTTATATCTCTTGATTCGATTTGCCCGTGCATAAACTTTCTGCTTCAGGAAGTCTATGCGCTCTGTGACACGAGCCATATAATCTCGAGGACTAATATCAGTCCCCGAGAAAGCCCGCCTCACAAAGCGCATCACTCTAGGGCGCGTATTGCCCTCCCTGAAGCAGATTAATTTGCCAATGAGTACTATGGCCTCGCTGATACGACGTTCAATCCTGCACTGCCAAGCTGGTACAGCAGATTTTGGTCGTATAGCTCTGTCATCATTTTCAAACTTAACTTGAGCTATACGACATGCTGCAACAGCCGCGCAGTACAGGATCGAGTGTGTATCGCTAAGATCTTCGCTGCCATCAAAGTAGTTTGACAGCACTGAGTCCAGAGCACACACCAGCGCCTTATTCTTTTTATGCATGGGCAAACGAGACAAGCGTGGTCTTGATTCTGGTGGAATTGACCGATAATCCTGAATCGCACCTTCCAGAGCGCTCCTCAGTTGCTCACTGCACTGGATACTTACGGGACTAACCTCGTCGCCTCCTTCCCCATCAGTGTGAATAGGCCGCGGTGGTACAGGATGTATTTGCAGCGGCACCGCGGGCTGCACTGGGGGGGTGACGACGACATGGTTGCCCCGCACTTCAGAGCCAAGCCGCTCAAGTGCGGCGTCGTCCAACCTATGGTTTCGTTGGATGACTCGCACCTGATCCGACAGTCGCTGGGCCGAAACGTTGACGGCTGGCTCAAGCACCTGAAACAGAGAAAGCATCCTAACACGGTACGCCGTGAGGTTAGCTCCCCCCTCCGTAGCCCGTTATTATCATTATTATTTCGTTGCGTACGGAAAAGAGCCGATTGATGTATGTATTCTATTTTTTGAATAGTGAACCAATTTCCGAGCAAGTGGGAGAAAAAAAAAATTCTTCAAATTATTGAATTATGAACAAACTGTGTTCATTTTCACGCTGAGTGTACGTACAGTCGAGGAACGAAAAGGTTCGTCATTTTTCAAATTGATTCCTTTAAACGTGTCGCGAGTACATGTTACCTTTTCAAACTCCGAACGAGAGATAATTAGGTGGGTGTACGTAGAACTGTCATTATTATTATCTGCCAGTACAAGCAAAAATAGACCTTAATGTGTCGAACCTTTTCATTCCTCGACTTTACATACATCATCATCCTCCGAGCCTTTTCCCAATTATATTGGGGTCGGCTTCCAGTCTAGCCAGATGCGGCTGAACATCAGTATTGTACACGGAGCGACTGCCATCAGACCCCCGCAACCCAGTTACTGGGTAATACTGACATTCGGAGGTTAGACCAGTAGTCAGACTTTCAGGCTTCTGACTACCCGTAACGACTGCCATAGATATTCGTATGACAACCGGGACCGACAGCTTAACGTGCTCTCCGAGGCACGGAGGGGTCTCGATGTGTAACGAAACGGTCACCCATCCACAGACTGACCGCGGCAAGTGCAGCTTAACCTTGCAGATCGTACAATCCGCGCAGTCGTTGCTTCGCTACGAGCCCCTTTACATACCTACATACATTTTAAAAGTATTTGTGTATGTGTGAAATTAACTCTTTTGTTTTCCTTTCAGATGCAACAAATATGTGTGAATAGTATCTCCGTCGCAGGCGGCGCCGCGCTCTGTACATAGTGTAGCCTACTACAAACAACGTGACTGTATACATAGAAATCGAAATAATCAGGTAATAGAAGTGACAAAGGCGCTTGAAAGTTTCACCGCGTACAGTTGCCTCGTAGGACACCAGTGCGCGAACCGTTTGGACGCAGAATCACTAATATTGTATTTTGCAGCATAACTGCGATCGCCAACCCGCCTGCCAAGCGTGGCGATTATGGCATATCCCCCCCCTTTGGGGGAGGCCTTTGTCCAGCAGTGGACGTCTTTCGGCTGAAATGATGATGATGATGCAGCATATCTAACAACGGATTTCTTTTTATGCTCAATTTATTTTGCATTGAATGCCAGACGCATTACAGGAGACTTATAACACAACTGGCGAACTGTGGGTGTACCTACTATCGGGGGAATACAGGCGTGATGTTATGTTCATGTGAATGCAAGAAACATGGTGGGTGTAATTGCGTATTTATGTGTTGGGAGCGGCAAACCGGCGACACGCGTTCCGGTATTAAAAGACATAGATAACATTTCTATTACCTTATTATTAAGATTTCTATGGTATACATCTAATTAATTACAATGGAAGAAATATAATTAATTAAAATGGAAGAGATAAGATATCGAGTATTGTACAACACTAAAATTAAATGTGTATCAATAATGTATGTATTGTCACGTGATGTCTTATAAGCAGGGAATTCAATAATGTGATTAAATAAAACCAATGGAACATGAAAAAAATATGGATATTTCGTGTTTCAGCCACTTCCGTATGAATTTCTTTTATTGAAACATTGAGTGTATCTGTATTACGAAAGTCTGATGGAAGTTGAAAACAGTAACCCCGGCTCCACACGATGGCGCCAACGCTATTCGCCAACGTGTGGATCGGGAAAATGGCGTTGGCACGAACGTTGGGGCGAGCGTTGGCCGTCGCGTATCGGTTTTATCAAAGGAATTATGCGCCAACGTTGGCGATGCGTCCACACGTTGGCGGTTTGCTCAGTCTTGCCGCAGCTCTCGTGCAGTAAGGTGCATCGAATGAGCTTGTTCCTACGGTCACCGCGTCTTGAAAATATTATCCGCGTGGACAACAAAAATATTTATTTCTAGAAATAAATATTTTTGTTTATTAACAAATAATAATGATATCGTCTGTCAAAAAAAAATTGAGAGACGACGTCCATTGATTAACTATTGTGTTATTTTAATTGACAGATGTGCTCTTCAGCATTCAATAATCTTGGTGTCCAGTGCGACATCTATTTCAGACGTCTTAACATTGGCTCTGACGGGACTGTACAGATACTGGCACGAGTCGTGATCACTAACTTCACCTGCGCAGAAGTTCATTTATAGGTCTGTTTGGTGGAATGACAGGAGCGCGGGGTGCCAACGCCGAACATTGCATTTACGCGATTGGTCGACAGTCGATGCTCGTCGTATTTTGGACAATTAGGTGTCATTCGGCTACCGTACACTTTCGGTTCAACTTTATTGGCTCACATTTTCGAATTTAAAACAGTTATTTTTCTTTTGTTGTAATTAATTTATATTTTGATTTTTGAGTGTTTAATGTTTTGAATTAAAAATTGTTTTTTTTTCTTCTTCATCTTCCTTTATTTATTACAAGATTGTATTTAACTTGCAATGTATGTACGTATGTAAATATATTTATTAGAGTGGAATCTTGCAACTCAATTTTGAAGCAGATATCTTCAACCTATTTAGCTGAAATGTTGTACAATATGGGTATCAAATGAAAGGACTTGCTGAGAATACGAATGCGAGTTAAAAAACCTGTCCATCGATAACTAAATAGTAAAAAATAAACTAAAAGTCAAAATGTTTTCTGTTTATTTATCTGTGCGTAAAAAAAAGTCCCAAAATCATAATATGGGTGAAATTCGAGAAAGTTTGTATTTTCTATAACTACCCATAATCCTTATAAAATGCTAACGGTGAAATTTAGTGAACAAAGATACTAAATAATTTTGGTCGAAAGTGTACATGCGCGAACTTGCCCCCACTACTGTCCATCTGTGCTCACGACTCATGCCGGCTACTATACTATTATTATCTCCAACGTTTGGACGCTCGGCATAATTTACGGAACAATGCTCTTACTAGGGATGTGACTTAGCTGTGGAAAAATCGATTTATTAATAATCGATTATTTTATGTTTAATTAAAATCGATTTATAAAAAATCGATTTAATTTAAAATAATAATAGATTTTTCCAAAAATAGTTTTTTTTTTCGTTTAAATAAATGAAAAAGTCAAGAACAGATTTAATCAACTTTACAGCAGTAATTAAGTGTACTGAAGATTGGAATATAATGAATGAACTAGTTAAATTCAGTGTCAATAAAACAATGACTTTTGACTTGACCTTGACAATGACATAGTAGAAAAAAATCGAAAACACACGACGCTTAAAATAAAAAATCGATATCTGAATAATCGATCTTTCTAGAAATACTTAATAATCGACCCAAAAAAATCGATTAAAAAATCTTTTTTTTTTTTTAATAATCGATTATTATTTAACATCCCTAGCTCGTACCAACGTTGGGGCCAACGTTTGTAGCCGGCATAACGCTGGTATTCAGCCGCATCTGATTAGACTCAAAGCTTAGTGAAAAACCCCTTTGAAAAGGCGGAAAAACAATAATAATTTAAGATCATAATATTAGCCTCTGCATACCCTCTGTTAACGTGATAATATTTACTCTTTAGTGACGTCGTATAGATCAATTAATTAAAATAATATATATAATACTTTTTTTAATAGTTAGGTACTTGTTATGCAATGTTTTATGTTAGGACATGTTTCAATATTTTTCTTAATATTTAGCTGTGGTTTCTCTGGGATCTGAGATGTTTTGAGAATATTTTCCCTAAAATTTGGAAACCGTTTGTATTTTTATCGTTATCACGTCAAAATAATCTACCTATAATGTGGTAAGACCTTTTGTCATGAGTATGAACCAGAGCATATCATTACAACTTTTTAACTTTGATTTGACATGTCTATAACCATTGCTTCATAAAATCTCTGTCAACTGAATGGTTCAAGCTTAGATGGTGGCACTGTAGATCTCAATTTAATTCTACACAACGTGTTATTGAAATAACTGAAAACCTCTTTAGGGGTCATTGTACTCATATCAGGTGCTCCATAATTTATGTTCACATAACTTGACAAATGTAGGGAACAGCTGATTTTTTTTGCGATTTCAGGTTTGCTCCCGTAATAAAAGTTGTTCATAATTATGAGTACAATGAAATTTAAACAGGTTTTCAGTTATTTAGATTATACATTGTATTTTCCACCGCTACCAGTTTGTTAGGACCGATTTTTATATTGTACTGATATTTTTTTGTATTGTATTGTATTGAACAATTGAGTCATATAGATGCAATAGTACAACATCCAGTTTTAGCAAAATGGCAATTTTTGTTTTAGTTTTTAGCATTACTCAAGGGATGCTGTTTTTGCTACAAACCTAAGATTTTAACGGTAATTTTATACGGGATATCGCCAATTTTATTGCAAACTAAATAACTCAACCAATTAAGCTGATTTTAGACTGCATTCAAAGTTGCTATCATGAAAAAATTGGATGATGCTGCCTTTGCATCTATATGACTCAAATCTCAAAATCACCTTTTCCCAAAATGACTGATTTTCTAAATGTCTTTGTATAAGAATGTCGGAAATAAAAATGTCAAATTGGTGTACAGTCAGTAACAACAACAGAAAATGTTATAATTAAATAACGAAAATAATATGTTATAATAATATGTCATTCTCTATAAGAAACAAAAATTATTATTCTTAAGCGCCGTATTGTTAAATAAGAAGAGTTTCTTTTAAATTTCGTTAGTGTAATATGATAGTTTTATTCATGTTGTAGTCACTACATTTTGTAGAATTATCATTTATTGCGTCTAAATAACGTAAGACTAACAATAACCTTTTTTTCCCGTCGCTGCGTTGGTTAAACGCAAAGAAGCGGTATTTACATTAATGTTTGTGTTGGTCTGGGTGTTTCTTATGTATTATAAGGATGTAGGTATATAAGTATTATATCCATTGTCTAGTACCCATACCACAAGCTCTGCTTAGTTTGGGACTAGATGGTGCTGTGTATAATGTCCCAAAATATTTATTTATTTTATTTATCATTTATCTCTTTTGCTAAGCTGTTTAAAAATTGACCTAACATTTATTAGTCGTTACAATATGTGGCCACTACACCAAGGAGTACATAATAAAATTGTAATCTCTGTTTCCTTGTCCTATGTAGTAAACAATCTTGGCATGTCTTTTTAATGCATTTCTTCAGTAATAATTATTAAAAGACATTATGTTAACAATTTCACACACTAAATAACATTTATCAACCTTATTACATGTGCAGTACTGGTAATTATATTTCATCAGTAATTATTTAAATAAAGAGACGTGTCAAGATTGTTAACTAAATAAGACAAGAGAGAAAAAGCAGAATTGAATATTTATCAAATTAATATCTTTGATTATTATTTATTATTTTAATATTGCGTTGCTGAATGTACCTTTTTGTCAGACATTCAGTCATTTTGGGATAAGGTGATTTTGAGATTTGTTCAATATGAGATCAGTGCAATATGAAAATTGGTCCTAACAGACCGGGAGCTGCACCTGAACCTGCTAATATTTGAGGCAATGAGCGTCAGAGTGGCCTAAAAGACTTATGAGTACATATCAAGGAAAATGTGAATAATTTTATTGGGAATCGACACAACAGCGGCGGCAACTTAAAAATCAAAACATACAAGAACATGCTGTCGAATCTCTTGTTCACGTACTAAACTTATTTTAAACTATCGCTCTTTTACCAGTGGCGGTTCTAGAGGGGGGGGGGGGGGGGTCGTAGGGGTCATGACCCCCCCCAAAATCGTATACGTCAAATTGAAAAATCCCCTAAAAATAAACAGTTTACAAAAATAAATTATTAACTTCCTGCTTAAACGTCCAAAAGTAAACAATGAAATCAAAACTACGTAAGTACTACCTACTTACTCAAACACGACATCACATGACATCTAGCCGTACGTAAAAAAATACCTAACATTACTTTAGAGCTTTGTTTATTTACTGAAGTTCAATTTACAGCATAGGTATTATTTTGCTCAAAATATAGTATGAATGATATTTCCACTTCACATACGACGGCGATGTAGCATCGGCGTAGTTCATTTTGTTGAACGGTTTGCGCTACTTTACATGAGCCTGCCGTTGAGATCGGACAAGAGAGATGAGATGAGAGTTGAGATGCAAGCGATTGAGTGAAAAAAAAATTCACGCTCGCTTCGCTCGCGCTTCTGTATTAACGAACACAGCCTGCAGCTCTGAGAGGTACTCTTAAATTCAAGTCTACTTTTCGCATAAATATTAAAAATTCGCCAACGCCAACCAATACCCAACGTTCGTTTCCTTTTTGTTGACGTTCATTTTGTAAGTAACCATTCTGTTACATAATAAACTAACTCTAAACTTTACCTTTTCTTACCATAAACAAAAAAAAAATTTGCTAAATTTGGACCTTGAAACTATACGTAAGCCAAGTTGACCCCCCCCCCCCCCCAAATCTTGGGCTGGAACCGCGCCTGTCTTTTACTAATAGTAGATACGGAATTAAAATTTCCATACAAGTTTAGACGTGATCTCGGAACGTGCCCACTAAAATACAAAGAAATGTAACATGTTAACTAATTTGACAGTTCTAAAAATGTTGCCATCCCTTATTTGTATCTACCATTAGTAAAAGAGAGCGATAATTTTAAATAAGTTTAGTTCGTGAACACAGAATCGACACCAGTATCATTTATTTGGCCTATAGTAGGTCATCCTGGCTCCATTCCTTTAAACATTCACGGCACTTCAAAATAATAAACTCAATATTGAAAAAAAACATAGATAGGCCACTCTGGCCCTCATGGTCTCGTAGAGTGGTTACAGTAGTCTGCCTTTAGCCAAAGTCCAAAATCCCATGTTCACTGGGCTCTTCATCAACTCGACCTATCGCAGTCCACTGCTGGACATAGGCCTCTCCCAAGTTACGCCACAACACTCGGTCCTCTGCCTTCCGCATCCAGTCCCTCCCAGCCACGTTCTTTAGGTCGTCGGTCCACCTGGCAGGGGGGCGCCCTACGCTGCGTTTATCGATTCGCGGTCTCCACTCAAAGACTCATCTGCTCCAGCGGCCATCGGTCCTTCGACAGACATGGCCAGCCCACTGCCACTTCAGCTTACTGATCCTACACGTATGTCGGTCACTCCGGTTCTTTTTTCCGGATAATCTCGTTACGGATTTATCCTTCAAAGAAACTCCGCGCATAGCTCGCTCCATAGCTCGCTGGGCGACTTTGAACTTGTGGACTAGCCCAACTGTCAGTGTCCACGTCTCGGCACCGTAAGTCATGACTGGCAGGACGTACTGGTTCTTCTCTTCTTCAACTTCACACAATCATTTTGTAAATAGTTTCACGCTTTTGATACCAAAATGTAGTAAATCATGTCGTCTCCATTGTGACGAGCTCACAAGTTTTAGAATATTTTTAATGTTAAGACTGCTATGTAATTTTAATTGTAGAATAAAAATTTAAAGTGAATATATTTGGTTTTTCATTTTAGCTACCAGTTTTTTTTTTAATATCAATGTTGCATGTGCAGTAAAATTGTGACATCCATATTGTCGCGGAGTCGGCCACAAAGTACATTTGTATACACGCGGAAATTTGAATCGCTTATTTCCCGAATAGGGGTCATTGTACTCATCATTATGAACAACTTTTCCTAAGGGACCAACCCAGAAATCGCGAAAAAAAAAACAGTTGGCCCCATAGTAAAAGTTGTTCATAATGATGAGTACAATGACCCCTTTTCGGGAATTAAGCGACTTTTTTCAGCATGTATATGGCGTTGGCGCCGGACGGCGCTACTCATTTTTACTCTTACGGGCGGGCCTGCTCCCCGATTCAGAATCAAACTATAACCAGTTGTCGACCGATTCGGTTTGTTATCTCGTTTCGTCTGATGATTCACGCAACGAGAGGAAAAGAGATAACAAACCGAATCGGTCGACAACTGGTTATCGTGTGATTCTGAATCGGGGAGCTGGCCCGGACTTAAAGGTGAGAGTATACACTAGAGCAGCGATTCCCAAAGTGGACTTCGATGAAGGAAAGCCAGGGTTCCGACAACTAGCTAATTTTTTTTAATTTCAACTAGTGTCCGACCGAAAAAGAATTTTCAGCCGAAACCGTAACCGAACCTTCGGTCTTGGTCCCAGTTTCGGCCGAAATCGAAACCGAAACTTATTTGAATTTTTTATAGCATGTTAAATCTATTGTATTTTTACTAAGGACCGACCGAAGGTTCGGTTTCGGTTTTGGCCAATAATTGGCCGAACCTTCGGCCCCACCGAAACTAGGTATTCGTGAATTGTCGCGCATCATTCGGCTAACTTCGAGTGAGTGAACGGTTGCCAGTTGAGTTCGCTAGCCATAGGTTGTAAGTTGTAATAGAATATAATTCATTACTGCCTCTTGGTCTAGTGGTTACAAGAGCGACTGCTGAGCGTGGGGTCCTGGGTTCGATTCCCGGGTCGGGCAGTGTTATTGGGTTTTTTCAGTAGGAAATTCTCAGTAGCAACCCGGAGTCTGGATTTGTGCCCGGTCAGTGGCAATAGGCTCGCCCCCTATTACTGGGACTATAACATAACTGGGGAAATGTGGGTGTTCTTCGGGGAAATACAGGCGTGATGTTATGTTATAATTCATTTTATATTTGGTTCTGTTGAGTAATTCCCTAGAACTTATACAATATGAATTTATGTAGAAATTAATGTAACACTTAAAAGATGTGTGAAGATACCTGTGATGTTTGATTCAAATATTACTATATTTGTTTGTAATTGTTGTTGGATTAAATTTTGTACCAGTATTCGAACCGCCCCGTAAATCCGATACACAACTACCTCCGGTGATTTAACTATTACTGTGAATGACCTTCAGTACTATTAGTCATGTCGCATTTTGTCCCTTTAGTACGCGAGGTGCTTAGTTAATTCGGACGCGTGCGTAGTAGAGCAGTACGAGAAAGTTTTCTAGTTAAATTTCATTATTTATTACTACTATGACTACTATCACGACAAATACTAAAAATAAAAATAGTCTAAAACCCAAGGGTTAAGGGGGGGGGGGAGGGGTTAGGGGAAGGGGTGTTTGAATCGAACATCACAGGTATCTTCACACATCTTTTAAGTGTTACATTAATTTCTACATAAATTCATATTGTACAAGTTCTAGGGAATAACTAAGTTATGCGTGGTCATACATAAAAAAAAAAATATGCGTCAAATTGAGAACCTCCTCCTTTTTTTCGTCGGTTAATAAAACACGTAGTTCTATAACAGTACTTTATTGCTAGCCACCACTGTATCCTTACATAACGATATTCCGCAAACACACCACAGAATGTATCGAGCAAGCATCCCGTACTTCAGCGGAAGATGGTGAAGCCAGTGAAGCGATATATTTGCGTGAGTTTCCGCCAAAACACAGCACACTCGGTCGGGAATGTCGGCTCCGTACTTACACACTATTGCAGATATTATATTTGAAACTGTTAAAATAAATATTGTGTTTATTTATATTGATTAGATTCGTTCTACATCGTTTTGTTGAGATCAAATAAATTGAATTTTCGATGTTGTCAAATTCCAAAAACCCGCCATGCTAGCTGTCATAATTTGTGATCGGATACATGCCCCAAAATATTTTAGATATTTTTTTGTAAATAAAACCGGATTTATTTTTAAATAAAAATACTAAAAAAATCTCCGACATCTCAGCAAAACGACTAAGAATGTTTTTATTTGAGGGCGGCGGCACCAGAGATGATCTCAATGAGTTCTCTGGTGATGACGGCCTGGCGGGTTCTGTTGAAGGTGAGGGTCAGTTTCTCGATCATCTCGCCGGCGTTCTTGGAGGCGTTGTCCATGGCCGTCATGCGGGAGGACTGCTCGGAACAAGCTCCCTCCTTCATCGCGTAGAACAGCATGGAGGCGAGGGAGAACTCCATGTATGACTGAATGACATCGGAGTCCAGAGAATCGTAGGTAGCCAGCTTAGGAGCGCTCTGAAATAAAAAGTTGTATGTAGTCTTCAGTGGCGTGCATTGCATATAGGCAATTAGGCAATACCCAGTGCCTTCCTCATTCAAACTCAACAGTCGTGTAAGTTATTATATTTTTTTTAAAGTACGATGATTCTTTATCTTTTAATAAACCTATTAATGCTGAATAAATCTTCCTACATAAAAAAATCAATAACTTACACCAAAATTAAATTCAAGTGAAGTAGGCCACTGCACGCCACTGGTAGTCTTCTTAGTATCATTTTATAATAAAAACAGCAAATCTTTCGTCTGAATAAAAAACCTAAAAGATTTTTTAACAAATGGTGATTTGCTAATTTTATGATGTTAAAATTCAATAATACTATTTCCATCGACCGTACATCCAATAGACGCATCATTACAGGCGTCCGATGTCTGTCAACACATCAGTATAATAGGTCTGATGTAGGCCGCCACTGTTCGCCACATGAAATCTTTAAATCGGTTTCGACCACATAAATAGATAGAATGGTTGTAATCACAATTTTACTTGCGATTCATGCGTGGCAACTTTCCGAACAAACTACGACTCACATTTTGATGTCATTATTAAAAAAATAAAAACAAATGTACTTTACAGCTTTTGTTTCTGCAGTTAGAAACGGCACTATAAGGCATTTTTGTGGGTTTTTGTTACAGTATTTATAGAAACAAGTCATAAAGCGTGCTGAGAAAGGCTTTGAAATATCCTGCACTATGGTGCATGGTGCTGCCACGTGCGCCCTGCCCACATGGCCATTCTATCTATTTCTGTGGTTTCGACCAAGTGGTGGTGATGTAAGTACATGAGCCGTCAAAACTGCCGCGTTAGTGATTACCCAATAGGGCCTTGGTAGGGCCAATCGGATTGCAGTACCCCGCCTCAGCTAGTCGACAGAATTTATTGTATGCTTAATTTAACATTAGGTGTCTATTGGGCTGTACCAGGCCCCTCAGAAAGTATTGCGAAAAAAAGTTTTTATATATGGGAGACTGGCCAGTTATAATGTTTTTCGAAAATATGATTATTTATAAGTAAAAATAAGTAAGTTCCAATTTCAAAATTTCCCTCCACATTTTTTGCGAGTTAATTCAAAGTATTGTGTCTCACTGAAATATGGATCTGCGCCGGGAACATTTTAGAGCTATGATTTTATACGATTTCAAGTGTCGCCTGAAACCGGATGAATCGTACGATAGACTTCAAATGGCATTCATGGATGAAGGCCCTTCCAAGGCAACCGTGTATCGTTGGTATAACGAATTCAAGCGCGGTCGACCAACTTTGGGGGATGACGAAAGAAGCGGTCGCCCTTTGACGGCTGTTACCGAAGAAAACGTGCTAGCAGTGAAAAATTTAATCCAAGACAATAGGCGAATTACATATCAGGAGATTCAACACATATTGAAGATTGTATCGGGAAGCGTTCACGAGATTCTACACAGCCATCTTCGCGTGAGGAGGATAGTATCACGCTGGGTGCCGCACAACCTCACCGATGCTCAGAAGCAGGCCCGGGTGGAATGGTGCCGTGATATGCTTAACAAATTTGAAGCAGGCTCGTCTCGGCGTGTTTACGACATCGTTACAGGTGATGAGTCCTGGATTTATCAATACGACCCAGAAACCAAGCGCCAGTCGACTGTTTGGGTGTTTCAAAATGAGCCAACGCCTACCAAAGTGAAGCGATCTAGAAGCGGGGGTAAGATTTTGATCGCTAGCTTTTTTAATTTGACTGGCCACTTGGTATCAATTCCCTTACGGGATCAAAGAAGCATTAATGCCGAATGGTATACTACCAAATGTTTGCCAGAAGTTTTCTCTGTTATAAGCAACAAGCGACCAAACACAGGGCTCCGCGGGCTACTGCTCCACCACGACAATGCACCTGCGCACACCGCACTCAAAACGAGGGACTTCCTGGACAGCACGCCAGTCAAACTCCTGGGTCACCCTCCTTACAGCCCTGATCTAGCACCGTGTGACTTTTTTTTATTCCCAAAAATAAAAAATCAGCTCAAAGGGATACAATTTTCGTCGCCGGAAGATGCGCTGGCTGCGTTCGAGCAGGCTGTAAACGAGGTGTCTGCGGCGGACTGGAAAAAGTGTTTTGAAAACTGGTTTAGGCGCATGAATCTTTGTATAGAGGCTGGTGGAAAGTACTTTGAAAAGATTTGATAAAAATATATGTACGTATAGAACAATTTTTTTTAGTTTCGCAAAACTTTCTGAGTGTCCCACGTATGGTCGATGGTTTGTATGTATGGATGTGTGTTTGCATGATAGTTGAACAAAAATACACACTTCACACTATCTTAATTATTTTCTTTTCTCTTATGTTTTATTTTATCATGCCAGAAGACAGTCTTCTTCTAAGGCTGTATAGGTATCTAATTACAAACTTATTAATTAAACTAATTAATTAAAAACTTCAGTGCCTTATATTATATTAGAAGATAAATCAACGGAAGGGCGGTTTCTTCTAACACAAGCATATTAGGAAGACTCCTAACACTGTAAAGCAATATATTTATATGTTACTGAAATGAACATTTTTTTTAACACCACCATCAGGTACTAACTTAATGACTCCTTACCCATGTTTTACCCAACTACAGCGCAGCAAAGGAAAGGTAATGAGTTTTACAATCTATGTATGAATCTATGTACGGATGTTCGATCGTAGCTCAAAAACTACTAATCCGATTTTGCCGAAGTCTCACGTCTAACTTACAATACTCGCCACGGTTCTTTGTCTCGGAAGTTAGCTTCAGATTAGTTTTGCGCATTGTACAGTCGCAACAAAAACGCATTTGTACTAATTATTTTATTGTAATTATGTAGCTAAACTTTTAAATAGCTAATGTAATAAAAGCACAATTTCCATATTTCTAAAAGTTAAACAGAAGTAAGTTAGTGTAGTACGGAACTTTAATTCCTTGTTTTTTTTTGTTCCTAACCTAAAATGCAGTTCCAACGGAAAACTACTAATTAAAGTTTTTTTTTTGCGGTGGGTGATTATGAGATATACTAATGAAGTCATTCGATTATGAAGATGTCTCGAGATATCTCGATTATAGCAGTTAGTAGTTACTAATTTAGTTAGTAGTTACTAATTTAGTTAGTAGTTACTAATTTAGTTAGTAGTTACTAATTTAGTTAGTAATCGTGATCCTGAGTTAACGCAGAGCAGAACGAGCGAAACACGATGGTTGGTCAGGTAAGGTACCTACACTAAAAATTAAAATTTAGTTGAGGTTAATTGCCATTGACTCGTTTTGTTGGTTTGATAGAAATCTATCAATATATTTTTGTTATTAATCAATTACAAAAATTAAAATAAGTAAACTTACTGTTAAATGACTCCACCAAAAAGGCCACTTTTTACAACAGGCAGGATTAGTAATTCAAATTAGTAGTACAAAAACTATTCACCCTACTTTTTACCCGACTGCGCCAGAAGGAGGGTAATGTTTTTCGAGTGTATGTATGTATGTATGTATGTATGTATATTTCTTTGGCACGCTCTGTAGCCTAAACGGCTTGATGGATTTGAGATTGAGAGGTGTCGTTAGATTCGTCTTAATTCTGAGAGTGACACTGGGTATATCAAAATATAAAAAATTAAAATGGCCGCTTTTTGGCGCCATATTACCTCTTCAAAAAAATTTATTTTCCGTCAAAACCTATCGAGTGGGGTATCAAAATAAAGGGTTTTATAAATGCTTTACAAAAATATATACAACTTATATGTTTAAATGTAATTTGGAATGAAAAATGCTAAAAAACAACAAAATATTCAACGTTAAAAATGAATTTGACAAATCATTAATAGTATGATAAATAAAACATGACAAAACTAAAAAAATTCAAATAAAAAAATTAATTAACAAAAACAAAAAACCCGACTGCGTGTAAAAATAACAGAAAAGATATAAACAAGACTTATCAACACGCAGGCGGAGGCTACCTATGAACTATTATGTAATTCATGACCAAAAACATACGTAGCCTCCGACTGCGTGTTGATAAGTCTTGTTTATATCTTTTCTGTTAATTTTACACGCAGTCGGGTTTTTTGTTTTTGTTAATTAATTTTTTTATTAGTAAAAAGTTTTAGTACAAATTAGTAACGTCATTCGATTATAAAAATAAATTAGTTACTAATTTCATAATCGATTATCAACATTAGTATTACAAAGTAATTCGATTATGGCAATCATTCATAATCGCCCACCGCTAGTTTTTTTTTACGTAGTAGGTTTATATTTGCTAATAATTATAATTACCTCGACAGACTTCTGGCTGTAGAGCGGCAGGTCGGCCTGGGAGTACGACACCACGGACTTGAACTTGTTGTACACGATCTTGCCGGAGCCGAACTCGTACTCCGACTCCAGGATGGCGCTCGCGATCTTGCACGCGTCGTTGAAAGTGGGGGGCAGGCGCCCGATCTACATACATACAAAAATTAATTAATATAATTTTACATATAAAAAAAAATCAGAAGTTAGCCTCATCATTGATTGTTTGAGTGTTGTAATATAATAATGAATAAAAAAAATAAAAAATTGGAACATTTTATACAGCACCATATAGTCCCAAACTAAGCAGAGCTTGTGTTATGGGTACTAGACCATGGATATAATACTTATATATATTTTTTCTTGTAAATACATACTTCTAATACATAAGAAACACCCATATAACATAATAACAATATCTTGTAACACCACATGCACAATCCAATGTGAATATCCTGATTGGATTGTTTGTGTGAGTAGTTTTATGGCCTGGTTGCTTAGACCTTTTAGCCAAGTCTTCAGTTTACTCATCCTAGTAGTGATGGAAAAAAAAAGGTGAGGGAAGGATGAAAAAATTCGAAAGTCACGTTTTTCAACTTTGTACCATTTACCTTGACCTCATCAGCCGCGCTGATGATTAGAACTGACCTCTGGCCTGATTCACAAACGTTCGAAAAGTTTCAGTTTCAGAAGTGAAAATTGACCGGCAAACGAAACAAAACGACCACTTCCTGCGACCATGAACGCTGCAAAGCATTCGAAACGTCAGGAAACCCAATTTTAATAATAATACACCATGTAATTAGGTTAAACTTGTTTTATTAAGAAAGAAAACGATTTGAGCACCGAACGGATTCGGAAACGCAACGCGAAATTTACGGAAACTCTTCCGATAGTCATTTGCTGTCGCAAAGCACTCGATGTAAAATTAAAGAACTATAAATAGCGTTTCCGAATGCGTTCGATTCTCAAATCGTTTTGTTTCGTAATAAAAACAAGTTTGACGGGATTACATCGCGTATTATTATTAACATTGCTTTTCCTGACGTTTCGAATGCTTTGCAGCGTTCGTGGTCGCAGGAAGTGGTCGTTTTGTTTTGTTTGCCGGTCAAAGAACAATGTCCATTCCCCATACATGCGTTGATCTGTCACTCAATTTTTTATTTTGCCGGGTTCTTACGATTATTGGTGTTGTATTAGTACGGTCGACCGCACATCGGTGGTGACACTTAGCAGCATCTTTGTTTCGTAAGCAGTAAGGGCGGTTTTCGAATTGAAGTGTTACCACTGTCATGCAGTCGACTGGTACCATTCATGTCTACTACAAACAACGATCTAATTCTTTTTTTTTCTGGGAAGCCAAGGAAAGTTGTTATAATGTATGAAAAAATTTTAGGTAGAACCGCCAATTGCCTAGCAGGTCAAAACTGGACATTGTTCTTTCACTTCGGAAACGGAAACTTTTCGAACGTTTGTGAATCAGGCCACTCATCAGCCGCGCTGTTGATGAAAACTGGCCTCATTAGCCACGCTGATGATGAAAACTGGCCTCATTAGCCACGCTGATGATGAAAACTGGCCTCATTAGCCACGCTGTTGATGAAAACTGGCCTCATTAGCCACGCTGATGATGAAAACTGGCCTCATTAGCCACGTTGATGATGAAAACTGGCCTCATTAGCCACGCTGTTGATGAAAACTGGCCTCATTAGCCACGCTGATGATGAAAACTGACCTCGTTAGCCACGCTAATGATGTGCTTGCTGTACAGACGCTGCAGGATGGCGCGCGACTTGTCTCCCACACAGATCACCTTGATATTCTCCGCGCCGGGTTCGTTGAGTTTGGCGCGGATCACCTTCGACACACCGGTGTGGACACCACCGCACAGACCTACAGTGAGAAGAGCATGAGGAAAAAAAGCTCGCCACTATTCGCCACTTGAGGTTTAAGATAACTTTATTTCTCACAAGAATACAATCATTCACTTACATGAGAATTAACTAATACATAAATTAAAAATGTTGTTGGGCATATTGCAAAAAATAAACATTAGGAACAAAATATTTTGAAGGTAGTCCTAACAAAAAATGCAATGTTCATTTGACACTGGCTCTAATATAAAACAAGTTCACGTTCACGATACAGAAAAACTGGATGTGGCTCGAAGTTACTGTAGAGTAAGTGTGAATTTTTAATGATGTGTTGTTTCAGTAGTATTTTGAAAGTGCTGAGAGATTTAGATTATTTTACATCTCAAAAGTCTTTTATGTCTCTTGAAACTTCAAATCGGTTTCGACCACTTATGTGCGCCGTCAAAACTGCCGCGTTAGTGATTAGCCAATAGCCGCCTTGGTAAGGCCAATCGGATTGCAGTACCCCGCCTCAGCTAGTGGCAGAATTTATTGTACGAATTATATTCAACATTAGGCGTCTATCAAGCTGTATGGTCGATGGTACGATATCAGTAAATTAGAGAGGCAATACTGTTTGCACTTAAGAGGGATGTAGCAGCTCGCTGAATACATCATTTATCGAAAATTTGTTTTTAACTATTAAAGTACAGGTACTGTAGTTTAATGAGAAACTATTAACTCTGTAAATTCTACTTCACTGTAGTTGTAGATAGAAAAACCGGCCAAGAGAATGTCGGGCCATGCTCAGTATTATAGGGTTCCTTAAGTAGGACTAATTACAAACGAATCAAATAAAAAAATAAAAAATTGCAATGATTAATATTTGATTTGATTCGTTTGTAATTAGGAACCCTATAATACTGAGCATGGCCCGACATGCTCTTGGCCGGTTTTTATTACATGTTTCCAACACAACTCGTCTTCAGTAAGTATGAGAAATCTTAAGATAATTTTAATTCAAGTAATAATTGATTTGATGTAATATAACAACATCATACCTCTGTCGGAGGTTATGGCGACGTACAGCTCCTTGCCGTCACCCCCCTCCGGAGCGGCAATCTGACGAGAACGTAACACAAGGTCATGGTTATCATTTCAAACAAGTTTTTTTTTTTTGATATTCCAGAAATCCCCATTGATTGTCCCCGTCAATGAGGACTTTTTGTCCAAAAATCCCCATCAAGACGAGTCCTTGAGGGGAGGCCGCGAACCGGATAACGCAGCGTTGGGCACCCCCAGCCAGGTGGACTGACGACCCGAAGCAGGTGGCTTGGGGGGGACTGATGCGGAAGGCAGATGTTGTGGCGCAACTTGGAAGAGGTCTATGTCCAGCACTGGACTGCGATAGGCCGAGTTGATTGCATCTTCAGAAATGATCTCAATATAGCTAATCTTCTGCAATGTGATTGAAAAACTAGTACACACGGCTACACATCAAGCTATATCTATCTAAGCTGACCTCGCATTGTAGAGACTCCGTACCAGTGGCGGATTTACACATTTGCCGCCAGTAGGCATTCAAATTTGGCCGCCCCTACCGACCTCTACAATTGTCAGTTCCTAGATTATTTTGACAATCCAAGGATTTAGTTAAGATTGCACAAGAAATAGTTTTTGGGTATGGGTTTTTGGATATTTCTGAGAAAGCTTAATTATGGGTCAGAGTATCGCCTTAGGGTTATTTTAGTGGCGAAACATATTACCTAGGTAGGTACACGTGTTATTGTTTGTGTGGACCTCATAACATTTAGGTATATAAATATGAATCTTTTCAATTTATGTAAGATATAAAACAAATTTAGCCACAAATATGCTGCCCCTAAAATCTGCCGCCCTAGGCTCCAGCCTAGTCAGCCTGCTGGTAAATCCGTACAATGAGAGGTCAGCTTATACTGGAAATGTATAGCTTGATATGTAGCTGTGTGTACATTCAGTAAGCATTTATTACCTCGGCTCTCTCGTAGAACTGCACGGAACCCTCGCCGTAGGGGCGAGCGGCCTTCAAGTCACGTTCGGCGCGGGTGTATCTGAAAACATGTGATTATAAGGGTTTTTTCTTGCAGCACCTAAGGATGGACAAGGTATGGTCACAGACCAGTAAGCCTCAAGACGCCGCATAAACAAATTTTTGCATGAGAACACGGTCGTAAAATGCTGGCGGGGACCGGGGGTTGGACGGCGCGTTATGATTGGTCGGCTCAAAAGTTCGGTGATGATTGGTGCCGCTCACTGACGCAGTGACGTCCCTATTGGCGGTGGGGCGTAAGATATGGAGTGCATATGCTTGGTGACTGGGGTGTCCGGCTAATCGGCGTCTAGAAGCTTACTGGTCTGTGGGTTTGGTAGATAAAAGAGTATAGTAGTAACGAAAATAGGAAAGTGTATCTGTTGTCTAAAAAAATCTTTGCACAATGGCCTTCATCATCATCAGGATTTCAGCCGAAAGACGTCCACTGCTGGACATAGGCCTTCCCCAAGCATCGCCACAACGACCGGTCCTGTGCTTTCCGCATCCAGCGGATTCCCGCCACCTTCACCAGATGGCCTTCAATCATAGGAAAATATAGATACAAATTGTAAGACACACACGGATCAGCTTACTAAGCTGCTAGTGTGGTTTCCATATAATAATAATACAGCAAGCCAGTCTGATTCATGTCACCACCTAAACTGGAGCGGCGACAACGACCGAGCTTGTTCGCGGTACCGCGCGGTAGAACTAAATTGTTGGACAACACCCCCCTCACGCAAACAATGCACACACTTAATTTAGTCAGCGAGAAAGTCGATTTGTTCACGTGTTCGCTGAGCGAATTCACAAGAGTGGTATTGTATATATTGTGTTATTTGTGATCTTAATTTAATTTTTGTTTTTTAGTAAATGTGTAATTGTTTGGAAACATTTGGTTAAGTAATACCTAGTTATCAGATCAGTGGCTGCACTATCGATTTGGGGAATTCCTGTAATGGTAGCTGTATGTAAGTTAATAAATAAATAAATGAATAAAAATAAATAAACTTTGCACAATTCAAATTATCTACACATCTCCTGCTTAGTCTGCGATCGACCATCACTGTTGTATAATATTGTCAAAATTCCATCTTGCATCATTAAAACGTATAAAAGTTAGATACAAATACAAATCATTTATTCTGCAAATTGGATGTTAAAAATCACTTTTACAAGTCGGTTAATTATAAAAACTAGATGACATCGGCATTTCCTATATGACTACCTCTGAGAAGAAACACCGAAACAAACTCAGGGATCATAGTCTCTTTTAAAGTCCAGACAACAAGACACGACAAGTTTGTTGTGTTATATAATAAATATGCATGGTTAAATGTATATAAACCAAATTGTCAAATTAAAGTATATAAATAAAATGTCACAACGGTGTATAAATCATGTCAAAAAAACGGTATAATCCAATGTCAATAAAAACTGTACAAAATAAAAGATGACATAAACGTAAACCTAGATATAAAAAAAGACAATATTGCCTGTATCTAGCGAGCAGATCAGTCCCAAGCTTTTTTATCATCAAGATAATCAGAAATTTTATAGTATCCTTTATTGCAAAGTTTAATTTTAATAAAAGCTTTAAATCTCTTAAGGGATAAATTACGGACCTCAATGGGAAGTTTGTTGTAAAAACGTATACATTGACCCATGAACGAGTTGCTTACTCTGTGGAGACGAGTAGGATGTACAGCAAGGTTGTGTTTGTACCTTGTGTTAAAACTGTGAACATCGGACATTTTAACAAAATCTGAAATATTTTTCTGCACATACAATAAATTTTCATAAATATATTGAGAAGCTACAGTCAGAATACCATACTCTCTGAATTTTTCTCTGAGAGAAACCCTTGGACCCAATTTGTAAATGGCTCGAACAGCCCTTTTCTGTAAAACAAAGATGGTGTTAATGTCTGCACAGTTACCCCAGAGGAGAATCCCATAAGTCATTACACTATGAAAATAACTAAAATAGACTATTCTGGCTGTATCCACATCAGTAATGTTCCGAATTTTCTTAACAGCATAGGCTGCAGAACTAAGTCTACTTGACAACTTGTCGATATGTGGGCCCCACTGCAACTTGGCGTCTATAGTTATGCCAAGGAAAATAGTTGACTCAACAGGGTCCAGCTCTATCCCATTCACTTGTACATTGGTCTGTACCTGAATGACATTAGGCGTTGAAAATTTTATAAATTTAGTTTTCTTCTCATTAAGGAGAAGATTATTTACAGTGAACCAATGGACAAGTTTGGAGAGTGTATTGTTTACTTCGTCGAAATTAAGTAATTGTCGCTTGATTTTAAAAATAAGTGACGTATCATCCGCGAACAACACAATTTCATGATTATCTCTTTCGTAATGAGGATGCATATGGTTTTTTTTAGTATAGGATGGCGAAACGAGCTTAAGGCCCACCTGATGTTAAGTGGTTACCTTTGCCCATAACAACTGCAATACTAGGTTGATACACAAGTCTAACAGGTCTTCAAATTGGACAAGTACCTACATTAACAATCCCGTAAAACATCAAGTTAAAATTTTGTTGCGATTCGTTTTTCCACTTGTCCGTTGAAGTATCACTTCTACTATGTGTCCCAGTACACATTTTGATTTTTTTTTTCATTGTATAGGATGGCAAAACGAGCTAAAGGCCCACCTGATGTTAAGCGACCTTTGCCCATAACAAATGCAATACCACCTAGGCTGTTGCCTAAATGGTAACGCAAGTCGGTTCGCCAAACTGAGACATAAAGATGAAAAGTCTCATGTGATTGTAATTTCACCAGAACCCGTACCCTTCAGACCGAAACACAGCAATGCAAGCATAACTATTTGGTGGAGAAGTAGGTAAGGTTGTAGTACATCCCCAGAATTTCCCTGGATGGATTTGGATGGAATTTGGCTCACAGATAGACTATGCCCTGGATGAACATATAGGCTACACGGGCGAAGCTGTGGGCACCCTCTATGTTTTTAAATATGGTAATTACGGTAATATACTGTGTACGGTACTGCAACAATAAAAGTCGATTCAAGTAATTTAAAATGTTCAAAATAAAGTTTGGATCTAGTCTCAATGTCCAAAATTTTAATGTCACAAATAAACATCAAACAGAAACATCTACTGTAATGAGATTGACATTTTGAATGGCTCGGAGGAACACCAGTGAGGTTATCTTTGCGAGGGACTACATCACGGGAATCACATACTAGGATGTTAGTGTGTCCTCTTGATTGAAAACATCTTTTATTTTAGCCTCTGGAATAACTATTAAGCATAACCCCTACTAACAAATAGCTCATAATACCCACATTTCAAAGTACCACCATTGTCAAGTAAATCAATACCAATTATTTATAGAATGTGATACAGAATTAACTCATGGTAATTCTTAAAACAATAATTAAACATATTCTATCATATTTGGCTATACTTTATCTAAGTGGCGGCTAGCTCTTGAAGACATTCCACTGTCAATCACTGTCAATTCACAATAACTTCTGAAGTTTAAAAAGTTATTTAGGATTCCATTTTCAAAAATTTCGTTCTATACTCAACATAAGGCAAGGCACTCACTTAGCCGCTGACACCATCTTCATGGATTGGGTAATCTTCTGAATGTTCTTTACAGACTTCAGACGCATGGAAATGGATTTTAGCGTAGCCATATTCCTGTTCTGCTGCTGGTTGACCACGGCCACCACTTGGCAGACACCCGGTGCTGCACGACCCAACATTTTTACGGTTCTGCAATACAAAACACAAAAATCAGATGATCAAAATGCAGGTTATGCCCTTAGATCCAAGTTATGTAAGAGCATTACACTAGCCGACATTGAAACACAGTTTATCATTTATTTCCTACACTTATACAGTAGATTATTGCTTTACTAAGATTTTTAACATTTAGCACTAATTTAGTGTTAATTACTAACTTTTCAGGGCGTTTCTTTGGTCAAATTTACCACCAGCCGACGAAAAATGTCGCTGGCTGAAACGTTTTTCGGGATGACAGCAAAAAAAATTTAATGGTGAACCAACTAGGGATGTGAAATAATAATCGATTATTGAAAAATCGTTTTTTTATCTATTTTTTGAGTCAATTATTATTCCTAGAATATTGATTATTCAGAATCCGATTTTTTATTTCAAGCGTAGTGTGTTTTTGATTTTTTCTACTTTGTCTTCGTTAAGGTCAAGTCAAAACTCATTGTTTTATTGACACTGACTTTAACTAGTTCATTCATTATGTTCCAATCTTTAGTATAATTAAAGTTCTCGTTCTGCGTTCGTTATTTTGTTTTGTTTCGAAAATAAATTAGTGTTTGGACGCTTCTTTTTGTGCACAGAATGTCTGGCACCAAACCAAATAGTTTGCCGAAGCTTTTGTTTCTTAATTTCTTACCAAGCAATATGTGGCTTACATGTGACATAAGCTTCAGCTTTGGCCCTAAAGTAATAATTAATGTTGTAAAGTTGATTAAAACTGTTCTTGATATTTTTCATTTATTTAAAGAAGAAGAAGAATTTACTTAAACGAAAAAAAAAACATTTTTGGAAAAATCAATAATTATTTTCAAATAAATCAATTTATCTTAATCGATTTTAATGAATCTTAAAAGAATCAATTATTAATATATCGATTTTTGACAGCTTAGTTACATCCCTAGAACGAACGCCAAAGAGCCAAGAGGATGAACGCGACGAAAAGCGATGGAACGATACTCTCGTTTTGATTTGTTGTAAAAAGCAATTTTTATAATATTTATTTTAAATAGTTTTCTATTTTGTTTTAATTAAGTTTGGACATGATAAATAAATATTACTTTATTTCTTTTATTTTCAAGAATGATGGAAGAACTATGTTGAGGGCGAACTTTGTAAAAAGTTAATTTCAATGTCATTTACAGATTTTACAGGGAAAAAATATATTTTAAATAACTTCTAAAAGTGTTATATATTGATTGATTAAATTCACACCCGAGAGAACAAAACGCATTGACAAGTTTGACAGCGGAATTGAGCGGAAAGTTTGCCATAGAATACAACCAAAATAAAAAGCACATCAGTGCATTTTGTAACTTTTCGATTTCGTGTTATTTAATTTAGTTGCATTACTAAACTCAACTTTTTTGTTGTTCTCAAGCAAGTCGTCTTTGTTTTAGTTCATCATTCCACTGAATTATTTATCACAATCAAAATGCCTGAACCCGACAAAGCGGCGCCTGTGAACCCTGAAAAGGTCTTGGACCAGCCACCAAGGGAAACAAGTCAAACAGATCAGTTAAATAAGAAGTTATTGACTTCGCTGTTCAAAAGGATGGACGAAGGAGGTGACTCAGTGCTATCAAATATGCTGGAAGACGACAATAAAACGGAAGACCATGAGTGGGAAGACTAATGTGCTTCATACATTTAGTTCGTAAGATTGTATAAAAGTATTCCTTTGGTAATAAAGTGATTTTTTTGTAAACATTTACATCTTTCCAGTCTTGCTTACCTGTTTGTTATTTCTGCCTGATACTCTTCTCTCTCTCTCTCTATAAGCTGCTCATTGTAGACCTTCATAAAAATGGGAGTTACTGGTAGGTCATACAAAACTATTTCTGGTTTTCCTTAGGGTGGACTGGGGTCAGATCTCCAGGTACATTGTGAATGGTTTGATCTCTCATTCACAATCTTCTGTCTATGTTTTTGTAGCATCAATGAAAAAGAAAGAAAAACATGAGTCTCACAATTAATAAAAATATCTGTCATGCAGTGTGAAAATAAAACGCTTTTTATTTTCTGAGATATAATTCCACCTCAACACTATTACATATATATTACTAAATATAATATTTTATTATTTGATATACTCATTTTTGAGTTAAGCTCGCCTTTGTACATGTAATTTCTATTTATAAGTTTTACTGTATTTTTTTTCTGATGTACAATAAAGAATAAGAATACTATGTGTTATTGAAATAACTGATTGTACTCATCAGTATGAACAACTTTTACTATGGGACTTTCTACGGTCCGATTGGGACTTCCTAAGAAAATGCAGCTAAATAGCAGTTGGATCATTATTTTATTATTTATAACACAACAGAACATCACGCCTGTATTTCACCGAAGGGGTAGGCAGAGGTGTATAGTACACCCACATTTCGCCAGTTATGTTATAGTCCCATGTAATAGGGGGCGAGCCTTAACTGGGCACATATCCATACTCCGGGCTGTTACTGAGAATTTCCTGATGAAAAAACCCAATAACACTTTGCCCGACCCGGGAATCGAACCCAGGACCCCACGCTCAGAAGTCGCGCTTGCAACCACTAGACCAACGAGGCAGTTTATTATTTATTATTAGAAATAAACAGGCAGCAGTTCAAACTGATTAGTGCCTGTATCCTGCTTATCCTCACTTTTATTTATTTTTAAGTTTGAGATGCTTGTCAAGTCAGTTTTTAAATTGGATTACATTTTGGGCTGAGACTACATCTTTTGGGAGCTTCACGCTTCAACTATTCTGTTGCCTAGAAAATGTTTGTGAGGGTTATTGTTTGAAAAGCTAGCATACAGGTTAAGCTGGTGACCTCTTCGATAGACGTGTTTGTTGTGTATGAATAGAAAACAGTTTTGAGGACAATGACACATAGATCACTATGATTCTACCATCACCAAAAGTGCAATCTCAGTCTGGAAATAGGATTTTTTGTAGAAATGTGAACACAGAAATAGATAGAATGGAAAAGTGGGCAGTGCGCGCGTACCAACACTCTTTACCATAGTGCAGGGCATTCCAAAGCCCTTCTCAGTATGCCTTATGACTTGTTTCTGTAAATACTGTAACAAAAACCCGCAAAAATGCCTTATTGTGCTGTTTCTAACTGCAGAAACAAAAGCTGTAAAGTACATTTGATTAAAGTTTTTTTTTTTTTAAGTAATGACTTCAATATGTGAGGCGTAGTTTGTTCGAAAGTTGCCACGCATGAATCGCAAGTAAAATTGTGATTACAACCATTCTATCTCTATCTATTTTTGTGGTTGTGAGTAATGGTCATCATCATCATCATCATTTCAGCCGAAAGACGTCCACTGCTGGACATAGGCCTCCCCCAAGCATCGCCACAACGACCGGTCCTGTGGGGCAGTAAAGTTCTGGAGTGGTGAGTAATGGTGAGTGGGCTGGCCATGTCTGTCGAAGGATCGATGGCCGCTGGAGCAGACGAGTCCTTGAGTGGAGACCGCGAATCGGCAAACGCAGCGTAGGGCGCCCCCCCGCCAGGTGGACCGACGACCTGAAAAACGTGGCTGGGGGGGACTGGATGCGGAAGGCAGAGGACCGAGTGTTGTGGCGCAACTTGGGAGAGGCCTATGTCCAGCAGTGGACTGCGATAGGCTGAGTTGATGAGTAATGGTAGTGAAAAGTAATGAGGGTAATTACAGAGACTGTCGTCGTCTCCTTCTGCGAGTAGGTGATGCTCGCTAAGGAGGCGGCGGAGGGTTCTAGAAGCGATGACCTCTCTTCCTATACGCAGGAGACGACCTGGGCGTCATAGGAGGGCGTATGCCGACATCCAGCCAACCTAGGTATGGGCCTGCGGGCGGCGGACTCGGGGTGGCCCGCCGCCCGACCAGTCAGGGCCAGTAGGTCTACTCGCGTTTTACGAACGACAAACGAAGTACGAACTTTCGTTCCGACTGATACTTACATAATAAAGGCACAATTAAGATAGACTACGGTTCATAGTCGTATACAATTAACCGGAGATGAGAAAAACACGACAAAACACGATCATCGCATGCGATAAGAGAACGATGGTTGACCGGAGTAGCAAATTGTGCGATGAATCGTACGATTTATCGAATATCGTCGAACGGGAGTAGACCCCCTGTGACGGTGGCGTGTAGTGTTCCGCGCGCGCCAGTCAAGAGGGTGCGGCCGTTGTGTTTGCCGCACGGGGAGAAGGGGCTCGCCTGCCAGTGGCGAGCCGGGACCTGCCGGGATGGTTGGGCGAATACGAGAGTATTTCCCACGCCCCCGGTGAAGGGTCGGTAGGGGAACACCATGGTAGTTTTTAGTCGGTAAGAGTCTGACACTGGCTCCACCTTCCCCGGGCGGAGTGCGTCCATGAGAATTTTACCCACGAAAAAAAAAAGTGTAGTACGTCTGGGTTATCAGAACCATAATCTTCCTTACAATTTATTTTCCATACCAAATTGTATTGTGCCAGTAATGCGTATTTCACACGAGGGTAGGGCAGCACTGTTGCAGCAGTAACTGTTCTGGCGTTCAAATGGTAGGTAGCAGTACTCTTCTACTCACTGCTCCGCCGTGCTGCCCTGTCCTCGTGTGAAATAGGCATAATTGTGTGCTTTAGCAGTGGGGTGCATATCCTTCACGAGTGACAATATTTAATTGATCGTCCGACCAGGGGGCGTGCTATCGCCGTATCAATGATACGGGACCCCTGAGCTACAGGGGCCTAGACGTTTGTCTAGCTACGCCACTGCGTCCAACGCACCCTGGGCAGTCCCACGTTTTTCCCACGGCATGAGCTATTATCGACACGATAGAAGAACAATTCCCGTTTTCTCGACCAGTGAGGACGGTCAGTGGGGATTTCAGGAATGACCCATTCCTAACAGTAACAGCACGAGGTACTGAACAATTCAATATTTACTTTGTGAGAAGTACAGTAGTTAAATATTTAGTTTAATAAAGGATGTTTTCCTCATCTCGCACACTGCTATGGGTTGTTTTGATTGAAAGAGAATACCAAACCTCTAGACTGCAGGAAATAAATCCATAATGTGGGTAACTAATAACATTATCATACCAGGCAGAATGGGCCTTGAAGGTAGAATCCCAAAATAAATTATTTATATATTATTGTAATGATATACAACCTCATTCTTAGTTTATACTAAACCTCTTAAGGGGTCATTGTACTCATCATTATGAACAACTTTTACTATGAGTGGGACCAATCCTGAAAACGCGATAAAATGAAAAAAACCGGCCAAGAGCATGTCGGGCCATGCTCAGTATTATAGGGTTCCTTAAGTAGGTGTACAAACGAATCAAATCGAATATTAATCATGGCTATTTTAGTTTTTGCAATAATCGGCAGCATTCGCGACTCAGAGCGTGTTGTTAGTAGCGCCATCTAGCGATAAATTCAAGAAGCCAAATTTAAGAAGTCTGATTGATGTCAAAGTTACTTTTTGTGATTTTTTCAAATAGAAAGTAGCTAAAGGAGCATTATTTGCCATGATAATTTTTTTCTAAGGTCAATGACCTTTGTACTGGGACGTTTTAAGTATTTTTCGGTTTTCTGTCTATAACTCAAAAAATTATAATCACATTATACTCGAAATAATTTTAAAAGAGAGTTTTCACAAAGGTCTATCAATGTAGAAGATTATAAGTTTTTACGTTGCATAGTTTAGAAATGGCAGGGGGGGGTGACACATTGCAAGCCACTTTGGCGGGCTATATTTTGCAGATGGTACACCTGATAAAAAAGTGATGTATGAAACATTACCTTCATTTTAGTAGACCTATTCAATGATACCCCACACGATGGGGTGCAGCGAAAAAAAATATATTTTCCCCATTTCACATGTATGGGCGCCACCCCTAAAGAACGTAAAAACTATTTTTTTATTCTTTTAAAATTGAGATCTATATGCAAACTATTTTTTAACAAAATTTCATTTACTTATGTTTATAACTGTAGAAGTTATTAAGCTGAAAAGGATTAGGACAGACGGACAGACGGACAGACGGACGGACATGACGAAACTATAAGGGTTCCTTGTAGGACTTCGGAACCCTAAAAAAGAACCTCGAAAGGAAGAGGATACTCTTCCTTTTTTTTAAGTCGATTAAAATTGAGCTGATCCCTACATTGTGTTCATCAGCAGATTGTTTTCGCGATTTCAGTCTCAATCCCATAATAAAAGTTGTTCATGATGAGTATAATGACCCCTTAAGAGGTTTAAATCAAAATCAAATTCTTTATTTATCATACAACAAATTGGTCTACAATAATAGGTAATTGGTCTAATGGGTTTAGAATAAACGTATAGTATTACACTATCTGTGGTATAAACTAAGAAAAACCGGCCAAGAGCATGTCGGGCCATGCTCAGTATTATAGGGTTCCTTAAGTAAGTGTAATTACAAACGAATCAAATCGAATATTAATCATGGCTATTTTAGTTTTTGCAATAATCGGCAGCATTCGCGACTCAGAGCGTGTTGTTAGTAGCGCCATCTAGCGATAAATTCAAGAAGCCAAATTGAAGAAGCTTGTCATTTCAAAGTTACTTTTTGTGATTTTTTCAAATAGAAAGTAGCTAAAGAAGCATTATTTGCTATGATAATTTTTCTCTAAGGTCAATGACCTTTGAACTAGGATGTTTTAAGTATTTTTCAGTTTTCTCTCTATAACTCAAAAATTTATTATCAAATTATACTCGAAATAATTTTAAAAGAGAGTTTTCACAAAGGTCTATCAATGTGGAAGATTATAAGTTTCTACATTGCATAGTTTAGAAATGGCAGGGGGGGGGACACATTGCAAGCCACTTTGGCGGGCTATATTTCGCAGATGGTACACCTGATAAAAAAGTGGTGTATGAAACATTACCTTCATTTTAGTAGACCTATTCAATGATACCCCACACGAGGGGGTGCAGCAAAAATTTTTATTTTCCCCATTTCACATGTATGGACGCCACCCCTAAAATACGGAAAAACGATTTTTTTATTCTTTTAAAATTTAAATCTATATGTAGACTATTTTTTAACAAAATTTCTATTACTTATGTTTATAACTGTAGAAGTTATTAAGCTGTAAAGGATTAGGACAGACGGACGGACATGACGAAACTATAAGGGTTCCTTGTAGAACTTCGGAACCCTAAAAAGGTACATACAGGATTTCATTGGGTCAGTACCAAGGAACTTATATATCAAGCTGGAAAGCGGACGGCTGACCAAAATTCGGTCCGATTATTGGGGAGCCCTTTGTGTCTCTTTCTATAGGGTGTCTATACATGCAGGAAAGGCACAGCGGGCTCTCGGTAATACTATCTGAGAACACCGGGCTCGCCCGGTATTTTCTCCCTGATTTTGAACCTTATATGAACGGGATATTATTAATTTCAGTTTAAGTTCTTAAATTTGCCCATCCGCATTCTATCTCGGGTAAAAATTCTTTACTCAGTACTCAGTGGGGAGAAATCTCAAACTATGGCAGCTAGAGAAATTTGTTCTAAGGTACGACAATTTTTGAACGTCAGTACGATAATTCAGCGTCTGGCAACCCTGTTTGGGAGAGGTTTAAGTCCAGCAGTGGACTGGGACAGGCTGAGTTGATGATGATGATTGAGGGCATGACATAAGTAATATTCAACATCACAAATCTATCTATACTATAATAAAACTGTAAAGGTCGAAAAGTCTGTACATTGAGTTTTTTTTCGCGAAAACCGGCTAGGGGGACTAGAAATAAGCAATAGAACACGAATCAATCGTTTTTAGAATTTATGTCTGTCTATCCCCCCACAAGGTGGACCGACGACCTGGTGAAGGTCGCGGGAATCCGCTGGATGCGGAAGGCACAGGACCGGTCGTTGTGGCGATGTTTGGGGGAGGCCTATGTCCAGCAGTGGACGTCTTTCGGCTGAAATGATGATGATGATGTCTGTCTGTCTGTTTGTTACCTCATCACGTGAAAACAGCTGAACGGATCGTAATGAAACTTTGCGTTTGTATGGGTATTAGTCTAACTTAAAAGATTGGGTATGTTTCATTTTAATCGGTTGAGTAGAACCACCGATACAGCTTGACCCCTCTATTGTATTAAGTTGCATACAAAGTAGAGGTCATGATTATTGGTTGGTGCAGGTTCCTAAAAATACAACTAGATGTCGTTAGTAGGTATTATAGATAACATAGTCAGCCCATTACTGTCCCACTGCTGGTGAGCATGGACCTCTTCTCGGAATGAGAAGAGTTAAGGAACTGGATATTGTTAGTGTAATAGATTATCTAAACATAATCAGCCAATTACTGTCCCACTGCTGGGCATGGACCTCTTCTTAGAACGAGAAGAGTTAAGAAAATAGAGAATAACATAGAATAGTCAGCTCATTACAGCTGTCCGACGGCTGGGTATGGGCGTCTTCTCAGAATAAGAAGAGTTTAGGGCTAATTCCATTACCATGGCCGGTTGGTTGTACAAACAAAATATAGAATGGTAGGTGAATAGTGTAATCGTTTGTGTAGGCGCTTATATATATTAGAAGACATTGTGTTCATAAATATGACAGGATGTTATTTCCCGACATCCACGCGGACGGAGTCGCGGGCACAGCTAGTGTTAAAATAAAACAACAAAAAACAGTAACTTGAATAATATTTTATTATGTACTACACACATGTATGAGGAATGTTCTTATTTACATAGCTTTGCATCTGATGTTAAATACGTTTAATATACATTGTATGCGTCTCGCTACTCTACGCAACTCAAGTAATACTGAACTCATTTAAACAGGTTTAAACGTACAACAAAACATCAAGCCGTAAGCTTTATATCAAGATTATTGCAACAATTTAATATTTTTTTCTCAATTCAAAATGGCATCTTATTTATAAATAATATATTATATAAATTACACAAACATCTAAACCAACAACCTGCATTGTATAACGAAAAAATATGATTTAAAGTTGTCACAAAAAAAAGATTTAAAAAAATCTGTACACATAGAAAAATATGCATTTTTTTGCCAAGGGCCGATTGTTTTTGCGGAATAGATAATTATTTAGATATGTTTCTATGGAGTAAAATAAATTGTACGATGAAACTTTATGCTATTGCGTCACCAATACGGTTGGCCGAACACACAGGATAAAGAACCTGGTAACATTACCTGCAACAAACAAACAGAAATTATTTATTTACTCAAATAATAATAATAAAGTCCATACATACATATTATCACGCCTGTTTCCTGTTGGGGTAGGCAGAGACTATGGATGTCCACCTGCTACGATGGCGACACACCTCTTTCGCTTCATCTACGTTCTTTAAACTCGTCATGCGTTCTTGACAGAAAAATAACGATAATATCTATTGCCTGACCCGGGAATCGAACCCAGGACCTCACGATCTGTGGTTGAACAAGTTATCGCTAGACCACTGAGGTATATGAGCATTATTCAAATCAAATACTCGAGTACTGAACCCTATATCAATTACGGGCTGCCCAATTACGAAACTGTTGTATTTATTCGCACAAAAAAGTATCAGCAGGCGTAACATGGCTCTATCTCTTCTCATGGGTGTCGTAAAAGGAGACTAAGGGATTCACCAGAGGATGGGCAGCAGCGTTCTCTGAGTATTTAACCAACCAACTGCGATCGCCAACACGCCTGCCAAGCGTGGCGATTATGGCTTTTTTTTTATACAGTATGCGATGACGAAACGAGCTAAAGCCTGATGTTAAGCAGTTACCTTTGCCCATAACAACTGCAATACCTAAATGGTTGCCTAAATGGTACCGCAAGTCGGTTCGCCAAACGGAGACATGAAGATGGAAAGTCTCGTGTAATTGTAATTTCACCGGCACCCGTACCCTTCAGACCGAAACACAGCAATGCAAGCATCACTGTTTGGCGGAGAAGTAGGTACGGCGGTAGTACTTCCCCGGACGAGCTCTTTCACAAAGGAGCTCTACTACTACTGTTGGCGACGAACAATAGACTCAGTGCCAGTGAACTAAAAAAGTGAAGTGATTATGCATGTGAAATGTGTTAATTATAATATAGATAAGTTAGTATGTAAGGTCGATTTATGTACTTGTTAATTTTTCTATATTAAGATATCTAGTTGGTAAGTTATTTTTCAACAGACTTGCTCGTAAAGTGGCTCTTATTGCATCGCTTTTAGTTTCATAATGTGGCTTATAACGCACGCGTGCTTTTTTCATTATATTATCGCACTAGTGCTTTTTACTTTACAGTTTATTTTTAAATCGCAGCAAAGAGTTTTTATGCCTGAACTAAATTAAACATTTTTAGGAATAAATCAACTGTATTAATTAAAATATGCTATATAAACATTTCATTTCATCAAATTATTAATTTTTGTCAACAAATTAATATTAATTTGTGTTATAAATAAAAAAAACAATTTATAATATTTATATATTAGGCTGTATGGCGGTTTCCTTCGACCACCTGCGCGCGCATAGCTGTATGTCACCGCGCGGCCCGCGCGCCATTGTTATCATTTTTCACAAATTCAATATTTGTCTAAAATGTGTAATTTATGTTTTTTTCCTCGCAAGTGTGTTGAAAAACGTCGTATGACACGCGTGAGCATTGACTATTATACTCTCGGCTCCATTACGCCCTCGCCTTCGGCTCGTCAACTTAGCTCACTTGTATCATAATGTACGGTCGACCGCACGTCGGTGGTAACACTTTGACATTAGCAGGATCTTTATTTCGTAAGCAGTAAGGGCGGTTTTCGAATTGACGTGTTACCACTGTCATGCTGTCGACTGTACTATTCTACATAGGTTTATATTTATTTGCTTTCCCTTTTTATTATTACTAACTAGCTTTTACCCGCGGCTCCGCTCGCGTTAAATTCTGCTAACCCACGTCAGTCCAGTCCATTCCAGTCCACTGTCCCGCTGCCCCGATACCCCACTGCCCCGCTGTCCCGCTGCCCCACTGCCCCGATACCCCACTGCCCCGCTGCCCCACTATCCCACTGCCCCGCTACCCCGCTGCCCAGATGCCCCACTGCCCCGCTACCCCACTGCCCCGCTGCCCAACTATCCTACTGCCCCACAGCCTGCACCGCTTCCCCACTGCCCCGCTGCACCACTATCCCGCTGCCCCACAGCCTCGCTGCCCCACTGCCCTGCTGTCCCACTATACCACTGCCCCGCTACCCAACTGCCCCAATGCCCCGCTGCCCCACTGCCTGCCCCGCTACCCCACTGCCCGCTGCCCCGTTACCCCACTGTCCCACTGCCCCGCTGGCACGCTGCCACGCTGCCCCGCTTCCCCGCTGCCCCACTCCCGTTGCCTCGCTGCCCCACAACCCCACTGCCCCACTGCACCGCTACCCTACTACCCCACCTCCCCACTGTCCCACCGTCCCACTGCCACTGTCCGACTGTCCCACTATATCACTATTGTCCCGTCCCATGTCCCATCCTATGTCTAGTCCCATGTGCCGTCCCACTGTCCTGTCCCATGTTCCGTCTCATGTCCCGTCCCATGTTCCGTCCCCTGTCCCGTTCCCAGTCCCGTCCCCTGTCCCGTCCCCAGTCCCATCCCCAGTCCCATCCCCTGACCACTCCACTCCACTCCACTCCATCGTACATTACTATCCGCTCGTGCAAATGCATAGAAGCTTCGATCTGTCGGGTGAGTACGCAACCCACGAATTAATTTTTTTCTTTTTATCTTTCTTTCTTTCTTTCTCAAAACCCATACCAGTTTTTAAGTCAGATCATCAGCTTTCAAACAAAAAAAAAATCATCAAAATCGGTCCAGTAGTTTTAGCGTGATGCTGGAACAAATAAACAAACGAACAAATAAACAAACAGACGTTTACAATTTTATAATAGTTAAGATTGATTTGTACGAACATTGTATAATTTAGAATAGATATCTAGAGATCTCACAGTATTGTAACTCATATATGTAAATAACAAGTAGCCATCTAGGAAACATACGCTTCATAGAATTTTGTGTAACATATCTTGCTTTATTTTCATTCTAGTTAAGTTTTCTTTGAACTGTAAATTTTTATTAGAAAGATAACGTAATTCTGCATAAAAATAAGTCGTAACTTGCTGTATTTCGGCCTCTAATTAACATAAATAATTAAAAATGTGTTAACTTCATAGTGAAAATGTAACTAAAACCACTGCTAACATACAGAGGTCCTCGTTACGTTTAAGAGTCCTAGAACGTTAGTAGCCATAGATTATACTAAATTGTCACCTCAGGTCCCTGATACAATAAATAAGAAGAAAGAAGAAAAAGGGCAAACAAACAAAACATAACTGCAAACAAACATAACTGGCGAAATGTGGGTGTTGTACTATACACCTCTGCCTACCCCTTCGGGGAAAGACACGCGTTATGTTAAGAAAAAGGGCTTTCTTTTCAAGACCCCTACAACTACTGTCTGATATGATACATCACCTAATATAACGGGTTGCTTGTTGCTCTGCTCGGCAGTTAGGCCTTCTCGATCATGTCCACGTTGACCTTGTAGAACACGTACGGGAAGTACTCCGACGAGCCGAACCCGAGACCGGCCAGCTCCGCGTTCTGTCAATAACATTAACAAAATTAGATTACAGAAATGAAATATTAAGGTGAAGATAATAGGTGATTCGTTTGGCAACTATGAAAAAAAACCGGCCAAGAGCATGACGGGCCATGCTCAGTATTATAGGGTTCCTAATTACAAACGAATCAAATCGAATATTAATCAATGCTATTTTATTTTTTGCAACCAGTGCCACCTAGCGCTGAATTTAAGAAGCTAAATTTAAGAAGTGTGCCATATCAATATAACACAAAGTTACTTTTTGTGATTTTTATAAATAGGAAGTAACTAAAGGAGCATTATTTGCTATGATAATTTTTCTCTAAGGTCAATGACCTATGAACTAGGACGTCTTAAGTATTTTGCAATTTTCTCACTATAACTCAAAAAATTATAATCACATTATACTCGAAATAATTTTAAAAGAGAGTTTTTATAAAGTTCTATCAATGTGGAAGATTATAAGTTTCTACGTTGCATAGCTTAGAAATGGCAGGGGGGGGGGGGCACACATTGCAAGCCACTTTGGCGGGCTGTATTTCGCAGATGGTATACCTGATAAAAAAGTTATGTATGAAACATTACCTTCATTTTAGTAGACCTATTCAATGATACCCCACACGAGGGGGTGCAGCGAAAAAAATATTTTCACCCCCATTTCACATGTATGGGCGCCACCCCTAAAATATGTAATCACGATTTTTTTATTCTTTTAAAATTGAGATCTATATCTAGACTATTTTTTAACAAAATATCATTTACTTATGTTCATAACTGGAGAAGTTATTAAGCGGTAAAGGATTAGGACAGACGGACAGACGGACGGACATGACGAAACTATAAGGGTTCCTTGTAGGACTACGGAACCCTAAAAACCCGGCCAAGTGCGAGTCGGACTCGCGCAGTAAGGGTTCCGTACCTCACAACGACCTGATACCCCATAAAAACCGATTTAATTTACGAGAGTTTATCAAAAGACATCAACGTACAGTGCACGAAATATGAATTTTCGCATGGCTTTCTTACGCAGGTACCACCACATATGTCTATGGCAATTTCCACCGTTATTGGCAACTAGGTATGTCCAGCAGTGGTCATTATACTCACGTCCTGCGCCGTGGTGGAGTGCTGGTGCGCGGAGTGGTCGAGGTGCGCGTACAGCTGCTGCAGCACTTCGCGCAGCTTCTTGGTACTCTTGCGGGAGGGGACCATCACCACCGCCTGGAAGTTCACGGGGAGACCGTATCTGTGGGGGAATAGAGAATTGATTCAATTATTGCAATGTCAAAGGCAAGCGTAAATTAAAATAAATAAAAAGACGTGTGGCACTCGGAGACTGCCGCGGTAAAGCTATTGCATAGCATTTTTTATGTAAATACAAAGAGGAGGTGCCCTAACGCCGAAACTCTAAGCAGGCATGAGTCACCAGATTGCGGGGCGAAGAGGGGGATTACGCATGCGCAGTAACGCCGATACAACCAATGCCACCTAGAGGCGATTTGCAGAACTAAAGAGACAAGCGTGATATTTCAAAAAGTCATTAAAAGTTCTGCTATTCATCGATAGATGGCAAAACTAAAAAGTATCACCGCTGTGCCGGTCGGAGTGGGGGTGTTAGGTTATTTTCGTTACGGAATTTCTGGATTCGGTCTCCACGCTCGAGGCCCGCGATAGAAGCTATGCAATAGCTTAAAAAAAAATACTGACCTCAGGACAGACTCGACAAACACACGGAGGGCCTTGACGTGGATCCAGGCGCAGAAACACTCAGAGAAGTTCACCTTCAGCCATCGCACCAGCGGACCCTGAGGAAGACAAAATTTGAGTTAAAACGATGTCTGGATTCCAGAAAACAAGGTCTCTTCAATCCACCTGTAAGTGGCATCTAACTAAACGAGTGACACCAAATGCCAGGATTTTAAAGCATTCATCAGGACTCCTCCGGCCGGTCTTTGCAGGTGCCAGGAGTTTTTGATTATTTTATGAAGTAATTGTAATTTTTAATAAATATTTGTTTAACTCTAAACAATCTTAATCTCTACCAAATGTAACAAAAATCCTGTTGTTCCTGTGAGCTGAGTTATCAAAATCGATATTCATATACTGTGATGTGTTTGCCGACGAATGGAAGACGATTTTGTCAGTATGTCTGGAGTACTGCGAGATGAGTGTATGAAAGTATGTATTATTAATATTGTACGGTGACACTGTACAGATTGCGGAATTAGCAGTTTTACTTAAATTCATCGGACGAGTCGTTAGTACCTAATAAGCGGTCTCCGCGTGTGCTCCCTCGCACTTTTGTATTCTTAATTTAACCTTTGGTCCATTAATAAGTGAATTAAATGGTATTTTGAGTATCATTGAGCTAACTCCATAACTTTACATGGTACTTCGAGCCGGATTTAATTGTATTCGCTGATTGAGTGTGTGAAAATTAAGTAAAATCTTTACTTTTTATGACGCATTTTGGTTCCAGGTCAATTATACCAGATCCTGATAGTTGTTTGGTAGTAACTTGATCTGGAACCAAAATGCGTCATAAAAAGTAAAGATTTTACTTTATTTTCGCAATCTGTACAGTGTCACCATACAAATATTTTATATAATTATTTAATTTTTCTTTAATGTTATGATAATTAATTTAATTTTTGTAATTGGCACCCAGCCGTTTTAATTAAAGTAAAATAAATAAATAAATATGTAAGGACACAACTCATTTGGAAAAACTCTTCAATAAAAATAAACAAATTGAATATTAAATAATTATTAAAAGTGATTATATCACTTTCAATTTACAATTAATAATGATTGATTATTTAATTTTATTATTTTTATTGAAGTTTTTCCAAATGAGTTGTGTCCTTACGTATGACTACGATTCTGATAACGTAACTCACAGGAACAACAGGGTTTTTGTTACATGTTGTATACAACGTGTTACTGAAATAACTGACAAACTCTTAAGGGGTCATTATACTCATCAGTATGAATAACTTTTACTATGAGACCACCTCTAAAATCGGGAAAAAAAATCAGCTTGTACCTACATTTCAGTTCACATAATTCAGGACCATTTTATTTCTCAAGCATACAAATTGTTTCTTCGCATTTCTTTAAGATCAGTCTACTGGTTGAAGAAGACTTGCTTCTTGGCTCCTATTACCTCCGTATACAATGCAATACGACATATACTTACGAACTGCTTCTTCTTGTCGGTGACCAGCTTGGTGATCTCGTTCTTGCCGGCGGCGAGGTCGGCCTCGTTGTACGAGAATTCACGAACAACAAACTTCCGTTCGCGAGCGTGCAGCTTGAACTCGTCCGCAACCTTGTAACGAAACAAGTTATTAGAAAAATACAGGTAATAAAATTAAAACGCTGACCACAGCCAAATACCCGAAATAGGCTTCTATAAAAAACCTTTTTCTAAAACATAGTTGTTTCTGTTTTTCAAATAAGCTTTTAAATTCTTATTTCAAAAATACATTGTAGTTGAGCGGTGCACCCGACATCCCTCCTCTCGTTGCCTCTCTTTCAGTTCTGTACAAAACGACAGTGACCGCAGAGATCTGATTTTTTAGGTGTTGTCAGCCTCTTAAATACATTTCACAAATTTTAATGTTGGATTCGACCACAGACAAGTAAGCCTCAAGACGCCGCTTAAACAAAATTTTGCATGTGAACGCAGTCGTAAAATGTAGGCGGGGACCGGGGGGCGGACGGTGCGTTATGATTGGTCGGCTCAAAAGTTCGGTGGTGTGATTCCGTATGATTGGTGCCGCTCACTGACGGACTGACGTCCTGATTGGCGGCGGGGCGTATGATATGCAGAGCTACTGCATATGCGTTGTGACCGGGGGTGCCCGGCTAATCGGCGTCTAGAAGCTTACTGGTCTGTGGATTCGACCAAAAAAATAATACTATACAACTTTCCCTAACTAACATGGGTCATCCCACAAAAAAATATAAACTCCCATCATCATAATTTTATCCGAAACACGTCCACTGCTGGACAAAGGTTTATGCATCGCCACAACGACCAAAAAAAACTCCAAACTCACATATTGAATTAAAATTTTGCGGTGAGTTTTATTGTATGGAACATATATTTTTTTTATTTAAACATAGATTCTATGTCGTTGCGCGCTCGGCCACCGGGCAGTAAGCCGAGAAAAATGTGACGTGCTCCCCGTCACCGTTAACTTCCCCCTCCATTAGCACGCGGCTACACTACTGTTTCACACACACGCACACACACATTTTTTATCGATAAAATTCAATGTATTTTTTCCCACTTGCTCGGAAAATGCTTCATTATAAAAAAAAAAAAAAAAAAATGAGTCGACGCCAAACAAACAAGCAAAGTGCGTGCAAGTTGCATGTGGTTGAGCGGAGAACGCATATTTGGAAAGTTATAGTTTATCGTTGAAAATTTCACCTTGTATTTGATGTTATGTTGTTTTTATTATTTATTTAAAGTAATTTAATGATCTTCGTTGCTTGTTTGTTTGGCGCCGACTCATAATTAGTTATTTACATTAGTTTAGTTAGGAAAAGACTAAAAGCTTCATTTTATTTTTCGCTTTTCAGTTTCTGTTTTCGTCGGTTCAATTTTTTCAATTTCAATTCAATTCATTCATTTATTCGGAGAATCTCCATTTATGTTAGTAACAATTTTCTTAAAAACTATGTTAGTAGGTATTATTATATAATGCTTAAATGTACATAAATTAAATAAGACATTTCATTCGAGCCCCGGTCAGACAGCTAATATAAAACTATCTGATCATAACCCTAATGAAAGTCTTCATTATTGCGGAGTCCACTTTACCTGCAATAACTTGCAGGATGCTATTAGTACTGCCCCGCACTCTGCTTAGCAGGGAGGCGGTTTGTTTGCGCATAATAGCATGGAAACCATCAACCCGCGCCTCCGCAAACATGTTAGATGCACTACAGAAGCGGGGCAACCCTAACAACATCCTGAATCCATTATTATACTGGACGCGCAAGGCATTGAGCGATCTCTGTGTATAGCTGACCCACAGGCTGCTTGTATAGAACGTTTGGCAGTATGCTTTAAAAAGTGTAATTTTTACTTGTTCACTGCAACGAGCGAACCTGCGTGCCAGCATATTACTTTTGACCGCCAATGCCCTGCGCTCCCTTTCAATGTCCATTTGGTCATCAAGATCCTCGGTAACATAGTGGCCTAGGTATTTGAACTGGGTAACCCTTTTGAGTTCTATGCCATTCAGCTTTATTACGGGCACACTGGATGGACATTTACCGGAGACCTTAAAGACCAAATACTCACTCTTTTTGCAGTTGTACAAAAGTCCATGTTTTGTCGCATAACTCTCACAGACAGATACAAGTTGCCTTAATGCACTAATAGCTGGGCTCAGCAGCACCATGTCATCAGCATAACTAATATTGTTCATGCAAACATTATCAACTGAACAGCCGACTCGTGTGCCGCTGAGCTCAACCATCAGCTCGTTCATGTACAGGTTGAAGAGCATGGGAGAGGTCAACCCACCCTGTCTCGTCCCGCACTCCAGCCTGTACATGTCGGAGAGGCTGCCTGCCCATCTGACACTATTAGTCTGATTAGCATACCAGTAATGAAAGAGTCGTTGCACCTGTGTATGCACGCCCGTTTTCTTCAGTTTTTTCCACAGTAAGTCATATGACACCAGGTCAAAAGCCTTTGATAGGTCGAGGAAACATGCATACACAGGTGTACGCCTCTCTGTGTAGTACTGCAAGTACTGCACGATGTGCTTGAGGGTCAGAATAGCGCTTTCAGTAGAAAGTCCGGGTCGGAACCCGAACTGGGCATCATGTATATTGAGGTGCTTCTCAAGTTCCGAGTCAAGCACAGCGTCCAGCACCTTGGCCACCACTGTTGCCAAAGATATAGGCCTATAATTGCCTCTATCCGACAAATCGCCGGTTTTATTTTTTACAATGGGCACTATAATAGTTCTCATAAGTTCAAATGGGAGGTATGAGTGATTTATGCACAATGTGTACAACATCGCAAGAAGCCGTGGTAAATGGACCCCTGCATACTTCAAATGCTCGATACTGAGGCCATCATGACCAGTAGGTCTACTCGCGTTTTACGAACGACAAACGAAGTACGAACTTTCGTTCCGACTGATACTTACATAATAAAGATAGGCACATAAAAAAGGCACAATTAAGATAGACTACGGTTCATAGTCGTATACAATTTACCGGAGATGAGAAAAACAAACGTCAAAACACGATTATCGCATGCGATAAGGGAACGATGGTTGACCGGAGTAGCAAATTGTGCGATGAATCGTACGATTTATCGAATATCGTCGAACGGGAGTAGACCCCCTGGTGACTTACCTCTGGACATTTTCCTTATTATGTCAGATATTTGCTTAACTGACACATGGAATAAATCACCGGTAACGATAGTCTCAGTATCCTGCACCATTTCTGAAGGACCAAGTGGAGAACTCACCGCAAAGTGTTCTCTAAATAGTTCAGCTATGCACTGACTGTCGCTCACACCTTCTACGCTCACAGGGATACCAGGCTTAGGATTCAACTTATTTGTTGCCTTCCAAAAGTCGCCAAAGTTCTTTGAAGAACGATGTTCAGCAATTATGTTCATTTTAATTTGTTCTCTGTTTGTTTTTGTCAAAACGTTTTATTTTTAATTTTTTTGTGGCTAAAATCTAACTCCAGGTCTCTATTATGTTGTAGTGTCTAGAACTACATTTATGTGTGCCAAATTTCAACAGAATCGATTAACAGGTAAGAATTCAGTGGGTAAACTAGCACTCATCCCCTGTTTTCCTATCCTTAGGGGTGGATTTTGATTTTAAAATTTAAATGGGACCAACTTCGAGATATACCCTATCTATTAAAAAAAGAATCATCAAAATCGGACTATTCTGTAAAAAGTTATGCGTGGTAATACATAAAAAAAATATATATATACGCGTCGAATTGAGCAGAAAACCCTTTTTTTCGTCGGTTAAAAACTTTTTAACAAAAAATTTAACCGACGAAAAGTGAAACTAAAAAGCGAAAAATAACTAATTATGAGTCGGCGCCAAACGAACTTTTAACAAGCAAAGTGCGTGTAAGTTGCAAGTGGCCGAGCGGAGAACGCATTTTTGGAAAGTTATTGTTTATCGTTGAAAATTTCACGATATATTTGATGTGACGTTGTTTTTATTATTTATTTAAAGTAATCTAATGATCTTCGTTGATTGGTACTTTGGGGCCGACTCATAATTAGTTATTTTTCGCTTTTTAGTTTCACTTTTCGTCGGTTCAATTTTTTGTTAAAAAGATTTATTTTTCATTTTTTTGTGGTTAAAATCTAACTCCAGGTCTCCATTATGTCGTCGTAGTGTCTAGAACTATATTTATGTGTGTCAAGTTTCAACAGAATCGGTTAACAGGTAAAATATACGCGTCGAATTGAGAACCTCCTCCTTTTTTTCGTCGGTTAAAAATACATTAGTCGCCTCTTTTCCGTACGCAACAAAATAACACGCCAGCAATTTCCAACACGACAATAATAGAAATAGCTGGACAGTTTTTTTCAATTATGTTAGCAAGTTTTTTTAAGTACACACTTACATAAATAAGGTGTTTTTAGGTACACTATATTTTATCATTATACAGGCTGAATGCGCATTATTTTTCAAAACTTTGAAAATAGAACAAGAACCGCGAGCGGACGAATTGGCGCGAATGAAAATTAGATACTGTTGAATTAATTTGTGTATTGTTTCCTCGCAAATGAGAGAAAATACTATACTAGTAACGGCCCCGTTTCGTTAAAAAGGACTCGGCTAGCACCTCGTCCTTTTAAAATCACTTCGGAAGTACTCGGCTTTGCCTCGTCTTTCTAATATTACTCGGCCGTCAATTACTTTATTTCAGGCTGTAGAATCCTATTAATAAATGTGGCAATACAGTTGTCTAGGAGAATGACAATCATATCGGTATCTGTGGAAAGCGCAGAACCGGTCGTTATGGCAATGATTGGAGGAGGCCTATGTCCAGCAGTGGACGTCTTTCGGCTGAAATGATGACTCAAGGAGTTTTATTTAGTTGCATACTACGTGTAGACAACACACAACACAGGCTTCGACAGTAATGTACTAAAAACCGGCCAAGAGCATGTCGGGCCATGCTCAGTATTATAGGGTTCCTTAAGTGTTACAAACAAATCAAATCGAATATTAATCATGGCTATTTTAGTTTTTGCAATAGACGGCAGCATTGGCGACTCAGAGAGTGTTGTCAGTAGCCGCTAGATGGCGCTATACAGTGCCAAATGCAATAGACGGCACTTGACGGCAGTAGAATGTAGCTAAAGGAGCATTATTTGCTATGATCATTTTTCTCTAAGGTCAACGACCTTTGAACTAGGACGTCTTAAGTACGTTTCAGTTTTCTCTCTATAACTCAAAAAATTATAATCATATTATGCTCGAAATAATTTTTAAAGAGAGTTTTTACAAAGGTCTATCAATGTAGAAGATTATAAGTTTCTACGTTGCATAGTTTAGAAATGGCGGAGGGACACATTTCAAGCCACTTTGGCGAGCTATATTTCGCAGATGGTACACCTGATAAAAAAGTGGTGTATGAAACATTACCTTCATTTTAGTAGACCTATTCAATGATACCCCACACGAGGGGGTGCAGCGAAAAAAAATTTTCATCCCCATTTCACATGTATGGGCGCCACCCCTAAAATACGTAATCATGATTTTTTTATTCTTTTAAAATTGAGATCTATATGTCGTTGCTTAAATGCAAAAGTGCCACAAATCAAAAATCAACAGAGTCGATTTTATTCAATAATAACTACTTTTTTTGAATAAAAACGACTTTGTTGATTTTTGATTTGTGGCACTTTTGCATTTAAGGAGCGATGTATACTATTTTTTAACAAAATTTCATTTATTTATGTTTATAACTGTAGAAGTTATTGAGCTGTAAAGGATTAGGACAGACGGACAGACGGACGGACATGTCGAAACTATAAGGGTTCCTTGTAGGACTTCGGAACCCTAAAAAGCCCTTAGTTTTATTGCTACAAACCGGGACAATATATTGCATACGCCCGTGGCTCGTTGCCCCCTGTCGGTATATTTACCTTCTTGAAGAGTGTGACGGAGTAGAGGCCGTAGTCGTTGTCCTGGTGGATGAGCTGCGTGGAGCGCGGTACGATCATGTCGGTGATCTTCTCGTAGTTGGCGTTCCAGTCGTTGAACATCGACCTAACAACCAATTGTACTTTACTGCACTTGCCGCGGTCAGTCTGTAGATGGGTGACCGTTTCGTTACACATCGAGACCCCTCCGTGCCTCGGAGAGCACGTTAAGCTGTCGGTCCCGGTTGTCATACGAATATCTATGGCAGTCGTTACGGGTAGTCAGAAGCCTGAAAGTCTGACAACTGGTCTAACCTCCGAATGTCAGTATTACCCAGTAACTGGGTTGCGGGGGTCTGATGGCAGTCGCTCCGTGTAAAATACTGATGTTCAGCCGCATCTGGCTAGACTGGAAGCCGACCCCAATATAATTGGGAAAAAGGCTCGGAGGATCATGAATGTCATAAGAAAATTACTTCAAGGAAGATTTACACGGGGAAAGCTTAACCAGGCGAGATTCGTTTTGACTTTGTCTTTCTCGGCGACAAAAATGAAACAGCATGACAGTCACATGGCGTAAGTAATGCCACAGCCACATGTATAGCAAGCAGTGACGGCGTAGAGGGCAGGGGGTGGTGGGGGCAGACCGCCCCGGGTGCCAAGCACCAATAGTGACAAGAGGGTGACACTCCGCAATTCCGAAAACTTATGCCAGAAGAAAAGGTCAGAGATACTGGACTAACATAGCCAGAAGAGCTGCAGAGAGCAATGTTTAAATGTCTTGATATATTTAACGAAGAACTAGACCATGGTGGACTACCTTGGAGCTTCTGAGATTTAAAATAAATATAAAATATAAATAAATATTTTTGGGACATTTTTACACATCACTATCTAGTCCCAAACTAAGCAGAGCTTGTGGTATGGGTACCAGACAATGGATATAATACTTATATACTTTTTTTTTGTAATACATACTTATAATACATAAGAAACAACCAGACTAACACAAACACTCATGTTCATCACACAAATATTTGTGTCCTGTGGGAATCGAACCCACGACCTCGTGATCAACAGTCCGACACTCGAACCACTAGACCACAGAGGTCGTCATTTATTGTAAGCTGGGACAATTCTGAGTCTGTTCCGAGTTTAGAGCTGTGTATAAGATTTTTCTTGACTATTTGCGTTTCGATGACTTCAAGTGAAAGAAGCTTTTCAAAATTAAAGTTAATAAAATCGTACTTAAGATCCACAATGAGCCAAGCGCGACTAACCAATCGTTCCATTTTTTCTATTGAAAAGAAAAGGAAAGTAAATTTTGATAATATCATTAAGTATTTTAGCAAAGTAAAGTCACTTAAGGGGAATGCTACAGGGTAGCCCGCGAAATTCAAAATTTTTGGCGTTTTTTGCAGATTTTTGCTTTATTTCGCGTTGTATATCGGTCAAAATATGATTGGCGGAAATAATAACAATATATGTACTGAATAATACTCATAAAAAATATTAACCTAGCTCTATAAGCTGTACAAGCTCAATAATATTAATTTACGATCAAATTATCGATTTTCGAGCTTGTACAGCTTATAGAGCTAGGTTAATATTTTTTATGAGTATTATTCAGTACATATATTGTTATTATTTCCGCCAATCATATTTTAACCGATATACGTAGCGAAATAAAGCTACAATTTGCAAAAAAACACCAAAAAATTTGAATTTCGCGGGCTACCCTGTAGCATTCACCTTAAGCACGTTTAGTAGTTGTTTTATTGTGGGGTGTGCTCAATTGAAAACCGCCCGGGTGCCAAACCCATGCTACTGATCGCAAGATCTACGAGGTTTAGCTGCGCTAGCCGCGGTCAGTCTTTGGATGGGTGACCGTGTCGTAAGCATCGCGATTCGAGACCCCTCCGTGAACCGTCCACCCGTTATCGTTTTTTGTTGCTATTTAGGAACATCAAAAGACTCACACGAATCAATTTAAAATAAACTATTGCATGTAGTTCTGTAATCGCTTTGATATTTCTCCATGATTGACATCGAACAGATAGACTTACAAATCATATACAATGTTATACATACTTGGGCACGATGACGAGCAGTGTGGTGAGGTACTCGCTGTCCAGAATGAAGTGCTCCTTCTTCACCAATTCTGCCAAGTTCCGGGTCAACAGACTGCCACTGTTAGGAAAATGTTATATTAGTTTATTTATTTAATTCTTTATGCACAACAGGGTACAAAGGCTGTCTTAACGCCATAGGCGTTCTCTACCAGACAACCATAGGGTAATGCAGAGACAAAGAATAAGGTAGATGCACCAGTAAAGTAGTAAAATATGTTTCGTACTACGGACTTATAATTACATATAATAAAAATAGATAAATACCTATGTACATTATACATATAATAAAATATACATATTATACATACCTACATATATAACTATAAATATATAACATTAAGATAATTCAAAGTCGAGCTGAATCTGTTAAATTGTTTTCACGGAAATATTTCCGTAACTTAATTTTAAAGGCGAGCCGACTGTTAGCCATCCTGATTTCATGAGGAAGCGCATTCCATAATTAGTTGGTATTCTATCCCTATTTCTTCTCATGGGTATCGTAAAAGGCGACTAAGGGATTCACCAGAGGAAGGGCAGCAGCGTTTTCTGAGTATTTAACCAACCAACTGCGATCGCCAACCCGAATGCCAAGCGTGGCGATGATGGTATTTCCCCCCTTTTTGGGGGAGGCCTATGTCCAACAGTGGACTTCTTTCGGCTGAAATGATGATGATGATGAGTTGGTATTCAACACCAGTAGGTATAATGTGACAAACAGGACACACGGATTTTGTGGATGTTTTGGGTCGGCTGCCGTTATCAATCAATAATATAAATTAATAGTTTAAAAACACTAGAAAATCACGCTTTTATAAATGCACGTAAAAACATATTCAATATACTATAATAAGTTTGTTATAACCTTGAAACCTGATCGTGTTCAAAGTCCATTACGTGGCCTTTCTCACAAGTGCAAACACGACTATGATACGATATTCCATCATGGAATGCCAGTGCCTATCTTCCGGCTTCATCATCAGATCAGTTCGACAGTACCGTTTTATTATATTGTCATCAGAACTACATACAGCTGCCAATTTTCATTACGCTACGACCCTTGGAAGATGGTTAAATTAGTTGCCTTAGATTCCATTACATAGTTAGTTACATACAGATCGACCTAATAAAAGCGTGTTAATAATTGTCATGTTGACGTATTAACAGTTAATTTCGAATAAATAATATTGCAATTGATTTTATCTATAGAACATTGAACATAAAACATTGTAGCTGCTATACCTACTATTAAAACACCTTACATGCATGTGCTTTCACATTGTCTACTCATGTTCTAAGCAAATAAATTTTTAATCGACTTCAAAAAAAGGAGGAGGTTATGTATTCAGCGGGTTTTTTTTTTTTTTTTTTCATGTATGTACACCGATTACTGCGAGATTTATGGTTCGATTTACGTGGTTGTTTTTTCATTTGGTAGAGGAAGCCCGCGCGGTGGTCACATATAAATTTTATTGACTTAGGTTGAGTTGTTTTTTAACTAACTTCAATAAATCAGTTTATTTTAGCTTCGCCTATTTAGATGATCTGCTCATTGGTTCGTTTTTCTGAGAATTCTTGGCCCGTTATGCGTGTTTTTTTTTTCACGATAGTGATTGGACGTTTGGAAGAACATGAGCGAGACCTTTGCCCAGCAGTGGGATAGCAAAGGTTAATAAAAAATATATTCTCAAATTGGTTATATAAACATTTATGAATCAACCCTAGCAGTTAGCAACTAAAAAGGATGAAATAAAAACTTTTTAACAAAAAAAAACCGACTTCAAAAACCTTAACTAAAAAGTTAAAACTAATTGAATGTATTTTAAAATCTTAACATAAACCCAACATTTTGAAGGCGGCGCGTGATTGACTCTTTGCGTCATGTAAATATAATGTACAGTCGAGCGCATATCTATAGTAAAAAACAGTTTATGTGAACGTACATGAAAATTACACGCCGCCTTCAAAATTTTGGGTTTATGTTAAGATTTTAAAATACATACAATGATTAGTTTTAACTTTTTAGTTAAGGTTTTTGAAGTCGGTTTTATTTTTTGTTACAAAGTTTTTTATTTCATTCATTCAATCACGAATGACATTAAATTATAGATCATACAAGTTCAGACAAAAATCTAATAAAAATACAGACAAATGTACCATAACCACTCCTGTGGAATTACTCTTGAAAAAGCCTTACTGGTTTGATCAACAAAAATTGGCAGCCTGGCAAAATAACGTCAAGCCATTTATTTTTTTCGAATTTTAATACAAGAATGTTTAATAATCTGGATCAATATTTATTTTTAAACAAAGTCATGTGTAAACTCCAGTGCTACTATAAATACTTTTTATTAAGATTTCGGGATCAAAATCTTTACAAACTAACAGATGCTACATTTTATGTGCTTTCGTACGTTTGAAATTTTAATGGTCATAAACTGGGATTTGTGACTGTAGCCATCAAAACTAAGAATTTTTGCAAACAAAATAAACAAATGGATATTTTTACTGTATTAAAAATATAATTATTAGTTTATTCGATTTGGATATGCCAATAATATAATTCGGGTGGTACCATTGAAATTAAGACGAATAAAATCAGCGATTTTTTTGGTCCCAAAGAGGTCTGCATAGCAACTTTTTACGGTTAAAGTAATATGCTTTTGCCTTAAATTTTACTTTTACGAGAATGAGAGTAATCGTTAACTCTTAAGCACCGCTGGGACGAAAACGTCTCAGCAAAACCAAGTCAATTTATACTCTATTTCTGATGCATTAAGGTTCAAATTCTATTGAATGGCGCATGCGCAGCGGTGCCTGAAGGAACTTGTCGAGTTAAAACGTCCCAGAGTGCCTGAGAGGATTGGATACAGAATAAGAATGTTTTATTAAGTAAGAAAAGATTTTTTTTGTATAAGTAATTATTTTATTCATTTATTCATTGAGTTATGAAATACCATCGAGCATTAAGCCCTGTAGCGATTAATTACGGGCTGATCAATTCCGAAACTGTTCTATTTATTCGCACTGATAAATATCAGGTCACGAGCGCACTTGCCATCTTGTCAATAGAAGCGAGCTTGGGCGCGTTCCTAAATGCTCGCAAATGCCACACCTGCGCGACAATAGGATCGCGTTACGTTACGTCTAATCAAAAACATTACCCTCCTTATGGGGCAGTCAGGTAAAAATTGGCGGAATTGATATCAAACCTAGCAGATGTGGACGCCTCTATAGTGTTTAAAGCTCGATGTCATATACTTACGTCTGTTTCTTCTCCAGGTTCTGTAAGTTGCCCTTGAGTGCGTTGTAGGCGGACGACTTCTGTTTAAGGTCCGCGTCGATCTGTCCCACCTGGACGGAACATATTAATTACGCCTCATTTAGATTGTTTCCATCACATGCCTAGTTCTCTAAATACTAGAAATAACTTTTTTTTTTGTTCCGTGTGGTGCCGGACGTAAAGAATTGCACCACCTTCTCTATTCTCATGGGTGTCGTAAAAGGCGACTAAGGGATTCACCAGACGATAGGCAGCAGCGTTTTCTGAGTATTTAAAGAACCAACTGCGATCGTCAACCCGTCAGCCAAGTGTGGCGATTATGGCATATCCCACGCTGTGGGGGAGGCCTTTTTTTTCGGCTGAAATGATGATGATGATGAACTTTTTCTCAAACATGCTTGGAAATTCGAACATTATTTTGACAACCTTCTTCAAGATAAATCGATTAAAATTTCCATACAAGTTTAGTCGTGATTTCGGAACGTGCCCACTAAAGCACAAAGAAAAGTAACACGTGAACTAATTTGACAGTTCTAAAATTGTCACCATCCCTTTCTTTTATCTACTATTAGTAAAAAAACCCGACTGCGTCTAATAATAACAGAAAAGATATAAACAAGATTTATCAACACGCAGTCGGAGGCTACGTATGTTTTTGGTCATGAATTACATAATAGTTCATAGGTAGCCTCCGCCTGCGTGTTGATAAGTCTTGTTTATATCTTTTCTGTTATTTTTAGACGCAGTCGGGTTTTTTGTTTTTGTTAATTAATTTTTTTATTTGTTTTTTTTTAGTTTTGTCATGTTTTATTTATCATACTATTAATGTTTTTTTTTTTAAAGTCAAATTCATTTTTAACGTTGAATATTTTGTTGTTTTTTAGCATTTGTCATTCCAAATTACATTTAAACATATAAGTTGTATATATTTTCGTAAGCCATTAATAAAACCCTTTATTTTGATACCCCATTCAATAGGTTTTGAGCAAAAAAAAATTTTTGAAGTCACATAAAATGGCTCCAAGAAGCAGCCATTTTGATTTTTATAATTTTGACATACCCAGTGTCACTCTCACAATTAAGACGAATCCAACGACACCTCTCAAGCTAAGATCCATCAAGCCGTTTAGGCTACAGAGCGTGCCAAAGAAATATACATACATACATACACTCGAAAAACATAACCCTCCTTCTGGCGCAGTCGGGTAAAAAGAGAGCGATAGTTTAAAATAAGTTTAGTTCGTGAACGACAGTCGACACCATAATGAGACTAAATTAGTTTGTAAACAACAGAATCAGTTCCATTTTCAAAGTAAAAGGTCATCTAGACAGTTAGTATCAATTTTGTATGGATTCTGTAGCAAGCCAACATCATTGTTTGTTGCTTACACATCATCATCATCCTCCTGCCCTCATCCCAATATATTTGTGGTCGGCGCAGCATGTCTTTTTCTTCCATACATCTCTATCAGCTCATCCTCATCATTATCCATATCATCTTTCACACAATCCATCCATCTTTTCTTTGGTCTACCTCTTTTCTTATAGCCTGCCTTGTGGTTGAACGTTTGCCTTCCATGCAGGAGGGTGCGAGTTCGATCCCGGCCCGCACCTCTGACTTTTCGGATTCATGTGCGGATCATAATTTGATTATCACTTGCTTTAACGGTGAAGGAAAACATCGTGAGGAAACCTGCACACCAAAGAGTGCTCCATACAGTTCTCGATGGTGTGTGTAGTCCACCAACCCGCACTAGGCCAGCGTGGTGGACTAAGGCCTTAACCTTCTCATACTGAGAAGAGGCCCGTGCCCAGCAGTGGGGCAGTAATGGGCTGATTATGTATTCATACACAAAACATTTTTCGTAACATGTTCCTCATTTCTCCGCATCATGTGATGTCCATACCATGACAATCTACTGCTTCTCAACTTTTCCGTCACTGGCGCTACTTTCAAACTCCCTCTCACATACTCGTTTCTTATCCTATCCATTCTCGTTACACCACACATTCCTCTTAACATTCTCATCTCACTGCATGTAATTGCCATTCATTCCTCCCTATCGTAGCCCAACATTCCGATCCATACAAGACAGCTTACACATTTTGTCCTTTATAAACGATACATACCTGTTTACTGATAATATCAGCAATGTTGCGTAGACTCTGCTTGATGGGGTATTTCGCCATGTCCCATTGGAAACGGGTCAAGTAAGACGGCAAGTCGCCTGGAAAACAACGTACCGGTTAGACCACTCAAACTATAAGCAAATTAGACAAACACCGTGATGAGAGGTATTTCTTGCAATTCTTTCTTTATATTTCTTTAAATTTTATGCAAAAAATATGTTATCTACGTTGATTAATTTATTTTTATCTTTGGCTGTTTTTATCAGTGTTTTAATTAAATCCAAATACTTTTTTACGTTAAACTATAAATACAAACAAAATCAAGACAAAATACTTGAGACATTCTTATTTTCTAACCAACATTTAACAAAAACGATTACACTAAAAAGTTTTATTATATATATTATTTTTTATAAAAAAGTGCGTAACAAAAAATTAACAAAACAAATGAATGAAAGCGTTTGGTCCAAAAATTAAAAAAAAAAACATGTCTAGCTTAACGTGCATTTAGACAGACTCCTGTACACATTGGCCTATGATGGTTACTAGCAACTTTTTGCGTTACTATAGCGTACTATAGTATAGCGATACTGAACTATAGCGTTTTGCTGCGCACTCGACCGCAAGGGAGTAAACTGAGAAATAAAAGTCACCGTTAACTCGCAAGCGCGTTCGATCCGCGCTTGCGAATGCGTAGAAGCTTCGCTTCTGTCGGGTCTCCCCCGATGTCACACATTTTTGTATTACCCTGATATTGTTTTGTGTTTTTACAAATGGTCAACTACTTTTACACATATTTTTTTTTACTTTTTAACAGGAGCCGCCGTGATCAGGAGCCTTAAAACATCAATAGCTTGGGTCCATATAATATAGACATGCACTATATTAATAATATCATGCATAAATCCATGCTGGACACCCGTATTCAAAATTAATTCTATCAAACAATCAGTGTAAGCAATTTATTATTCTTATAGTTTTTTAATGGTTGGAAAATAAATAAGAAACATTTTTTTATCTGTACATAATTTTCAAATACGGGTATAAGAACTACATTACATTGTTTTTGGTTCAATGTTATGCTAGGTTGTACATACTACAAGTATTTCTAGTTTTTCTACTAATAAGAACCTGCTCAACTATACTATAAAAAAACTTTATTATAATGTAGTTCTATTATAAAATACATCAATCTATTATAATCATTAAAAATCTAAGCACATATACCACATCAATATTTTATGATAATGCACCTACAGTAAAATCTTTCTTCGAATCCTTGGATCGGTTTTCCTACAAAAATCTATAGGTTCTTGTAGTCAGCAGCAAAACACATCATCATCATCATCATCATTTCAGCCGAAAGACGTCCACTGCTGGACATAGGCCTCCCCCAAGCATCGCCACAACGACCGGTCCTGTGCCTTCCGCATCCAGCGGATTCCCGCGACCTTCACCAGGTCGTCGGTCCACCTTGTGGGGGGCCTACCCACGCTGCGGCTTCCAGTACGCAAAACACATAAATATTATAATTATTTCTATAGTTTCTAAAATGTTTTTGCAAATAACCATTTTATTATTGATTTATTTATAATTCAAATTAGAGATAAAACCCTATTTAACTATCCGGCCGGATACCGGATAGTTTCGAATGCTTTGTAGCGTTCGTGGTCGCAGGAAGGTCGTTTTGTTTCGTTTGCTGGTCAAATTTCGCTTCGGAAATGGAAACTTTTCGAACGTTTGTGAATTGCACCGCAGGTCTCAAAATTTGGAAACTTCTGTTGAAATATAGGTGGATCAAGTAGAAACATTTTAATAATATTTTTAACATTTTTTTGTTTTGTAATTGTGGGTTTGCAGCAAAAATCATTCAACATGTAATGTCTCGAAACTTGTCATATGAAACTAATGTCACAACTTGTTTTGTTGATTGTTACGTTCGCACTGCAGAAAACTGGGTAAATTCTTTGACAGATTTCAAGATTTGTTGTTGGCTGTGTTTGCACTGACTAAAATCTTATACATTGACATGTTTGTCTATAGATTTGTCACGGCTGACGTTCGCACTGATGCTTAATCATGTGTCAAAACTTGTATAAATCTCGTTTTTTGTGTTATCCAATGAGGTCGGTAAACATGTATGGCCGAAAGCAGATACTTTACTTTTTTTGACTATGAAATGTCAAACAAGTTTCGTTTCAACAAGTTGTGTGATAATGCGAACGCGATTCGATACATTGACAGAAATCTGACTTTTCAACATGTTTTTATGTGAATGTTTCGTCAGTGCAAACTCACAGTAAAGAATATCTACATAAAAAAAATCCCTCGTAAAAAATGGTATGAGCGACAGACATGACATACACAAACGATTCCCCCACGCTTTCCTATTCCTTTCAACTGACACGAAAAGTTTTCAGTCACAATAAACAGCAGACCGCCGCCTAAAAGCGAATCGTTTCATTTCGGACATAACCAACATGACGGAATCAAGGTTATGATCGGGCTTTGTACTAAATCTATTTATAGCTTTATTATAACTGCGTGAATTATGGGCTAAGCCAATTACGTAGGCGGCCGAAACTAGGATTAGTGAACCGTAAATTAAAATTATTGTGATCGGGAATAAAACGATTTTCTCGAGATCAGGCCATTCGATATTTTTGTAATAAAAACTTTTCACTGGCACCATCACAGTCTTGCTGTCAATACAACGTCCACGCACAAAAGCAAAAAGGTATAACTTATAAATAATATTTTTTTGTCATAAATAAGTAGAAATAAAAAAAGATAGTAAAAAATACAACATCGACAATATTAATAAATTAAACATCTAAGCAAACTAAAAATAACTTAAAAAGCTATATAAAAAAACATTAACTGTGTATTAAGCTTCTACTCGGCAACTCACGAATTTCGCAAAAAACATCAAGCAATTTCGCGAGGTGCCCTGTTTATGTTTACTACACATTAGACATTACTTGTAGACGTCAAAACGACGCACACAGTGATATGGTGCGGGACGTACATTTTGTGATTTTATTTCCTAGCCACATCTTCGTAGCGTCACCCTAAACTTTATTTTTACTAACGAAAAATGTACAGAAAAAATTCAGGATGGCGCTCGCGAAATATAAAATACGGCCAGCGCCATCTGCTGTTCGTAACTTTGAAGACAAAACTAAAATAATGTGTAAGATATTTAGATATTAACAATCACTGCCATCACATAGCCTACTCGCGTCTGCAGTTAGCGCTGAACGTAGCAACGAAACTTTAGATAGTGTAAAGCTTCGTTTTCCTAAGTAGGATATTACAGGGCCTACCGGGAATTATTTTGAATAGAACTTGACTCACATACACTCCGAAAACGTCCAAACTTTAATGGAAAAAAGAAAACTTGCAATTGTTTCAAGTTCCGTCCAAATCAAGGAGTTAGGCTAGGCGAGGGTTAGGTCTCCTAAACCTTGTGTGAGAATATGGTGGTGCCGTTCCTCTTCGTCGTCATCGTCCCAGCGCGGCGAGCTGCGGCCGCTGGAATGTTGCGACGCTTCGTATTCGGAATGTTCTCGATGCTCACAGGGCCAGCACCCGTGGTGCTCCGAGAACGCCGAGTCGCACACCGGGGACGTCGGCGTGGGGGGCGGCTCGCCCCCGCCCGGGTCCGCGTACGAGTCAATGCCTAGAGTCGGCACAGTCGTCTCAGATACCTTTACTAAGCTTCGATTTGATTACTTCACACTTCCACGCCCATTCACTACCAACTGCTACTATATATTTTATTAATTGTTTGTCTATAGTTTTATGACGGTTGTAAAGTTAATTTAATGTTTTACATCCTTGTTTCTGAATAAATCTCGTGTATCTCGAAATGGATCATCAAAATATCGCTTTTATCAACGCCTCCGTGAAATTGGGATAAAAATAAAGTGGATTTAGTATAGGATAGGAGCAAAATAAAGTATATATTTTCATAAAAATAATAAATAAACTGATAAACTAAATAATAATAAGAAATTAACAAGCGCAAAGCATAGACAATTTTTAAAGCTTGATATAGCTAAGCTATGAATGTCTTGTGAGGCAGTGATTGCTATTATCTATGGTATGAAGATTTATTATATTCAGTTATCTTACGTTTACAACATAATGTGCGGACAACTTACAACGTCTAAGAATTTAATTATTTTAAGCAAAATGTGATTCCCTCTAAAGCTCACGGAGATATGTAATGGAAATAACTATTTATCTTCATTTAGTAAAAAAATATAAATTAGACAAACAGCAATACGAGAATAATAAACACCAGTGCTTGAATGGACTTACGGCCAAAATTAATATCCAATCTATCCACGATTTGCCCTACTAGAGATGGGAATTTGACATAAGCTCCATACTGAGCTGTGCAACACTTCCTTCAATTATATTTAATGGCATGGTCATCCCACTCAGCCCTAGTGTCAAAGACCTTGGTTTGCATATTGACACCACCTTAAGCTGGCAAAACCAAGTGGCGAGTGTCAGCCAGAGAGTTACGGGAACATTACGGTCGCTCTATCGCCTGAAAAACTTCCTCCCACCAAATACTAAAACAAAGCTTGTACAAGCCTTGATTTTCCCAATTGTTGACTATGGTGATGTGTGCTACTTTGACCTGAATGCAGTTCTTCTCAACAAACTTGACTGGCTTCTTAACAACTGCATTCGATTCGTTTTTAATCTTCGTAAATATGACCATGTGTCTGAGTATCGTTTGCTTCTAAAATGGTTGCCTATCCGCCAACGTAGGCATATGAGGGCATTAACTACTCTATTCTCTTTACTTTTCTCTCCCAATTCTCCTTCTTACTTAACTTCTCATTTTCAGTATCTATGTACAAGTCATACTAAATATCTCCGCTTCGTGCAATCTATCCTATTATGGAATGCGCTTCCTCAGGAAATCAGGATGGCTAACAGTCGGCTCGCCTTTAAAATTAAGTTAAGGAAATATTTCCGTGAAAACAATTTAGCAGATTCAGCTCGAATTTGAATTATCTTGATGTTATATATTTATAGTTATATATGTAGGTATGTATAATATATATATTTTATTATATGTATAATGTACATAGGTATTTATCTATTTTTTTATTTTTTATTATATGTAATTATAAGTCCGTAGTACGAAACATATTTTACTACTTTACTGGTGCATCTACCCTATTCTTTGTCTCTGCATTACCCTAAGGTTGTCTGGCAGAGAACGCCTATGGCGTTAAGACCGCCTTTGTACCCTGTTGTGCATAAAGAATTAAATAAATAAATAAAATATGTCAAATTTCTATCGCTAGTAGGGTAAATCGTGGATAGATTGGATATTAATTTTGGCCGTTAGTCGAAATAGACCGACGTAACACCTATCAAAACTAGATCGAACAATGAAATATGGCACATCAGAAAAGTTTCTCATTTCGCACCTTTAGTAATAGACCGAATTAACTCAAAAATCATGATCGTTGGATAATCATTAAAAGCGATTTCCCCACAAACATTATTTTTAAGTTCATTCTGTTTATTATTAAAGGTACGGTAAGGATTTGTTACAATCAATCAATTCAGCCTGTCGCAGTCCACTGTTGCGAAAGGCCTCTTCCGAGGGAAATGCTCATTTATACACTGGGTGTCAGGGAAACGCTTCCAAAAACGAAGATAGGTAATAGTACTGGTGATTACTGATACGAAACCACGAAAAAAATGCGATTCTTTTGTAGATTTTTCATTTTTCATTATGTATGAGTTTTATTTAACTGCCCAAAGCTGGTTATGTATGAAAAATGCAAAAAAAAATATGTATGAAAAAATCTAAAAAAAGAATCGCATTTTTTTCGTGGTTTCGTGTCAGTAATCACCAGCACCTATCTTCGTTTTCGGAAGCGTTTCCCTTACACCCAGTATGTACACAACTCTTAGAAGATTTACTTTAACGATTGGCGTGTGTTACACTTCATGTGGTGTATTAGACCCGTGATCAACCTAAAGAAGCACAGGGGCAGTATTATGAAGAACCACGAATGTTTCGGGCGAGAGAGGGAGGGTTCTATAAGTTTTAAACAGCATGATAATTTCTTGAGTTTTCACGGTCACTACACATTATAATAAAACAAAGTTTAAGTTGCATGCTGTTTGGGACTTGATTATTTTTAGGACTGGGTTCCAAACAGGTGGTAGCTGCCAACCATCTTCTCTATTAAAATTAGGATGTTTTTTAATTTCAATAACCTCACGGAGCATTCTAGGTACATATCGGTTTTCCTTCGCCAGGACTTGTGGTTTATCAAATCGAAGAAAATGGTTGAGTTTGTCTAGGGCATGTCAAGAACAGACGCTACACAAAGTCTGCAGTGTGTGAACACCAAAGTGATGACCTTTTAACACCGCCTCCGATAATTTAGTGTTTGAAGTATTTCTAGTATTTAGCGTGTATAATTTGTAGTTTTTCTACATTTTGAGATGTCAAAATCATCGTAATTTTGCGTACGATAATACATTTAGTATCGTACATCGTACCAGAAGCGAAATTATCGTACATGTACGATAAATCGTACGTCTGGCAACGCTGCTATAGCTTGTTCTCTCTCTCGTAACGAAACAATGGCTTTAACAGTAATAATAGGCCCCTGGTGCAATCTTTAAACTGGCAATATCAAAGGGAGCGAAAGAAACGCTGCAAAAAATATACCATATGAGGACCATGTTCAATAGAGGCCGTTTAAGAGCTTATGAGAGAGCCAAATGCTACATTTCTTCTGACATAGGCTCAAAAGTACCAATAATAGAAGATACTATAGAATAAATCCATTCCATATCGCCTTGACAGTACACATAACCTATCTTTAAAGTTATCTCATCTGATCTGAAGTCACACTTTCACTGTCGCTATGATAACAGTACTTTATCTCAGTACTTCATGGATCGGACACTGAAAATGTGATGATATACATTTTACATTCGACCTAAATTCAACACTAAATGGCTAGGTTATTGTGAATTGGGATATCATACCGCATTTGGAATATAATGGTGTCGCTTCTCTTGTGCACGAACTAAACTTATTTTAAACTATCGCTCTCTTTTACTAATAGTAGATACAAGAAAGAGATGGCAATCATTTTAGAACTATCAAATTAGTTAACGTGTCTTTGTATTTTAGTGGGCTCGTTCCGAGATCACGATTAAACTTGTATGGAAATCTAAATTCTGACTAATTTGACAGTACTAAAATTGTTGCCATTCCTTTCTTGTATCTACTATTAGTAAAAGAGAGCGATAGTTTAAAATAAGTTTAGCTCGTGAACAAGAGAATCGCCACCATTGTCGACTTGATTTAGATTGACGAGGAGTCTTTTATCATTATTATGTAATAAACCAACGCAAATATTATTTGGAGAACCCAATTCATTATGTAATTGCAGTTGTTTCAACATCAATTTTGGCTACGAGGCAAAACCTACATACAGATCGTGCACTCTCGAAGAAAAAATCTTTTTCGTCGAGAGTGCACGATCTGTATGTAGAATTCGAATGTTTCGTAAAAGATGTTCAGTTTCATTTGTGGAATACACCTTTTTAAAATTTGTCGCATGTATTTAACTTGATCCTGTATGCCGATGCTATACAGGAACGCAAGAAGTTATAGTGACATAACAAAATTGCCATAAAGTGTCGAATTAAATACACGAGATGACATGAAACACGATTACTTAACACATGTTAACATCCTATGACGTATTGCTTTACAATAGCATTTATATTAATAAAATGTTCATTCTAACCGAAATAAAACCTTAAAACTCTGATTAATCATTATAAAACTTTCAGATTACGTATCGTCACTGTTTAAGTTTATATATTTATAACACATAAAATCACTAAAAAGCTTCATATAATAATAACATATAATATCTTACATAATAATATATAACATTTCTTATTTGTCTGTAAAAAAAAATGTAGCGATGCTTTATTCTCACAAAATAATAATATACAGATATTCGAAGCGTAGATATTATATTTGAAGCCCGCATAATAAAACTAACAAGCTCAAATTACATAAACTACGAAAAAAATTATTACTCACTGCCGCAAACTTTTTTCCATTTCTCAGACACTGAAATGCAATCCCAAAAACTAACATTCTCAATCAAAAATATGTTTTAAATTAATTCTAAACACAATTGTGCTATGACAAACTCATTAAATTAGAAAAAAGAGTAAAAAGCGGTACTATATATTGTGATATAGAAGCATTATGTACATATATAAAAATATTCTCACTGTATCGCATTAAATTTTGATAATAGGAAAAGATACAATTAGAAGTTTGAACTAAGCTCAATGAAATCGCAATTAAATTTTTTTTTCTTTGATCTGAAAGTCAATCGCCTACCTAAATATAATAAAAAATCAATTTGAAAAAAACTTTATAAGATTCCATACAACTGTTACCTTTATCGGATGAGTTCTATCCTAATAAATTTTCAATTTTCACCGAATTATTTCTTGCCGTTACGGGAAATTCATTGAAACGAATATTGATATAGCCGTGATACCAATAAGGTGAATGCAACATAAATTGTTTTCTATACATTCCATTAAATCTATTTACATATCATACAGTGCATTGGTGCAAGGAGGTTCGACATGGCCATATACGAACCCCAAACTAAAAATAAATATACAAACACTGTCCACTCAACATTTTTAGCCTTTGGTTATCAAAATGGAATGTTGAGGATTTTTATCGACGAAACTTGTGGTATTTTACCGAATAATTATGTTGCTTTAGAAGTAACATTTTGTTTTTACTCCTCATATAACAAATCTATTTTTGTATAATAAAAATTAAAATAATTGTTTTTTTGGTTGTGCCCATTTCCTCATAGGGTCAAGGTTCGTCGACAAACATTATACATATGTATGTACACATTAGTGCTCAAATAAAGGTATTGAAGTGTGTATTATTGGGTTTGAGATGAAATATGTGTGATGTGTGAGAAAATTTATAAAAATAATAAACATTCTCGGATATTACGCAACTGTATAATTGCAAATTAATATAAAATATAATAAAATTAAAAACACACTGACTGACTTGTTTGAACACAGGCAGTGTGGTCAGAAATAAAAACATGCAAAATATAAAAAAATAGGTAAATATAAATAAATAAATTAAAATGAAATATAAGAAAATATAGAAGATAATTTTAACCATTGAAATCCAGCGACACATGCTCATAATTTTTCGCACTACTCTGTGCTTTTAATTTATTTATTTCTCTACACCAGTTCATTCTGTTTCTATTTTAAAAATTAGTTCTCATGCTGGTAACATCATAGACCCAATTCTTGCTTTAATTTCTCTATAGTTTCCCAAACATGCCATAAACACCCTTTTCCTCTATTTTTAATTTAAATCATGCAAGGTAATCCTTTTTTTTTTCGTTAAATTCTATTTATTGTTTTATGTCAAACCTTTTGCAACTTCCAAAAATATCTATGAACAAATGGCACCAAACAATCAAAAAAGTTTTTAAGAGTTGAATTAAAATTGAATTTCAAAAATTAAATAAATGTTTAGTGCCATGAGAAATATTAGAAAAATTACTTACTGTTGTTTGCCATAAGGTTTTCATGGAGCTTATCGCGTTGATCTTCAAGTACCTAAGAAGAAAAAAAAATGTATAATTTCTGGCACAAAATTCTAAGAACATTTTCTTTAGAGAGTGATGTTTTTTTCTTTCCACTATTCAAATCTTAAGATTTTTCTATTAGGTAATTGAAGAATTAACATTAGATTAATTTTGTTTTTCTGGGAGTTAATAATAACTTCCAGTTTCTGGAAGGCTGATCAATTTGATCTATTATCAAATCTAATGTGATTGGTCAGCAAAAATATTAACAACCAATCACAAAACTTGACATGGAATTTGACAGCTAATTAGTTAATTTTTGCATTAATCAGCTTTCCAGAAACTAGAGACTAACTATGTAATAATCAAGCCAACACTCACCTCTCCGAGGTACTGAGCCACTTTCCTCGTGACAGTTTCCACAAAGGTGTCGAGCTTACCCAAGTCATCAGACAGTCCCACCAACTGATCCAGTGTCCCTACCTGAAAACAATTTAAAAATGAATCATTGATATGAAATTATTTATTATTTTAACGCATTAGTGCATACGGAGTGAAATTCAAAGATATAAAGTACAGTCGACTGCACATCAATGGTAACACTTGAATTACGAAAACCGCCCGTACTGCTTACGAAATAAAGACACTGTCAAGGACAAACTGTTACCACTTACGTGTGGTCGACTGTACATGGTTATAGCTTAGCGGATAAAGCACTGGTGTACCAAACCAGGAGTTGTAGGTCCAAATCCTGCTTGTAAGCGAATATTTCTTTCCACAATTTATATCTCTAAATTATATATTCTGCTAATTGGATGTTATAAACACTTTCAGAAGCCTTTTGCAGAGCGTGTTAAAGACTTATACTTCACTGGTAACTAACTATGTAAAATAATCTTGGAATGAAGCTTTGCAAGTATATGTAATCCGGATGACAGTACAATAATTTGGTACTATCGAGCTGATCTGATGATGGACTACAGTACCTCTAAAAGCTTGGTTTGTTGATCTACAATCAGTGATATAGTACATACTGCAGTATGTTATAGTAGTAGTGTAGTAATGGAATGTAATGGAATTAATTAATAACAACTAATGAACTAATCAATGGATTGATTAAACAGCCGTTTCTTAATCAGAAAAAAACTCTCAGGGTAGTCCTTGCTCATCATTCTGAATAACTTTTACTATGGGATTAAATACAAATAGCGAAAAAAGAAATAATGGTTCCATACATTTTGGTTCAGATAAGTATCTGCATCTGCTTATAATAATAATAAATAATTTTGTTTCATTTCCTTGGCCTATTTTTTGTAATGTTTGTAAAACTCAATCAATATCTATCACTATTCACTAAAGAATTTCCAAACTTAAGTGGCAGTGGGCAGGGCACATTGCTCGCAGAATGGATTGCTGATGGGGCAGTAAAGTTCTGGAGTGGCAACTGCATACTGGAAGGCACAGCGTGGGTAGGCCCCCCACAAGGTGGACCAACAACCTGGTGAAGGTCCCGGGTAACCGCTGGATGTGGAAAGCGTAGGACCGGTCGTTGTGGCGATGCTTGGGGGAGGCCTATGTGCAGCAGTGGACGTCTTTCGGGTGATGATGATGATTCACTGCAGGGGCCTTACTCCCGACTGAATTGAGTTCTGTATTAATTGAATTTGAATTCGAGTTAGTGTCTATTTGTACTGAATTTCTCTAGGAATTGACAGTAGCTTGATTTGGTTCAGAGCTCGAACCAATCGGGAGTAAGGCCCCTACACATGCTAAATTACTATTAATATTTCTCATTCAAACATGACACAACACAATGTTGTGTCCTCCATCATTAAATCTTAGATTACATCTTGGTTATTGGTTTGGCATTGTAAAGTTCAATTTTAATGCCACCCAATGCCAATAAGACTGAACTTAGGTCTAAACTCTTCTCACTGTCAGAAGCCTGTGAACTACAGTAATGGGTTGATTATACTAGTCTTAATTAATGACTATTTTCAATTGATTAAAGCTGGACTTTATCTATATTAGACAAAATTCAACCTGGACAAGGTAAAGTGTAAATTAAAATACATTACTGCTTCTAGCTGAGATTGGAGACAATTTAATGAGTCTATGGACCTGGTCGGCCATTTTTTAAGCTAAAACCTTGCAACCTTCAAAAGATATTCATTGTTAGCCATATTTGTCTAATACTATAATGAATTAGGTATACTAATATAATGATTTGATGTATCTCACAGAATATAGGTTTTATTGTATTGATTAGTAAAATGTGTAGTAGTACAACACAAAAACTTGATATTGATTTTAATCTACACCAATTATTTAATCATACTCAACGAAATATATTATTAGTTCAATGGCATTTCCAGTAATTAGAGTTCTTGGGTTTGATATCTTTTCTATTATGGGTTATGTGAGTTATAGTACATAGATGAATAAGTTTATGTTACCTTCAGGTCAGGGATTGGAAATTTGTAGTTGGCGCTGAGATTGCCTGACTTAGTGACATTGTTGAGGGAGTCCCAGGTCTGCTGGCAGGTCTTGTCGCCCGGGGCACTGATCACCCAGTATTCAGACATTTTCACCACTGGAATAACACATAAAACAGTAGTATCAACTCACATGACCAACTATTGTAAAGACTCACAAGAAAAACGCACGTAGTAACCAATGTTACATGTTTAGAACAGTTAAAAACATTTTCATTGTCGGGAAAATCGATTTTGTGCTGCGAATACGAAGTGTAGATCCCGCGGAAGCCGCCGACGGTCTGGTGTTTTTAGCCAGAAGACTGACGCAACGGGCTCATGCATTCAATCGATACCGAGCTCGGTCCAACGGCGCCCGCTTGGCGGGCAGACATCCTGGCGCCAGACGCAAGCTAGCCCAAGAAAATCACCCCAAACCACCCCTTACACACCGTCACTGCCGACTTTGACATCTTTCAATCCCGCGCAAAAGCTTTTAGCGGCAAGATCCACCACGATACACACTCCGTTATAACACAGCACTCACCTGGAACTTATAAATTAATGCTGTTTAACACTAAATATTAGAAACAGCAAATAATTTGGCGAAATCACAAGACAATTCGGGACTAGCCCTTCAACGCCATGAAAATTCACGTGACGCGGTGCTGCCACCTACAACAACTGATATTGGACAGCTGATTTACGTCAATTGTCTATGGCTGTTAATATTTTTGGTATTATAACTCGTAAATAAAATAAAAAATCAATTAAAGTATACTTTAGAATATTCTGCGAGTGAAACGGTGTAGTATTTTCTTTGAATTAAAACAGTGTGACTGATTTTTAAATGAATTATTCAATCAAAATGACAGCTAATTTTAAAGTGTCAAGTTAAAAAAGAGTTATATTATTGTCTATGTACTTTCGTAAACTCTCGTTTATTCTTGCACCTTTTTGGCTGCGTTCACTTAGGCCCGTATTACAGAACGATACTCAAGCGTTGATCTCTGTTTAAGGCCCGTATTACAGAAGCTTCCTCAAGTACAGTTTAAACTCCAATCACCTGATCACTACTTAAGGATAGAATCGTTACTTGAGTATCGGTCTTATTCCAGAACGGTAATTATAAACTTTAATTCAACAACAGAACACATGAATTTGACCTGAAATAGAATAGAAATCTCTACTCAGGCGTAATCTGGACCACACTAGAGTGATTACAAATCAAATCTCAGCTGAAATTCCGAAACAAGTGACAGTATAAAATAAAACTAAACTCAGCTGAACTGTGATCAATAAATTTCTGCTTGAGTAACGTTCTAAAATCAAAGCTCAACTCAAAACTAGTTTTAAACAGAGATCAACGCTTGAGTATCGTTCTGGAATATGGGCCTAAAACTAGTTTTGAGTTGAGCTTTGTTTTTAGAACGTTTAAATAATTTAATGATCTTCGTTGATTGTTTGTTTGGCGCCGACTCATAATTAGTTATTTACATTAGTTTAGTTAGGAAAATAGTAATTAAGACTAAAAGCTTCATTTTATTTTTCGCTTTTCAGTTTCTGTTTTCGTCGGTTCAATTTTTTATTAAAAAGTTTTATTTTTATTTTTGTTGTGGCTAAAATCTAACTATAGGTTTCCATTATGTGTTAGTGTCTAGAACTACATTTATGTGTGCCAAGTTTCAAGAGAATCTGTTAACAGGTAAGAATTCAGTGAATTTCAGTGGGTGAACAAGCACTCATCTCCTGTTTTCCTACCCTTAAGGGCGGATTTTGATCTTCAAATTTAAATGGGACCAACTTCAAGATATACCCTATCCAATCAAAATCGGACCACTCCGTAAAATGTTATGCGTGGTCATACATAAAAAAAAAAAAAGTATGCGTCGAATTGAGAAACTCCTCCTTTTTTTCGTCGGTTAAAAAAAAATCAACACGTTAGAGTAATAAGACATAGAGTGATAGATTCACAAATTCAAAGTCGCTCGGCGAGCTATGGAGCGAGCTATGCTTGGAGTTTCTTTGAAGGATAAAATCCGTAACGAGATTATCCGGAGAAGAACCGGAGTGACTGACATAGCTTGTAGGATCAGTAAGCTGAAGTGGCAGTGGGCTGGCCATGTCTGTCGAAAGACCGATGGCCGCTGGAGCAGACGAGTCCTTGAGTGGAGACCGCGAATCGGTAAACGCAGCGTAGGGTGCCCCCACGCCACAGGTGAACCGACGACCTGAAGAACGTGGATTTGGGAGACTGGATGCGGAAGGCAGAGAACCGAGTGTTGTGGCGCAACTTGGGAGAGGCCTATGTCCAGCAGTGGATTGGGATAGGCTGAGTTGATGATAGATTCATGCAAAGTTGAAGCACAAACACAATCGATGTGTGCCTCAGACCAAAAGAATAAGATTCGGTGCTATTACTGAACAGCTAGATAATCTAGTACAGAGAGTTACTTATAAAAGCGTCACGGTAGTAAGAACAATGAACATACAAATAAAGATAAATTCTTAGATGTTATGAATGCAAAATATCTTGAATCAATGGCTGATCCTGGAGAACCCGTAAGTCTGTTAGCCACTCAATCTATAGGAGAGCCTTCTACTCATATGATACTGAATACTTTCCACTTTGCTGGTCGTGGTGACATGAACGTGACATTCGGTATTCCTCGCCTCACAGAACTTCTGATGACGACTTTAGCTAAACTAAAGACCCCGAACATGGACATTCCATTTGGGTACCTACTACTAGACGTGTGCGCCGCTCCAGCGCACCGCCGCCGCCGCCACTGCTGGGGTTACGAGATTGACGGGGGCAGGGAAGGACAGTCCCCCCGCTGCCTGCCCAGTGGCAGAGTGAGTGCACACCGGGCCTGCCCCTGCTCCTCCACTGCACCCTCTGGTGGCATCAGAGGGACACGAGGAGCAACTCCCCATTGGCCCACATGGGGCCCCTCCGGTACCAAAATATTCGCCACAAGCAATAAGATCCTCCGAAGGTTAATCCCTCGAAAGGATTATATTGCCCGTACCCAGGATGCACCGGCCTAACAACAGCCGTTCCCTCCAGACGTGTCCAGAGGGACAAGCAGCCGTTAGACACACATGGAGGTTTTCTGACCAGCGCGCCTTTATTTGTGACACTACGACAGTGACTACCGTCACACGAGATTTGTTGCGTAATCGCGGCTTTTTGTCTCACTATGGGTGAGTATGTGTGCGTGCCAGCCCGTACTTTTTAGCGAGTCGTCTTACCATGGCTGCTTCACTTTTTGATTAGCGAAATTCCATCCACCCTTTTTAGGGTTCCGTAGTCCTACAAGGAACCCTTATAGTTTCGTCATGTCCGTCCGTCTGTCCGTCTGTCCTAATCCTTTACAGCTTAATAACTTCTACAGTTATAAACATAAGTAAATGAAATTTTGTTAAAAATGGTTTAGATATAGATCTCAATTTTAAAAGAATAAAAAAATCATGATAACGTATTTTAGGGGTGGCGCCCATACATGTGAAATGGGGATGTATGATTTTTTTTCGCTGCTCCCCCTCTTGTGGAGTATTATTGAATAGGTCTACAGGTCTACTAAACGGCCAAATATGTGGAACATACATTTAATTTATAATATCCTCTGTACCATATTTCACGAAATAAATAAATAAATAAATAAAATGAAGGTAATGTTTCATACACAACTTTTTTATCAGGTATACTATCTGCGAAGTACAGCCCGCCAAACTGGCTTGCAATGTGTCCCCCCCCCCCCTGCCATTTCCAAACTTTGCAACGTAGAAACTTGTAATCTTCCACGTTGATAGACTTTTATAAAAACTCTCTTTTAAAATTATTTCGAGTATAATGTGATCATACATTTTTGAGTTATAGTGAGAAAACTGAAAAATACTTAAGACGTCCTAGTTCATAGGTCATTGACCTTAGATAAAAATGATCTTAGCAAATAATGCACCTTTAGTTACTTTCTATTAAAAAAAAACACAAAAAGAAACTGTGTTATATTGATAACACAAAGTAACAGCGCCACCTAGCGCTAAATTTAAGAAGTTTGTCATATCAATATATGACACACTTCTTAAATTTAGCGCTAGGTGGCGCTGTTTGCAAAAATTAAAATAGCAATGATTAATATTCGATTTGATTCGTTTGTAATTAGACCAGTAGGTCCTAGGGTTATAGGGTTCCTTAAGTATAAGGAACCCTATAATACTGAGCATGGCCCGACATGCTCTTGGCCGGTTTTTTTATTCGTCCATACGGTAATTATTGTGCATGATGGCCTACTGTAATTGATAGGTAGAATCCTGTGTCTGTCACTTGTGATTTTTTGTGTAGGTACCTATAACTTTTGTTGGAGGTCCTCAATAATATAAATAAATAAATTATAAACTTGACTGATTTGTATGAAATTTTGTGTATATATTTCAATGGGTTCCTGGATGGTTTGAAATCACAAATGGACCCGGTCCGCAAGTAGGAATTTTATTCTGTCGTTTTTGGCGGGGGGCTCCACGCACACACTATAACTTTTTCGCACACGTTTGAATCTTTTCGTTCTTTCGCTATAAACACACACATCCTTAAATTTTAAAATACATCAACAATTTAAATACACATCGATATTTTCCGTGTACAAACATCGTGTTATGACGCACACATTGACAAGGCAATCTAATGACTCGACTTTATCGACAAAACATTGTCGATGTATGAGGGTGTTTATCGTAAAATGGAAGTAGGAAACCATTGAAATATAGCAAAAACTAGTTTATAATAAAGTAATTTTATTCAGGTATTGGCAATGTGCAAGGTGGTGGGGACAGTCAAATAGATCGCAGCGCACGCTTTTGCAGAAATGTGAAAAATATTAAGACTGTGTTTCGTATTTCCACACTAAATTCGCTGTCTTTTTAGGGTTCCGAAGTCCTACAAGGAACCCTTATAGTTTCGTCATGTCCGTCCGTCTGTCCGTCTGTCCGTCTGTCCGTCTGTCCGTCTGTCCGTCTGTCCTAATCCTTTACAGCTTAATAACTTCTACAATTATAAACATAAGTAAATGAAATTTTGTTAAAAAATAGTCTATATATAGATCTCAATTTTAAAAGAATAAAAAAATAGTTTTTCCGTATTTTAGGGGTGGCGTCCATACATGGGAAATGGGGAAAAAAAAAAATTTACGCTGCACCCCCTCGTGTGGGATATCATTGAATAGGTCTACTAAAATGAAGGTAATGTTTGATACACCACTTTTTTATCAGGTGTACCATCTGCGAAATATAGCCCGCCAAAGTGGCTTGCAATGTGTCCCCCCCCTGCCATTTCTAAACTATGCAATGTAGAAACTTATAATCTTCCACATTGATAGACCTTTATGAAAACTCTCTTTTAAAATTATTTCGAGTATAATGTGATTATAATTTTTTGAGTTATAGAGAGAAAACTGAAAAATACTTAAAACGTCCTAGTTCAAAGGTCATTGACCTTAGAGAAAAATTATCATAGCAAATAATGCTCCTTTATCTACTTTCAATTTGAAAAAATCACAAAAAGTAACTTTGAAATGACCATTGAATTAAGAAACCTATGGAAGTGGCCCATTCTTCTATATCCACCTAGTTTATACAAATATCTATTAAATCGTTATTGAATTATGAAACTATTCTTTGGCTCTTGTTAACCAACGTGTTATGTCGTCTGGTGAAAGAGATCGCATGCTATTTGTATATTCTCTGTTTGGCAACATCTTTACGGGATGTCAAAATACCTACGCCGCGTGGCACATGAGCTGTCAAGTAAACAAACTAGGGCTGTTGATATTTTTTAAATATCAGATTTTCGATCTATCGATATTTTTAAATATACAATCGGAGTTCGATATATTGAAAAAAAAAGATTTTTCGATATATTGGCCAAATTTCATGATTCTAGGTCAATGCGAAGTACCCTACAGGTTTTTTATGTGAGTTTGCGAGTATCAAAATGTAACATAGCCGTATGATTGCCCTGACCTAGAAGCCGTGGCCCGGATATTGTAGGTATACCACGCTTATTTCGTAGGTATTACTGGTCCATAGGTACAAGTCAATGGAAATGACACACTTCTTAAATTTGGCTTCTTGCATTTATCGCTAGATGGTGATGGCGCTACTAACAACACGCTCTGAGTCGCGAATGCTGCCGATTATTGCAAAAACTAAAATAGCTATGATTAATATTCGATTTGATTCGTTTGTAATTAGTAATTACACCTACTTAAGGAACCCTATAATACTGAGCATGGCCCGACATGCTCTTGGCCGGTTTTTTTATTTTTAAAGTACTCTTGAAGACGAGTAAAATTAACACAAACTGGTTAGTATTTTTGATGTATTCCTGTGATTCCCTTCCGAATCCATTATAAAATCTGCTCATTGGTATCTATTGCATTACCTACATTAATTATCAATAATGTAAAATAAGTTTCATAAGTTTGTAAAACAAAAAAAAAAACCGGCCAAGAGCATGTCGGGCCATGCTCAGTATTATAGGGTTCCTTAAGTAGGTGTACAAACGAATCAAATCGAATATTAATCATGGCTATTTTAGTTTTTGCAATAATCGGCAGCATTCGCGACTCAGAGCGTGTTGTTAGTAGCGCCATCTAGCGATAAATTCAAGAAGCCAAATTTAAGAAGTCTGATTGATGTCAAAGTTACTTTTTGTGATTTTTTCAAATAGAAAGTAGCTAAAGGAGCATTATTTGCCATGATAATTTTTCTCTAAGGTCAATGACCTTTGAACTAGGACGTTTTAAGTATTTTTCGGTTTTCTGTCTATAACTCAAAAAATTATAATCACATTATACTCGAAATAATTTTAAAAGAGAGTTTTCACAAAGGTCTATCAATGAGGAAGATTATAAGTTTCTACGTTGCATAGTTTAGAAATGGCAGGGGGGGGGGACACATTGCAAGCCACTTTGGCGGGCTATATTTCGCAGATGGTACACTTGATAAAAAAGTGGTGTATGAAACATTACCTTCATTTTAGTAGACCTATTCAATGATACCCCACACGATGGGGTGCAGTGAAAAAAAATATTTTTTCCCCATTTCACATGTATGGGCGCCACCCCTAAAGAACGTAAAAACTATTTTTTTATTCTTTTAAAATTGAGATCTATATGCAGACTATTTTTTAACAAAATTTCATTTACTTATGTTTATAACTGTAGAAGTTATTAAGCTGTAAAGGATTAGGACAGACGGACAGACGGACAGACGGACGGACATGACGAAACTATAAGGGTTCCTTGAAGGACTTCGGAACCCTAATAAACGACAATTTATTTTATCGATAAAAATCAAGTAGACATTTGTGCCTCAACACTAATTTTATCGGTCCAGACAGTTCGATTAGTCGGGCTGCCGGTCGAGCTATGTCATAGAGTTGCGTGGAGTTGCGTACTCGCGCCTAGACTGGTTGATCAACAGGTCGGGACAAAAGCTATTCAGATTAATTTTTGAAATTTACTGTTTTACAATAACAAATTGTAATAATTTAAATGAAATTTACTTACATATGAAATGAAATGTTGTCTTTATTTATATTTGACGTTCCAAATCTTTCTTTACAGCAGAAAACTGAACAATTCGGCATTTTTCTTGGAGCACAATCACTCGCGCAGGTCGATTCAGCCTAGTAAAGCGTCCGGCCGCAACTAGTTTTATATAAGCTGAATGGCCGCGTGGACTTGTACTTTGACAGAGGGGAATGTCTGCGCTTGGCGTCTCCTTTCCGTGTTGCTTAATGGTACAGGGTCACAGTAGTAGAAGGCCAATTTCCGTGATTAAAAACGTTCAAAATTAGTTCCAAACTAATCACAATTTAATTACTTTAAATTTCAATCTCCTGACAGTAAATGTTTCTGATTCTTGTTTGATGTACTGGAGACTACAGTCTCCACTCAGTCAGTCAGTAAGTCAACCTCTTAAGGGGTCATTGTACTCATAAGTATGAACAAGTTTTACTATGGGACCAACCCTGAAATCGAGAAAAAAATCTGCTGATCCCTACATTTAACATTCATTGAACTCTTGGTTTTGCCGGGACGAATTCGCCACATCTGTTTTGTTAGAGTCTATTTTATGGCTAAAAGGTCTTAGCAACTAGGCCATAAAACTACAAAAAAAAAAACATAATCAAGTAGCGTTGCCAGACATGACGATTTAAATCGTATTCGTATGTTTTTTTGCCCATTTTACTATTGTATGTATCGTGATTTTCAAAGATTTTGAAAGTCGAACCAAAAAAGCAATTAGCTATACTGAACCACTCTACTCTTTGTTCATAATTAATTACTTAACGAATATTTGCTGACTATTGGGAGGCTTTCCTCTTACTATTCAGCGAAGTTCATTCATTTAGTTTAGTTCAATTATTGTTTGTCCTTCTTTTGGAACGAATTGACGTGATTTTTGTATAGAGAACTATCTTTAGCATAGGCTAGAGATATAGGAACTAGCTTTAGCCTACTGATACTGCCTATGTGACTCTCCGGCTACTTTATATCCCGGAAAAAATGGATGAGTCCTGTGGGATTCAGAACTAAGGGAGTAAAGCCACGGGTAAAATCTAGTAATAAATAAAATTAAAATAATAATTACGATTTCTTTTGTTTTTCCATTTGAATAAGATTTTTTTTCCTCACAATTTCACAAAAAACATTTGGCAACAGTGGCAACACTATAATTAAGTGTCAAATTAACAATAAATAAGGTTACGAAACAAAACAAAGAAAATGCGAATATACGGGTTTTTATCAAAAAAAGTTGGCGATTTGACCATCAAATATTCAAATTTTCCCGAATCTTTCGTCAAAAGGAGTTATGAACAGGTACACTACTCGCTCTGATTATATCCTTAGTTCGTTTGAAAACATAACCTCTAAATGATATTGCCTCAATTTTAAATGATTTTTGTTTTGTATTTTAGGTGTATTGGAAGAATCCGTCAAATTATCCACAGTACCCGAAAGCACAGATAGCCCGTAAGAACTATCGATTCACAACGAACAGGCCTTGGACGAGTCAGTTTCGAATGCAAAATGACCGAAATATGTACAGGAAGAAAGTGTTCCTTGAGCCTGTCGGAGAGTGGAGCTTCTTCAAGTATGAATTGATTTTTTAGGGGATAATTATAATCACCTCCAAAAATAATTTTGTGATACGGTCACCTCTATTAGCTAAAATATATACCAATCACCTTTGGTAAATTGATCACCATATTTTTATGGGCAGACTTGGGGCACCCATGACTTAGACAGAAAAAATTCAAGAATAAGTGTTGTGTTTGTCAAAATAAGAAAAGAATCTTATTAAAGCTTAAAAAATACTTCTCAGTCCTTAGACGCTGCTCACATTCATACTGACATAACATAAATAGCTCATTACTGTCCCACTGGGCATGGGCCTCTTATCAGTATGAGAAGGTTCAGGGGTTAGTCCACCCCGCTGGCCTACTGTGGGTTGGTGGACTACACACACCATCGAGAACAGTATAGAGCACTCTCAGGTGTGCAGGTCTCCTCACAATGTTTTCCTTCACCATTAAAGCAAGTGATAATCTAATTTTAACCCGGACATGAATTTGAAAAGTCCCAGGTGCGGACCAGGTTCAAACTCAAACCCTCCTGCATTAAAAGCAAATGTTCAACGACTAGGCTATCACTGCTTCCTACTGGATCTAATCATACTTGTTTCAGAGGTGACCGTGTAGAGATAATGGTGGGCAAAGACAAAGGCAAGCAAGGCATAGTGTCCCAGGTGATCCAGGAACGTAACTGGGTTATCGTAGAGGGACTCAACACACATCTTAGAGTTGTGAGTATATTTAAAGCACACTGTAGACTTTTATTGGGCCGACAATTTAGTTTGATTTCTAAATAGTACAAGGACATATGGGAGTGTACAGAGAGGGCATAGAGAGTACACACTCAATTTCCCATAAAAAAATATATCACCTCAAATTACATTAAAAAGGCATGGTAAATGGTAATAGATTGCTGATTGATGCCTCAAGTTGCTACTTAAAAATTATTAAAATAAATAAGGCCAAAAACTATCACAACTTTTTTTATCAGTAGTGCTTTTTTGATCTTTTTGATGAATTTGCAAAAAAACGCAAGAAATTTTGAATTTATCGGGCTACCCTGTACCATTCACCTTAAATATCTTTACAAAATATATTTTGATATAGTATATTTTCTATTACATTTCAGGTGGGTAAAGACAAGAAGTTCCCTGGTATCACCATCCAGTCTGAGGCGCCGCTCCTGGTCACGACCGACGTAAAGCTGGTAGATCCCGAGAGCCTGAAGCCTACGGAGTTCGAGTGGAGATTCACCGAGGAGGGAGATAAAGTAAGTAGGATGCTAATAAAACAATTTTCGTATATTATTTAAATTGGTTTTCCAGACGTTTCGAAAGCTTTGCAGCGTTCGTGGTCACAGAAAGACTAAAGATGACAAGCGTCTTTATAGATGTATCTAAAAAAATATTAATTAATTGCAACGAAACAATTTTAATTAATTAAAAATTATACTTACGGTAGTTTTTTTTTTTTTTTTTAATATCCGTAAAGACGCTAGACATCTTAGTCTTCCTGCAGCCATGAGCGCTGCAAAGCTTTCGAACCGTCAGGAAAACCAATTTGAATTATATAGGTGCGCGATGTCATCACCATCATCATTTCAGCCGAAAGAGGTCCACTGCTCGACATAGGCCTCCCCCAATTAAGTGAGGGATATGCCATAATCGCCACGCTTGGCAGGTGGGTTGGCGATCGCAGTTGGTTGGTTAAATACTCGGAGAACGCCGCTGCCCATCCTCTGGTGAATCGCTTAGTCGCCTTTTACGACAACCATGAGAAGAGATCATCAACTCAGCCTACCGCAGTCCACTGCTGGACATAGGCCTCTCCCAAGTTGCGCCACAACATTTGGTCCTCTGCCTTACGCATCCAGCCCCCCCGTCGTCGTTGAGTGGAGACCGCGAATCGGTAAACGCAGCGTTAGGGTGCCTCCCCCCGCCAGGTGAGAAGAGATAGGGTGGTGCAATTCTTTATGTCCGGCACCACACGGAACTACTACTATGTATTCTCATATAATACAACGCCAGCGTATCGGTCGCGCAGCGCACGGCGTTGTCTTTCCTGATCGGTCACGCCGTCAAAACGTCCGGCACGACGGCGCTGTGTACACTGTCTAAAGGTGGGCACTGACGATGTATCCATTCCGACGTCGTTTTAATGACCAGTTCCAACAAAACGACGTCCTATTTTTTTGCACACTGACGATCAATCCATCGCGTATACGTTCTTGGTTCTAGGATTTCATCAACGCGCTCGCGTCATTGTAGGTACTTGATAGAAATACAGGTAAACTAAATATGCGTGAACAAAGAAACTGCCGATCGATATATCACAAATTAATGGTACTCTCATGGTACTTACTTTTTCCTATAAACAAGAGTTATGTACCCAGTTTTTCCTTTCCAAATTCCACTCTAATTTCCAGGAAACTTGTAAAATTTACACAAACTATTTTATTTATTATTTGTGCAGTTCACATTACAACAAGTCTTATGACCCATTTCCTTCTTTAGCTCGTAAACATCGAAAAGATAGCGAATTTAGCGTGGAAATACAAAACAGTCATACACAGTCCTAATATGTTTCAAATTTCGGCCACAGCGTACGTTGTGATCGATTTGATTGTCCCCACCGTCCACCTTGCACATAGCCAAAAGTTTCGGTGTTGCAAAAACGCGTACCGAGTATCTGCGTCCTTCACTTGCGGCGGCCTCAGACGTACTAGAGATGCTACGCGTGCGGCGGCGCAACGCGAAATGAAATAAAAATGGACATAGTTTTGAACATTCACGGAGCGTTTCGACGGCTTCCGGGTGGCGTAGTGCAAGTTTTTCGCATTGACGATCACTCCAAAACCACAACGCCATTACGTCCAAGAGGCGTGGCTTGGTGGATTTCTATCCGATTGGAATTCTACTGCCAGGACGTCGTTTTAAAAATAGCATACCTTTTCAACATTCACGGTCAGATTTTGGAATACAACCACGCCATTCGTACGGTTGGAAGCATCGTCAGTGGCCACCTTTATACAGTTCAGTACATTACAACACGACAAGAGCCGCCGACGAATCGCTTCAGTTCTGCTTGCTGTGTGTCTGGAGCACTCCGTTCCGTAACTCTCTGGCAAACCTCAAGCGTGCACCTTAGCTGATTTATCAAAGACCATGTTTGGGATCCATATGTGAGGATGGAATGAATGCGTACGTCCATGAGTCATCCCTTATGGGATAGCCGATAAAGACCTACGATAATGTCATGTTATAAAAATCTGCAAGGTGATAGAAATCTGTTGCATTGGCTGTTGGCATTGGCATTCAATTGTTTGGCCAAACTATTTAACTGCATCTGCCAAATGGTAATTTACAATGAAATTTCATTAACTAAATCTTGTATTGCTATCTATTATATATTTGTTTATTTTAAGTATAACGTATCAATAAGTATCCCTATATTTTCTCATGGGTGTCGTAAAAGACGACTAAGGGATTCCCATCCAGCAGCGTTCTCTGAGTATATAACCAACCAACTGCGATCGCCAACCCGCCTGCCAAGTGTGGTGATTATGGCATATCCCCACCCAGTGGGGGGAAGGCTATGTCCAGCAGTGAACGTCTTTCGGCTGAAATGATGATATCATGGCTAAATAAAAAATTAAAATAATATATTGGAGATTGCTTACCATCAGGTGACCCGCATGCTCGTTTGCCTCCTGTTATAAAAAAAACCAACACAACCCATGTACTCATGCATTCTTTCATGAATTTTTCACATTCATACAATAACTCGCAACAACCGTTACTACATCTTATACCAAAATTAAATAACAACTTTGAAATTTTTCTGCCTTCTAGGTGCGCGTGTCTATGGCGAGTAGCAGAATCATCCCCATACCAAAGACAGCGGAGGAGACCATGGACTATAAGAGTAAAGAGCTTTACGTGGAGAACGTTGATATGGATACAACCGGAGATGCAGCTGTTAAGGTATGGTGGACTTCTTGATGAAATTGTATGAAAACGCCACTATGTCAGTCCGATTACAGGACCAAGCCTCGAAACCTATTCTTCTGCAGCGAGGTGTGAGACAGGGAGATGTGATCTCTCCGAAACTGTTCACTGCTGCATTGGAGGATGTCTTCAAGTTTCTGGACTGGAAGGGGCTAGGCAGTAACATAAACGGCGAGTACATCACTCACCTTCGGTTTGCCGACGACATAGTAGTCATGGCTGAGACCATGGAGGACCTCGGTACAATGCTTGGTGACCTCAGTAGAGCTTCTGATAGAGTGGGTCTTAAAATGAATATGGACAAGATGGTTATGTTGAATTCCCATATATCACCCATTCCCGTAAACATCGGAGAATCTACACTCGAAGTTGTTGACGATTATGTATACCTAGGACAAACTGTCCAGCTAGGTAAGTCCAACTTCGAGAAAGAGGTCTATCGTCGAATCCGAGTCGGTTGGGCAGCGTTCGGGAAGCTACGCAATATCTTCTCGTCCAAAATACCGCAGTGTCTCAAGACGAAAGTCTTTGACCAGTGTGTGTTGCCAGTAATTACTTACGGTACTGAAACATGGTCGCTCACAGTGGGCCTGATAAGAGGGCTCAAAGTCACTCAAAGGGCAATGGAGAGGGCTATGCTCGGAGTGTCGCTGCGTGATCGAATCAGAAATGAGGAGATTCGCAGGAGAACGAAAGTAACCGACATAGCCCGAAGAATTGCCAAACTTAAGTGGCAGTGGGCGGGGCACATTGCTCGCAGAACGGATGGCCGATGGGGCAGTAAAGTTCTGGAGTGGCGACCGCGTACTGGAAGGCGCAGCGTGGGTAGGCCCCCCACAAGGTGGACCGACGACCTGGTGAAGGTCGCGGGAATGCGCTGGATGCGGAAGGCACAGGACCGGTCGTTGTGGCGATGCTTGGGGGAGGCCTATGTCCAGCAGTGGACGTCTTATGGCTGAAAATTATGATATGATGATGGTATTCTTGATTACATTAATAAAAAAAGAAGTAGTAGAGCTCCTTCAGAAGGAGCTCGTCCGGGGAAGACCACCGTACCTATATCTGCCGCCATATAGTGATGCTTGAATTTTTGTGTTCCGGTGCTCGTGGTACGGGTGCCGGGGACATTTCAATAACATAAGACTTTCGGTAGAGAAGAGTATAGTACCAGGCCCCTCAGAAAGTATTGCGAAAAAAAGTTTTTATATATGGGAGACTGGCCAGTTATAATGTTTTTCGAAAATATGATTATTTATAAGTAAAAATAAGTAAGTTCCAATTTCAAAATTTCCCTCCACATTTTTTGCGAGTTAATTCAAAGTATTGTGTCTCACTGAAATATGGATCTGCGCCGGGAACATTTTAGAGCTATGATTTTATACGATTTCAAGTGTCGCCTGAAACCGGATGAATCGTACGATAGACTTCAAATGGCATTCATGGATGAAGGCCCTTCCAAGGCAACCGTGTATCGTTGGTATAACGAATTCAAGCGCGGTCGACCAACTTTGGGGGATGACGAAAGAAGCGGTCGCCCTTTGACGGCTGTTACCGAAGAAAACGTGTTAGCAGTGAAAAATTTAATCCAAGACAATAGGCGAATTACATATCAGGAGATTCAACACATATTGAAGATTGGATCGGGAAGCGTTCACGAGATTCTACACAGCCATCTTCGCGTGAGGAGGATAGTATCACGCTGGGTGCCGCACAACCTCACCGATGCTCAGAAGCAGGCCCGGGTGGAATGGTGCCGTGATATGCTTAACAAATTTGAAGCAGGCTCGTCTCGGCGTGTTTACGACATCGTTACAGGTGATGAGTCCTGGATTTATCAATACGACCCAGAAACCAAGCGCCAGTCGACTGTTTGGGTGTTTCAAAATGAGCCAACGCCTACCAAAGTGAAGCGATCTAGAAGCGGGGGTAAGATTTTGATCGCTAGCTTTTTTAATTTGACTGGCCACTTGGTATCAATTTCCTTACAGGATCAAAGAAGCATTAATGCCGAATGGTATACTACCAAATGTTTGCCAGAAGTTTTCTCTGTTATAAGCAACAAGCGACCAAACACAGGGCTCCGCGGGCTACTGCTCCACCACGACAATGCACCTGCGCACACCGCACTCAAAACGAGGGACTTCCTGGACAGCACGCCAGTCAAACTCCTGGGTCACCCTCCTTACAGCCCTGATCTAGCACCGTGTGACTTCTTTTTATTCCCAAAAATAAAAAATCAGCTCAAAGGGATACAATTTTCGTCGCCGGAAGATGCGCTGGCTGCGTTCGAGCAGGCTGTAAACGAGGTGTCTGCGGCGGACTGGAAAAAGTGTTTTGAAAACTGGTTTAGGCGCATGAATCTTTGTATAGAGGCTGGTGGAAAGTACTTTGAAAAGATTTGATAAAAATATATGTACGTATAGAACAATTTTTTTTAGTTTCGCAAAACTTTCTGAGTGTCCCACGTATAGTAGTATGTAACTCATCTCAGAACCGGTTCAAATATTCAGCTCAATAAACTTGAGCTGTTGAACTGCAGCTCAATGACAAAATCCGCATCTCACGGCTCACAAAATAGTACAGTATAGTAATAGTATTTGAGCGACATCGTTCGTTGCACGAGAGATAAAAGATAATTAATTCATAATTCATAATCTTTATTGACATATTACTTTGTACATTTTATAGAATTCCCTGACTCCTGCGCTAGTATAATTACTGTATTACAAGAGCCAGTTTTTTCCCCTTCAAAATAAGTTACAGGATTATGCCATTAATATGATTGCAACAAAATAAAAATAAAGATGTCCATATCAATAAAAACTTGTTTGAACCGGTGAGCGGGAGCGGCGACAGATGCAGATGCGAGTCGCAGAGTGAGCGAGCGAGCGCAACTCAAATATATCGAACGCTCTATAAGCTCAGCGACTCGCATCACAGATCATAACTCGAAGTAGACATAGGTACAAATTGAGCTGATCTGTGAGCCGGTTCACAGCTCCGGTTCAAACACGTGACTCGTGAACTGAGCTTCAGCTCACACAGTTTTGTTGAGTAACCCATGTCTAGTATGCCTACTATCCTTTGACAAACTATCTCTATGTAGTCTGTGGAACAAACTGAAAATCAATCAAACTCCACAAACGGTATGTGTGTGTTCTTTTATTAACGGATCTGGCGGAAACGGCATGTATATTATCGCCCTCATCATCATCATCATCATCATCATCATCATTTCAGCCGAAAGACGTCCACTGCTGGACATAGGCCTCCCCCAAGCATCGCCACAACGACCGGTGCTGCGCCTTCCGCATCCAGCGGATTCCCGCGACCTTCACCAGGTCGTCGGTCCACCTTGCGGGGGCCTACCCACGCTGCGCCTTCCAGTACGCGGTCGCCACTCCAGAAGTTTATCGCTCTAAATTTTTGGCATTTGTATTTAACTCTCGCTCACAGTACGGTTTTGAGTAGCAAAAGGCACACAGATCAATATTATAGAAGTGCCGCCATTTTCGATCCGATTCATTATCTACGCTAGTAGTACTAACGTTTCATTATTTTAATAAGCACCCGAGAGATTGTGTAGTGTCATGGATTGCGAAATAGCCGGTTTGGACGACACTGCCCTGGAGCAGACAATGAAGTCCAAACGATAGAAGATGTTCTGGAAGACATAACTATAATACGCACGTACAAGAGTACACATTTTATATGGCACACCGATGTACCTGCGAAGGTGACACAATTTAAATACGCTGGAAATTGGTTAATCAATCAGAAAACACGGTTGCTGCGCGCCAAAAGTCTCAGCCGCTGCCGCTAGAGTACGAAAGCGTGTGAGCGAAATAGAAAAAAAACCGGCCAAGAGCATGTCGGGCCATGCTCAGTATTATAGGGTTCCTTAAGTAGGTGTTACAAACAAATCAAATCGAATATTAATCATGGCTATTTTAGTTTTTGCAATAGACGGCAGCATTGGCGACTCAGAGATAGATAATGAGAGAGATAGTATAATAATCAAATTATACTCGAAATAATTTTAAAAGAGAGTTTTTACAAAGGTCTATCAATGTGGAAGATTATAAGTTTCTACGTTGCATAGTTTAGAAATGGCTGGGGGGGGGGGACACATTGCAAGCCACTTTGGCGGGCTATATTTCGCAGATGGTACGCACGGCTACACATCAAGCTGTACATTTCCAGTATAAGCTGATCTCGCATTGTACGGAAAGCCTATACAATGCGAGGTCAGCATAAACTGGAAACGTACAGCTTGATGTGTAGCCGTGTGTACACCTGATAAAAAAGTGATGTATGAAACATTGCCGTCATTTTAGTAGACCTATTCAGTGATACCCCACACGAGGGGGTGCAGCGAAAACAAATTTTTCATCCCCATTTCACATGTATGGGCGCCACCCCTAAAATACGTGAACACGATTTTTTTATTCCTTTAAAATTGAGATCTATATCTAGACTATTTTTTAGCAAAATTTAATTTACTTATGTTTATAACTGTAGAAGTTATTAAGCTGTAAAGGATTAGGCCGGACGGACGGACATGACAAAACTATAAGGGTTCCTTGTAGGACTACGGAACCCTAAAAACGTCACGGCAATCAATATAAACACCTTATGGGCATTGCATAAGGTTGATTATATTTTTTTAATGTTTCGTGTGTTTTCGTCTTGTATTTATTAGTGGTTATTCACTGGAAAGATATCTGACTGTACATTTCAAACGCGCACTATCTCATCTGTTTTCGATGATGTGTGTAGTCTGGCAACCCGCACTAGGCCAGCGTGGTGAACTAAGGCCTTAACCTTCTCATACAGAGAAGGGGCCAGTGCCCAGCATTGGAAAAATAATGGACTACTTCTGTTGTATGTTTGTTATAATATGTATCGTACAACACACGACTTAAAGCTCTACTTTAAATGAAAAGTTATTTGATGTGTCGGAGCATTGAGGTTACAATGAGTGAAGACCATATCATCAACTCAAGTCAGCCTATCGCAGTCCATTGCTGGATATAGGCCTCTCCCAAGTTGCGCCACAACACTCGGTCCACCTGTCCTACGCTGCGTTTGCCGATTCGCGGTCTCCACTCAAGGACTCGTCTGCTCCAGCGGCCATCGGTCCTTCGACAGACATGGCCAGCCCACTGCCACTTTAGCTTACTGATCCTACAAGCTATGTTGGTCACTCCGTTTCTCCGGATAATCTCGTTACGGATTTTATCCTTCAAAGAAACTCCAAGCATAGCTCGCTGAGCAACTTTGAATTTATGGACTAGCCCAACTGTCAGTGTCCACGTCTCGGCACTGTATGTTATGACAGGCAGGACGCACTGGTTGAAGACCTTTGTCTTGAAACTTTGCGGTATAGGCGACGAGAAGACAGCGAAGTTTGCCAAAACACTTACCAAAGACACTTGTCAAATTCAATAATGTTTTGTATTTTCAGATAACGTTCGCGCCAAAACTACGGACCTTCGAAATGGATATAATGGAAGAGATGGGCATCAAAGAGGACAGGGTCCCCGCCAAATCGTTCTGGTATTAGACAATGTAGAATAATAAAATTGTGATCATTGTAAATTAATTATAATTTTTATTGCGAAAGCGTTTTATTGATGACTTTTCTTTAATTCCCTTAACTCTATCTCTTTCTGCGAGCCTTTTCTCAATTATCTTGGGGTCGGCTTCCAGTCTCACCAGATCCGGCTGAACATCAGTATTTTACACGGAGCTACTGCCATCAGACCCCCGAAACCCAGTTACCATTGTGTGATCCACCATTTGAAACCGTGCAATTAGAGCCTAAAATTTCACAAGTGCCTGTTGGTAGATGTTTCCTGCCATCTATGCGTGTATTATAGTTGGTAAATTTAGCATTATAATGGAACGGTCAAAAAATATTAATTTTAAGGACCACCCGTGGACATCCTTAGACCTAGACCAGTTGTCAGACTTTCGGGCTTCTGATTGCCCCATCTTATATAAGACTACCTCTGTGGTCTAGTGGTTCGAGTGTCGGACTGCTGATCATGAGGTCGTGGATTCGATTCCCACAGGACACAAATATTTGTGTGATGAACATGAGTGTTTGTGTTGGTCTGAGTGTTTCTTATGTATTATAAATAGGTATTTACAAAAAAAAAAGTATATAAGTATTATTTCCATTGTCTAGTACCCATACCACAAGCTTTGCTTAGTTTGGGACTAGATGGTGCTGTGTAAAAATGTCCCGAAGATATTTATATTATTTATTTATTTATGGTAACCGGAACGTGCTCTCAGAGGCACGGAGGGGTCTCAATGTAACTAAACGGTCACCCATCCAACGACTGACCGCGGTTAGCGCAGCTTCGCCTCAACAGATCTTGTTTTCCACGTAGTTTTTACTTAGCCAGCACCCTACTTTTCCATAAAATTTTTATTTATTTATTGATAACAATAATTTCTTATTATGCAATTCTTTATTGCCGCATAGAACTGCAAAATGCAAGAGGCCGCCCCGTTGATAAAGAGCGGAGATAAAGACATTCTGCAAAGTATTTGTACCTACTATTTGATAGCGATGACTTTGGAAGGTTATCACCGGATTATTTCGGTTTTAAATAAGAGGTTTATCACCAAGTGCCCTGCAAACTATCATTTGGCTTAGGAACACATTGTTTCACGATACCTCTTAAGGGGTCATTGCACTAATCAGTATGAACAACTTTTACTATGGGACTAACCCTGAAATCGCGAAAAAAAAACAGCTGTTCCCTACATTTGTGTTCACATAAATCGACCTAGTGAAAGTTGTTCATACCTACTTGTTGCGGACGCAAGCCTTTTGTTAACAATGGCGGTTCTAGGGGTGGGGGGGGTGTCGTAGGGTCATGCCCCCCCCCCCAAATCGTACACGTCAAATTGACAAATCTCCTAAAAATAGATTTACAAAAATAAATTAAAAGTAAACAATGAAATCAAAACTAGGTAAGTACAGTCGACTGCATGACAGTGGTAACAGTTTAATTGGAAACCGCCCTTACTGCTTACGAAATAAAGATGCTGCTAATGTCAAAGTGTTGCCACCGACGTGCGGTTGACTGTACTACCTACTTACTCAAACACGACATCTACTCGTACGTCAAAAAATACCTAACATTATTTTAAGGTTTTGTTTATGTACTGAAGTTCAACTTACAGCATAGGTATTATTTTGCTCAAAATAAAGTATGAATGATTTTGAGTATTCTATAATTCATCAGCAGAATAACCGACTCATTTTCTGACTGACTTATTTGATTATAATTATATTATGGCCTGATAATTCCAAATTAGTATCACCCTATTAATTCTACCCTTATTCTGGTTTTCAGAAGTGCAGGTTTCCTTTGGCGTTGTCCTAATACAACGTGACTACGCGACAATCACAAATGCCCACGAATTTTATACGAGCCCGTGATCAAACATATTTGGAAATTGTAGGCATTGCGATATTCTGTTTCTCGAAAACAAGGTCATTTTTAGGTTACCGGTATTAAAACGGTAACCTAAATAGAGGTAACATGTTTTTTTTCCTTGGTTACCCAGATAGCGGTAACCTCTACCTTAAAAATTACCAAAAATCTTCGATACCTGTACCGTAATTTATAGCGGTTTTCGGTCCCTGACTAAGACTAAGACTGGGACTGGGACTGGAGTGGACTGGATTGGACTGGATCGGGCTGGATCGGACTGGATCGGACTGAATCGGACTGGATCGGGCTGGATCGGACTGGATCGGACTGGACAGGACTTTGCCCGTGGCTTCACTCCGTGGTTCTTCAATTCATCCTACAGGAATCGTTTTCTTTTTTCATAAAATACATAACTGTTTACAAGTCTAAACACAAAAAAAAAACAAAATAGGTCCCGTAGTTTTTGCGTGATGCTTGAATAAACAAACAAACAGACATTTACAGTTTTGTAATAGTTACCGGAAAACATCTAATTATTAACAGGATCCGTCACGGGGGGATACCAGTCTCTAACGCGAGCGGAGCCGCGGGTAAAAGCTAGTAACTATTATAAAATTGTAAACGTCTGTTTGTTTGTTTGTTTGTTCCAGCATCACGCTAAAACTACTGGACCGATTTTGATGTTTTTTTTTTGTTTGAAAGCTGATGATCTGACTTAAAAACTGGTATGGGTTTTGAGAAAGAAAGAAAGAAAGAAAAAAAGAAAAAAATTAATTCGTGGGTTGCGTACTCACCCGACAGATCGAAGCTTCTATGCATTTGCACGAGCGGATAGTAATGTACGATGGAGTGGAGTGGAGTGGAGTGGACAGGGGATGGGACTGGGGACGGGACTGGGGACGGGTCAGTGGACGGGACAGGGGACGGAACATGGGACGGGAAACGGGACAGGACATGAGACGGGACATGGGACAGGACAGTGGGACGGCACATGGGACTGGACATAGGATGGGACATGGGACATGGGACAGGACGATAGTGATATAGTGAGATAGTGGGACAGTGGGCCGTGGGATAGTGACAGGATTTTCAGCCGAAACCGAAACCGTAACCGAACCTTCGGTCTTAGTCCCAGTTTCGGCCGAAACCGAGACTACTAATCTCACATCTCACCATCATCATCATCATCATCATTATCATCATCATTTCAGCCGAAAGACGTCCACTGCTGAACATAGGCCTCCCCCAAGCATCGCCACAACGACCGGTCCTGCGCCACCATACCCGAAATAATTTGAAAAAAATATTATACAGGAGGGGTAAAATTTCTCGCGCACGCTTTGTCTACTTAGGGATCTATTGGCTAGTTACAAAATGCGGAGAGGGCAGAAATAGGAATAAATAAGTACTTAAAACGAAAATCAAGTACTGAACTTAAGTATCAACCAGTCATGCTATATATTTTTCGCTACTTTATCATGTTATTGCGTAAAATAACTAGTTTAAACTAAAATATAATTTATTATTATTGCGATAAGTGACGATAACACACTCGGTGGGGGCTAAAAAGACGTAATAAATAGTATCCACTGTACAAAACATGTTTTTCATCATCTATGAATACACACAGGCTTTCGTATTGGTTGTGGTTGACGTATTAAATATTAAGATTATTATCATCAAATTATTATTAGATCATAAACATCGACTGCTGGATAAGAGACTCCAAATGAAGATACAGTCCACATACCTTCGGCCAAAATCAATATTCAATCTATCCACGATTTGCCCTACTAGAGATAGGATTTTGACATAAGCTTCATACAAAATATGTCAAATTTCTATCTCTAGTAGGGTAAATCGCGGATAGATTGGATATTAATTTTGTCAGGGAATATACCTATCTACCAGCCGTCATTATTTATAGCCAAAATTAAATCAAAATCAAATCAAATCATTTATTCGCCACAAGATGATATTACAATTTATTACAAGTCCGTCATATCTTGCCTTTTTGTAGGCATGCGAAAAATATGTTAGTCTACCCTCGGACGAATAAAAATTGTCCATGAGTCTACCCTTCAGGCCACCAGGCCACGGCATCAAGTATGAAACATGGTAAAATCGTGGTATAAAATCAAAAATAAACATCTTATTATACCATGGGTAAAATTACATAGATCGGACTAACTTACCAAGTGACGTCCGATCCTCGATTATGTGAAGCAGTCTCGTTTCCATATGTACTAGTAGTAGGCACTAATTTGCTTACGATGCACACTTTTTAAAGATGAAAAATTGGATTACAATTTTATAATCTGAAATGAAACCAAACGCAACCTGACGCGCTCTGTGGAGCTGTCACCCAGAACTGTCATTTACTTCAAAGTCACACAGGTAGACACAACTTTCATAAGGGATATTGAATCTAGGATACACTGGGTCGGGTCGGGAATTGGATGGAAACGAGACTGCTTCACATAATCGAGGATCGGACGTCACTTGGTAAGTTAGTCCGATCTATGTAATTATGTGAAGCAGTCTCGTTTCCATATGTACTAGTAGATGTTTAAAGAAGAAAGTTGTGTAGTATTAGTTTAGATTAGATACCTAATCTAAACTAACCAATCACGCAATTGGTATCAAAAAGGAAATCAGAATAATCACATACAACATGATACGATGGTAACAATGTCGGTCTTATTTTCTATACTTAGTTACTTGGGTAATAAAAGTAGATGTAGCTATCTTTATATAAAGCAAAATCATAAGTTCACAAGTCAAGTAAAGTCCTTGTGTATGTGTGTTTAATAACAATTACCTTAAACACAATAAACAATTAAAGGAAAAGTAGATTTGTTGAGGCATGCAGGTCTGTAGAGATGTATGGCTATGATTCGTACAGATATCTTTTATTTTAACTATCTCTGTCTGTATTCAAACTATGAAATCTTGCTATTCAAATTGATCGAAGATTCAAAAGAATAGAATAAGATCATGAGATTAGGTAGGTACACATATGTATAGACAATGTGGATTTTTATTATTGATTTACTTATCATTACATTATTATTAGGCCTATGTCCAGTAGTGGACGTCTTTCGGCTGAAATGATGATGATGATGATGATGATGACATTATTATTATATAACATTATTTGCCTCAAATAGGTGCTTATATTATGTAGGTATAAGGATTTTTGTATTGATTGAGTAAAACAAAAGTCAAGAAGTCCATTTCCTTCTTGGTTTCTATAAGAATTCTGACTGCAAAAATATCACAGTTAAATTAAGTATTCGTTTTTACTGTAAAACACCTTTAACTGAGGAGTATCATTATTTGACCCAATTGTGTAAACAAAATAATTGGTTTAAATAATTCATCCAATAAATAATTTCCTACTCTATCTCATTCAACTGAGCCACTTGTTAATTAAAATCTTCAAAGGAAGATTTATTTTACCCATTTCGATTTTTTATACACAATTATTCTGCACATCCCTAATGAGCAGTCACTTTTACAACCTAGTAACAGTAGGTGCCTAGTGGTGTCAACTATTTAGTATATCATAATGGTGTACCTACTTCAAGGAAGATTTTTATTTTTATTTTGTGTTATAATCTTATAATGTAGGTATTGCGTTAACCGCATTCTACAGTTTATACTAAGGATTATAATTAGAGAGCATAACGAAAGCAAACAATTTTGCTGCTCCCTAATTTGTATAATATAATAATTTTGAGCGATGAAAATGTAACTTAATATGTAAAGTTGAGGTCGCATTGATGGAAATCTATCCAAAAAACATCATCAATATTATTAAGGATTGATCCTCTAACTAAAATATCTTTAGTAAATAATTAAATATTGATTCAGATCGGCCATTTTTAAAGATAAAATTAAATATTTCTGGTCCTATTATTATTATTATAGGTACACACTGACTCCAATTATGGATCTGAGCAGGCAGCATTTTTATAACAGCACCTTAGTTCAGTTTGATAAGTAAGCTAGCATGCAACCATTGCTGCTTAAGTAAAGGTCTTGTACAAGGGAAGTTGAGTCCTGATGGGGGATAAAACCAATTTGTGGAGTCATAACTAGTTCTATCAAACTTATTTGTGTACTATCGTGTATTAAAAAACCATGGTACCATCCATGGTTTAGCGGCCACCAAAATACCCCAACAATGCCCCCCCCCCACCTTTTTTGATCCTACTTAGAAGGCCAAATGGAGGAAAGAATGTCTCATCCTATTTTAAAGGGGAGGCACCTATGTATTTCAGGATATCAAAACATATGATATTGATATTACCTACAATGTATTACTTATCATTAGGAACTTAGAACAGCTATATACAGAAACCATGTCCATGCGCACAATTTGATGCATGGGCAGGCACAAATGGCTCCATTCCGTACAGCTTAAGCACGCCCATGTGCGTGTCGGTGAACATTTGACGTGCCGCTTGCGAGCACTTATCGATTGTTTTTGTGCTTCAACTTTGAGCGGAAATTTGGATGAAACTATCACTCTGTGTCTTATTACTCTAAGATTAGGAATAATTTTATTAGCTTTTCCAAATTTGTCATAAATTTCGCATAACACCTGCAGCGAATTATTTAGCATGGGTAGGTAGGTAGTTTAATTTAACAGTACCATCTGTAAATTTTCTGTATAATACAACAAAATTTTGTGTAATAGTTGTGTTTTTCCCGTGATTCAGGAACCTTCCATAATTGAAGCAACACTATGTAGGTAGTGGTAAACGTTGAACTAAAACAAACAACTAAGGATTATTGCATTTCCACGCGATTCAGGAACCCTCCGTGATTGAAGCAACACCATCTAGTGATAACCGCTGAACTAAAACAACCAACAAATTGACTCGATTGGTGAAAAAACCACCAAGCTGTGTTCATTGGTTCTTCTTTTATGTGAAATGTGAAAGACTGGATTCTCTACTGCCTGTTATCAAGAGAATCTCACATTATAATTTGCTAGGTACCTACTAAAGTTGGATGCAAAAATAATAATAATTAAATCCAGTAATACAATCATTAGGTAGTTGAATAGCTTTTCATGTATTTCTAGATTCATGAAACTGATATTTTATCTTTTCTTAGATCTTTAAGACACTATAAGGTATCCTTAGCTTTCAGTGGTGTAGTACACAATATCTTTCAGTATAAAATGCACAATAAGTAGGTATGAATACCTGCATTTACTTGATGTCCTTTATGATTCCATCCACTTTAGATGGACGGAAACACTAGATAATGAACTAGTGTTCCACAGGTCAACATGTTTCTAAGTTTAGAACAGGAATATATTATTAATATCCTATCATATTTAGGATTAGTACTAATACAATACATACTAATTGGGAAGATATTCTAATCATCTGGTTTGTACCTGTAACATAGGTGGCCCATAGCGGCCAATTGGATTTGTTTGTAATATTTCTTCCATTTAAATAAAGGATGTCTCATGAAAGATTTCTCCATTTGTATATAACAATATGCTATTGTTATCTAAGATCTTATTAGTATCTTCAGGTATTGCCTCAACCTCAAGTGAACTAATTCAGATATGTCTTCCACTGAAAGTGATAGATGTTCAGATGTTTCATGAATATAGACTGGCTCATTGGCCAATAGGCTCGCCCCCTATTACATGGGACTACAACATAACTAGCGAAATGTGGGTGTACTATACACCTCTGCCTACCCCTTCGGGGAAATACAGGCGTGATGTTATGTTTGTATGTCATTGGCCATGTTCAACACTACACTTATGTAAAGTGAAATCCTCTACATGTAAAAGGTGTTTTGCTGTAAAGTAATATTCATTAACTTATTACAACAGACTATCATTTGTGTCTTACTCACCTGAGGAAAACGGCCTGAGTTAGGCTTGATTTTATTACAAATTAATGTGTAGGTATCACTGCTCTTAGACTGTGACATATGAACAAAGTTGAACTTTTGCTGGAGCTCCCGCTGTGCTGAGAATATAAATGTTATGAAGGCTGCAGCTGACATTTCATGAAAGCTCGAGGACCCATAAAGCAGTCTTTTCCGCCCCTCCTATTAACATCCTGTTCAAGGAACATGGGGAACATGCACATGTTATGGCCATGGCTAACCTCTCGTGAAAGCTCAAGGATGCATGGAATCTATTCTCTCCATTGGCTGACCTCCCGTGAAAGCTCTTGGAGTAATGGGAACATGTATGTATCATCGCCACGGCTAACCTCTCGTGATAGCTCAAGGGCGCATAGTGAATCTCTATTCTCTCCTTTGGCTGACCTCTCGTGGAAGCTCTTGGAGTATAGGGGAAATGTATGTATCATGGCCACGGCTAACCTCTCGTGATAGCTCAAGGGCGCATAGTGAATCTCTATTCTCTCCTTTGGCTGACCTCTCGTGGAAGCTCTTGGAGTAAAGGGAAAATGTATGTATCATGGCCACGGCTAACCTCTCGTGATAGCTCAAGGGCGCATAGTGAATCTCTATTCACTCCTTTGGCTGTCCTCTCGTGGAAGCTCTCGGAGTAAAGAGAACATGTAGGATGTATCACAGCCACGGCTAACCTCTCGTGAGAGCTCAAGGGCGCATAGTTAATCTGTATTGTCTCACTCACTCAAATAAAGTCACGAGAATCACTCAAATAACTGCTACTTATTTTACCAACAAGTTCGAACTTGCTTGATGAATTTACCAATTTCTTGATTAATCGCTACTAGCTGAGCTTAAGACATAAGCGCACAGTATTATTTTGTTACGTATTAACGTATTCACTACCACTACACAGGTAATCATGTTTATAATGATTGAAATTGTTATCACTCACTCCCAAGCATCCCTGACGCCGACGCCGCCGCGCCGGTCTCTTCTCTGTTCTTTAATACTGTGTTTTGTATCGATTTTGATTTTCCTTACACATATCACTACGAGTATGTGATTATATATAATATTTACACCTAATAAGTACACTTAAACACTATTATGTTAGTATTTAGAAAATAACGTGCATGCGCATCGCGCACAAAAAAGTACAATGACAGTTCTGGGTGACAGCTCCACAGAGCGCGTCAGGTTGCGTTTGGTTTCATTTCAGATTATAAAATTGTAATCCAATTTTTCATCTTTAAAAAGTGTGCATCGTAAGCAAATTAGTGCCTACTACTAGTACATATGGAAACGAGACTGCTTCACATAATAACAGTTCATAATTCATAATTCCAAAATCTCGTCGCCTAGCAACTTCAATATTTTTCTCAACAACAATTTTTAGGGTTCCGCACCTGAAGGGAGCCAAACGAGACCCTATTACTCTCGCTACGCTGTCCATCCGTCCGTCTGTCTGTCAAAGGGATGTATCTTTGTAACGGTATGAGATAACTAGTTGAAATTTTTACAGATCAGATTTTCGGTCTTTCGGTTGTTACTATGGTGTATATCACGACAAATACTAAAAACTATAAAAAAACTAAAATCAAAGGGGGTCCCCATACACGAAATCTCAAAAAACATGCATTTTTTTCATCGTTTTTGATCCTGCTCTATCTTCAAAACGGTAATACATACCAACGTCAAACTTGGTCAGATTATAGTGCATACTATGTAGTTTAGCAACAAATACTAAAAATAGGGCAAACATAGACATATGTGGTCGTACCTACGTAAGAAAGAGATGCAAAAATTCACATTTCGCGCGCGATCTTTGGTCTTTTGATAAACTCTCGTAAATTAAATCTAAATCTAATAAATATATGGGGTATAAACACTGGCCGATGACCACTGGAGCAGACGAGTCCTTGAGTGGAGACCGCGAATCGGCAAACGCAGCGTAGGGCGCCCCCCCGCCAGGTGGACCGACGACCTGATAAACGTGGCTGGGGGGGACTGGATGCGGAAGGCAGAGGACCGAGTGTTGTGGCGCAACTTGGGAGAGGCCTATGTCCAGCAGTGGACTGCGATAGGCTGAGTTGATGATGATGATATGGGGTATCAGGTCGATAGGTTGTACGGAACCCTTACTGCGTGAGTCCGACTCACACTTTGCCGGTTTTTTTTTATATCAAATGGGCTTGCGTTTGACAGCCACTTAACCTGATGGTGTGGCGATGGTGCGGTCGACGATGAATACGATGATACACGATTTTGATAATAAATCCTTCATGACTTCCGATTTCGATGTAAACTAGAGTGTTTAGTTGCATCGCAGGACCAAATAAAACCAATAATTGAAAAAAATACCTATATGTAGCTTCAGACTATGGGCATTTACCATATCATAAAGTTTCATTGAAATCTGTTCAGTAGATTTTGCGTGATTGGGGAACAAACATGTTTAGCTGGCTAAGGTTGGTATGCCACTCGTCTTTCTTTGTCCAATGTGACTTTAATCAATGAAATTGGATGACTTTCATCGAATGTTGTATGTAAAAAAACGCTTGATCAAATAAATTGAATTGGACCAAGAAATTGGACAATAGTTATTTGTGCAAGAGAGCACAGTCGTTTTTTGCTGCGAGTGCTGATTTTGAATCCTGAGTGTGGCGAGGGATTCAAAGGCACGAGATGCAAAAAACTTTGCTCTCGTGTAACACATATAACTTTTCACTTCAGCAGCGAGAACACTTTAGGAGATAAAATAATAAACAAGAATAGATTAAAATAACTATTTATTGTGAATAAAAATAATTAACATTGTAGGTAGTTAAAAGTATTATGCTTATGCCCAACTGACATTATTTTTAGAAAAGATACGAGTTTTGCGTATGTTTCAAGTTTCAATATGCACGTTATGTTTTGTTTTTAAAGTAGCTTTCAACATTGAGTAAATACTCCATATTGTAGATGATCGCCTCGTCTGTGATAAATCTAAAAAATAAGATAGCAACACCGTCTCCGTAAAACTGCTTGCGATAGGTTGGCGGGAAAATTCGGAAAGATCGTGTTGTGGATTTTGTATTATTTTCCTAAATTTGTGTTTCTTCGAGTGTTAATGTGTAATAATGGTGGATTATTAAATATTAAGTGCTCGTTAACGTGTACAAGTGTGGATAAATGGTACAAAGTTGAAAAACATGACTTTCGTATTATCTCATCATCCCCTATAAACCTAGTAAAGTTTCCATCACTTTACTAGGATATAAGTACAATGTTAATATGTTCAATGATTTCGACTGAAGGACATGTATCCATGGTCATGAATAAATTAAAAAAAAAAAAAAAAAAAAAACTGCTTGCGCCCTTTGTAAGTCTCCATTCATTGAAGACTTGGTATGCTTTCCGATTTCAGATATTTCTCGCGAGACTTCTCAGGTAGGAAACTTAATTCAGCACTAATAACTTGTTGTTTTAACTCTTCCGGTGTACTGTTCTCGTCGCTAGTTTCACTCATATTTTACGATTATTTTAATAATTTTTAACTTGGTTAACTCTTTACGCCAGCCACGAAATTTTATCCCCGCTCTTTTATTTAAATTAAGGCGTGTTCGGAAATAGCACCCATGATATTTTATTATTCAAAATATATTACGTAACATTATTGTAACTAGAAATAAATATTTACAGGTTAAATATCAGTTTTATTTGCAGTAAATACTTATTTTCGTTTAAATACAACAATAAGTTAAAAATTCAATAAATTACATTAAAAGACATAATTATCTTTTTGCAAAATTTCTTTAGTTAGTACGAAATTCCGAACGTTTGTCTTTGAGGTCCAATTCAAAATCGGAACTTCGAAAGGGCTGGTCTTTGTCTCTCTCTTTCTAATGGCGGGAAAGAGATAGAGTGTTAATGTTTCGAATTGTATCATTAACCCAAGGCTGAATAAGATATTCGCGGTTTTAAAAAAAAAAAAAAAAAAGTTACTTGGTTGAGACCAAAATCGCATTTTGCTCACTGATTTCAGGCAGCAAAACCTACATGTTTGAGCTACTGAAGTGAAAATAAATTTGACCAGTGGCATACCACTCTAACAGACACAAAGTTTAGATATAGAATAGAATAAATATAGAAGATAGATAGAAGATGTATATAAGATATAGATATAGAAGAAGATATATAGATATAGGTAGATCTCACATATCTCACAATTAATACACAACGTGTTATTGAAATAACTGAAAACCTCATAAAGGGTTATTGTACTCATCAGTATGAACAACTTTTACTATTCAGCTATGGGACTAATCATATGGGACCAGCCCTGAAATCGTGAAAAAAACAGCAGTTTCCTACATTTTGTCGATTTATGTGAACACAAATGTAGGGCTAACTAATTCTCTGCCTGGAATTTGTAATCAAAACTACATGCAATATCAGTTGTCATTTTCAGTTGACATCGACCTTGCCCTTGTCCTATTTTTCAGCTATGTTGTGACGAAATGTTGTATGTCATAATCCTGATAATAATCCAACCTATTCCAATAGTCTGATATGAATATATTGTGATAAAAATACATGATCACTCCTGCAGAACGTGGGGTGTTATCAAATGGATTGCATTTATTATTACATTCGTAGAAATATGGACTTTATTTCAAGACTCATATGGTTGGTTTACCTACCTATGCAAAGTTTCTGTTTCCTCCTTGTAAGTAATGTTGAGGCTATAGAATTTTAGCTTTTATATTAATAGTGTTACGCGTTGTTTTGTTATAACGATGGGAAAGTGTTTTATCATGCATTGCCCTCGTCTATGGATGAATATTTTGTTATTGTAATAAAATTATTACACATATTTATTAAAGTTAAATAAAGATATATACTTATTTACCAAGTTTTTTTAACTTTTTTAACAAATGAAGAACGAAAATAATTGTGAAAACTCAGGGCCGTACTCAGGTCAGCGCGGGTGCATGCGCTCAAGGGCGAGACGGAAAGAAAGGGCGCTTACATCATTTCCCTTTCAATTTCTTTGTTTTCGATAAACTTCAGAGAGAACAAAGAAATTGTGAATACTGTATGCACAGACGTCAATAATTGAAGCAATTGTTGCTTCCTTAATTATTTTAATCGGTGATGCATTATCTTGTTTTTGAAGGTTATAGTGAGTTAAATGAAATTATTTTCAACATTGCTCGCAGAACGGATGGCCGATGGGGCAGTAAAGTTCTGGAGTGGCGACCGCGTACTGGAAGGCGCAGCGTGGGTAGGCCCCCCACAAGGTGGACCGACGACCTGGTGAAGGTCGCGGGAATGCGCTGGATGCGGAAGGCACAGGACCGGTCGTTGTGGCGATGCTTGGGGGAGGCCTATGTCCAGCAGTGGACGTCTTTCGGCTGAAATGATGATGATGATGATTTTCAATATTACGGTTAACGAGCTGACTCCGGCGCGGCGGCGGCGCGGCGCGGCGGCGGCTACGCTCATCCTTTTACGGATTCTAGGTTTTCCTGTGCGAAGTTTAAAAATTGGCGCAGCCTAGTACGCACAAACATATTTTCGAGTGTGGATTGCAGTGGTATATTCGTTCCTTTGATTGATTAGAGAGCCAAGAACATTAGATTTAGGTCTGATATTTGAACAGGGTACATAGCGTAATACCTTTGGATGTTGAGAACAGAACCGCTTAGGAAATTGGTACCTAATAGTGGCATTTGTTGAATTTATGGGTCCTTAAAAAAAACTTAAAACTAAATATTAATATGTGTGAAATGTGTGGCTCCTAAAATACATACATACATACATATGGATGTTTTTTGTTGTTTTAAAAAAATCAGATTATATGTTGTTTTCGAAAATTAGACACTGATTTGTTTTTATTTATTTATTAACCGACTATAAAATGTATTGTATGCATTATGAAAGAGTTCTCAAAGCGCAAGCGCAGGACCAAGGTCCTGATAGTAGGGATTTCTACCAAATGTGGATGATATCCTGCAGTGCATCGTGTAGTCCGATGAAAGAAAGGAGACGGTGGAATAAGCTTATGGAGCTCTTGCGCACACTCTCCAAAGTACAGTCTGTAGAACACTGACAAACAAGCAACTGTGCTTCTATGGGCTAAGCTTTGTAGCTTAGATTTTACTAGAAGTTTATCACCAATTAGCCTCTCAGCTCTGCGTTGAATCAAGTCAAGAGCGACAAGCTGGTATTTGGCGGAGCCATCCCATAAGTGACTGCAATACTCCATACACGATCGGACTTGAGCTATAAAGTGAAAAGCTGTCCAGGAGTGAAATATCGCTTGACCTTGTTTAGAATGGCCAACTTTTTGGCCGCAGTTTGAGTCTTTGCCTCAGTTGTGGTTCCGAAGTTGAGGTTAGTTGTCACCTCCATGCCATGAAGTTCTAGGTGGTCGGCGATTCTAATAGGTGTACTTTGGAAAGTAGGAGCCCGGTGGAATGGACTCCGTTTTGCGGTGAAAAGACACGCCTTTATTTTAAAGGCGTCAAAATTGACCAGATTGTCATCTCCCCACTGGGAAACGAGATTTAAGATCGAATTAGTCCGCTCAACCATTGCCTCTCGTAGAGAACAGATTTCCCCTTGGTTGGCACCCGCACTGGATAGGTATCTCTCTGTGATAGTACTGGCATCTGCGTAGCCAACAAGACCTAACTGAAGCAGGTATATTTATAGCTCGTACCCAGGATGCACCTGTCTAACAACTGCCGTTCCCTCCAGACGTGTCCAGAAGGACTAGCAGCCGTCAGGCACACGTGGAGGTTTTCTGGCCAGCACCTTCAACTTAGACAAGAAATATTAACCATGCAGACATTAGATTAGATAGATATCAGACACAACAGACATCTTAACTCCTTTAATACGAGATTAAATAAATATATTACAAAATCATTATTACATTATCTGTATCACGCGTACACCACGCTTGTAAGCTATGCTTTGCTTGCATGTAGTTGTGACATCACGAACTGGATCAGGGTGTAGGAAAGCGATTATCTGTCAACCGATGTGTTTGTTGATAGTGTGATTATTTTCGTGATTGCGGTGCGATGTCACGTAGGTATACCACGTGGAATAGTTTATTTATTTATTACTTAATATTTCTTACGAGGTCACTCTTGGAAATAATTTCGATCAAAGATAAGTCTGATTTATAAAGAAAACTGGTCATGTTGTAGCGTACCGGCAAGATTAGTGTTCCGTACCTACCTAACAGAATTCTTCAATCTCGATGTTTTTTTTAGATTTTTATGGGTGATTCTTTTTATTTATTGGAAGACCAACAGCAATTACCTTAAATTATAATAATAATAATGTCTTCCCGGCCGAATTTCGGTCACGGCGGCCAATCTCAATGGAGACTAGCCATTTGCGCGGGACATATTATAGTGCACAAGTGTGTGCGTAAACACAGGTGCACTCTCTATTCACCTAAAACAAAACACAGTGCACCTAGTGCACCTTAAATTGACATTGTATTAGATACATTCTGCCAATAATAGCTAGGTCTTCATGCATAGTGACTGAGTACAATAATACACACACACATATTGTGCACTTATACCTAGTCTATAATTATCCTGTTTTTTATGTTGTGCAATAAAGAGGATTTGTACTGTATTTTATTGTATTGTATACACTAATAAAGAAGAACGAAAGAAATACACTAAACGAATGAAAGAAATCTAAAAATATAGCATCATCTTACCGATTTCTTCTTTTGTTGACAATGGTAAGGATAAGGGAAGACAGCAATGTGAGTAAATGCGACTCCGAACTTACTAACAGAAGGACAAAATAAAACCGCCTGATCTGGGAACCAAACAAGAGATCAATTAGCATCTCTACTTGGTCTGTGAGATCAATGAAGCGGCTACGGCTCTGATATAGAGTGGCAATAGTAGAATGTTCTCTCGCCCAATAATTCACTGAATTACCAACGTCCGCCATATTAATTGAAAAGAATGAACTTTTATTATTGTGCTCGTAGGCGTAAGTATACCACACACTAAAGACCATCAATCAAGATTTACGAGAAACTTGTTCTTCTTGAGACATACATCATATACAACATGTAACAAAAAACCCTTTTGTTCCTGTGAGCTACGCTATCAGAATCGATATTCATACGTAAGGACACATATTCATTTGGAAAAACTCTTCAACAAAAATAATCAAATTAAATATTAAATCATTATTAAAAGTGATTATATCACTTTCAATTTGCAATTAACGCAATTAATAATCGTATACATAATCGGCCAATAGCTGTCTCACAGCTCACAGCAAGGCGTGGGCCGGTGGGCCTCTTCTCAAAATGAGGATTTAGGCTTAATTCCACCGCAGTGGCCTGGTGCAGGTAGGCCTACGATGAAAGAAGCTACTTTTTGTAGTAAGTAGCTTCATTCATCGTAGAGGTAGGCAGATTACACACATAATAGAGAATTTTTTGGAGCTCTCTCAGGTGTACAGGATTCCTCACGATATTTTTCTTTACCGTTAATCTAAAATGGTACCTACTAACTTATTAAATTCTAATCCGTCATAGCAAAATATTCTAGAAATATTCTAGTAACTGCAAAAATGCAGTGTCCTTGTGTCACGTAGCACTGAAGCTGGTAGACCGTGTCTATATTAACGAGAGATAATTACCATAAGTTAATTAAGGTAAATGAAGTCTATGGGAAAATTATATTTAAATCATGTTGATTTAAAAGAGTTATAATAAAACAAAGTTTAACCGGATTAAATTGCGTTTTTTTTTTTATTATTATTTTAAAAGAGTTGTTTGAAGGCAAAGAATAAACTGTAATTAAAAGTCATAAAACCGGCCAAGAGCATGTCGGGCCATGCTTAGTATTATAGGGTTCCTAATTACAAACGAATCAAATCGAATATTAATCATTGCTATTTTAGTTTTTGCAAACAGCGCCACCTAGCGCTGAATTTAAGAAGCTAAATTTTTAAAGTATGTCAAATCAATGTAACACAAAGTTACTTTTTGTGATTAAATAGGTAGTAACTAAAGGAGCATTATTTGCTAAGATCATTTTTCTCTAAGGTCAATGACCTATGAACTAGGACGTCTTAAGTATTTTGCAGTTTTCTCACTATAACTCAAAAATTTATAATCACATTATACTCGAAATAATTTTAAAAGAGAGTTTTTATAAAGGTCTATCAATGTGGAAGATTATAAGTTTCTACGTTGCATAGCTTAGAAATGGCAGGGGGGGGGGGGACACATTGCAAGCCACTTTGGCGGGCTGTATTTCGCAGATGGTATACCTGATAAAAAAGTTGTGTATGAAACATTACCTTCATTTTAGTAGACCTATTGAATGATACCCCAAACGAGGGGGTGCAGCGAAAAAAAAATTTTCATCCCCATTCCACATGTATGGGCGCCACCCCTAAAATACGTTATCAAGATATTTTTATTCTTTTAAAATTGAGATCTATATCTAAACCATTTTTTAACAAAATTTCATTTACTTATGTTTATAACTGCAGAAGTTATTAAGCTGTAAAGGATTAGGACAGACGGACAGACGGACAGACGGACGGACATGACGAAACTATAAGGGTTCCTTGTAGGACTACGGAACCCTAAAAACTGCTACACGCGGCGCCACGGTTCCGCACTATTTGCTAAGCTACGTAGGTAAGTTTTTTTTTTTGTCGAATTCTCTCTCGCAGAGATGGTACCCAAAATAGATACCCTAACTGCTTAAACGGGCGGGTGGCGGAGAATCCCGTCAGGGACTCCATCCGCCGAAATTTTTCCCTAAACCTAACTTATAAACTAAAATCGCGGTTGCAAAACCGCATAAGGGCGTCCCCCAAGGGTGGGCTCGGACCTCGGCTTACTGGGGCATTGCGGGGGGACCCCGCCGCTATGTCCCCCTGGCAGCCGTTGCTGCATCGGGGATACTTTTCTCGAAAGTGGCGGACTTTCGGAATATCGGGTAGGTGACGCGTTTCGCGAATCGATTACCTACCTAATACTAACAAAGTGGCGGTTAAGCCTACTCCTAGGAACTACTCTAGAGCATAGGGTCGGTCTCGCTCTCGCGTGACGAGATTAGGTATCTCCGGTTGCGACACCGTGAGGGCGTCCATAGGGGCGAGCTCGGAGGCCTCGGCTCAGGGTGCAGCTGGGGGACCCCACCACCTGTCCCCCCGGCAGCCGCTGCTGCATCGTGTTGGCTTTCTCGAGAGACGGACTCTCGGCGTCTGTGTGGAGGGCCATCAGACTCTCATCAGGGCTGGATGTAAGCTAAATTGACGATGATCTTTCTTCACTTATTTTTGAAATAGGTATTTGTTGTCTGATATCTAAATTACTGAACGATTGATTTGGCTTATTCTTAACGCGTAATCTAAAGGGGTCATTGCACTCATCATCATGAACAACTTTTACTATGGGTCCAAAATGGCAATCTCGAAAAAAATTATAATTTTGGGATAAGCGGTTATTTCGCGATTTCAGGTTTGGTCCTTTCGTAATGATGAGTACAATGACCCCTCTTCGTTTTCGAAACGACAAAATTTTCAGCGTGTAGAGTAGGTAGAGAATATCTACTTAAATGACTAATAATAAGATATTACCACAGATAATATAATACTATTACATTGGATGTGTATTTATAACACTAATAAAACTGGTTCTTAAAAAAACACTATCAACGACTATGTTACTGACCGTACTCAATACAATAATTGCCCTTTATTTTTTAACTTGATTTTTTTATTTTAAAGCTGAGGAGTCTATTTATACTATTGTGCTCAATTATCATCCTCCGAGCCTTTTTCCCAATTATATTGGGGGTCGGCTTCCAGTCTAGCCAGATGCGGCTGAACATCAGTATTTTACACGGAGCGACTGCCATCAGACCCCCGCAACCCAGTTACTGGGTAATACTGACATTCGCAGGTTAGACCAGTTGTCAGACTTTCAGGCTTCTGACTACCCGTAACGACTGCCATAGATATTCGTATGACAACCGGGACCGACAGCTTAACGTGCTCTCCGAGGCACGGAGGGGTCTCGATGTGTAACGAAACGGTCACCCATCCACAGACTGACCGCGGCAAGTGCAGCATAACCTTGCAGATCGTACAATCCGCGCAGTCGTTGCATCGCTACGAGCCCCTCAACTATTGTGCTCAATATCAATAGAATAATAGATTTGGTTATAGCATACCTATGGCATAGGTAGGTATTGAATGGTGAAATTTACGTTTTTATTATTCCCAGGTGAATGCCACTGCTGACCAATTTAATTTAACACTACCTCTATATGAGTTAACGCACACGTACATAAAATTTTACTTCAATATTTCGAAGAAAAAGAAATGCTATTTTTTTGACAGGGTCGGAGCTAGGTAAATTTTGGGTGCACTATCTTATATGAGTCAGTTCATCCAGTTAAAAATAATCATAAAATCTTGTTTATCATTAAAAACAAAATTAGTGACTAATAGAACAAGCGATTATCGTAAATCAAAATCTTTTATTATCATACTAATTATTATTTCTACTACTTACTTATTACTCACAAAAACATTTATTATGTCACAAAATTAAACAAATGACTAACTTGGAATAAAATTGTGATAAGATTATGATATTTTAGAGTTATAATTATGAATAATCTACTCCTACTGAAATTTGGACGAAAATATTTACGAATATATTTCACGGTCAAATCATTTAGTACCTACCTAAGTAGGTAGGTACCTAAAATGTTCGCTACACGTGAATATCACGAATCACTTTCAATCTTTATCAATTTCTATTCAATGTCATAAATATTATGTACCTACGATTATAATTTTAGGTACCAGCTTACACGAATTACTGAATAAGAGATTCATCAGTCTAAGATTTTAATGGTGGAAGAGAATTTTTTATTTTTAGGGTTCCGGAGCAAGTTAGCCCATGTCTACAATCTTGCTGACTTGTTAATACCGGTATGACCATTTTGAGCATGTGCCAAGTTAGAATCTTCTAGAATGAGCGTTGAATTGAGAAGTAGGAAAGTTATCTCTTGCCCAAGTTCTAACTTAGTTATATCTAAACTTAAAACCAGTTGCTAGTGATAACTGGTGATACCCAATGCTTATTCAAACTTCAAAGATTCAAATTATGATAGACCCAGATCTAAAATCATCTTGGATGGGCCAAGGTAGTAATTTACCCAAAACGTTAACCTCCGTTTCACGGCTCCTAATCTCACTAAAGTTATGAAAATCAGAGAGATTGCAGTTGCAATGACACAATGAACTTCTATTAATATCGTTTGACATTTGAACTCAAAAATGAGTGATAGATATAATCTGTGAGCTTGATAAAGGATAGCAATAATAATACTGCAATCACTGTTCTCTGTATTATGTTTTGTCTTAGTTTTGTGTTGGTTTGAAGGAGTACATTGCTAGGTTCGATAAGTCTACTAGTTCAGTTAACCACATGTCAGTGGTAACAGTTTGACCTTGACAGCGTCCTTATTTCGTATTTAAATTTTTGTAATTTATGTGTTACCACTGGTGTGCGGTCGAGTTTAGGTACATTCCTAAAGCTGTGGTTATTTTAATAAAAGTAGGTATGATAAAGGAGTATGTAATGACGTTTCAGCAACCTGCGTGCATACATATACTCCTCATAGTCACATTAACCAAGAAAACCTGTCATAAATGAAAGATAAGTCATGGATAACTTACATAATTTAGCACCCGAATCTCAGCGTATCTCCAGCGATAACGTGTTTTTAGGGTTCCGTACTCAAAGGCTAACGGGACCCTATTACTCTCGCTACGCTGTCCGTCCGTCTGTCTCTCACAGGGCTGTATCTTTTGAATGGCAATAGATAGCCGGTTGAAATGTTCTCAGAATATGTGTTGCTGTGAGGTGTATCACGACATATACTAAAAAAAAAGTCTTAAACCAAAGACCTATACAATATAACAAAAACCTATACAAGAAACCTCGAAAAACATGCATTTTTTCAACGTTTTTGTTCCTGCTCTATCTTCAAAACGGTAATACATACCAGCGTCAAACTTGGTCTGATTATAGTGCATACTATGTAGTTTAGCAAAAAATACTAAAAATAGGGCAAACATAGATATATGTGGTGGTATCTGCGTAAGAAAGAGATGCAAAAATTCACATTTTGCGCATGCCTTTTGATGAACTCTCGTAAATTAAATCTGTTTCTATGGGGTATCAGGTCGATGGGTGATACGGAACCCTTACTGTGTGAGTTCGACTCACACTTGGCCGGTTTTTTATTTACTGCCCTTTACGCCTTCGTACCCAGCAACCGATGCCTACGGCATAATATTGTCGTTGTAATCAAAAGTATCATGGTACCGGCTACAATCAGATGCAACGTTTTCCGCCCTGGCTGCGTTTCTGAAGCATAACACAAACAGCACAACCGCGTCGGTCGCCAACGTGCAAGGACGAAAGCTGCGTTATAATTTAAAAATAGAATAATTTAATTTATTTTTATTATATTTTAATTTTTTTTATTAAGTCGTGCCAGTGATAAAAAGAACAATGAAGCTTTTAGGTGTTGTGATTGGTTTCATCTGTGTTAATTTTTTGGTGGCCAAAGAGGTGAGTTTTTTTTATAATAATCATTTCAAAATATGAAACTCCATGATGATGATGCATACCTACGATGTTCCATGTTTTCTTGAAAATAAATAAATACTGTAAATAAATAAATAAATGTATTTTTGTAACATGTCCTGCAGTGGACGTCTTTCGGCTGAAATGATGACGATGATATTTTGTAATAAAAGACCGAAGAATTACACTGTGTTTATGTAAATTTAAAGTTGGTATGAGGGTAGGTAGTCAAATTTCATCAATAGGCACCTATCTACTTAAATAGAAATAGCATGCATAGTAAGAAGGTAGGTATTTAGTAATATACAGTAAAGTTATTTTGTTCACGTGTTTATTTTTCATGCATTTCACGAAAATTATGCAAATACCTAACATTATTATTTATTGAACATTTGCATATTTTATTTGACATTGCAGCTGATTAAATATTGTACCTAAGTAGTTTATTGGTCTATGACCTAAGTCAATAAATTTTCATAAAATATTTTATTCCAGTATTTTATTTTATGATCCAATAACATTGAAACTGCCGCAATAAGTTAATTTTTATAGCACATTATTTTGCTATAGATTCTATAGTATAGAACAAAGAAACATACTAAAATGCAATAACTACCTATTCAAAAATAAAATCGGGCAGAACAGAGCTTTATAATAGCACTAGGTACTAAACTCATCAAACAAAGCTCCCTATCATGCGGTCTACGCGTGTTATTGCTCCGTCCCTTTCTCCCGCACGCCTTATCGTTCATTGTTGTTGTTCTTTCTCGCTCCAGAGGAGGAATCTCCCTGCGCCCTAAATTCAAATTTCGAAGCATGGAATGCGTGGACCAGCGTCACGTAGGCTGACCTTTCACATAGAGTTGAGATCCATCATGAATTGGGGACATAAAAAACTATTTTGTACATACCCCCTTGCTGGGTGTATTGTATTGAACACAGAGACGTAATCGGGTGTAAGCGGGTGCATGAATAAATAATCGGGATTATTTATGACAGATTTTCATTTATTTATTGGGGATCGTGACTCGGGTCCCGAGTTCCCGACAAATACACCGTGTTATGAAATAACTGAAAACCTCTTAAGGGGTCATTGTATTCATCAGTATGAACAACTTTTACTAAAAAAGAAAAAGAAATTCACGAAAGTTTAAAAACTTCTAACTTTTACTAACTATGGAACCAACCCCGAAATCAGCTGATCCTTACATTTCTGTTCACATAAATCAACAAAATGTAAGGATCAGCTGATTATTTTTTCGCGATTTCAGGGTTTGTCCCATAGTAAAGGTTGTTCATACTGATGAGTACAATGACCCACGTTGTAAGCGATTACAAAAAATATGACTATTAACATAGTTAGGTATTTATGGTGTGCAGAATTAGACACAAATACCTAGTAATGTTTCCAATATTTTTGATGTTTTTTTAAAGATGACTTCTTACTGTTTACTTACAACTTTCACAAACAACCAATAAAAGCACTAAGTTAAGTTAAGTTTCTCACGATAAAACATTCTTTACCAACGTAACAATACGAACGAACTTTGTTATTTATTAAAACAGATCTTTGTTTCAGACATACAAGGCAGGTGTATTACACCTACAAAACAAAGAAATTATAGCATACACACCTTTTATCCACGAGGCTGGCAAAGCGGTGAGTAATAGCTGTAAAAATATCATGGAGAACTGAGAAAATGTCATTGCATTGTCTGCTATCGGTGCGTTTATAATAAAAACAGAATACAAATACAAATAATTTATTGAACCAAGCACATGTTTACACAAATGATCATCTAGTTATAAGTAAGCTTAAACATAATGTACAAATGTGTCTGCTTCTTAGCATCCGCTGCCGAACTAGGCTGTAAAAGCCTGTGTTTCAGCATACGGCGCCTCCTTTTCGGATTCGGATTTGTGAATACATTTATAACAAAGCCTACGTATAAAAGGACACAATTCTCATCACACAATTCGAATCTTATTTAAGTACATACTTACGAAAAGCTGGATACATACATGTTGAAATTTTAATGGCTTCTTTCCCGAAAAGGGGTCATTGTACTCATCATTATGAACAACTTTTACTATGGGACCAACACTGAAATCACAAAAAAAAAACAGGTGTTCCCTACATTTTGGCGATTTAAGTGAACACAAATGTAGCGACCAACTGATTTTTTTTCGCGATTTCAGGGTTGGTCCCACAGTAAAAGTTGTTCATAATGATGAGTACAATGACCCCTTTTTGGGAAAGAAGCTATTAAAATTTCAGCACACATAGGTAACACCACTGACTGCCTCTTTGGTCCAGTGGTTGCAACCGCGACTGCTAAGCCGTGAGAAGTGAGGTCCTGGGTTCGATTCCCGGGTTGGGCAAAAAGGGTTAAGGATTTGGATTTTTCTGTCAAGATTTCTCAGTAGCAAGCAGCCCGGAGTCAGGAAGTTGGCGGTGCTACACCTTCGTGCCTCGGAGAGCACGTAAAGCCGTCGGTCCTGCGCCTGCTCAGGTCGTGTCGGATTGCCGTCCCATCGGATTATGAGAGTGAGGGAATAGAGAGTGCATCTTCTTGTGCATTATAATATGTCCCGCGCAGATGGCTAATCTCCGTTGAGATTGGCCGCCGTGACCGAAATTCGGCCGGGAGGAATGCTTAGGGAGCGCCTTTAAGTGCAGCAGTTGGCATTTCCAGAGAGTCTGCTTCTCTCTGGCACTCCAATACGCTTAACAGGGATTATCAACATGTTATATGCATTCAAATTCTCTATTTGCACGGATCCAAATGTAGCTCCTTTGGAGAACAACCGGCAAGAAACTCTTTTTTAAATAGGTTATTGTTTATTACATATTACATCAAACTCATTCCGATAACCATGTTTTTTAAACACAAGGCAACGGAAAACAAACTGAGATAACCTACGGCATTCATAATATTCATGACTAATGGTCATTGCCAATAACCTATGATCTCATCATCATTCATCATTTCAGCAGAAGACGTCCACTGCTGGACATATGTTAAAAAACCCAAGCATCGCCACAACGACCGGTCCTGTGCCTTCCGCATCCAGCGGATTCCCACGACCTTTACCAGGTCGTCGGTCCACCTTGTGGGGGGCCTACCCACGCTGTGCCTTCCAGTACGCGGTCGCCACTCCAGAACTTTACTGCCCCATCGGCCATTTGTTCTGCGAGCAATGTGCCCCGCCCACTGCCACTTAAGTTTGGCAATTCTTCGGGCTATGTCGGTTACTCTCGTTCTCTTGCGAATCTCCTCATTTTTTATTAGATCACGCAGGGACACTCCGAGCATAGCCCTCTCCATTGACCTTTGAGTGACTTTGAGCCTTCTTATCAGGGCCACGTTTCAGTGCCGCAAGTAATTACTGGCAACACACACTGGTCAAAGACTTTCGTCTTGAGACACTGCGTTATTTTGACCACACACACTTATGATCTAACTTCTATTATTTGTTTTGTCCTACTGATACTGGAGATAGTTTGACATAAGTTCTATGGGGTTTATGCCAAATTTGTCATAAGTTCTATTGAGCTTATGTCAAAATTCTGATTATACTAGAATCATAATAAAAAACAAAAAAAATGTGCATTAAAAGAGCCACCACGAGTGACGATATTTAATTGATCGTCCGGCGCACCCCGGGCAGTTAGCCACGCTACCAACCTGCTGACTGGCTATTTTTTTTTCCGCGGCATGTGCTATTATCATTATGTAGCTCATGTCGATACGACAGGAGAAGAAGGAGATAAAACAAAAGGCTAGTAGATATGATCACACTCACTGATCTACGTTATTGCATTGTGAATTTGTGTCGATGCCGACTGTCGCTGAAAACCAGCGCTGTGTCTTTGCTCCGTGTATGAGGCACAGCAATATGCTGAGCGGTGGCCGTTTTGCGCGGATGTGACGCATATCTTACCACACTTCTTGGCTCTGTACCTGTATTTGTTCTGTGTTCTTGAATTTTTTGGTAATTTTGTGCGGCACTTTTGAAGCAAATAAATATTTTTTCTTTCTTTTCTTTCTTTCTATATGTAGATAGATGATGGTTATTGCGAATGGCGTAAATGAGTCACACACGTCGAATTGTAAGCTGATTTCATAAAAGTCAGGGGAATCCCTCATCTAGCTTCCCCGAATGACAAAATTACAAAATAAATAACAGTTCCCAACGAAATTCCAATACTTATATATATATATATACACACGTTGGTCTACCCACTGATCGGCGAGATCCTGCAAAAAACTGGCCTTATCAAATTTCAGGAACGACATTCTAAATAATAATAAAATAAATAGCTTATATTTTAACCTTTTCACCGCCAATGACACAATTATAGAAGGTAAACGATTTTCGTGATTTATAACTTTGTACTAATATCCATACAATATTTATCTTCTATAGAAGACGTGGCGCACGGAAACCTTTACGACGCGATGCCTTTATATTCTGAAAAGGCTCGTCGTATCCACAAAACGAATTCCATACGATACAGGAGAGATTCCAGTGCCTATATTTATGAACGCTCACTCTCATGCAGAGATTAATTTCACGCATCACAAACGTGGGAATTCAATTTAGGAGCATTTGTAAATAAACACCACGCGTTGATCAGCTGATAGGTCAGTGACCGTCCTACGCATGACCAAAATACATTTCCTTGCTCCACTGAATGCTAAAAACAGTGATTTATTTTACGACATTCTTTTCTTTTGATGTATAAAAAGTTTATTTTTGCATATTTTGTTCTTACCTGCGTAATTCTAAGCCATAGCCATTCTAGCCATATAAAGTCATACACACATCGATGGTAAAATAACCAGTATAGGCTGAGTCTATAGAAGATGAAAAGAATATAAAACATAAATGATCGTGTGTTGTGGCGCAACTTCGGAGAGGCCTATGTCCAGCAGTGGACTGCGATAGGCTAAGTTGATAGAAAAGAAAAGAAAGAAAGAAAAATTGTTTATTTACTACAGCCAGAGGCACACAATTACAGCAATATACAATGAATACAGTAATATATGACGATTTTCTTCCGTGGCTGAGCCTGTCTTGTATGGATTTATACAACGTGTTATTGAAATAACTTCGCGATTTCAGGGTTGGTCCCATAGTAAAAGTTGTTCATACTGATGAGTAAAATGATCCCTTAAGAGGTTTTCAGTTATTTCAATAACACGTATAGAAAGCCAGTTCCGCTTATAATGGTTTCTTTGTTTCTGTACTATTGAATGCAGTTGCCGACTGCCTCGTTGGTCTAGTGGTCGCAAGCGCGACTGCTGAGCGTGGGGTCCTGGGTTCGATTCCCGGGTCGGGCAAAGTGTTATTGGGTTTTTTCAGTAGGAAATTCTCAGTAGCCCGGTCAATGGCAATAGGCTCGTCCCCTATTACATGGGACTGTAACATAACTGGCTAAATGTGGGTGAACCATTACACCTCTGCCTACCCCTTCGGGGAAATACAGGCGTGATGTTATGTTATGTGTTATGTTTGAATGCAGTTGACTGTACTGAAAATAATATAGGTAATTAAGTACCTACAGTGTGTAATTTTTTTTTTGTCATTTAAGTAACAGTTAAGGTGAATGCTACAGGGTAGCCCGCGAAATTCAAAATTTCTTGCGTTTTTTGCAAATTGTAGCTTTATTTCGCGTTGTATATCGGTCGAATTATGATTCGCGGCAGTAATAACAATATATCTAATGAATAATACTCATAATAAATATTAACCTAGCTCTATAAGCTGTACAAGCTCGACAATATTAATTTACGACCAAATTATCGATTTTCGAGCTTCTAAAGCTTATAGAGCTAGGTTTATATTTTTTATGAGTATTATTCAGTAGATGTATTGTTATTACTACCGCGAACCATATTTTAATTTATATACAACGGAAACTAGAGCTACAATTTGCAAAAAACGCAAGAAATTTTAAATTTCGCGGGCTACCCTGTAGCATTCACCTTAATGGGTAAATGTATGTATTTTTTTCTGTATTTTCTTCTAGGTTTATCATAGAATGAGTGACTGATTAAAATGACTGCAGTTCTAAATATTCTATTTTTTATTTTCAGGGCATCGATATCTTGGTTTTGCCTTCGCAAGAGCCAGCAGGAAATGCAGAAAACTATGATGAGGTACGTTTTAATAATAATTTTTGCATCTACTTTACTATTCATGCACAGAAAATACCGTTTTCAAGTTTTAGTCTTATAAATCAGTTTAGCATAAAGTTTTGTGAATTCCAATTCCATATGGACAACCATTTTGTTCTATGACTTTTTAAGAATTCGAAAGATTTTTTTCTCTACATACAATTTGTGTTGAATAGCTTAATTATGGGAAATCCAAAATGTTGAATTTAATTTTATTAAATATTTATAACTTATGTTTTACAGTCTGTCAGTCTGTAGGTAAGTAAATGGTGAAAATCTCGTCAGTTTTCGTTTGAAACTTACTTTGAACAATAGTGTTATGATAAATCTAGGACAATGGTTATTGAGATCATTAATTTTGAAATTCCAAAATATTTACCGGATTTGTTGATTGTACTGGTTTGTTTACTCGCTCCATCTCCAAAGATGTCTCTTATCTTAGAATTTGTAAATATTTCTTTATTCATCATTCTCCTACCCTTATCCCAATTTATTTGGGGTCACCGCAGCATGTATTTTTCTTCCATACATCTCTATCAGCCGTCATCTCCGTTTTCACTTTCTTTCTATTCATATCATCTTTCACACAATCCATCCATGTTTTCTTCGGTCTGCCTCTTTAACCGACTTCAAAAAAAGAAGGAGGTTATGTATTATGTTCGCGCCCAACACTAGTGCGGCGTTGAGGGGGCACGTGAGGTGCGGGACGGGGTAGCGGGCCGCCCGGTTCGGGAGAACGGGAGCGCCGCCATTGCTCCGTAAACGGCGATAGCGCAAAGTTGGCGCACCTAACCTAACAGTACAAATTCTGTGTTCATTTTATATACAATTCTACTGATTAAAGAGATTTAAACATCAAGCAGTCTACAAAATTTGTACCTATCCCGTACAAAAGTGGCGACCGTGACAGGACACAGAGAAAACTACAGCTACTCAACGCGTCACTAAGTTTGCGGCGTCATCGTGTCTCGTTCCCGTCCGACATTTTTGAATTTTGTCGGGGCGTGGCATCGAGACTTGAGGAGAATTGCTGCTTCTGGAGCCTACCTACTGTGACATCAGCCGGAGGTCTAGCCCACAGGAAGTAAGCCCTATTATAGTCCTTTTACCTATATTTATCCTTCTCTATACCTATTACTGTCGTAACTACCTAACCCACGCCGACTATCCTTTGTTCGTTTTATTTGTGTGTGGCGGACTTGTGTTCATCGAGTGTTAGGTGTATTCAATCTTGATTCTGGCACGGCAAGCACTAACTTGTTTTCTTCACTGGCTTGCACAGACAACCAAAGCTTACGCTCACACCGAAAAAGGTTTTGAAATTGTTTTGCCGACTATTTCAGCCTACCACTAACCGGGTACGGCGCGCTTCTCGGCTCCATCGCCCGCTCTATCGCACCGCTAACATTGCTGCCTGCGCGGCCTCGCGTGCTTGCTGGCCTAGCTGCGTGCTCGGTGCGACTCATCGCGTCGTGCATCTGCACCAGCGCGAGCGACTGGACCTGAGCGTCTCATCGGCCAAAATCGGGTGTGCATTATTTTATTGCTTATTTCATTGTTCTTTGCCTAGTGTGTGCCATCAGTAATTAAATACAAAATGCCTGACTCCGCTCATAAAACTGAACTGTCTGGTCTGATTAGACAACGTGGTGTCATAAAAGGCCGACTTACAAAATTCTCGGAATTCATAAACAATACTAGCGTTTTAAAAGAAATTCCGTCGGTTAAGTATAAATAATTAGAGTTAAAATTAAATACCTTTGAATTACTTTTCAAGGAATTTGAATCCATTCAAGACAAAATAGATTTACTACACTCAGACCTTCAAGAACAAATTAACGAAAGAGATTCTATAGAAAATCTATTCATGAGCCTAATATCAGTTTGTAAAGAATTGCTAGAAAACTGTCCTAACAAAAAGCATACAAAGAACATGGAAGATATTGATTGCGCCTCAATCAGTAGTTGCCATTCTCAAGCGGTAAATTCTATTAAGTTACCTACAATTAAACTTCCAACATTTGACGGTAATTATTTAAATTGGTTGGAATTCAAAGACACATTTGAATCTGTGATAAATAGCAATGAGGGAATTCCACCAATCAACAAATTTCATTATTTACGTTCGGCCCTAGTGGGAAGTGCATCAGTTGTAATAAAATCAATTGAATTCAGTGCGAAAAATTGTAAAGTTGCATGGGATTTGTTATGTCAAAGATTTGATAATAAAAACATACTTATCAACAATCATTTAAAGGCATTGTTTAGTATTGAGCCTCTGCACAAGGAATCCTATAAATCACTGCGTTTTATTATTGATCATGTTTCAAAACATTTGCGTGCCCTTGACACTCTAGGTCAACCTACTAATATGTGGGACGTACTAATAATTTTTATGGTATCAGCAAAGTTAGACACAAGCACGAGTAGAAAGTGGGAAGAATACAAATGTAATCTTTCTGAGTTGCCGTCTATAAGTGAATTTCATTCCTTTTTACGTAGTCGAGCTGACATACTAGAGACTGCCTACTCTAATAACAACCGATATGAGAAAAATACAGACAACAAATTTAAATCCAATACGCAATCTAAAAGTTTTGTTGTTTCTGTTGATAAAAAGGGAAATAAAAATTGTTGTGTTTTGTGTAACGAAAATCACCCTTTACACGAATGTACCAAATTTAAAAACATGAGTGTTAATGAGCGTATAAGCGAAGTAAGTAGTTTACGATTATGTAAAAATTGTTTCCGTGGTGGTCATAATCCTTACCAATGTCAGCTGAAAGCTGTATGTCGCACTTGCAAGAAAAAACACAATACGCTTTTACATATAATTAAACCTGATTCAAATTCTACTGATACTGTCTCTGTGGACACTACTCAAACGTCAACTTCCTCTTCCTTACCTGTGTCACTCTCAGTGGCATCCAGTGGTCAGGTGTTATTGTGTACAGCACTAGTTAATATAACTATAAATAATAATACTTATGTAGCTCGTGCACTGCTAGATACCGGAAGTCAGTCTTCATTTATTACCGATAATCTTAAAGGGCGACTAGGTCTGTCTGCCAATCTAGGTAACCTAGTAAATGTGTGTGGAATTAATAATGCGGAATGTAACATAACTGAAAGTTGTTCTATCACAATAAAATCAAGAGTTATGCCATTTAAAATTGATATTAAGTGTTTAGTAGTTCCTAGGATTACAGGCATCTTACCAAATTCAATAATTAATACTGAAAATCTTAATTTACCTAACAATATAGTACTAGCTGACCCTAATTACTATTCCCCTGCTGAAGTAGATATTTTGTTAGGAGCAGATGTTTATTGGGATATAGTCGGCTCTAATTTAATTAGGCTAGGTACACACAAGCCAGTGTTACAAGAGTCTAAGCTCGGGTGGTTAATAGGTGGTCCTATTACTCAAATTCAGTCCAGTCCAAAGGTTTACTGTAACTTCTCTCAGGAGATTAGAGAATCTCTAGAAAAATTTTGGGCAATTGATGACCTACCTATAACTAAAACACTGTCTATTGAGGAGCAACTCTGTGAAGATCATTTCATACAAAATGTATCTTGCCTACCTAATGGAAGATTTTCAGTTTTAATGCCTATGAAAGAATCACCTGAAAAGGCTCTAGGTGACTCTTACTATATTGCAAAAAAATGTTTTGAGAGCCTAGAAAGGAAATTTTCAAAGTTTCCAGACTTAAAGCAAAATTACAAAGAATTCATTGATGAATATTCTAATTTAGGTCATTTAACTGAAATTATAAGACCAGAGTTTGGATATTATATGCCCCAACATGCTGTAATTCGCGAGAAGCGTGAAACCACAAAGCTCCGCGTAGTATTCAATGCATCTTCTAAAACGAGCTCTGGCAAGTCACTCAATGAGATACAAATGATAGGCCCAGTAGTGCAGAGTGACTTAATTTCTATTTTGCTTCGCTTCCGTATACATAGATTCATTCTAACAGCCGACATTGAGAAAATGTACCGGCAAATTGAAATAGAGCAACAGCAGCGCCATCTACAACTCATTCTGTGGCGGGATGATAAGTCCAAGCCATTAAATGTTTTACAACTCAACACAGTTACTTACGGTACTGCTTCAGCCCCATTCCTAAGTACTAGGTGTCTTTTACAACTAGCAAAGGAATGCGAGGATAAATCTATTGCTCATGTAATACAAAATGATTTCTATGCTGACGATTTAAATACAGGATCTGAAACTATAGATGGATTAAAATATATTTATAATAATGTTGTCGAAACACTTAATACTGCCTGCTTACCCCTTAGAAAGTTTCGTACTAATTGCCCACAGATATTTGATGGTGATACTGAATCCTCAAAACCTATAGATTTTAATAAAGAATCTAGTGTGTTAGGTCTCAATTGGTCTCCTAAGGTTGACTTATTGCAATTTTCTACAGACCTACCGCCTTCTACTCATATAACTAAGAGGTCAGTAATATCAACCACGGCTAAAGTTTTTGATCCTTTAGGGTTATTGTGCCCCTGCATAGTAGTAGCTAAAATCTTATTGCAACAGCTGTGGTCATCCAAGCTTGAATGGGATGACCCAGTACCAGCTGAATTTTGTAAAACCTGGTCAGAAATATTACATACATTTTCAGACTTGTCTAATATTACAGTTCCAAGGCGAGTTCTGAGTGAAATACCTCTAACCATAGAACTGCATTGTTTTGTTGACGCCTCTCAATTGGCTTATGCAGCTTGCGTTTACTTGCGCTGTAAAAATAACAATCAAGATATTACAGTTAGGTTGTTATGCGCTAAAGCACGAGTTGCACCTATGAATCCAACCACTATACCGCGGTTGGAGCTATGTGGTACATTGTTAGGTGCTCGTTTATGTGAAAAGGTAATGGAGTCTTTAAATTGTAATATAAGTAAAAAATACCTATGGACTGATTCCACTGTAGTGCTAGGTTGGCTTAAAACTCCACCAAGAGAACTTAAAGTATTTGTATGTAATCGTGTGAACGAAATTAACCGATTGACCACTGGGTTCACCTTTTGCCATGTTCCTACGGATCAAAACCCTGCAGATATCGCCTCTAGGGGTGTGAATCCCAAACAGTTGCAGTCGTCCTCTCTTTGGTGGGAAGGGCCTCGGTTCCTCTTTAGTGATCCTTCTAATTGGCCTGCACAAACACATATAAAAATCCCTACTAGCCTACCTGAAGTTAAGAATTCAGTTACATGTCAGGTTGTATCAACAATTAAAATAATTGATTTTGAAAAATATTCAAATATAAATAGGGTTAAAAGAATATATGCCTATGTTCTACGTTTTGTACATAACTGTAAAAATAAAGATTCAAAGTTTACTGGACAATTAGGAATTAAGGAATTAGATAAGTCATTGCTATTATTAGTTAAGCTTAGTCAGTTAGAGAGTTATTCAGACGAAATTAAATTAATAATTAATAAGAGAGGTCTTCATCGCAAATCTAAATTATTACCACTTAATCCTTTTATAGATGAAAATGGTATTTTAAGGGTAGGGGGTCGAATTCAAAATTCTGAATTTGTCTTTGATAAAAAACACCCTATTATTTTAGATTCAAAGCATCATCTAACTAAAATATTACTAAGATATGAGCATGAACGTTTATTTCATGCAGGTCCTCAGCATCTTTTGGCCTCAGTTAGAGAAAGATTTTGGCCCATAGGTGGCAGGCACTTAGCACGCAGCACAACTAAGCAGTGTGTAATTTGTATTCGTTTTCGTGGGAAAACTGTTCAACCCTTGATGGGGAACTTACCTGCTGAAAGGAGCTACTCAAATTATCTTTTCTACTCGTGTGGCATTGACTATGCTGGACCCTTTATGATTTCTAGCCGCAAGGGAAGAGGCAACCGCATATCAAAATGCTATCTTTGTTTATTCGTATGCTTGTCATCAAAGGCGATACATTTAGAGTTAGTAAGCGATATGAGCACTGAGGTGTTTATTTTATCACTACGGAGGTTTGTCTCTAGGAGGGGTAAACCTAAAGTCATTTATTGTGATAATGGTACTAATTTTAAAGGCACTAACAATGAAATAAGTAGAGCACTCAAGTCTAGTCGTGAATCCGTCATCAATTTTGCCAATAATGAGGGCATTAAATTTGTATTTAGCCCCCCATATTCGCCTCACTTTGGAGGTATTTGGGAGGCTGGCGTTAAGTCTGCGAAGCACCACCTAAAACGTATAACCGGAAATGCTTCCCTTACGTTCGAGGAGCTCACTACGTTATTCACACAAATAGAAGCGATTTTAAATTCCCGTCCCTTGACTCCTCTCTCTTCCGACCCTACCGATCTTTCCCCGCTAACTCCAGGGCACTTTCTGATCGGGCGACCTCTCACCAGCCTGCCATCGGTGCCGATTACTACTAAGAACCCAACTAGATACCAGATAGTCGAACAACTGAGACAACATTTTTGGAAGAGATGGCGTCGTGAATTTGTGGCAGAGCTTCAGGAGCGCACCAAATGGAAGACGAAGCAGCATGAGCTTCGTGTTGGGGACCTAGTGATTCTCAAAGAAGAAAATCTTCCTCCACTTCAATGGAGATTAGCCCGCATCACCAAATTGTACCAAGGGAATGACGGCATCAGCAGAGTAGCCGATGTGCTTACCTCTAAAGGCACACTAAAAAGGGCTATAAACAAAATGTGCATCATACCAGCTTGCGATAGTCAAGATGCAGAAGAAAATGTCTAGACCAATCTGAACAACTCTCGAAACCACTACCACCATCATCACCACCACTACACCACAAACCCTTGAAAGCTGCACTTTCAACGCCCGGGAAGATGTTCGCGCCCAACACTAGTGCGGCGTTGAGGGGGCACGTGAGGTGCGGGACGGGGTAGCGGGCCGCCCGGTTCGGGAGAACGGGAGCGCCGCCATTGCTCCGCAAACGGCGATAGCGCAAAGTTGGCGCACCTAACCTAACAGTACAAATTCTGTGTTCATTTTATATACAATTCTACTGATTAAAGAGATTTAAACATCAAGCAGTCTACAAAATTTGTACCTATCCCGTACATATTACGCGGGTTTTTTTTTTTTTTTTTTTTTTTTTTTTCATGTATGTACACCGATTACTCCGAGATTTATGGGCCGATTTACGTGGTTGTTTTTTTATTTGGTAGAGGAAGCCCGCGCGGTGGTCCCATATAAATTTTATCGACTTAGGTTGAGTAGTTTTTTAACCAGCTTCAATAAATCAGTTTATTTTAGCTTCGCCTATCTAGATGATCTGCTCATTGGTTCGTTTTTCTGAGAATTCTTGGCCGATTTGCGTGTTTTTTTTACGACAATGATTGGAACAACAACAATAACAACAACAACCACAACAACAACAACTAAAAAGTAAAAAATAATCCTTGTATGTATTTCAAAATCTTATCATAACCCAAAATTTTGAAGGTGGTGCGTGATTTTCATGTACGTTCACTTATACTGTTTATTACTATAGATAATGCGCTCGACTGTACATTATCACGCAAAGGGTCAATCACGCGCCGCCTTCAAAATTTTGGGTTATGAAAAGATTTTGAAATACATACAAGGATTATTTTTTACTTTTTTAGTTAAGGTTTTTGAAGTCGGTTTTTTTTTTGTTAAAAAGTTTTTATTTCTTATAGCCATCCACATACATACTTAAAACTTTCCTCGTAACATGCTCCTCATTCCTCCTCATTACATGTCCATACCATGATAATCTGTTGCTACTTAACTTCTCTGTCACTGGCGCTACTTTCAGACTCCCTCTTACATACTCATTCCTTATCCTATCCATTCTCGTTGCACCACACATTCCTCTCTCAGCTGCATGCACTTGGCTTTCATTAATTCTTTTGGTAGCCCAATATTCCGATCCATACAGGACAGCAGGTCTTATCATGGTCTTATAGATTTTCCCCTTCAATTTAAGGGGAATTCGGGAGTCACAAATCTTTCTTTATTATGACCGAAATTATATTGTAATTCGTTTCTTTCGGAATACAATAAAAATTGCAAATAGATCGAAGCGATATTTCTTTACGACATATGTACTATTTATAAGTCTACTAGCGGGTCCGGCAGGCGTCGTCCTGTCCGGAAAAGCTGCGCCACATATAATTAAAATCGTCCGTGCCATTTAGGGGAAGATCAGTGACATACCGACAGCAGCGCCACCTACCGGGTCCTATTGTGCTTTCGAACCATCCAGGAACCCATACATACACGCATAATTTCATCCAAATCGGTCCAGCCGTTTAGGAGGAGTTAGGTGACAAATACACGTACAGAAGAATTATATATATTAAGATACGTACTATTATACAGGGTGGAAACTTTCAGCGGGGCAGTAAGGGGAAGTACCTTATCCATTGCAGCTACGCGAAAATGGTCTTACGAGACTATCCATATTTTTTTATGGAATTTTGATCCCCATTCACAGTTAAAAAAAAATTACTGTTAGCAAGAAAATAGTCATTTTACACAAAAACATTTTTTGATGCCAATCAATCCTGTTTCTAATACTGATCAAAAACTTCTATCGGACCAACCATCGTTGGAGTACTCAAAAAGTCACAAATTGCAAAAAACTTTTCCCTTACATTTTGTAAAGAATTTGTTTACCTGAAATACAAAAAAAAAAAAAGACAAATGATCACGTAGAATTTTACATATATCAAAAACAAGGCGTATTAATTTTCTTTTTTTATTAACTAACATAACTTAATGATGTTATTCTTATTTAAAATATTGCTGTTTCTTGCCCTACGATATCAAGTGCTCAGAAAATGGTAATCTCTGCTTATTTTTCCTCTTAACCACCTGCAAAAAGTAAGTCTTCGAGCGGCATCCCCTGAATATAAGGCTTAAACTAGTCGCCCCTGTCGGTAACATTTATAACCATACTTCTTCCATATCTTTAGCACAAAACGATGTGAGACACCTACTTCTTCAGCGACTGCTCCTGATGATATTTCGGAATAAGCTTCGACAAGTGTAAGAACAGAAATGATCAAATTTTCATCTAGTATAAATGGGTAGCGTACAGATTTTTCTTGAAAGAGCCACTTTGTGCAAGATTTCTTAAAAGATTTGTAATAACCTTTCTGGTTGGCACATGTCGATTTGGATATTTGATCCTATACCATTCTAACGCAGCCGATGTATTTTTATTATTTACGTAATATGCTTCTAGCAAGTCGAAACGTTCTAAATTGGAGGTTATTTTTCTCTAAACAATAGCTGTCCAATTATGCACAATCCACAACACACTCAGAGCTTTTCTGACGCAACAAACTGTCAAGATTGTTTTTAACCGACTTCAAAAAAAGGAGGAGGTTATGTATTCGGCGGGTTTTTTTTTTATTTTTTTTTATTTTTTTTTTTATTTATTTATTTATTTATTTAAACTTCATGCAACATGTGTACATAGGCGGACTTAATGCCTTAGGCATTCTCATTCATTTTTTCATGTATGTACACCGATTACTCCGAGATTTCTGGGCCGATTTGCGTGGTTGTTTTTTTATTTGGTAGAGGAAGTCCGCGCGGTGGTCCCATATAAATTTTATTGACTTAGGTCGAGTAGTTTTTTAACCAGCTTCAATAAATCTGTTTAATTTAGCTTCGCTTACCTAGATGATCTACTAATAGTTTAGTTTTTCTGTGAATTATCAACTAAAAAGTATGAAATAAAAACTTTTTAACAAAAAATAAAACCGACTTCAAAAACCTTAACTAAAAAGTAAAAAATAATCCTGGTATGTATTTCAAAATATTAACATAAACCAAAATTTTGAAGGCGGCGCGTCTTTTTCATGTATGTTCGCATAAACTGTTTTTTATTTACTATAGATAAGCGCTCGACAGTACATTATATTTACATGACGCAAAGGGACAGTCACGCGCCGCCTTCAAAATTTTGGTTTATGTTAATATTTTGAAATACATACCAGGATTATTTTTTACTTTTTAGTTAAGGTTTTTGAAGTCGGTTTTATTTTTTGTTATTTATTTAATAATAACGAGTTCGAAATTTGAATTGTTTTTTAACTTATCTTTTTATTCAGTCAACAAAAAGATCTCAACCGTCACTAAAAAAGTTTTTGCGTAAAATTTTCATACAAAAACCGACTTCAAAAAAAGGAGGAGGTTATGTATTCGGCGGGTTTTTTTTTTTTTTTTTTTTTTTTTTTTTTTTTTTTTTTTTTTTCATGTATGTACACCGATTACTCCGAGATTTCTGGGCCGATTTGCGTGGTTGTTTTTTTATTTGGTAGAGGAAGTCCGCGCGGTGGTCCCATATAAATTTTATTGACTTAGGTCGAGTAGTTTTTTAACCAGCTTCAATAAATCTGTTTAATTTAGCTTCGCTTACCTAGATGATCTACTAATAGTTTAGTTTTTCTGTGAATTATCAACTAAAAAGTATGAAATAAAAACTTTTTAACAAAAAATAAAACCGACTTCAAAAACCTTAACTAAAAAGTAAAAAATAATCCTGGTATGTATTTCAAAATATTAACATAAACCAAAATTTTGAAGGCGGCGCGTCTTTTTCATGTATGTTCGCATAAACTGTTTTTTATTTACTATAGATAAGCGCTCGACAGTACATTATATTTACATGACGCAAAGGGACAGTCACGCGCCGCCTTCAAAATTTTGGTTTATGTTAATATTTTGAAATACATACCAGGATTATTTTTTACTTTTTAGTTAAGGTTTTTGAAGTCGGTTTTATTTTTTGTTATTTATTTAATAATAACGAGTTCGAAATTTGAATTGTTTTTTAACTTATCTTTTTATTCAGTCAACAAAAAGATCTCAACCGTCACTAAAAAAGTTTTTGCGTAAAATTTTCATACAAAATGTACGGGATAAGTTTTTTGCAATTTGTGACTTTTCGAGTACTCCAACGATGGTTGGTCCGATAGAAGTTTTTGATCAGTATTAGAAACAGGATCGATTGGCATCAAAAAATGTTTTTGTGTAAAATGGCTATTTTCTTGCTAAGAGTTTTTTTTTAAACTGTGAATGGGGATCAAAATTCCATAAAAAAATATGGATAGTCTCCTAAGACCATTTTCGCGTAGCTGCAACGGATAAGGTACTTCCCCTTACTGCCCCGCTGAAAGTTTCCACCCTGTATATGTTGAGAATGAAATAATTTATTTTGTTCCAGGCAGTAAGCACGATAGCTAAGGCTGCAAAACAGGCAGGGTTGTATGTGGTCGCACATTTGTATGAGAAGGCTCGCTGCCAGCTTGCGTATGAGATGGTTAGAAGCAACCTGGTGTTCGATAGGAAGGGATCCATTATAGCAGTGTAAGTATTAATTAAGTAGCTATTACATCATCAGTCTATTACTGTCCTTCTGCTGGGCACGGGCCTCTTCTCATAATGAGAAGGGTTCAGGTAAGGCCCGTCCACCTATCCTGTGCCCACCATGCTGGCCTACTGCGGGTTGGACTATACACACGAGGCCTTTTTATGGAGCATTCTCAGGTGCAGGTTTCCACACGACTAATCCCGCGTCTGCTTAGGTATGGCCTGTTATATTCTGGTAATCAAAGAGCCGTAGAAAAAAACAGGTGGCGTGGGGGCACGATCGACAGAAGCGAAACTTCTAAACAAGCGTGGATAAACAGTGCGCGCTCTGAGTTGGGTGTAGGTATGTGTTTGAGACAGCAGTGTTGCCGCGCAATAATGGAGGGGGGAAAGTTAACGGTGACGTTTTTCTTGGTTCCCTTAGAAGACTTTAATACGGGGTAGTAAAACTAGTAAATTATCTGTCCCTGTACGACCCTCTATAAAATAACCTCCTCTTTTTTTTTAAGTCGGTTAAAAATATACAACGTGTATCAAAAATGCGTGGTCATATTTTAAGAGGTCATTCAGGGCAAAGCATAGAACAACTATTATTACGGGGTCAACCCTAAATCGCGAAAAAAATATCAGTTGTTCCCTACTAAATCAGCGATGTTGCTCGACAAAATGTAAGGATCAGCTGATTATTTTTTCGCGATTTCAGAGTTGGTCCCATAGTAAAAGTTGTTCTATGCTATGCACTGGATGAGCTCTTAAAATATAACCACGCATTTCTGATATACGTTGTATATAAAAATAAAAATAATTTATTGTGAGGCATCGAGGCCCATAGCGAGTTGTATTACAAATTACTTAAATCTATGTAGTAAAACATTACACAAAAACAATCATCACAATCACAGGAAGCTTTGTTAAGCTACATGTATGTGTAGCTTGACAAACCTTCCCATTGCAGGCCCGTCCAACCCACAGATCACTATATAAATAAATAAAATAAATAAATAAATATCTTTGGGACATTTTTACACAGCAACATCTAGTCCCAAACTAAGCAGAGCTCGTACTATGGGTACTAGTCACTGGATATAATACTTATATACTTTTTTTTTTGTAAATACATACTTATAATACATAAGAAACACCCAGACCAACACAAACACTTGTGTTCATCACACAAATATTTGTGTCCTGTGGGAATCGAACCCACGACCTCGTGATCAGCAGTCCGACACTCGAACCACCAGACCACAGACGTCAAAGACGTCATATAGTAGCTACGCTAGTCCAACCACTCTGCAAATACCTTCAGGATGCTGTTGGTGCTTCCCCTCACTCTGCGTATTACTGAGGCAATTTTCTTACGCATTATCGCTAAGTAATCATCAGTGTGTGCATCAACGAACATAGCTGAGGCACTACAATAAGGTGGAAGCCTCAACAACACCCTGAAGGCATTGTTGTATTGGATGCGCAAGGTGTTGGCTGTTTTTTGGGTATGATTATCCCAAAGGCTGCTGCTGTAAAATGTTTAGCAGTATGCCTTGAATGGTGTTATTTTAATTGCAAACCTTCGAGCCACCATATTTCCCCTCACAGCCAGCGCCCTACGTTCCTTTTCCATATCCAGGTCATCTCTAAGGTCTTCCGTAACAATGTGGCCCAGATATTTAAATTGGGTTACTCTCAGCAAAAGTGACCCGTTCAGTTCTTTAACCCTCAAAAATTTAGTTACAGAAAACCTCAAAACGGTGTTGCCAACTGCACAACTCCACCATCAGACCTGGTGACGTTTACCACCGATTTTGGAGTGACATTTGGCGTCCTGATGGAAGAAGATATAGTCCTTAACGATGTGGAACATATGCGGGGCGTGAAGAACTTTGTCATGACGGGATACTGGCACGCTAAGGCGCCGTTCCTGAACGGTGAGGCTTGGATCTCTTCGATGATCATTTAAGACTGCATACTTTAAATCAGCCGGTAGTTTACTTGGATTCCTAATTATGCAATGTGTTTGGCAATTCTTCGGGCTCTGTCGGTTACCTTCGTTTTCCTGCAAATCTCCTCATTTCTGATTCGATCATGCAGGGACACTCCGAGCATAGCCCTCTCCATTTCCCTTTGTGTGACTTTGAGCCTTCTTATCAGGTCCATTGTGAGCGACCACGTTTCAGTGCCGCAGTGTGGATAGGTCCCCCACATGGTGGACCGACGAGTTGGTAAAGGTCGCGGGAATCCGCTGGATGCAGAAAGCGCAGGACCGATCGTTGTGGCGATGCTTGGGGGAGGCCGATGTCCAGCAGTGGACGTCTTTCGGCTGAAATATGATGATGATGGTACAACGTGTAATAGAAAGGTGTAGTCGTATTTCGAGAGCTCATTCAGGGAACCCTGAAATCTTGAAAAATTGAAGTGCTGATGCCTTCCATATGTTCCGGTTGACAGGAGAGGTATTGCAATTTTCTACGAAACAGTTTTTGTTCGCGATTTTAGTGTATTGTTCTACCAATAGTTGGGTGATAAAATTTTTGTATTGAAATCGTATGCGTGTGTGTATTCCCGTGTGTTCTCGTATACGTGTTACAGAAAAGTGTACCTAGTCATATTTTAAGAGCTCATTCAGGGCAGGGAATATAATCAGCTCCTGCTTTCTACATAAGACTACAACACCATAACATAAAATAACATCACGCCTGTATTTCCCCGAAGGGGTAGGCAGAGGTGTATAGCTCACCCACATTTCGCCAGTTATGTTATAGTCCCATGTAAAAGGGGGCGAGCATATTGCCATTAACCGGGCACAAATCCAGATTCCGGGCTGCTACTGAGAATTTCCTAATGAAAAAACCCAATAACACTTTGCCCGACCCGGGAATCGAACCCAGGACCTCATGCTCAGCATTCGCGCGCGCAACCACTAGACCAACGAGGCAGATTCTAACAAATAGTGCTTATCTTCTTCAGCTGCCGAGTTCGCGCCATCTTGGACTTACATTACCAACGCTAACTTAGTGTCCACCACCGGCATATACTCTGGCAGGGCTGGCCTGAAGACAGGCTCTGACAGCTTGGCAGTCGCTGAACTACACAAGATTGGCGGACGTGGTAAGTTTTTTACGTTGTGTGGAGTGTTTTGGAGTCTACTTCCTCTCTCATCATCTGATGAAAAAAATGAATACCTATCAGTATTTTGTAAAAAGTATCATCCGGGTTCTGACCCTCGATACTAAATTACGGGGAAATTAATGCCCTAAGGTTAAGCCACCTGTCATAACCGTTGGACTGTTCCAAACTACGTATTTTAATGACAGTACAAACCAATGTACACACGGCTACACATCAAGCTGTACAAAACCAGTAAAGGCTGACCTCGCGTTGTAAGGAAAACCTATACAATGCGAGATCAGCTTATACTGGAAATGTACAGCTTGGTGTGTAGCCGTGTGTACAAACATAATTTTCTTTTCTTTAGGACCTGTCATAGATACATATGTACTACAAGCTATATACTAGAAGCGCTGTTTAGAAGAACAACATGGTTACACGAGTTATGGTTCTGGAACCACACTGTCATCTGTCATTAACTCATTAGTTCACTTGACAGTTGTCTCGCGAACACACGTAAATTTTATCAACGGTTGCGTCAACTGAATTTGGAACATGCTGCTTATATGACATCGCGTGTCTATTTATTATTGACGTCTTTGGGGCCAGTTTTTAAATTTTCTGATAACTTTTAACCATGGAATAAATTATGATGCTTTGACAGATTTTCTATGCAACAGCTGTCGAAATTTTAAACTTATTCCTCAGATAATAGTTAACTGGCGGTTGAAAAACCGGCCCCTAAAGATTAAAATTCAAGTGTCAAATTGTCAAATGACATTTAATTTGGCACAAATGTTTAGTCGACGATAAAATTACTTTACAACCTTAAGGTTGAATTTCACTTGCACATCATTAAACAACAGTCTATTTTCGGTTATAAGACCAATAAGACAGTTTATTGTTTTCAACCTTAGTGAAATTTAAATTTTCTAGGAGTTGTTTAAAAAAAATATACAATGCAATTTCATATTAATTTTACCAAACAACAGCCAATTTGTCGACCTCTGTGGTCTAGTGGTTCGAGTGTCGGACTGCTGATCACGAGGTCGTGGGTTCGATTCCCACAGAACACAAATATTTGTGTGTTTGTGTTGGTCTGGGTGTTTCTTATGTATTATAAGTATGTATTTACAAAAGAAAAGTATATAAGAATTATATCCATTGTCTAGTACTCATATTACAAGCTCTGCTTAGTTTGGGACTAGATGGTGCTGTTTAAAATGTCCCAAAAATATTTATTTATTTATTTATATTAATACCTACTCAGTGTTAGAACACGTGTTATAATAAGACGTCATTCTACGAGTTATACGCACATCAAGGCTATCTGTATTCTGCAACGTTCATGACACACATGTTTGTCTAAGTTTATCGTGTCTATGATAAATCGCGTGAACATCGTACGATATGATTACCTATCATAATTCATAGCAATATGACGTCGACACGTAATTTTTTAACCGACTTCAAAAAACCGGGGAGGTTTTCAATTCGACTGTATTTTTATTTGTTTTTTACCTCAAGGTTACCTCATAACTCTGTCATTTATAAACCGATTGGGAAAATTCTTTTTTTATTTCACAAGATATACTTCCAGATTGTCCCAATATGCAAAATTCAGTTCTGATAATGGGATCCATGTGGAATTGAGGGAACTCCTCAAATATTACAGGCATACATGTAGCGATTTTGGCATTTTCATCAACAAGAAATCAAGAAAGCATTTGCATTCATAAAGTACCATTTGGTGAAGGTCTGATGAATATCTTCAGAGATAAAGAAGGGAAGTCTTTAATGGATGACGGCAAATCATTCGGGATTGCAGCAATCGCTTATCTTTCTATTGTTAAAGCAAAAAAAAAAAAAAAACAAATTCAAAACCGACTTCAAATAGGATAAAATAATTTGTGTGAAACAGTTTGGGAAGTCGGTGCCAATTTTTTCTTAAATCAAAACGAATCAAAGGCACCTACTTCCTAAATTTATTCTGTGTTCCTAAACTGTTTCACACATATTATTTTATTCTTTTTGAAGTCGGTTTTTAATTTTTTTAATGTTTATTTTTATTTATATTCCTAATGTAATTTTCCATTAGGTTTTTTGGGGTTCCGAACCTCAAAAGAAAATAAAATACCCTTGTAGGTCCACTTCACACCTTATAGATCACTTTGTTGTCCATCCGTCTGTCTGTCTGTCTGTCCGTCCGTTTTTCAATTCCCGTTTTTATCGAAAATGGTTGTAGGCACAGACAGTTACTCACTGCCTTTAAATTCGCCGGATGACCATAAATATATCATCACTCATGCAGGCTCTGTAAGTGCACCCCATTCCCACATTAAAGATCACTCTTTGTTTTCAGATGCTCCTGCAGTGCCCTCTCTCAGGCCCTCGACGCTCATCTTCTCTGGTGAGGATCTGAGTCAATACGTCATCAGGCCATTAGACTTGGAAGCTAGTTCCAAGGGCTACAAGGAAACTGTCTGCCATAAGAGCTTCTGCTGCGACTTCTATGTGAAAACTGGAGTTACAGGTAAAGATTGATAACTGTAGGTATAATTCATTTTTAGTGTTAGGAAGGAACCCTTATAGTTTCGTCATGTCCGTCCGACTGTCCGTCTGTCCTAATCCTTTTAACTTCTACAGTTTTAAACATAAGTAAATGAAATGTGCGAAATACAGTTCGCCAAAGTGGCTTGCAATGTGTCCTCCCCTGCCATTTCTAAACTATGCAACGTAGAAACTTATAGTCTTCCACATTGATAGACCTTTACAAAAACTCTCTTTTAAAATTATTTCGAGCATAATGTGATTATAAGTTTTTGAGTTATAGTGAGAAAACTGAAAAATACTTAAGACGTCCTAGTTCATAGGTCATCGACCTTAGAGAAAAATGATCTTTGCAAAGAATGCTCCTTTAGTTACTTTCTATTTTTAAAAATCACAAAAAGAAACTGTTAAATTGATGTGACACACTTTTTAAATTTAGCGCTAGGTGGCGCTGTTGGCAAAAACTAAAATAGTAATGATTAATATTCGATTTGATTCGTTTGTAATTAAACCTAATGGCCCGTCATGCTCTTGGCAGGTTTTACTTTACAGTTTATTTTTAAATCGTAGCAAAGAGTTTTATGTCTAAACTTAATAAAACATTTTTGGGAATAAATCAACTGTATTATTTAAAATATGATAAATAAACATTTCATTTCATCAAATTATTTATTTTTGTCAACAAATTTGTTTATTTATTTATTTATGACAAATTAACATTAATTTGTGTTAAAAACATGTATAAATTATTATATTTTTAATATTAGGCTGTTTGGCGGTTTCCTTCGACCACCTGCGCGCGCATAGCTGTCACCGTGCGGTTACAGTAATGTAATCCGCGCGCCATTTTTCACAAATTCAATATTTGTCTAAAATAAGTTTATATGTTTTTTTCTCGCAAGTGTGTTGAAAAACGTCGTATGACACGCGTGAGCATTGACCATTATACTCTCGGCTCCATTACGCCCTCGCCTTCGACTCGGGCTGTAATCCAGCCTCGAGTATAATGGCTAACTTAGCTCACTTGTATCTTAATGCACTATTCCTTTCTTTTGGGGTTGGTGACTGTTTGTTGGGTATATATCGAGACCCCTTCGTGCCTCAGAGAGCATATTGAACTGTTCCGATCGCCATGCATCGATCGTCACCTAGCTATGTAGGTATGCACGTAGGTAGTCCTTCGTATGTCAGTATTGCAGGTTGCGGGGGTCTGATGGCAGTCGCTCCTTGTAAAATACTCCTATTTAGCCGCATCTGTTAGACTGAAAGCCGACCCCAATATACTTGGTAAAAGGCTCGAAGATAATCAATCAACTCAGCCTATCGCAGTCCACTGCTGGACATAGGCCTCTCCCAAGTTGCGCCACAACACTCGGTCCTCTGCCTTCCGCATCCAGTCCCCCCCAGCCACGTTCTTTACGTCGTCGGTCCACCTGGCAGGGGGGCGCCCTACGCTGTGTTTGCCGATTCGCTGTCTCCACTAAAGGACTCGTCTGCTCCAACGACCATCGGTCCTTCGACATACATGGCCAGCCCACTGCCACTTCAGCTTACTGATCCTACAAGCTAAGTCGGTCGCTCCGGTTCTTCTCCGGATAATCTCGTTACGGATTTTATCCTTCAAAGAGACTCCAAGCATAGCTCGCTCCATAGCTCGCTGAGCGACTTTGAAAGATAATAGTGACACCAATTCAAATTCCTCGTGATTTCTTATCTCTCAATAGTGGCGGCGTAGCATGGGTTGGCTACCGGGGTGGTTTTCTATTGAGCACCCCCCAAAATAAAACAACAAGAACTGAACGTGCATACGTGACTTTATTTTGCTAAAATATTCAATTATGACGACGTCTGTGGTCTAGTGGTTTGAGTGTCGGACTGCTGATCACGAGGTCGTGAGTTCGATTCCCATAGGACACAAATATTTGTGTGATGAACATAAGTGTTTGTGTTGGTCTGGGTGTTTCTTATGTAGGTATATTATAGGTATGTCTTTACAAAAAAAAAGTGTATAAATAAGTATTATATCCATTGTCTAGCTCAGCGACAACACAGCCCGTCGCTGGTCTAGCTAGTACCCAATAGTACAAGCTCTGCTTAGTTTAGGATTAGATGGTGCAGTGTAAAAATGGTTAGTCCCACTTGGCTCATTGCGGATCTTAAGTACGATTTTTGAAAAGCTGTTTTCACATGAAACCACCGAAACGACAAATCTTAGACACATCATTAGACTCGGAACAGACTCAGTATAATCCCATTTTACAGAATAATCTCAGAAGCTCCAAGATAGTTGAACTCAGTACTTGGGAAGAAATACTGGCGGCTTCCAAGTGGCGGCGCCGGCGCTGCACCCACTTGTCACCCCTTGGTGCTCGGCACCCGGGGCGGACCTCCCCCATCGCCCCCCTTACGCCGCCACTGCCTCTCAATACTGGCAGTTTTTTTATTAGTAGAAGACGTCGTAATGGTAGTTTTATAAGTACCTAACTAGCGACCCGCCCCGGATTCGCACGGGTGCAATGCTGCCTACATATAAATCTTCCCTTAAATCACTCTATCTATTTAAAAAAAACCGCATCAAAATCCGTTGCGTAGTTTTAAAGATCTATGCATACATAGGGACAGACAGCGGGAAGCGACTTTGTTTTATACTATGTAATGATTTCCCTATCTTATTTTCAGGTATGAAGCCCGAAGCTAGCTACAGTCTGGCAGCGTTCGACGGTATCCGTCGCTTCAGCGCTCATCACAACATCGGCGCTCAAATCTGTGCAGTTTTCACCTGCACTGGGAATGATCACAGGAGTTGTGCGTCAGGGTAAGACAAATCATTATTATCTACTCCATTAGCAGCAAATAATAAGTAGTGAAAGGAATTCTAATTTATGTGCAGATCAATATTTGATTAGTTACCATTTGCAAATTTATTATTTCTAATGGCCACTCAGTGTTTTAAGGGTTGGCGGGAAAATTCGTAAAGATCATGTTGTGGATTTTTTATTATTTTCCAAAATTTGTGTTTCTTCGAGTGTTAATGTGTAATAATGGTGGATTATTAAATGTTAAGTGCTCGTTAACGTGTACAACTGTGGATAAATGGTACAAAGTTGAAAAACATGACTTTCGTATTATCTCATCATCCCCTCAGAAACCTAGTAAAGTTTCCATCACTTTACTAGGATACAAGTATAATATGTTCAATGATTACGACTGAAGGACATGTATCCATGGTCATGAATAAATTAAAAAAAAAAAAAAAAAATTACCCTTAAAAAAGTGACATTTCCTTTTCATTCCAAATTATGACAGATTTAACAATTTAAAATGCGAGAATAAAACTCCCGCATCACTACTGTACATAGCATGTATTCACACAAAAAATTCAAACTTTCGATATTTTCACCATTGAAAAATCGAAAAGGAAATAAATTTCCTGAATGAAGAGGAATATAAAAGTTTTGATAAGACGTACCTATAAATAAATAATAATAATAAATATCTTCGGGACATTTCTACACAGCACCATCTAGTCCCAAACTAAGCAGAGCTTGTGCTATGTGTACTAGACAATGGATATAATACTTATATACTTTTTTTTTGTAAATACATACTTATCATAAGAAACACCCAGACCAACACAAACACTTATGTTTATCACACAAATATTTGTGTCCTGTGGGAATCGAACCCTATATGATATGTATAACACCTATTATGATACAATTTTGTGCAAAATAAGAACCCCCCTAAATTGGATCACGGAAAATTTATAGTTTTTTTTTTTTTTTTTTTTCTCGGACAAGGCGGAACTGGGTCGTGGTAATCTAACTAAATGTTCCTCGAAGCAGTGTTGGGTCGTGAATGTCTTGATGAAAATTTCACATTTGACAATTAATAGTAATCAACATAGGCCGAGGGTTAAAAATCAATTGAAGATGGTCCTCACCATCTTCAGTGGATTTTTGACTACTGCCCTGCGAGTAATAGGGTTGCCATCCGTTGGGGTTTCCCCGGATTTGTCCTAGTTTAGATCCGGGGAGCGTCCGGGCGGGGCTTCATTTGTAGTCCGGGTTTAAAAATTTAAAGTGTATTCAGATTTTGTTTTGTTTTGTTATTTAAAATGATGATAAAAGATGAGTAAATTTAATTTTGAGGTCTGAAAATAAATAAAAGGGTGATTTATGACATTTTCAACTGTTTTTTATTACACTGACTATGTTTAAAAAAACCTGTTGACATGTCCGGGTTCTGGGCTCTAAAATCCGGGGTTTTTACGCGTCATGTCGGTTGCCAAATTTTAGAGATGGCAGCCCTATGCAAGTAGGACTCCCACTGCTAGCAAACCAAAAATAGCCATGGGGTCTGTTAGATTTATTTTTATCATGACCGGTTCTAATCTTTAAATTATTTGTTTGTTGCAGATCTGAAAACAGCAGCACCAAAATGTTGTTCGAAAGAATTTCCATCGCTGCCAACTTCACGAAACAAAACGCCCAGTATCCAATCGTCCAATCATCTGTCGTGCTACCAATCGAAAATTTTAAATTTGATACCAAAACTGATGGAATTTCACAACAGGTAACATTAGAAATAATTGATTCCCAAAACATTATGAATTTTGGTATTTTTGGTAAAGATTTAGAAAATAATTCTGTTTACGGTGAGAAAAATAGTACAGAAAGTACACAAAATGAGATTTATGATTACATTTTTAATGAAGATGTGCAAGAGTTCTTCGATTACGTTTGGATACGCTTAAGAGTTTTACTCGTAGTTGTATCCATTTATATTTTAGAAATGTTGTAAAAAAATTACAAGGCTGAAAATTGTGCTAATTTTCGAAATATTTTTGAATGGGTTTAAAAATTAAACCTGTTCTAAATAAAATTGGAGGGTTTCATGATTTTCTATTTGTCTTTGCATAAAGGCTCTTTTTTAAAACCGCCTTCTTTTTTTGAATTGTACAGGTTTGATTTAATAAAAGTGAAAAGTTGCCAAAATGATGTTAAAACTGTATTAATAAATGTAGGAACGTGTTCAATAATTTTGAAGTCAGTACTATTTTAATTCAGTATACCTACTCCTTAACAATATTTTAATTATTGACTAGGTACTTCTGTAAATTCTAAAACTGAATTATTAACATTGGCTGAAAACCATGAAAATAATGTTAGATTTCGTTTTAAATCTGTTACTTTTTCAAAATGTTTATTAATTATAGTTTTCTAGCGTTATCGATGAACCAAATATTTTATTTATTTTTATGAAGATAATACCTATATGTAAAAATAAATTGCCTATTTGCAGAGATTTGCAATGAATAATTAACGTTATTTCTTATTGGTGTAAGAAATTATAATGTTAGCAACACTGCTGACGGTGTTTACTAACGGTTGGCGGGAAAATTCGTAAAGATCGTGTTGTGGATTTTTTATTATTTTCCAAAATTTGTGTTTCTTCGAGTGTTAATGTGTAATAATGGTGGATTATTAAATGTTAAGTGCTCGTTAACGTGTACAAGTGTGGATAAATGGTAGAAAGTTGAAAAACATGACTTTCGTATTATCTCATCATCCCCTCAGAAACCTAGTAAAGTTTCCATCACTTTACTAGGATACAAGTATAATATGTTCAATGATTACGACTGAAGGACAAGTATCCATGGTCATGAATAAATTGAAAAAAAAAAAAAAAATGTTTACTAACCAAATAGTACCAGTGTCAATTCTTATGTCATTTTATTTCGTTATATGATTGGTTGATTTTGTAGGTACCTACGTAAGTGTTGCCATTTGTTTAACTTTATCGTTCGATTTGAAAATATATTTTTGGAATGTAGTTTGTGTCATGTTAGTTCACTTTCGATAAGATCGCGCGCTTAATGTTTTAAAGAATTAAACAACTCTTTGTAGGAATTATACAGTTACTTACCACTGAGGGTAATAATATCTCAGTGGTACCTACTTGCATAATTATATCATATGATTGTGTAAAAGAGATATTTTATTATTATTAATACACTACTTATTTTGTAACCAGTACAATGGTTTTGGTATTTATAACTTATGAATCATAAGAAACGAGTAATGTAAGTCTGTATGTAAAAAAATATTAGAATTTTGTACATAAATTACAGTGAATTTTTAATAAATAAATATTTTTAGTAGAAGTTAAAGAATAAAATTTTGATATATCATTGTTTTTCGTGGCTTACATAGTCTTAATATAATTATTTTTGTGAACGATTTTATTATGATAAACGATTGTATTTCAAAATAATTTTGTCGTCGACTGTAGCGATTGTACAGTACAGGCTGTTACTATGTCACCGTTTCATTACTGTTAAAGAAAATCGATTAAAATTAGTTGAAGTCGATTTGTATTTCATTGTAATAATAATCGCATTTTTTACCTTACATGAATGTTTTGTACATTTTAACAAATTCTTTGTTTGTTAAATTAATTTTGATGGTGACATAGTTATTTAAGAAATAGGAACATGGTACATTTTGATAATGTTTTATACTAAAGCACAGACTAAGTGCTGCGAACAACCATAGTGAAGCCAAATAAAACTGCTTTCGCGATGCAAACTGCAAAGAGAATAGTAACCACTACTAGCATACTGGACGATGTCGCGACATGTGTACTGAGAGGGGTGAGCACGATTTGAGGTACATGTGCGTGCGTGAGTGCTGATTGTAGGTACACGAAGGAGCACGGTTTTTTTTGGCTTCACTATGATTGTTCGCAGCACTTAGTCTATATTTTTTACTGTGTCAAAAGTTCATTATTATTATGTTTTTCTAGAAGGGACAGTCGTGAGAGACTGCTGTGATATTAGTTTTATGCATGCTGAGTAATTAAATTTAGAAGATTTTATATTCAAAACATGTGTTTTACTTATTCGCCAACTTCGATCAAATATACTATAGATTCACGATCTTGTACAAAATCAAACCCAGAAAAGGTCTCCGCGATAAAATGTACTTGTATGTTTATGACAACGACAAGTAGGTACGGCACTCCATCCTTTGTTTGTACATTTGGAATAAATAGTTTTTAGAATTCCGTACCCAAAGGTTGCAAACGGGACCCTATTACTCTCGCTACGCTGTCCGTCCGTCCGTCTGTCACATGGCTGTCACCAATAGTTAACCAGTTGAAATTTTCACAGAATATGTGTTACTATGGTGCCTATCACGACAAATCTAAAAATAAAAAAGTTTTAAACCAAAGGGGGTCCCCCCCATACAAGAATCCTTTTTCCCCCATACGTTTTTGTTCCTGTTCTGTCTTCAAAACGGTTATACATACCAGCGTCAAACTTGGTCTGATTATAGTGCATATTATGTAGTTTAGCAACAAATACTACAAACTGCACAAACATCGACATATGTGGTACCTACGTAAGAAAGAGATGCAAAAATGTGACGTGACGATGATGTCTTTTGATAAACTCTCGTAAATTAAATCAGTTTCTATGGGGTATCAGGTCGATGGGTGGTACGGAACCCTTATTGCGTGAGTCCGACTCACACTTGGCCGGTTTTTTATTATTATTTTTCTGCAAATTTTAGCATTGTGAAACGTCTCACCGCTAGCCGGATCGGGCAGGATCTTTCTCTGCCAGCAGTAGTGGCAGATCCGACCGGCTTGGAGGCTCCCTTCTGCGAGACCATTATGCTGAAAGACGCCGCAGAGCGATATTGGGAGAGGGCCGATCCCGCTAGGAGATGGAGGCGCCAGGGAGGCAACTGCCCTGGCGCAAAGCCCATGCCGACATATCTGGTCTGGACCTCGTGGACGCTAAGAGTGGGTTCGAGGCGTCTATTAAGCGACCCTGGGGAAGACAGCAGTACGTGGTGGTCGCGTGCTACTGTGGGGGAAACAATATTGTTTTCCCGGGACGTGCCAAAGGCTTAGCACTAGAGGGGCACCGGCGCGTTCCAATGGAGTTCCCGGAGCTCCTCTATTTTGTGCAGAGGATAGCCACCGTTTGGTTTTAGTCGGTAAGAGTTCGACATACCCCTCCGCCATCCCCAGATGGAAGGTATTTACGAGGATATCCACCCGAAAACAAAAAAAAAGGTAGATATCCATTAATTTAATGTTTATTAATAACTAGCTGTGCCCGCGACTCCGTCCGCGTGGATGTCGGAAAATAACATCGTGTCATAATTATGAACACAATATCTTCAAATATATACATATAAGCGCCTACACAGACGATTACACTATTTACCAACCATACTATATTTTGTTTTTACAACCAACCGGCTAAGGTGATGGAATTTCATGGAATTAGCCCTAAACTCCCTCATTCTGAGAAGACGCTCGTGCCCAGCAGTGGGAAGTAATTGGGCTGATTATGTTATTCTATAACACTAACCACATCTCTTCTTATGCTGAGAAGAGGCCCGTGTCCAGCAGTGGGACTGTAATGGGCTGGTAATGTTATGTTATTCTAGAATACTGATAATATCCAGTTCATTACCTCTTCTCATTTTGAGAAGAGGGCCATACCCAGTAGTGGGACAGTAATGGGTTGACTACGTTATGTTATTCTATATTTTCTAGTTTTACTCTTCTCGTTCCGAGAAGAGGTCCGTGCCCAGCAGTGGGGCAGTAGGTAATGAGCTGATTATGTTATGATAATCTATTACACTAACAATATCCAGTTCCTTAACTCTTCTCATTCCAAGAAGAGGGCCATGCCCAGCAGCGGGACAGTGATGGGCTATGTTATGTTATTCTATATTTTCTATAATACTAATAGAATCCAGTTGTATTTTTAGGAACCTGCAACCTGCACCTAACCAACAATCATGACCTCTACTTTGTATGCAACTTAATACAATAGAGGGGTCAAGCTGTATCGCTGGATCTACTCAACCGATTCAGATAAAACATAGCCTATATTTTAAGTTAGACTAATACCAATACAAATGCTAAGTTTCATTACGATCCGTTCAGCCGTTTTCACGTGATGAGGTAACAAACAGACAGACAGACAGACAGACAGACATAAATTTTTTAAACGATTGATTCGTGTTCTATAGCTTATTTCTAGTTCCCCTAGCCGGTTTTCGCGAAAAAAAACTCAATGTACAGACTTTTCGACCTTTACAGTTTTATTATAGTATAGATAAAAAAACTGTCACTACATTTTATTGCCACCTTTTATATTACATTAAAATTCCTACATTCCATTAACGTGTACCGCCACTATTTGAGCTGAATGATTATACACGTAAACCATCGACCATACAGCCCAATAGACGCCTATTGTTGAATATAATGCGTACAATAAATTATGTCAACTAGCTGAGGTACTGAAGACGAAGAGAAGCGGGGTACTGCAATTCGACTGGCAAAGCAAGACGGCTATTGGCTATTCATCACTAACGCGGCAGTATTTACGGCTCATACGGTGGAAACCACAGAAATAGATAGAATGGCCATGTGGGCAGGGCGCGCGTGGTAGCACCATGCACCATAGTGCAGGATATTTCAAAGCCTTTCTCAGCACGCCTTATGACTTGTTTCTATAAATACTGTAACAAAAACCCGCAAAAATGCCTTATTTGAAGTTGCAATCTCAAGGAAAGCACGTAGTCTTACAGTGGATACCATCACGGGTTGGCCTCAGGGGCAATGAGATGGCAGACTTGTTAGCTAAACAAGCCGTATCTGATGGAATTCCAATAAAATTTTCACCATTCTTTACTAATTTCATTCCCAGAATTAAACAGGATTGTTATTCTCTTTGGAAGGAATATTTTAATGAGAGGTCTCTAGAAAAAGGTATCTGGTACAAAACGATACAACCACATCCCTTGAATTCTCCGTGGATAGACAACCAATTAAGCAGACGGGAAACCGTGATCGCGCTTAGACTTCGCTCCGGCCACATACCGTGTAATAAGTTTCTTTATTTGATGGCAAAATCTGTTACGCCCAATTGTCTTTTTTGTAATTCTCACATTGATGATGTCTACCACATATTGATGGAATGTGTCCTCAATAGTGATTTTAGAAGTAGTTTAGCATGTAAGTTTATCGAAGTAGGTTACTGTAACAGTGTTCTAGCTGTGCCAGTTTCTGACGCAGCTAGCACACTTTACAAACTAGCTATGATTAGGTTTAGTTAAGAATTTTCCGTTTAGTTTATCAGGGCATATAATCGAATGTGCGACAAAGCCCTTAAATAAGAAAAAAAAAATGCCTTATTGTGCTGTTTCTAACTGCAGAAACAAAAGCTGTTTTTAAATTATGACGTCTAAATGTAACGCGTAGTTTGTTCGGAAAGTTACCACGCATGAATCGCAAGTAAAATTGTGATTACAACCATTCTATCTATTTCTGTGGTCGAAACGGATTTGAAGTTAAGAATATTGGTGACCTACATCAGATTCAGTCAGATGTGTTGAGTTGACACAGACGTCGGTCGCCTGTGAGGAGTCTATGGGCTGTATGGTCAATGACGTGAATGATACGGGTCAGTCTCCTTTAGATACACAAGTCGAGATCAGTGTCTATTCGTTGCTCGGTGGCGGTGTTTGTGATTGTGGATGTACTTCACGTGGTCCTCGTCATCATCGTACAGGGTCTTCTCGATCCACCGCATGAACGCTTCGACCTGTGGAGAGCAACTCATGAGAAAAGTTTGTACTATACAATATGTAACAAAAACCCTGTTGTTCCTGTGAGCTACGTTATCAGAATCAATATTCATGCGTAAGGACACAACTCATTTGAAAAAACTCTTTAATTATTAATTGTGAATTGAAATTGATTATATCAATCAAAACACACTCACTCAGCGCTTATATAAATTTTTTTTATTAATTAACAAAAACAAAAAACCCGACTGCGTGTAAAAATAACAGAAAAGATATAAACAAGACTTATCAACACGCAGTCGGAGGCTACGTATGTTTTTGGTCATGAATTACATAATAGTTCATAGGTAGCCTCCGCCTGCGTGTTGATAAGTCTTGTTTATATCTTTTCTGTTATTTTTACACGCAGTCGGGTTTTTTGTTTTTGTTAATTAATTTTTTTATTTTTATTTTTTTAGTTTTGTCATGTTTTATTTATCATACTATTAATGTTTTTTTTGAAAAGTCAAATTCATTTTTAACGTTGAATATTTTGTTGTTTTTTAGCATTTTTCATTCCAAATTACATTTAAACATATAAGTTGGATATATTTTTGTAAAGCATTTATAAAACCCTTTATTTTGATACCCCACTCGATAGTTTTTGACGGAAAAAAAAAATTTTGATGAGGTAATATGGCGCCAAAAAGCGGCCATTTTAATTTTTTAAATTTTGATATACCTGTCTATGCACGGCATGCCCAGTGTCACTCTCAGAATTAAGACGAATCTAACGACACCTCTCAATCTCAAATCCATGAAGCCGTTTAGGCTACAGAGCGTGCCAAAGAAATATACATACATACATACACTCGAAAAACATAACCCTCCTTCTGGCGCAGTCGGGTAATAAAAATAGTTTAATTTAATGATACATCATTCATCCTCCGCGCCTTTTCCCAATTATATTAGGGTCGGCTTCCAGTCTAACCAGATGCGACTGAACATCAGTATTTTACACGGAGCGACTGCCATCAGACCCCCGCAACCCAGTTACTGCATGGGTAATACTGCATGGAGAAATGGTAATACTGACATTCGGAGGTTAGACCAGTTGTCAGACTTTCAGGCTTCTGACTACCCGTAACGACTGCCATAGATATTCGTATGACAACCGGGACCGACAGCTTAACGTGCTCTCCGAGGCACGGAGGGGTCTCGATGTGTAACGAAACGGTCACCCATCCACAGACTGACCGCGGCAAGTGCAGCTTAACCTTGCAGATCGTACAATCCGCGTAGTCGTTGCTTCGCTACGAGCCCCTCAATGTTACATCATTATTAATTGTAAATTGAAAGTGTTGTAATCCCTTTTAATAATGATATTTTATTATTTTAATTAAAAAGTTTTTAGAATAGAATAGAATATATTTATTTGCATAAAATATGGTACAAAAAGGTGTTATAAACTTAAATATGAGATCATTCATGGTTTGCTTAAAATTAAAGCATGCAAAATTGTAGACATTATAATCTTTGTTCAAAGAAAGGAAAAAAGAAAAAGAAATGGTAATGGAAGAAAGGAATGGTATAGTAATTATTTTTATTCAGCCTTTCATACAACTTGTTCTTAAACAACCTGTAATTTAGTATTTTTAATGTATTAGGTTATTTAACGCACATAGCAAGACAGCTTTTATTATATTTTGTTAACCTAGGGATCTCATCTAGTGCAAGTCTGTGTTGGTCACGCCGATTTCGAGAACATAATATCTTCCGCTGTTTTGAACAGTTCTTTATGTTTTTTACCAAATGAGTTTTGTCTGGTTTTGTCCTTATGTATGAATATCGTTTCTGATAAGGTAGCTCACAGGAACAACAGGGTTTTTGTTACATACTGTATACACGCTGAAATTTGAATCGCTTATTTCCCGAAAAGGGGTAATTGTACTCATCATTATGAACAACTTTTACTATGGGACCAACTCTGAAATCGCGAGAAAAAAATCAGGTGGTCCCTACATTTTATCGATTTAAGTGAACACAAATGTAGGGACCACCTGATTTTTTTTTCACGATTTCAGGGTTGACCCATAGTAAAAGTTGTTCATAATGATGAGTACAATGATCCCTTTTCGGGATTTAAGCGACTCAAATTTCAGCATGTATATGAGCTATATTTTTTACCACGGCATGTATTTTATGTAGATTTCTAATACTATTAGCAACATAGAAATCTACATAAAATGGTAATAGAAGTGGTGAAGGCGCGTGCACTTGTCGCCGCGTGCAGGTGTCTCGTAGGACACCAGTGCGTGAACCGTATGCTTGATCATCAGTGCTGGTTTAGACGCAGAGTCACTAAAATTATATTTTGCAGCATATCTAGCAGCAGATTTTTTTGTATTAATTTATTTTGTATTGAATGCTAGAAACATGGTGGGCGTGATTGAGTGTTTGTGTTGGTAGCGGCAAACCAGCGACACGCGTTCCCGTATTAAAATAAGTTAATAGTTTAAAAAACACTAGAAAAACGCGCTTTTATAAAAGCACGAAAACACAAAAAAAAAATAGGTTTGTTATAACCTTAAAACCTCATCGTGTTCAAAGTCCATTACGTGGCCGTTCTCACAAGTGCAAACACGAGTATGATACGATATTCCATCATAGAATGCCAGTGCCTATCGCACCGCGAAGTTATTAATTCTGAAGAACATAAAAAACTGCTTGATCGACGCGTGTATACAATATCTGTGCCAAAAATTAACACAAGCTTTGCAAGACGATTCAATCCATACAAAGATCGTTACATATATAACAAACTAGCCAGCTCATGTGACATAAAACGATGCTCAACAAATGAGGCCAAAATAAAGATTTCCAAATGGCTTTCATCTTTATCGTATGACTGCACCGAAAATATCCTAGTTCATTTGTCATGATAAAATCCTTTTAATGGACATAATAAAATTATTTATATAAAAATACAGGATTATTATTCATGTTATTATACTATATAATTTATTATTGGACATCTACACTCACACACATAACACACATTCATGTACACTACATATATACACTACACACACAATACACATACACACTAAATTTTAGTCATGAATTTTGTTAATGTTAGCATGAATGAATTATTTTTAACTGTAATCTTAATGTCTCTAAATGTTTTTATGTTTGTAATTAATTAATTAGGTACCTACCTACTTGAATGATGTCGACCAAGTAAACAATGTAATTTCAACCTGCTAAATATATGTATCTGGCACCCACAGGACAGGCTTGCCTAGTGTGGGGCCACTAGATAATTCCTTATTATGTAATGTTGTTTCTTGGCAAATAAATGAATTTATATTTATATCTTCCGGCTCCATCATCAGACCTTGAAACGTAATCGTGGTCAAAGTTCATTACAAGACTTTTCTAAGAAATCCAAAACAGCTATGATACGATTTTCCATCATGAAGTTCCAGTTCATATCTTCCGGCTCCATCATCAAATCAGTTTGACAGTACCATATTATTGTATTGTCATCAGAACTACATACAGCTGCCAATTTTCACTACGCTACGACCCTTGGAAGATGGTTAAATTAGTTACCTTAGATTCCATTACATAGTTACATACAGGTCGACCTACTATAAAAGCGATAACATTCCTATTACCTTATTATTTAGATTTATATGAACACAAGCCTATTAGGAATATAAAAAAGTCACGCTCATGACTAGAAGAAGTACCTTTGTGTAGACGTCAGGTTTGCCCCTAGCGCAGGGTATACCCCAGGACACGATGCCGATCTGCCGCCCCTCCCGAACCAAGGGCCCGCCGGAGTCACCCTGAAATATTACGACGATTATAACGACTATGTTTGCAAATTGCAACACATCTATGAAATTCTAATGTAGATCGCTACTATTCGCCACTTGAAATCTTCAAATCAGTTTCGTTCGACCACTTACATGAGCCGTCAAAATTGCCGCGTTAGTGATTAGCCAATAGGCGCCTTGGTAGATCCAATCGGATTGCAATATTGCCTCAGCTAGTGGCAGAATTTATTATACGCATTATTTTCAACATTAGGCGTCTATTGGGCTGTATGGTCAATGCATTGAAAAGAAACGGCATTATATGCCTCGCAGTGAGATTGTGGAAGCTAATTATGATGATACTAACCAACCAACCAACCAACTGCGATCGCCAACCCAATATTGTTCTCAAGTAAGTCATCATCATCATCAACTCAGCCTATCGCAGTCCACTGCTGGACATAGGCCTCTCCCAAGTTGCGCCACAACGCTCGGTCCTCTGCCTTCCGCATCCAATCCCCCCCAGCCACGTTCTTTAGGTCGTCGGTCCACCTGGCAGGGGGGCGCCCTACGCTGCGTTTGCCGATTCGCGGTCTCCACTCAAGGACTCGTCTGCTCCAGCGGCCATCGGTCCTTCGACAGACATGGCCAGCCCACTGCCACTTCAGCTTACTGATCCTACAAGCTATGTCGGTCACTCCGGTTCTGCTCCGGATAATCTCGTTACGGATTTTATCCTTCAAAGAAACTCCAAGCATAGCTCACTCCATAGCTCGCTGAGCGACCTAAGTAAGTGACTTTGTGTTTTTATTGAGAACTAGCTGTGCCCGCGACTCCGTCCGCGTGGATGTCGGAAAATAACATCGTGTCATAATTATGAACACAATATCTTCAAATATTTACATATAAGCGCCGGGCAGTCAGCCCCGCTACCAACCTGCTGACTGGCTAATCTTTTCCCCACGGCATGAGCTACTATCATTATGTAGCTCATGTCGACACGATAGAAGAAGAAGCGCCTACACAGACGATTACACTATTTACCGACCATACTATATTTTGTTTTTACAACCAATCGGCTAAGGTGATGGAATTTCATGTAATTAGCCCTAAACTCCCTCATTCTGAGAAGACGCTCGTGCCCAGCAGTGGGAAGTAATTGGGCTGATTATGTTATTCTATAACACTAACCACATCTCTTCTTATGCTGAGAAGAGGCCCGTGTCCAGCAGTGGGACTGTAATGGGCTGGTAATGTTATGTTATTCTAGAATACTAATAATATCCAGTTCATTAACTCTTCTCATTTTGAGAAGAGGGCCATACCCAGTAGTGGGACAGTAATGGGTTGACTACGTTATATTATTCTATATTTTCTAGTTACTTAACTCTTCTCGTTCCGAGAAGAGGTCCGTGCCCAGCAGTGGGGCAGTAGGTAATGAGCTGATTATGTTATGATAAACTATTACACTAACAATATCCAGTTCGCCAACCCGCCTGCCAAGCGTGGCGATTATGGCATATCCCCCCCTTAATTGGGGGAGGCCTTTGTCCAGTAGTGGACGTCTTTCGGCTGTAATGATGATGATGATGATCCAGTTCCTTAACTCTTCTCATTCCAAGAAGAGGGCCATGCCCAGCAGCGGGACAGTGATGGGCTATGTTATGTTATTCTATATTTTCTATAATACTAATAGAATCCAGTTGTATTTTTAGGAACCTGCACCCTCATCCAACCAACAATCATGACCTCTACTTTGTATGCAACTTAATACAATAGAGGGGTCAAGCTGTATCGCTGGATCTACTCAACCGATTCAGATAAAACATACACTATATTTTAAGTTAGACTAATACCAATACAAATGCTAAGTTTCATTACGATCCGTTCAGCCGTTTTCACGTGATGAGGTAACAAACAGACAGACAGACAGACAGACAGACATAAATTTTTTAAACGATTGATTCGTGTTCTATAGCTTATTTCTAGTTCCCCTAGCCGGTTTTCGCGAAAAAAAACTCAATGTACAGACTTTTCGACCTTTACAGTTTTATTATAGTATAGATAAAATTTCTTTAAACCTAACCCGCCTGCCAAGCGTAGCGATTATGGCTTCCTTGGGGAATGCCTATGTCCAGCTGTGGACGCACAGAAATAGATAGAGATAGAATGGTTGTAATCACAATTTTACTTGCGATTCATGCGTGGCAACTTTCGAACAAACTACGCCTTACATATTGACGTCATTAATTTAAAAAAAATACTTTAATCAAATGTACCTACTTTATAGCTTTTGTTTCTGCAGTTAGAAACAGCACAATAAGGCATTTTTGCGGGTTTTTATTACAGTATTTACAGAAACAAGTCATAAGGCGAACTGAGAATGGCTTTGAAATGCCCTGCACACGGAATACTTGAATAAGAATTTCCTCTATGGCCCTGCACTATTTGTGTGTGTGGACGCCTTTCGGTTGAAATGATGATGATGATGATATACTTACATGGCAAGCCCCCTCTCCCGTCTTGGTTAGAGCGCAAATCTGTGTCTCAAACACAGCGTTGATGTTCTTGTGGGCCTCCTTACACTCTTCGTACGTGATGGACCGCAGATCCAGCTGCATCAGGTCGTTGGGCAAGCGGCCTGGGTACTGTCACACAATACTAACTATTACTACAAAAAGAAGCGACAAAAGCGACTTTGAAACAGTGATAAAATTATAGATGATGAAGTTCTGTGACATTGGAAGCGAAGCTTCTGTAGCGTCGTTGCGAAGAACTGGATGTCAGCGTCGTCGTTAACATTCCCCTCCATTAAGAGCTCAACTGCCAATTAAAATAACAAAATAGTTAAACAATGGGCGTCGTCTTTAAAAGGTGGTTTGGCATACGAGGGGCTACACATGGTATCTGTCTTGAACACACATACAGCTTTGCGCACGCACTTTCTATCCGCGCTTGCTTAGAAGCTTCTCTTCTGTCGGGCGTACCCCCGACCGACGCCGTTTTTTGTTCCATGTTTTATCTTTTTGGTACGTATAAGCTTATTGTTAAATCTTTCAAGCGGTGTAAAGTAGACACAGTAGAAAATATTTTGTTTACGGCCCCTGAGGGTTTTCATTAATAAGATTGGTATTAATTGTAGTAAGTATTGCCCAGTAACTGGGTTGCGGGGGTCTCACGCACTCGCTACGTGTAAAGTACTGAAATTCAGAATCCTTAAGTTAGATAGGAAGCTGATACCAACAGAACTGGAAAGAAAAACAAGGTTCTCCTTGAGAGTATTAAAAGTTAGGGAATTAGGGATACAACAAAGATAGGAACGAAATGCATACTTGCAACTTATTGCTATAAAAAAAATTATAGGCGTCATTCTTCGATTTTGTCTAATACAGAATTACAGACAGACTGAAATCAAACACAGTTAAGTCTTCAAATGTGGTTTCTACCAAAAAACCATGGGACCTTAGACGAAAAAAACAATGTTGATTTCCCATACACGTACGTTCAAAATGTGGTTCTAAATTAACCTCAATGCTTTAAATCTCAATATTCTGACAGTAAATGTCCTATTTGCCGTTTATTGTGACACTTAGGTCATTAATGTCACCAATAAATGGCAATCTGAAACATCTATTTTCAGGATATTGAGATTTAATGCATTGATTTTAGTTTGGAACTTTATTTTGAACAAGAAATGGCCTTATTTGTCATATGTATTTGATTTCATCTGTGTGCCTGTACACTTCTACTTGTTAAAATACCCCTATTTTTATTACGAAAAACACTGGTAGGTAATAAATAGTCTTTGCTCATCACTCTGCACAACTTTCTCTCTCAACTATTCTCTTTGGGACTAACTGTGAAAAAAACAGGTGTTTCATACATAAAGGGATATCTAACTCGATCAAAATGTATGGAACAGCTGTTTTTTCACGATTTCAGAGTTAGTCCTATGGTTAAAATAGTAAAAAATTAAAAAATAAATGTAGGTTGTATTACAGATGTAATGGGCAAAGGCTCCGATCAAATATACTATAGATGCACGATCGCCGCTCGAAAAACGGCGCCATCAAAACTGCGGCGTCATCATAATCAGTCGCGTGCACAGGGCCTTTTACATCCGACTGGATCGAGTTCTATATCAATCAAATCTGAATTCGAGTTAGTGTCAATTCGTTCTTCAGTTCCTCTAGGAATTGAAATTAACCTGATTTGCTAAGTCAATTTGGTTACAAACTCGAACCAGTCGGGAGTAAGGGCCACAGTTTTGTACTCAGCTGCTTCATGACCGCACTAGCGGTAAGATGTTTCACGATATGATTAAACAAAGTTTAACCGGGTTACATCGCGTATATTATTTAAATTGGTTTTTCTGACGTTTCGAAAGCTTTGCAGCGTTCGTGGTCGCAGGAAGACTAACGGCCAAAATTAATATCCAATCTATCCACCATAACGACGACGACCTCTGTGGTCTAGTGGTTCGAGTGTCGGACTGTGAGGTCGTGGGTTCGATTCCCACAGGACACAAATATTTGTGTGATGAACAATAAGTGTTTGTGTTGGACTGGGTGTGTTGCTTATGTATTATAAGTATGTATTTACAAAAAAAAAGTATATACGTATTATATCCATTGTCTAGTACCCATACCACAAGCTCTGCTTAGTTTGGGACTAGATGGTACTGTGTAAAAATGTCCCAAAGATATTTATTTATTTATTTTATTTATCCTACTAGAAATAGAAATTTGACATATTTTGTATGGAGCTTATGTCAAAATTCTATCTCTAGTAGGGCAAATCGTGGATAGATTGGATATTAATTTTGGCCGTAAGATGACAAGCGTCTTCAACCTAAGAAATTATTATGTTTCACGATCCTTAATATTTATTCTCTTATACGACGGGAATGTAAAACTGTCACACACCAATGGCTCAGTTAACTAACTTATGAAGAGTTGGAAAATCTTATAACATAAGTGTCGGCATTTTCCTTCCTTCCAAGTACACCACAAACACTTACACACCATAAAACTTACAATGACACAATACACATAATATCCGAACACACTTAACATTAATAAATAAAAATAATATATATATATAATTAAAATAAATTTAAGATAATACCTATACTTATCTACCTACCTAAATTTTCTAAAATACTGTTATTGTTGATAATTGTTTTTGATATAGGTAATGTTGGACTTGGATACTGTCATCTCCCCTTTTTGAGGTGGGCGCTAATAACTGCGACACAGTTCTCTGAACTAATGCAGCTGCTAAAAGGTGTAGTGAAAATAAATAAAACTCAAACAATGGGCGGAGTGTCGTACTTGTCGCTGTCGTAAACATAATTACAAGTATGTACACTTTATCGCGGAGACGTTTTTTGGGTTTGGTTATGTACAAGACCATACATCTATAGTATAATTGATCGAAGGGCAAAGGTACATCCTCTAAACATCCGGTAGGCCTTTGGTTCATTTCGCTGTCCAACCATTACCATAAAAAATATTAATTAACAAAAACTAAAAACCCGACTGCGTGTAAAAATATCTTATCTATCTTTTCTGTTATTTTTACATGCAGTCGGGTTTTTCCTTTTTGTTAATAATTTTTTTTAATTTTAATTTTTTTAGTTTTGTCATGTTTTATTTATCATACTATTGAAAAGTCAAAATCATTTTTAACGTTGAATATTTTGTTGTTTTTTAGCATTTCTCATTCCAAATTAAATTTAAACATATAAGTTGTATATATTTTCGTAAACCATTTATAAAACCCTTTATTTTGATACCCCACTTGATAGGTTTTGAGGAAAAATAATAATTGAAGTCACATAAAATGGCTCCAAAAAGTGGCCATTTTGATTTTTATAATTTTGATATACCCAGTGTCACTCTCACAACTAAGACGAATCCAACAACACCTCTCAAGCTAAGATCCAACAAGCGTTTAGGCTACAGAGCGTGCCAAAGAAATATACATTCATACATACATACATACACTCGAAAAACATAACCCTCCTTCTGGTGCAGTCGGGTAAAAAAGTGTTGTTTGAGAATTTAAGGTACGACAACTTAAAATATCATAAACTCACCGATGTGGTACCCCAACCAGTGAGCACCAGCTCTTCCCCTTTTTCCACAGGCTCATCATTCAGCTCAACAGCGTCTACTTTACTCCCAAAATCCATCTCCTTTTCAGTGAACAGAAGTGCAATGTCGTTCTTAATGACGTAGTCATCATAATCTTCATGGATGACAACTTTGCGAATGTCGTACGCTGTGCCGCCGGCGCGGAGTTGATTCGTACCTACGACTGCTTGGAAGTACTGTGGTTTTAACCTGGAAGGAAGTAGGTATAAATTAAAATCACTAGCACTACTTAAGAGGCTGGCAACACCTAAAATATCAGACCTCTGCGGTCACTGTTGATTTGTACAGAACTGAAAGAGAGGCAACGAGAGAAGGGACGTCGGATGTGCCACCGCTCAATTTGAAAGAAAATTAACAATATATTTTTAAAAACAAAAAACTGAAAGCTTATTTGAAAAACAGAAACAACTATGTTTTTACCCGACTGCGCCAGAAGGAGGGTTATGTTTTTAGATTATTGTCTTTCCTATATGTTTTCTCAATTTCATGTATAATATTTTGTAAATAATAAAGATTGTTTGCTCATAGATGTTCTCTCATAGAGGCTCATGTTTTAAGAGGTTAGTTTACATTACAATTCTTATCCATGGAGAAAACTTCAAGAAAACGGGTTTTGGGCACAACAGTGTTTTTAAAAATACGATCAAGATTAACATCTAATTTTTTCACTGCCACAAACTGAATAGATACAGCTAAAAGTGTTTTTAAAAGAAGCCTATTTGGGGTATTTGGCTGTTGTCGTAGCAAGCCGCGGTTAGTCCTTGATGGGTGACCGTTTCATTGCACATCGAGACCACTCCGTGCCTCGGAGAGCACGTTAAGCTGTCGGTCCCGGTTTCCATAGGAAATACGAATATCTATGGCAGTTGTTATGGGTAGTCAGAACTTCAGAAGCCCGAAAGCTTGACAAGTGGTCTAACCTTCAGATGTCGGTATTACCCAGTAACTGGGTTATGGAGGCCTGATGGCAGTCGCTCCGTGTAAAATACTGAAGACTGGAAGCCGACCCCCACATAATTGGAGAAAAAGCTCAAGGAAGAGGCACATCACTGCATACTTATTACTTAGTATAAAACAAAGTCCCTCGTCATGTATGACTGTCTGTATGCGCTTATCTTCAAAAGTGCTGAATATATTTCATAACTCTTTTCAATAGATAGGCTATCTTGAGATGATTGATCTTTGTGAAAGATTTAGGTGTTTATTTTATGATATAAATACCTACGAGTATAAAACAAAGTCGCCTGCAGCGCATATCTGTCCGTCTATCAAAATCAACCATAAAAACATAATTATAACTTTATGAAATTACCTAGGTCTCAAAATATAATCATTTTCTTTAGGACTGGGGTGGGTCTGGGCAAAGACATTATTATAATGTCTTTGGGTCTGGGTCTGGCCAATGAGATTTGATACACGACGATAAAATATTTGAGTGTCTTTGGGTCTGGTCCTTTTATCTCCTGAAAAAAATCCTGTATCACATTAATCCTTAGTGTTCGATATAATTAAATTTATACATAGTCGGATATGTTTTTCGATCTTTGCTTTGTAAAACTGCTCCTAAAAATTATGTCATAGCAAACACACAAAAGTGTGAGATGCACAAAAAAACACAAACTTGAACGCCACTATCTGTAGGCCATATTAAATTGTTCCGTGCGAGAATCGAGCCCGGAAATGACTATAGAAGCCGATCATTCAGCCACTGTGCCATTGGCGACACTGCGCCAATCAACCGTGGCTCAGCATTGCACCGATCGTGGCGAAAATTATTTCGGAACTGGAATTCCGTTAGTAATTATTATATTATAATTAATAAATTATTAATTAATTATTATTATTATTATATTATTTAATTGATCGTCCGGCGCACCCTGGGCAGTCAGCCCCGCTATCAACCTGCTGACTGGCTAATATTTTCCCCACGACATGAGCTATTATCATTATGTAGCTCATGTCGACACGAAGAAGAAGAAGATAATAGATATTGCCACTTAAGTTTGCCATTATGGGTACATTACTCGCAGAACGGATGGCCGATGGGGCAGTAAAGTTCTGGAGTGGCGACCACGTACTGGAAGGCTCAGCGTGGGTAGGCCCCCCACAAGGTGGACCGACGACCTGGTGAAGGTCGCGGGAATCCGCTGGATGCGGAAGGCACAGGACCGGTCGTTGTGGCGATGCTTGGGGGAGGCCTATGTCCAGCAGTGGACGTCTTTCGGCTGAAATGATGATGATGATGAATAGATATTGGTGTCAATTGTCTTCTTCACGAACTAAACTATCGCTCTGTTTTACTAATAGTAGATACAAGAAAGGGATGGCAACAATTTTAGGGCTGAAAAATTTGTAGGAATTAAAATTTCCATATAAGTTGAGTTGTGATCTCGGAACGTGCCGACTTAAATATATAGACGTATTGCTGCAAACAATCATAGTGAAGCCAAAAAATACCGTGCTCCTTCGTGTACAACCAGCGCTTACGCACACACACACCATACACCTGAAGGAAATTTGCTTTCGCGATGTTTATGGACGATGCCGCGACATGTGTACTGAGAGCGGTGAGCACGGTTTGAAGTGCATGTGTGTGCATGAGTGCATGTACGCTGGTTGTACATGAAGGAACACGTTTTTTTGCCTTCACTATGATTGTTCACAGCACTTCGTCTGTATAAAATACGAAGTGTAACACGTAAACTAATTTGACAGCACTAAAACTGTTGTCATCCCTTTCTTGAAAAGAGAGCGATAGTTTAAAATATGAGTTTAGTTTGTGAACAAGAGAACCAACACCTGTCATTGTTACCTATCTACGCAATGAGCGGCTGTCATTATAATTCTAGGAGTCACTAGGGAGGCCCCACAGAAGTGCCACACGCCCCATATTCGTAGGGACACCTGGTAGGGAATGGACCCGTTGGGGGCCTTGATGCCGCCCACGATGCGCTCCCAATCCTCACGGGCCTCGGGCGTGGACGACGAGAACAGCTCCGAAGATACTGTGAGAGAAAAATTGGTTAGTATTTGTAAATATTTTCTATTTTAATTTATTTTATTTATTATCTTCCACAAATCATACAATACTGATAGATACTGATACAACAATAATGATAACAATTATTAGTATCACAACGAGATAGATAATCTGTGGGAGACAGGGGGCCTACTCGCGTTTGACGAACGAAAAACGAAATACGAACTTTCGTTCCGACTGATACCTACACAATAAAGATAGGCACATAAAAAAGGCACAATAAAGATAGACTATTGTTCATTGTCGTATGAAATTGATCAGAGAACAGAGAAACAAACGTCAAAACACGATCATCGCATGCGATATGGGAACGATGTTTGACCGGATTAGCAAATTGTGCGATGAACGATACGATTGATCGAATATCGTCAAACGCGAGTAGACCCTCTGGTGCCTAAACTAAGCCGAAGCCTGTTTAGGACACCTCCGTATATAAACGCAACGCTTTCGCACAAACATGCATCTCAAACCGTGCTCATCGCTCTCAAATTCTCAATACACATGTATGTTATCACATGTATAGTTTTAATAAGAAGTTGTGTCTCTTTATCTTATCTACGGCATAGATAATATAATACTATTCTACGGCCAGGAAGAAGTCCGGAACTATGGAAGGCTTGTTAGCGGACACAGGTCCAGCTCGCATTCGCCCCTTTGTCAACTCTAACCTTCAAAATTGTTATCAATTTTTAAAAAAATATTTGGACAAAATAGTTATCAATTAAAAAAAAATGGTCTATGCGAGAAGGGTGTTTTGTGGACTGATTATATTTGTTCCTCCTATCCTATTATTAAGGATAAGCTCAACAAAAAGCTACAATTATGTAAATAATTATGAAAATAATTATAAATATATTTTTAAAATCATAAATAATATTATTCGAAGTATTTCACCACATCTAGCTATACTTACTATAGTAAAATTGTAAAGATTATAAGTATCTTTTAAGCCTTTAAGCCTTTATTGCTGATACTACAAAATAGTTTTAACATGTTAAACTTAAATTCTAAAACATCGGGTTTCCCTTCTTAGTGGTCAGCGCGTCCTGTGACACGTAGGCCTCTTCCAGCTGCTTCCATACTGTCCTGTTTTTTGTTTTTCTTGACCAGATTACGCCTCCGACTTTCTTTATGTCATCTGTCCATCTCTTTAATTGTCTTCCTCTTTTCCTTTTTCCATCTCGCGGTTGCCATTCTGTTATAATTTGTGTCCATTTCACCTTGCTGTCTCTTGTCATGTGTCCAGTCCATCGCCACTTCAGTTGCCTAACTTTCTCTATTATATCTTCCACTTTTGTTATTATTCTTATTTCTTCTGCTCTTTTACGATCTTTAAGCGTGACACCCATCATGCTTCTTTCCATTCCCCTTTGGCATGTTCTCAGTTTTAGGTAATGTTTCTGAGACAGTGCCCAAGTTTGACACCCATACGTTAGACACGGCAAGATACACGAACCAAATACTATTTTCTTGGCTGCCATGGGAAAGTGTTTACTTTTAAGTATTTCTTTAAGAGACCAGTATCTTTTCCAGGCACAAGACACTCTTCTTTCTATTTCTAAGTCAGTTTGGTCTTTGAATGATATAATTTGTCCTAAGTATGTGTAGTCTTTAACATATTCAATAGTTTCTTTATCCACTTCTATGGCTATTTCTTCCCTACTAGTCATTATTTTTGTTTCTGATTTATTCATGGTAAGGCCAACTACTCTACTAGCCACAGTTAGCTGTTGTAGCATAGTTTGGAGCGTCTTAGCGTTGTCTGATATAAGGACCAAATCATCCGCGAACCTTAAGTGATTAAGTTGCCTGCCGTTAATATTTATGCCAAAATTATCCCAATCTAGATTCCTAAATATGCTTTCTAGAATTGCGGAGAAAAGTTTCGGAGATAACGGATCCCCTTGTCTCACACCTCTAGCAATTGGAAACTCTTCACCAGTTAAATCTAGTTTGATCTGTGCTGTGCTATTTGCATATATATTTTGAATTATACGTATATATTTCTTTGCCATTCCTTGCTGTATCAGAGCTTTCCAAAGCGAATCATGTTTTATTGAGTCAAATGCTTTACTATAGTCTACGAAAGCGATGTACAAGGCCTTATCATATTCTTGGCATTTTTCTATTAATTGTTTTATAACATGCATATGATCAACAGTTGAAAATCCCGCTCTAAAACCAGCTTGTTCCATGGGTTGTTGTTCGTCCATCGTCTATAAGTATCTATTAACATTTAAAAACTTGATTTATTTATGGAAAGATAAACAATGATTAATAATAATAGTAAATTACTGTCGAGGCCTGAAATCAAGCAATTGACGGCCGAGTAACATTGAAACAAGTGATTTTAAAAGGACGAGGCGCTAGCCGGTGTAGTACAGGGACGATAACTTGTTATAAACAGTGCTTTTTTAATATTATCCTTTCTTTTTTAGGGTTCCGTAACCGAAGGGTTCCAAACGGGACCCTATTACTCTCGCTACGCTGGCCGTCCGTCCGTCCGTCTGTCTATCACAGGGCTGTATCTTTTGAACGGTAATAGGTAACCGGTTGAAATTTTCTCAGAATATGTGTTGCTATGAGGTTGTATCACGACAAATACTAAAAACAAAAAAAAAACTAAAACCAAAGGGGGTCCCCATACAAGAAACCTCAAAAAACATGCATTTTTTTTAACGTTTTTGTTCCTGCTCTATCTTCAAAACAGTAATATATACCAGCGTCAAACTTGGTCAGATTATAGTGCATATTATGTAGTTTTGCAAAAAATACTAAAAATAAGACAAACATAGACATATGTGGTGGTACCTGCGTAATAAAGACATGCAAAAATTCATATTTCGCGCACTGTGCTTTGATGTCTTTTGATAAACTGTCGTAAATTAAATCAGTTTTTATGGGGTATCAGGTCATTGAGAGGTACGGAACCCTTACTGCGCGAGTCCGACTCGCACTTGACCGGTTTTTTTTATTAATGGCCAGTGACAAGCTTCGATACATGAAAGCAGAATAAATGCAGTAGAAATGAGAGCTTTGAGAAGTATGTGTGGTGTAACTTTGAGAGATAAAGTAAGGAATAACATGATAAGGGAGCGTTGTGGAGTGAAAGAAGATGTAGTGACAAAGATTGAGAAAGGTATGTTAAGATGGTTTGGACATATAGAGAGGATGGACGAGAGGAGATTGACGAAACAAGTATACGAAGCGAGTGTGGATGGAAGAGTTGGAAGGGGACGACCTCGGCGAACGTATCGCGATCAAATCGCGGATGTTCTCAAAAAATGCCAGGTTAAGAGTTCTCTAAACCGACGAGCATGCATGACGAGGTTAATGGACGTAGATGAAGCGAAAGAGGTGTGTCAGGATCGTAGCAGGTGGAAATTCATAGTCTCTGCCTACCCCAATGGGAAACAGGCGTGATAATATGTATGTATGTATGTACAAGCTCCGATAATCTGTAACAAGATTAATTTCACCCTGAACGATGTGAACTACGCCTGTCTATATTAGCCGATGCCATTATTATACACTGAGGTAATATGTACTACGTAGTACTTGTACTATTATTTGTTCTATGTTCTATGGTAGTACACAGTTTTAATCTGAGACGTAGTACATATTACCTCAATGTTATTATACATTAAAAAACATTCAGACATATGACAATTGACACATGTCATGAGTCATGATGATAAACACCACAGATTAAAAAGTGACAAACACAGATGATAAACAATTGTAATTTAGGTAATTTAGAGAGGATTACAACCATAGAGTTAGGTAAATACAAAGTCTTTGATTACAACATAATTTGAATATGCGATGTTAAAAACTAGAAATGTCTTTGTTAAAAAAGGTTAAAAACATAAAACTTAAGTAAAAATAGGCGTAAAAGACGCAACACTACACCGAGTCCTTTTAAAATTAAACGAAGCCGTAGACGAGACTTGTTTAGTAGTTTTCTCTCATTTGCGAGGAAACAATACCTACACAAAAATATTACCAAATAATTTTATTTTAGTCAACACGATCAGTTTTACAATAATTATGTACACTCTAAAAACTACTCTTTAGAAAATATTTACAAACTACAAAATAAAATTATACAATATTTACAAAGTACAAAATAAAATGATACAAAAAGGCGCGCCTAGACGTCAAAATATTCCTCCACACCGCTGTCATCCGGCATAGTGCCCAGAAGACTGGCAGCGTTGCCACGTTGAATGGCAACACTTATTCTTTGACCAAAGAACAAGCCAGCCCTCTGGTCACGCGAAGTGTCGACCAGCCTCTTGGAAAGGGAGCGCGCACTCGGTCCCCATGACCCGAGTGTTTCGACCCCAAACGGCACAAAGTCATAGTTACCTGATAGGTTACTATATTTGCGCCGCTTGAGGGCCTCCGCAGATGCAGCGGCAGCGCCAGCACAACCAGCTGAGCTAGAAAGATGTGAAGGAGCAAGGGTGTCGACGCACGTTGCGTGCCACACCAGAGGCCTACCCATCTTCCATGGCAATAACGACATGCCATCTGGTCTCTTGCCATCGTCTCGTACCAAGCCGTTGGGTTCTAAAACAGCTGGTACACCAGCGGTGGCAAGAGCACGACGAATAATGTCATTAATGCTAGCGTGTCGCGCTAAGCGCCCCGCGCTCCTGCAACAAGACAGGCCATGGTGTCCTAGGCTGTCGACAAGTTCACCGCAATGGCACCGGTGTGGAGCAACACAAGTTGCGCCCAAGCGTAGGCACGTAGCGAGCCGGAAACTGGTGTCGTCCAACATAGTACCTATGTTGGACGACGGAAGTGCCTGGAGCCAAAGGCCTGCTTCCCATTCACCCACAGCCAGTAGACGAGCACGCTCAGCGGTATTGGTTGACGTATTAATTATATTTTTCCGCACTAACTTACAGAGTGGTTCATCCCACTGTCTCTGGGAAGATGGGTTGACAGGCAAGTCCGTGTTTGATACACAAATAAATTCAACAGTATTAAATTTTCATTCGCGCCAATTCGTCCGCCCGCGGTTCTTGTTCTATTTTCAAAGTTTTGAAAAAAAAAATATGCACATTCAGCCTTTAAAATGATAAATATTTTGTACCTAAAAACACCTAATTTATGTAAGTGTGTAGTGTACCTACTTAAAAACTTCGCTAGCATGATTGAAAAAATAAAATAAAAACTGTCCAGCAATTTCTCTTATTGTCGTGTTGGCTATTGTTGGCGTATTATTTCGTTGCGTACGGAAAAGAGCCGATTGATGTATTATTTTATTGAGAGCAATTCGGGGAATTTTTTTGTTTTCTTCAAAGTGGAGTAAATAAAAACAAAAAATCAAAAAAGTTTGTCAGAAGTGGGATTCGAACCCACGCCCACAGAAGTGGACTGCGACCTGAACGCAGCGCCTTAGACCGCTCGGCCATCCTGACATGTAAGCTATTGGTGAAATTATCAATTGATAACTACAAATTTATCCAAACAGATAAAAATAGATTCTGACGTCACAGGTAGACTTGATAATAAATTCACTTTGCGCGTCGGCTGCATGCAATCAATACAATGGCTGTAAACGAATTTGAACCGTAACAAAATACATATAACGGTGAGCTATGAAATTTGTTATGACGTAGGAGACTGGAAATTGAGGTCAGGCTAATTGAAGGTCATAGAATCTGTGTACCTAGTAACTGATTTATTTCTCAAGTTTTGAGCATTGTCGGTGTTAATAAAGATACATTTTTCATTGAGATATTTTTTTCTCTTATTGGGTAGGGAACCTCAATAAAATAATTAATAGAAAGTACCTACCTAAATTATGCTGGTCTGTGGTTTATAGACTAAACCAATTTAGTGTCACAGCACAGATTTAGGTCACAGTGTCACTTTGTTTTTTTTTTAACAGTAACACATGTTTTAAGGATAGATCATTATTTAGTCTTGCTTGCCAAAGGGGTTTGAAAACTTGCCTTTTGGCATACCTACCTACGTAGTCGCGAAACACCGTTTTTTTTTCCAAATTGCTTCGCTCAATTTAACTTGGACTTTTTGATCTTGAAGGTATGTTTGGTTTGTTTGGGTATGTTTGGGGGGATTTTGCAAAAGAAAAATGGTCGACAACACATAGGCCATGGTCCAAGTGTAGAGTGTCCATCAGCGGTTTTTTGCGATTTCAGGGTTGGTCCTTGGTTGGTCCCATAGTAAAAGTTGTTCATGCTGATGAGTAAAATGACCCCTTAAGAGGTTTTCAGTGATTTCAATAACACGTTGTATACCCCACTATGGAGGGCTCGCCAATAATAATTATTGGCGTGACCATAGCTAATTATTAGCTATGGTCACGCCGCCCCATCTTTCAATCAAATGACGAGTGACGTGTCAATAATTTTGGCCTAATACACATAACATAACATCACGCCTGTATTTTCCCCGAAGGGGTAGGCAGAGGTGTGTACACCCACATTTCGCCAGTTATGTTATAGTCCCATGTAATAGGGGGCGAGCCTATTGCCATTAACCGGGCACAAATCCATACTTCGGGCTGCTACTGAGAATTTCCTAATGAAAAACCCAATAATACTGCCCGACCCGGGAATCGAACCCAGGACCCCACGCTCAGCAGTCGCTCTTGCGACCACTAGACCAACGAGGCAGTCAACTCGTGTGACCTAATACAACTCGCTTATATTTCTTCCCGTTATGAAACATAAACTTATAATTAATGTCTATATTATGAAATAGAAAATCACTTGTAAACTTGTAACAGTAACTCAACAGTAACTTGCCCCTGACTGGTGAAGTGGTGATTCATCATCATCATCATCATCATTTCAGCTGGAAGTCATCCACTGCTGGATGTAGGCCTCCACTAAAATGGGATAATCGCCACACTTGGCAGGCGGGTTGGCGATCGCAATTGGTTTAATAAATACTCAGAGAACGCTGCTGATGATGTTGCTGGTGATTGTGAAGTAAAAAATATTCAAAGAATTGGTGTCTAGCAACTGCCAAGAAAGCAGGGACTGAAAGAAGTAACGGTACTTCAAAAACAGAAGTGAAAAAAAGAAAGAAAAAAAGTTGTTTATAAAATAAAGGTTGGGCTATACCATTATTTAACGATTACACGATTTTGGTACCGAAAAACATCGAGTGACAACTAAAACTGAGGTATCATAATAAAGAATCATAAGCGCAAGAAGGGGGCCACGCACAAAAAGAATAAAACCACTACGTTTAGCCTCGCAGTGAAGGACAGGGTGGCGGCGCATGAAAGAAAACCCTTATTTATAAAGGTTTAGGTACCGCTATCGATTTAATTGATTTAATTTAAAATAATTAATAGTTTAAAAAACACTAGAAAAACGCGCTCAAAGTTACGTGGCCTTTCTCACAAGTGCAAACACGACTATGATACGATATTCCATCATGGAATGCCAGTGCCTATCTTCCGGCTTCATCATCAGACCTTGAAACCTAATCGTGGTCAAAGTTCATTACAAGACTTTTCTATTAAATCCAAAGCAGCTATGATACGATTTTCCATCATGAAGTTCCAGTTCATATCTTCCGGCTCCATCATCAGATCAGTTTAACAGTACCATATTATTGTATTGTCATCATAACTAAATAAAGCTGCCAATTTTCATTACGCTACGACCCTTGGAAGATGGTTATAGTAGTTTATGAAACTGTTGCATAACAGGGGTTATTAAAACACGAGTGTGAGTTTAAAAACCGAGCCGTAGGCGAGGTTTTTAATAGTATCACACGAGTGTTTTAATACCTAGTTATGACAGTTTCATACACTATTTTATCTAAACTCATACAATTTTAAATAAAATACCAAATTCAAAATCTTGGTAACATTGTCGTAGTTTCTTGATTTTTCTGGTAAAAGATTGTACGTCATTTACGTTGCTGCATCCAGAAATTCAGGCGGAGTCATATTCTCCTCAGTTCAGTATCACTGCTGTAGTCAGATATTTTTGCCCAGAATAAAACTTTAGACATACAAAACCATAATAATAACGTAAACAATTACAATAAATTTACAAGTAACGTTGACCAAATCCAGTAGGCCATGGCGCGCGGCCGAGCACGCGCCCCAGCGTGCGCCTGCACAGCTAATAAAATATAGTCTGGCGAAAACATTATAATCGGAACTAATTTTCTATCCTTGTCAGGATCCCATCAATCTCTGTTTTATAATACAAAAAATGTGCCTGTAAACACTTAAATATAATTAAAAGCAATATGACATTCCAAACTTCTGCCAAAAACGCGATTTTAAACGATAAAAATTTTCAATGTATGACTAGTGGCGCCACCCTGAATTTTGTGTACTCATTGGTGCTAAACTGTACAACTGCAAAAAAAAAGGTTTGAAAACTCCTTGGTTGGGTCGAAGTGGCATTTAAAACTCCTTAGTTGGGCTGAAGTGTGCGGTAATGGAAAAAAAAAAAAATTATTGCATTGTTTTGTTCAGCAAACTGTATCGTAATGAAACTTTTTAAATTTATTACAGGTGCATGTGCGAAAAGTATGTCATTATGACATTACTTTCGAGTTCATAATTCGAATTTTACGATACGAGTGTAGATAAAATTAGTTACCTTAGATTCCATTACATAGTTAGAGTTAGTTACATACAGGTCGACCTAATAAAAGCGTGTTAAAAATCTTCTAAAATTCTCCTTTATCATTTTCTGTTTTGTTAGAAATATTGCTTGCCACTGATGGCACTGATGGCTGAGGACTGAATAACCCGAAATGGTACCTTTAAATTAATTATACCTTTAGATATGAACTGGAATTTCATGATGCAAAATCGTATCATAGCTGTTTTGGATTTCATAGAAAAGTCTTGTAATGAACTTTGACCACGATTAGGTTTCAAGGTCTGATGATGAAACCGGAAGATAGGCACTGGCATTCCATGATGGAAAATCGTATCATAGTCGTGTTTGTACTTGTGAGAAAGGCCACGTAATGGATTTGGAACAAGATCAGGTTTCAAGGTAAAAGCGTGTTTTTCTAGTGTTTTTTAAACTATTAATTTATTAATAATTAGGAAGATTTTCTTACCCGTTATAGGAAAGCAAATTCCAAACAAAGCGACTAAAATGAAATTGCACACGGCCATTCTGTTGCACAACAATATTAGAATACAGTTAAGAAAATAGGGCATTCTCTATTATATAGTGACTAGTTTTGTGTTTTCTGACGCAATCCAGTTTTGCACTAAATTCTTATGGTGATACCCCTATGATCGTTTGCTATGTATTAACGTACGTTGCTCTTGCGAAGATAATATTGTAATCCGTCACCGTTTCAAGGTAGATAGAATATTTTGACTAGTTAACTAAGAAAATTTGGAGCTAGGTAGAAAATAAAGCCCTAATGATAAAAATTAAATCTAAAAGCGTGGGGCGCTTTTTGACTATTCATCAACTCAGCCTATCGCAGTCCACTGTTGGAGATAGGCATCTCCCGAGTTGTACCACAACACTAGGTCCTCTGCCTTCCGCATCCAGTCCCCCCAGCCACATTCTTCAGGTCGTCGGTCCACCGGGCAGGGGAGCCGCCCTACGCTGCGTTTGCCGATTCGCGGTCTCCACTCAAGGACTCGTCTGCTCCAGCGGCCATCGGTCCTTCGACAGACATGGCCAGTCCACTGCCACTTCAGCTTACTGATCCTACAAGCTATGTCGGTCACTGCGGTTCTTCTCCGGTCTCGTTACAGATTTTGTGCTTCAAAGTAACTCCAAACATAGCTCGCTCCATAGCTCGCTGAGCGACTTTGAATTTGTCGACTAGCCCAACTGTCAGTGTCCACGTCTCGGCACCGTAAGTCATGACAAGGAGGACGCCCTGGTTGAACACCTTTGTCTTCAAACTTTGTGGTATAGGTGACGAGAAGACTCTGCGAAGTTTGCCAAATGCTGCCCAGCCCAAACGGATCCATTACCCCGGTGATAATAAGCTGCACTTTGATCAATGAGATCAGGACTTTCCTATTTACGATGAGTTATTGAAATAACTGAAAACCTCTTAAGGGGTCATTGTACTTATCAGTATGAACAACTTTTACTATGGGACTAACCCTGAAATCGCGGAAAAAAAACATCTGTTCCCTACATTTTGTCGATTTATTTGAAGACAAATGTAGCAATTTTATTTTATAACTAGCCTATGCCCGCGGCTTCACCTGCGTGGGTGTCGTTTATCGCGCATCCCTCGGGAACTGTTCATCTTTCCGGGATAAAAAGGTTATGTTCTATCTGTATGCCAAATTTCATTAAAATCCATACAGTAGTTTTTGCGTGAAAGAGAAACTAACGTCCATACATACATCCATAGATCCTCACAAATTTTCACGTTTATAATATTAGTAGGATAGAATAGTAGGATAGGATAAATAGGATATTAGTGTGATTTGACATTTGGTTAGGTACATGATTAATTGGAAAGAATTGTGTGAGAATAATGTAGGTTAATGACTGAGACAAATTCACTGAAGTAAACTAATTAAAGATCAATAATGATTTTTAAGTTTATGCTCGACCATGATAGGAGGGAACCAAAATGTCAAAAAAATAATATTGAAGAATGTAATCTTCATCATCATCATCAGTATCACTACATTTATAACTCAAAGTCCAATTAATATTTAGTTTTATTATTTTTATTGAAGAGTTTTTCCAAATGAGTTGTGTCCTTACGTATGAATATCGATTCTGATAACGTACCTCACAGGAACAACAGGGTTTTTGTTACATGTTGTATAAAGATTTTTTGTCTTTGCAAGAAATGACATGAACGAATGTTATTGAATCAAATTATTCTTTCGATATTAGTTTCTACATTGTTTACTGTATCAGGTAGCAGTTTGTTGTCTATCGGATATCAAGAGCGAATGTAGCATTAAATCAATGGTTCCGCTGCTTTGGGATTTATCGTATCATAATAAAAATTTCAGCCCGTAAATGACCGTGGTCCGTGCCTACTACTCCGCCAAATAGTGATGCTTGCATTGCTGTGTTTCGGTCTGAAGGGTACGGGTGCCGGTGAAATTACAATCACATGAGACTTTCCATCTTCATGTCTCAGTTTGGCGAACCGACTTGCGTAGTTGCGGTACCATTTAGGCAACAGCCTTGGTGGTATTGCAGTTGTTATGGGCAAAGCTTCAAAATTGCTTAACATCAGGTGGGCCTTTAGCTCGTTTCGCCATCCTATACTATAAAAACTGGTTGTTTGGGCAACGGATTGGCCCAAGTCCATTTACAGGGTATTCAGGATCCGGTCCGACTAAAACGGTTTGAGAAACAGGCGGTTGCCTCCTGCCTTGTATGTTAGTAATTAACACTCGCAGAAGAAGAAGACAAAGGCGCTTGGGAAAGCCCAAGCGCTCTCACCACCATGGACAGAGCCATGACCAAAACTGAGCGGTCCTTATTGCCATATATTCGACACATACCCAGCAAACCAATGAAACATTTAGGAGAGTTTTTTTAATTTAGTGACGAAATAAAGTAGTAGTAGAGCTCCTTTGTGAAAGAGCTCGTCCGGGGAAGTGCTAGTAGTAGTAAAGCTCCTTTGTGAAAGAGCTCGTCCGGGGAAGTGCTAGTAGTAGTAAAGCTCCTTTGTGAAAGAGCTCGTCCGGGGAAGTAGTAGTAGTAGTAAAGCTCCTTTGTGAAAGAGCTCGTCCGGGGAAGTAGTAGTAGTAGTAAAGCTCCTTTGTGAAAGAGCTCGTCCGGGGAAGTGCTAGTAGTAGTAAAGCTCCTTTGTGAAAGAGCTCGTCCGGGGAAGTGCTAGTAGTAGTAAAGCTCCTTTGTGAAAGAGCTCGTCCGGGGAAGTGCTAGTAGTAGTAAAGCTCCTTTGTGAAAGAGCTCGTCCGGGGAAGTAGTAGTAGTAGTAGACCTCCTTTGTGAAAGAGCTCGTCCGGGAAAGTGCTAGTAGTAGTAAAGCTCCTTTGTGAAAGAGCTCGTCCGGGGAAGTGCTAGTAGTAGTAAAGCTCCTTTGTGAAAGAGCTCGTCCGGGGAAGTGCTAGTAGTAGTAAAGCTCCTTTGTGAAAGAGCTCGTCCGGGAAAGTGCTAGTAGTAGTAAAGCTCCTTTGTGAAAGAGCTCGTCCGGGGAAGTGCTAGTAGTAGTAAAGCTCCTTTGTGAAAGAGCTCGTCCGGGAAAGTGCTAGTAGTAGTAAAGCTCCTTTGTGAAAGAGCTCGTCCGGGGAAGTAGTAGTAGTAGTAAAGCTCCTTTGTGAAAGAGCTCGTCCGGGGAAGTGCTAGTAGTAGTAAAGCTCCTTTGTGAAAGAGCTCGTCCGGGGAAGTACTAGTAGTAGTAAAGCTCCTTTGTGAAAGAGCTCGTCCGGGGAAGTGCTAGTAGTAGTAAAGCTCCTTTGTGAAAGAGCTCGTCCGGGAAAGTGCTAGTAGTAGTAAAGCTCCTTTGTGAAAGAGCTCGTCCGGGAAAGTGCTAGTAGTAGTAAAGCTCCTTTGTGAAAGAGCTCGTCCGGGGAAGTAGTAGTAGTAGTAGACCTCCTTTGTGAAAGAGCTCGTCCGGGAAAGTGCTAGTAGTAGTAAAGCTCCTTTGTGAAAGAGCTCGTCCGGGGAAGTGCTAGTAGTAGTAAAGCTCCTTTGTGAAAGAGCTCGTCCGGGGAAGTGCTAGTAGTAGTAAAGCTCCTTTGTGAAAGAGCTCGTCCGGGAAAGTGCTAGTAGTAGTAAAGCTCCTTTGTGAAAGAGCTCGTCCGGGGAAGTAGTAGTAGTAGTAGACCTCCTTTGTGAAAGAGCTCGTCCGGGAAAGTGCTAGTAGTAGTAAAGCTCCTTTGTGAAAGAGCTCGTCCGGGGAAGTGCTAGTAGTAGTAAAGCTCCTTTGTGAAAGAGCTCGTCCGGGGAAGTGCTAGTAGTAGTAAAGCTCCTTTGTGAAAGAGCTCGTCCGGGAAAGTGCTAGTAGTAGTAAAGCTCCTTTGTGAAAGAGCTCGTCCGGGGAAGTGCTAGTAGTAGTAAAGCTCCTTTGTGAAAGAGCTCGTCCGGGGAAGTGCTAGTAGTAGTAAAGCTCCTTTGTGAAAGAGCTCGTCCGGGGAAGTGCTAGTAGTAGTAAAGCTCCTTTGTGAAAGAGCTCGTCCGGGAAAGTGCTAGTAGTAGTAAAGCTCCTTTGTGAAAGAGCTCGTCCGGGGAAGTGCTAGTAGTAGTAAAGCTCCTTTGTGAAAGAGCTCGTCCGGGAAAGTGCTAGTAGTAGTAAAGCTCCTTTGTGAAAGAGCTCGTCCGGGGAAGTAGTAGTAGTAGTAGACCTCCTTTGTGAAAGAGCTCGTCCGGGAAAGTGCTAGTAGTAGTAAAGCTCCTTTGTGAAAGAGCTCGTCCGGGGAAGTGCTAGTAGTAGTAAAGCTCCTTTGTGAAAGAGCTCGTCCGGGAAAGTGCTAGTAGTAGTAAAGCTCCTTTGTGAAAGAGCTCGTCCGGGGAAGTGCTAGTAGTAGTAAAGCTCCTTTGTGAAAGAGCTCGTCCGGGGAAGTAGTAGTAGTAGTAGACCTCCTTTGTGAAAGAGCTCGTCCGGGGAAGTAGTAGTAGTAGTAAAGCTCCTTTGTGAAAGAGCTCGTCCGGGAAAGTGCTAGTAGTAGTAAAGCTCCTTTGTGAAAGAGCTCGTCCGGGAAAGTGCTAGTAGTAGTAAAGCTCCTTTGTGAAAGAGCTCGTCCGGGAAAGTGCTAGTAGTAGTAAAGCTCCTTTGTGAAAGAGCTCGTCCGGGGAAGTGCTAGTAGTAGTAAAGCTCCTTTGTGAAAGAGCTCGTCCGGGAAAGTGCTAGTAGTAGTAAAGCTCCTTTGTGAAAGAGCTCGTCCGGGGAAGTAGTAGTAGTAGTAGACCTCCTTTGTGAAAGAGCTCGTCCGGGAAAGTGCTAGTAGTAGTAAAGCTCCTTTGTGAAAGAGCTCGTCCGGGGAAGTGCTAGTAGTAGTAAAGCTCCTTTGTGAAAGAGCTCGTCCGGGAAAGTGCTAGTAGTAGTAAAGCTCCTTTGTGAAAGAGCTCGTCCGGGGAAGTGCTAGTAGTAGTAAAGCTCCTTTGTGAAAGAGCTCGTCCGGGGAAGTGCTAGTAGTAGTAAAGCTCCTTTGTGAAAGAGCTCGTCCGGGAAAGTGCTAGTAGTAGTAAAGCTCCTTTGTGAAAGAGCTCGTCCGGGGAAGTGCTAGTAGTAGTAAAGCTCCTTTGTGAAAGAGCTCGTCCGGGGAAGTAGTAGTAGTAGTAAAGCTCCTTTGTGAAAGAGCTCGTCCGGGGAAGTAGTAGTAGTAGTAAAGCTCCTTTGTGAAAGAGCTCGTCCGGGGAAGTGCTAGTAGTAGTAAAGCTCCTTTGTGAAAGAGCTCGTCCGGGGAAGTGCTAGTAGTAGTAAAGCTCCTTTGTGAAAGAGCTCGTCCGGGAAAGTGCTAGTAGTAGTAAAGCTCCTTTGTGAAAGAGCTCGTCCGGGAAAGTGCTAGTAGTAGTAAAGCTCCTTTGTGAAAGAGCTCGTCCGGGGAAGTAGTAGTAGTAGTAGACCTCCTTTGTGAAAGAGCTCGTCCGGGAAAGTGCTAGTAGTAGTAAAGCTCCTTTGTGAAAGAGCTCGTCCGGGGAAGTGCTAGTAGTAGTAAAGCTCCTTTGTGAAAGAGCTCGTCCGGGGAAGTGCTAGTAGTAGTAAAGCTCCTTTGTGAAAGAGCTCGTCCGGGGAAGTGCTAGTAGTAGTAAAGCTCCTTTGTGAAAGAGCTCGTCCGGGGAAGTAGTAGTAGTAGTAAAGCTCCTTTGTGAAAGAGCTCGTCCGGGGAAGTAGTAGTAGTAGTAAAGCTCCTTTGTGAAAGAGCTCGTCCGGGGAAGTGCTAGTAGTAGTAAAGCTCCTTTGTGAAAGAGCTCGTCCGGGGAAGTGCTAGTAGTAGTAAAGCTCCTTTGTGAAAGAGCTCGTCCGGGAAAGTGCTAGTAGTAGTAAAGCTCCTTTGTGAAAGAGCTCGTCCGGGAAAGTGCTAGTAGTAGTAAAGCTCCTTTGTGAAAGAGCTCGTCCGGGGAAGTAGTAGTAGTAGTAGACCTCCTTTGTGAAAGAGCTCGTCCGGGAAAGTGCTAGTAGTAGTAAAGCTCCTTTGTGAAAGAGCTCGTCCGGGGAAGTGCTAGTAGTAGTAAAGCTCCTTTGTGAAAGAGCTCGTCCGGGGAAGTGCTAGTAGTAGTAAAGCTCCTTTGTGAAAGAGCTCGTCCGGGAAAGTGCTAGTAGTAGTAAAGCTCCTTTGTGAAAGAGCTCGTCCGGGGAAGTAGTAGTAGTAGTAGACCTCCTTTGTGAAAGAGCTCGTCCGGGAAAGTGCTAGTAGTAGTAAAGCTCCTTTGTGAAAGAGCTCGTCCGGGGAAGTGCTAGTAGTAGTAAAGCTCCTTTGTGAAAGAGCTCGTCCGGGAAAGTGCTAGTAGTAGTAAAGCTCCTTTGTGAAAGAGCTCGTCCGGGGAAGTGCTAGTAGTAGTAAAGCTCCTTTGTGAAAGAGCTCGTCCGGGAAAGTGCTAGTAGTAGTAAAGCTCCTTTGTGAAAGAGCTCGTCCGGGGAAGTGCTAGTAGTAGTAAAGCTCCTTTGTGAAAGAGCTCGTCCGGGGAAGTAGTAGTAGTAGTAGACCTCCTTTGTGAAAGAGCTCGTCCGGGAAAGTGCTAGTAGTAGTAAAGCTCCTTTGTGAAAGAGCTCGTCCGGGGAAGTGCTAGTAGTAGTAAAGCTCCTTTGTGAAAGAGCTCGTCCGGGGAAGTGCTAGTAGTAGTAAAGCTCCTTTGTGAAAGAGCTCGTCCGGGAAAGTGCTAGTAGTAGTAAAGCTCCTTTGTGAAAGAGCTCGTCCGGGGAAGTAGTAGTAGTAGTAGACCTCCTTTGTGAAAGAGCTCGTCCGGGAAAGTGCTAGTAGTAGTAAAGCTCCTTTGTGAAAGAGCTCGTCCGGGGAAGTGCTAGTAGTAGTAAAGCTCCTTTGTGAAAGAGCTCGTCCGGGAAAGTGCTAGTAGTAGTAAAGCTCCTTTGTGAAAGAGCTCGTCCGGGGAAGTGCTAGTAGTAGTAAAGCTCCTTTGTGAAAGAGCTCGTCCGGGAAAGTGCTAGTAGTAGTAAAGCTCCTTTGTGAAAGAGCTCGTCCGGGGAAGTGCTAGTAGTAGTAAAGCTCCTTTGTGAAAGAGCTCGTCCGGGGAAGTGCTAGTAGTAGTAAAGCTCCTTTGTGAAAGAGCTCGTCCGGGAAAGTGCTAGTAGTAGTAAAGCTCCTTTGTGAAAGAGCTCGTCCGGGGAAGTAGTAGTAGTAGTAGACCTCCTTTGTGAAAGAGCTCGTCCGGGAAAGTGCTAGTAGTAGTAAAGCTCCTTTGTGAAAGAGCTCGTCCGGGGAAGTGCTAGTAGTAGTAAAGCTCCTTTGTGAAAGAGCTCGTCCGGGGAAGTAGTAGTAGTAGTAAAGCTCCTTTGTGAAAGAGCTCGTCCGGGGAAGTGCTAGTAGTAGTAAAGCTCCTTTGTGAAAGAGCTCGTCCGGGGAAGTGCTAGTAGTAGTAAAGCTCCTTTGTGAAAGAGCTCGTCCGGGGAAGTGCTAGTAGTAGTAAAGCTCCTTTGTGAAAGAGCTCGTCCGGGAAAGTGCTAGTAGTAGTAAAGCTCCTTTGTGAAAGAGCTCGTCCGGGAAAGTGCTAGTAGTAGTAAAGCTCCTTTGTGAAAGAGCTCGTCCGGGGAAGTAGTAGTAGTAGTAGACCTCCTTTGTGAAAGAGCTCGTCCGGGAAAGTGCTAGTAGTAGTAAAGCTCCTTTGTGAAAGAGCTCGTCCGGGGAAGTGCTAGTAGTAGTAAAGCTCCTTTGTGAAAGAGCTCGTCCGGGGAAGTGCTAGTAGTAGTAAAGCTCCTTTGTGAAAGAGCTCGTCCGGGAAAGTGCTAGTAGTAGTAAAGCTCCTTTGTGAAAGAGCTCGTCCGGGGAAGTAGTAGTAGTAGTAGACCTCCTTTGTGAAAGAGCTCGTCCGGGAAAGTGCTAGTAGTAGTAAAGCTCCTTTGTGAAAGAGCTCGTCCGGGGAAGTGCTAGTAGTAGTAAAGCTCCTTTGTGAAAGAGCTCGTCCGGGAAAGTGCTAGTAGTAGTAAAGCTCCTTTGTGAAAGAGCTCGTCCGGGGAAGTGCTAGTAGTAGTAAAGCTCCTTTGTGAAAGAGCTCGTCCGGGAAAGTGCTAGTAGTAGTAAAGCTCCTTTGTGAAAGAGCTCGTCCGGGGAAGTGCTAGTAGTAGTAAAGCTCCTTTGTGAAAGAGCTCGTCCGGGGAAGTAGTAGTAGTAGTAGACCTCCTTTGTGAAAGAGCTCGTCCGGGAAAGTGCTAGTAGTAGTAAAGCTCCTTTGTGAAAGAGCTCGTCCGGGGAAGTGCTAGTAGTAGTAAAGCTCCTTTGTGAAAGAGCTCGTCCGGGGAAGTGCTAGTAGTAGTAAAGCTCCTTTGTGAAAGAGCTCGTCCGGGAAAGTGCTAGTAGTAGTAAAGCTCCTTTGTGAAAGAGCTCGTCCGGGGAAGTAGTAGTAGTAGTAGACCTCCTTTGTGAAAGAGCTCGTCCGGGAAAGTGCTAGTAGTAGTAAAGCTCCTTTGTGAAAGAGCTCGTCCGGGGAAGTGCTAGTAGTAGTAAAGCTCCTTTGTGAAAGAGCTCGTCCGGGAAAGTGCTAGTAGTAGTAAAGCTCCTTTGTGAAAGAGCTCGTCCGGGGAAGTGCTAGTAGTAGTAAAGCTCCTTTGTGAAAGAGCTCGTCCGGGAAAGTGCTAGTAGTAGTAAAGCTCCTTTGTGAAAGAGCTCGTCCGGGGAAGTGCTAGTAGTAGTAAAGCTCCTTTGTGAAAGAGCTCGTCCGGGGAAGTGCTAGTAGTAGTAAAGCTCCTTTGTGAAAGAGCTCGTCCGGGAAAGTGCTAGTAGTAGTAAAGCTCCTTTGTGAAAGAGCTCGTCCGGGGAAGTGCTAGTAGTAGTAAAGCTCCTTTGTGAAAGAGCTCGTCCGGGAAAGTGCTAGTAGTAGTAAAGCTCCTTTGTGAAAGAGCTCGTCCGGGGAAGTAGTAGTAGTAGTAGACCTCCTTTGTGAAAGAGCTCGTCCGGGAAAGTGCTAGTAGTAGTAAAGCTCCTTTGTGAAAGAGCTCGTCCGGGGAAGTGCTAGTAGTAGTAAAGCTCCTTTGTGAAAGAGCTCGTCCGGGAAAGTGCTAGTAGTAGTAAAGCTCCTTTGTGAAAGAGCTCGTCCGGGGAAGTGCTAGTAGTAGTAAAGCTCCTTTGTGAAAGAGCTCGTCCGGGAAAGTGCTAGTAGTAGTAAAGCTCCTTTGTGAAAGAGCTCGTCCGGGGAAGTAGTAGTAGTAGTAGACCTCCTTTGTGAAAGAGCTCGTCCGGGAAAGTGCTAGTAGTAGTAAAGCTCCTTTGTGAAAGAGCTCGTCCGGGGAAGTGCTAGTAGTAGTAAAGCTCCTTTGTGAAAGAGCTCGTCCGGGAAAGTGCTAGTAGTAGTAAAGCTCCTTTGTGAAAGAGCTCGTCCGGGGAAGTGCTAGTAGTAGTAAAGCTCCTTTGTGAAAGAGCTCGTCCGGGGAAGTAGTAGTAGTAGTAGACCTCCTTTGTGAAAGAGCTCGTCCGGGGAAGTAGTAGTAGTAGTAAAGCTCCTTTGTGAAAGAGCTCGTCCGGGAAAGTGCTAGTAGTAGTAAAGCTCCTTTGTGAAAGAGCTCGTCCGGGAAAGTGCTAGTAGTAGTAAAGCTCCTTTGTGAAAGAGCTCGTCCGGGAAAGTGCTAGTAGTAGTAAAGCTCCTTTGTGAAAGAGCTCGTCCGGGGAAGTGCTAGTAGTAGTAAAGCTCCTTTGTGAAAGAGCTCGTCCGGGAAAGTGCTAGTAGTAGTAAAGCTCCTTTGTGAAAGAGCTCGTCCGGGGAAGTAGTAGTAGTAGTAGACCTCCTTTGTGAAAGAGCTCGTCCGGGAAAGTGCTAGTAGTAGTAAAGCTCCTTTGTGAAAGAGCTCGTCCGGGGAAGTGCTAGTAGTAGTAAAGCTCCTTTGTGAAAGAGCTCGTCCGGGAAAGTGCTAGTAGTAGTAAAGCTCCTTTGTGAAAGAGCTCGTCCGGGGAAGTGCTAGTAGTAGTAAAGCTCCTTTGTGAAAGAGCTCGTCCGGGGAAGTAGTAGTAGTAGTAGACCTCCTTTGTGAAAGAGCTCGTCCGGGGAAGTAGTAGTAGTAGTAAAGCTCCTTTGTGAAAGAGCTCGTCCGGGAAAGTGCTAGTAGTAGTAAAGCTCCTTTGTGAAAGAGCTCGTCCGGGAAAGTGCTAGTAGTAGTAAAGCTCCTTTGTGAAAGAGCTCGTCCGGGGAAGTGCTAGTAGTAGTAAAGCTCCTTTGTGAAAGAGCTCGTCCGGGAAAGTGCTAGTAGTAGTAAAGCTCCTTTGTGAAAGAGCTCGTCCGGGGAAGTAGTAGTAGTAGTAGACCTCCTTTGTGAAAGAGCTCGTCCGGGAAAGTGCTAGTAGTAGTAAAGCTCCTTTGTGAAAGAGCTCGTCCGGGGAAGTGCTAGTAGTAGTAAAGCTCCTTTGTGAAAGAGCTCGTCCGGGAAAGTGCTAGTAGTAGTAAAGCTCCTTTGTGAAAGAGCTCGTCCGGGAAAGTGCTAGTAGTAGTAAAGCTCCTTTGTGAAAGAGCTCGTCCGGGGAAGTGCTAGTAGTAGTAAAGCTCCTTTGTGAAAGAGCTCGTCCGGGAAAGTGCTAGTAGTAGTAAAGCTCCTTTGTGAAAGAGCTCGTCCGGGGAAGTGCTAGTAGTAGTAAAGCTCCTTTGTGAAAGAGCTCGTCCGGGGAAGTGCTAGTAGTAGTAAAGCTCCTTTGTGAAAGAGCTCGTCCGGGGAAGTGCTAGTAGTAGTAAAGCTCCTTTGTGAAAGAGCTCGTCCGGGGAAGTAGTAGTAGTAGTAGACCTCCTTTGTGAAAGAGCTCGTCCGGGGAAGTACTAGTAGCAGAGCTCCTTTGTGAAAGAGCTCGTCCGGGGAAGTAGTAGTAGTAGTAGACCTCCTTTGTGAAAGAGCTCGTCCGGGAAAGTGCTAGTAGTAGTAAAGCTCCTTTGTGAAAGAGCTCGTCCGGGGAAGTGCTAGTAGTAGTAAAGCTCCTTTGTGAAAGAGCTCGTCCGGGAAAGTGCTAGTAGTAGTAAAGCTCCTTTGTGAAAGAGCTCGTCCGGGGAAGTAGTAGTAGTAGTAGACCTCCTTTGTGAAAGAGCTCGTCCGGGAAAGTGCTAGTAGTAGTAAAGCTCCTTTGTGAAAGAGCTCGTCCGGGGAAGTGCTAGTAGTAGTAAAGCTCCTTTGTGAAAGAGCTCGTCCGGGAAAGTGCTAGTAGTAGTAAAGCTCCTTTGTGAAAGAGCTCGTCCGGGAAAGTGCTAGTAGTAGTAAAGCTCCTTTGTGAAAGAGCTCGTCCGGGGAAGTGCTAGTAGTAGTAAAGCTCCTTTGTGAAAGAGCTCGTCCGGGAAAGTGCTAGTAGTAGTAAAGCTCCTTTGTGAAAGAGCTCGTCCGGGGAAGTGCTAGTAGTAGTAAAGCTCCTTTGTGAAAGAGCTCGTCCGGGAAAGTGCTAGTAGTAGTAAAGCTCCTTTGTGAAAGAGCTCGTCCGGGAAAGTGCTAGTAGTAGTAAAGCTCCTTTGTGAAAGAGCTCGTCCGGGAAAGTGCTAGTAGTAGTAAAGCTCCTTTGTGAAAGAGCTCGTCCGGGAAAGTGCTAGTAGTAGTAAAGCTCCTTTGTGAAAGAGCTCGTCCGGGAAAGTGCTAGTAGTAGTAAAGCTCCTTTGTGAAAGAGCTCGTCCGGGGAAGTGCTAGTAGTAGTAAAGCTCCTTTGTGAAAGAGCTCGTCCGGGAAAGTGCTAGTAGTAGTAAAGCTCCTTTGTGAAAGAGCTCGTCCGGGGAAGTGCTAGTAGTAGTAAAGCTCCTTTGTGAAAGAGCTCGTCCGGGAAAGTGCTAGTAGTAGTAAAGCTCCTTTGTGAAAGAGCTCGTCCGGGGAAGTGCTAGTAGTAGTAAAGCTCCTTTGTGAAAGAGCTCGTCCGGGGAAGTGCTAGTAGTAGTAAAGCTCCTTTGTGAAAGAGCTCGTCCGGGAAAGTGCTAGTAGTAGTAAAGCTCCTTTGTGAAAGAGCTCGTCCGGGGAAGTGCTAGTAGTAGTAAAGCTCCTTTGTGAAAGAGCTCGTCCGGGGAAGTACTACCACCGTACCTACTTCTCCGCCAAATAGTGATGCTTTCATTGCTGTGTTTAAGTCTGAAGTATGTACCGGTGAAATTACAATCACATGAGACTTTCCATCTTCATGTCTCAGTTTGGCGAACCGACTTACGGTACCATTTAGGCAACAGCCTAGGTGGTATTGCAGTTGTTATGGGCAAAGGTAACATACGTATAGGTAACGCTTAACATCAGGTGGGGCTTTAGCTCGTTTCGCCATCATAGGACTTTTTAGTACAGACTATAAAAAATATTAAAAAAACCCGAACACTTTTTCCGTATGGATCGTGGGCAGGAAGCCGAGCCAGTTTAACATGCAGGCTTGCTACACTAGACACACTCTTACATACTTACCCCTAAAAATACCTCAGATATTAGGTACCTACACAATATCAACAAACGCATATTTGTCATTACATTTTTAAACAACATTCTGCCGTTATTGTAATAATATGGGTGATTGCGTTGTGGTATTTACTTGAGTCTACAATATAATTATCATTGAGGAGTTTACAGTCAGTGAAATGTGGAGAAACTTACTGCTGGTTATAGTGTTACGCTGTGAGTGATTATTGTACTTCTCGTATCTCTCTTCTTACAGCCTTTATATACCCATATCCGTATTGTAGTGACTTCTCGTATCTCTCTTCTTACAGCCTTTATATACCCATATCCGTATTGTAGTGACTTCTCGTATCTCTCTTCTTACAGCCTTTATATACCCATATCCGTATTGTAGTGACTTCTCGTATCTCTCTTCTTACAGCCTTTATATACCCATATCCGTATTGTAGTGACTTCTCGTATCTCTCTTCTTACAGCCTTTATATACCCATATCCGTTATCATCATCTTCCTGCCCTGTAGGCCACTCTACTTACCTAAAGAAGTGCAGTTGCAGTCACTGAGGTATTATAACTCCTCATTATAAAATTACTTATATTTATATATTTAGAGGCTTTAATTTGAAAAGAAAGCAGTACAAGTGCTCTAAATTCTCCGGAGACTATTTCGTACCTAGGATAGGTATTTATAGCTTTCGTGGTTATCCAGTTAAGCTGTCGATACAGTTTACAGCCCGGCCCCATTTCCACCTTTATATCTCGCAAAATATTAGGTTTTAAGATTAAATTAGGCACTATGTACCTACGTGTATTTTACGGAGTACATCCCTTCTGTGGCACCACTTTCTCGGCAAAATTGGTAGTTGTCGTGGTACAGATGGGGCCGGCCCGGCCCCCTACAAATGCTTTAATTTTTTTTTATTAAAGCGGTACATTGAAAACGTAGTAAGTACAAATGCTTCTGAAGAAGAGTACATTCGAATTATACACATCTCGCGACCTAAAGCCACGGGGCCAGGCCAGCCTGATCCATGTCATTATAATACCTCAGTGGTTGGAAGTTTCGATTAAAACAACGCGTTTCGTATTCTCTTATCTTCGGCGATCGCTGTCAAGCGCTCGCGTTACGCTAGCGCAGTAACGTCACCGCGTCATTCTACTATAGTACTTGATTCCAAACGCAACTTGATCGGTAAGAAAATTGGTAAGAAAAACCACTAAAATCGGTATTGGAATATTATTTTAATATTCTATAACGTATATTAACTGAAACATAATCGATTCTATTCGACTATTTAGTAAGTAATTATTATTCACTCTTATTTATTTATAATTTATGTACACACAATAACATATGAAAAGAGACAGCATTAAAATTATTTAGTACAAAGGTAATGCTTATTTCAAAGAAATTTCTACCAGCAGACCTGCGAGAGGAGAATTAGGTAAGAAATGTAGACAATAGTCATGCTCGTGAACGGGTGCCGTCTGTCGGGACAGGTCAGCTTCTACATACTATGGCAACTCTTCTTACGTTTATTTCTAAAGGCAATATACTCACTTTTAAACTCTTGTTTATTTCTGACATTAACCTACATTATACTCACATTATTTGAATAAATTTGATGTAATAAACAATAACCTATTTTAAAAAGAGTTTATCCATGGAGTTTCTTGCCGGTTCTTCTCCATAGGACCCACAATTTGGAACCGTGCAACTAGAGCCTGACCTTTCAAAAGTGCCTGTAATTAGGTTTATTTGAAATAAAAAACATTGAAATTGAAATTGAAATAGTGTGTAAAAAGATAAGAAATTTAAAATTTGTTCAAGTTTAGTTCTTAATGGCCACAACGTCACAATATAATAATTTGTTGTAAAGGACCGAATGACACATGTAAGCCATTATTTGTTAAGCTAGGAATACTTACTCTGGGGTGCTGGCCAGAATACCTCCACGTGTGCCTGACGGCTGCTTGTCCTTCTGGACACGTCTGGAGGGATCGGCAGTTGTTTGGCCGGTGCATCCTGGGCACGGGCAATAAAATCCTGCCGAGGGATTAACCTTCGGGGGATTTTATTGCCTGTGGCGAATATTCTGGTACGGGAGGGGCCCGTTCTGGGCCAGTAGGGAGTTGCTCCACGTGTCCCTCTGATATCAGCAGAGGGCATAGTGGAGGAGCAGGGGCGGGCCCGGTGTGCACTCACCCTGCCACTGGGCAGGCAGCGGGGGGACTGTCTTTCCCTGCCCCCGTCGATCTCGTAACCCCAGGAGTGCCCGCTGAGTAGTGTTCTCGCGCCTCTTGGGACCGAGGGTCTTGGCTTCACCGCCCGGACCGCGAGGAAGAAAACCTCTATAAAAAAATACGGGAGGTAGGGCCTGCGAGCAGCAGACTCGGGGTAGTCTGCTGCCCGACCAGCAGCTGGCGTAGCTGGCATAGCCGGCGTAGTTGGCGCGGCTGGTAAAGACCCATGAGGTGAAGTGGCGTGCAGTGTTCCGTGTGCGCCACCTAGGAGGGTGCGGCCAACGTTAGACCGCACGGGGAGAAGGGGCTCGCCTGCTTGTGGCGGGCCAGGACCTGTCGGGGGTGGTTGTGTGAATACTCACGGGTTCCCACGTCCCCGGCTAAGGTAGTTGAAGGAACACCGTGGTGGTTTTAGTCGGTAAGAGTCCGACACTGGCTCCGCCTACCCCGGGCGGAGTGCGTCCATGAGGATTTCCCCACGGCAAAAAAAAAAAAAAAAAAAAAAAGGAATACTTACTCTTCCAGGAATGTATATCCTCGAAATATTTAAGTTTGGAAAACAGTATCCTCATTTATTTAAAACTGCCGCTGATGTGTATCCTAGAAACACAAGGTCGTCTAAAAGCCTTGTTATGGGATTTTGTCCAAAGACTTCCTTATTACAAAAGAGCTGCTATGGCATGTGTATAAAAGTTTTTAATAAGATTCCAAATAGATTTAAAGAAGGCCCCATACAGCTAATGATGGCTACTAAATAACTGCTTTTATGATGTAAATGATTTCCTTAATTTTGCATGTTAATGAATGTTAGCAAAATAGAGAGCATTGTTATAGATAGATAGATAGAATATTCTTTATTGTACACCAATAACATTATTAAACTTAGGACTAACATGTAAAATAAGGGTACATTGGCGGTCTTATCGCTAATAGCGGTATCTTCCAGACTATCTTTATGTTATGTTTTTCATAATTGAATAAGATCTTGTAACCAACCTATTTTACGCAAATAAATACTTTGAACTTTGGAGGGGCTCGTAGCGATGCAACGACTGCGCGGATTTTACGATCTGCAAGGTTAAGCTGCACTTGCCGCGGTCAGTCTGTGGATGGGTGACCGTTTCGTTACACATCGAGACCCCTCCGTGCCTCGGAGAGCACGTTAAGCTGTCGGTCCCGGTTGTCATACGAATATCTATGGCAGTCGTTACGGGTAGTCAGAAGCCTGAAAGTCTGACAACTGGTCTAACCTCCGAATGTCAGTAACTGGGTTGCGGGGGTCTGATGGCAGTCGCTCTGTGTAAAATACTGATGTTCAGCCGCATCTGGCTAGACTGGAAGCCGACCCCAATATAATTGGGAAAAGGCTCGGAGGATGATGATGATGATGAAATACTTTGAACTTTGAATAGTACTAACAAGACGTCGGTTGGTTTGGTTGTCGTGCAATTAACGCAACTTCATTGACGTCATGAAATTACGTGAATCAGCCCTCTGGTCTCAAGTTACTTGGGGTCGACGTAATTTGTTTTCTTTTTGTATTCTCCTCTGTCAGCCGTCATCTCATCATTTACTCCCTTTTCATTCATATCATTCTTTACTAATCTTCACACAATCTCTTCTCCATCCATGTAGATACCCATATTCTTAACAAGTAATATTCTTATAACAAAAGTACATTCTTCCATCAGCTGTGGTGATCAACAAGTGCCAGTTCTTCGACTGTCACGATGACCCAGGGTTCAGTCCTGAAGAGGGGCCGCTGGAAGACCTGCAGTTCACGTGGCTTGGAGTTCTGCAGTATATCCACGGTAAGTATTGAACCAAAGTAAAAATATTTTTGTTTTGATGGACTGGAAACTGACCCTGGGCTGATTTTATCGTATTATGCTCGTATGCCGTGACGTTTGCCGTGACGGAGTCGGTCTTACCCGTACCAAGGCAAGCTAATAGATGACTCACATCAAAAAGGCCAATCTGGAAGCTTAAACTCCGATCAAATATACTATAGATGCACGATCGTCGCTCGTAAAACGGTGCCATAAAAACTGTGCAATAATCAGTCACGTGCACGGTTTCGCTCTCAGCCGCTTCACGACCGTGCTAGCAGTGAGACGTTTCACGATGCAAAATGTGTAGAAAATAAAACTATAGGTACTCCAAATGTGCCAACAAAAGATGGACTGTCGTACTTTTCGCTGTCGTAAACATAATTACTAGAACATTTTATCGCGGAGACATTTTTTTAATCTTTTTTATCATTTTTATCATTTTTAGGCATCTATAGTATATTTGTTCAAAGAGCTTAAAGGTTTGGGTGCGATCAGTGGATCAAAGCTTTTAGTTTCCAATCTTGCAAATTATTTTTAACATCGCCCATTTTTGTCTGTTTGTTTCAGTGAAACATGGCACTCCCCACTACTTCAGGGTGCCGCGGGTGATACTCATCAGCAGACAGTTTGTCTTGTCTAACGCCATGGACGCCGCGCAGATACCTGAGGGTTACGCTCTGTAAGTATACATGCAGAAATTTTAATGGCTTCTTTCCCGAAAAAGGGTCATTGTACTCATCATTATGAACAACTTTAACTATGGGACCAACCCTGAAATCAAAAATCATCAAGTAAGTAGTAGTAGTAAGTAGTAATGATGAGTACAATGACCCCTTTTCAAGAAAGAAGCCATTAAAATTTTATCGTGTATAATCGTTAGGGATGAAACCGATATCCAGCCTATCCGGTATTCGAGGATGTGATAGGTTGTTAGCGTTTTGGCCGACCAATCACAGAAGTTAATATGAGCTTTTTTTTTCATTCCAAACTTTGGAGGTTCAGCTAAGCCATCGTAACAAACGTGCTCAAAGCACAGTTTTACCATTATGGTACAACTGTGGCTCTCAAAGTAACACTTCCTGCCATAGTATGTAACTTTTTCTCGATGGTCGTGTTTATGGTCAGAAATGAATGATGTCCTAACTACCTGCTGTTATCTCTCATAGTGCCAAACTTGAGACAAAGTTATTACGACTGCCGAGTCGATATAAGTCTAGACTGTTTTGAAGTTTGTTGTAAATCAAAGTTGAAGAATTTTTATTTTATAACATTTGTAATTTTGTATGCTAGTTAGGCTGATCACATATGGTACTGTATTGTATTTAATTAAGACCTATTTATTACCTGTGTATCACAAATAAATGAATTGAATTGAATTGAAGAGAAAAAGTATGCAACTGGAAATTATATGTATTTATCTATTTATAATACTTGTAATGGATAACATGGCGGAAAATAAATTGGTCTAACGAAAAAAGGCGAAAATTATATTTCTAGAAAAACGATATTAAACCAAATAAATATAATGACGAAATTAATTATTTAACCGGACAAACAAAATTTGGTTTGGTGACCATAACTCATCTTCATCATCATTTCAGCCGAAAGACGTTAATTGCTGGAGATAGGCCACCCCCAAGCATGTTGGGGGATATGCCATAATCGCCACGCTTGGCAGGCGTTCGCTATCGCAGTTGGTTGGTTAAGGCCCCGAAACCAAAATTATATAATTAATAATTAATTATATAATTAATTAATTATTATTTATTCTTGCTAAATAATTTCAATCCTGCTTATAAAACTAATCACTGTATGGTACTGAAATTAAAAGACACGATACTCAAGGATATACGTGACAATATGACCGAGTTTAAAACTCGAATACACTTTTATTGACTCGACCATAAAAATATTAAAAAATACCTCTGAAAATAAACAGTTTCGTACATATTAAGTGTATAATAGTATTTTGGTATGATATTTCACCTAACTACAAACGTAATTCTTATGTTTATGTATAGATGGCGGTCACAAGTAGAGCTTTTAGGAATCAATTGTAGTTCTCTACTTTCTAGATAGATGGTGCTTTTCCGACCAGAATATAGCTTTACGCATATTGCATGAATCGTGTAGAATTTTATTGTAGGGGCGAGGCGTTGAGGAAGTGGGGGCAAAATCTGTAGTCTGCGGGCGGGCGTTCTGGGCCTTAATACTCAGAGAACGCTGCTGCCCATCCTCTGGTGTATCCCTTAGTCGCCTTTTACAACACCTATGAGAAGAGATAGGGTGGTGCCATTATTAATGTCCGGCACCAAACGGAACATATCTACGTTACCAGTATCTCCTTATAACAAGAACCCTTTATATGCAGAGGCAACGTGGTCTTCGGCGACTATGAACGAGACGAGGGAGAATGTCGTGTCACCTCAGTCGACATAGCGTTAGGCATAGAGTGTGAGCCTGCTGTCCTGCTGATGCCAATAGCAGACGTCCTGCTGCACCCGGAGTATAAGCACTTTGGGGCCAAGTATAGTATCGCGTTGCTGAAGTTGATCACACTTATCAGGTCTAGTAAGTATCGTAAAGGACCTTTTGTAGTTTGTTTTCTAACATTCTTTAAAGCCAGACTGACCTTCCCAACAGCCTCTCGGAATGGCTTATAAAGTATGATAAAGGAAATAAGCTGATGTAACTTATCCACATTGTTTCTCTGATATTGTAAGTTCACATTTGGTAGGAATCCCTACTATCAGGACGGACCAAGCGCTTTGAGAACTCTTTCATAATGCGCACTGCCAAGTTGTGGAATTCACTGCATCTGTATTAAAGCTGGAGTGAATCGGCACCTAATAGGTTTGCTCGCTCCATCGTCGACCACATCCTGACAAAGCTGTCTAGATTGCGGTCAAGAGCAAATCATAAAATAAAAAAGTTCAGCCTTTTGTAGTCAGCCGCTGAATCTAGAGGGCTATCTTCTCCGAAATACAAGTAAGTTAGACCAAGTATCCGAGTAGATTCTCGGTGAAGAACCGGGAGTGACTGCATAACTTGTAGGATCAGCAAGCTTAAGTGGTAGTAGACTGGTCATGTCTATCGAAGGACCTATGGCCGTTGGAGCAGACGAATCCTTGAGTAGAGATCGCGAATCGGTAAACGCAATGTAGGGCGCCCACCAGCCAGCAGGTGAACCGACGACCTGAAAAAGGTGGCTGTAGGTCCCAAGTGTGCCCAGACATCGCCGAAAGAGAGTTCAAGTTAAAGGTCCTGAAATGGTCCGCGCTGGATGGATCGCGAATGCCATGCATTGCAGTGCTCGTGGCCCATCCACCCAAGGCGAAGTTTTTAATGGGTTCGAGCCCCACATAACCACACCGCCTACCCAGGTGGTGTGATATGCAATAGGCATTTTCTCCGTCATAAAAAAAGGTATATAGCTGGAGGTGACTGTATGATGAAGGCGGAGAACCGAGTGTTGTGGTGCAGCTTGGGCGAGACCTATGTCAGGCAGTGGACTGCGATAGGCTGAGTTAGTGAGAACAGGGAGGTTATAGTAGTCTAATCACAGAGTCAAATATTTCACCCCAGTGACGCTGCAACCCGTTACTGTCTTGTGATTTGTGAGGTTGCTATTTCCAATGAATATCCAGTTATCTTGATTGTAAGAGCATGCTATAAAATTATAAGCTGTGCGTGCCAACTCTTATTGTACTTCAACACACAGCATTATACTGTTTTGACGCTTTTTCCAGAATACATGTTACCAGCTTGCTTGCCCTTCAAAGATTACATTGTTGACAAGAATAGAAAACTGACCAAGGAGAAGTTATTCCACATTGATTTTACAAGTGGTGAGTTAAACTAGGAATAGGTTAAAGCTTAATTTGATCTCCAGGCTGAAAAGGGTTCGTCAGGAAGATCTGTTGTCCTGCAAGGTTGGCGGTGCTTGCTGGCAGTTACACAAAGGCGAATTGTACAATCTAGATGGAAGTCGCTCCCGCTCAGTTCTTGTTTATTCCAGAATCAAACTCACGTCTCCTTCGACGAGTTAAACATAGGGAGTTCGTTAGGCATTTTGTCAGACGTTTTACACGGGTGGCCTGTGGGCGAACTTTACGCAAAGAGCCTGCAGTGCCTTGCGCGTCCAGTATAATAATGTGTTCAGGGCAATGTTTAGGCTCCCTCGATATTGCAGTGCATCGAGATGTTTGCGGACGCCAGCGTAGATGATTTCTACGCCATTATGCGTAAAAAGGTGGCGTAGGTGTCGCGGCGTGGACCTCCGGGATCGCAGATGTTAAGAGTTGGGGACTCGAGGCGTCTATTAAATGATTCTGGGGAGGATAGCAGTACGTGGTGGTCGCGTGCTGCTGTGAGGGAAACAGTATTGTTTCCCAGGACGTGCCAAAGGCGTAGCAATAGAGGGGCACCGGCGCGGTCCATTGCAGTTCCCGGAGCTCCTCTATTTTGTGCTATTTTTGTGTTTGGATGGCCACCGTGTGGTTTTACGGCCAAAATTAATATCCAATCTATCTACGATTTACCCTGCTAGGGATAGAAATTAAATTTGACATATTTTGTATGGAGCTTATGTCAAATTCCTATCTCTAGTAGGGCAAATCGTGAATAGATTGGATATTAATTTTGGCCGTAAGTCGGTAGGAGTCCGACATATCCCTCCGCCTTCCCCAGACGGACGATATCCATGAGGGTTTCCACGCGAAAAAAAAGGTGTTGCGGCGTGTGCAAGAGGGAGCCCGAGCAATGTGCTGAGGATGATAGGAGATAGAAACGATACCGTACTGCTCAGTAGGTTTACTGAAATCTATGTGTTCTGAGTAAAGTGAGCCTACTGCGCGGACGGCGTGTATTCTAACATTATTTTTTCATTATAACCGTGCCTATGGACTAAGTTGTCAGATGACAAATGTTTTTTTTAAATGAAATAAACAGGACGTAGATATCGTATCCAATCTGTGTCAATGCCTGTGACACACACTTTAAAGATGAACATTTATTTTCAGATGTACCCAGAGATTTTCTAGAAGAAGAAAAAGAAGTACAGTATGTCTCTATACTACCGAGAGAACTGTGTCACTTATATGACGAGGCAGAGGCAGTGGTAACAAAATTTAAAATTAAGAGATTCAGAAACTTATGCAAACAAACTCGAATATTATCACCTAAGTTTTAGTTTTCCATGCCAAAACTGCCAAAACACCTATGCAATCACTTTGGAGTCCGTTCGTCTGTCTGTCTGTCATGTAATCGCCTGATTCAGTTTGAATGGAGTGGCGACCGCGTACTGGAAGGCACAGCGTGGGTAGGCCCCCCACAAGGTGGACCGACGACCTGGTGAAGGTCGCGGGAATCCGCTGGATGCGGAAAGCGCAGGACCGGTCGTTGTGGCGATGCTTGGGGTAGGCCTATGTGCAGAAGTGGACGTCTTTTGGCTGAAATGATGATGATGATGAAGGGGAAGAATACATATAATAATTAATTTTAGGACTTAAATAAATTAATGTGTTGTCTGGCGCCAAATAACACCCAATGAATCTTATATTCATTTTTGCCTGTTATGAAATAACTTTTTGTCGCCAGAACTCAACAAAGATGACTCGGAACAGAATGGCCTGCACGACCGGCTGCGGCTTCCACTCCGGCGCACCCACGCTTGTGCACGAACATACCGGTCATTGGTCTATAGTGGCGCTGTCTCAAGGTACCTTACCCGAACCGAACCTTTAAAACCCTTACAGCTCTGGAGAAAGAACATTCAACATAAGTTTTTTTCAGTAAATGGATCAGCAGAGAATACCCGACTCGGGAATCGAACCCAGGACCTCGCGGTTAGCAGTCACGCTTGCGACGACTAGACCAACGAGGCAATGAATGTATACAATGGACAGCTAATATTTGGTTCTTTCTCCTATCTAGGAGGACCTTCTTGTCCGGACCCGCTGCGTCCGCGCCGCCCTCCTCCTCCACCACACCACATCATGATCCATCCCTACGTGCCCTGGATAACTGCTGCTATCACTGGGAAGGCAGTGGGAAGCTTGAATAAGGACGATCCTTTCGGTAAAATTATTTGACTCAACTCAACCTTGATCAAGAAAAGATGTTTAATTTATTATTTATCAGTATTGTCTCATAAATGGTCATGAAAGCAATCTTCGTAAGCATATACAGCTGAATCTTGCAATTACCACTACGATAAACGGTCAAAGAGGAAGTACCGTAAACTGCCCTAACTTGGCCCACAAGCCCTACTTTGCCTAGTTGTTTTTTGAGTAAACTATAATAGCTATGATTTCCGTACTTGGGGAGATTTAAAAACTATGACAACGCTAACTTTTGGTTCAGTTATAAAGCGTCAGTGCGTGTAAAAAATAAGTTAATGCCTTAGGCAAAGTATGGCTTGTGGGCAAAGTTGGGGCATTTTACGGTAATCATAATAAACGTGCAGGTATGTAGTTGTTGATCGCGATTTTTTTTATTAGTAGATAGAAGATGGACTTGAGGTTCAGAGTAGAAAGGCGAAATGGTAACAAAATCTGGAGGACGTTGGCTTGAAAATCAGCAGAACCAAAACTGAATATATGTTCTGCAATTTCGGCGGCTCCTCAGTTTTGTTGCTATTGCGCTAGGTGGCGTGCCCTTGGCAGTCTGCTCAGATTTTCGGTACATCAATTTACTTGTGCAAATCGATGGCGAAATAAAAACTTATCTAATATTAATATATTAAATTGTAATTAATTAAGTCCAAAAATTTTGCAATGCCTGAAAAAGGCGACTAAGTATTAAGAACTATATTTATAACCTATCACCAATATACGTGTACACTTACGGCCAAAATTAATATCCAATCTATCCACGATTTACCCTACTATAGATAGAAATTTGACATATTTTGTATGGAGCTTATGTCAAATTCCTATCTCTAGTAGGGCAAATCGTGGATAGATTGGATATTAATTTTGGCCGTTAGTTGGCAAAATAAATCTTTGAATCTTTAAATGGACCGGACCGTCAATCACAGATTTAACACATCAACTCAGCCTATCACAGTCCACCGACCGACCGTGGACCGTAGTAGATCGCCGACCTGATGAAAGTAGCGTAGAGGACCGAGTGTTGTAGTGTAATTTGGGAGAGGCCTATGTCCAGATTTACCACAGGATGGATAAAACGGCGGCAGGTCACGAGAACTACTTGTGCCCCCAGAATTCCCCTTAAACTGACGGGGAAAATCTATAAGACTATGATAAGACCTGCTGTCCTGTATGGATGGAATCAATGAAAGGCAATTTTATGCAGTTAAGATGAGAATGTTAAGAGGGATGTGTAGGGTAACGAGCGAGGATGGTTATGATAAGAAATAAGTATGACAAGGGAGTCTGAAAAAAGCGCAAGTGACAAAAAAGCAACAGAGTATCATGGTATGGACATATGATGAGGAGGAATGAAGAGCATGTAACGAGGAAATTTTCAAGTACAAATGTGATAGCTTAAAATACATGCTGCGTCGACCCTAATTGAACTGGTTTAAGGACACGAGGATGATGAGTAGAGGAATTTTACTGCCCACACTCTTAAAGAAATCCAAAAGTTTCCATTATTGACACCCAAAGGAGGTGAGGACCCATTCTTTGTTGGCTCACCTTATTGCTTCTTTGCTTACTTTATTTGCTCTATTATTAAAGTATTCATCAATTTACCCAGGTTTTCGGTCATCAACGTCAGTCGATCTTATTAGCAACGGCTGGGTCGGTCACTGGTGGATGGGTGGTATCCGCTGCTACGACAGAGGCGACGCTGCCTTTGACATGTTCAAGTTCTACCACGAGGTATTCCAGTTGAAGCCTACAACGGAGACCAAGCTTACTTATATGTTAGAGGTATGTACTTTATCACTTTATCATCGATTCAATAAAATCCATGTTCCATCTATTATCGTAATCCTGAGGCCAATAAAAACACAGCATGGTACGCTGAGAGTCTGGAAGAATTCTGAAATTTAAGAGCTGGTGAGCGAGCCAAATATTATTGGCGTGATCAAAGCACAACGTTTGCGATGGCTCGGCCACGTCGAACGTATGATGGGAGGATCGAGGAGCCAAGAGAGCTGGATGTATACCAGTGGGTCGCCCCAGATATCGCTGGGGAGATGTTGTGGAGGCTGATCTGCGTGAGCTTCAAGCTACCAACTGGCGAGATATTGCGCAAGATCGTGCAAAGTGGAGAGTTCTCGTTTCGGAGGCTATGACTCACTTAGCCAGAGCCAGAGAAGTAATCTGGACATAGGCCTGTATACACGGTGAATTCGTTGGTTTTGGAAACGAAAAGGGGTCAATTTACTTAAAAATATCAGCTAATCCCTACATTTGTGTTCACATAAATCGACAAAACATAGGGAACAGCTGATTTTTATTTCACGATTTCGGGGTTCGTCCCATAGTAAAAGTTGTTCATAATGATGAGTACAATGACCCCTTTTTGTTTCCAAAACCAACGACTATTTACCGAGTATAAACCGCTTTCAACGACTTTCTTCTTCTTCTGTCGTGTCGACATGAGCTTCATAATGATAATAGCTCATGTCGTAGGAAAAAGATTTGCCAGTTAGCAGGTTTGTAGCAGGGCTGACTGCCCAGGGTGCGCCGGACGGTCAATTAAATATCGTCACTCGTGGAAGCTCTTGACGGATGTAAGTAGTCTGTATTGAAAGGTATCCAGTGAGTCCGTAACTTAAAAAAAACGTGTTTCTCATTTAACAAAAGCTATTAAACTACGGCAAAGTTAAGCAATCAAGAAGTGGTCAAGTTATTAATCACACTCTTCATTGCTTCAAACACTAACTTGTAGCCTTTGGTCATGGTTATCAATCGAATTACTATAACAGTCGTATAAGCACTCATAAGCATGACACGAAGAGATAACCGAGAGCGATGGCTACAAGCACTCGCTACTTGCAGCAATGAGGAGTATTTTTTAGGGTTCCGTAGTCCTACAAGGAACCCTTATAGTTTCGTCATGTCCGTCCGTCTGTCCGTCTGTCCTAATCCTTTACAGCTTAATAACTTCTACAGTTATTTTTGTAAAAAAAAAGTCTACATATAGATCTCAATTTTAAAAGAATAAAAAAATCGTTATTACGTATTTTAGGGGTGGCGCCCATACATGTGAAATGGGGATAAATTATTTTTTTCCGCTGCTCCCCCTCGTTTAGTGTATCATTGAATAGGTCTACTAAAATGAAGGTAATGTTTCATACATCACTTTTTTATCAGGTGTACCATTTGCGAAATATAGCCCGCCAAAGTGGCTTGCACTGTGTCCCCCCCCTTCAATTTCTAAACTATGCAAAGTAGAAACATATAATCTTCCACATTGATAAACCTTTGTAAAATTTCTCTTTTAAAATTATTTCGATTATAATTTGATTAGAAATTTTTGAGTTATAGAGAGAAAACTGAAAAATATTTAAAACGTCCTAGTTCAAAGATCATTGGCCTTAGAGAAAAATGATCTTAGCAAATAAAGCTCCTTTAGCTACTTTTTATTTGAAAAAATTCAAAAAAGTATCTTTGTGTTATGTTGACATGACACATTTCTTAAATTTGACGCTATACAGCGCCATCTAGCGGCTACTAACAACTAGCGGTGGGCGATTATGAGATATACTAATGAAATCATTCGATTATGAAAATGTCTCGAGATATCTCGATTATAGCAGTTTGTAGTTACTAATTTAGTTAGTAATCGTGATTGCAAGTCAAAGCAGAGCAGAACGAGCGAAACACGATGGTCGGTCGGGTTCACCAAATGAAAATTTTGCTGAGGTTACTTGCCATTGACTCGTTTTGTTGATTTAATAGAAATATATCAATAACAAAAATTAAAATAAGTAAACTTACTGTTAAATGACTCCACCAAAAAAGCAACTTTTAACAACAGGATTAGTACCTAGTTCAAATTAAAATCACGCCTGTAATTTACCTAGTTCAAATTAGTAGTACAAAAAACTCGAGTCTCCTTACTTATTAGTAAAAAGTTCAAGTACTAATTTGTACTACTAATCCTGTTGTAAAAAGTTTTCACAACAGAATTAGTAGTACAAATTAGTAACGTCATTCGATTATGAAAATAAATTAGTTACTAATTTCATAATCGATTATCAACATAAGTATTACAAAGTAATTCGATTATGCCAATCATTCATAATCGCCCACCGCTACTAACAACACTCTCTGAGTCGCCAATGCTGCCGTCTATTGCAAAAACTAAAATAGCCATGATTAATATTCGATTTGATTTGTTTGTAACACCTACATAAGGAACCCTATAATACTGAGCATGGCCCGTCATGCTCTTGGCCGGTTTTTTAGACGTTTAACAATTAATAGTTTCCATGCTAGTTAAGTTGCACAGTTCACATTAAGTAAGCTACTAATAATAATGTCCTCCCGGCCGAATTTCGGTCACGGCGGCCAATCTCAATGGAGACTAGCCATCTGCGCGGGACATATTATAGTGCACAAGTGTGTGCGCAAACACAGGTGCACTCTCTATTCCCTCACTCTCATAATCCGATGGGACGGCAATTCGACACGACCGGAGAGAGAAAGTAAGCTACTGTTGTCCAGTTGTATCAGTTATCTGGAAGCCAACTCCGATACTACTAGTTATGTTTAAATCTACCTTTGTAGAGCTAGTATCTATAAACCAGCTTTAGTAAGGGTTATAGTACGGTTCTTTCAATTGTGTTCTAAACCTTTCTTCAGATTGATGCTGCTTACGATACGAAGATAATCTGCGTGAAGGTTGGCATGCCATTCCGGCTAAGCCAACCTCGTGTTTGGGATCTAAATAGTCCTACAGTTAAGGTAACTTTACATGTAAAAGGGTGCTACTGTTTCAGTGCACTTTCTCAAAACAGGGGCATCCACAAAAATAGATAGAATGGTCAAGTGGGCAGGGCGCGCGTGCCAACACTCTGCACCATAGTGCAGGGCATTTCAAAACATACTACTACATAAAAAATACTGTAACAAAAACCTGCAAAAATGCCTTATTGTGCTGTTTCTAACTGCAAAAACAAAAGCTGTAAAGTTCATTTAATTAAAGTTAATTTTTTAAAATTAATGACGTTAATATGGGAGGCGTAGTTTGTTCGAAAGTTGCCATGTATAAATTGCAAGTAAAATTGTGGTTACAACCATTCTATCCATTTCTTTGGGGGCATCCCAGGGCATCCCTATTATTTGGCGGGAATCAAAGCGCTAATGGCACATAACACTCCGCAATTTCTTAATAACTCTGTAGTTTAAACATAACTTAAAGGACTGTGAACATGGATTTTTTTACCAAACCGTGAAGATGACACGCAGTGGTGTCAAGTTGGCAGTTGAAGAGTCTACTGTATGTCTACCTAGTAGTCTACGGTCTACCTTGGAGGAAGTACCTAGCCTGGAATAGTAGTAATAAGTTGAACTTGCTCCGCATTAGCGGCACTTCTCCTTTGCATAAACATCACAATGTGTTAGAAAGAGAGTAATAGCTTTAATCTAAATAAGAATCTTCTTCGTCATTTCAGGTGCGCATACCTCTGATGACTGTCTACGATCTCTACAAGTTTCAAGTGGAGGCTTGGGGCTACAACAGCTCTCTCATGGGATCTTCGGCGGACGACATGTTTGGCAGCTCCCGTTCGTCAGCGTCCTCTTCAAGCGAGGATATTCTAAAATCTGCGCCAGAAACGACGACTACCAAAAAAAAACAGAAAAACTTACTAGATATGTTAAAACCAGATCATCCAGACATGATCATGCCAGAAAGAAGAAAGCAAATGAGGAGACTTGTGAACCTTTTACCAAGATCCAGGAGGATAATGAATGTCCCTCATTAGGTCCTCGAGTGGCTTCCTGGTAGTCTACCTATTCATCAGTATTGGCACTTCTTCTGTGTCTCTCGCTTCAGTAGACTGTTTATATAAGATCTATCCGGCTGTTCCATCTATCCCTAGCAAAGTATCCCCACTGGTAGGGGTATTTGGAAAATAATAATAAAATAATAAATAATAAAATCATTCCATTTATCCCAACCAGTAGGGATAAGTGGAATCTGAAGTTCCATCTATACCTACTAATGTATTTCCACTGGAAGGGATCATCATCATCATCATCATTTCAGCCGAAAGATATCCACTGCTAGACATAGGCCTCCCCCAAAATGGGGGGGAAAATGGCATAATCGCCACGCTTGGCAGGCGGGTTGGCGATCACAGTTTGTTTTATAAATACTCAGAGAACGCTGCTGCCCATCCTCTGGTGAACCCCTTAGTCGCCTTTTACGACACCCACGAGAAGAGATGGGGTGGTGCTATATTCTTTATGTCCGGCACCTCACGGAACAGGGAAGGGATAGATGGAATGATTTTCCATATATCCCTACCAGTAGGAATAGGTGGAATTGTTTTGTCCATCTATCTCCCCCGGCCACTGACTGGTAGGGATAGATGGAATTTAATTCCATTCTTCCCTACCAGTAGGGATAGGTTGAACTGTTTTGTCCATCCGAGGGTTCGATTACTCACTTGCGTGTTTTTACGTGTTTAGTTTGTTAAGTATCTACTACTCGAGAGCATCATTGATCTCGCGTAACGAGATTATCTCCGGTTGCAACACCGTGAGGGCGTCCCCATGGGGGAGCTCGGGCCTCGGCTCAGGGCGAAGCTGGGGGATCCCACTACCGGTCCCCCGGGCGGGCAGCCGCTGCTGCATCAGGTTGTGTTTCTCGAGAGTCGGACTCTTGACATCTGAGATACAAGCTGCACCAAGCCTTATACATAGTTAACTGTTGAAAGTTCCTTAACGGCCAAAATTAATGTCTAATCTATCCACGATTTGCCCTACTAGAGATAGGAATTTGACATAAGCTCCATACGAAATATGTCAAATATCCATCTCTAGTAGGGTAAATCGTAGATAGATTGGATGTTAATCTCGGCCGTTAGTTGATTGTTGATGAACGGTTGCTGAATTATAATTATGGCCGCTGGAATAGTCGAGTTGGTGGCGTTGGGTAATTGCCGATTCTATATTCTAGATATAATAAAGATTTTTAATATACCTGGGTAGTTTCCGATTCTAAATTCTAAACAAAATAAAGATTTTTAATTTGCAGTATTGTTTTATTTATCCTTTAAGTGCAAAAGTATGGATGTTTGTTTGTTTTGATTGATTGATTTATTTATTTGCATAATATGGGTACATCAAGTTATTAATTAATAATATAAAGTCCTTATCCATATTTAACCATTTACGGTATGCAAATATTAATTACAATACAAATTATTATCAAAATCTAAATTCAATTCATTAAATATTTTTACAGCAATGATTAAAAACAATTAACACACATGTCAATTAGGAGAAAGAAACAATATTAATTATACCAATTTCAGATTATAACAATTAGGGCTACAATATTACTTGTTACGTATAGGGTATATTAGGTATTTGTTTGTTTGTCCTTCAATCATGTTGAAACGGCTGAACGGATTTCGATAGATAATTTTTATTAGTAGCCTATATTATTATGTTAATCCGGATTATGTTCTATATGTATGCCAAATTGTATTAAAATCCATTCTGTAGTTTTTGCGTGAAAAAGTAACAAACATACATCCATACATCCTCACAACTTTTACGTTTATAATATTAGTAAGATAGTAAGAAGAAGTAGGATTAAAATTGTTGCGCCCGTCCTCCCGTACCCGTGCGGCCCGTGCCGTCAAATGTGGATAGACCCTTACTCTGCCAGGAAGGAATGTTGTCAAATTACATTCGACGGAGGAATGTTATCAATTTACTCTTTAGTTAATAGTTTTCTTTCTACAACGTTTACTATAAAAATTTACTATAAAGCAATGGCTTTTAATGCAAGATTCAGTTTTGGTATCTGTTAGACAACAATCTTCCGTTGCTTTAGGATTCATAACAGTAGGCCAATTGATACCTCTGTGGTTCGAGTGTCGGACTGCTGATCACGAGGTCGTGGGTTCGATTCCCACAGGACACATATTTGTGTGATGAACTTATGTGTTTGTGTTGTTCTGGGTGTTGCTTATGTATTATAAGTATGTATTTACAAAAAAATGTATTTAAGTAGTAAGTATCAATTGTCTAGTACCAGAGACATGGCATAAGATACCGGCGGTAAATGTCATGTCTTTGTCTAGTACCCATAGCACAACTAGTGCCCAGAATGTACAAATAATGGATTGTTTACCTATTTGTCGTAATAGGCACCATAGTAACACATTTTGTGAAAAATTCAACTGGTTATCTATTCCCGTTACAAAGATACAGCCCTGTGACAGGCAGACGGACGGACGGACGGACAGCGTAGGAAGAGTAATAGGGTCTGGCTGTAGAAGCTTCGCTTCAAAATTTTAATTTTTATTGTTCCGGAAAGTGTGTGTGAACACTTATTTCTCCATATTTCCTGCCCGGAAATGCATCTTCAAAATGCAGCCTTGCTACCACTAGACCTTAAAACAATAGAGCAGTCTAAATAAATATTTAATTTATCACAAAGGAGTGTGTTGTCCCACGTACCCCGAAAAATACCTAAGGTATGAGTACACAATATTGGTAATCTAATCGCATATTTGCCATTTTGCATCAAACATCGCAGTAAACAAACATTGTCTATAAGCATACAAGTAAGCGTGAGTTGTAAACCATTCCGCTATTTATCAGTGGAATAATTGGGGTGTTCGCGTTGTGTCTAGCGGTATCTCAGTGAAAAGTGAAATGTGGAACAATTTACTGCTAGTTTTCGTGTTACGCTGTAAGTAATTTAAATTATTAAATAAATTATCAGTGACCTTGTTCATACCTCTTTTTGAAGTGAAGCTTCTATAGTGTCGTTGCGCGCTCGGCAGCCAGGGAGTAGCAAAGAAAACATGATTGGGCCGTTCTATACGCGCTTACTAATACACTACTACTATTATTTGTTCTATGCTAATACGTAGAAGCTTCGCTTCTGTCGGGCGTCTCCTGACGCCACTGGTTTTTCAAGCGAAACTTCTTAAACGTAATTGCGCGCTTGGCTGTCAGGGAGTAATCCGAGAAAATAAATGCGCGTTCTATCCGCGCTTGCTAATGCGTCGAAGCTTCGCTTCTGTCGGGTGTCCTCCGAACCCACCCGTTTTTTACAGCCATTGTATACTTCTGTCGATTCTCCGTTCAGTGTTAGACCAACAGAACGTTTTATTTATGAATATTTCGAGAATCTTTCATGGACGATATTTTAGCCGACACAACGTTTCGTCAACAAACAGTTCGCCGACGTCATCTTTCGACAAGGACTGTTTCACAGAAATGATAACCAGCATAAATACAGTATTATTTTTATTATTATGCATCAGTCTTGCACACTAGGTAAACATGCAATAAAAATAATCTACAGAATACCGCATGTAGTTAGAAACAATTGAATAGTTAGGTGGACAAATAGAGCAAGTACACGAAAAAAAACTTGGTTTTAGAACGCGCTTGAGTAAACGGTGACGCTTTTTCTCGTTTTACTCCCCGCAACTACGCTATAGAATCTTTGTTCCAAAAGTTGTCGAATATAAATATAAATAATAAATAAATTAATTAATTTTTTATTGACATAAAACGGTACAAACATAGTATAACCCTGACTCCTTTTTTTTTTTTTTTTTTTTTTCGTGGGGAAATCCTCATGGACGCACTCCGCCCGGGGAAGGCGGAGCCAGTGTCGGACTCTTACCGACTAAAACCACCACGGTGTTCCTCTTCCAACCATTGGCCGGGGGTGTGGGAAACTTATAGTCGTCCAACCATCCCCGGCAGGTCCCGGCTCGCCACTAGTAGGCGAGCCCCTTCTCCCCGTGCGGCATCATCGGCCGCACCCTTCTCTTGACTGGCGCGCGCGGATCACGACGCGCCACCGTCACGGGCCTTGACTGATCGAGCTAGGCATTATACCTGTGTTTCAGGAGTCAGTGACTTCATCCTGCTAAGTTATAATTTGCAAGGTTTTAGGCAACAAATATATAAGATTAAATTAAAATTAAAGTGTAGAAGAATCACATTAGTTGTTGTGTGCCTGGTGAGAGTGTGTTATGTTTGTGTGGGGTTTGTGAGAGTGTGTTATGTTTGTGTGGGGAGTGTGTGCGGTGAGAATAGCTTGCAGGAAAAAATTATCCTCCCTAAATACCACATAAAAACCTTGAAAAGCAAAATAATAGTATATTATTCCATCAGCTACGTTGATCAGCAGCCAGTTCTTCGACTGTCACGACGACCCAGGGTTCAGTCCTGATGAGGGGCCGCTGGAAGACCTGCAGTTCACGTGGCTTGGAGCTCTGCAGTACATCCACGGTAAGCATTGACCCGGAGAAGAATATTTTTTGATGAATTGTAGTTAACCCTGTGCTGATGACATACGTGTTATTAATTAGGCTATTACGCCTTATTACTCAGTAGAATGGATCACGTGCATCAATCCAATCGGAGAGATGTTGATATTAGAGGACAGAAACAAGTGTACAACATAAGTACTAGCTAATAATAATACATCGTGTATCAGAAATGCGTGGTCATATTTTATGAGCTTGTTCAGGGCATAGCATAGAACAACTTTTACTATGGGACCAAACCTGAAATCGCGAAAATAAAAACAGCCGATCCTTACATTTAGTCCAGCAACATCGATGATTTAGTATGGAACAGCTGATATTTTTTTCGCGATTTCAGGGTTGGTCCCATAGTAAGAGTTGTTCTATGCGATGGCCTGAATAAGCTCTTAAAATATGACTACGCATTTCTTATATACGTTGTATATAGATATATAATATATATATTTATAATACATTACATGTACAGTCGACAGCATGACAGTGGTAACACTTCAATTCAAAAATCGCCCTTACTGCTTACGAAATAATGATGCTGCTAATGTCAAAGTGTTACCACCGACGTGCGGTCGACCGTACTAATGCTCCCTAATTCTTCTCCTGAAGTCATCCAGTGAAGGGCTATCGCGTAAAGAGTGTGGAAGAGAGTTCCAAAGGCGCACTGCACTTAAATGTACGATGTGCAGAGAACGCTCACCCATTATTTATTTTATTTTGGAAAAAGAGGTAAGGTCTTTGCGAGTCCCTTATGTCACTGCGACCTAAAAGATCTATTGTAACGCAACGCTCATGCTCAAACTACAAACAATATTGTTTTCTCCCACTTGCTCGGAAATTGGTTCATTATTCAAAAAAAAAAAAAAGAATACAAAAATCGGCTCTTTTCCGTACGCAACGAAATAACAGGACGGTAGGTAGTATCCAACAGGACAATAATAGAAATTGCTGGACACTTTTTATTTTTTAAATTATGCTACCGAGGTTTTTAAGTACACACTTAGATAAATTAGGTGCTTTTAGCTACAAAATATTTATCATTATACTCAATACTCAATATATTTATTGCATTCACAATGTATTACTTAGGTGGTAGACTTAAAACTATGAGATCATTGTGACCCCTGTCGGGCACGGCAAAGTAAATACCAGGCCCCTCAGAAAGTATTGCGAAAAAAAGTTTTTATATATGGGAGACTGGCCAGTTATAATGTTTTTCGAAAATATGATTATTTATAAGTAAAAATAAGTAAGTTCCAATTTCAAAATTTCCCTCCACATTTTTTGCGAGTTAATTCAAAGTATTGTGTCTCACTGAAATATGGATCTGCGCCGGGAACATTTTAGAGCTATGATTTTATACGATTTCAAGTGTCGCCTGAAACCGGATGAATCGTACGATAGACTTCAAATGGCATTCATGGATGAAGGCCCTTCCAAGGCAACCGTGTATCGTTGGTATAACGAATTCAAGCGCGGTCGACCAACTTTGGGGGATGACGAAAGAAGCGGTCGCCCTTTGACGGCTGTTACCGAAGAAAACATGCTAGCAGTGAAAAATTTAATCCAAGACAATAGGCGAATTACATATCAGGAGATTCAACACATATTGAAGATTGGATCGGGAAGCGTTCACGAGATTCTACACAGCCATCTTCGCGTGAGGAGGATAGTATCACGCTGGGTGCCGCACAACCTCACCGATGCTCAGAAGCAGGCCCGGGTGGAATGGTGCCGTGATATGCTTAACAAATTTGAAGCAGGCTCGTCTCGGCGTGTTTACGACATCGTTACAGGTGATGAGTCCTGGATTTATCAATACGACCCAGAAACCAAGCGCCAGTCGACTGTTTGGGTGTTTCAAAATGAGCCAACGCCTACCAAAGTGAAGCGATCTAGAAGCGGGGGTAAGATTTTGATCGCTAGCTTTTTTAATTTGACTGGCCACTTGGTATCAATTCTCTTACTGGATCAAAGAAGCATTAATGCCGAATGGTATACTACCAAATGTTTGCCAGAAGTTTTCTCTGTTATAAGCAACAAGCGACCAAACACAGGGCTCCGCGGGCTACTGCTCCACCACGACAATGCACCTGCGCACACCGCACTCAAAACGAGGGACTTCCTGGACAGCACGCCAGTCAAACTCCTGGGTCACCCTCCTTACAGCCCTGATCTAGCACCGTGTGACTTCTTTTTATTCCCAAAAATAAAAAATCAGCTCAAAGGGATACAATTTTCGTCGCCGGAAGATGCGCTGGCTGCGTTCGAGCAGGCTGTAAACGAGGTGTCTGCGGCGGACTGGAAAAAGTGTTTTGAAAACTGGTTTAGGCGCATGAATCTTTGTATAGAGGCTGGTGGAAAGTACTTTGAAAAGATTTGATAAAAATATATGTACGTATAGAACAATTTTTTTTAGTTTCGCAAAACTTTCTGAGTGTCCCACGTACATATGTAGGAGAGGAAGCTGACTGTTAAATGAAATATTGTCTATCAATCAATCAACTCAGCCTATCGCAGTCCACTGCTGGACATAGGCCTCTCCCAAGTTGCGCCACAACGCTCGGTCCTCTGCCTTCCGCATCAAGTCCCCCCCAGCCACGTTCTTTAGGTCGTGATGATATGATTTATATTAATACAATTTTAACTAGTATATTTTTGTAATGATTTATCATCGAAATATTCATTAATATTGTAATAGCATTTTTTTAATAATAGTTGTTTTAGTTTTTTATTAAATACATTTTTTTTGCTTTCATTTTTTATTGGCTCAGGTAATCTATATCTATATATACTATAATAAAACTGTAAAGGTCGAAAAGTCTGTACATTGAGTTTTTTTCCGCGAAAACCGGCTAGGGGGACTAGAAATAAGCTATAGAACACGAATCAATCGTTTAAAAAATTTATGTCTGTTTGTCTGTCTGTCTGTCTGTCTGTCTGTCTGTTTGTTACCTCATCACGTGAAAACGGCTGAACGGATCGTAATGAAACTTAGCATTTGTATTGGTATTAGTCTAACTTAAAATATAGGGTATGTTTTATCTGAATCGGTTGAGTAGATACAGCGATACAGCTTGACCCCTCTATTGTATTAAGTTGCATACAAAGTAGAGGTCATGATTGTTGGTTGGATGCAGGTTGCAGGTTCCTAAAAATACAACTGGATTCTATTAGTATAATAGAAAAATAGAATAACATAACATAGCCCATCACTGTCCCGCTGCTGGGCATGGCCCTCTTCTTGGAATGAGAAGAGTTAAGGAACTGGATATTGTTAGTGTAATAGATTATCATAACATAATCAGCTCATTACCTACTGCCCCACTGCTGGGCACGGACCTCTTCTCGGAACGAGAAGAGTTAAGAAACTAGAAAATATAGAATAACATAACGTAGTCAACCCATGAGAAGAGTTAAGGAACTGGATATTGTTAGTGTAATAGATTATCATAACATAATCAGCTCATTACCTACTGACCCACTGCTGGGCACGGACCTCTTCTCGGAACGAGAAGAGTTAAGAAACTAGAAAATATAGAATAACATAACGTAGTCAACCCATTACTGTCCCACTACTGGGTATGGCCCTCTTCTCAAAATGAGAAGACTTAATGAACTGGATATTATTAGTATTCTAGAATAACATAACATTACCAGCCCATTACAGTCCCACTGCTGGACACGGGCCTCTTCTCAGCATAAGAAGAGATGTGGTTAGTGTTATAGAATAACATAATCAGCCCAATTACTTCCCACTGCTGGGCACGAGCGTCTTCTCAGAATGAGGGAGTTTAGGGCTAATTCCATGAAATTCCATCACCTTAGCCGGTTGGTTGTAAAAACAAAATATAGTATGGTCTGTAAATAGTGTAATCGTCTGTGTAGGCGCTTATATGTATATATTTGAAGATATTGTGTTCATAATTTTTACACGATGTTATTTTCCGACATCCACGCGGACGGAGTCGCGGGCACAGCTAGTCTATTATATATTTTTATGGACATTACGTAAGGACTAGTTGAATGCATTTTTAAGCGGGATGGTGGTAAATTTAGCCTAGATTTGTGTCGGAGTTCATAATTTAACTGTATATCTCCACGTTTTGAGTAGAATTCCTGATGTTTCCGAACAAATTTACATGTCTCTAATACCAGGCCCCTCAGAAAGTATTGCGAAAAAAAGTTTTTATATATGGGAGACTGGCCAGTTATAATGTTTTTCGAAAATATGATTATTTATAAGTAAAAATAAGTAAGTTCCAATTTCAAAATTTCCCTCCACATTTTTTGCGAGTTAATTCAAAGTATTGTGTCTCACTGAAATATGGATCTGCGCCGGGAACATTTTAGAGCTATGATTTTATACGATTTCAAGTGTCGCCTGAAACCGGATGAATCGTACGATAGACTTCAAATGGCATTCATGGATGAAGGCCCTTCCAAGGCAACCGTGTATCGTTGGTATAACGAATTCAAGCGCGGTCGACCAACTTTGGGGGATGACGAAAGAAGCGGTCGCCCTTTGACGGCTGTTACCGAAGAAAACGTGCTAGCAGTGAAAAATTTAATCCAAGACAATAGGCGAATTACATATCAGGAGATTCAACACATATTGAAGATTGGATCGGGAAGCGTTCACGAGATTCTACACAGCCATCTTCGCGTGAGGAGGATAGTATCACGCTGGGTGCCGCACAACCTCACCGATGCTCAGAAGCAGGCCCGGGTGGAATGGTGCCGTGATATGCTTAACAAATTTGAAGCAGGCTCGTCTCGGCGTGTTTACGACATCGTTACAGGTGATGAGTCCTGGATTTATCAATACGACCCAGAAACCAAGCGCCAGTCGACTGTTTGGGTGTTTCAAAATGAGCCAACGCCTACCAAAGTGAAGCGATCTAGAAGCGGGGGTAAGATTTTGATCGCTAGCTTTTTTAATTTGACTGGCCACTTGGTATCAATTCCCTTACGGGATCAAAGAAGCATTAATGCCGAATGGTATACTACCAAATGTTTGCCAGAAGTTTTCTCTGTTATAAGCAACAAGCGACCAAACACAGGGCTCCGCGGGCTACTGCTCCACCACGACAATGCACCTGCGCACACCGCACTCAAAACGAGGGACTTCCTGGACAGCACGCCAGTCAAACTCCTGGGTCACCCTCCTTACAGCCCTGATCTAGCACCGTGTGACTTCTTTTTATTCCCAAAAATAAAAAATCAGCTCAAAGGGATACAATTTTCGTCGCCGGAAGATGCGCTGGCTGCGTTCGAGCAGGCTGTAAACGAGGTGTCTGCGGCGGACTGGAAAAAGTGTTTTGAAAACTGGTTTAGGCGCATGAATCTTTGTATAGAGGCTGGTGGAAAGTACTTTGAAAAGATTTGATAAAAATATATGTACGTATAGAACAATTTTTTTTAGTTTCGCAAAACTTTCTGAGTGTCCCACGTATATAAATGCTAGGGAGGGTTAGAATATTATGCTTTATAAAATGGGGTTTGCAGCTGTCAGTTTGTTCTATGTTTACTAGAATTCTTACTAATATTTTTTGAAGTGTGAAGATTGTTGGTGCGTCTGTGCTATTTCCCCAAAGGGTAACTCCGTAACTTAGCCACGCATAAGCATAAGCATAATAGGTGGTTAAAGCGGTTTGTTGATTGGTGGTCTTTTTTATTTCGCGGAGGGCATAAGAAAACTTTGAAATTTTTGATCTTAATTTTTTTATGTGCGATTTCCATTTAATGTGCTTGTCTATTGTTACACCTTTTATACAGGCAGAATGCGCATTTTTTTTTTCAAAACTTTGAAAATAGAACAAGAACCGCGTGCGGGCGAATTGGTGTGAATGAAAATGAGATAGGTACTGTTGAATTAATTTTTGTTGTGTTTCCTCGCAAATGAGAGAAAAGTACTATACAAGTCTCGGCCGAAATAGCAATTAACGGCCTCGTTTAGTTAAAAAGGACTCGGCTTGCGTCTCGTCCTTTCAAACGTACTTCCAATATTACTCGGCCGTAAATTGCTTCATTTCAGGCCTCGACAGTAATGTGCTATTAACATCCACAAAAGCAGCGTAGAGCGTCACCCAGCCAGGACCAGCTTCCTGGAGTAGGTAGCTGGGAGGGATTGGATACAAAAGGAGTGTTGTGGCGCAGCTTGGGAGAGGCCTATGTCCAGCAGTGGACTGCGATTGGCCGAGTTGATGATGATGACATCAATCTAGTTCGAACATTTTATAAGCTGCTGTACATTTCTTAGCATCCTCTGTTGTTTATGTGTTGCAGTCAAGAATGGCACTCCCCACTACTTCAGGGTGCCTCGAGTGATACTCATCAGCAGACAGTTTGTCTTATCTACCGCCATGGATGCCGCGCAGATACCTGAGGGTTATGCTTTGTCAGTACATAATCATTATTTAAAATTAAGTAATAAAGGATTCTTCATGTCCGGCACCACCCTATCTCTTCTAATTGGTGTCGTAAAAGAGAGGTTGGGCAACAGCGTTCTCCGAGTATTTAACCAACCAACTGCGATCGCCAACCCGCCTGCCAAGCGTGGCGATTATGGCATATATGGCCCCTATTTGGGGAGGCTTATGTCCAGCAGTGGACATCTTTCGGCGGAAATGATGATGATGATGATGAATAAGGGGTTAGAAGTGAAGTTCTTAAATTAAGACTACGATAATTGCCTACGCGGCCTAAGCCATTTTTTTTTTTTTTTTTAAATCTGTGTTCTTCTTTTGCTAATCTCACCAATGCGGTAATTATTTTATTTTATACTAGCCTATGCCCGTGACTTCGCCCGCGTGAATGCCGTTTATTTCGCATCCCTCGGGAACTGTTCATCTTTCCGGGATAAAAAGTAGCCGATATGTTAATACGGGTTATGTTCCATCTATATGCCAATTTTCATTCAAATCTATACAGTAGTTCTCGCGTGAAAGAGTAACAAACATCCACACACCCATACATACCTACATACATCCATACATACTCACAAACTTTCACGTTTATAATATTATAAACATATTACATATTATTATTATTCGTTTATTATAGTAGGATATAAGTAGGACGTAGCATAGTAGGATTTACTTGCCTCATTAACCTATAATTTTTAGAGGCAACGTCATCTTCGGCGACTACGAAAGAGATGAGGGAGAATGTCGTGTCACAATACAAGATATAGCGTCAGGCAAAGAGTGTGAGCCTGCTGTCCTACTGATGCCAATAGCAGACGTCCTGCTGCACCCGGAGTATAAGCACTTCGGGGCCAAATATAGTGTCGCGTTGATGAAGCTGATCACGGCGGTCAAATCTAGTAAGTGTTGATAAGTAGTTTGTATCATAACATTTACAAAATATCACTGGACATAAGGAATTATCTGGTGCTACCTATCCACCATGCTCAGCGAGATATGGAGCGAGCTATGCTTGGAGTTTCTCTTGAAGATTATCAAGAGTAGAACCAGAGTGACCGATATAGCTTATAAGATCAACAAGTTGAAGTTGCAGTGAGATGGCTATTCACCTCTTCCTCCTTCGACCGCCGTTGGAGCAGAGGAGCCCTTAAGTGGACAACGCGAACTGGCAAACGCATCGTAGGGCGCCCCCAGCCAGGTTGACCAACATTCTGAAGAAGATAACTGGGGGGGAATGAATGCAGAAGGCGGAGGACCGAGTGTTGTGGTGCAGCTTGGGAGAAGTCTATGTCTGGCAGTGGAATGCGATAGGCCGAGTTGATTGATAGAACCTATTCATCCTAAGTCTGTAAAAATAAAACAAAGTTGTCAAGAACATCAATCTTATAAATCCAGCTTATCATAGTCAGTTGCTGGACATAGGCCTCTTCAAAATAGGAAGTCTGTAGTTGATACGCTAAACAAGAGGTCTTAGTAAATCGCAGAGTCAAATCTTTCGTTCTGGTGACGCTGCTGCCTGTTACCTTCTTGTGGGTTTTGAGGTTGTTAGTTAAATGAATTTCCAATTATCTTGATTGTTAGAGCTTCTAACCTATGCTAATGCTATGACAAAGAAATCGTAGTACTACAAAAAACTGAGTTATGAAAGTTCGTCACTTATTTATTTATTGTTGCACAAACAGTTTACAGGCATGATAATTACAAATTTATATGCATAAATTAACAAATATTGTACTGCTGGTACTTAAAAAAAATTAATTAACAAAAACAAAAAACCCGACTGCGTCTAAAAATAACAGAAAAGATATAAACAAGACTTATCAACACGCAGGCGGAGGCTACGTATGTTTTTGGTCATGAATTACATAATAGTTCATAGGTAGCCTCCGCCTGCGTGTTGATAAGTCTTGTTTATATCTTTTCTGTTATTTTTAGACGCAGTCGGGTTTTTTGTTTTTGTTAATTAATTTTTTTATTTGTTTTTTTTTAGTTTTGACATGTTTTATTTATCATACTATTAATGTTTTTTTTTGAAAAGTCGAATTCATTTTTAACGTTGAATATTTTGTTGTTTTTTAGCATTTCTAATTCAAAATTACATTTAAACATATAAGTTGTATATATTTTCGTAAACCATTTATATAACCCTTTATTTTGATAACCCACTCGATAGGTTTTGAGCAAAAAAAAAATTTGAAGTCACATAAAATGGCTCCAAAAAGCGGCCATTTTGATTTTTACAATTTTGATATACCTAGTGTCACTCTCACAATTAAGACGAATCTAACGACACCTCTCAAGCCAAGATCCATCAAGCCGTTTAGGCTACAGAGCGTGCCAAAGAAATATACATACATACATACATACATATATACATACATACATACATACATACATACACTCGAAAAACATAACCCTCCTTCTGGCGCAGTCGGGTAAAAAAGGAAACCCTGAGCTATAAGTACCAGCAATCCTACACCAACGCGAGCTATCTTGTTTCCAGAATACATGTTACCAGCCTGCTTGCCCTTCAAAAATTACCTAGTTGACAAGAATGGAAAACTGACCAAGTCGAAGTTATACCACGTTGACTTTTCCAGTGGTAAGTAAAACTTTGATCTTTTAGCTCAGATGCTTAGTTTAGGCTTAGTTAATTTTTATAGTCTGCCGTTCTGAAAGTGATAGCGATTCTTACCCCCAGTTTCCAAAAGGCTGATCAACGCAAAAATTAACTGATCAGCTGTCAAATCTCTGGTCAAGCGATGTGATTGGTTGTTTTTTTTTGCCGGCCAATCACAGAAGCTGACATTGTGTGAAAGATGATATGGATAAAAAGAAAGTGAACACGGAGATGACGGCTGATAGAGATGTATGGAATAAATAGACATATTATATGCTGCGCCGACGCCAAATAAATTGGAATAAGGGCAGGAGGATGATGAATCACAGAAGCTGACATTAGATTTGACAATAGATCAAATTGATCTGCCTTCCTAAAACTGGGGGCTAGTGTGTTCAAGACTGCAGCCGTCAATTCTAGTTTTTTTACACAGAAGTAGGGGCAAAAGGAAAAAATACAACGGGCGTCAGTATCCCTCAGTAGTTTAGTGGGTTAGGCCACGTGAAAGTCATCCCGAGTGAAAAGTTAGAGATTTCGCATCTGGCAAAACTAGAGCATAGTATTGAGCTTATTCAACTATAGTAGGCATCCAATTCTATCTAGGCTAGGTTGGTAGTTGATGGCGAGTAGATTCGGGTCTGTCGTCCGCATTACATGACCGGCCTTCAAGTTGCGGTGATGTCCCAAGTGTGTGGACATTAAAGGAGAGGGGGGAAGCCCGAAAGGAGTTGGATGGGTCACAAATGCCATGCATTGCAGTTCTCGCGGAACATCCACTCAAGTAATAAAGAAGAGAAAGTACCTACATGGCGGAGTTTTTAGTAGGTGCGAGCCCCACATAATTACGCTGCCTCCTCGGGTGGTGTGGCATGCGGTAGGCATTTTCTCCGTCTCGAAATAAAAAAGGTAGATGGAATAAAGTAGAATAACTTAGGATACCAGGGTAACTAATGTTTGAAAGTGTGGTAAGAAAAAAAAAATTCTCCACAGTTTCATCATCATCATCATCATCATCATTTCAGCCAAAAGACGTCCACTGCTGGACATAGGCCTCCTCCAAAAAGGGGGATATGCCATCATCGCCAAGCTTGGCAGGCGGGTTGGCGATCGCAGTTGGTTGGTTAAATACTCAGAGAACGGTGCTGCCCATTATCTGTTCAATCCCTTAGTCGCCTTTTTCGACACCCATGAGAAGATATATAGGGTGGTTCAATTCTTTACGTCCAATCGTTGGATTTCGCATCGCATGCGTAAATGCGTTAAAAATAATAAAATAATTAGTAAGGATCTATACGACTTTGAATTAACTGCAAAGTTAGTCGAGTCGGGCTGACGTCACCCATAAACGTACCAAAAGTGGAGGTCAATTTCGATACCTCGAACAGTGTTCACGGTAGCTTAGTGGCTAAAGCACTGGCGTACTGAGCCAGGAGTCGCAGGTTCGAATCCTGATCGTGAGCGATTTATTCTTTCCACAATTTAAATCTTTACATTTCGGATCGCATGCGTAAATGCGTTAAAAATAATAAAATAACCAAGGTAACTTCTAATTTGACGTATCCCTTTTAAGGCACAATGGTATGTCTTGGTGTCACATCTATGATGGACTTTCAGGTGTCGCGGCTGATACGACAGACGCGCTCGACAGTCCTGCTGCGGATGACGCGACATACAACAGAATGAAACTGTATGGCGCCGCCGCCAGCGCCCGCATGTATCTGTCGTGGTTCTCGAAAGCTGTGACATTTTTTATAGTGTTTAGTATTGTCGTGTCAGCCGTAGCGCTGCGGCGTGTCGTTTGCACATGTCTGTCGCATTGGCTGCGACCCATGGAAGTCCACCAGGATATTGTCAAAATAAAAGTCAACAGTCATGTAACCATTTTGTTTTCAGATGTTCCCAGAGAGTTTATAGAAGAAGAAAAAGAAGTGCAACATCTTTCTTTATTGCCGAGGGAACTTTGTTACTTGTATGACAATGCAGAGCCAGAGGTAACATTAAACTGTCAAATAACTGAATTTGTAAAACATCTTTTGCACTCGTGACACCCCTTATAATTTTTTTATGAATTTAAATACAATCATGTACCTAGATCACAGACTTAGTACAAAATATAGACGAAGTGCTGCGAACAATCTATTGAAGCCAAAAAAAAAAAAACGATGCTTCTTCGTGTACAACCAGCGCTCACGCACACACACATAATATGTACCTCAAACCGTGCTCATTCCTATCAATACACATGTCGCGGCATCGTCCAGTAAGCATCGCGAAAGCAAATATCCTTCAGGTGCATGGTGTGTGCGTGAGCGCTGGTTTTACACGAAGGAGCATAGTTTTTTTTGGTTTCACTATGACTGTTAGCAGCACTTCGTCTATATTTTTTACTATGTCTGTGACCAGTGGCGGTTCTAGGGGGGCGGTTGTAGGGGTCATGACCCCCCCAAAATCGTACACGTCAAATTGATAAATCTCCTAAAAATAGAAAATTTACAAAAATAAAATATTGACTTCCAGCTTAAACGTCCAAAAGTAAAAAATTAAATCAAAACTGCTCATGGAGAAATCTTTTCTCCATGAAACTGCTGAACTCAAACACGACATCACACGACATCTACTCGTATGTACGTCAAAAAATACGTAACATTATTTTAGAGTTTTGTTTATGTACTGAAGTTCAATTTACAGCATAGGTATTATTAATTATTTTATTATTTTAACGCATTTGCGCATGCGAAGCGAAATACAACGATTTCAATTGTGGAAAGAAAAAATCGCTCACGACAGGATTCGAACGTGCGACTCCTGACTCAGTACGCCAGTGCTTTAGCCACTAAGCTACCGTGAACACTGCTCGTGGTAACGAAATTCTCATCCACTTGGTACATCTTTGGGTGACGTCAGCGATATCTTATTAAGAAACAGTGTTTCTTAACCGACTCGACTAACTTTGCAGTTATTTCAAAATCGTATAGATATGCCTACCCTTACTAATTATTTTATTATTTTAACGCATTTACGCATGCGAAGCGAAATCAAACGATTGAAATTAATAATTCATTATTCAGGAGCAGGATTCGAACCTGCGACTCCTGTCTCAATACGCCAGTGTTTTAGCCACTAAGCAGGAGCCAGGAGCCAGGAGTCGCAGGTTCGAATCCTGCTCGTGAGCGATTTTTTATTTCCACAATTTCAATCTTTAGGTATTATTAAGCTCAAAATAAAGTATGAATAACAAAAAACCCGTGGAATACATAACCTCCTCCTTTTTTTGAAGTCGGTTAATAATATCACATACGACGGCGGTAGTTCATTTTGTTGAACGTTTTGCGCCGTACTTTACATGAGCCTGCCGTTGCGATTGGACACTCAAAGGCGCAAGCGATTGAAGCGGTGAAAAAAAAAATTCGCGCTCGCTTCGCTCGCGCTTCTTCATTAACGTACCTACATAGCCTACGACTCAAAAAATACACTTAAATTTAAGTCAACTTTTCGCATAAATATGAAATCTTCGCGCTCGCTTCGCTCGCGTTTATTGCCAACGTTCGTTTCCTCTTTGTTGACGTTCTTGTAAGTAACTAGGTATTCTGTTTCATAATAAACTAACTCCAAATTTTACCGTGCCATTGCGAAAAAAAAAAATTGTAAATTTGGACCTTGAAACTACGTAAGCCAAGTTGAACCCCCAAAATCTTGGGCTGGAACCGCGCCTGTCTGTGACCTAGATATTTAATTTCGTTTCGAGAATAGAACGTAAAAATTCGTTTATAAAAAAAAAAACCGGCCAAGAGCATGTCGGGCCATGCTCAGTATTATAGGGTTCCTTAAGTAGGTCTAATTACAAACGAATCAAATCGAATATTAGTCATTGCTATTTTAGTTTTTGCAAACAGCGCCACCTAGCGGTAAGTTTAAGAAGCTAAATTTAAGAAGTGTGTCATGTCAACATAACACAAAGTTACTTTTTGTGATTTTTTCAAATATAAAGTAGCTAAAAGAGCATTATTTGCTAAGACCATTTTTCTCTAAGGTCAATGACCTTTGAACTAGGACGTTTTAAGTATTTTTAAGTTTTCTCTCTAGCTCAAAAAATTATAATCACATTATACTCGAAATAATTTTAAAAGAGAGTTTTCACAAAGGTCTATCAATGTGGAAGATTATAAGTTTCTACGTTGCATAGTTTAGAAATGGCAGGGGGGGGGGACACATTGCAAGCCACTTTGGCGGGCTATATTTCGCAGATGGTACACCTGATAAAAAAGTGTTGTATGAAACATTGCCTTCATTTTAGTAGACCTATTCAATCATACCCCACAAAAGGGGATGCAGCGAAAAAAAAAAATTCATCCCCATTTCACATGTATGGGCGCCACCCCTGAAATACGCAATCACGATTTTTTTATTCTATTAAAATTGAGATCTATATCTAAACCATTTTTTAACAAAATTTCATTTACTTATGTTTATAACTGTAGAAGTTTTAAGCTGTAAAGGATTAGGACAGACGGACAGACGGACGGACATGACGAAACTATAAGGGTTCCTTGTAGGACTACGGAACCCTAAAAACGGGTGGCCTCGGGGGACGTCTGACAGAAGCCGAGCTTCTACGCATTTGCAAACGCGGATAGAACGCGCTTCCGAGTTAACGGTGACGTTTTTCTCAGTTTGCTCCGCGGCGGCAGAAAGTGCAATGAAGCTTCTATAGCTTCGCTTCAAAAATGGCGATTGATTCGCTCTCTACTTTTGCTCATGGATGTGCCTCATCACAGTGTTTATCTTTGCCTGTTATAATTCTTTGTCACCAGAACTCAACAAAGATGACTCGCAACAGAATGGCCTGCACGACCGGCTGCGGCTTCCACTCCGGCGCACCCACGCTTGTACATGAACATACTGGCCATTGGTCCATAGTGGCGCTGTCTCAAGGTTTTGCCATTTGGTTTTTCATCATCATCATCATCATCATCATTTCAGCCCAAAGACGTCGACTGCTGGATATAGGCCTCCCCCAAGCATCACCACAACGACCGGTACTGCGCTTTCCGCATCCAGCTGATACCTGCGACCTTCACCAGGTCGTCTGTACACCTTGTGGGGGGCCTACCCACGCTGCGCCTTCCAGTACACGGTCGCCACTCCAGAACTTTACTCCCTCAAAAGTGGGGATATGTCATAATCGCCACGCTTGGCAGGCGGGTTGGTGATCGCAGTAGGTTGGTTAAATACTTGGAGAACGCTGCTGCCCATCCTCTGGTGGTTTATCTATTTCTAATTAATCTGGTCGAGACGAGACCCGCCGATGATACCCTTCAGTTCCGTCCCGCTTCAGATCCGCTCGCTGTAGGTTTGCAGCTTAGAAAGAAACATAAAAACGTATGGGAATGATATTGGAGGTTGCAAGACTGGAAGAGAAGTGATAGCCTAGCGGTTGATGCTTGCCTTCCATGCAGGAGGATCTGAATTCGAACCCAGTCCGTACCCCTGACTTTTCGAATTCATGTGTGGATCAGAATTTGATTATCACTTGCTTTGACAGTGAAGGAAAACATCGTGAGGAAACCTGTACACCTGAGAGTGCTCCATACAGTTCTCGATGGTATGTGTAGTCTGCCAACGCGCACTAGGCCAGCGTGGTCGACTAAGGTCTTAACCTTCTCATTCTGAGAAAAGACACGTGCCCAGCAGCGGGACAGTAATGGGCTGATAATGTTATGTTAGGACTGGTCGATAATATATTTCATAGACGACCCTATTCATACCCTGACAGTTGGGCTAGTCCACAAATTCAAAGTCGCTCAGAAAGCTATGGAGTGTGCTATGCTTGAAGTTTCTTTGATTGATAAAATCCGTTACGAGATTATCCGGAGAAGAACCGGAGTGACCGACATAGCTTGTAGGATCAGTAAGCTGAAGTGCCAGTGGACTAGCCATGTCTGTCGAAGGTCCGATAGCCGTTGGAGCAGACGAGTCGTTGAGTGGAGACTGAGAATCGAAAAACGTAGTGTAGCGCGCCCCCAGCCAGGTGGACCAACGACCAAATGAAAGTAGCTAAGGGGGGACTGGATGCGGAAGGCAGAGTACCGAGTGTTGTGGCGCAATTTGGGATAGGCCTATATCCATTAGTCGACTGCGATGGGCTGAGTTGATGATGACCCTATTCATAGCTACCAGAGACTATCATCTCGTCTAGACCTATTGCTTCGCCTTGCAAAAGACCGATATGAATTTGTGCAATTGACAGCTAAAGATATTAAGTTCTTTCTCTTATTCAGGAGGACCTCCTTGTCCAGACCCGCTGCGTCCGCGCCGCCCTCCTCCCCCACCACGCCACATCATGATCCACCCCTACGTGCCCTGGATAACTGCTGCCATCACCGGGAAGGCAGTGGGAGCTTTCGCCAAGGATGATCCTTTTGGTAAAATTATTTGATTCGAGCTCGAGTGTTACCCCGGCTCCACACGTTGGCCCGAACGTTGGCGCCAACGCGATTCTCCAACGTGTGCATCGGGGAAATGGAGTTGGCCCGAACGTTGGGGCGAGCATTGGCAGTTTCCCGTCGCGTGTCGGTTTTATCAAAGGAATTATGCGCCAACGTTGGAGATGCGCCCACACGTTGGAGGTTTGCTCAGTCTTGCCGCAGCACTCATGCAGTAAGGTGCTTCTAATGAGCTTGTTCCTACGGTCACCGTGTCTTAAAAATGTCATCCGCGTGGATGGACGCAATAGCTACAGAATTTTTATAAAAAAAATCTTTATGTTTATTAACAAATAATAATGATATTCTCTTATTTGTCAAAACTTTTTCAAATACGACGTCCATTGTTTAACTATTGTGCTATTTTAATTGACAGTTCAGCTCTTAAGGCGGCGATATACGTGAATTGGGCTTTTTTTTCGGTTTTTTAAGTCACTTTTCCTCCGTAATCTTTATCGTAAAAAATCCAAAAAAAAAATATGTTAATCTACATCATATAATGCAGGTCCTCTTCGGCTCAGAAAATTGAAAATATTATTTGAAATATCTGAAATAAATATGCAAAGTAACCTCTGTGTAAAATTTTAATCGTTTTTTTCTCCTAAACTATCAATCACAGGATTTTTTTATTGCAATCAGCATATAAAAAAATACAATACCGAGGGCACCTTTGGCTTACTTTTTCAAATTACTTTCTTAATTATTTTTTAACGATTTTTTTACGTAATCGATACTCGCAAATGGCTAGAAATCCCCTCGCTCGCCCGTTTAGTCAGTGCGGGACGTGTCGCTGTGCTATACGGACCTGTACTACGTTCTCTCATAATTTTCGGTGTGAAAAATACGAAGGATTTTTGTTATAATTTTATTTAGAATGGCGCAGCGGCTGAGCGTATAGGTGGCGGGTTCGATTCCCGCATGGAACAAATATTTGTATGGACTATGGCCTACGTATAGTTGCTACTTTTAACATTGTGTTATACGTATTAATAACTTTTTTATGTAGGTAAGTTATATAATAAAAAAAAGTGTACATAATAATTAAGAAAAACTCCCTAAAACTTTATAGTATAATTGCTACTTTTGTAAAAGTAAATACGATTATTTCATCATAAGTAAGGAAGTGCTACCCATAGTCACAGACAGTAAAAAATATAGTCGTAATGCTGTGAACAATCATAGTGAAGCCAAAAAAACTATGCTCCTTCGTGTACAACCAGCGGTCACGTACACACCATGCAATTATCACTTTTATCACAATTATGCTTTAGTATCACTAGAAGCTGGCTTCAGAAGAACATACTTACATTGAATGTAGATAAAACTAAGTATGTATGTTTCAGTATTAGGCAAACCGCTGGACTTAGCAACAACCACAACATTATTTCTCATGAATGTCTCTCTGAGGTGGGCTGCACATGCTTATCACTAGAACGTGTACAAACTATCAAGTACTTAGGTGTTACCATAGATTGTAGACTCAACTTCAAGGAACACATTAGGCTAACATGTGCTAGAGTACGGAAACTTATTTTTGTTTTTAAAAATTTAAGGCATGTTGCCGAGTCTAAACTGCTGAAACAAATATATTATGCCCTCTGTCAGTCACTCCTTACTTATTGTATATCTTCTTGGGGAGGCACTAGCAAAACCACGATGAAGTCCATTGAAATCGCCCAGCGCGCTATACTGAAGGTACCTTTAAACCCATTTATTTTCCGACTGTGACCCTTTACCAGATGTGCGAGGTCTTAACTGTTCGACAATAGTTCATACTCAACATCATCCTTCAACAACATACAAAACTAAACTATGATCCTCTGTTGTTACAAAAACGCCGTAAGCATGATGTATGTAACAAACAAGCCACCTGTAAAACCAAATTCAGTCAAAGGTTTGTTGGATTTCTTGGACCATTTCTGTACAACAGAATCAACAAAACTTTGAATGTCTACCCGCTGACGAAAAAAAAATGCAAATTGAGGGTTTGTCAATATTTGCAGAAACTTAATTATGAGGAAACTGAACAACTTCTTTATATTACACAGTAATTTGAATGATTGGATTAAAACTGATCTTATGAAACCGCACACATACACCTAACACCACATGCATGTATCTACACTCACGCACACTCACTATGCTCACATACACACACATACACAACCATCACACTCGCACTTCACACACCCTCTTTCTCATCACACTCAGGTACATAATTATATTTAAACACAAAAATGAGGACCTTTTCACACTCTTACAGTAATTGTTTTTGTTTGTCTAATATTGTTCTAGGTAATTAAGGCTATAACAATGTATTAATTTTCAATATATTATTATGTACTTCAATTTATAAAATAGTACAACCCATCAACTTCACATGTTGGCTAATATAATTGTGTAATTGTTCGAGGGGATTGGCGCTGATAACCGAAATACAGGCTTTGCCTAGTTCGGTTACAGATGCAGATTCACTTGTTTTGCAAAATATATTACCAAAATATTATTTGTAATATAGTACTAAATTTTTTGGAATAAATAATAAAAAAAAAGGGGATAAAACCCTACTGAAGAACTACAGACCCATCTCACTCCTGAGTCACGTATACAAGCTGTTCTCGAGGGTCATCACGAATCGTCTCGCCGGAAGACTCGACGAATTCCAGCCACCAGAGCAAGCTGGGTTTCGAAAAGGCTACAGCACCGTAGACCACATCCATACTGTTCGGCAGATCATACAGAAGACTGAAGAGTACAATCAGCCGCTGTGTATGGCATTCGTGGACTACGAGAAGGCCTTCGACTCTATCGAAACTTGGGCAGTTCTGGATGCTCTTCAGCGATGTCACATTGATGAGCGGTATATAGAGATGCTGAGATGCCTATACAACGCTGCTACCATGACTGTTCAGCTCCAGGACCAAAAGACGAAGCCAATCCAACTGCGCAGAGGGGTGAGACAAGGGGATGTAATATCCCCGAAATTGTTCACTAACGCGTTGGAGGACGTCTTCAAGACACTGGACTGGACTGGACAGGGTATCAACGTTAACGGCGAGAACATCTCACATCTCCGTTTTGCCGATGACATCGTTGTAATGGCTGAGTCGCTGGAACAACTGGGCGAAATGCTGCACAGCTTAAACGGAGCCTCTCGACGTGTCGGTCTCGGCATGAATCTGGACAAGACTAAAGTCATGTTCAATAAGCATGTCATGCCGAGGCCAATATTCGTCGAAGGGTCGACACTCGAAGTTGTAACGGAATACGTCTACCTAGGGCAGGCAATTCAGCTTGGTAAACACAACTTCGAGAAAGAAGCCAACAGAAGGATCCGTCTGGGCTGGGCAGCGTTTGGCAAACTTCGCCGAGTCTTCTCGTCGCCTATACCGCAAAGTTTGAAGACAAAAGTCTTCAACCAGTGCGTCCTGCCTGTCATGACTTACGGTGCCGAGACGTGGACACTGACAGTTGGGCTAGTCCACAAGTTTAAAGTCGCTCAGCGAGCTATGGAGCGAGCTATGCTTGGAGTTTCTTTGAAGGATAAAATCCGAAACGAGATTATCCGGAGAAGAACCGGAGTGACCGACATAGCTTGTAGAATCAGTAAGCTGAAGTGGCAGTGGGCTGGCCATGTCTGTCGAAGGACCGATAGCCGCTGGAGCAGACGAGTCCTTGAGTGGAGACCGCGAATCGGCAAACGCAGCGTAGGGCGCCCCCCTGCCAGGTGGACCGACGACCTAAAGAGCGTGGCTGGGGGGGACTGGATGCGGAAGGCAGAGGATCGAGCGTTGTGGCGCAACTTGGGAGAGGCCTATGTCCAGCAGTGGACTGCGATAGGCTGAGTTGATTGAATAAAAAAAAAAAAAAAAAAAATTGAAGTATATTTGCTTTTGCGATGCTTACTTGACGATGTCGCAACATGTGTACTGAGAGTGAGCACGGTTTCAGGTGCATGTGCGTACGGAGCACTGGTTGTACACGAAGGAGCATAGTTTTTATTGGCTTCACTAAATTATTCGCGGCACTTCTTTAATATTTTTTTACTATGTCTGTACTTGTATGTTATTTTTGAACCAGCGCGGTAATGAGTAGGTACTTTATTTATAAGAAAAATAATTAAAAACATAAATTCAAATAGTAAGTAGGTATGAATCGATCTCAGACTAAAGTAATGAGTATTAGTATAGTATTAGGTAAAGTGGGTTAGTGGTCAATCCGCACGAATTTGATTGGCACGAAACGTGCGGATCGACTCTTTTAAATATTGTTATTTTTTTGGGAGTAATAGGCTATTGGCACACTTTGTTTTTTATGGAACAAATTTACGAAAAAAGGTACTGTAGCGCACAAAAGTATTCATCATTTCAGCCGTAAGACGTCCACTGCTGGACACAGGCCTCCCCCAAGCATATATTGGGGGGATATGCCATAATCGCCACGCTTGGCAGGCGGGTTGGCGATCGCAGTTGGTTGGTTAAATACTCAGAGAACGCTGCTGCCCATCCTCTGGTAATACAAAAGTATTAGGATTAATAATATTTTTTAAATGAAGTGACACGAATTAATCAAAAATATCTATGTTAAAAATATAAAATTTTGATAAACGTCTAGTCTTAGATTTCGTTGTGACGTGATTTAAAACTTTAAGTTGCCAAAATTAGTACATTTTGCTATACAGCATGACTGGATGAATAAGGGACATTATAAAATTTAAGAATATGGTAGAATGACCGTACGTATAATGAATAAATATGTTAAAAAAAAAAACGAAAATTACGTGTACAGGAGTAAAAAAATCGCCCACGCTCATCACGGCTGAATGCGACTTTCAAGGGGTCTGCTGACTAGTGCAAAAGGCAAAGAGGGTGGAAATACCAACCAATGGACACTTTCGGCTACTTACATCACCTTACTGTATGCAACTTTGATTTGTAAGTGCAGAATAGTGGTCACAGTAATTGCTAAATTTGATTGAAAAAATATTTCAAAAATTAAAGTAGGTACCAGTTGTTTACATACAACATGTTGATCTGTATTCGTGCCATGTTTAAGGAGGTGACAATACCACTGATACTGAACACGAATAAATAAAAAAAATCAATACCTTTTTTTTACTTAAATACCTATTAATAAACAAATAAATTCCCTCTGTGTGTCACGTGCGACACAAAAACGAGGCGTGCGAATCCACCAAAACAATTTACAGATATTTCCACCCTTTGACAATGCCACCGATGACTTATTTTCAGAGTCGTTCGGGATTTATTCTCAAACTCTCTCTACAATTCGAAGTGAAAATTTGGGTATTAAATAATCGTAGAACTTTTCAAGTATTTTTAGATGACTAAGCACATAATTTATCATTTGTTCTAGAAATATGGCACGGTTACAGATCAAAATTTTGTATTTGGAATGAAAATCAGTGACTGAATATTCTCGTTTAATAAGTTCTTTGTTCAACCAATCAAACTGTATACATAATTACATACATTTAATATTAAACTAGTTTAAATCCAGGCAGTAAAATATATAGACAAAGTGCTGCGAACAATCACAGTGAAGCGAAAAAAACCGTGCTCCTTCGTGTACAACCAGCGCTCACGCACACACCGTGCACCTGAAGGATATTTGCTTTCGCTATGCTTACTGGACGGTACCGTGACATGTGTACTGAAAGCGGTGAGCACGGTTTGAGGTGCATGTGTGATTTTGGTTTCAGCCTTTTCACCTTTCTTAGTTGACGGTTCTTCCGCCATTATATTAAGTACCAGAATACCAGCGTCAGGTATAATACCTGGCACATGCTGAGCTGGACACCCATTTGGTACAATACTGAGACACATATCACACTGTTTTATTGTATTTTTACTTGTATGTCCTGTGTCTTGTTTTTGTACTAAATAAACGTTTTATCTATCTATCTAAGTAGGTATTAATGAACTTCGAAGCTATCTGAAAATAGCATAATATTTTCGATATGAGAGCAATATTAGTAAAAGAGTGAAACAATTTACAGCTTGCTGGTTCATTAATTAACTTTGTGATTGATAGTGTAGAGATGCGTCCACTAGGGGGCGCTGTAATATATTACTTCTAATGGACATTGAATACTCTAATACTACTAAATGAATACTGATTTATTAATTCTAATTATTATAAACATCATTTAATTCTTATAATAAATGTGCTCTGACAAAAGAATGGGCCGGGAAAAGTACGATTAAAAAGCCCCGCTAAAAGACAGCGTTTTAAAATAATATTAAGATAAATTCAACAAAATTTACTTATTATTTTACACCAATCTATTTCTTTGTTTTAGTTGCAGCATTTAGCACTGGTTCACATTAATGATGATCAATATGTTTAAAAAAATTTAAGCTCACACATTTATTTGCTAAGGAACATTATTGCACATGCAGCGTCAATCAATGGCAGATTAAACTTCAGTGTTACCATGTCTAGCCGAGTAGTAGCCAAAAATATGGCGCAAAATAGCCTAATTTCGCCTTAGTTTTTTTTTGTAAAATTGCCTAAAATCGCCTCATTGAAACTCGAGTAGTCTAAAAAACCTATTTTTTAATGATAATGATAATTTATTTAACCAAATTAAGCATATTTTACAAGGTACACTGCTGGGCCCCACACTAGGATTCCCTGTGTCGTGGGCACCAGTATCTTCCAAAATGATTTGACTATTTAACGTACCAGGCCCCTCAGAAAGTATTGCGAAAAAAAGTTTTTATATATGGGAGACTGGCCAGTTATAATGTTTTTCGAAAATATGATTATTTATAAGTAAAAATAAGTAAGTTCCAATTTCAAAATTTCCCTCCACATTTTTTGCGAGTTAATTCAAAGTATTGTGTCTCACTGAAATATGGATCTGCGCCGGGAACATTTTAGAGCTATGATTTTATACGATTTCAAGTGTCGCCTGAAACCGGATGAATCGTACGATAGACTTCAAATGGCATTCATGGATGAAGGCCCTTCCAAGGCAACCGTGTATCGTTGGTATAACGAATTCAAGCGCGGTCGACCAACTTTGGGGGATGACGAAAGAAGCGGTCGCCCTTTGACGGCTGTTACCGAAGAAAACGTGCTAGCAGTGAAAAATTTAATCCAAGACAATAGGCGAATTACATATCAGGAGATTCAACACATATTGAAGATTGGATCGGGAAGCGTTCACGAGATTCTACACAGCCATCTTCGCGTGAGGAGGATAGTATCACGCTGGGTGCCGCACAACCTCACCGATGCTCAGAAGCAGGCCCGGGTGGAATGGTGCCGTGATATGCTTACCAATTTGAAGCAGGCTCGTCTCGGCGTGTTTACGACATCGTTACAGGTGATGAGTCCTGGATTTATCAATACGACCCAGAAACCAAGCGCCAGTCGACTGTTTGGGTGTTTCAAAATGAGCCAACGCCTACCAAAGTGAAGCGATCTAGAAGCGGGGGTAAGATTTTGATCGCTAGCTTTTTTAATTTGACTGGCCACTTGGTATCAATTCCCTTACGGGATCAAAGAAGAACAATTTTTTTTAGTTTCGCAAAACTTTCTGAGTGTCCCACGTACATGCTATAGTTACATTCATACAAGCTATAGTTACATTCATACAAGCTATAGTTACATTCATACAAGCTATAGTTATATTAATTAGGTAAGTAAAAGATACAGTATTTGTGAGTGTGTGTGTGTGTATATGTGAGAGTTCATTAATTTTTCGATCTTTTTTATCGTCATGTGTTCACGACTGTACTTTGATATCTTTTATTCTTTAAAATACAATATGTGCCTATTATTTACAATATGTGCCAAGCCTACTACTTATACATATATGAAGGTGGCGATCCGCACGAAAATAAAAACGAAAATTCTAATATTTAAAAGAGTCGATCCGCACGTTTCGTGCCAATCCAATTCGTGCGGATTGACCACTAACCCATTTTTTTATTATTATTGATTCGCATAATAATAAATTGATAAAATAGTATGGAAATTATTATTGGCAGGTCATAGCAGCACTTTTTTTTGTTATTATAACTGTAACTACCTATGTATCACAATATACAATAAATTGAATTGAAATTATTTTATTGCATGTTAATTTTAATTTGTTTTTAAATATTATGTACGATTAATTGAAAATCAAAATATTTGCACGACTGAAATGTCGAAAGTAGTGAAACCCAATTTTAACTTTAGACGAACTCAATGTTACCTATGTTCTTGCAAATAAATATATCATTAATATATCATTCATTCATTCATTCAAAGTAAAGTAACACAAAATAAAATAATTGTATTTTGTGTATATTTGATTGCAAGTATGTGTTCATTATTTACAAACTTAAGTAGGTAATATAACTTATTACTAAATAAAAAAATGCAAAAATATAAATTCTAAAAGAAAAGTATATTAATGGGGATCGATCTCAGACTATACAGAACCGAAGTCGACCCCTAAATCACTAGACTACGTATACTGTTACGAGACATTCCAAAATAACCGTGCATATTGTAAAAATTTACTAGTTACTTGCCGGCTAAAACTTTTTTCATTCGAACTCGCAAGCGAGCGGCGCGGCGGCGGCGCGGTCACAGGCGCGGCAGCGCGCGGCGCGATGTTATTATGAAGTGTCCCCGCGCTCCCTTTGCATCATTCTGATCGGCAACGCCCATTCGAGCAAGGTCAACGAGATCATGCGCGCCCCAATAATCTTAAAGTGCGCAGTGCAACATCTATTTCAGACGTCTTTACATTGGCTCTGACGGAACTAAACTAACATTATCTCCAACGTGTGGACGCTAGGCAGATTTACGGGCCAACGCTCGCCCCAACGTTGGGGCCAACGTGTGGAGCCCGCCTTAGGCTTGATTGCATGAAAACGCCTCTTACTGTTTACCAAATAATTAGAGTTGTGCTTCATAAGCTGATCATATCATTATAAACATAAACCATAACTTAACATGGACCATTATACATGCTGAAATTTTAATGGCTTTGTTCCCGAAAAGGGGTCATTGTACTCATCATTATGAAGAACTTTTACTATTGGACCAACCCTGAAATCGCGAAAAAAAATCAGGTGGTCCCTACATTATATCGATTTTAGTTAAAGAGAAAAAGTAAAAGTTGTTAGTAAAAGTTGTTCATAATGGGTACAATGACCCATTTTCGGGAAAAAAACCATTAAAATTTCAGCATGTATAATCGCTACAATAAACTATCAAACAGGGAGTTATCACAATTATCATACGTAGCTGGTGATTTGTTAATCACATGCAGTTTGTTGTTCATCATCATCATCATCATTTCCGCCGAAAGACGTCCACTGCTGGACATAGGCCTCCCCCAAGCAGTTTGGGGAGATATGCCATAATCGCCACGCTTGCCAGGCGGGTTGGCGTTTGCAGTTGGTTGGTTATGTACTCAGAGAACGCTGCTGCCAATCCTCTGGTGAATCCCTTAGTCGCCTTTTACGACACCCATGGGAAGAGAGGGTGGTGCAATTCTTTTCGTCCGGCACGTCACGGAACCAATGTAGTTGTTGTTGTATTGTTGTTATGACATCATATTATTAGTACTTTTTCTGATATAGGATGGCGAGCAAAAGGCTCACCTGATGTTAAGCGGTTACCTTTGCCCATAACAACTGTACCACTCGTCTGTTGCTGATTTCCCGCGTACCCAGTGGTGTCCATAAATGCGACCTCCCTTAAGCATCGGCGTACCCTCCGGTGCACGCCGTCCCCAGGCGAAAATAAACTCTATCTTAGAATATATTTAAGGTTCTAAATCCGATTAAACGAAATTTGAAAGTGTGACCCACTAAAAATTTCGTAAAAAAAGAAAGAAAGAAAGAAAGAAAAATGATTTGTTGCCACAACAAGACGACATGCGGTAGGTACACATAAAAAATAATTAAACTTAAACTTAATTATATGGTGCATGTCGTAGCTGCGGCAATGAGGTTGACACTCAGCATGAAAACATAAAAATATATTTTTTATGAGCCGTGGCGAAGGCGAGCGCGTGACGCACGCCACACGCGTGACGCCTGGGCTCCACGGAGTCTGTGCCGCAAACGTGCTTTTTTTTTTCGAATGGGCTCTCGCAGGTGGGACCGAAGTCCCATTTCTGCTTAACCGGGCTTAGTTGGCGGAGAGTCCCATGTGGGACTCCATTCGCCGAAAGTTTTTTCCCTAAACTTATAAACTAAGTATATAAGCGGGCGCCCCCCAAGGGGGGGGCTCGAACCTCGCTGGGGCATTGCAGGGGGACCCCGCCGTTCCTATGTCCCCCTAGCAGCCGTTGCTGCATCGAATTGGTTACCTCGAAAGTAGCGGACTTTCGGTCTCTATCGGGTGACGTGCTAAACGCCGTGAAGCGGCAAGCCTCGCCGGCGAGGCTAAGACCTGCCGCAAACGCGCACGGTCCCAGCGGTTAAATACTAGAGAAATCCAGAGAAATCCATAAGTCAGTTTGGCTTATCCTATCGCTTCTTTGTTTACTTTATCCGCCCCATTCTACTAGGATTTATCATGCCGCGAGCGTCGATCTACGATCTCATCGCCCACGGCTGGGTCGGTCACTGGTGGATGGGCGGGCTCCGCTGCTACGACAGAGGGGAGGCTGCGGATGACATCTTCAAGTTTTACCACGAGATATTCCAGTTGAAGCCTGTCACGGAGACCTTTCTTACTTATTACTTAGAGGTACGTTTTCATCACCATCACTGAAGACCTGGTATCCTTAATCTTTATCGTAAATCTGTATCCCAACAAAAACATTCTTTAAGAACGTGCCAATCCTCGATCGAAGAATTGAACTGTTGTTAATGTTTCTTCAGATTGATGCTGCTCACGATACGATGATTATCTGCGTGAAGGTTGGCATGCCATACCAGCTCGGCAACCCTCGTGTGTGGGAACTCGACAGCCCTATAGTAAAGGTAACTTTGTACATACTCGGATACTGCTTGCTTGAGTTGCCTTTTCTCACGATAAAACAAAACAAAACAAAAAAAAGAAAACCGGCCAAGAGCATGTCGGGCCATGCTCAGTATTATAGGGTTCCTTAAGTAGGTGTAATTACAAACGAATCAAATCGAATATTAATCATGGCTATTTTAGTTTTTGCAATAATCGGCAGCATTCGCGACTCAGTGTGTTAGTAGCGCCATCTAGCGATAAATTCAAGAAGCCAAATTTAAGAAGTTATGTCATTTCAAAGTTACTTTTTGTGATTTTTTCAATTAGAAAGTAGCTAAAGGAGCATTATTTGCTGTGATAATTTTTCTCTAAGGTCAATGACCTTTGAACTAGGACGTTTTAAGTATTTTTCGGTTTTCTGTCTATAACTCAAAAAATTATAATCACATTATACTCAAAATTATTTTAAAAGAGAGTTTTCACAAAGGTCTATCAATGTGGAAGATTATAAGTTTCTACGTTGCATAGTTTAGAAATGGCAGGGGGGGGGGACACATTGCAAGCCACTTTGGCGGGCTATATTTCGCAGATGGTACACCTGATAAAAAAGTAGTGTATGAAACATTACCTTCATTTTAGTAGACCTATTCAATGATACCCCACACGATGGGGTGCAGCGAAAAAAAATATTTTTTCCCCATTTCACATGTGTGGGCGCCACCCCTAAAAAACGTAAAAACTATTTTTTATTCTTTTAAAATTGAGATCTATATGGAGACTATTTTTTAACAAATTTCATTTACTTATGTTTATAACTGTAGAAGTTATTAAGCTGTAAAGGATTAGGACAGACGGACAGACGGACAGACGGACAGACGGACAGACGGACAGACGGACGGACATGACGAAACTATAAGGGTTCCTTGTAGGACTTCGGAACCCTAAAAAAGCAGGTCTACTTTGAATTAACTGCAAAGTAAGTCGAGTCAGTTTAGAAACACTGTTTCTTAGTAAGATATTGCTGACGTCACCCATCAAATACGTACAAAAGAGGAGGTTAATTTCGATACCACGAGCAGTATTCACGGCAGCTTAGTGGCTAAAGCACTGGCGTACTGAGCCAGGAGTCGCAGGTTCGAATGCTGCTCGTGAGCGATTTTTTCTTTCCACAATTTAAATCGTTAAAACAGGTAAGGTTCTATTCATTGCCAATAATAAATGAGCTTATGGCTTATGGCACACATAATTCCATGATGTTCTCAATATTTTATAGTTTATTCAATATGAGGATAAGTAGTGATAGGTTAGTGGTTCATCATCATCATCATCATTTCAACCGAAAGACGTCCACTGCTGGACATAGGCCTCCCCCAAGCATCGCCACAACGAGTGGTTGCGTTTTCCGCATCCAGCGGATTCTCGTAACCTGATGGTGATTATTATTTGAGGAAAGTGGTAGGCTTGAACGCCCCCTAAGCCACTGCGACCTGGTAAGATCTATTGTGACGCCTCTTGCAGAATTACAGCACTTCCCCAAGCTGCAAGTCAATCATGAAGTCGACTATGACTTTGGGGGAGGAGGATTTGATCTCCTGCGTTGAGATGACGTGGCCTCCAACATGCCGGTTTCTCATGTGGTGCACTGCATTACACTCGCATAGGATATGGATGGGCGTCTCATCCTTTTCGCGACAAAACCTGCAAACTGTGGTATCACTGAGATCCATCCTGTGAAGGTGTTTATTCAGCTTGCAGTGCCCAGTGAGGTTTCTTGTCAGGATTCTTAATGATGATGAAATTATCTTTTCATTTCTCATACTCGGAAAGTAGTGTTTGTTTGATCCGAGTAGCGGGTGAAAAACGCTGATTTGGAAAATTAAATTAAATTAATTTATTTAAATTTAATTTATTTTGGAAATTTGGATTTGATTTGATTTTTGGAAAGACTCATAGTAATTGCTTTCCTCCCTAGGGCGGGAATGAATTTAAAAAATAGAACTATAGATAGTCGGCTACGAATTTTTTTCATAATTAAGAAAACTATCGAAAAAAAATGCCGCGGTCTTGTGAGTTTATAAACAGCCAGTGTGAATTAAAAAAAAAACCTATAAGCGGGACGGCCCGGCGCCGGTGGTGACGCGGGGTGTTCCATAATTAAAATTTAAGAAAGACTATACAATTTGCCAGGATACTAACTTTGTCTGTACCGAAATTCAAAATCTCAGTTTTATAGACTAATATTTGATTAAAAATGAGTTCAAGCGATTCTGAAATGTTGACCCCAGATTCGGTTAAAGACGAGGCAAAAACAGAAATCGAAAATCTTTTTCCAGAAATTTCAAAGTAACGATACTTAAATACATACAATGATTTTATGAAGTAGCTAACATACATTCATATTATACATATTTTCCCGGGTCGGGCAAAGTGTTATTGGGTTTTTTCATTAGGAAATTCTCAGTAGCAGCCTGGAGTATGGATTTGTGCCCGGTTAATGGCAATAGGCTCGTCCCCTATTACATGGCACTATAACATAACTGGTGAAATGTGGGTGTACTATTACACCTCTGCCTACAATCAACTCAGCCTATCGCAGTCCACTGCTGGACATAGGCCTCTCCCAAGTTGCGCCACAACGCTCGGTCCTCTGCCTTCCGCATCCAGTCCCCCCCAGCCACGTTCTTTAGGTCGTCGGTCCAACTGGCAGGGGGGACCCCTACGCTGCGTTTGCCGATTCGCGGTCTCCACTCAAGGACTCGTCTGCTCCAACGGCCATCGGTCCTTCGACAGACATGGCCAGCCCACTGCCACTTCAGCTTACTGATCCTACAAGCTATGTCGGTCACTCCGGTTCTTCTCCGGATAATCTCGTTACGGATGTTATCCTTCAAAGAAATTCCAAGCATAGCTCGCTCCATAGCTCGCTGAGCGACTTTGAATTTGTGGACTAGCCCAACTGTCAGTGTCCACGTCTCGGCACCGTAAGTCATGACTGGCAGGACGCACTGGTTGAAGACCTTTGTCTTCAAACTTTGCGGTATAGGCGACGAGAAGACTCGGCGAAGTTTGCCAAATGCTGCCCAGCCCAGACGGATCCTTCTGTTGGCTTCTTTCTCGAAGTTGTGTCTACCAAGCTGAATTGCCTGCCCTAGGTAGACGTATTCCGTTACAACTTCGAGTGCCGACCCTTCGACGAATATTGGCCTCGGCATGACATGCATATTGAACATGACATTAGTCTTGTCCAGATTCATGCCGAGACCGACACGTCGAGAGGCTCCGTTTAAGCTGTGCAGCATTTCACCCAGTTGTTCCAGCGACTCAGCCATTACAACGATGTCATCGGCAAAACGGAGATGTGAGATGTTCTTGCCGTCAACGTTGATACCCTGTCCAGTCCAGTCCAGCGTCTTGAAGACGTCCTCCAACGCGTTAGTGAACAATTTCGGGGATATTACATCCCCTTGTCTCACCCCTCTGCGCAGTTGGATCGGCTTCGTCTTTTGGTCCTGGAGCTGAACAGTCTACCATAGCAGCGTTGTATACCTCTGCCTACCCCTTCGGGGAAATACAGGCGTGATGTTATGTGTTATGTTATGCTATCATACAAGAAAATACGTATTTTAGAAAAACTACTATTTATTACTTTCCTTCTTGGCAAGCCCAAAATGTTGCAACCCCTACGGCGTTATCCTTATATTCGAAACTAGCAGTGCCCGCGACTTCGTCCGCGTGGATGTCGGAAAGTAACACTATGTCGTATTCATATAAACATTGTCGTAATTTTCTATAATTATCTGCTGATGTCTTCTAGTTCTTTTTTAGAAAACTTTTGTAGTAAAGTAGCATAATCATTCTTTATAAGTAGGTATACGGAAAAGGCTTATGTCCAGCAGTGGACTGCGATAGGCTGAGTTGATTGATTAATACGGAATAATATAACACTATAATATTATTTACACTTTGTTCACTGGGAAAACATTTTAGCAACTAATAAATGTTTCCTTTGTATTGGAAATGATTTAATTCCTTCTCTTTTACATTTAATTTGTTCAAATGATGAAAAGGGAAAAAAAACCGTTTGTACTTGCCACTGAAGGCAAGTTCGATTCCAGGATAAAACGTAGTGCCTGTAAACGCACGCACATTACAGGAGAAATTCTATTGTGCAGACAACGTTACAAAAAAAGTGAATTATGGACGTAAAAAACTACAACACCCAATATCTGATATGTAATGTCATACTCATACCTAATGGCGATGGCCGTTTTGCGCGGATGCCACGCATATCTTACCACTTGAATATTTCTACCTGTATTTGTTTTCTTTTTTTTTTTGATATTTTTGGTAAGTTTGTGCGTCACTCTAGACGCAAATAAATATATTTTCTTTCTTTCTTTCTAATTGAAAAATGCTGTTCCAAATAAAAACCCTAAATAATGAAACCGTTGACAAAATTGAACATCTATCAATCTTTATATTTTTGCTAAGTTTGTGCGTCACTCTAGACGCAAATAAATATATTTTCTTTCTTTCTTTCTAATTGAAAAATGCTGTTCCAAATAAAAACCCTAAATAATGAAACCGTTGACAAAATTGAACATCTATCAATCTTTATATTTTTGCTAAGTTTGTGCGTCACTCTAGACGCAAATAAATATATTTTCTTTCTTTATTTCTAATTGAAAAATGCTGTTCCAAATAAAAACCCTAAATAATGAAACCGGTGACAAACTTGTACATCTATCAAACTAACCCGCGTTCAATGCGTATTCATGTCCTAGCCAGATGATGGTTGACTGTTACATACACATCGATATCTCTCTGAATCCAGAAACGTATGTTAAACTGTCAGTCCTGGTAGTCATAAGAATTATTCGACAGGTATTTCTTTAAACTCACAATATTGGTTTCCCCAAGTAATCGAATTGTAGGAGGTAAGACAGTAAGTCGCGCCACATAAAATAGTTTTTTTCAACCTGTTAGGAAAAGGCTGGGTTAATGATGATCTATTTCGGCTTGTTTGTGTTGTTTTTGTGTTTGTATGTTTTTCATGAAATTATTATCCATTTGATGTGATTTTTGTATTCTAACAATAGATACGACATCTTTACGCATTGCTATGAAGTTTTGGTCGATTTAGGCGCGGGTTTCGTGGTAGATTTTTTTATTTTTCCTCGGCATGTCGTTGACTTCACTTTTTTTGTGACGGGTGCTGTTCTACAAATTATAACTTCAATGCAACGGCAAACATAGCGCCAGATCATCGTCATAATTTCAGCCGAAAAACGTCCACTGCTGGACATGGGCCTCCAAGCATGTGTTGGGGGCATTTTTTTATAATTATATGGCATATCGCCATATAATTATATAAAAAAAACCATTTTTCAGTTTTTTCTTCATAGCGATTTTATTATATGTATAGATAAGTAAAGTAGTCATTGTTTTATGCACTCAAAAGTACAGACTTAATTTATGACCGTACCCACTCATCTAAAACAATGGAGGTCCAACTGAATTTCGGCTTTTGTTTCCTTGCAGGTGTGCGCAAAAGTTATATTTTTTTTGTAAATAATAATTGTGATGTTACTAAGTCGTTGGCACATACCTGCCTGGTATTACTCTAATGTATTTTTTTTGCCTGAAAGCAAATTAACAGTAAAAAATCACGCCGACGCCCGAGCGCAGCGAGGGCGGCTATAGTCCGAGTAAAACACTATACTTTTCATCTATCTATATCTATATCTATCTATATCTATCTATATCTATATCTATCTATCTATATCTATCTATATCTATTCTATATCTATCTATCTATCTATATCTATATCTATATCTATCTATATCTATCTATATCTATTCTATCTTCTTCTATACATATAATATACATATATATACATATAATAAGAATGTAAGTCTGCCGTGTCTGTACAATGTATATTTTTGAAAAAAATAATAATAGGGAGGAATAAGTAATAAAATAAATTTCGAGTTTTTTTTAAATGTTTGTCTGTTTGTTTGAACGCGCATCACGTTAAAACTACAGGATTTATTTGAAATAATTTGTAACATAATTATTGGGCATATTTTGAGGTTACACTTAGTCTTTATTTGATAAAAATCGGTTCACTCTATCAGAAGTTATGTCAATTTAAAGTGTACCAGAAAGTAAGTTTGCTAACATGTAGCGTTACCCGCTTCCCCGATGCCCCATTGCCCCGCTGCCCAGCTGCCCAGCTGCCCCGCTGCCCCACTGCCCCGCTGACCCACTGCCCCACTGCCACGCTGCCCCAATACCCCACTGCCCCGCTGCCCCACTATCCCACTGCCCCGCCGCCTGCCCCGCTGCCCCACTGCCCCTCAGCCTGCCCCGCTGCCCCACAGCCCCGCTGCCCCAATGTCCCTCTGCCCCACTGCCCAGCTGCCCCACTGCCCCGCTGCCCCACTACACCACTGCCCCGCTGCCCCGGTAACCCACTGCCCCGCTGCCCAGCTGCCCCGCTGCCCCGCTACCCCACTGCCCCACTGCCCCGCTGACCCACAATATCACTGCCCCACAGCCTGCCCCGATGCCCCACTCCCCTACTGCCCCGCTAACCCACTGCCCCGCTGCCCCAATGCCCCGCTGCCCAACTGCCCCACCTCCTCGCTGCCCGGCTACCCCACGACCCCGCTGCCCCACTGACCCACTACCCCACTGACCCACTACCCCGCTGCCCACTACCCCGCTGCCCAGATGCCCCACAGCCCCGCTGCCCAGCTGCCCAGCTGCTCCGCTGCCCCACTGCCACGCTACCCCACTGACCCACTGCCCCGCTGCCCCACTACACCACTGACTCCCACTATCCCACGGCACCGCTGTCACGCTACCCCACTGCCCCACACCCTGCTGCTCCGCTGCCCCACTATCCCACTGCCCCCCACTATCCCACTGCCCCGCTGCCACGCTACCCCACTACCCCACTGCCGCGCTACCCCACTGCCCCGCTGCCCCACTATCCCACTGCCCCTCAGCCTGCCCAGCTGCCCCGCTGCCCCGCAAACCCAATGCCCCAATGTCCCGCTGCCCCACTATACCACTGCCCCACTGCCTGCCCCGCTGCCCTACTCCCCTACTGCCCCGCTGCCCCGCTACACCACTGCCCCGCTGCCCCACTGCCCCGCTGCACCGCTACCACACTGCCCCACAACCCCACTGCCCCACTGCCCCGCTGCCCCACTATCCCACTGCCCCACTGCCCCTCTGCCCCACTACCCCACTGCCCCACTGTCCCACCGTCCCACCGTCCCACTGCCACTGCCCTACTGTCCCACTGTCCCACTGTCCCACTATCTCACTATATCACTATCGTCCCGTCCCATGTCCCATGTCCCATCCTATGTCCAGTCCCATGTGCCGTCCCACTGTCCTGTCCCATGTCCCGTCTCATGTCCCGTCCCATTTCCCGTCCCATGTTCCGTCCTCTGCCCCGTCCACTGTCCCGTCCCCAGTCCCGTCCCCTGTCCCATCCCCAGTCCCATCCCCAGTCCCATCCCCTGTCCACTCCACTCCACTCCACTCCATCGTACATTACTATCCGCTCGTGCAAATGCATAGAAGCTTCGATCTGTCGGGTGAGTACGCAACCCACGAATTATTGTTTTTCTTTTTTTCTTTCTTTCTTTCTTTCTCAAAACCCATACCAGTTTTTAAGTCAGATCATCAGCTTTCAAACAAAAACAAAAAACATCAAAATCGGTCCAGTAGTTTTAGCGTGATGCTGGAACAAACAAACAAACAAACAGACGTTTACAATTTTATAATAGTTAAGATAGATAGATAGTAGATTGTTATACAAGGGTGAAAAGGAATCAATTCCCATACGAGGTATTTAGACGCCCGAGCGCAGCGAGGGCGGCTATAGTCCGAGTAAAACACTCTACTTTTCATCTATCTATATCTATCTATCTTCTATATCTATCTATATCTATCTATATCTATATCTATCTATCTTCTATCTATCTATCTATATCTATCTATATCTATCTATCTATATCTATCTATCTATATCTATCTATATCTATCTATATCTATTCTATATCTATCTATCTATCTATATCTGTATATATATACAGTGGGGCAGTGGGGTAGTGGGGCAGCGGGGCAGTGGGCCAGTGGGGCAGTGGGATAGTGGGGCAGTGGGGCAGTGGGGCAGTGGGGTTGTGGGGCAGTGTGGTAGCGGTGCAGCGGGGCAGTGGGGCAGCGGGGCAGTGGTGTAGCGGGGCAGCGGGGCAGTAGGGGAGTAGGGCAGCGGGGCAGGCAGTGGGGCAGTGGTATAGTGGGGCAGCGGGACATTGGGGCATTGGGTTAGCGGGGCAGCGGGGCAGCTGGGCAGGCTGAGGGGCAGTGGGATAGTGGGGCAGCGGGGCAGTGGGGTAGCGCGGCTGCGGGGCAGTGGAGTAGTGGGGTAGCGCGGCAGCGGGGCAGTGGGATAGTGGGGGGCAGTGGGATAGTGGGGCAGCGGAGCAGCAGGGTGTGGGGCAGTGGGGTAGCGCGACAGCGGTGCCGTGGGATAGTGGGAGGCAGTGGTGTAGTGGGGCAGCGGGGCAGTGGGGCAGTGGGGTAGCGTGGCAGTGGGGCATCGGAGCAGCTGGGCAGCTGGGCAGCGGGGCTGTGGGGCATCTGGGCAGCGGGGTAGTGGGCAGCGGGGTAGTGGGTCAGTGGGGTAGTGGGTCAGTGGGGCAGCGGGGTCGTGGGGCAGCCGGGCAGCGAGGCAGTGGGGCAGTTGGGCAGCGGGACATTGGGGCAGCGGGGCAGTGGGTTAGCGGGGCAGTAGGGGAGTGGGGCATCGGGGCAGGCTGTGGGGCAGTGATATTGTGGGTCAGCGGGGCAGTGGGGCAGTGGGGTAGCGGGGCAGCGGGGCAGCTGGGCAGCGGGGCAGTGGGTTACCGGGGCAGCGGGGCAGTGGGGTAGTGGGGCAGCGGGGCAGTGGGGCAGCTGGGCAGTGGGGCAGAGGGACATTGGGGCAGCGGGGCTGTGGGGCAGCGGGGCAGGCTGTGGTGCAGTGGGGCAGCGGGGCAGGCGGCGGGGCAGTGGGATAGTGGGGCAGCGGGGCAGTGGGGTATTGGGGCAGCGTGGCAGTGGGGCAGTGGGGTAGCGGGGCAGTGGGGCAGCGGGGCAGCTGGGCAGCTGGGCAGCGGGGCAATGGGGCATCGGGGAAGCGGGGTAGTGGTTCAGCGGGGCAGTGGGGCAGTGGGTTAGCGGGGCAGTGGGGCAGTGGGGTAGCTGGGCAGCGGGGTAGTGGGGCACCGGGGCAGCGGGGCTGTGGGGCAGCGGGGCAGTGGGGCAGCGGGGCAGTGGGATAGCGGGACAGCGGGACAGCGGGACAGTGGGACAGTGGACTGGACTGGAATGGACTGGACTGGACTGGACTGACGTGGGTTAGCAGAATTTAACGCGAGCGGAGCCGCGGGTAAAAGCTAGTACTATAATAAAACTGTAAAGGTCGAAAAGTCTGTACATTGAGTTTTTTTTCGCGAAAACCGGCTAGGGGGACTAGAAATAAGCTATAGAACACGAATCAATCGTTTAAAAAATGTATGTCTGTCTGTCTGTTTGTTACCTCATCACGTGAAAACGGCTGAACGGATCGTTATGAAACTTAGCATTTGTATTGGTATTAGTCTAACTTAAAATATAGGGTATGTTTTATCTGAATCGGTTGAGTAGATCCAGCGATACAGCTTGACCCCTCTATTGTATTAAGTTGCATACAAAGTAGAGGTCATGATTGTTGGTTGGTTGCAGGTTGCAGGTTCCTAAAAATACAACTGGATTCTATTAGTATTATAGAAAATATAGAATAACATAACATAGCCCATCACTGTCCCGCTGCTGGGCATGACCCTCTTCTTGGAATGAGAATAGTTAAGGAACTGGATATTGTTAGTGTAATAGATTATCATAAAATAATCAGCTCATTACCTACTGCCCCACCGCTGGGCACGGACCTCTTCTCGGAACGAGAAGAGTTAAGAAACTAGAAAATATAGAATAACATAACGTAGTCAACCCATTACTGTCCCACTACTGGGTATGGTCCTCTTCTCAAAATGAGAAGAGTTAATGAACTGGATATTATTAGTATTCTAGAATAACATAACATTACCAGCCCATTACAGTCCCACTGCTGGACACTGGACACGGGCCTCTTCTCAGCATAAGAAGAGATGTGGTTAGTGTTATAGAATAACATAATCAGCCCAATTACTTCCCACTGCTGAGCACGAGCGTATTCTCAGAATGAGGGAGTTTAGGGCTAATTCCATGAAATTCCATCACCTTAGCCGGTTGGTTGTAAAAACAAAATATAGTATGGTCGGTAAATAGTGTAATCGTCTGTGTAGGCGCTTATATGTATATATTTGAAGATATTGTGTTCATAATTATGACACGATGTTATTTTCCGACATCCACGCGGACGGAGTCACGGGCACAGCTAGTTAAAAATAGAACTATAGATAGTCGGCTACGAAATTTGTAACAAAATTAAGAAAAATATCGATAAAATAAGACAGAATCAGATCGTGCCCAGCAGTGGGACAGTAATGGGCTGGTTACGTTATGTTAATCTGATTTTAATTATTATTGTTATAATTTTTTTGCGTGCCACTTATGGCAAAATATGTGGAAACTAACTGTGACTCTTTATCTATCTGTCTGGACCCGTATTTTTTGCGAAATAAATTATTCTTATTCTTATAAAATGTTGCGGTCTTGTGAGTGTTTAAACAGCCAGTGTGAATTTTAAAAAAAACCCAGCTATTAAGCGGGATGGCCTGGCGCCGCCGGTGGTGACGTGGTGTGTTCCATATTTTAAATTTTAAAAAGACTCCATAATTTGCCGGGATATTAACTCGTAGGTACATACAATGATTTTATGAAGTGGCGAATATCCAATAAAATATGTATTTTAGAAAAACTACTATTTATTACTTTCCTTATATTCGAAATGAAAAGTAGAGTGTTTAACGCGGGTGAAAGTCATCAATTCCTACTCGGACTATAGCCGCACTCGCTGCGCTCGGGCGTCTAAATACCTCGTATGGGAATTGATTCCATTCCACCCTTGTGTAACAATCTACTATTTCATTTTTCATACTCGGAAAGTAGTGTTTGTTTGATCCGAGTAGCGGGTGGAAAACGCTGATTCCCTCCCTAGGGCGGGAAAGAATTTTAAAAATAGAACTATAGATAGTCGGCTACGAATTTATTTTCTTAATTAAGAAAAATATCGGAAAAAAATGCCGCTGTCTTGTGAGTTTATAAACAGCCAGTGTGAATTAAAAAAAAACCCTATTAAGCGGGACGGCCCGGCGCCGGTGTTGACGCGGTGTGTTCCATATTTAAAATTTAAGAAAGACTGGTGCCGATTCTCTTGTCACAAAATTCTCTAAACTAGACTAAAAATCACCTAAATTTAGTTTAGTCCTGTCAAACGAAGTTTTCTATTCTGAAATTCACTTTAAAACTAATTTTTGGTTTGACAGGACCAAAATTAGTTTAGTTATTCAACTTAGTAAAAATTGACATTTTGCTATTCTGTAATTGACGTTTTTCACCTAATATTAGAAATGTCAACCTAAATCTGACTATTTTTAGAAGGCATCAAAATACATGTCGACTATAATTAGTTATCAACAACTAAAATTGCAAAGCTTATTTTATTCATTTTTATAGTTTTTAGGTAGTTTAAAATAAATAATGGATGCCTACTATGTGGTTGCAGCTGTTGTAGATTCAGCAGAAAGGTAAATTGTTCATAGAAACATACAATGAAATTTATAATTTCGATAAGAAGAGGTACCTATATAATAAAGGATAAGAAGTCATTGACTTGTACCTATGGACCAGTAATACCTACGAAATAAGCGTGGTATACCTACAATATCCGGGCCACCGTTATGGTGGCCATAGCTAGGGAAGTAAATAATCAAAACTAAAAAGTATCGATATCGATGCTCGTGTTTCGTACCAGAGATGTGTGCTGATTAAAATCATTTTCAAATAGTAATAAATAATGCAATTATATCAAATACTAAGTTCGGCTGTCCCTAGGACATAAAAAATCAAGCTTCTAGGTCAAGGCAATCATACGGCTATGTCACATTTTGATACTCGCAAACTCACATAAAAAACCTATAGGGTACTTCGCATTGACCTAGAATCATGAAATTTGGCCAATATATCGAAATATCTTTTTTTTTTCAATAATAATCGATAGATCGAAAATCTGATATTTAAAAATATCAACAGCCCTAGTTTGTTTACTTGACAGCTCATGTATTATGGGCCACATTGCGGGGTAAGCGGGGTTGCCACGCGGCGTAGGTATTTTGACATCCCGTAAAGATGTTGCCAAACAGAAAATATACAAATAGCATGCGATCTCTTTCACCAAACGACATAACACGTTTGTTAACAAGAGACAAAGAATAGTTTCATAATTCAATAACGATTTAATAGATATTTGTATAAACTAGGTGGATATAGAAGAATGTGCCACTTCCATAGGTTTCTTAATTCAATGTTATATTCTAATTTATTCAACTTTTTTCAGAAATTTCGTGTCCTGGGTGCTAGAACTTTTTAACCACGTCTTTAAAAAGGGAAATTCCAGCTTTTTAAATTAAAGAAATAGTTTATTATTGTGATCTGAACTGTGATCAATAAATCTCTGCTTGAGGAACGATCTAAAATCAAAGCTCAACTCAAAACTAGTTTTAAACTGTGATCAACGCTTGAGTATCGTTCTGTAATACGGGCCGTAGGTAATAATAACCTGATCACATTATTCCAATTTATATATTTTATTGAAAATATAAAACAAAAATGTACTTTATTTCGTGACATGATTTTTTCTTCATAATTTTAATGATAAACTAATAATTACAAATATAATTATTATTTAATTTCCTTGTTTTTGTGAACTTTCGGTCATTCCATTCACTCTTTAATAAAATTTTTAAGATGTACTGGTAACACCGCCAATTCAACTTAGATGCGTCAAACTCAATTATTAGAGCTGTCAACAAGTTTTGTAAAATAAGAAAAAGATAAACACAGAATAAGTTTTATGATTTTCTAAACTAAAATTTGTAAATTTTAGTTATAGTTAGGTTTAGGTGGGTGTACAAGAGAATCGGCACCAGTATCAATTTGCCGGGATACTAACTTTGTCTGTACCGAAATTCAAAATCTCAGTTTAATAGACTAATATTTGATTAAAAATTAGTTCAAGTGATTCTAAAATGTTGACCCCAGATTCGGTTAAAGACGAGGCAAATACAGTAATCGAAAATCTTTTGCCAGAAATTTCAAAGAAACGATACTTAAATACATACAATGATTTTATGAAGTAGCGAATATCCAAGAAAATATCTATTTTAGAAAAACTACTATTTATTACTTTCCTTATATTCGAAATGAAAAGTAGGGTGTTTAACGCGGGTGAAAGTCATCAATTCCTACTCGGACAATAGCCGCCCTTGCTGCGCTCGGGCGTCTAAATACCTCGTATGGGAATTGATTCCTTGCGACCCTTGTGTAACAATCTAGTATTATCTTTATCAGACGACGCAGCGCAGGGCGGAGCAGATTTTGTAACGTATGAATAAGCACAGAGCTGCGTAAGCTGCGATGCAGGCACGTGAAACGCAGAAATGTGTAAAATGTCATGTGTGTCATATTTCTACATAAACTGCCATGTCTTGCGAATTTTTTACTGCACTGTGCTGCCTCGCCTGCGTGTCAGCACACGCTCAGCCTGATATTTGACACATGTCACATGTGCGAAAAACGGCCACTTTTGACACTTTTTAGGGTTCCGTACCCAAAGGGTGCGAACGGGACCGTATTACTCTCGCTACGCTGTCCATCCGTCCGTCCATCCGTCCGTCCGTCCGTCTATTATAGTGTCTATTTTGACAAATACTAAAAAAAAAAGTCTAAAACCTAAGGGGACACCATATAAGAAACCTCGAAAAACATGCATTTTTTCCAACGTTTTTGTTCCTGCTCTATCTTCAAAACGGTAGTACATAACAACGTCAAACTTAGTCTGATTATAGTGCATACTATGTAGTTTAGCACCAAATACTAAAAACAGGACAAACATGGACATATGTGGTTGTACCTACGTAAAAAAGAGATGCAAAAATTCACATTTCGCGACGTTCGTTGATGTCTTTTGATAAACTCTCGTAAATTAAATTAGTTTCTATGGGGTATCAGGTCGATGGGTGGTATGGAACCCTTACTGCATGAGTCCGACTCACACTTGGCCGGTTTTTTCTATTCTATCTACAACTACAGCGAACTATATTGTACAGAGTTAATATTTTCTGATTAAACTGCAGTACTTGTACTTCAATTGTTAAAAATGAATTTTCGATAAATTATGTATTCAGCGAGTTTTTACTGATGGGGGCGCCACTTGGCTGCTTCATTCCCCTTAAGAGTTTTCAGTTATTTCAATAACACGTTGTATGTTCTGGCTATCCCATACGATATGTCTTCGTAACACACAACCTTTGTCATTTCAGGTCCGCATACCGATGATAAGGTTCTTTAATCTCTACAAGTTTCAAGTGGAGGCTTGGGGCTATAACTCCTCGGAATCTACGGGCAGCACTTCCACAGAGTCCTCTTCATCTATAGAAGAAGAAGAAGAAGCAGCAGAAGAAGACTTAAGAAAAGGAAAGAAGTGAAGTGGACGCATCTGAGACTAAAGTCATCTCTCCGTCAGCACACCTCGGACACTCAATACAATATAAATGCTAGCACCACAACATACGCAAGATTACGTCTGTACACGAACGCACACACGTGTAGGTTAATAGGGATGCTCGCCGCTCGTAATGCCGACTCGCTTCTCAGTAGTTCTCAGAGATGGCGTGCTTGTATGGGGACTGTTGATTGACATCATTGCAATCTTGAAGTCCAACTGCCTTTAAACTGCGGGTACGTGAGGGGCGCGGTTGAGGAATATTAAATTGGCGGTGAGTGGCCGTTCTGTACGTTAGTACTATCATGGTATAATAACACCAGGTAGTCTTCCCGTGACAGCTAGGTCACGTGATTGCCTCCGTACTACGTCATCGGCCGTGGAGCCAATAGCGGGCTGTGAACGTGACACTTGTCAGTTTGATGTGCTGCCACTTTGTGAAAATAAATTACCCGAGCAAAATGCGTTTTTTCATTTACTTTGTTCTATAAAGAATCACTTTTTAACTAGTAATTTAATATAGTTTCCTTTATTAACTAATTAGATGAATAACACGAGATAACAAATAGTTAGGCTAGTTAGGAATTTATTTTATATTCATAATGAACAAAAATCTCCTTATATTGAAGATATCAATCAATGGCAGCACTGATCGTGACGTAGCTTGGAGGCATCGCGCTGTCATTGCGGGAAGAGAATACCTGGTGAAACATCTTATTATACTATGATATTTACATAAAAACCAACTAGATAGGGGCACAGATAATAATAATATAATAAATAAATAAATATCTTTGGGACATTTTTACACAGCACCATCTAGTCCCAAACTAAGCAGAGCTTGTGGTATGGGTACTAGACAATGGATATAATGCGTATATACTTTTTTTTTTTGTAAATACATACTTATAATACATAAGCAACACACCCAGACCAACACAAACACTTATGTTCATCACACAAATATTTGTGTCCTGTGGGAATCGAACCCACGACCTCGTTATCAGCAGTCCGACACTCGAACCACTAGACCACAGAGGTCGTCGAATAAATAATGGTATACTAGAGAGGGGTTAGCTAATTCCTTGCCGGGAAACTGCAAATAGAGCATGTACCTATAAACTTTCATTCCCCCCTATTTTTATCATGACTCATGCGATAAACAACTATGCTGGCAGCCGACCTCGCCACCATTACTAAAATCGTATTAAATTAATCGAATATCAACTGTCGGGCGTTCCAAATTCAAACGGACGTCGCCAAATGTAGGTCGCGAATTTGTATCATCTCATGATCCTAGACGATTATATATGAAATTTCAAAGTTATTCGGTTCGAAATAAGGTTATGTTTTGTATGATTTGGTCATAATATTAACCTGTCATGTTTTTAATGTGAATTGTTTTAGCAATGTTAAGTACCTATACAATGTTTGTTTGAAATTGGATTGTAAGCGCAGCGAATTGTATTCAATAAGACTGCATTTTCGTCGTGGTATTTTGAATGTAATGTAACATTTTAATCGCTAATTAGCCCCCGATGCAAGCAGAGTGGTGTTATGTGTTTTTACGTGTGTATATGTGTGTCTTTCTGTGCATCGTAGCTTCCAAACGAATTAACAGATTTAGATTTAGTTTGTTTTTGTTCGAAAGCACAGATCAACAGAAAAATTCGAAAAGTGACTCGATTGAGAGTGTTCTTCAAGAAAATCTGTTCAGCCGTTTGAAGATCATCAGCTCTTTTCTGGTTGATGATGGGATGTGAGCAAATTCCACAGGTCTGCAGATTTGAAATTTGGTATCCAGTTGCTTCAATGATATTGCAAGAACATGGTAACATTAACCTGATGCTGCAGCATCACCTGGTATCTGCAGGATACCCAACTCCTCACCAACTTACAGCAGAGGTATCTGGCTCATTGGAATGGTTTTAATAAATAAGTTTTAAATAGATGGAGATCAAGGTCGGATGATGGAGCAGGAAAGAGAAATGAAGATAAATTTCCGAGGGATTCTAAGCTCTTTTCACTCGTTCAATCGATATTAAATTTTGGTATACGATGTAGCGATTTACGGCTGTGGGGAATTAGGGTATGAATGTGTAAAGACTGTGTGAATGGAAGAATGAATGAGTTATGGGTTGTGCCGCGATTTTTTTTAAGTTTCACTTGTTTTTTAACCGACGAAAAAAAAGGAGGAGGTTCTCAATTCAACGCGTATCTTTTTTTTATGACCACGCATAATTTTATTGATGCTCCAGCGGTTGAACGCTTGCCTTCCATGCAGGAGGGTGTGAGTTAGATCCCTGCCCGAACATCGTGAGGAAACCTGCACACATTCACAGGCCACATTCCAACTTTAAAATGTGTTACTAATCAATGAGATACCTATTTATTGTATGATTTAAAAGGGTCCAAAGGTTCAATCTACATACGAAAATAAAATAAAAACACGGTATTAAAATATTTATTGACAACCTTATGACTGTATGTACAATGCCGGATACCAATTTTCCACCAAAACTAAATTCTTAATTAATTATTACTAAGTACTTATATACTTACATGTAAGCTAAAAATATTATTGTTACTTAAAAGCTAGGTTCATATTGTAACTTATTTGGAAGAAACGTGTCAACAGCTATAACTATTACAGAAATTATGGGTACGATACGAACGAATACCATGATTATAGGATTGATGTAGGAACCACGGAATGTAGAAAACAAGGGGAAGTGGCATACAGCTACCGCACGCGTGGAGCAATTAAGCGCAGATGCGCAACATTACCTAAATCACGCTTAGTTTCCTGCTGCGACACGATAACGCGTAACGCCTTCTTGTATAATTTTAACGTGTAAAAATTATAGCAGAACAAAAAAGATTCTCATAGAAGTGTATTAAATCACCGCTATGTGTACAATTTTAACATATACAATTAAACACATAAATAAAAAGAAAAATTAACAATTTGTCCAAAGATTTAATAATAAAAAAAGATTACATAATTGCCAGGTCCAATTGAATTTTAAATAGACCCAATCACATAAATGTTTTTTGTGTATTTTAATGTTATTTTTCAATTGTACCATTTTTCCCATACTACTGAATTGTTTTCACGAACGATAATTCTCTGGTGAAACGACCGTTTACCCACAATTCCAGTACATTTTTCGAGTAATCGGCTGATTAATCAGAGAATTAACGTTGATGAACACCGGCTTTAGTAATCTTAATGCCACTTCCCTTTGTTTTATATATTCCGTGGTAGGAACTACCATTTCCGTAAAAACGTAAAGTGCGTTTCTGGAGGTCTTTTATTTTCGTTCGCACTTTGGCTCAGCTAGAGAATATTGAGCTTTGAGTTTAGGTTTCAAAATCTTTTGCGTGTAGAACTCCTCAAGACGGAAACTTCTACAATAGCGCAAAGTGCTAACACGCACAGTTTCCGAGTTTTTTTTCTTTGTTTCAATCATTTTCACCGTGTTTACTAAGATTATATTTAATTTGACCTTGACTTTTGGGGTGCTTGACCTTGACCAAGATGTTCTTGATCTTTTTATTGTTTTGGGTCCTGAAAGAATCTTAAGGACGAGGAGTTTTTTCTCAAAAATAATGGGTTTTCGCGTTATGTGGTTTTGATAAACACACTAAAAACACTAAATTCTACCCGAAAAAATAATTATGTACTTATAATTGATGGGGCATATTCTACAGTGCTTCCGTAAAAAATAAAATTATGATGATCGCTATATACACACAGCATGAATACGCGCGCAATGAATTCGCACCCCCGACAAACAACTTTTTAATTTATTTATTTTTAATTGTGCGTGACACAGATTACCTACAGCACTGCAGTGTTGTCGTATTTTAAACATGGACAAACTTGTATAAAATGAGATAGAATAATAAATTAGCCGTGTGTTAGAAATAAATAAATTAAATACGAAAACTGCTTTAGCCGTGCTGAGCGATTTTTGGTGCAAAACAGTGCAGGTTAGTGCAAGGGCAAAGCTTATGAGTTCGCGTCACCCTACATGACACTTCTGTGGGCAGTCCCCATGACTGCCAATCTTTTTTTTCCGGTGTAGTATAGCGCTGGGTTTAAAAAGGACTCACTTCCGTTCACCCGGATAATCCGGGTACTCTGTAGTAGTAATTTCTTCAGAAGACAGTTCTTCGCTGGTAGTGCCCGCAGACTCGGAGCTGTTATAGCCCCAGGCCTCTACATCCAACTCGTAGGAAGTAGCCACATTCCTCATGGGTATCCGCACCTGAAACGACAAAGATTGAGCTATTTCAATTGACAACCTGTGTGGTCTAGTGAGTGTCGCGGACTGCTGATAAAGAGGTCGTGGGTTCGATTCCCACAGGACACAAATATTTGTGTGATGAACATAGGTGTTTGTGTTGGTCTGGGTGTTGCTCATGTATTATAAGTATGAATTTACAAAAAAAATAGTATATAAGTATTATATCCATAGCACAAGCTCTGCTTAGTTTGGGACTAGATGGTGCTGTGTAAAAATGTCTCAAAAGATATTTATTATTATTTATTATATTTATTTATTTCGAATATACAGGATGATTGCTTGAACGAGGGACTTGGGTACCTATTGGATGTATTGTATTCAGTAATTCTCGTTCCAAATACACCTTAATTTTAATTTTTTCCAATGGTTTTCATCAATAACTGTGGACACTATTCCTCGCTTACAAAATCAAAGTTTCATGCAGGTTGGTGAGATTAAGGCCAAGCCCGTACAGCGATTTTTTATCACAAAATCTGTAATACATGGAATCACATGCAAATGCCCGCACTGGCAATTAAAAATCACGGTGGAAAAAACATCATGTGGGCGAATAAAAAAAGCGCGAATAAAAATCGCTGTGCTGGCCTTAGTGCGCTGGTAAAAACAGCGTGAATATAAATCGCTGAGTAAAAATCGATCAAATGTTTTGTGACCATATGTCATTGTGTTTCGAGTAGTGATCCCATGGAGAATAGAAAGGAGATTATTTTATATTCCTCTTATTTCATGTAACTATGTAATTTTATCTATGAAATAACTAACATTTTAGAAAGTAAAATGAACTAGAACAATTTATTTATTTTATTTAATAGTTTTTTTCATAATATGCTTTGATAATGTTAAACACATGTTATCGGTGAGAAGTGGTTAGAATGCATCTTTTAGACGACAGATGTCTCTAGCAACAATTTGGCGATGAAACGAGAACATTTATGTTTTAAAATTGAAAATATAAATATATGGAACTTGCACATGAAATGTTATACCATCAATTTGTTTTAGTATTGATTCTGAGTAATTTTTACATGCAACAACAGCGCATTTCTTTGTTAAAACAACAAAAATATTCAAAATCGAACAGAACCGAACTCAGTGAAGATTGATTTGAAATTAAGCTTTGCGGCTCCGCCCACTGTGACGTCATGACCGAATTGAAGGCGCATGACCTAATTGCCTTGCAGCACCTCCGCTCCTTTCTTTTCTTTGTGAGTGATCCCAATGGTAAAATGGCAAAACCTACTTTGCTTCAAAGACTTTACCTTGACTCTGGGAGTGTCGAGTTCGAATACACGAGGCTGGCCGAGCCGGTATGGCATGCCAACCTTCACGCAGACAACTGTTGTGTCGTGGGCAGCATCAATCTGGAGAAATGTTTATAACAGTTGAACATTTTGAAATACCCGTACTATCTTCACTAAAAGCAGGGCACAGTCCAATAGAAAGCGTTGCACAGCCTAATATAGTACATTATGATACAAGTGAGCTAAGTTGACTATTATACTCGAGGCTGGATTGCAGCCCGAGCCGAAGGCGAAGGCGTAATGGAGCCGAGAGTACAATAATCAATGCTCACGCGTGTCATACGACGTTTTTCAACACACTTGCGAGGAAAAAGCATACCTACACACGTTTTAGACAAATATTGAATTTGTGAAAAATGGCGCGCGGATTACTGTAATCGCACGGTGACATAATAATATAGCTATGCGTGCGCAGGTGGTCGAAGGAAACCGCCAAACAGCCTAATATTAAAAATATAATACTTAAGTACTTAAATTGTTTTTTTTAGTTATAACACAAATTAATATTAAATTGCTGACAAAAATAAATAATTTGATGAAATGAAATGAAATGTTTATTTATCATATTTTAATTAATACAGTTGATTTATTCCCAAAAATGTTTAATTTTGTTTAGGCAAAAAACTCTTTGCTGCAATTTAAAAATAAACTTCAAAGTAAAAAGCACTAGTGCGATAATATAATTTAAAACCGGCCAAGAGCATGTCGGGTCATGCTCAGTATTATAGGGTTCCTTAAGTAGTTGTTACAAAGAAATAAAATCGAATATTAATCATGGCTATTTTAGTTTTTGCAATAGACAGCAGCATTGGCGACTCAGAGAGTGTTGTTAGTAGCCTCTAGATGGCGCGAGCTATACAGCGCCAAATGCAATAGACGGCAGCATTGGCGACTCAGAGAGTGTTGTTAGTACTAGATTGTATTACTAGATGGCGCCAAATTTAAGAAGTTTGTCATGTCAACAACATAACACAAAGTTACTTTTTGTGATTTTTTCAAATAGAAAGAAGCTAAAGGAGCATTATTTGCTACAACCATTTTTCTCTAAGGTCAATGACCTTTGAACTAGGACGTTTTAAGTATTTTTCAGTTTTCTCTTTATAACTCAAAAATGTATAATCACATTATACTCGAAATAATTTTAAAAGAGAGTTTTTACAAAGTTCTATCAATGTGGAAGATTATAAGTTTCTACGTTTTATAGTTTAGAAATGGCAGGGGGGACACACATTGCAAGCCACTTTGACGGGCTATATTTCGCAGATGGTACACCTGATAAAAAAGTGATGTATGAAACATTGCCTTCATTTTAGTAGACCTATTCAATGAAACCCCACACGAGGGGGTGCAGCGAAAAAAAATTTTTCATCCCCATTTCACATGTATGGGCGCCACCCCTAAAATACGTAATAACGATTTTTTTATTCTTTTAAAATTGAAATATATATCTAGACTATTTTTTAACAAAATTTCATTTACTTATGTTTATAACTGTAGAAGTTATAAAGCTGTAAAGGATTAGGACAGACGGACAGACGGACAGACGGACGGACATGACAAAACTATAAGGGTTCCTTGTAGGACTACGGAACCCTAAAAAGCACGCGTGCGTTATAAGCTACATTATGAACTTAAAAGCGGTGCAATAAGAGCCACTTTACGAGCAAGTGTGTTGAAAAAATACTTACAACAGCGCCATCTCTACTGCGAGCGGCACATCTAAACACAAGATGGCCGTCAGGGTATATAATTATGTTCTGTGATATTACCAATTATTAAAAAAAATATATAAATGTTATGTTATGTTGTTCTTGTAATGTTTATGTTAAAGTTTGCTGTTAGAAAACTCATTACTGAGTTAAGCTCGCCGATGTACATAAAGTTTCCTACTGTAATATAAATGTATATATGTGTGTACAATAAAGAATAAGAATTAAGAATTATATGGGTACGGACCCAAATAGTAACAACAGTTAGATGTGAGCTGTCCAAAATCATTAGACACGTTTTATAGGTCAGACTTCTATATCTATTTGGCATGCGTTTGATTGCTACCTGTTGTTTAATTATTGATTATGTTAGTTGATGTTTAATAAGTAACCAAAAGAATACATATTCAGTCAAACAGGGCCCAACTTGATAGTCTTGCTGATAGCAGTTGAGGTCAGGAGTTCTATAACCAACTACGTCTCGCTTATATTATTGTATCGTCACCGGAATTGCATAAGTGTGCTAAATTTCAAATGGCCAAGATAATCAGAAGTGGGAGAAAAGTGAGTTATAAGATAGTCTAATCATAAGTACGTTAGTACTATTAGATATTCTGTCTCATAAGTCTAATATTATTCGTCAGGTCGGAGAAACACGCGCCGTCCGAAAGCGCGCTGGGTTGATGATATCGCCAAAGCCGCAGGAAACACGAAACACCTGGATGAGGGACGCACAACATCGAAGAGACTGCGAAAAACTGAAAGGAAGTCTATTCCCAGCAGTGGGTGATACCGGGCTAGAGTGATGTTCAGTATATTAAAAAGTACTCTGTGATGATGATGATGATGATGAATATTATGAAGTTACAATGCCAAGCTAATAAAAATGTTAATTTTTTTTGGAAGAAAATGGAAATTCAATATGTAGGGGACGGAACAATGTTTCTAATTATGTAATAAAGTGGTCAGTGGTGGTGGTAAGTATTTTGGTGGTGTGGTGGTACCTGTAAAAAATAAGTAACATTCGTGTCGGTGGCAGGCTTCACCATGAACACCTCTTGGTAGAACTTGAAGATATCTTCCGCAGCCTCCCCTCTGTCGTAGCAACGGAGCCCGCCCATCCACCAGTGACCGACCCAGCCAGCTTTGATCGCATCGTAGGACGACGTTCGGGGCATGATGTAACCTGATTAAATAGAAGATATACATACATAATGAAGCAAATAAAGTATCGAAAGAAGTTATAGAGTGAGCTGGCCAGTGGCGGACAAAATATGGATTTTAGCGCAAAAGCTGAGGCCTGGAAATTCAAAATGGTTTTGCAAATATTTTGATTATGTCTTTATGATCTGCTACCTGTTATGATTAATACGTTTTTACATCTATCATATTCGGTATGCAGGTCCTTATTACCCCCAAATGGGGCTTGTAGGTAACCAATTAGCGCTCTAGGGTAATAATGTAGCTAGAAAAGCTCGAGGGCGGTAAGTAATTTTAAAAAAAAACTCTTCACTCTTTCAAAAAGTTCGCGTACATCTAACCATCATACTGGCAATAGACATCATGCATTCAGCCCAATGACAAAAGAGGTCGCTTCGCTATTCAGCCTTGTCTTCGTATGAGTATAATAGTCATCAATTTTAAATATCGAACGGCGAAGCTCAATTTTGTACTTGAAAAAAATAAATAAAAAAAAAGATGAAAAAAGCGCGGGGTGCCAACGCCGAAAATTGCATTTACGCGATTGGTCGACAGTCGATGCTCGTTGTCTATTGGACAATTAGGTGTCATTCAGCTACCGTACACTTTCGGTTCAACTTTATTGACTCGCATTTTCGAATTTAAAACAGTTTATTTTTCTTTTGTTGTAATTAAAAAACATCTGTCCCTAAAATTTGAAAATTGTTCTCATTTTACTATAAATTTTAACTAATAAAATGTTTTATTCTTGTAATGCCGGTTTTTTTCTACTTACCTCACAATCGAGATGTACTTAAAGCAGAGTAGTTAGCTCGGGTGTAAGCATCAATTGCACCCTCGAACTCTGTAATCTACTATTAAGAAAAAGTTTTTGAGATACGAGTGCAGTGCTTAATAGGCATGGGTAACTCCGGACATATCTATATCTTCCGATATATATCCCAAAGCGGTGTATCACTCCTTCACTTAAAAATAAATTAATATATCCTAGATTCGAGTAACTCCGACGCCCGAAATTCGACACTGACGACAACGATATGGAACGAAAAACTAAGTTTAGATAATAATCATTGTACAATTTGTACATAATACTTTATTTTTAAATACGCTATATTTTTTTATTTATTGTTAAGACAGCCAGTAAAGTATGGAAGGAAATCAATTATTATGTTACTGTGTAACTTAATCATTGTTCCGTGGAGCTATCAAATCGGCTACATTATATCCAGGCTCACTCCGGTGGATGTATTTAGAAGCCGGATTTATCTATCTCGGACATAGCATGCAAAGTAAATTAAAATTTACTTCAATCCCGGATATATTAACGGCTATGATATCCATAGCCGCTTAATACGCTAATTGGACATATATCTTTACTTGGAAAGACATATTACATAACCAATATTTTACCGGAGAGAGTTAGCCCACGTCTAGTGCTACATGAGAAACAAATTAATTTTTCACACAAAACTAGGGGGGCCCATCTGAGATGCCTCCCGGGCCTCCAAAAAGGGTAACTGCCACTGGAGCTGGCAAAAAAAACCCATCCCTCGTTAAAGGCGACATAATTGGCTTCAGTTCAGTGTATGGGAAAGAATACTACTTGTATTCTTTCACTGGCTTGTAACAATAAACAGCGATCAATACACCACCTCAAAACATGGTGAGTAATTAACTGTTCAACTATAACCGTGATAATATGAGGTGAAATATAAAAAACCTTTGCTTTTCTTTTTTACCTTTTTTTTGTTTTTTTTTGTCGAGGTTAGTCAAAATGTTCGTTATATTTTGATTTAATTGTGCGCGACAAGTCCCGTAAACATAGTTCAATAAAATACCTTTTGTTACCTAAATCAAACCAAAATTTCAAGGTCAAGTTGAGTCAAATAATTTTACCAAATGGATCGTCTTTAGTGAAGGCTCCCACAGCCCTCCCAGAGATGGCAGCAGTTATCCAGGGCACGTAGGGGTGGATCATGATGTGGCGTGGTGGGGGAGGAGGGCGGCGCGGACGCAGCGGGTCTGGACAAGGAGGTCCTCCTGAATAAGATAAAGAACTGAGAATAATAATATCAATACTTAATTAATTCACACTCGTCTCTCGCAAAAGGTCTAAAAGAGATAATCTCGTCGCTAAAGAATATAATGTTCATGAAATATTTAAACTGGATTGACATAAAGTAGGTAAGCTGTCGACTAGTCTTGTAATCTGTTATGTCATTCCCACAGAAATAGATAGAGATGAACTGCCGTAAAGGAAGCTGTGTCGCGGAGCCGCGCTCACCTTTTACAGCCTACTTTTTCTCCTACATCTCCTCTGATCGTATCAGAGCGAACTATAACAATAACTCTCGTGTGTGACAATATTCGTGTCCTGAAAAACACTTCTAGAAGACCAGATTGAAGTACCTAACTTCCATCCACGTGCAAGCGAATTGCCTCTTCGAGCTGCAAGCCTGATCTGATCCAGGATACGGGAGGGGCTTAAGGTTGGTGGAATTGGGATTACTTTTGGCTAGACAAGAAGTCAAATTAGGTCTCATAATGTTTTCTAGTTTTTTCTAAATCTATATACAGTCCACTCCTCAGCAAAGGTCCACGAGCTACATTTCTTGGCAGAGTGGTTGTAATCACAATTTTACTTGAGATTCATGCGTGGCGACTTTCGAACAAACTACGCCTCCCATATTGCCGTCATTATTTTTAAAAAATTCATCATCATCATCATCATTTCAGCCGAAAGACGTCCACTGCTGGACATAGGCCTCCCCCAAGCATCGCTACAGCGACCGGTCCTGTGCCTTCCGCATCCAGCGGATTCCCGTGACCTTTACCAGGTCGTCGGTCCACCTTGTGGGGGGCCTACCCACGCTGCGCCTTCCAGTACGCGAAAAAAAAAACAACTAACTTTAATCAAATGTGCTTTACAGCTTTTGTTCTGCAGTTAGAAACAGCACAATAAGGCATTTTTGAAGGTTTTTGTTATAGTATTACAGAAACAAGTCATAAGGCGTACCGAGAAAGGCTTTGAAATGTCCTGTCCGTGTCTTGCCCACTTTTCCATTCTATCTACTTTCAAAAAGCTTTCGACAAGGTGGATCATGAGTTATTGTTGAACCGAATAGCCTTTAATGGTATTCGAGGTAACTTGTTGCGATGGTTCATTTCATATATTACAAATCGCTGTCAAAAGGTTGTAATAAACGGATACCACTCTGACGCTACTCTGGTAACCTCAGGTGTTTCTCAAGGTTCTATTTTCGGCCCTCTATTATTTATTATCTTCATTAATGACATAAATAAATGTTTTCACAGCTCTAAATTCTTATTATACGCAGATGACCTTAAAGTCTATAGACCTATTAGAAATATACAGGATTGCTATCTTCTACAGGAGGACCTAGATAGATAGGCTAACAGATTACTGTCACAAAAGTAAACTTCAATTAAGCATTCCCAAGTGCAATTATCTACATTTTACCAAAAATAAGAACATTATAAAGTTTGCATACTCTTTGGGTAACGTTTTACTGACTGAGGTAAACTCGGTACGAGATCTTGGTATACTACTTGACTCAAAACTTTGCTTAGACTTGCACATCGAAAAAATTGTGAATAAAGCATACAAATGTATTTGCATGTTTCTTGCAAATAAAAATCTTTATCTTTATCTTTACCAGATGAATGGATTCATAATGAGATCAACCCACGATTTTAAACGCAATTCTTCGTACCTGTGTCTATATAAAACTTTAGTCCGTTCACAGCTTGAATATGCCGTAACCATCTGGAACCCATTTTATAAAAAATACGTTGAAATGATAGAAAATGTCCAGTATAGGTTTTTTCGTGCAATGCATTATATATGTCATAGATATTATCTTTCATATAGCCAGTTGCTCAGGAGATACAAGCTTTTGACGCTCAGCTCTAGACGCAAACAGTTGGAAGCAATGACATTGTATAACATTGTGACTGTATTCATCTTAATAATGTATTGTGCTATGCAGTTCCCAGAACTGTCCATAGACGGCAGGTGCGTGCAGGCGAACTCTTTGCAGTAGGTACCTGCCGATCTAAGACTGGGCTCCGTTCACGAATTCGACGAATGGCAGCAACATATAATGAAACATTCGAACATATTGATATTTTCACACGCTCCATGAAAAGGTTTCGAAGCCAGATATGAGACACTTCTAGGTTAATGGTTCTTTTTAATATTTTTATAATAATAACAGCTGTCTTGCATGAACAGCTCACTGCTCATTTCCTAGCGACTTAAAGCTTTATACACTTTATGGTAATCTGTGAACAGCGCTGTGGGCTACATTATTATTTATTTACATAAGTTATACAATTAGTTATATAACATAATGTAGCTGTTTGTTGTTCCTCTTTTAATAAAATAAAAATAAATCTATTTCAGTGGTAATTCCCATGCGTTTTGACTTTTTGACGTTTTTTTTTCTCGATCAATGGTAATGTGGGTCGGTTTTCAAACGGGTCTCCCACAGTGACCCAGGTCGGAACGACACTCGTTAGAACCATTTTAGCATCCCATTGAATTCAACGACACCGACACAGGTAACCGATATAGCTCGAAGAATTGCCAAACTTAAGTGGCAGTGGGCGGGGCAAATTGCTCGCAGAACGGATGGCCGATGGGGCAGTAAAATTCTGGAGTGGCGACCGCGTACTGGAAGGCGCAGAGTGGGTAGGCCCCCCACAAGGTGGACAGACGACCTGGTGAAGGTCGCGGGAATCCACTAGATGTGGAAAGCGCAGGACGGGTCGTTGTGGGCGATGCTTGGGGGAGGCCTATGTCCAGCAGTGGACTTCTTTCATCTTTCGTGATTGAATTCCACGGAGTCGCACGCAGCATCGCCCACGGCTGTCGCAAAGACGCACGTCTCAGCAGTATGGACTTGGTTTGGTTTTTCTGGTTTTTTTTTTGTGAAGCTGTAACTGTAATAAATATCAATACCTTGGGACAGTGCCACTATGGACCAATGGCCAGTATGTTCGTGTACAAGAGTTGGTGCGCCGGAGTGGAAGCCGCAGCCGGTCGTGCAGGTTATTCTTCTCGGAGAAGACTTGGTTGAGTTCTGGTGACAAAAAATTAAAATAGGTTAAGATAAAGATCGGACTAACTTACCATGTGACGTCGGGGGACATCCGACAAAAGCGAAACTTCTAACAAGCGAGGATAGTTAACGGTGAAGTTTTGTCTCTGCTTAATACCTGCTGAAGCGTGTGCGCAACGACGCTATTGAAGGTTTACTTCAAAAAAGGTTTAAGAAGATTTGCGTCAAATCCGGGACAATCGAACAACGCTAAAAATAAATTATTAAATCTTGCTAATATAAACTTTATGAGAATAGAGAGAGATCATAGTTCTTAGTAAGTAGTATCTTTAGTTTCTGACATTCGCAGGAGAACGAAAGTAACCGACATAGCCCAGAGATTTGCCAAACTTAAGTAGCAGTGGGCGGGACACATTGCTCACAGAACAGATAGCCGATGCGGCCTAAGAGGTCTAGAGTGCTGACCGCGTACTCAAAGGCGCAGTGTGGGTAGGCCCCCACAAGGTGGACCGACGACCTGGTGAAGGTCAAGGGAATACGCTGGATGCGGGAAGCGCAGGATCGGCCGTTGTGGCGATGCTTGTGATAGGCCTATGTCCAGCAGTGGACGTCTCTCGGCTGAAATGATGATGATGACACATTTTACGAATGATCAAGCATTGTAATAAAATCTTACCTCTGCCTTTGCTCCGTCATATATGTGACAAAGTTCTTTCGGTAATATAGAGACATGTTGCACATCTTTTTCTTCTTCTACGAAATCTCTGGGAACATCTGAAAATGAATTTTTACGTAAATACAATACATGCTTAATAATACAACTTTAGTAAAAAAAACCGGCCAAGTGCCAGTCGGGTTTGCGCTATCGGAGTTCCGTACCAGAATTTTATCATCGACATGACTTGACAGAAATACAGAAAACATAATTGCAAATTACTGTGTTTTTATATCGAATGGAGGGGCTGTCATATTGCAGGTTGAATTTTTCAGTGTCTTTCTCCCAGTTTCTGGAAGGCTGATCAATTTGATTTATTGTCAAATCTAATGTCAGCTTCTGTGATTGGCCGGCGAAAATGTTAACAACCAATCACATCGCTTGACCTGAGATTTGACAGTCGATTAGTTAATTTTTGCGTTGATCAGCCTTCCAGAAACTGGGGATTATTCTTTTAACTGAGAAATTTGATGTCCCTAAGGTTCTTCTCCATCGGACCCATAATTTGGAACCGAGCAACTAGAGCATGACGTTTCAAAAATGCCTGTAATTAGGTTTATTTGAAATAAAAAACATTTGTGTTTGAATTTGACACTTAATTATTTGTTCGTTACGTGACTACATTGTTGAAGTAAAACTTCTTTAGGCACGCTTGACTTGGGGGTAAGCTGGTGAATGCGTTACGAAAAGTGCGGCGAACGGAGGGGGTAGTGCGGGACGCGGGGAACGAGGCGCGACGGGCGGCTACGACACAGCGCCGGCAGATATACGCGCGCCGCGCCGCAATTCCTTTGTTCTCATTGAAATAGTATTGAGGGAGATATAAGTTAATGAAATTTTACTTCGGTCGTGTGCTCTAAAGCACACTCGTTTATGTATTGGGTACAGTTTATTTATTTATTATTATAATGTTAGTTGTGATGTAAAAATCTTATTCCCAGTTTAACTTACCACTAGTAAAATCAATGTGGAATAACTTTTCCTTGGTCAATTGTCCTTTCTTGTTAACAATGAAATCTTTGAAGGGCAAGCAAGCTGGCAACATGTACTCTGAAAAATAAGTACAAATTATTATAATCCAATATTTTGAAGCACGACGAGTGTTTTGGTACAGCAAGATATCCATTCAACTAGCAGCTTCAAAAAACATAAGCCTGTCAAATGCTGCGTCACTGGGGTGAAATATATGACTCTGTGGTTAGGTTAGATCAGTGACTCTTCTTTATGTAGTGGGGGGGAGCATCTGCCCAAACATTTTTGTTGTCACGGACCATCGATTGTTTGCCGGTAAAGTTTTAATTTAGTGTATATGATTTAAATGATGAAAATAGATAGTTAATTATAATAGGCGACGTAAGACCAAATATATTAGAATCTCATAGCGCCATAAAGCCAAGGGGCGAGGGGTGGCCAACGTGCCGCCTGTCATGTTAAACGGTGTAGCTCTTGTCAGGGTGTCGTCTTTCAAGTACCTCGGTCATTTATTAGGCGAGGACTTGGGGGATGATAACGACATTGAGAGGGAAAGGAGAGCGAAGGCAGTCCGCTGCAATATCATGGCGTCAGCGCGTCATGGCTATGATAGCCAACCGTCTGGATTCTCTGTATTTGAATCGTTGTATAGCGATGCATGTGGACTTAATTGTGGAGAGAATCCAGGCAAAACGTAATTTTAGTGTATTTTACTGAATTGTTACTAACACATTATGTTAAGTTATTACTTTTGTACAGTATAACAAAGCAATTAGTATACAGGCTCGCCAGATATAGATGAAGATTTCTGAAGAAGTTATTATAGAATGGTTTGATTAGGGTTTTGTATAAATACAGTTTAACTTTGTCCATTATTAAAATGATATTTCACTCGAAAACATCCATAATTTTCTGAGAAAACTTCATTTATATCTCTTTACCCTGTATACCAATTGCTTTGTTAGACTGTACTAACACATTATGGGTCCTAGATACCCGCGAATAAAGAATATTTAATTTAATTTAATATGAAGAGATATGACCCGCAGCTGACCGAGATAGGCTCAGCGAAGGCAATTATTTGCCTTCGCTGGATAGGCTGAAGTTGCAAAAACGAAGGGCCTAGCAAACGCCACCGACTTTTTTCGCCGAACTTTGTAAGGCTTTGATGACAAGGTCCTCGGGGCTCTAGGGAATCTTAAGATACAAACTACTATTTGTTCTTCAACACTTACGAGACTTGACCGGTAAGATCAGCTTCATCAACGCGATACTATGCTTGGTCCCGGAGTGCTTGTACTCCGGGTGCAGCAGCACGTCTGCTATTGGCATCAGTAAGATAGCAGGCTCACACTCCTTGCCTTTCGCTATGTCATCTGCGGAAACGTGACATTCTTCCTCGTCTCGTTCGTAGTCACCGAAGACGATATTGCCTCTGAAAATAACGGGTTCTTGTGACAAGGAGACAGTGCAATGAATATTAAGTACTAATGTTTTGATTCATCATCATCATCAACTCAGCCTATGGCAGTCCACTGCTGGACATAGGCCTGTCCCAAATTGCGCCACAACCAACACTCGGTCCTCTGCCTTCCGCATCCAGTCCCACCCTTTTTTTTTTTTTTTTTTTTTTTTGCCGTGGGGAAATCCTCATGGACGCACTCCGCCCGGGGTAGGCGGAGCCAGTGTCAGACTCTTACCGACTAAAACCACCACGGTGTTCCTTCAACTACCTTAGCCGGGGGCGTGGGAACCCGTGAGTATTCACACAACCACCCCCGACAGGTCCTGGCCCGCCACAAGCAGGCGAGCCCCTTCTCCCCGTGCGGCCTAACGTCGGCCGCACCCTCCTAGGTGGCGCACACGGAACACTGCACGCCACCTCACCTCATGGGCCTTTACCAGCTGCGCCAACTACGCCGGCTGTGCCAGCTACGCCAGCTGCTGGTCGGGCAGCAGACTACCCCAAGTCTGCTGCTCGCAGGCCCTACCTCCCGTAATTTTTTATAGAGGTTTTCTTCCTCGCGGTCCGGGCGGTGAAGCCAAGACCCTCGGTCCCAAGAGGCGCGAGAACACTACTCAGCGGGCACTCCTGGGGTTACGAGATCGACGGGGGCAGGGAAAGACAGTCCTCCCGCTGCCTGCCCAGTGGCAGGGTGAGTGCACACCGGGCCCGCCCCTGCTCCTCCACTGTGCCCTCTGCTGATATCAGAGGGACACGTGGAGCAACTCCCTACTGGCCCAGAACGGGCCCCTCCCGTGCCAGAATATTCGCCACAGGCAATAAAATCCCCCGAAGGTTAATCCCTCGGCAGGATTTTATTGCCCGTGCCCAGGATGCACCGGCCAAACAACTGCCGATCCCACCAGACGTGTCCAGAAGGACAAGCAGCCGTCAGGCACACGTGGAGGTTTTCTGGCCAGCACCCCATCCAGTCCCCCCTAGCTACTTTCATCAGGTCGTCGGTCCACCTGGCTGGGGGGCGCCTTGCACTGCGTTTGCCGATTTGCGGTCTCCACTCAAGGACTCGTCTGCTCCAGCAGCCATCGGGTTTTCGACAAACATGGCCAGTCCACTGCCACTTCAACTTACTGATCCTACAAACTATGTCGGTCACTCCTGTTCTTCTCCGGACAATCTCGTTACGGATTTTATCCTTCAAAGAAACTCCAAGCATAGCTCGCTCTATAGCTCGCTGAACGACTTTGAATTCGTGGACTAGCCCAACTGTCAGTGTCCACGTCTCGGCACGGTAAGTCCTGACAGGCAGAACGCACTGGTTGAAGACCTTTGTCTTCAAACTTAGCAGTAAAGGCGACGAGAAGGCTCGGCGAAGTTATGTTAGTTTGGTAAACAAATGCTACCCAGCCCAAACGGATCCTTCTGTCAGTTTCTTTCTCGAAGTTGTGTCTACCAAGCTTAATTACCTTTTTTTTTTTTTTTTTTTTTTTTTTTTCCGTGGGGAAATCCTCATGGACGCACTCCGCCCGGGGTAGGCGGAGCCAGTGTCGGACTCTTACCGACTAAAACCACCACGGTGTTCCTTCAACTACCTTAGCCGGGGGCGTGGGAACCCGTGAGTATTCACACATCCACCCCCGACAGGTCCCGGCTCGCCACAAGCAGGCGAGCCCCTTCTCCCCGTGCGGCCTAACGTTGGCCGCACCCTCCTCGGTGGCGCACACGGAACACTGCACGCCACTTCACCTCATGGGCCTTTACCAGCTGCGCCAACTACGCCGGCTGTGCCAGCTACGCCAGCTGCTGGTCGGGCAGCAGACTACCCCGAGTCTGCTGCTCGCAGGCCCTACCTCCCGTAATTTTTTATAGAGGTTTTCTTCCTCGCGGTCCGGGCGGTGAAACCAAGACCCTCGGTCCCAAGAGGCGCGAGACCACTACTCAGCGGGCACTCCTGGGGTTACGAGATTGACGGGGGCAGGGAAGGACAGTCCCCCCGCTGCCTGCCCAGTGGCAGGGTGAGTGCACACCGGGCCCGCCCCTGCTCCTCCACTGTGCCCTCTGTTGGCAACAGAGGGACACGTGGAGCAACTCCCCTCTGGCCCAGAACGGGCCCCTCCCGCGCCAGAATATTTGCCACAGGCAATAAAATCCCTCCAAGGTTAATCCCTCGAAAGGATTTTACTGCCTGTGCCCAGGATGCACCGGCCAAACAGCTGCCGATCCCTCCGGACGTGTCCAGAAGGACAAGCAGCCGTCAGGCACACGTGGAGGTTTTCTAGCCAGCACCCCAAGCTTAATTACCTGCCCTAGGTAGACGTATTCCGTAACAACTTCGAGTGCCGACCCTTCGACGTATATTGGCCTTGGCATGATATGCATATTGAACATGACTTTAGTCTTGTCCAGATTCATGCTGAGACTGACACTTCGAGAGGTTCCATTTAAGTTGTGCATAATTTCGCCCAGTTGTTCCAGCGACTAAGCCATTACAACGATGTCATCGCCAAAACGGAGATGTGAGATGTTCTAACTATTAACATTAATACCACAGAGTTGATACCCTGTCCAGTCCAGTCCAGTCCAGCGTCTTGAAGACGTCCTCCAACGCGTTAGTGAACAATTTCGGGGATCCCATCCCTTTGTCTCACCCGTCTGCGCAGTTGGATTGGCTCCGTCTTTTGGTTCTGGAGCTGAACAGTCATGGTAGCAGCGTTGTTTAGGCATCTCAGCATCTCTAAATACCGTTCATCAATGTGACGTCGCTGAAGACCATCCAGAACTGCCCAAGTTTCGATTGACCAGTTTAAAAAAAATGCTTACAGAGCGTAACCCTCAGGTATCTCCGCGGCATCCATCGCGGTAGACATGACAAACTGTCTGCTGATGAGTACCACCCGAGGCACCCTGAAGTAGTGGGGAGTGCCATGCTTCACTGCAATGGATAAAAAACAAGTGATGAGAAGTCATAATAATATAATCATAGATAGGCCAAGCTTCTGCAATGCATGCATCTGAAAGTAACCCTAATACCTACTTACTATACAGCATTTGAATTACGAAGACTTTCATTATTGTTTTTACGAAATAAAGACGCTGTCAAGGTCAAAGACTAGTTACTAATTTACTTTAAAACTACTTTGTTCGTTATTTGGAAATGAACTGGCGTCATCGGTCGAAGTCATAATTATTAAGGGCTGCTCTGGATCCTTATTATCAGCACAGAGTCAGCCTCTAGTCCATAAAAACAAAATTCTCATGAAAAAATTATCTGGTTCAATGCTTACCGTGGATGTACTGCAGAGCTCCAAGCCACGTGAACTGCAGGTCTTCCAGCGGCCCTTCATCAGGACTGAACCCTGGGTCGTCGTGACAGTCGAAGAACTGGCTGTTGATGATCACCATAGCTGATGAGATAGTACGATTAAACTCCACGGGGGTAAATGGGGTGTTAAAGTTTCTATGAAAAATCTTACTGGGGTCACGCTTCGCACAAATACCGTTCAAATTAAATAATAATAAAGAAATGGGAACGAATTTTTCTTTTTCCAAAACTGCGTCGGGGAACAATGTATATATATTCTTTGTATTGAATTGTATGATCCGCACTACGGCGCGGCGTCGCGGTAGCGCAGCGGAGCGACGTCGCTGCAGAGTTGGCTCCCGGACAATATTTTGTGGAAGATGGTTAAATTAGTTACCATAGATTCCATTACATAGTTAGTTACATTCAGGTCGACCTAATAAAAGCGTGTTAAAAACATGAAGGCGGTAGTACTAGTCACTATGCAAGAAAAGAGATACGATACAAGCCATTACTAAAATAACTAACTTCGTAACACAATAACTAGTAGTGAATTTATCCACATATCACTGACTGCAAACTCCTCACTGAGATATTACACAACAACGACACAACGACGCGAACACCCAAATGATTCCACTGATAACAGCAATATCGAATGAAATCCATATTTATTAGCATATTTATATACAATGGTTGTTTACTGTACAGACGAGCGTCAAATAATAAATAAGTATCCGATTCCCAATATTGTGTAATAATATGTAATTAATACCAAAACATAGCTATATAGCTATGGAGCGAGGTATGCTTGGAGTTTCTTTAAAGCAGTGTTTTTCAAACTGTGGGTCGCATCCACTGAGAGGGTCGCGAAGCCTTACCCGGGGCGACGCGGGCAAAAGAAAAATGCAAGTGTTTCTAGGTCCTACATTACACTGAGTGAGCGCGTCACCTATCGGCTTACTCAGGTATTCACCGGGCACCACAGCTTCGGTGAGTACCTAGTAAGGATTGGACGTGAAGCGACGGCAAATTGTCACCATTGTGGGTGTGATCAGGACACCGCACATGCTGGAGGAGTGCCCTGCGTGGGGCTCCGAGCGGCGGGACCTGGTTAACCAGTTCGGGCAGGACCTTTCTCCGATCGCGGCTTGGAGGGCCGTGGCTTCCTTCTGCGAGACCGTTATGCTTCAGAAAGAGGCCGCAGAGCGAGATTGGAAGAACCGATCCCCCTCCGAAAACGAGGCGCCAGGGAGGCAACCGCTCTGGCGCAAGGCCCAGACAGGGCGACGGGCCGCATCTGCCGCCACATCTGGCAGGGGACCTTCGGGATCGTGGACGCTAAGAGTGAGGGCACTCGATTCTGGGGAGGACAACAGCACGTTGTGGTCACGTGCTGCTGTGATGGAAACAAAATTGTTCTCCCGGGACGTGCTAAAGGTGTAGCACTAGAGAGGCACCGGCGCTACTTAAATCTCGGGACAAGCTTTTATATATATAATATAAATTGTGTAATGACGTTATAAGTTGATAATGAAAGCTTGAAAGGAAAAGTTCATTTTATTCTTTTTAGCGCATTTAAATGAAAGCTTGTTTATAACAAAGTTTTTTTTACTTTTATTTAATTTAATTTAGAAATATAATTTTTGGTTTTTAGGGTTCCGTTTCCGAAGGGTGCCAAACGGGACCCTATTACTCTCGCTACGCTGTCCGTCCGTCCGTCCGCCCGTCCGTCTGTCTGTCACAGGGCTGTATCTTTTAAACGGTAATAGATAACCGGTTGAAATGTTCTCATAAAATGTGTTGCTATGAGGTGTATCACGACAAATACTAAAAACAAAAAAAGTCTAAAACCAAAGGGGGTCCCCATACAAGAAACCTCGAAAAACATGCATTTTTTTCAACGTTTGTGTTCCTGGTCTATCTTCAAAACGGTAATACATACCAGCGTCAAACTTTGTCTGATTATAGTGCATACTATGTAGTTTAGCAACAAATAATAACAATAAATAAAATATAGAGATTTAAGATAGATATACGTAAATAAAACTACCAGAAATGTCGTCAAACTGTGATTTTTGCATAAAGGTATTATACTTACGTCAGTATAGAAATGTCTTTGGATTTTTGGTCTCAGTGCTGCTATCTAGCGTCCAATAGCGTATTAAGTTTGACAATGTCAAACATTGCACGCGTTAATTTACTTTAACAACTCTATTTGCAAGCCAGTTCGAAATTTAAATACAATTTTTGATACGTTGTAACCTCCTTTGTTGCAATTTTTTCGAAGTAAAAAGTTTGTTCCATTTTTAAATAACACGACAGTATGAGTTTACATAGTATTTTATTTGGCCGCTAAACAGGATAACAGGACAGATATAGATTTTCACGTAGGTCTGTGTTTTCACATAACATTGCTGGCCGCTCCTTGCATGTATTTAACCAGTACAGCATTTTCGATTTATCTCGAAGAAGGTTGACAAAATAATGGTCGAATTTCCAAGCATGTTTGAGAAAAAGTAATATTTTATTTAATCATCAGGTTTGAGACTGCGGTATAATTAAACAAGTGGCAGTAAAGGCTTTTATGTAAATAAAATAATGGATAATGATTAATTATGTGACGCCAAAATTAAGTACAATTAAATCAATATTGTTTAAAAGCATATCACACACATGTCACCTAAAAGTCTGTAAGTATACGTCCATAGCAACTATTGAATTTTAGCATTATTCTCGTCTTTTCTTCAACACAGACCAATAAGGCAAAAGACGACACTTAGCCAGATATCCCCGGTCACCAAGCTTATGCAGTAGCAATACATAACATTCGCCAATCGGGACGTCACTCCGTCAGCGAGCAGCACAAATCATACCACCGAACTTTTGAGTCGACTAATCATAACGCGCCATCCGGCCCCTGTCCCCCGCAAACATTTTACGACTGGGTTCTCATGCAAAACTTTGTTTATGCGGCGTCTTTGAACTTAGTAGTCTGTGTTCTTCAATAATTAAGTATCGCACAAACCAGCAGAATATAAGAGCCAAAGCCTGGAGCCTTACCACAACCTTTTACGTAGCGAACCAATTCCGATGCAGATCAATTTAGAGTCAAGTATTGGATCGCTAATTTTCGTACCATGACCTTGTTAATACTAAACCTGAACTGAATCTTTCGTTCATAAAATGAATGAATGAAATTTGTCTCTGGTCCTGTTCTGCTTCTCAGTGTTAGAAAGAGACAACGCTATACGAATATCGCATATTGGATTTCATTCTCTCGATAGCGTTCTGAAATCAAACTCTGGAACTTACGGAAAGTTACGGTTATTATATTATTTAATATTTAAGTATAAAAAAACTTAATTAATAATTATTAGTGCATAAAATAGTCACATATTGAATGAACGCGTCTTTATTTTAAATCTACTCGGTGATTTGAAGTATGAAATATTCCTATTTAACTATAAACAGGAAGACGTACAATTTTAAATAAGTTTTAGAACGTACCTGTCATATCAACGCGTTTGTTTATAATAGTTGTTTTGAAGTGATCACAGACATATTAAAAAATATAGACAAAGTGCTGCGAATAAAAATAATGAAGCCAAAAAAAACTGATTTTTCGTGTACAACCAGCGCTCACGCACACACCATGCACCTGAAGGATATTTGCTTTTGCGATGTATACTGGACGATATGCCGCAACATGTGTAGTGAGAGAGAGTGAGCACGGTTTGAGGTACATGTGTGTGCGTGAGCGCTGGTTGTACAAGAAGGAGCATAGTTTTTTTGGCTTCACAAGATTGTTCGCAGCACTTCGTCTATATTTTTTACTATGTCTGTGGAAGTGATTTAGAAGTTGTTTATTCACTGACTGATTGTTTGCTTTATGTTATAGATTTAACAATGGGGCTTACAATGGGGTTATTTGTCATGTGTAACTGGTACCTACACACATATAGATCTTGTATTAACTTTTAATCGCCAAGCTTACATTAGTGGTGAAATATTTTAATAGTGTATCAGTTATTAGTGAAACCACCCGCCGCAGCTATTTTTGGTCAACTCGAGTACCTATGGGAGTTAAATACAACTATGGGCTACAATAAATCGACCCAAGCCAAGGATTACGCAAGTTTTGGAAATGAGTAGCCCTAAGCTAGATTCCCCACAGTGATGGTAGTAAAGGATTGAAAAGTATGGTGCAAGGTACGTAGAGTTAAACCCATATTTATACGAGTGAGTTTGTTAGCTTGGTGAAATAGGTATGTTAACATAGTTAGTTGTACCCTTATTTTTCATGTTAGTCCTAAGTTTAATAATGTTATTGGTGTACAATAAAGAATATTCTATCTTATATCTATCTTTAACATAAGCAGTCCATTACTGTCCCACTGCTGGGTACTCTTCTTCTCTGAATGAGAAGGTTAAGGCCTTAACTGCAAGGCTATCACAATTTTTTTTAATATGATAAACATATTGTCATGAAAATATGGTTCAAACCTAAACCAAAAATATCTTGTGATATGTATCTTTTCAAAAATTGAACAAGGATTTATTATTATTTGGTTTCATTTGGTACTTAGAATAATTAATTAAAAAATATATTATTTAATTTTAGGGACAGACTGGAATTACTACAAATAATATAAAAGCTTCTCTCCGCAAAAGACTGCAGGAGACCAGTCTGATGGCTCTGGATTGCTTGGAGTATGGATAGCCATTTCAAGAAGTAAGTTTAATTTATTTTACCATGCAACCCTTTAGATGTTATTATTAATTTTTTAAACTAAATTACTTAACTGTAATTAGAAGTTTTACTATTTCTGCCTTGGGATGACTGGTATAAAACTAATCCTGTCGTATTCCATGGACATATTCTCATCCCAATCAGTCATCCTAACCTGTTTCGTTGTGATTGAGTTACAAACATCGTAACATTTGCATTATTAGTAAAAATAGGGTTCTGAGAATATTAATTTATTAAATGGATTAGCATAATATTTAAGATAAATTTATTGTTTTACAGATTAAGTATACACTCGAAGACAAAGAAAATGTGCTAAGAGACACCCAATGTCCTTCTGATGACACTTATTCCCTGGATATTCAAGTCTGTGTAGTGGCTCTCTGGTGTGCCGGGAGCTGCATTTGATTATTGATGTCATCGTAATAAGAATTTCCTGCAACATGTTACATTTATCTGTTATAAAAACAATTATTTATTTATATGCGTCTTTATTTAGCACCTTTAGTTCACATTATAATATACAACGTGTTATTGAAACAACTGAAAACCTCTTAACCAATGATATTACATTCTTAAGGGGTTAATGTACTCATCAGTATGAACAACTTTTACTATGGGACCAAACCTGAAATCGTGAAAAAAAACAGCTGATCCCTACATTTTATCGATTCATGTGAACAAAAATGTAGGGGACACATGATATTTTTTTCTTGATTTCAGGGTTGGTCCCTTAGTAAAAGTTGTTTATACTGATGAGTACAATGACCCCTTAAGAGGTTTTCAGTTATTTCAAGAACACGTTGTATATTACATTATAAGAAAGTAGGTACCTACTTATATATTCATTGATAAAATTATGTAGGTACACACAGAGAATTCTAATAGGTATCATATTGAATAAAGCACATAGGCACATTCATTTTTTTTTCTATTGTAGAAAATAATAATATATTATTAATGCCAAAAACCTATTTTGTTTTTTAGTAAACAATTGAAATTTTACTAATTGTATTTATTTTACCTACAAATCATAGCATCCATCATCTTGCCCGAACCTGGGTCATTGGCTAGCAACGCCCTTGATGTGATTACAATGTACTCTGTGATGTGCACTCATGTTTCCTTTTGGCCTTGGATGTGCCCTTGTTCCATAAAACAACAGAGCAGTCAATATCTGAAATAAATTGGTTTATTATTGGTATTTCATAAGTTATTCGTGGTTGTACCTATATATAATCCATATGGGTATTTAGAAGTAGACTAAGATAGGTTGACGTAGCAGGTTGTTAATATTGTATTATAGTATCATGTTGTTCCTAAGTTTTTATTATTGTTACTGGTGTGTACACCTTTGTTGTAACAAATTATATCTATTATATTATTAGGTAGATAGTTATATTATGGCATATCTCCCCTACTTGGGGGAGGCCTATGTCCAGCAGTGGACGTCTTTTGGCTGAAATGATGATGATGATGATTATTAGGTAGATAACCTGTTTTTTTCATTACTTAATCCTATTAGACAATGCAATACATACCTATTTAATATTATTACTTAGATAGTTACATCTTTTCGGTAGTTTTTCGTTTTTTTACATAGGTATATGTATTATGAAGGAGAAGTCTTAAAAGAAGTTAAATATTTATGATTCTTACCTTTAAGAGGTCCCATAATGGTCTTAGTTCATTACACAGATCTAAGAAAAATAATTGTTTAGAAAGCCGGCTCCCATAATGAAGTCTTGTTCTTCCATTTGAACAATAAATCCGGCTGTTCCTTTATTTCCCATGTTTGATTGCAGCATGCAGTTCCTACTTTCCTCATTATTATCACACTCCATAAACTCAAATAAAATAGAATTGTCAGACATCTAAAATAATACAAAAGTATTTTTAGGAAAAGTCACTTTTAGGTAATTATCACAATAATTAATATCATAGGTACTTGGTTTTTTAATTTTATAATTAACATAAGACACGAATTACCTTTAAATTATTAAACTTTTACTTAACTTTGTTATACAATAACGAAAACTATTCACTTCTTACTAAGAAAATATCAACTTTAATTGAGTCGTATTATTTGACAGATAGCGAACCAGTTCAGACCGTGCAATCGAGGTCCCGGTACGAATAGAATGAACGAAAGCAAGATTTGCGACTCAGTTTAGACTTTGTTCTGGCTGATCCAAAAGTGTGAAAAGTGTCACGCGTATTCGATGTCAGGGTACGAAAAAGCAAAGCGTATCAATTTAGGTCCTCAATTGAATCGTAATAAGAGGTTGTGGTAGGGCTCCTGAACAGATAACCTACCAAGGCTAACAATTTATATCGAAGTTACCGCCAACAAAATATAAGAAACAACGGATTTCAAACCGATAAAGGCAACCCGAAAGAACTTTAAACGAAGCATAACAATAAAAATACATCAGAAAAACATGCCAACGCCATGCGAGAAATAAAATGAAAGTTCAATACTCAGAAAACATGTCTTTAGTCACCGACGAATAAAAAAGGCGGACGGAATCTCGCTAAGAAAAGATTGAAGCACTTTTTTTTTTAAGCCCACTATAATTTCCACAGCACTAACAGAAAATATCGCTCGCGATACAGCGGGGCAACGCTATCGGCGTGATGGGTACGTTTCGTTCTGAGGCTCATGCTTCACGAAGAATTAGGAATTAACCTCTATACTGGCAAGATCACGTATTCCGGCTGCGATGACGTAGTACGAGTGTAATTTTTAGGGTTCCGTACCCAAAGGGTGCTAACGGGACCCTATTACTCTCGCTACGCTGTCCGTCCGCCCGTCCGTCCGTCTGTCCGTCCGTCCGTCCGTCCGTCTGTCTGTCCGTCCGTCCGTCCGTCTGTCTGTCACAGGGCTGTATCTTTGTAACGGTAATAGATAACCAGATGAAATTGTTAGTATGGTATGCGGTATATCACGACAAATACAAGACACCTCGAAAAACATGCATTTTTTTCATCGTTTTTGTTCCTGCTCTATCTTCAAAACGGTAATACATACCAGCGTCAAACTTGGTCTGATTATAATGCATACTATGTAGTTTAGCAACAAATACTAAAAACAGGGCAAAAATGGACAAATGTGGTGGTACCTACGTAAGAAAGATATGCAAAAATTCACTTTTCCCGTACGCTCGTTGATGTCTAAAAAAATGAAAAAATAAATAAATGGCAATTTTACAATGACTAAGTTTTTATGCTTTCCTAGATTGAACTGAAATTTTGTATAAACGTTTAGTTTGGATGACAATGCATGGTTAGCTGTGTTACGTCATTCTAAATCCAACATGGCGGAACACCCAATATGGCGGACTAGTTTGCACTCTTACAATATGGGTATCAAATTGCTGAGAATAACTCGAAAAATTAAGTGACGTCACTCTAAATCCAATATGGTGGACTTCTAAAGATGGCGGACTAAGTTTTTTATGATTGCCTACAATATGGGTACCAAATGAAAGGACTTGCTGAGCTCGTCCGAGGAAGTACTACCACCGTAGCTACTTCTCTGCCAAATAGTGATGCTTGCATTGCTGTGTTTCGGTCTGAAGGGTACGGGTGCCGGTGAAATTACAATCACATGAGACTTTTCATCTTCATGTCTTAGTTTGGCGAACCGACTTGCGGTACCATTTAGGCAACAGTCTAGGTGGTATTGAAGTTGTTATGGGCAAAGGTAACCGCTTAACACCGCTCGATTCGCCATTCTATACTATAAAAAAAAACATACGAATGCGAGTTAAAAAACTTTATTAAAAGTAAGCTTTCATTTAAATGTGCTAAAAAGAATGAAATAAACTTTTCCTTTAAAACTTTTACTATCAACTTATAACGTCATCATTACACAATTTATTTGATATAAAAGCTTGTCGCCACTGGCTAACAATACACATAAACAAAGAAGTTTAATATTTTCTTACAAGTTTGAGGCTTATTTCGAGTAAGGACGTCTTGCGCCTCAAGGATTGACAGTTCTTCATATTTCGCCTACTTGGTTCAGCACGCAAAAACAATGTCATTTTGTGAATATTACAATAATATTAAAATTATAAGAAATTATGCTGGAAAATATCATATTTATATCACAGGAACCAGTTAACAATAATAAAATAAAATCACAAATAGAGATGAAAGATACACTATAATTTATTGAACTTACAATTCATACGCTACTGATTTACGAATCAAACGACGAAAACCATGAAAGTGTTCGTTAAGTGTCAAACTCGTAATAGGCCCCCTTGGCTCACGGCGAATAACTTTGATCGTTGTACGAAAAGTACGAAATTCGTACTTTTTGGGTCATGTTTGTACCCTCGATCTTTTTTTTGTTCCTTTTCAGATTTCTATTTCTATTTAACAAAGTTTCGTGTTTAAAAAACACTTTTTTACGTAAGTCAGCGGCACAGCAGCGTCGTACCCTTTTTAGAGCTCTTCGTATCTTTTCAGGGAATCGGCGAATCGGTGAAACCACGGGGCCTGCGGAGAAAAAATGTTACAAAGAAAGTGTTTCCAAATGTATGGAGTCCAGGTACACTAATATTTTAAAATAGGCGAACGTATATTAAACAGTTTTCAACTTCCCATTTTATATAAAATGGCTTTCTTTGACGAGAGTAACAAGAATTTACACATAGAATTGCAACATTCACAAAAAACAATCATGGAGATAAAATGTCATTTTGATCAATGATGTGGGGTATAATTATTTATATGAAGGCGCTGAAGTGAAAAGGGACTCAAATCCGCTCACCATAATCAACTTTAAATGGTGGACTAGTAGCTTCTTCAGTGGACAGTTCTTCGCTGGTACTACCCGCAGACTCGGAGCTGTTAAAGCCCCAAGCCTCTACATCTAACTCGTAGGAAGTAGCCACATTCCTCATGGGTATGCGAACCTGAAACGACAATGATTGAGCTATTACGAATATACAGGATGACTTCTTGAACGAGGGACTTAGGTATTGAAGGAGGATATTCAGTAATTCTCATTCCAAATATGGATGTAACACCTTAATTTTTTAAATGTTTTTTTAATGGTTTACATCAATATCTGTGAATACTATTCCGCGCTTACTAATCAAAGATACATGCAGTGAGGTGATGCACCTTTTTTTTCGGGTGGAAATCCTCATAGATACGTCTGGGGACGGTGGAGAGGTATGTCGGTCTCTTACTGACAAAAACCACACGGTGGCCATCCTCTGCACAAAATAGAGGAGCTCCGGGAACTCCATTGGACCGCGCCGGTGCCCCTGTAGTGCTATGCCTTTGGCACGTCCCGGGAAAACATTTTTTTCCCCTACAGTAGCACGCAACCACCACGTACTGCTGTCCTCCCCAGGGTCGCTTATTAGACACCTCATATCCCCCAACTCTTATCGCCCACGATCCCGAAGGTCCCCCAGCCAGATGTAGTGGCAGGGGATGGAGGTGATGCACCTAGCACGGCAGTGTCCATCGGTCGCAATTTCCACTCTCTTCGTCTTTTGTTCTAGCAAGCAGACCCCTAGACAGAGCTTGTAGTATAACGTATCAGTCCGTGTAAAATCGTGTCAATGTATGTGTTGGAAATTGGAATACGTTTAAATTGATTTGAGACTATCACATCGTTCTGCTTGTAAGTTCTTGCAGAGAAGCGTTTTGTGACCAAATTTCATTGTATCTTGAGTAGCAATCCCTTTTTTTCGTGCGGAAAATCCTCATGGAGGCACTCCGCCAGTGCCAGTGGCAGACTCTTACCGACTAAAAACCACCACGGTGTACCTCTAACGACCCTTGGCCAGGGGCGTGGGAAACTCCTGTATTCGCCCAACTATCTCCGGCAGGTTCCGGTTTGCCACTAGTAGGCGAGCCCCTTCTTCCCGTGCGGCAACCACATCGGCCATACACTCCTCTTGACTGGCGTGCGCAGAACACAATGCGCCACTGTCATGGGCCTTGACTAGTCGGGCGGCAGAATCAGGGGGGCCCACACCTAGGGCATACGCATACGCATCTTGAGGTCGGAAAACAACACCCAGCAACACTCAGGTCTCCTACTGCGGATGAGAAGAGAGTTCGTCTTCTATCGAACCCTCTCAGCCGCCTCTTTAGCGAGCATTATCTCATCGCAGAAGGAGACGACGCCTTCCCAAGTGCTCTTGTTACCGACCATAGATAGAACCACGGCTGGAAGCGGGAGATCGCTGCCGCCTACTGCAGTGATGAGGTCACGGCGCTGCGCGGCGTGTAGTGATCCCTTCAGTAGAATGGCTTACATCAAACGCTTCCACAGTACCTACAGTCGCAGTACTTCGCTTCAAAGAGTTACCTTGACTCTGGGAGTGTCGAGTTCGAATACACGAGGCTGGCCGAGCCGGTATGGCATGCCAACCTTCACGCAGACAACTGTTGTGTCGTGAGCAGCATCAATCTGGAGAAATATTTAAAACAGTTGAACATTTTGAAATACTAGTGCTACGTTACTAAAAGCTAGTAAACTATTCCAGTTGACAAACATCCAAGTCATAGTTAGTTTTATTTGGTTCACAACCGTGTGTGACCGATGGATACAAGTGCTGTTCAAAGCATTGTGGAATCCTGATGTGTCAGTAACTTGATCATTTCTGCATTACTTAACTTCGGCAATTGATCAATTCACACGGTAGCCATTTGACTCTTATTAAATGACAAACGGAATCTGTGAATCACGATGATGAGTGTTGAAGATCAATGGGCTCACAGGGTTGGTTGGTCACTTTGGATGCAGGCTGATCAAAATCATTAGACCACGGTTTATAGGTCAGACCTCTAACGGCCAAAATTTATATCCAATCTATCCACGATTTGCCCTACTCTCTAGTAAAAGTAGTAGAGTAGTAGTCTAGTAGTAGTAGTTTCTATAGGAATTTGACATAAGCTCAATACAAAATATGTTAAATTTCTATCTCTAGTAGAGTAAATTTATTTATTTATTTAATTCTTTATGCACAACAGGGTACAAAGGCGGTCTTAACGCCATAGGCGTTCTCTACCAGACAACCTTAGGGTAATGCAGAGACAAAGAATAGGGTAGATGCACCAGTAAAGTAGTAAAATATGTAGTAAAGTAGTAAAATATGTAAATCCTGGATAGATTGGATATTAATTTTGGCCGTATATCCATTTGGCTTGCGTTTGACTGCTACCTGATGTTAGTTGTTGATTATGTTAGTTAGTTGATGTTAAGTGGGTGATTTAATAAGTTACCAAAAGAATACCAAACATATTAACTCAAACAAGTTCCATACCATCCGGATTGAGTTAAGGAGTTCTATAACCACCTCTCGCCTCCAAGATCATACAAACTCGTTGGTGTTATAATATTATAACATCGCCACCAGAATTGCATTAGTGAGCTAAGTTTTAAATCCCTGATATCAGAAGTGGGATAAAGGTAAGTTAAAAGATAGTCTAATATTATTAATTAGTTACAATGTCAAGCTAATAAAAACGTAAAGTTTTTTGTAAATTCTTTGTTCAATATGTAGGGGATGGAACAATATTTCTATATGTAATAAAGTGGTTAAGTACAACCTGTAAGAAATAAGTAACATTCGTCTCGATGTCAGGCTTCAACATGAACACCTCTTGGTAAAACTTGAAGATGTCTTCCGCAGCCTCCCCTCTGTCGTAGCAACGGAGGCCGCCCATCCACCAGTGACCGACCCAGCCAGCTTTGATCTCATCGTAGGACGACGTTCGGGGCATGATGTAACCTGATTGAACAGAAGAGATACATAAATAATGGAGCAAATAAAGTAACGAAAGAAGTGACAGGGTGAGCTGGCCAGTGGCGGACTAAGAGCGGCGTGGGGGCTCACCGCCAGGGGGCTTCATATTTCTGAAAATTTACCTAATATAGATTTTAACGCAACAGTTGATGCCTGGAAATTATTTTCAAATGGTCTTGCAAAAATCAGAAAAAAAATTGCACTCGTTTCGCTTGCGCATGTGTTCCGTCTTTTATCTTTGATGTTTTATCTTGCTACCTGTTATGAGAAAGAGTTTTTGAGATATGACTGCAGTGCTAAATAAGAAACAAATTCATTTTGTACACAAAACTAGGGGGCCTCATCTGAGATGCCACCCTGGGCCTCCAAAAAGGGTTAGTCCGCCACTGGAGCTAGCAAAGAAAATGTCATCCCTTGCCCTCATTTGAGGCAACGTAATTAAGTTTAAAGATTTAAATTGTGGAAAGAAAAAAATCGCTCAAGAACAGGATTCAAACCTGCGACTCCTGGCTCAGTACACCAGTGCTTTAGCCACTAAGCTACCGTGAACACTGCTCGTGGTATCGAATTTAACTTCTTCTTCTTCTTTGAGTGATTTCGCTTCGCATGCGTAAATGTGTTAAAAATTACAAAATAATTAAATTACATTAGTTAAGTGTTTATTTTTATTTATTTATTTATTTTATTTTGGAACAATAACAATATAAAACAATTTACAATATAAACGAAGATAGCTACAAAAGTATAAACTGTGGCGCAGCTATCAACGCCCGACTCATAATAATAATACATTTTGTTCCAGATCTAATAAGAAAAACATATAGGTACTTATTACCAATTTAGAAAAATAGTAAAAATGTTGGTAGGTAAGGGGTGATGTGTGTGTGTTGAGGTGTATGTGTGTGTGTGTAGATATGTATGAATGTGTGTAATATGTGTTTATTATGGTATCGCAAGTTGTTCAGTCTCATCATAGCTCATGGATTTTAACCACTCTGACAATTTTTTCTTTAGTTGGTTCTTTGTTAAGGGGTATATATTTATTTTTCTATTGATGATATTATATAGTTTAGAACTGATATGCTTGAAGTGGCGGCTTACCACTGTTGTTCTGGAGAGCTCAGTATTGCAGATTATGTCTGAGCGGCGCTTGATGGAGAGGTATTCTGAGTCATAGTGCAAAAGTTTGTGTTTTTTGAGAACAGTTTGGAGTACAAATAGTTGTCTAACCGTATGGACTTTGCAGAGCGAGTAGAGGTCAGATGTTGGAAACCTAATTGGTTTTTTCGAGAGCACTTTTAGTACAGCTCTCTGAGCCCTCTCCAACCGCAACATGGTCGTTTTGTGGGTTCCCCCCCATGTTGTTATGCAGTATCCAAGAACTGACTGAGCAAGTGCAAAGTAAACAGTTATAAGGCATTGAAAGTCAGCGGCCGCCCTCAGTTTTTTAAATATATAAATGAGTCTTCTCACACGCGTCACAGTAGACTCAATCTGTTTTTTCCACTTTAAATGCTTGTCAATTATGACTCCTAGATATCTAATACTGTCAGTCTGTTCTAACCGTGCACAGTTACAGGAACAGGTGGCCATTGAGTAGCAGCAAACATGGGCCCTAATATCAAAAGATGTTGGGGGTTGGCTAAGAATACCTGGAGTAAAGGGGATGAATTTGGTTTTGGTTAAATTCAACGTGAGAAGGTTTGAGGTTAACCATTTCATAACCACCCTTAAAGCGGCTTCTGCCTTTGCACGAGTCTCGGTCCAATCCTTGCCGTGGATTATAAGAGCTGTGTCATCTGCATATGTAATAATTTTTGTGTTTGGAAGTGTTAATTGACACAGCTCATTTACATAAATAAGGAAGAGGGTGGGTCCAAGGACACTGCCTTGGGGCACACCAAAGATCACTAGTTCCTTTTCACTAACGAAGGATCCAAGTTGGACGACCTGTTTCCGGCCCATCAGGTAACTCCGAAAGATATCGAGTACAGTGCCACGAATACCTATTGCTTCTAGCTTATTAAGAAGTTTGGGGACAGAAACGGTATCGAAAGCCCTCGATAAGTCCAGGAAAACACCAACCGTTTTTCGTTTATTATTGAAATTCTCAATGACTGTATTCGAGAGTTCCAAGGTAGCATCTTCTGTGGATCTTCCGGCTCTAAAACCGAATTGGTTGCTAGCCAAAATATCATGTTTCGTCAGGTATTTAACCAGTCTCAAATGGATGATTCTTTCAAATATTTTTGAAAGAGTAGTCAGGACAGATATGGGTCTATAATTGGAGACACTGTCCTTTTAAGTTAAGTGTACGGACAAGTAGCATTTTTCCACCTGCTAATACAACAAACAATAAACAGCGATCAAAAAACGGCCTCTAAGCATGGTGATTAACACAAGTGTTCAACTATAGTAGTGATAAAATTAGGAAAATAATAAAATACCTTTTGTTACCTAAATCAAAACAAAACCTCAAGCAGTGCCTCAAGGACTCAAATACTTTTACCAAAAGGATCGTCTTTAGTGAAGGCTCCCACTGCCCTCCCAGAGATGGCAGCAGTTATCCAGGGCACGTAGGGGTGTATCATGATGTGGTGTGGTGGGGGAGGAGGGCGGCGCGGACGCAGCGGGTCCGGACAAGGAGGTCCTCCTGAATAAGAAAAAGAACTGAGCATTATAATATGTCCATTCAATCAATTCACACTCGTCGTCTCTCGCTAAAGCAGAAATAAGGTCTAAAAGAGGTAATAATCCATCGGTAAAGAATATAATGTTTATGAAATACTTGCTGTGCCAGGCTGCATTGCAGTGCCAACTTTTTTTTTCATCTAAAATGTTAAAAAACTGGTTAAAACAGTAATTGGTTGAGTTTCTTTGTTGCTAGTTTCTTTTACGGCGTCATTATACACATGTAAACCGAAACGAAACATGATGGAGAACGAAAGTAACCGACATAGCCCGAAGAATTGCCAAACTTATGTGGCAGTGGGCGGGGCACATTGCTCGCAGAATGGATGGCCGATGGGGCAGTAAAGTTCTGTAGTGGCGACCGCGTACTGGAAGGCGCAGCGTGGGTAGGCCCCCCACAAGGTGGACCGACGACGGTTGGTGAAGGTCGCGGGAATCCGCTGGATGCGGAAGGCACAGGACCGCTCGTTGTGGCGATGCTTGGGGGAGGCCTGTGTCCAGCAGTGGACGTCTTTCGACTGAAATGATGATGATGATACACATGTGAAGCGAAATCTAAAGATATAAGGCCAAGGATAAGGCCGCCATTTGTACAATAGTTTAAATGCATATTCAATGTAATGTTTTTTATGTTGTACAATAAAGCTTAAATAAATATAAATTGTGGAAAGAAAAAATCGCTCATGAGCAGAATTCGTACCTTGGACTCCTGGCTCAGTACGCCAGTGCTTTAGCCACTACGCTGCCGTGAACACTGCTCGTGGTATCGAATTTAATTTACCACGAGCAGTGTTCACGGCAGCTTAGTGGCTAAAGCACTGGCGTACTGAGCCAGGAGTCGCAGGGTTGAATCCTGCTCGTGAGCGATTTTTTCTATCCACAATTATCTTATGTTTTATACTCTGTTACAAAGTAATTTTCAACAATACCCCACATGCATTAGTAGAACGAAAAAAGTTTTTTTCCTCCCCTTTGCATGTAGGTATGGACTTAATTTAATTTTTTGTAATTTTTATATCATTTTCGACTTGGGCCTAAAGTTTTACTTATTATCTGAGATTTTATAGAAATAACATTGTTTATTTATTTATTTATGTACACACAACACATTTCATTACAGAAAACATACGGAACAAACCAGAGCAAACACTTGAGCACAAATGTACTGCTAATCTCTTAAAGAAATTTCTTCCAGCAGACCTGTTGTTTGGATTACAAGTTATAAGGATCTGACAGACAGACAGACGGACAAGTGCTGAGCGCTCAGAGATCTCGCTTCGCGCGGTCATACATCAATACCTTGGGATAGGGCCACTATGGACCAATGACCAGTATGTTCGTGTATGAGCGTCGGTGCGCCGGAGTGGAAGCCGCAGCCGGTCGTGCAGGCCATTCTGTTGCGAGTCATCTTTGTTGAGTTCTGGTGACAGAATTAAAACAGGTTAGGATTATAAAGATCGGACTAACTTACCATGTGACATCGGGGGACACCCGACAGAAGCGAAGCTTTTAACAAGCGTGGATAGTTAACGGTGACGTTTTTTCTCAGTTTACTACCGGCCGAGCCGAGCGCGCAACGACGCTGGAAGCTACGCTTCAAAAACCGTTTGGAAAGATTTGCGTCACATCCGGGACAATCGGCCATCGCTAAAAATAAATAATGAATTGTTGCCGAGACACGCTTTGTGAGAATAGAGATCTTATAGTCCTTAGTATATTTAGTTTTCAAGAGTCGCAGGAGAATCAAAGCAAACTTCAGTGGCAGTGGGTGGGGCACAATGCTCGCAGAACAGATGGCTGATGAGGCTGAAAAATTCTGGTGTAGCGACCGCGTACGTGGTAAGTGGAAGGCGCAGCGTGGGTACAGGTGCCGGTGAAATTACAATCACATGAGACTTTCCATCTTCATGTCTCTGCGAACCGACTTGCGGTACCATTTAGGCAACAGCCTAGGTGGTTATGGTTGTGGTGGTGGTTGGTGGTGGTATTGCAGTTGTTATGGGCAAAGGTAACCGCCTAACATTAGTTGGGCCTTTAGCTCGTTTCGCCATCCTATATTATAAAAACCGCCCAAGAGCATGTCGGGCCATGCTCAGTATTATAGGGTTCCTTAAGTAGGTCTTATTACAAACGAATCAAATCGAATATTAATAATTGCTATTTTAGTTTTTGCAAACAGCGCCACCTAGCGCTGAATTTAAGAAGTGTGTCATATATTCATATGACACACTTCGTAAATTTAGCGCTAGGTGGCGCTGTTACTTTGTTATCAATATAACACAAAGTTTCTTTATGTGATTTTTTTAAATGGAAAGTAACTAAAGGAGCATTATTTGCTAAGATCATTTTTATCTAAGGCCAATGACCTATGAACTAGGACATCTCAAGTATTTTTCAGTTTTCTCACTATAACTCAAAAAATTGTAATCATATACAATACTCGAAATAATTTTAAAAGAGAGTTTTTATAAAAGTCTATCAACGTGGAAGATTACAAGTTTCTACGTTGCATAGTTTGGAAATGGCAGGGGGGGGACACATTGTAAGCCACTTTAGTGGGCTATATTTCGCAGATGGTACACCTGATAAAAAAGTGATGTATGAAACATTACCTTCATTTTAGTAGACCTATTCAATAATACCCCACACGAGGGGGTGCAGCGAAAAAAAAAATTCATCCCCATTTCACATGTATGGGCGCCACCCCTAAAAAACGTTACCAAGATTTTTTTATTCTTTTAAAATTGAGATCTATATATAAACCACTTTAAAAAAAAAAATCATTTACTTATGTTTGTAACTGTAGAAGTTATTAAGCTGTAAAGGATTAGGACAGACGGACAGATGGACAGACGGACAGACGGACGGACATGACGAAACTATAAGGGTTCCTTGTAGGACTACGGAACCCTAAAAAAGGTGAACCGACGACCTGGTGAAGGTTGCGGGAATCCGCTGGATGCGGAAAGCGCAGGATCGGTCGTTGTGGTGATGCTTGGGGGCGGCCTATGTCCAGCAGTGGACGTCTTTCAGCTGAAATTATGATTATGACACCATTTCTGTATAATCAAATATTTTTATAAAATGTATACCTCTGTCTTTGCATCGTCATATATGTGACAAAGTTCTCTCGGCAATATAGAAACATATTGCACATCTTTTTCTTCTTCTAGAAAATCTCTGGGAACTTCTGAAAACAAAAGTTTAGATAATAACTATCGTGAGTTAAATTCATAATTATTAATATAAACGGTTTCACTCACGTTATTCCATAAACTGCCACCTGCCTGGAAACCGGCTCTCAGGTCTTCATCAAACAGCCTTGTCCCGTTGAGCCTGGAGTGTGACACGGTCAGCAGTGTGTGTACCGGTAATAATCCACCTGAAGACTCGGACACGACGAGCGACGAAGATGCACGACCACCACCGAAACCAGGCGCTCCATCGTCGCGAGCGCAGCGCTACGCGGCGCACTGTGTCTAAATCCACAGTTTGGTGCGCGACGCCGCCGCGTGACCAGCTCATGATTAAGGGCTCCGTTCGAGCTCGAAACTGGTCGGGCACACCCGATGAAATAACGTGAGTGAATCCGTTTATATTAATAATTAAATGTTTAGATAAATACATACCAAGAAAAACAACATAAATAAAAAATACTACCTACTTATGATCAACCTGGTCATTTCTCAACTAATCAAAAGTAGAATGTCAAACTTTTTACACATGTCTTCTATTCCATTGGCCATCATATTTCGCATATTCTGTAACCTAATTATCTAGTAGACATCTTCATTTTGCCGATGACATCACTGTAATGTTGGAGTCGCTGGAACAACTGGGCTAGATGTTGCATAGCCTAATCGGAGCCCCTCGGCATGAATCTGGACGAGACTAAAGTTATGTTCAATATGCATGTCATGCCGAGGCCAATATTCGTCGAAGAGTCGGCACTCGAAAATGTAACGGAATACGTCTACCTAGGGCAGGTCATTCACCTTGGTAGACACAACTTCGAGAAAGAAGCCGACAGAAGGATCTAGTTAGGCTGGGCAGCATTTGGCAAACTTCACCGAGTCTTCTCGTCACCTATACCGCAAAGTTTCAAGACGAAGGTCTTCAACCAGTTCGTCCTGTCTGTCATGACTTACAGTGCCGAGACGTAGACACTGACAGTTGGGCTAGTTTACAAATTCAAAGTCGCTCAGCGAACTGTGGAGCGAGTTATGCTTGGAGTTTTCTTGAAGGATGAAATCCGTAACGAGATTATCCGGAGAAGAACCAGAGTGACTGACGTAGCTTGTAAGATCAGTAAGCTGAAGTGGCAGTGGGCTGGCCATGCGTGTCAAACAAAGGATCGAAGGTCGCTGGAGCCGACGAGTCCTTGAGTGGAGACCACGAATCGGCAAACGCAGCGTAGGGCACCGCTCAGCCAGGTGGGCCGACGTCCTGACGACGGTCAGAACATGGCTCTACATAACAACAAAAGAAAAAGGAATGTAGGCATTAGCCAATCAGCGCATCTCTCAGTGCATAACGTTCATATCAGCGCTGATTGGCTCTTAACGTGAGCGGTTTTTCGCAACTTACCTAAGATAAGCTGGATTTTTGCAATGAACCTGAAAATAGCTCGGATGATTGCGATTTTTTTTCTTAGATTCCAAATAACCGGTTCTTTGCAATCGTCCTAGGATTTTCGCAAAGACACGATTTTTCCGATTATCCTACGATATATTCAACATGTAACAAAAACCCTGTGATGAAATGATTTAATTTGATTATTTTTATTGAAGAGTTTTTCCAAATGAGTTGTGTCCTTACGTATGAATATTTATTTATTTATTTCCACAAAAAAAATACATACATTTGGCAGATACAGTGTAGATTCTACACTGTAGAACATAAACCAGTTTAGGTTTTTCTATATCGAAAGTTTTTTTTTTTATATCGATCCGCGACTGTATCTCACAGGAACAACAGGGTTTTTGTTACATATTGTATATGCTTAGTTGCGTGTCATACTCCACGTACGTGTTTCAGGATAGCGAGATAGATGTCGCTACATTACTCTCGTCATTGATTACTTCTCTGTTAGTTTCCATGTAGCGGGATAGATGTCGCTACAACCCTATTAATGGCTTGATAATTTTATTTGTTCTTTGGTGGAATTTGAGGGGGTGACGGTTGATTCACTATGTGACTACATTTTTGGGTAAGCCCATACTTATTTTAACAGTTGTAATGGGAGTTGCAAATAAAAAAAACTTACTCCCTCTTACTTACCACTTGTAAAATCAATGTGGAATAACTTTTCTTTGGTTAATTCTCCTTTCTTGTTAACAATGAAATCTTTTAAGGGCAAGCAAGCTGGTAACATATACTCTGGAAAAAAAAGGGAGTGGGTCGTGGGAAATCTGGATGGAACGAGGTTCCTTTCGCTACATAGGCTGGGTATAGGTATTATGTATTAAAAATAACAGGCATAATGAAATAAATTAACGCTTGTACACACAATACGACGACGTCTGTGGTCTAGTGGTTAGAGTGTCGGACTGCTAATCACGAGGTCGTAGGTTCGATTCCCACAGGACACAAATATTTGTGTGATGAATATAAGTATTTGTGTTGGTCTGGGTGTTTCTTATGTATTATAAGTATGTATTTAGAAAGAAAAAAGTATGTTCGTATTATATCCATTGTCTAGAACACTCTCTGCTTAGTTTGGGACTAGATGGTGCTGTGTAAAAATGTCCGAAACATATTCACATATTTATTTATTTTATTTTTATTTATGAAACGAGGCGTTGGCGCTTTTTCCTGATCAGATGAACAAAACTTTAATTTTTTTAGGGTTCCGTAGTTCTTAGAAGGAACCCTTATAGTTTCGTCATGTCCGTCAGTCTGTCCGTCTGTCCGTCTGTCCTAATCCTTTACAGCTTAATAACTTCTACAGTTATAAACATAAGTAGGTACATGTAATTTTGTTAAAAAATAGTCTAGATATAGATCTCAATATTAAAAGAATAAAAAAATCGTGATTACGTAATTTAGGGGTGGCGCCCATACATGTGAAATGGGGATGAAAATATATTTTTCGCTGCACCCCCTCGTGTGGGATATCATTTAATAGGTCTACTAAAATTAAGGTTATGTTTCATACATCACTTTTGTTTCAGGTGTACCATCTGCGAAATATAGCCCGCCAAAGTGGCTTGCAATGTGTCACCCTCCTGTCATTTCTAAACTATCCAACGCAAAATAGGTAATATATTAATCTTATGGTACTATTATTGATCGAAGGATACAAACTACTATTTATTTGTTCTTCAACACTTACGAGACTTGACCGGTAAGATCAGCTTCATCAACGCGATACTATGCTTGGTCCCGGAGTGCTTGTACTCCGGGTGCAGCAGCACGTCTGCTATTGGCATCAGTAAGATAGCAGGCTCACACTCCTTGCCTTTCGCTATGTCATCTGCGGAAACATGACATTCTTCCTCGTCTCGTTCGTAGTCACCGAAAACGATATTGCCTCTGAAAATAATGGGTTCATGTGACAAGGAAACAGTGCAGCAGTGCAATCAATATTGTGATTCATGTTGATATAATTCAAAATTATTGACTAGGTATTGATGAACATTATGAATTATATCAGTGGTTCCGTGTGGTGCCGGACGTAAAGAATTGCACCAACCTATATATCTTCTCATGGATGTCGTAAAAGGCGACTAAGGGATTTACCAGAGGATGGGCAGCAGCGTTCTCTGAGTATTTAAACAACCAACTGCGATCGGCAACCCGCCTGCCAAGCGTGGCGATTATGGCATATCCTCCCAAACTGCTTGCGGGAGGCATATGTCCAGCAGTGGACGTCTTTCGGCTAAAATGATGATGATGAATGATATATTAGTGATAACGTAAGGACGTTTTAATTTATTTTATAACGTGACCATATTTCGGAACGCACCCCATCGCTCCCACCAAACCTCGCGTCCCTCGCCGTAATGTCTTCCGCGTCGGTTCCACCAATCAGAGGGCCGAAGATCATTCTAGAACGCGTGTAACGGCGGAAACCGGCCCCCCGCCGCTCTCGCCGACACGCGTCTCAGTCAGACTCCTGCGCGCTACCGCGAATCACGCATCGGTCAATCTGTCAATGTATATATTATCGTACCGTAGTTTTAGTTCACCAGTGTCCAGTGTGATTATAATAATAACCTGCCATTGTGATACTCGAATACAAGACTTTGTATTGTGAACTCTCTACGTTTTATTGACCCACCTACGAACACAGACCTTCGCCAAGAACCCCACTCACAAATTGTTATACTGGCTGCCCAACGAGTGGGCGAAGTGCTAACTGTGTTCCGTGTGTATTGGTGTGATTCTTGTGTAAAATGCCACGTTCTACAACGCGTAGTCAACAACGTCATCAGACGGATCCCTTCGACGTCGGTTCAGAGCAAGATGAAGAGATTGCAACGCCAGAGCCAGCGGTGCCCCGCGCGCCCGCGGCCGAAGCGCCGACGCCCATCACAGCGAGCGACCTCGCCTCAATAATGGCGTCTCTACAGCAAGCCCAAGCCAAGAACTTCGAGCGGCTTCTCACAAGAGTCCTCGAAGCGCGGCCGCCATCTTGTTCGCCCGCGCCGGCTCCAGCCGCGCCGGCCACACCCACGCCGTCGTCCGCTCAACCTGCATCTGGAAACTTCGCCACCTGCAAGGCTCGTTTCAGCGGAGCGACAACGGAATCCCTCGACGGTTTCGTCGATGCTATTGAAGCATTCAAGGACTGCGCGAACGTCAACGAAGCCAACGCCTTACGTGGGCTATCAATGCTACTTACGCATGACGCGGCCACATGGTGGCAGGGAGTCAAGGCCACCGTCAGTACCTGGGACAGCGCTGTCCAATATTTACGCAGTGCCTTCGGAGACAGCCGTCCTCCTCATCGTATTTACGTAGAGCTGTTTTCCAAACCACAGCAACCTCAAGAAAGTACGGAGTTGTTCGTGGCCAAAGCACGGGCCCAGCTAGCGCGTCTACCAAGCGGTGACCTCATTGAAAAAGTCCAGTTAGACATGATATACGGACTACTCAATCATAAAATGCGAAAAAGGTTACGAAGAGAGGAATTCTCCGACTTCAATAGTCTCCTCCTAAAAGCTCGGAGTATCGAGGAATCCACAAAGGAATCTCAGACGCGCGCCGACACTTCAAAGCGTGCCGACACTTCAAAGGGTGCTGCCGACGCGCGCGCCACTGCTCCCCGCGCACGGTTCAAATCGCCTCCACCGGCAACGTCGCGGTCAGAAACGCAGCGAGCACCGAGTTCTCGTCAACCTACATCAACGGAGCCTGCCTCACGTCAAGACACGCCGAGCGTCGCCTCCAACATCACTCCAGTCGCCGAGAAACGACGATATTGCGTTTATTGTAAATATTACGGACATACACGTGATCAGTGTCGAAAATTAGTACAAACCGTTAATGACTCTCGTAATAGTAACGTAAACAGTAATAATAGTAATAAGATATCGTGTTACGGTTGCGGCGAGAGCGGAGTGGTGCGTTCTAATTGCTCTAAGTGCAATTCAAATTTTAGCGCGATCGATTTTATGCCTAATACATCGCGATCGCGAAGGTCGATGACCCCGGGTGCATCATCGTACGGTAAGCCGTCCACCCAGGTGAGTAATAGTAACATCAATGTTTCTTCTCCTATGGTCTGTACTGGGGCTGTACCTGACTCGTGTTCTCCTACTTGTAGTGTTTATTCTGAGAGCTCTAATTGTGTATATGTGGATACAACGCTGACCACTACAGAACCGGGTTCTATTTCGCTTAATAATGCATGTACACCCCCCGTAAATAATTTTGTCTCTAACCATAACGTTAATGTACATAAACGTCATAATAAACAAAAAGGTTCAAGTTTTGCTTGTCGTGTAGATGATACGTATTTGTTTACATCTTTATCTCCACCTGTTATGCAGGGGGAGCCCCATAAGCGCACTTATGTACCTAGTGAATTTGAATCAGCGCTTCCCAGGGAATCGGTTGATAACCAGTGCGTCATTAATAGTAATAATTTTAATAATAATACTCGCTCTTATCAGTGTCCGTCACGTAGTAGGGTGACCATGAATTTTTCGGGACACAACACGGAAACTAGTCTACCTAGTAGGGTGACTATGAATTCTTCAGGACAAAATCCGGAAATTAGTATACCGGGTAGGGGGACCACGAAATCCGAGAATGAGACGTTTATAACTTTTTCATCATTAAGTTCTCTGCCTAACGGCACACCGCGACGACCTATTTTAGGTATTGAGATTTTAGGAATTCATGGAACGGGTTTAATCGACACCGCGGCCAAGGGAACTGTCGCCGGATCCTCACTCTACGCGTTACTGAAACAGCATAATCAAGTCTTCACGTCTAGCTCTATGCGTGTCAAGCTCGCCGATGGTTCAGCACCAATGCGCCAAATGCTGTCAACTACACTGGAAGTCAATATAAAAGGTAAGAGCGTCAATATAGAATTTTTCGTGTTTCCGGATGCTACTCATAATGATACTTTGTTGGGTATAGATTTTTTAACAGCAGCTGGGTTGGATATTAATTTTGCTACTTCCACATGGCACTTCCATGATTCTAAAGAAGTGTACCCATTGGGGTATGAGTACCCCATTAACCTCGCAACTTGTTCTTCCGCGGAAATTTTAAGAGAAGACGAGGGTACGATGCTGAGCCCTCTCGAACGTAATAGTCCAGCTTCTCTCTTCCAACGCAACGAGGATGTCTTCGGACCAGGGGGAGTGCTAACACAGTATTCTGTACCGCCTACTGATATTAGAGATCATCCACCCATATCAGTCCCGAGTTTTCCGTATTTTCTCTCACCTGTATAAAATCAGTTAAAATTGTTTTTACAGTCACTCATTCATTCTTTATTAAAGTGACTCTTAACCCTCAAAACGCCTGATAGGTGTCTCATTTAAATATAATATCGCAGACTTTCGTAAATTCTCTTAAAGTCTGTTCTGTGGCTAACGCCTTACGCCGTCTTCAGTGCGACAATGCCAACATAGAAAGTTGTGATGTCTGTAGTGTCATCGTCGACTTACCATGTAAGTCCAGCTGACCTTCGTAAGGAGCAGCTTGACGATCCCGAGGTTGCTAAGAAAATCCACAGCCTTGAAGACACCGGACCAGTCGACACTCAATGGTAAGGTAAGACAGATTGATGTTTCATAATGAACCAAGGTGTTCCCTGCCATTACCTTCCAGATTCGGACAGCGAACGGCCACAGCTCCACATACCGCTTACAATGCGTGAAAAGTTCCTTTCTCGATCACCCCATATCTCCGTCGATTTTTAGACAATTGCGATATCATTAGAGATAGGGCTGAACGTCATCAGGACGATAGGAAGTGATGTGCTGATAAAACCCGACAGACTGTAAACTACCAAGTAGGTGACTTTTTCTGTGCACTAATTCAAAGGTAAAACCCGCAAACTCATGCGTGATGGACACTATTGTGTAAGCGAAATAGTTAGTTCTCCTACCTATGAAGTCACTGATTTAAATTCAAAAGAATTTTGGTAAGTTTCTTACTTCTGTTTAAAGTCGTATAGGTCTAGTCAGGTCTCAGCTCCAGTACGGCCTCGGAACCCTCGTGAACGGCCCCGTAATTTTGTGTTTGCCGAGCCACCACCGGGACGATTTTGTGACTCGGAGGGGGAGGATATAACGTGACCATATTTCGGAACGCACCCCATCGCTCCCACCAAACCTCGCGTCCCTCGCCGTAATGTCTTCCGCGTCGGTTCCACCAATCAGAGGGCCGAAGATCATTCTAGAACGCGTGTAACGGCGGAAACCGGCCCCCCGCCGCTCTCGCCGACACGCGTCTCAGTCAGACTCCTGCGCGCTACCGCGAATCACGCATCGGTCAATCTGTCAATGTATATATTATCGTACCGTAGTTTTAGTTCACCAGTGTCCAGTGTGATTATAATAATAACCTGCCATTGTGATACTCGAATACAAGACTTTGTATTGTGAACTCTCTACGTTTTATTGACCCACCTACGAACACAGACCTTCGCCAAGAACCCCACTCACAAATTGTTATAATTTACATTTTTAGAAGGCTAAGGCGGGAGCGGAGCTCGCAGGTCTGCTGGTAGGTTTTTTTCAAATTTTATTGAAATACCAGTAGGTGCCTAGTGTACCTACTGGTATTGCTGATATGGCAGTCTCCTTTCATGTGTTGTGTGCGCCGACAGTGACTAACGTAAAAGGTTAGAAACCGCGCAAATTATTATAAATTAGCATAATTTTATTTTTGATACAGAGACTCACACACTCGCCAGAAAAAAGAACACGTGGTTTAGCCTTTTACGTCAGTCACTGTCAACGGACAGCAGCAGTCTGCTGCTGTCCGCCGACACTGACTGTCTGCTGCCAGCAGACTAGCTAATAGGTTGTCCCACCCCGCGTCCCGCAATCCATAAGAGGATCAAGCTTATAGCTGGCGGTTTACCTATAATTGTGCAAGTATAGTTTGCTCTTAATCAATTTTTTTAAATAAATAAATAAATATGCTAACAGAGCGTAACCCTCAGGTACCTCCGCGGCGTCCATGGCGGTAGACATGACAAACTGTCTGCTGATGAGTACCACCCGAGGCACCCTGAAGTAGTGGGGAGTGCCATGCTTGACTGCAACAGATAAATGATCTCTGAAAACCCTGAAATCTCGAAAAAAGGCAGCTGATTCTTACATTTGAGTTCATATAAATCGAGAAAATTTAGGGATAAGCAGTTTATTTTTCGCGATTTCGGGTTGGTCCTATAGTAAAAGTTGTTTATAATGATGAGTACAATGACCCCTTAGGAGGTTTTCAGTTATTTCAATAACACGTTGTATGTATATGTTCGATCGTAGCTCAAAAACTACTGATCCGATTTTGAAAAACGAGGTGTCGATTGTTGTGATAAATTATTTTGGCACATCGTTGACCGCACCATCGCTTCACATCCAGGTGAGGTAGCGGTCAAAAGCCCATTAAGAATAATAAGAAAAACGAGTGTACTTTAGAGCACACGACTGAAGTAAAACTTCACTAACTTCTCCCTCAATACTATTTCAATGAGAACAAAGGAATAGCGGCGCGGCGCGTGTACATCTGCCGGCGCTGTGTCGTGGCCGGTAGTCGCGCGCGCCTCGTTCCCCGCGTCCCGCACTACCACCTCCGTTCGCCACGCCTCTTGCTAGCTTACTCCCCAAGTCTAGCGTGCGTAAAGTTTTACTTCAAAAAAACTACTTCATTCGTTATTTGGGAATGGACTGGCAACACCGGTCAATATCATATGTATTAACGGTGCCGTGCTGCTGTGGCAGCGGCTATTATTCTTATTATCAGCTCAGTGCAATGCTTACCGTGGATGTACTGCAGAGCTCCAAGCCACGTGAACTGCAGGTCTTCCAGCGGCCCTTCTTCAGGACTGAATCCTGGGTCGTCGTGACAGTCGAAGAACTGGCAATTGATGAACACCATAGCTGATGAGACAGTATACTATTACCACAGTTTTACTATCTATATTGTTAAACTGTGCTATTACTTTGGTACGGCCAACCGCTTATCAATGATAAATAAATAATTATGAGCGGTACTGGCTTTAATAGGCAAGTTTGTCAGATTCTGCTCATACTGGTTTTGTCACTATAGATTCTTTTTCTTCGTGTCAGTGGTACGACTGATCTTTTGTCAGACTTGGAAAGCCCAAAACTTTGCAATCTCTACGGCGTTACCAGTGGCGGCGCAGAGGTCGCTTAAGGTGTAGGTGTTGGGGCACAAAGGACAGGATAAGAGGTGAGGCATAGTTTGAGGGTCATACCCACAACACACCAGTACTATTAGATATTCTGTGACTTGACAGACATCGGTCCCATGTTATGAGGCGTCTATGGTGTGTATGGTCGAATGTTACCACTGACATGCAATTAACTATACCTACGCATGAAAGAGATAAAAGAAACACGTCACTAATAAAATACTAACTTCGTAACATGATAACAAGCGGTAAATTCCTCCACATTTCACTGACTGTACACTCCTCACTGAGATCAGATGCTGTACTTACACAGAAGTACACACCACAGCGCGAACACTCAAATGATTCCACTGGTAACAGCAATATCGAATATAACACAATTTTTAGGGTTCCGTAGTAACTAAAAGGAACCCTTATAGTTTCGTCATGTCCGTCCATCTGTCCTAATCCTTTACAGCTTAATAACTTCTACTGTTATAAATGTAAGTACCTACATGTCATTCTGCTCAAAAATAATTAGATAGGTATAAATCTCAATTTTAAAATAAGAAAAAAATCATAGTTGTGTATTTTAGGGGAATGTTTTTTTTTTGTTGCATCCTTTCGTGTGGGTATCTTGAATAGGTCTATTGAAATGAAGGTAATGTTTCATAAATCAGTTTTTTATCAAGTGGACCATCTGCGAAATATAGCCCACCAAAGTGGCTTGCAATGTGTCTCCCCCTGCCATTTCCAAACTATGTAACTTAGAAACTTATAATCTTCCACGTTGATAGACCTTTGTAAAAACTTTATTTTCAAATTATTTCGAGCATCATGTGATTATAAATTTTCGAGTAATAGAGAGAAAACTGCAAAATACGTAAGACGTCCTAGTTCTAAGGTCATTGAGCTTGGAGAAAAGATATCTTAGCAAACAATGCTCCTTTAGTTGCCTTCTATTTGAATAAATCACAAAAAGAACCTATGTGTTATGTTGGCATGACACACAGATGACGCTGTAGAACAAGACTTTACAGAACGCATTGAGTCGCCAATGCTGCCGTTTATTGCAAAAACGAAAAAAAAACTAAAATAGCCATGATTATTATTCTATTTCATTCGTTTGTAAATACACCTACCTACGGAACCCTATACTTAGCATGGCCCGACATGCTCTTGGCTGGTTGTTTACTGTACAATTGATTGCCAAATATAAATAGGTATCCAATTGCACATATTGTGTACTAATAATATGTTACTAATACCAAAACATAGCTAGCGAGATGGTTGAGTTAAGCGATGGCTGATGCTCGCGTCATGCTCGTGAACGGGTGCTGTCTGTCTGGACAGGTCAGCTCCTACATACTATGGCAACTCTTTTTTGATTAATTTCTAAAGGCAATATTCTCACTTTTAAACTCTTGTTTATTTCTGACATTAACTCACATTACTTGAATTATTTTGAAGTAATAAACAATAACCTAAAAAGAAGAAGGTAGCTGGGAGGGACTGGATTCGAAAGGCAGAAGCCCGAGTGTTATGGCGCAACTTGGGATGGGCCTATATCCAGCAATGGACTGCGATAGGCTGATTTGATTGTTTGACACAAACATAGCATAATCGCAATATTCAATAATGTAAACATTATTGGAGCAGATACTATACTTCTACAATTTATTACTGTCAGTCTCTGAACTAGTGTTGTTCCCTGTGGTGCCGGACGTAAAAAATAGCACCATCCTATATCTTCTCATGGGTGTCGTAAAAGGCGACTAAGGGATTCACCAGAGTATGGGCAGCAGCGTTCTCTGAGTATTTAACCAACCAACTGCGATCGCCAACCCGTCTACCAAGCGCGGTGATTGTGGCATATCCCCCCCATTGGGGGAGGCCTATGTCCAGCAGTAGCCCTCTTTCGGCTGAAATGATGATGATGTTGATGAACCAGTGTCTTACGCGTCAGTCTGGTAGTCTCTAGCTTATTCAAAAAATCCAAAAAAAATGAGTGTTTTTGAAGCGAAGCTTCTGTGCCCTCGTTGCGCTCGATTGTCTCGAGGAGTAAAAGAAGTCGGTTAATGAGAGAAAATCGCATCTGTAATAAAAAACCGGCCAAGAGCATGTCGGGCCATGCTCAGTATTATAGTTACAAACAAATCAAATCGAATATTAATCATGGCTATTTTAGTTTTTGCAATAGACGGCAGCATTGGCGACTCAGAGAGTGTTGTCAGTAGCCGCTAGATGGCGCTATACAGTGCCAAATGCAATAGACGGCACTTGACGGCAGCATTGGCGACTCAGAGAGTGTTGTTAGACGCCGCTAGATGGCGCCAAATTTAAGAAGTGTGTCGTCAACATAACACAAAGTTACTTTTTGTGATTTTTTCAAATAGAAAGTAGCTAAAGGAGCATTATTTGCTATGATCATTTTTCTCTAAGGTCAATGACCTTTGAACTAGGACGTTTTAAGTATTTTTCAGTTTTCTCTCTATAACTCAAAAAATTATAATCACAATATGCTCGAAATAATTTTAAAAGAGAGTTTTTACAAAGGTCTATCAATGTGGAAGATTATAAGTTTCTACATTGCATAGTTTAGAAATGGCAGGGGGGGGACACATTGCAAGCCACTTTGGCAGGCTGTATTTCGCAGATGGTACACCTGATAAAAAAGTGATGTATAAAACATTACCTTCATTTTAGTAGACCTATTCAATGATACCCCACACGAGGGGGTGCAGCGAAAAAAAAAATTTCATCCCCTTTTCACCTGTATGGGCGCCACCCCTAAAATACGTAATCATGATATTTTTATTCTTTTAAAATTGAGATCTATATCTATTCTATTTTTGACAAAATTTCATTTACTTATGTTTATAACTGTAGAAGTTATTAAGCTGTAAAGGATTAGGACAGACGGACAGACGGACAGACGGACAGACGGACGGACGGACGGACATGACGAAACTATAAGGGTTCCTTGTAGGACTTCGGAACCCTAAAAACCGTCACAACTCAAAATTCATGACCATTGGAAAGTCACGTTTGTCTTGAACTTTAAATGTGATTTCCCAATAATCATGATTTTCGAGTTGTGACGGTAATAAATAAAGTGCGGACCGTAACCACTTTACCGTTAGATAAACCCTAGATCCATATACCTAGGTAGGTCCTAGACCTAGATCTATGTTCATAGGTCCTGTCATAGTAGTCTACCGCACGTCAGTGGTGTCAGTTTGACCTTGATAGCGTCTTTATTTTGTAAATAGTAAAATCAGTTTTGGTACCTAATTCAAGTGCTACCGCTGACGTGTGGTCAACTGTACATATTATGCCAAGTGGATGTAGTGAAATAATTTCTTTGTCGTTTAAAAAATCAGGTGGTCCCTACATTTTATCGATTTAAGTGAACACAAATGTAGGGACTGCTCGTTGGTCTAGTGGTCGCAAGCGCGACTGCTAAGCGTGGGGTCCTGGGTTTGATTCCCGGGTCGAGCAAAGTGTTATTGTGTTTATTCATTAGGAAATTCTCAGTAGCAGTCCGGAGTATGGATTTATGCCCGTTTGATGGCAATAGGGTCGCCCCCATAGAGGAAAAGTATTCCGTGGTCGCCTCCTATTACATGGGACTATAACATCACTGGCGAAATGTGGGTGTACTATACACCTCTGCCTACCCCTTCGGGGAAATACAGGCGTGATGTTATGTTGTTAAATGTAGGGACCAACTCTTTTTTTTTTCGCGATTTCAGGGTTGGTCCCATAGTAAAAGTTGTTGATAATGATGAGTACAATGACCCCTTTTCGGGAAATAAGCGATTCAAATTTCAGCATGTATTGTATAACTTAACCCATCATAATAAAGGAAGAAAATATAGAAGCATAGGTACATTTATATTGATATAAATAAAAGAGTACTAAATCAGATTTCATTATTTTATTACAAACGAATAATTTTCCTATTTAATATTACATAATAAGTTTCTATATACAGCTTTACATCTATTCACAATAACGTAACAAAAAATCTCATACACCATTCATAACTATTTATTGTAATAAAAATAAGTAGAAATAAAAAATCATTCCAATAATATTATATGATTATAATAAAACAAAGTTTAACCGGGTTAAATCGCGTATATTATTTAAATTGGTTTCCCTGACGTTTCGAAAGCTTTGCAGCATTTCGTGGTCGCAGGTAGACTAAGATGACAAGCGTCTTTACAAATATTTCTAAAAAAATATATTTTAATCTACCGTACAATATTATTAATTAAACTCGTTTCGATGCACGCAGTAATCACTCACAATATCATTATCTTTTACAGTGTTGCGTGCTGTTTGGGACTTGACTTGTCCTTGTACAGTAGATTAAAATATTTTTTCAGAAATATTTGTAAAGACGCTTGTCATCATAGTCTACCTGCGACCACGAAATGCTGCAAAGCTTTCGAAACGTCAGGGAAACCAATTTAAATAATATACGCGATTTAATCCGGTTAAACTTTGTTTTATTATAATTCCAATAATATTATATGAGTTCAGAAACAATATAATTATAAACATTTGCATGTTATTATATGAAACAATGTGGAATAAGCGCACTACGAATGAACGTACCAATTACAAATTACAATGTACATGATAAAAATTGCAATTTTATTGGAAACGATAATAACGATATTTATTTGATTTCGTTTTAGAGACGGACGAATAAAAACCGGTCAAGTGTGTTTTTTTTAAACGTTTTTGTTCCTGCTCTATCTTCAAAACGGTAATACATACCAGCGTCAAACTTGGTCAGATTATATAGTGCATATTATGTAGTTTAGCAACAAATACTAAAAATAAGACAAACATGGACATATGTGGTGGTACCTGCGTAAGAAAGAGATGCAAAAATTCATATTTCGCGCACTGTGCGTTGATGTCTTTTGATAAACTCTCGTAAATTAAATCAGTTTCTGTGGGGTATCAGGTCGATGGGTGGTCCGGAACCCTTACTGCGCGAGTCCAACTCGCACTTGGCCGGTTTTTGTCTTACTATGGGTGTGAATAATATAAAGTAAATATGTGCGTGCCAGCCCGTACTTTTAAGCGAGCCGTCTTGCTTACTATCGGTGCTTCACTTATTGTTAAGCGAGATCCCGTCCGCCTTTTTTTATTCGTCCGTGGTTTTAGAGTGAAAATTAGTAGTTTTCGTATACTTTGATAAATGACGCACCGAATCATAATGATATCTAGCAATTTCTATCGACCATACAGCCCAATAGACGCTTAATGTTGAATACAACGTGTTATTGAAACATCTGAAAACCTCTTATGGGATCATTGTACTCATCAGTATGAACAACTTTTACTGTGGGACAAACCCTGAAATCGCGAAAAAAAAACAGCTGTTCCCCTAGATTTTGTCGATTTATGTGATTAAGAATGTAAGGCAACAGCCGACTTTTTTTCCCGATTTCAAGGAGGGGCGCCTAACGGGATCAACAAATCAAACAGGCGTTCAGATTAAGACTGACTTTATTTCATCTCGTAGGTACCCACATTACCCAACCTACCGACAACCCCCTTTTACAACAAAAGAGAAATAAACAATAGATTTACAATAACAATCATGCTACACAACAAACTATAATCACAAACTAGTTCAACATAGATACTTTTATTTTAATAAAGCAATATGAACAGAATACGAATCAGTTTTAGATATAATTAATTACTAAAATAATAATTATGTACCTAAATACATTTAGACATCATTTAATTATTAATATTCGATACTTTGTTCAGTACCTACTTTACTTTGATTTAACAAAGCACAAGACCAAAGTCAACCGACTGCGCCATGTCAAGGGCGCCTAACGGGATCGACAAATCAAACAGGCGTTCAGATTAAGACTGACTTTATTTCATCTTCTAGGTAGGTACATTACCCAACCTGCTAAAACTAAACTACAGGAACTTCAAAGAATACAAAATAAAATCATTAAAATACTTTTTCACTATCCATATTCATATTATCCATATTGGGGTGCATTAAAAGAGCCTCCACGAGTGACGATATTTAATTGATCGTCCGGCGCACCCTGGGCAGTCAGCCCCGCTACCAACTTGCTGACTGGCTAATCTTTTCCCCACGACATGAGCTATTATCATTATGTAGCTCGTGTCGACACGAAGAAGAAGACTATCCATATTTAACACCAACCATTAAAATTTTCAATGAAACAAAACTAATGAATATAAAACAACTATATATGTATAGTATCTTGTAAGCATCTTAATAAGGAAAATAATCGATAAAACCATCCATACCAACTTGTCTTTTGTAAAAATATCACAAATTAGTAAACGCAGTCTTCGACGACCTAGCTTACTTGTACTGCCAAATGTAAGAACAAACTACGCAAAAAAAAGCATTACCTATGAAGGAGCACAGCTATATAATAAATTGCCATCTAATTTAAAATACCGGCCAAGAGCATGTCGGGCCATGCTCAGTATTATAGGGTTCCTTAAGTAGGTGTACAAACGAATCAAATCGAATATTAATCATGGCTATTTTAGTTTTTGCAATAATCGGCAGCATTCGCGACTCAGAGCGTGTTGTTAGTAGCGCCATCTAGCGATAAATTCAAGAAGCCAAATTTAAGAAGTCTGATTGATGTCAAAGTTACTTTTTGTGATTTTTTCAAATAGAAAGTAGCTAAAGGAGCATTATTTGCCATGATAATTTTTCTCTAAGGTCAATGACCTTTGAACTAGGACGTTTTAAGTATTTTTCGGTTTTCTGTCTATAACTCAAAAAATTATAATCACATTATACTCGAAATAATTTTAAAAGAGAGTTTTCACAAAGGTCTATCAATGTGGAAGATTATAAGTTTCTACGTTGCATAGTTTAGAAATGGCAGGGGGGGGGGACACATTGCAAGCCACTTCGGCGGGCTATATTTCGCAGATGGTACACCTGATAAAAAAGTGGTGTATGAAACATTACCTTCATTTTAGTAGACCTATTCAATGATACCCCACACGATGGGGTGCAGTGAAAAAAATTATTTTTTCCCCATTTCACATGTATGGGCGCCACCCCTAAAGAACGTAAAAACTAGTTTTTTATTCTTTTAAAATTGAGATCTATATGCAGACTACTTTTTAACAAAATTTCATTTACTTATGTTTATAACTGTAGAAGTTATTAAGCTGTAAAGGATTAGGACAGACGGACAGACGGACAGACGGACGGACATGACGAAACTATAAGGGTTCCTTGTAGGACTTCGGAACCCTAAAAAAAATGTGAGCTCATTTAGTGGTTTTAAGTCTCAATTGTCTCAATATATAATAGAATATTTTTCACCTTCCTATTGAGGCTATGAAACTATTGACTGAGTGTTCGGCGACCATTAGAATAAGTTTACTAAAATGTTAAAACTATTTTCATGTAAGTGGCATATTTTTTGTCTTTTTGAAAATAAATTTCTTTAAACCGACCTACCGACAGGTCCCATAGTAAAAGTTGTTCATACTGATGAGTTTACTGACCCCTTAAGAGGTTTTCAATTATTTCAATAACACGTTGTATAATGCATACAATAAATTCTGCCACTAGCTGAGTTGCGGTACTGCAATTCGATTGGCCCTACCAAGGCGGCTATTGGCTAATCACTAACTCGGCTCGCGCGGTCGAAAAGTCGAAACTGATTTGAAGATTTCAAGTGGCGAATAGAGGCGACCTACATTAGTGAAATTTTATATATTGGGTGTCAGGGAAACGCTCCCGAAATTGCAAGGCTATTATTATTCTACCTAAACACAATCGAATACCAAAAACCATTAGCCTTATACTCATTGTTATAGTGATTTGGTATTTTGCAAACCCGCAATGTAAAGCGTACAAAACTCGGGATCAATGCCGCGAGTACCTAACCTACCTACGCTCACTACGACACGGACTGCGTATGCGAGTGGATGTCGTTCACCCCTAGCACCAGCTGATATTTTATTTGAAGTACATTGCGAACTTTGAAAAAATAGGTAAATAAATGGGGTTTTTTTGCAAATCAGTTTTATTTAACTGCCCAAAGCTGGTTATGTATGAAAAATGCAAAAAAATATATGTGAAATAATCTAAAAAAAAAGACGTGTGGCACTCGGAGACTGCCGCGGTAAAGCTATTGCATAGCATTTTTTATGTAAATACAAAGAGGAGGTGCCCTAACGCCGAAACTCTAAGCAGGCATGAGTCACCAGATTGCGGGGCGAAGAGGGGGATTACGCATGCGCAGTAACGCCGATACAACCAATGCCACCTAGAGGCGATTTGCAGAACTAAAGAGACAAGCGTGATATTTCAAAAAGTCATTAAAAGTTCTGCTATTCATCGATAGATGGCAAAACTAAAAAGTATCACCGCTGTGCCGGTCGGAGTGGGGGGTGTTAGGTTATTTTCGTTACGGAATTTCTGGATTCGGTCTCCACGCTCAAGGCCCGCGATAGAAGCTATGCAATAGCTTAAGCGCAGTAACGCCGATACAACCAATGCCACCTAGAGGCGATTTGCAGAACTAAAGAGACAAGCGTGATATTTCAAAAAGTCATTAAAAGTTCTGCTATTCATCGATAGATGGCAAAACTAAAAAGTATCACCGCTGTGCCGGTCGGAGTGGGGGGTGTTAGGTTATTTTCGTAACGGAATTTCTGGATTCGGTCTCCACGCTCAAGGCCCGCGATATAAGCTATGCAATAGCTTAAAAATCGCTTTTATTTGTGGTTTCGTATCAGTAATCACCAGCACTATCACCTATCTTCGTTTTCGGAAGCGTTTCGCTGACACCCAGTATGTGTTGCAGAAATCAGTCACCTGTTATGAGGCATATTTTTATGGAGTGTATGGTGTATGAGCAATATATTTTTCAGAATTGACGGTTTTGTCCATTCAGTACCGGTTCCTTTTGTGCGGCGTCAACCAATCATATCACCGTAAGGATTTAATTTGTCATACCATGATACATATGGTGTAGTTGTATACTGCTTTGGAGTTGTTGTCGTTGGTAGAGCAGATTCAAGAATATCCTCGCTTGAAGAGGAGGCCAAGGAGGAACGAGTGCTCTCCGACGAAAATCCCGTGAGAGAGCTGTTGTAGCCCCAAGCCTCGACTTGAAACCTGTAGATATCGTGAACTGTCATCAGAGGTATGAGCACCTGGAATGACAAAAATAGTACATTATAAATAAAATAAATAATAAATATTTTGGGGCATTTTACACAGCACCACAGAATATCTAATAGTACTAACGTACAGAACGGCCACTAACCGCCCCCCGCCAATTTAAGATTCCTCGCCAGCGCCCCGCACCCGCCCACAGTTTGCCAGCAATTGGACAGTAAGATTGCTATGGATGTCAATCGCCAGTCGCTACACAAGCACGCCATCTATGAAAAGCGCTTGGAACCCAGTCGGTATTACGCATAAAGTTATTATCTTTGGTATTACGAGCGGCGAGCATCACTAACTAACACGTGTGCGTGCGTTCGTATACAGACGTAATCTTGTGCATGTAGGTGGTGCTAGCGTTTAAATTGTATTGAGTGTCCGAGGTGTGCCAGCACCAATGCTTGTCGTGTCGTGAGTCGTGACTCGTAAGGAACCGATGTTTTTTGCACGCAGGTAACAGGCAGTCGCTCGCCGAATACATTGTTTGTTAATTTATTGCACATATTTATGTATTTAGTTTAATAAGTTGTCTGCAGAATAACGGCATTCCGGACAAACCCCCGTGGTTTTTGGTTTGCTTTTGTCATAATAATGTATGTTTAAAAAAAATAAAGGGAAAAAAAAAAAAAAAAAAAAAAAAACTAGTTAAAAATAAAATAAATAAAAATAACGTTTATTAGCAACCAAATATGTTTCATAACAATGGAGCTCTGCCTCCCGAACTAGGTGACAACCTGTATCTCAGGAAACAGTTCCAAACTAAGCAGAGCTTGTAATATGGGTACTAGACAACGGATATAATACTTATATACATTTTTTTTGTAAATACATACTTATGATACAAAAGAAACACCCAGACCAACACAAACACTTATGTTCATCATACAAATAGGGTTCTGTGGGAATCGAACCCGACCTCATGATCAGCAGTCCGACTCTCGAACCACTAGACCACAGACGTTGGTTGTCGGTTTGTTGTTGGTTTGTTTTTAACCGACGAAAAAAGGAGGAGGTTCTCAATTCGACGCGTATATATATATATATATATATATATTTTTAATGTATGACCACGCATAACTTTTTACAGAGTGGTCCGATTTTGATGATTCTTTTTTTAATGGATAGGGTATAACTCGAGATGGTCCCATTCAAATTTCAATAACAAAATCCACCCCTAAGGGTAGGAAAACAGGGGATGAGTGCTTGTTCACCCACTGAATTCTTACCTGTTAACCGATTCTGTTGAAACTTGGCACACATAAATGTAGTTCTAGACACTACAACATAATTGAGCACTACAACATATTGGACCTGGAGTTAGATTAGAGCCACTAATAAAAAATAAAAAATAACTTTTTAACCGACAAAAACAGAAACTCTCAGAGATCTGTCTGATCAGGAGGAAGGCGCTGGTGCCTGTCACACAGTTAATACTAGCACAGGCACCATCGTTTAGTCTATCTTTTATAATCACCTATTAAAATATTGTATGTTTGTGAGCAAAGATAGAATGTACCAAATGTACCAAATCTATGGAAAATAAAATAAAGAAAGAAAGAAGAAGAAACTGAAAAGCGAAAAATAAAATGAAGCTTTTTAGTCTTAATAACTATTCTCCTACCGAAACTAATGTAAATAACTAATTATGAGTCGGCGCCAAACAAACAATCAACGAAGATCATTAAATTACTTACTATTAATAAAAACAAAATAACATCAAATACAATATGAAATTTTCAACGATAAACTATAACTTTCCAAAAATGCGTTCTTCGCTCGACCACTTGCAACTCGCACGCAGTTTGCTTGTTTGTTTGGCGTCGACTCATAATTAGTTATTTACATTAGTTTAGTTAGGAGAATAGTTATTAAGACTAAAAAGCTTCATTTTATTTTTCGCTTTTCAGTTTATGTTTTCGTCGGTTCAATTTTTTGTTAAAAAGTTTTATTTTTTATAAATTTCTGGGTTGGTCCCATAGTAAAAGTTGTTCATACTGATGAGTACAACGACCCCTTAAGAGGTTTTCAGTTATTTCAATAGCACGTTGTATAAGTCTAGTTACGTACACACGGCTACACGTCAAGCTGTACATTTCCAGTAAAAGTTAACCTCGCATTGTATAGGCTTTCCGTTCAATGCGAGATCAGCTTATACTGGAAATGTACAGCTTGATGTGTAGCCGTGCGTACAAGTATAAAATAATTCCTTCTACGAAACTAGTTAGGTACTTACACGCGAAAAAAAAGCTTTCATCGAAACTAGTTACGAAACTAAGGTTACGTAGGAGACCGAAGCGGCAGTAAAAGAAAGAAAAGAAAGAAAGAAAAATAGTTTATTGTCACAGTTAACGACGCGCAACATTTAAAAACACAGTGATAAACACAAGCAGGCAACTTATAGGTGGGGTTACATAGAAAGTAAAACAAAAAAAAAACACATAGGTAAAAAATTAAGAAAGGACAGGCGATACAAAATATAAGAAAAGTATAGTTGACCGCATGACAGTGGCAACACCCGAGTCTGAAAAACCGCCCTTCCTGCTTACGAAATAAAGGCGCCGCCAGAGCCAAACTGTTACCACTGACGTACGGTCGACCGCACCTAAAATTACATAACAAAATAAAATATCTTCGTTAGTTCTCAAGACAACCGGCCAATTGCACGCCGTAGCCGCGACAATGAGGTTCCCACTCAGCATGTTGCTGTGTAAAGGTGGGCACTGACGACGTAACCATTCCGACGTCGTTTTAATGACCACTTCCAACAAAAAGACGTCCTATTTTTAGCACACTGACGATCAATCCATCGCGTATACGTTCTTGGTTCTAGAATTTCATCAACGCGCTCACGTCATTGTAGGTACTTGATAGAAATACAGGTAAACTAAATGCGTGAACTACTTGCACATAGCCTAAAGTTTCGATGTTGCAAAAATGCGGGCCGAGTATCTGCGTCCTTCACTTGCGGCGGCCACAGACGTACTAGAGATGCTACGCATGCGGCGGCGCAACGCGGAATGAAATAAAAATGGACGTAGTTTTGCACATTCACGGAGCGTTTCGACATCTTCCGGGTGGCGTAGTGCAAGTTTTTCGCATTGACGATCACTCCAAAACCACAACGCGATGACGTCCAAGGGGCGTGGCTTGGTGGATTTCTACCCGATTGGAATTCCACAGCCAGGACGTCGTTTTAAAAATAGTATACATTTTCAACATTCACGGACAGATTTTGGAATATAACCACGCCATTCGTACGGTTGGAAGCATCGTCAGTGGCCACCTTAACAGATCAAGCCACTACACAGCGCTGATTACATTGATTATTACAGAAGCACCCTTTTACGAATAATGTTACCTTAGCTGCAGCACTGTTAAGTTCCCACACACGAGGCTGGCCGAGCTGGAATGGCATGCCAACCTTTACGCAGACAATCTTCGTGTTGTGAGCAGCATCAATCTATAAACAATTGAAACTACCGTATTAAGCAAGTATCAATTTGATTTAAATTATCATAGAGGAAAAACTTGAAAAAAGAAACTGGCCAAGTGTGAGTCGGACTCGCGCTATTTAAATTTTCAATGTTTTTTTTTGAAAGACAGTAGATAATATTTCTACTGTCTTTCAAAAAAAAATAAAGACAGTAGAAATATTATCTACTGTCTTTCAAAAAAAAAAAAATATATTTATGAGGGGCTCGTAGCGATGCATTGCGATGATTGTACGATCTGCAAGGTTAAGCTGCACTTGCCGCGGTCAGTCTGTGGATGGGTGACCGTTTCGTTACACATCGAGACCCCTCCGTGCCTCGGAGAGCACGTTAAGCTGTCGGTCCCGGTTGTCATACGAATATCTATGGCAGTCGTTACGGGTAGTCAGAAGCCTGAAAGTCTGACAACTGGTCTAACCTCCGAATGTCAGTATTACCCAGTTACTGGGTTGCGGGGGTCGGATGGCAGTCGCTCCGTGTAAAATACTGATGTTCAGCCGCATCTGGCTAGACTGGAAGCCGACCCCAATATAATTGGGAAAAGGCTCGGAGGATGAGGATGATGAGTAGATAATATTTCTATTACCATATTATTTAGATTTCTATGCTTTGAATGTACTGCTTAGAACCGTTCGAAGCGGTTTATACCTCAGACCTATGTCTAGCAATGGATGGAACATGGATCTCAGTGATGATGATGATGGTGAAGAAGATACCTGTAACATATAAGTGAGTCTGGTCTCCTTGCCAGACTTTATCTGGAATACTTCGTGGTAGAACTTGAACATGTTAAGGGCAGCGTCCCCTCTGTCGTAGCAGCGGAGCCCCCCCATCCACCAGTGCCCGACCCAGCCGCTGGCAGCGCGATCTTCCGACGCAGATGACCGACGCTTGATGAAACCTGGTTGAATTGAAGAGTAATTTAATAATAATGGGACAATTAAAGTAAGTAAAGAAGCGATAGGATGAGCCGACAAAGACCCCAACCACAAAACACCGAAAGTATTTCAAGATATGGGATTATTTTATGGGGTAGATGTGTTGATATTGAATTATTGATAGAGTTTTCATTATACAAAGAAATTTAGTAGTAGTAGAGCTCCTTTCTGAAAGAGCTCGTCCGGGGAAGTACTACCACCGTATCTACTTCTCCGCCAAATAGTGATGCTTGCATTGCTGTGTTTCGGTCTGAAGGGTACGGGTGCCGGTTAAATTACAATCACATAAGACTTTCCATCTTCATGTCTCAGTTTGGCGAACCGACTTGCGGTACCATTTAGGCAACAGTCTAGGTGGTATTGAGGTTGTTATGGGCAAAGGTAACCGCTTAACATCAGGTGGGCCTTTAGCTCGTTTCGCCATCCTATACTATAAAAAAAAACCGGCCAAGAGCATGTCGGGCCATGTCTGCATATAATTCCGTGTGTTTCAGAATTACCGATAAAAAATCGCGATATACCGATAGTCAATCTGGCACCGTTGAAGGGACTGTAGTACAGCCCAAGTCTCAATCGAACCGAATGCTTTCTCGTAGTCCACAAACGCTAAACAAAGAGGCAATATTAACTCTTAATTAAATAGGCTTAATTTATTTTGCATTGAATGCTACATCAGATACATGGTGGGCGTGATGGCGTATTTATGTTGGTAGCGGAAAACCGGTGAAATGCGTTTCTGTAGTAAAACACATTAGATAACATTTATATTACCTTACTAGCTGTGCCCGCGACTCCGTCCGCGTGGATGTCGGAAAATAACATCGTGTCATAATTATGAACACAATATCTTCAAATATATACATATAAGCGCCTACACAGACGATTACACTATTTACCGACCATACTATAATTTATTTTACAACCAACCGGCTAAGGTGATGGAATTTCATGGAATTAGCCCTAAACTCCCTCATTCTGAGAAGACGCTCGTGCCCAGTAGTGGGAAGTAATTGGGCTGATTATGTTATTCTATAACACTAACCACATCTCTTCTTATGGTGAGAAGAGGCCCGTGTCCAGCAGTGGGACTGTAATGGGCTGGTAATGTTATGTTATTCTAGAATACTAATAATATCCAGTTCATTAACTCTTCTCATTTTGAGAAGAGGGCCATACCCAGTAGTGGGACAGTAATGGGTTGACTACGTTATCTTATTCTATATTTTCTAGTTTCTTAACTCTTCTCGTTCCGAGAAGAGGTCCGTGCCCAGCAGTGGGGCAGTAGGTAATGAGCTGATTATGTTATGATAATCTATTACACTAACAATATCCAGTTCCTTAACTCTTCTCAATCCAAGAAGAGGGCCATGCCCAGCAGCGGGACAGTGATGGGCTATGTCATGTTATTCTATATTTTCTATAATACTAATATAATCCAGTTGTATTTTTAGGAACCTGCAACCTGCATCCAACCAACAATCATGACCTCTACTTTGTATGCAACTTAATACAATAGAGGGGTCAAGCTGTATCGCTGGATCTACTCAACCGATTCAGATAAAACATACCCTATATTTTAAGTTAGACTAATACTAATACAAATGCTAAGTTTCATTACGATCCGTTCAGCCGTTTTCACGTGATGAGGTAACAAACAGACAGACAGACAGACAGACAGACAGACAGACAGACATAAATTTTTTTAATGATTGATTCGTGTTCTATAGCTTATTTCTAATCCCCCTAGCCAGATTTCGCGAAAAAATACTCAATGTACAGACTTTTCGACCTTTACAGTTTTATTATAGTATATAGATATAAGATTGTTTAGATTTCTATGGTGATTTTTTATTTTATTTTTATTTTTTATAGTATAGGATGGCGAAACGAGCTAAAGGCCCACCTGACAACCATGACAACTTCAATACCACCTTGGCTGTTGCCTAAATGGTACCGCAAGTCGGTTCGCCAAACTGAGACATGAAGATGGAAAGTCTCATGTGATTGTAATTTCACCGGCGGTACAACCCCTCTTGCCAAGTTGGGAATGTATGGGAATGACATATCTTAACGAATGACTTTTTCGTTCAGATATGTCATTCCCATACATTTTGATTGTTTTCTATTAGCGTTGACGATTGTAGATTGTAAACTTGGCTAGGGGGGCAGAACTCATACTGCGTGAGAGTGACTCGCGCTTGACCGTTTTTTTTTGTTTAAGGGGCCGAATCCCGTAAGCTCAGCCCGTAAGTCATCAAACTAATGCGAAGCCCGATCAAAAACTATTCAGTCTATAGTACCTACTGAAATTAAAATACATGTTACTCGAGGATAGACGTCAAAATATTATTGAGTCCAAAACATGAATGCACTTATTTAGTTCGATCATAAAAAATCCAAACATACCTCTGAAACTGTTTATTTTCAAACAGTTTCTTAAATATATCCTACATTTATTGGTATTTTGATACGAAATTTTACCTAAATATTGTTTTATTGCGGAAGGCGCAGGACCGGTCGTTGTGGCGATGCTTGGGGGAGGCCTATGTCCAGCAGTGGACGTCTTTCGGTTGAAATGATGATGATGATGATGATTGTTTTATTATTTTAAAATAATTTTACCGAGTCATTTTATCGAAAATGTACATAATCTTCTGAGTTATATATTTTTCATCCCCCCATCTCGGAAAGAGTATTTTTGCTCTTCGATATCTGAGTGCAAAAGCCGTTTTTATCCCCTAGCTAGAGGATAAAGTAAATTGAATTTAGAACATCGTGTGCACTACGTTTGTGAATTCAAAACATCATTAAACCTATTTACTTCTCCCTCCATGGTGCCGAATTTATCATACAACTTTTTTTAATTTGTTAAAAATTCAGACTCGGAACCTTCTTGGTGTACTTTTTTTTTATTTGCTTTGCGCGCGCCAGTTTCTTTTCACGTCATATTGTTAAATACATAAATATTAGGTTAAAAGCAACGATTTAAGAAGCTACTACTAAAAAACAAGAAACTTGAAAACAAGTGAAAAACCTAAAATGCACAGATCTATTACCCTAAAATGAGTGGTTCTAGCGACGAGGAAGTTTATTTGACGCAAACAGAATTGACTGAAACTGTTAATAATGCACAAATGAGCTTTCTCACTCAACAATCACGCGAGAAGTATTTGAAACAATACGATATGTTTGACATGTGGCGACTAGATAAAGGAACCAAAACTTTCTCAGAAAACGTTTTGCTCATTTACGCCAAGGGAATCCGATGAATCGGTACAACTATTAAGTATGACAGATAGTTTACCGAAAAACAGTACACAAGTCACTAACACCAACATTACAGTACCTAACAAAAATATTACTCTCAACTTAAGTAACTGTAGCAACGTTACTTTAAAATTTTCTTAATTAGGTATACCTAAGTATTATTTGTTATAATTTAAAGATTATTCTGTAATACTTCCCTATCATAATGTAGTAGTTAATACCTAAAGTGAAATAAAAGTATCTTGTGATTGTAAATGTTTTTTTTTTGCATTTATTCATTTCCTCGCTGAGGTGGGATGAAAAGTTACGTGTTGCACTCGAGTGCAAAGATTTTTCACCTTGTGCTCTTTTGATTCCCTCGCTGACGCTCAGGATTCTAACTTTTGAATCACTCGCTGCGCTCGTGATTCAATTTTAGAATCCTTCGCTTGCTCGGGCATCAAAATTGAGCACGCGGTTAAAAAGCAACTTTGCACTCTTGTATAACAAATAACTATTTTTCACTTATATGCACTTTCTTTCGGGGTGGCGATGGCGTCAACTTCATGCCGCACTACTCCTTCCCGGCAAGACTCGTATTTTGCATCGCACTCACTCTCATTCCGCGGCATTCTGGGCCTTAAATCAAGCCTAAACCTCAAGGTTGAGTTGAGTAAATCATTTTACCGAAAGGATCGTCCTTATCGAAGGTCCCCACTGGGCTCCCGGTGATGGCAGCAGTTATCCAGGGCACGTAGGGGTGGATCATGATGTGGTGTGGTGGGGGAGGAGGGCGGCCCGGACGTAGCGGGTCCGGACAAGGAGATCCCCCTGGAGAAAAATTGAATATTAGCTGTCCATTGCATTCATTAAAAAAATCGTAAGCAGAAGAGGTATTAAATAATGCAATGCCCTGTGTGTCCAATACAACAGTGCATTCTGGATGTTGATGGGATTGCTACGCTTTTGTAGCGCATCAGCCCCCCTAGCCAAGTTGACAATCTAAAATCGTCAACGCTAATAGAAAACAATCACAATGTATGGGAATGACATATCTCAACGAAAAAGTCATTCATTGAGATATGTCATTCCCATACATTTTGATTGTTTTCTAAACGTTGACGATTGTAGATTGTCAACTTGGCTAGGGGGGCAGGTATGTTTTCAGACGCACAAGATGATGGCCTTATAGCGACACATCGCAAGAGAATAGCGTCCCTGACGCGCCGCCTGCGGGGCAACCCCAACAGCTTCCTGCAACTCATTGCCGGGAGAATGGACACTGACTGCTCCTTCATGGAGTACTGGACAAGATTACATGTGATGTAATGCGTTCCTGAGCAAGTATTTGTTTTATTATGTTATTTTATTATTATTTTAAAACCTACACATGGGATGATTTATTACAATAATTATATTTTAGATAGATAGATAGAATAAGCTCTATTGTACACCATGAAAATAGCAGTAAACAGGAAGAACATATAAATTATGGATATATTGGCGGTCTTATTGCTAAAAGCGATATCTTCCAGACAACCTTTGGATGGACAAAGAAGACGTAAGATCTAGATCAAGGGGCAGTCCGTGTTGTATTTTGATTTGTCTGAAATACATAAATTGACCTTTGAGTGACTTTGAGCCTTCTTATCAGGCCCATTGTGAGCGACCACGTTTCAGTGCCGTAAGTAATTACTGGCAACACACACTGGTCAAAGACTTTCGTCTTGAGACACTGCGGTATTTTTTGGTATGGAGAGGGCTATGCTCGGAGTGTCCCTGCGTGATCCAATCAGAAATGAGGAGATTCGCAGGAGAACGAAGGTAACCGACATTGCCCAAAGAATTGCCAAACTTAAGTAGCAGTGGGTGATATTGTTCGCAGAACGGATGGCCGATGGGGCAGTATAGTTCTGGAGTGGCGACCGCGTAATGGAAGGCGCAGCGTGGGTAGGCCCCCACAAGGTGGATCGACGACCTGGTGAAGGTCGCGGGAATCCGCTGGATGCGGAAAGCGCAGGACCGGTCGTTGTGGCGATGCTTGGGCCTTGAGGCCTATGTCCAGCAGTGGACGTCTTTCTGCTGAAATGATGATGATGATGACATAAATTGAACTGAATTAAAATACTGGGTCTCTCGCAAAGAAAATTTGGATGATATGACAGTCTCCGATTGCTAAAGAATACCAACTAATTACACTGGATTGACATAATTAAGCTGTAGACCAGACTTGAAACGTGTAATAGTACATTATGATACAAGTGAGCTAAGTTGACTATTATACTCGAGGCTTGATTGCAGCCCGAGCCGACGGCGAGGGCGTAATGGAGCCGAGAGTATAATAGTCAATGCTCACGCCTGTCATACGACGTTTTTCAACACACTTGCGAGGAAAAAAACATAAAGTACACATTTTAGACAAATATTGAATTTGTGAAAAATTATAAAAAACCGGCCAAGAGCATGTCGGGCCATGCTCAGTATTATAGGGTTCCTTAAGTAGGTGTTACAAACAAATCAAATCGAATATTAATCACGGCTATTTTAGTTTTTGCAATAGACGGCAGCATTGGCGACTCAGAGAGTGATGTCAGTAGCCGCTAGATGGCGCTATACAGTGCCAAATGTAATACACGGCACTTGACGCCAGCATTGGCGACCCAGAGAGTGTTGTACGACGCCGCTAGATGGCGCCAAATTTAAGAAGTGTGTCGTCAACATAACACAAAGTTACTTTTTGTGATTTTTTCAAATAGAAAGTAGCTAAAGGAGCATTATTTGCTATGATCATTTTTCTCTAAGGTCAATGACCTTTGAACTAGGACGTTTTAAGTATTTTTCAGTTTTCTGTCTATAACTCAAAAAATTATAATCACATTATACTCGAAATAATTTTAAAAGAGAGTTTTCACAAAGGTCTATCAATGTGGAAGATTATAAGTTTCTACGTTGCATAGTTTAGAAATGGCAGGGGGGGGACACATTGCAAGCCACTTTGGCGGGCTATATTTCGCAGTTGGTACACCTGATAAAAAAGTGGTGTATGAAACATTACCTTCATTTTAGTAGACCTATTCAATGATACCCCACACGAGGGGGTGCAGCGAAAAAAAATATTTCACCCCCATTTCACATGTATGGGCACCACCCCTAAAATACGTAATCACGATTTTTTTATTCTTTTAAAATTGAGATCTATATCTAGACAATTTTAACAAAATTTCATTTATTTATGTTTATAACTGGAGAAGTTATTAAGCTGTAAAGGATTAGGACAGACGGACAGACAGACGGACATGACGAAACTATAAGGGTTCCTTGTAGGACTACGGAACCCTAAAAAGCACGCGTGCGTTATAAGCCACATTATGATCCTAAAAGCGATGCAATAAGAGCCACTTTACGAGCAAGTGTGTTGAAAATATCTTTCTGATTAGTTGTTTTTTTTTTCATCGCTGCTTATCTTTTTGTTGAAAGGCCCGCTGATCCTTCTTTACGGAACGAGATCGCACCTTTCTTTCTTTAGTCTTATGTTATCGCAGAAAATAAAATAATGTTTGTTATCCATCCAGAACAAAATTTAAGTTGTTAATTTATGTTGTACGTTCCTTATTCAGAGTAACTGTGAGGTCAATACCTAGTGACAGTGCCACTATGGACCAATGGCCAGTATGTTCGTGTACAAGAGTCGGTGCACCGGAGTGGAAGCCGCAGCCGGTCGTGCAGGCCATTCTGTTCCGGGTCATCCTTGTCGAATTCTGGTGACAAAGAATTATATAAAGTTAAATCAAATTAGTTGGCCAAACTTTACATACGTTATCGGTACATCTAATGATAATAAAACAAGTAAAAAAATAAAACTTTTTAACAAAAAATTGAACCGACGAAAACAGAAACTGAAAAGCGAAAAATAACTAATTATGAGTCGGCGCCCAACAAACTTTTAACAAGCAACGTGCATGCAAGTTGCAAGTGGCCGAGCGGAGAACGCATTTTTGGAAGGTTATTGTTTATCGTTGAAAATTTCACGTTGTATTTGATGTTACGTTGTTTTTATTATTTATTTAAAGTAATTTAATGATCTTCTTTGGTTGTTGTTTGGCGCCGACTCATAATTAGTTATTTTTCGCTTTTCAGTTTCTGTTTTCGTCGGTTCAATTTTTTGTTAAAAAGTTTTATTTTAATTTTTTTTTGTTGTTTAATCCAACTCCAGGTCTCCATTATGTCGTAGTGTCTAGAACTATAGTTGTGTGCCAAGTTTCAACAGAATCGGTTAACAGGTAAGAATTCAGTGGGCGAACAAGCACTCATCCCCTGTTTTCCCACCCTTAGGGGTAGATTTTGATTTTGAAATTTAAATGGGACCAACTTCGAGATATACCCTATCCATTAAAAAAAGAATCATCAAAATCGGGCCTTTCTGTAAAAAGTTATACGTGGTCATACATAAAAAAAAAAAAAAAAAAAAAAAAAAAAAAAAAAAAAAAAATATACGCGTCGAATTGAGAACCTCCTCCTTTTTTTCGTCGGTTAAAAAGACGTGTGGCACTCGGAGACTGCCGCGGTAAAGCTATTGCATAGCATTTTTTATGTAAATACAAAGAGGAGTTGCCTTAACGCCGAAACTCTAAGCAGGCATGAGTCACCACGTTGCGGGGCGAAGAGGGGGATTACGCATGCGCAGTAACGCCGATACAACCAATGCCACCTAGAGGCGATTTGCAGAACTAAAGAGACAAGCGTGATATTTAAAAAAGTCATTAAAAGTTCTGCTATTCATCGATAGATGGCAAAACTAAAAAGTATCACCGCTGTGCCGGTCGGAGTGGGTGGTGTTAGGTTATTTTCGTTACGGAATTTCTGGATTCGGTCTCCACGCTCAAGGCTTGCGATAGAAGCTATGCAATAGCTTAAAAAGTTAATTAACAAAACCAAAAAATCCGTCTGCGTGTAAAAATTACTGAAAAGATGTAAACAAGACTTGTGTAGGTTTCACCTATATGTGAAAGTATCATATCAACACACTGTCGCAAGCTACGCTTGTTTTTTAGGGTTCCGTAGTTCCTACAAGGAACCCTTATAGTTTCGTCATGTCCGTCCGTCTCTCCGTCTGTCCTAATCCTTTACAGCTTAATAACTTCGTGAGCGCTGGTTTGTACATGGAGAGGGACGGTTTTGTTGGCTTCACTATGATGTGATGTTCGTAGCAACTTAGTCTATATTTTTTACTGCCTGTCGTTACCTCTGCCTCTGTATCGTCATATATGTGACAAAGTTCTCTCGGCAATATAGAAACATACTGCACATCTTTTTCTTCTTCATCTAGAAAATCTCTGGGTACATCTGAAAACAAAACAAGGGTGGCATCAGGGGACGTCCGACAAAAGCGAAGTTTCTACGCATTTGCAAGCGCGGATAGTATGTACGCACGCGAATCTGGTCAAAAATTCTGACGGCCATATCTCCTCAACCCACAGTTAGTAAGCATCTAGACGCCTATCAGCCGGATACCCCCGGTCACAAAGCATATGCAGTAGCACTGCATATCTTACGCCCAGCCACCAATCAGGACATCATTCCGTCAGCGAGTGGCACCAATCATATCACCGAACATTTGAGCCGACCAATCATAACGCGCCGTCCGCCCCCCGGGCCCCGTCCGTCTTGATGCTTACTGGTCTGTGCCTTAACCATAGGTGTTGGTGTTACTGTGAATGGCTGAAGCGCAGTCACAGTGTATCTTAGATACACTGGTGTATGTTAACGACCATCAAGATAGCTTGAAAATAGGAAATTTTATTTAAAAATACTTCGTTTAAATAGGTCTACAAGTCCAGAATTATAATGTATACAATATTTACAAAGTACATAAAAAAGTTAATTTACAAAACCAAAAAACCCGACTGCTTGTAAATATATTTACAAGCAGTCGGGTTTTTTGGTTTTGTAAATTAACTTTTTTATTTTAAAATTCTTAGTTCTGTCATGTTTTATCGTGCTATTAATGTTATTTTTTAGTATTTTTCATTCCAAATTACATTTAAACATATTAGTTGTGTATATTTTTGTAAAGCATTTATAAAACCCTTTATTTTGATACCCACTCGATACATATTGAGTGAAAAAAAAAATTTTTGAAGAGGTAATATGGCGCCACAAAGCGGCCATTTTATTTTTTATAATTTTGATATACCCAGTGTCACTCTCACAATTAAGAAGAATCTAACGACACCTCTCAAGTTAAAATCCATCAAGCCGTTTAGGGTACAGGGCGTGCCAAAGAAATATACATACATACATACACTCGAAAAACATAACCCTCCTTCTGGCGCAGTCGAGTAAAAATAAAATAATACAAAAAGGCGCGCCTAGGCGGCAAAATATTCCTCCACACCGCTGTCATCCGGCCGGCATAGTGCCCAGAAGACTGGAAAGAACGAAATCGAAATGAATTCGATAGTTGTTATACTTTATTAATTTTAGTCGTACCTATATAAGTAACGTAAGGCCCAGAAGGAGATGGCGGGACGAACTTGACTCCTGTCTGAAGGATTGGCCCCAGAAGGCAAAAGACAGGGACAAGTGGAAAAAGGGAAGGGAGGCCTTTGCCCTGCAGTGGGATACTACAGGCTGATAATAATAATAATAATAAGTAAGGTTGCGGAACTAGCATTCCGAAAAAAAAAATCTCCACTTTTTTTTGTCTCTGTTCTTTGAACTTTAGGCACCTTTAGGCTCTACCTATTACGATCACTGGTTATCATACATCACGTCGATTAACGGTTCATGCGTAAGGGTGGAATATCTACCATATAGCGGTGGCGCATGGCCGTGCGTCTGGTCATCGATGACGTAAAGGGCTTGGGGGAATTACACCCGTATTCAAGAACAACCCTTATGTAAGTGTATTCGTTCTCACAGCAAAGTGTCTGATTTCTCACAGTGTCGGAGATGTCCATAGACTCTATTCATAAACAATACTTAAGACGCTGACAACAGCCAAATACCCCAAATAGGCTTCTTTTAAAAACATTTTTAGCTGTATCTATTCAATTTGTGGTAGTGAAAAAAAAAAATGTTAATCTTGATCGTATTTACTGAAACTATATTGTGCCCAAAACACGTTTTCTTGAAGTTTTCTCGATAGAAAATAATTGTAAACTAACCTCTTAAAACATGCTTTAAAGCAAACAATCTCTATTATTTACTAAATATTATAAATAAAATTAAGAAAACATTTGAGAAAGACAATAATCTAAACATTTATTGTTTCTGTTTTTCAAATAAGCTTTTAGTTTTTTATTAAAAAGAAATATTGTTAATTTTCATTCAAGTTGAGCGGCGTATCCGACGTCCCTCGGCTCGTTGCCTCTCTTTCAGTTCTGTACGAAACGACAGTGACCGCAGAGGTCTGATTTTTTAGGTGTTGTCAGCCTCTTAAGTATTTCTTCACTCAGTGATCGCATAGGGTCGAATTCGGCATTTTGATTGGTCGGTTCCGGGGCTAGCTTCAGGTAGTCATTTCGTGTTGATTTTGAAACTTGGGTTTTGTTGCGTGCGCTCCTTGCAGTAAAAATTTTGTAGGTACCTGCTACAGTTATTGAATATGAGAATATGAATAAAAGAAGAATATGGAAATAATATCTTCAAATAAAATGGATTTAAAATAAAATAAAATGGAAATTACATCTCCGGATAAAATGGAAATAAAATAAATAAAAATACCATGTACCTAATGGAAATTACATCTCCACATAAAATGAAAATAAAATAAAATAATTAAAAGTAAAATAAAAAAAATATAAAATAATAAAAATAAATTAAACAGGAAATGACATCCCCGGATATAACTGAAATAAAATAAATAAAATGGCAATTAAGTATATCATTCTTCCTGTTTCGGAAAACTTCCGCAAAATAAAAATAAAGTTATAGGTATATATTTTTAATTATAAATAAATATCAATTCGTCTAAATAATTATTAAATTCCTCGTCACCATAACACTAATTTTTATTAAACTAACAGAAATACGCAACAGGCAACAACAACAATGTTATATTATTTCGAGATTATGAATTCGCCTACACTATGCGTTCCGTAAAATAGCTAACGGGTAACCTTAGCTAAGGGTGCACTTTATTAGTTGCATAGTGTCGCTCAACACTCAAGTAAGGTTTATGAAACGAAATTTCGTCCACTGTGCGTTAGAGCCTACTGTGCGTTCTCATAGTATCGTTCTTGAATACGGGTGTTAGATTGTGCAATTCCAACGCACACTCGCCGAAATGCATTCAATAAAAAACCGATAAAGTTGTATGAAAGTTTTTTTTACTCTGACTCAGTTTCGTGTATGTACAGCCGACTGCATGACAGTGGTAACATTTGAATTCGAAAACCGCCCTTACTGTTTACTAAATAAATATGCTGTCAATGTCAACGTGTTACCACTGACCTGCAGTCGACCGAACAACTCTATGTCCGTACGTACATTGAATATACATTCAATGTACTCTATGGGTATGAGGTATGGGTATAACGCAAATGACGCGAGTGACGTGACGCTGCATTTTCTCCCGAATCACACCTACCACAAGCCCCCATAAGGAAATACCGTTCGAAAAAAATCTCTTTCACCAAATTATTACTTGTTTAACTCACCGCTTGTAAAATCAATGTGAATTAACTTCTCCTTGGTCAGTTTTCCATTCTTGTCAACGATGTAATCTTTGAAGGGCAAGCACGCTGGTAACATGTATTCTGGAAAAAAGTGTCAAAATTGTTTATTGCTGTGTGTTGAAGTACAATCAGCTCCCTGTCACTATAATATTTTATTGTCGTGAGGTTTACATGGTTTACATGTGTACCAAATCTCAATTAATCCTGGTAATGGGAAGTGGTCAAAAAGTCACTTGCAAGATGGACAAATCTTGCAAGTGACTTTATGACCAGTTCCTTAACACACTGATACCACAGAATATCTAATAGTACTAACGTACAGAACGGCCACTCACCGCCCCCCGCCAATTTAAGTTCCTCACCCGCGCCCCACACGTGCTCGCAGTTTGGCGGCAAGTTGGCCTGCAATATTCAATGGATGTCAATCGCCAGTCGCGTGCGTCACGTAATATAGTTTTTGGTGTTTGTAGTTGTATTTTAATTGTAAATGGTAGTGTATTGTGCTTCACACGGATGTGTGTCTACATCTAGACAAGGAAACAGAAGTTTTTTTCGATTTCCGAAGGATGAAATAAGGTAAGCCACAAAAAAACCTTTATAGGTAGAACTACAGAACAGCGAGCATTTAATTTTACAATTAAACGATTTTTTTGTACTTTGCCAGTTATGACAAAAAGGAAAAAAATATTTGCTTGTAATGCTTTAAAGCAGATTCCTTTGAGTACCTATTTATTGTATTTTATTAAAGGTAGTTAAGACTTAAACTTACCGCGAGAGTTTAATTTTACAACTATAGTGAGAGATTGTTTACTGTAAAATTACGTACTTATGATAAGAGAGGAATGAATTATTATAAATTGTAATGCTTGCAAAACAAAACTTTTTTTGAGATTCCGTATTTTCAATGTCATACGGTTCAATAACCGCTAATTTAAATCGTATAGGCGTAAATTTTTCAGTGTGTGTAATATATAATTTATTTAATAATTTATTAGGTTTTCGCGATCACTACACATAACAATAAAATAAATTTTACTGGATTACATCGTCAGATACAACCGATGCAATTTACGCGATGTAATCCGGTTAAACTTGTTTTATTATAATGTATAATTTCTATGGCAATAATAATATAATACATGTTTTTGATTAATTAACTGTTTATTTTATTTTCCAATACACATACATATTCCACATACATATAATGATTGATAGTATTGTAATAAGCTTCAGTAATGTGATTCAGTAGTACGAGCTCTTTATGTAACAATTTACAATAAATAAAACTATCAATTTACTGCAGCTAATTAAAAATACTAAATTATTTTCTTCGCCGCCCGTACAAACTCACTGCGTTCGTGCGCAAGAATAACTTTCGCTGCACAAGCTAACGCCATCTCTGGGAACTACTGAGAAGCGTTTGGAACGCAGTCGGCATTTCGAGCGGCAAGCAACCCTATTCATTCACGTGTGTGCGTGTTTTTATAAGACGTAAGCTTGCGTATGTAGGCGGTGCTAGCATTCATATTGTATTGAGTGGCCGGGGTGTGCTGATACACTAACAAAGTGGAATTAATTAAAAGGTTGTAACAATGTACTAATGGTCCTTAGGGCCCCTTACAAACCAAAAGTATGCCAGTAGCAGCGCGCGGTTTGAAGGCGGGCCCGCGCAAATTATAATACAAGGAACGATATGAAACATGACACACCAAATACTAGCGCGGGCCAGCTGACGAACTGCACCGCTCCTGCCCTGCTCTATACCCGCCGGAGACAAAAATTCCTACACGTGATCCTTGGGTGGTGCAAATCAGGTGACATACTGGTGGTAAGCCACGGCCGACGGCTTGCGACCACCCACCGGGCAAAGACGTGCCGCCAAGCGACCTAGTCGATGCCCGGTGTAGCCACTTGAGAGGATGGCTCGAAATATTTCACTGCCTTAATCTCACCTTTGCTGGGCAAGCGTGAACCATCGTTGACCTCACCATCGCTTAACATCGGGTGATATGAAACAAAAAAAAAAACCTAGGTCAATTGGTCTAAACGCATTAAAATTGCCTGCCTTTTAGTGTGACGTCTTGATGTGTGCCGCGCTGCTCATGCCGCGCGCTGCTACTGGCAGGGTTTGGTTTGTACGGGCCTTTAACAACACTTACTGGATTTGACCGGTCTAATCAGCTTCATCAACGCGACACTATACTTGGCCCCGAAGTGCTTATACTCCGGGTGCAGCAGGACGTCTGCTATTGGCATCAGCAGGACAGCAGGTTCACACTCTATGCCTAACGCTATGTCGTCTGAGGTGACGCGACATTCGCCCTCGTCTCGTTCGTAGTCGCCGAAGATGACGTTGCCTCTGAATATAATTGGTTCACGTTACAAGGAGAAACTTCTATTATTATTAAGTAATAATAATAATGTCCTCCCGGCCAAATTTCGGTCACGGCGGCCAATCTCAATGGAGACTAGCCATCTGCGCGGGACATATTATAGTGCACAAGTGTGTGCGCAAACACAGGTGCACTCTCTATTCTCTCACTCTCAACATAAAACGATAGGACGGCAATTCGACACAACCGGAGAGAGATCAGGCTCAGGATTATTAAGTACTGAGGCATGTAAATATCTATCATAAACTTTGGTTGTCCGAAATTATTTCATCAACAAGTTCTTCTATCGTTTCGACATGAGCTACATAATGGTAACAGCTCATGCCGTGGGGAAAAGATTAGCCAGTCAGCAGGTTGGTAGCGGGGCTAACTGCCCAGGGTACGCCGGACGATCAATTAAATATCGTGACGTCACTCGTGGAGGCTCTTTTAATGCACACAAGTATTATATTGATTTGGTATTTTGTCATTTGTCGTAACACCAATTTTTGTTTTGCTTTTTACGTTTCCTATTTAATATACTTTTCTCGCTAATAAGAAAAATCTGTGATCTAAACAATGTTTCACTGAAATTACAGACTTAAACATTAGATCGTTTACAATAAAGAAAGGGCTTTTACTGGTAGCAACCTAGACAATTGGCGGCAATTGTGCTTCTCTTCCAGCGACCCGACTATCTGCGCTGATGCTGTCACTGACGTGATACGGCAGGGAATGGAGTATTTTATTCCGTTCTCTGACATACCGCTCGGACACAAAGCTCGACCTTGGTACAACGCGGACTGTGCTAGTGCTGAGGCTCGCAAAGAGTCCGCTTACCAATCTTGGGTCAAAGCTCGTGACCGCAAGGACAGACGTCGGAAAGTGCGTGAAAAGAAGAGAGCCTTTAATACTGCCGCCAAGTCCTGCAAGCGGGTACTACGAAAGGCCCGTTTCGACCATATTGGGCATATAGGGGCCAAGTTAGCTTCATACCCTCCAGGTAGCAAGCAGTTCTGGTCCCTGTCTAAATCGGTCGAGACGAACTTCTGTCGTCCTTTGCTGCCTCCAATGCAGAAACCTGATGGATCACTGGCTTACTCCGCAACAGAAAAGGCAAATTTATTTGCATCTATGTTTGCGAGCAATTCGCGTCTCGACTCTGGCTCAAAACTACCACCATCTATACCTCACTGCGATTTTTCATTCCAGAAAATCGCTATTCACACTAAAGAGGTTCGAAGAGCGCTTTTCTGTCTTGATGTGAATAAGGCCAGTGGACCCGACGGTATTTCTGCAAGGGTTCTTAGGAAATGTGCACCTGAGTTGTCTCCTGTACTGACACGCCTGTACCGCCTCTCTCTTAGTCAGAGAACTGTGCCCAAGTCCTGGAAGCTTGCAAATGTACAGCCAGTACCCAAGAAGGGTGACCGTGCTAACCCGGCCAATTACAGACCAATCGCCATCACCTCCATATTGTGTAAAGTTATGGAAAGGATACTGAACAACAAGTTGCTGGCATACCTAGAAGACAATGATCTTCTCAGTGATCGTCAATTTGGCTTTCGTCAGAAACGATCAACTGGTGATCTTCTAGTGTTCGTCACGCACTGTTGGGGCGAAGCTATCGAGAAACATGGCGAAGCCTTAGCTGTGTCTTTGGATATCTCGAAAGCTTTCGACCGGGTTTGGCACGCAAGTCTGCTGAACAAGCTTCCAGCGTACGGCATCCCACCTGAGTTTTGCACTTGGATAGCTGACTTTTTGAGTGAACGGTCCATTCGAGTGGTCATTGACGGCTGCTCCTCTGACCTCTTGGCCATAAATGCCGGAGTTCCTCAAGGGTCTGTTCTCTCTGCGACACTTTTCCTGCTTCACATAAATGACCTGCTTCAGTTAGGTCTTATTGGCTACGCAGATGACAGTACTATCACAGAGAGATACCTGTCCAGTGTGAGAGCCAACCAACGGGAAATTTGTTCTCTACGAGAGGCCATGATAGAGCGGACTAATTCGACCTTAAATCTCGTTTCCCAGTGGGGAGATGACAATCTGGTCAATTTTAACGCCTCTAAAACTCAGGCGTGTCTTTTCACTGCAAAACGGAGTCCATTCCACCTGGCTCCTACTTTCCAAAGTACACCTATTAGCATCGCCGACCACCTAGACCTTCTTGGCATGGAGTTGTCACCTAACCTCAACTTCGGCACCACAATCGAGGCAAAGGCTCAAACTGCGGCCAAAAAGTTGGGCATTCTTAACAAGGTGAAGCGATACTTCACTCCTGGACAGCTTTTCACTTTATATAAAGCTCAAGTCCGATCGTGTATGGAGTATTGCAGTCACTTGTGGGATGGCTCCGCCAAATACCAGCTTGCGGCTCTTGACTCGATTCAACGCAGAGCTGAGAGGTTAATTGGTGATGAACTGTTAGCAAAATCTAAGCTACAAAGCTTAGCCCATAGACGCACAGTTGCTTGTTTGTCGGTGTTCTACAGGCTGTACTTTGGAGAGTGTGCGCAAGAGCTCCATGAGCTTATTCCGCCATCTCCTTTCTTTCATCGGACTACACGCCGCACTGCAGGATATCATCCACATTTGGTGGAAATCCCTACTATCAGGACCAAGCGCTTTGAGAACTCTTTCATAATGCGCACAGCCAAGTTGTGGAATTCACTGCCGGCATCTGTATTTCCGGGCACTTATAACCCTAACGCCTTTAAAGCTGGAGTGAATCGGCACCTAATAGGTTTGCTCGCTCCATCGTCGACCACATCCTGACAAAGCTGTCTAGATTGTGGTCAAGAGCAGATCTATAAATCATAAAAAAAAAAAAAAAAAAAAAAAAAAGACACTTCCTTCTTATGACTCTATCACGTAATTTTATCGAATCAAATATGTACTGTATGTAGTCACAGAAAGTAAAAAATATAGACGAAGTGCTGCGAATAATAATAGTGAAGCAACCAAAACCATGCTCCTCCGTGTACAAACCAGCAGCGCTCACGCACACACCATGCACCTGAAGGATATTTGGTTTCGCGATGCTTACTGAACGATGCCGCGAAATATGTACTGAGAGCGGTGAACACGGTTTGAGGTGCATGTGTGTGCGTGAGCGCTGGTTTGTAGATGGAGGAGCACGGTTTTGTTGGCTTCACTATGATTGTTCGTAGCACTTAGTCTATATGTAGTAGATATTATGTCAAAGTGCGCCGAAATGGCTGTCTGAGAGAGAAAACAGAAAACAAAACAAAACGGCTACATTTGTGGCAATTTAAATGATGTATCTTTAATCTTCAATCCGTTGGATGCGGAAGGCGCAGGACCGGTCGTTGTGGCGATGCTTGGGGGAGGCCTATGTCCAGCAGTGGACGTCTTTCGGCTAAAATGATGATGGTGATGATCTTTAATCTTCATTCAGTGGAATTGAAAGGCGCTAACTGTTGGGAAAGTACTTAACTTAAATATATGACAATACCTACGTTTTTATGGTCTATTGCTAAAGTCTACGCATTTTTGGCAGCTTGTTCCCATAAAAGGCACATGAACTGTTTTAGTGTTATCTTTAGAGTATAATAGAAATCATTTATTTGCATATACATGCTAAAAATGGCTTCTTTCCCAAAAAGGGGTCATTGTACTCATCATTATGAACAACTTTTATTATGGGACCAAACCTGAAATCGGGAAAAAAATCAGTTTGAACGGTCGACCGCACGTCGGTGGTAACACTTTGACATTAGCAGTATCTTTATTTCGTAAGCAGTAAGGGCGGTTTTCGAATTGAAGTGTTACCACTGTCATGCAGTCGACTGTACCTACATTTGTGTTCAGTTAAATCGATAAAATATAGGGACCACTTGATAATTTTTTCGCGTTTTCAGGGTTGGTCCCATAGTAAAAGTTGTTCATAATGATGAGTACAATGACCCCTTTTCGGGAAAGAAGCCATTAAAATTACATTATGTATACAACGTGTATCAGAAATGCGTGGTCATATTTTAAGAGCTCATTCAGGGCATAGCATAGAACAACTTTTCCTATGGGACCAAACCTGAAATCGCGAAAAAAATATCAGCTGTTCCCAACTAAATCACCGATGTCGCTCGACAAAATATAAGGACCAGACAACAAAATAAACTCGACAAAATATATGTTGGTCATATCTGAAGAGCTTATTCAGGGGATGCCCCCTGAATAAGCTCTTCAAATATGTCCACGCATTTCTGATACACTTTGTATATATTTTTAACAATGGTTCTATACTTACAGAGCGTAACCCTCAGGTATCTGCGCGGCGTCCATGGCATTAGACAAGACAAACTGTCTGCTGATGAGTATCACCCGCGGCACCCTGAAGTAGTGGGGAGTGCCATTCTTGACTGCAACAGACAGACTACGAGTATAATGGTTGATGTTAAAATGTTTTTGAAACATCTGTATACTAAAAGCTGGTAATAATGTCTTAGGTTTTTCTCTAATTCCCTTTCAAGATGCAGGGGTCTACATGATTGATTTTCATTGTAGGATATATACGACCAAAGTGTTAGCCTTTGGGAAAAATCCCCAGGCCAAGGACACTCGAAAGAGCAATTAGTAGGCTTCAGAATGAAGCGCTTTCTTTGAACAGGAACTAGATAAGAATCCTGACAAAAACTCACACTGGGCACTGCAAGCTGAATAAACACCTTTACATGATGGGCCTCAGTGATACCACAGTTTGCAGGTTTTGTCGCGAAAAGCATGTGAATCCCATCCATATCCTAAGCGAATGTGATGCAGTGCACCACATTTCAACGCAGGAGATCAAAGCCTCCTCTCCCAAGGTCATAGTCGACTTCATGGTTGACTTGCAGCTTGGGGAAGTGCTGTAATGCTGCAAGAGGCGTCACAATAGATCGTATCAGGTTGCAGTGGCTTAGGGGCGTTCAGAACCCCTATCTCTTTCCTCAAAATAATTATCACACATAGGGCAAACAAAGCGTATTATAGACACTAGAATTAAAGAACATATTAGCTGACGTCAAGAACAGACGCTCCACTAAGTCTGCAGTGTGTGAACATGCCCTAGGCAAACTCAACCATTTTCTTTGTATTGATAAACCATAAGTGAGGCAATTGAAAAAAAAAACATCCTAGTTTCAATAAACCTCTTAAGGGGTCATTGTACTCATAATTATGAACAACTTTAAATATGGGACCAACACTGAAATCACGAAAAAAATCTCAGTAGATACTACATTTGGGTTCACATAAATCTACAACATGTAGGAATCAGCAGATTTTTTTTCGCGATTTCAGGGTTGGTCCAATAGTAAAAGTTGTTCATAATGATTTATTGTGAAATGCCAATAAATTATTTATTATTTAAATGATGAGTACAATGACCCCTTAAGAGGTTTAGTATAAACTAAGAATAAGGTTACTTGTCATCTCTGTATCACCCTAAGGTTGACTGGGAGAGAATGCCTAAGGCATTAAGTCCGCCTATGTACACATGTTGCATGAAGTTTAAATAAATAAATAAGGCTGTATATTTTGTTGGTTTAAATGTAACATGGCTCAGACTACTGAACAGTATAACATGGTATAAAAACTAACCAAATCAATTTCCTTTGTTATTCTGAACAAAAGTTTCTCAAATTGCTTTAGCAAAAGTGACGTTGTATATGTCGTAGGATAATCTTTTAATCTTTGCGAAAATCCTAGGAAGATCGAAAAGAACCAATACCGGACAATAGGAATCTAAGAGAAACTTTCGCAATCATCCGAGCTGTTATCAGGATCATTGCGAAAATTCCAGTTTTTTTAGAACGATTGGAAACTTGAACGCTGATTGGATAATCTAAGAGTCGATTTATAACATCTTCATTCTGGTTGGTCTAAACATGGCTTGGAAGACGAAGGAATGTATCCGGTAAGCCAATCAGTGCATCCGTCAGTGCATAACGTTATAAACCATTTAAACCATTTATTTTGCCACACATACACAAAATATACATATTACATGCAAAGGCAACAGGACAAATTAATGAGAACACAACATGCATACAACATAATATGTGTGGCAAGGGATCCAGCTCAGTATTTGCTGTGCATGTAGGTAGGGTAACATGCCCAGTACCCGGCCTCTTAAGAAGTCAGCTGACTTATTGCACTTATAACTAAGCTCCCCAGTGGAATCAGTGTATAAGTATATTTTCATTAAATCATAAATATACTTAAAAATACATTAAAAACTGATTTAAATAAAATACCTTAGGTTGCTAGTTTTCATATGAAAAATAAATTTTCGAAAAAGTACGTTTTCTCCAGTGTTCGGCCGCCCCAATCCAGTGCCTGACCACCTTAGGCCTAGACTCTGGCCACCTAACAGAAATCTAGAGGCCGGACGCTAGGAATTAACTTTTCTTAATTGCTAGTGAATGGCCAGTGGGCTCTCAGAATATTTAAATAAGAGTTATTTTTGAATGTTGATACAATTTATTACTGATTAAGAATCACTAGTTATACTAAGTTATATTATCCCTTTATACTGTGGTTATATCTTACGGGTTTACTCAAGTTTATGCTCCGGGGAAATATGCGTTCCCTAGAAACACACACATACATTCGTAATACCAAAACAAAACTTAAAAGAAACATATTAATTACATTTTGAAGTAGGATTTGGAATAGGCTTGTTTTTTCAAAAAAAAAAAAAACAAACTACAAACAAACTTTGTTATTTTTTGTTTCAAAAAATCTTAAATTTAATTTATTTAAAAGAAACAGTGTATTATTTTTCATAAATATGTTACAAGAGCAGAGAAAAACACTGTCCAATACCAAAACAGTTTTAAGTGCATAAATTGTGTTTTAATTTGTTTTTATTTTGATATACATTTATTTTATTTTGATTTATTTTATGTATAGACAGTGGCCGGAAACTGGAACTATAGCCAGTGCTTCGGCCGCTTAGTCTTTTCAAGGGCCGGTGCACTAGACAATACTACCAGTAGTCCGGCCTGCGTATTCTCATACAAGATCTTGTACCGATAATAGAAGCGTTTTACCTTACAATAAAACGCATATTAATTTACTTACCTTATTCGAAGCTTATTTAATTTGAGATAGGCACTACGTTTCCCGCCTTATATATCTTTCTCTTTCTTTCATATACCCTTCTCTTTCTAACCCCACCACCTGGCAGAGTGAGGGCGAACTGAGTGAGCCGCCATCTTTATTTCTCATTGAGTCGAAAATCACCAGGTAGACTTTAAAGTATAAGCTTCGAATAAGGTAAGTAAATTAATATGCGTTTTATTGTAAGGTAAAACGCTTCTATTAATTTGACTTGACCGTTATTCGAAGCTTATTTAATTTGAGACCTGTTTGTTATCGCCTGGTGGTGGTGAGTGTGAGTGGTGACACTGGTGACACAGACGCCAATGTGAATGATATTTGTATGTTTTAAGTAAACTTATAAATAAAATTACAAATTTAGTGTCATTTGAATGAAGCATCTTGATCTTTTCTTTTTATTTGTAAAAGCAAGAAAATTTTCAAGTGTATAATATGACTATTGGGGTTTATTATAATATTCGTTTTACCTTGTTTAATAATATAATATCAGAAACAAGAAATCAACAAAATTAATCGACATTATCAAATAACATGATAATAGTGGTATTTATAGATGAGGGTAGAACTGTTCTACTGAACTTGTGTTTTTAGAGGCCACTGCAGAGCGAAAACTGCCAGGCATTGCAGTTATCCCCGTATCTATAAGTAAAGTTTTAATCCACCCTGAAATTATTGTCTTTGAAACAGCTTTCACTTCCCCTCTTGTAGAAACAAACAAATTAGGGAAATTTACCGAATCTCTGCGATTTTTAAACAATTCGATTGTTATTTTATTCCAATACTGGATCCAAATTATTGCTATCTTTATTAGAAAACAATCTTCAGCCAGACTGCCGGTGAACCGAAGAATTGGTATTTGAACCAAAAACAGGCCACAAGATAATAGAGTATCAGTTTGAATACAATATCCGAATCAATTCTTAATAAAGTCATGTATCCATCGGCCCCAGCATAAAAGTAGGTTGTAGTATCTACGTATTTGCACTGCAACGGAAAATATTGCCGTGTGCACAGTTATGACTATTTAGATATGCAGCTAGGCTATCTATGATCCAAATCGGTGGTTTAGATTTAATCGGTTTCTCTAATAATATAATTTAGCACTTGTTTGTTAACTAAAATATGAGAACTAGTTTGGCCGGCAATATCTGGATTACAAAGAGTGGAAATTGCCGATTTGTGCCACAAAATCGTATTATAAGATAGCTTGTGTACTAGATAAAGGTCAGATTGAAATCTAGCTACTTCTCTCCCGATAGGATTCTATAGAATAATTTAGTGTTGCTCAGACCAGGCTAGCCATCTTTTCTCAGCAACATCATAAGTTTTTACTGTAGAAGGCCCCATGACCTCTTCAGTAATTTTACTTGGCTATAATTTCAATCTTATAGGTCCTCGGACCAACCCAACATCTCCATGCTTCGAGGGTCAAGTTCTGTCTTCGGAGCTAGGAGTTCCGTCGACACGTATATCAGGACTTCATCGAAATTGCGAAACGTAAATGGGGCTGCTAACGCTCGGGCCTTCAAATCTGCCCGTCAATAGATTCGATCCCAGTGTGAAACTATCAACAGGTAGGTATATCCCGCCAGCACTGTTTAGATGGAAGAGTACTTTGGGAATCAAATACGGTGGGGAAAAATTCACGCCAGTTGGAAGTTCCACTATCGAGAGAACGCGTTGTGAAACAACGCTTGGTGATCGTTTAGATCTAGAGAAGCACTACTACAACTACGTGTGCTAGACAGGAGGCAAGAGGTATATGCGTGGGATCCCCCATTAGACAGTCTCTGTGCATCTGGTCAAGAGATGCCATTCCGGACTAACACGACGTCTTCTAAGTCACGATAAATAGTCAGCATGGCTGTTGTACATCCCGGGGATATGGAAAAAGTTCAGGTGAATTTGGTATTCCTCTAGAATTTAGAATAACTGGTCAATCATATCCCGCAATGGTGCAGATCTTATGCCTCCTTGTTGTTGGAGATATGCGAATACAGTTTTGTTAAGTAAGTAAGTAAATATTCGCATTGAACCAGTATTATACTCCGACACAGAAGCTGACATGACAATGATCTTGTAAAACTTTTGGAATGACAAGCATTTCTACCTGGAAATTGTAGTGTAAATGTGTCGTGATTTGCCCAAAGACCTGTCAATGATCAATTATCTAATCGAAATCCCCATGAAATATCGGAGGAATCCGTTATTAGGTAATGGGATAGCGGAGGTACATGAATGGCTGAAGGGCGCTTGCAGTTCTGAAGCCACCACGTTATGTTGTTTCTGGCTTCGATAAGAATTAAATGCAATTTCTGGTTTAATTTCAACCTTTAGTTCAGAAGGCCCGATATAAAGCCCGAAAATTGAGACGGCCTTCTGGAACGGAAAACTTGCAAAATTCAGAAGTCTTACTTACTCTGGATCTGCTTGATGTTTGTACGTTCTTGTTTTAACCTTTGGGACAGCTTGGCAAGCAGAGCAGGCAACTTCTCTTGGGACAGAAGATGCTTCTGATTCGTCCATTTTACTGGACGCCCATATACGCCAAAGCTTTTAACAGTGATAGTTCAGGCTTTTCGTAATTTAATCTACCCTAGTGACTAGAGTAAGAATGAGAACATTTCATGTTCCTTTAAGATTTCTTCGCCTTGAGGAACTATATAAGGAAATTGTCCAAGCTTGTATGCTTGTACACCAGAACTCGTATTCGTCGTTTTTTTTAACAATTGGGCAATCCGATTTGTCGCTAATGCGAAGGCCTTGGGTGCAGTATATACTCAGGCTACAAGGTAAGCAAGTAGTGGTAGTTTCCAAGAGCTCTTTCTTGCCAATAAGGCGTAAGAATGTTCTGTGGTTGCGAGCCACGCAAATGTGAAATTAAGCTTGCGAAAAATCTTTTTTGCACAGCCAGTCTCTCTACTGCAGAGAGTCTGGCACACAAGAATCATTGATTAGTCTGAATTTTGTTGTTATTTCGAACTGATTGAAGGCCCTCAAATGAAAATGGGCCGGGGCACAGCAGTCGCTTTTGGAAACCAAAAACATTGATTATAGAGACAGTCATGCTTGTTTGGGGACGCCCTGATCTCCCATTTTATCGATGACGCTAGTTATTTCCAATGAGCAAGGAACCACCATGCCTTTTATTATGTTCCTGGCCATGCAACCACCATATCAGTGACCCACTGATCCATATCAGTGATCCACTGATCCATATCAGTCACCCACTGATCCATATCAGTCACCCACTGATCCATATCAGTACGTCTTTGACGAAAGGGTATGCGATACCCTGATATCATTTTAAGTATGACATTCATGCTCCAAATTGTTCCCACTGAACTCAAAAGATTGCCAGACGGCCTGCTTTAAAGTGCATCATGTCAATATTTTCGACGCTTACAGTCTCCATGTGTTATTGGACGACGACGATGTTCATCTCTGCTCGGACTTAGATTGATTTCCATGCTCAGGCTGGTTTCGCAATGATCCTCGTCCACGAAATGTCCCACGATAATTCGGTGCGACCGAGTGAGAGCCATGTTCATCATAACAGAGTGAATTGTAACCACCCTGCGAGGGTGCTTGACAGTAGCCCTGTACATAGCTTTGAATATAGTATGATCCGTGTTAATAACCCTGCGAGGGTCTTTTACGGGTTCCGTGCTCCTGCGAGGAGACACTATCATTTGTTTGTCCCCACCTGCGAGGTGGTTGTGTCAGATCTCTTCAAAGGCCAAAAATATTTGCGTACTCTACCAGCCTTCTCCACCACAGCTGTAAATCTTTTTGCATTGAACAAGTTTTTGGAAGTTGGCAGTACCTTTCTTAGCGTAGGCTTCATCAATGGATCCTTCACTTGTTTGGTTACGCAATGTCGACGCATTTGCAAAATCTCAGTGCGATGGCCACAATCTAGCTGTAACATATCTGTGGAAGTCTTGGAAATCGCCACAAGACATAAGCTTTACCAATTTATTGTTAATAGCCTCATAACCTGGTGTTACTTCTTTAGACACATTCCACTAATACTTTCTGAAGCGAATCTCTTTGTTTGAGAACGCACAAAGTTAAAGCAGAAAATGCTTAATCAGCATAGATCAAATGACGTGGTGACTGTAAGGCTGCAATCTCTTCATTAAACTCAATATCAGTAAAACCAGGTTTGTGATTTACCTACACCTTCTGACTTTCAGAATATCCGATTTCATTCTAATCGCTACTATCTAAATGTTGAAGGTCACATAATTTTAAGAAAGTTTCAGAGGTCTTGGGCATAGAGGGATCTTTTAATTTAGTTTGAATATAAAAAATAACTTCATTAGGTGGGTAAAAATTCGACGCGTGATCACCTAATTCTTCGTAAAGATTACGACTAATGCCCGAAAAAGCAGAAATGGAATCATTTTCGTTGATAAAGTAATCACTGGCTTTAATTTGACAGTCATTATCCAGAGTGGACAAAAATGTACGAAGATCACGTACCTGCTTTTAATAATTTACGAACTATGTTTGCCCCCCTTCGTTTTCTTATGATGACCATGTCGACGCTTTGGGGAGCATGATAAGGACGAAAAAGAATCACCATCGCTCTGACAACTGCTCCTGCTTGAACTCGAGCTACTAGATCGTGGCTTATGCTGCATTCCAGATGGCCCCATTAATGGTTCAGCCGCTGCATATCGTACACACTTATTCCTATCATCCATACTAAACAAGAAAGGCATTTAAATAAAGGGTATGTATGTTATTATAAACAAATTAAATACGGGCAAAAATCCCGTTAAAAAATTATTCGAACGGAAAAACCGTTAATACAAATTGTTTGACTACACATTTAGTACAGACTATTAATTTTAGTCCTTAATAAAATACGGTTCAAATTACCGATAATGAAAAATAATTATAACGGCAAACCGTAAATAAAAAATATTCGACTACACGTAGTAGTATAGACGACACTTCAATCATAATGTAGGTACATGCACAGTGCAGTATAAAAAGTAAATAAATTGCATACCTGAGACCTTAGGCAAGGTATCACTTGGTTAAAATTATAATTATATTACTTACGTGTGGTTTTGCTATAAGTAATTATTTTTACCTGTAGTTTCTTATTACTACACTTTAACATAATTGTTATATTTCGTGTTGTTCACGCGAAAATCACAAGAGTTACTTCTATTCTAATAAGAGAATTTAAAAAATTACAATATTATATTAAAATATTAAAATTGACAATAATGTCGTAGTGTTAGTGCTAGTGCACAACCGTACGTGGCGGGAAACAAGACGCCAATGAGAAATAAAGATGGCGGCTCACTCAGTTCGCCCTCACTCTGCCAGGTGGTGGGGTTAGAAAGAGAAGGGTATATGAAAGAAAGAGAAAGATATATAAGGCGGGAAACGTAGTGCCTATCTCAAATTAAATAAGCTTCGAATAACGGTCAAGTCAAATTAATATTTGTAAAGCTTATTAATTTTGCGGCCGGAGACTGGATATGAGGTTAACCAGAAATTGAAAGAGATAATACTTATACAATTTTCCTTCTCAGCATGCTGATATATAATAAAATGTACTAAATAATCTGATGTTTCGAAGCTAGTGTCCGGCCGGGGTAGGCCAGACACTGGAAGTAGCTTCTTTTTTGTTCCAGTCCACCGGCCCCCGATTTTTTTAATAACGGTACACAATAATGCATTTTTGACACTTAAATCGAGTAAATAGACGTATATACAGTCATAAAACATAAACCTATTTTGATATAATGATTGTAAGAACATGCAACTCACCATTTAAAAACACCTCTCCACTATTTTATTGTTATTTAACTTGTCTATTCTACACGCGTGCACTTACCTCCGTTTTGAAATGCAAATTAAAACTTTGCTGATTACTTACGACAGATGCTGCTACGTCTAGGTTGTAGGTAATAAAACATAGTTTTTTTATAAAATTCGTTGTAGGCTCAAAATCATATAAATATTCTTAATTTATTTAAAAATGATGTCGAGTGGACGGACATAGGTGGAGGCCGGTACACTGGACAGTTTACCCTATGCACAGCACTGATTTTCAGCTGGTCCCTCCCATCATCTGTATATCTTAAAAGTGAAATTTACGCGCACAAGAAAAAAAAAAGTAAATGAAAGAAGACATCTGACATCAAATACCTAATACAAAAAATTGGAATTTAATTCGAATTTAAATTTAACCAAATTATGTGTATTTTATAACAGCCAATCAGCGCTCATTACGTAAGTTGTTATTCGCGACTAACCAAAGACAAGCCGATTGATTTTTGCAATGATCCTAAAAATTGCTCGGATGATAACGAAAAAAACTTTTTAACAAAAAATAAAACCGACTTCAAAAACCTTAACTCATCATTCATCATCATTTCAGCCGAAAGACGTCCACTGCTGGACATAGGCCTCCCCCAAGCATCGCCACAACGACCGGTCCTGTGTCTTCCGCATCCAGCGGATTCCCGCGACCTTCACCAGGTCGTCGGTCCACCTTGTGGGGGGCCTACCCACGCTGCGCCTTCCAGTACGCGGTCGCCACTCCAGAACTTTACTGCCCCATCGGCCATCCGTTCTGCGAGCAATGTGCCCCGCCCACTGCCACTTAAGTTTGGCAATTCTTCGGGCTATGTCGGTTACTTTCGTTCTCCTGCGAATCTCCTCATTTCTGATTCGATCACGCAGGGACACTCCGAGCATAGCCTTCTCCATTGCCCTTTGAGTGACTTTGAGCCTTCTTATCAGGCCCATTGTGAGCGACCACGTTTCAGTACCGTAAGTAATTACTGGCAACACACACTGGTCAAAGACTTTCGTCTTGAGACACTGCGGTATTTTGGACGAGAAGATATTGCGTAGCTTCCCGAACGCTGCCCAACCAAGTCGGATTCGACGATTGACCACTTTCTCGAAGTTGGACTTACCTAGCTGGACAGTTTGTCCTAGGTATACATAATCGTCAACAACTTCGAGTGTAGATTCTCCGATGCTTACGTGAATGTGTGCTATATGGGAATTCGACATAACCTTTGTCTTGTCCATATTCATTTTAAGACCCACTCTATCGGAAGCTCTACTGAGGTCATCGAGCATTGTACCGAGGTCCTCCATGGTCTCAGCCATGACTACTATGTCGTCGGCAAACCGAAGGTGAGTGATGTACTCGCCGTTTATGTTAATGCCTAGCCCATTCCAGTCCAGAACCTTGAAGACATCCTCCAATGCAGCAGTGAACAGTTTCGGAGAGATCACATCTCCCTGTCTCACACCTCGCTGCAGAAGGATAGGTTTCGAGGCTTGGTCCTGTAATCGGACTGACATAGTGGCGTTTTCATACAAAGACTTTAACACTTCGATGTACCGATAGTCAATCTGGCACCGTTGAAGAGACTGTAGTACCGCCCAAGTCTCGATCGAATCGAAGGCTTTCTCGTAGTCCACAAACGCTAAACAAAGAGGCAAGTTATACTCTTCGGTCTTCTGTATAACCTGACGCATCGTATGTATGTGGTCTACGGTGCTAAAGCCTTTTCGGAACCCGGCTTGTTCGGGAGGCTGGAAGTCCGTGTGGTGCCGGACGCAAAGAATACCACCACCCTATATCTTCTCATGGGTGTCGTAAAAGGCGACTAAGGGATTCACCAGAGGATGGGCAGCAGCGTCCTCCGAGTATTAACCAACCAACTGCGATCGCCAACCCGCCTGCCAAGCGTGGCGATTATGGCATATCCCCCCAAACATGCAAAAACCTTAACTAAAAAGTAAAAAATAATCCTTGTATGTATTTCAAAATCTTAACATAAACCAAAATTTTGAAGGTGGCGCGTGACTGTCCCTTTGCGTCATGTAAATATAATGTACTGTCGAGCGCTTATCTATAGTAAAAAACAGTTTATGCGAACATACATGAAAAACACGCGCCGCCTTCAAAATTTTGGTTTATGTTAAGATTTTGAAATACATACAAGGATTATTTTTTACTTTTTAGTTAAGGTTTTTGAAGTCGGTTTTATTTTTTGTTAAAAAGTTTTTATTTCATACTTTTTAGTTGAGAATTCACAGAAAAACTAAACTATTAGTAGATCATCTAGGTAAGCGAAGCTAAATTAAACTGATTTATTGAAGCTGGTTCAAAAACTACTCGACCTAAGTCAATAAAATTTATATGGGACCACCGCGCGGACTTCCTCTACCAAATAAAAAAACAACCACGCAAATCGGCCCATAAATCTCGGAGTAATCGGTGTACATACATGAAAAAAAAATGAAAAATAAAAAAACCCGCCGAATACATAACCTCCTCGTTTTTTTGAAGTCGGTTAAAAACTCATAAATTCCAACTCCGGTCCTTAGCAAGGATCCTAGGATTTTCGCAAAGATCCGTTTTTTTCGATTATCCTTCGACTTATATAAAGATTTAATGTTATTATTAAAATTAGTACGATTTAATTTAAAGAAGTGAAAATCAATCAACTTCGACCTCATGGTCTACTTACATGTGTAAGAGCAGAACGCTTAAAAACAAAAATAAAAATATTTAGCGGCCTTCTACTTCTACATTTTCGTGAGTTGATTACCCGTCTGCATTAGTTAAATCATCCATAATATTATCAGCTCAGGGTCAGCTTCCAGATCATCAAAACACATATATTCTTCTCTGGTTCAAAGCTTACCGTGTATGAACTGCAGAGCTCCAAGCCACGTGAACTGCAGGTCTTCCAGCGGCCCCTCATCAGGACTGAACCCTGGGTCGTCGTGACAGTTGAAGAATTGGCTGTTGATTACCGCAGCTGATGGAAGAATATATTAATAAGTAGCGGACCCGGCAGTCCTGCTCGGAAAAGCAGCGCCACATATAATTAAAATCGTCCCTGCCGTTTAGGAGAAGATCAATGACATACCGACAGCAGCGCCACTACCGAGTTCAATTGTGTTTTAAAACCAACCAGGAACCCATTTAAATATATACACAAAATTTCATCTAAATCGGTCCAGCCGTTTAGCACGAGTTAGGTGACAAACATACGTACAGAAGAATTATATGTATTAAGATATGGTGAATAAGATTAAAGATACATAAGGTCCTACAATAGTAATCCAAAATACTTTCAGAAGTACAAGTATGAACGATAAATAAGTCATAATATCAAGATTAGTGTCAAAATTATTAATGTATAGTGCAGTAGGAGGTATATGTTAGGACATTTGCGCACTTATCCGTATCCGGTTCGTATTTGATACGTGAAAGAGACAGACGGGAAATTCACGTGCAAGCGACTGCGCACTTATCCGTATTTTTGATTTGGTTGAAAATCATCAGCTTTTTACCCGACTGCGCCAGAAGGACGGTTATGTTTTTCGAGTGTATGTATGTATGTATGTATGTATGTATGTATGTATGCATGTATGTATGTATGTATGTATATTTCTTTGGCACGCTCTGTGGCCTAAACGGCTTGATGGATTTGAGATTGAGAGGTTTCGTTAAATTCGTCTTAATTCTGAGAGTGACACTGGGTACATCAAAATGTAAAAATTAAAATGGCCGCTTTTTGGCGCCATATTACCTCATAAAATTTTTTTTTTTTCCGTCAAAAACTATCGAGTGGGGTATCAAAATAAAGGGTTTTATAAATGCTTTACAAAAATATATACAACTTATATGTTTAAATGTAATTTGGAATGAAAAATGCTAAAAAACAACAAAATATTCAACGTTAAAAATGAATTTGACTTTTCAAAAAAAACATTAATAGTATCTATCTATCTTCTATTCTTCTATTCTTCTATTCTTTCTTCTATATATCTATACTATATATCTTCTATCTATACTATAATAAAACTGTAAAGGTCGAAAAGTCTGTACATTGAGTTTTTTTTCGCGAAAACCGGCTAGGGGGACTAGAAATAAGCTATATAACACGAATCGATCCTTTAAAAAATTTATGTCTGTCTGTCTGTCTGTCTGTCTGTCCGTTTGTTACCTAATCACGTGAAAACGGCTGAACGGATCGTAATGAAACTTAGCATTTGTATTGGTATTAGTCTAACTTAAAATATAGGGTATGTTTTATCTGAATCGGTTGAGTAGATCCAGCGATACAGCTTGACCCCTCTATTGTATTAAGTTGCATACAAAGTAGAGGTCATGATTGTTGGTTAGATGCAGGTTGCAGGTTCCTAAAAATACAACTGGATTCTATTAGTATTATAGAAAATATAGAATAACATAACATAGCCCATCACTGTCCCGCTGCTGGGCATGGCCCTCTTCTTGGAATGAGAAGAGTTAAGGAACTGGATATTGTTAGTGTAATAGATTATCATAACATAATCAGCTCATTACCTACTGCCCCACTGCTGGGCACGGACCTCTTCTCGGAACGAGAACAGTTAAGAAACTGGAAAATATAGAATAACATAACGTAGTCAACCCATTACTGTCCCACTACTGGGTATGGCCCTCTTCTCAAAATGAGAAGAGTTAATGAACTGGATATTACTAGTATTCTAGAATAACATAACATTACCAGCCCATTACAGTCCCACTGCTGGACACGGGCCTCTTCTCAGCATAAGAAGATATGTGGTTAGTGTTATAGAATAACATAATCAGCCCAATTACTTCCCACTGCTGGGCACGAGCGTCTTCTCAGAATGAGGGAGTTTAGGGCTAATTCCATGAAATTCCATCACCTTAGCCGGTTGGTTGTAAAAACAAAATATAGTATGGTCGGTAAATAGTGTAATCGTCTGTGTAGGTGCTTATTTGTATATATTTGAAGACATTGTGTTCATAATTATGACATGATGTTATTTTCCGACATCCACGCGGACGGAGTCGCGGGCACAGCTAGTACTATAATAAAACTGTAAAGGTCGAAAAGTCTGTACATTGAGTTTTTTTCGCGAAAACCGGCTAGGGGGACTAGAAATAAGCTATATATAGAACACGAATCAATCGTTTAAAAAATTTATGTCTATCTGGCTGTCTGTCTGTCTGTTTGTTACCTCATCACGTGAAAACTGCTGAATGGATCGTAATGAAACTTAGCATTTGTATTGGTATTAGTCTAACTTAAAATATAGGGTATGTTTTATCTGAATCGGTTGAGTAGATCCAGCGATACAGCTTGATCCCTCTATTGTATTAAGTTGCATACAAAGTAGAGGTCATGATTGTTGGTTGGATGCAGGTTGCAGGTTCCTAAAAATACAACTGGATTCTATTAGTATTATAGAAAATATAGAATAACATAACATAGCCCATGATTGTCCCGCTGCTGGGCATGGCCCCCTTCTTGGAATGCTAAGAGTTAAGGAACTGGATATTGTTAGTGTAATAGATTATCATAACATAATCAGCTCATTACCTACTGCCCCACTGCTGGGCACGGACCTCTTCTCGGAACGGAAAGAGTTAAGAAACTAGAAAATATAGAATAACATAACGTAGTCAACCCATTACTGTCCCAGTACTGGGTATGGCCCTCTTCTCAAAATGAGAAGAGTTAATGAACTGGATATTATTAGTATTCTAGAATAACATAACATTACCAGCCCATTACAGTCCCACTGCTGGACACGGGCCTCTTCTCAGCATAAGAAGAGATGTGGTTAGTGTTATAGAATAACATAATCAGCCCAATTACTTCCCACTGCTGGGCACGAGCGTCTTCTCAGAATGAGGGAGTTTAGGGCTAATTCCATGAAATTCCATCACCTTAGCCGGTTGGTTGTAAAAACAAAATATAGTATGGTCGGTAAATAGTGTAATCGTCTGTGTAGGCGCTTATATGTATATATTTGAAGATATTGTGTTCATAATTATGACACGATGTTATTTTCCGACATCCACGCGGACGGAGTCGCGGGCACAGCTAGTGATAAATAAAACATGACAAAACTAAAAAAATTAAAATAAAAAAATTAATTAACAAAAACAAAAAACCGGACTGCGTGTAAAAATAACAGAAAAGATATAAACAAGACTTATCAACACGCAGGCGGAGGCTACCTATGAACTATTATGTAATTCATGACCAAAAACATACGTAGCCTCCGACTGCGTGTTGATAAGTCTTGTTTATATCTTTTCTGTTATTTTTACACGCAGTCGGGTTTTTTGTTTTTGTTAAAAAAAAAAAATTCTAGTTGATGAATGGATGATCGATTCGAAATTTGGTATCCCGTTTCTTCAATGATATTGCAAGAATATGGTAACCTTAACCTGATGCTGCGGCATCACCTGAAATCTGCAGGATACCCAACTTCTCACCATTATACATTATTTTAATGAAAATCAAGTACTGGACATCCTCCTTCAATAAGTCTTTCGTTTAACCAGACACCCTGTAGTTAGGGCATGCAATATCGGAAGGTTTACAATTCCGGAACTGATTTACGATATTGGGTTATATGGGATTTACATAAGTGTTTGTGTTGGTCTGGGTGTTTCTTATATATTATAAGTATGCATTTACAAAATAAAAGTATATAAGTATTATATCCATTGTCTAGTACCCATATTACAGGCTCTGCTTAGTTTGGGACTAGATGGTTCTGTGTAAAATGTCCCAAAATATTATTATTATTATTATTTGTATGCCTTTATTTAATCACGGCTCTTCCTTCGTCTGGAAGATGTCCGGACCTTTAGAAAGCTTGCCAGAGGACACAGGTCCAGCTAGCAGTCGCCTATTATTATCATTGGGTACTAAGTTCCGGAATTCCGGAATTAATTCCGGAGTTAGTATTTTTTTTAAATCTATATCAGGCAGAAGATTTCGATAAGCTTATTTGTTTTTTTTATTTTTATTGTATGAGACTAATTTCGTTGCATAATAATTTGCAATCGTAATAATGTAGGTAATGTCATAATAATGTAGTTCAATGGGGTTCATCAATTCTGGTTTAAAATTTATTTTTTATTTTTGCATGCTTAATACTAGCAGAATATAGCACTGTTCATAAACCACCAATTTTATATCTGGTATGTACCACCTGTATTCTACGCAAATAAATGATTATTTATATCTTTCTTTCGAAACTGAAAATATATCACCTATCAGCCGAAAAGTAATTATGAATATTGGAATTACGATACTGAGTTTCTTAACTCCGGAGTTGAAACATCGGAAAAATCTGTCTGAGATTCCGGAATTCCGGAATTGCATGTCCTACCTGTAGTAACAAAAGAGATAAGAAAATAAAACTACTCACAGCGTAACACTATAACTAGCAGTAAGTTCCTCCACATATCACTGACGGTAAGCTCCTCACTCAAGTACCACCACGCTCTAATTTTTCCACTGATAAATGGCAGAAGATTGTTTAACGCATCCTTATATGGATGCTGCGAAGAATGCTTGTTTACTGCGAAGATGGACTCAAATGACAAATATGCTATTGTCGATATTGTGTACTTATGTCTCAGGTGTTATAAGGGATATGTAAGAGACCATTATTTGTAATGTTCAAGCCTAGAATCGTAGGTGGTTAGTTTGCGGCAGAAATTTTCGTTTTCATGTTGAAATTCTCACGGATATCCTCCATCTGGGAAAGGCGATTGGGTGTCGGACTCCTACTCTAACTAAGTTCAATGTAATAATGCATTCATGCTGCTGATGGGGCTGTCGCGGTTCTGCAGCGCCTCTGGTATGTTCGCGGAGGCGCGCGTCAGTGGCTTAGTGCGATTATGCGTAAACGCATAGCTTCTTTGGTAGTAGGATTCGCGGCAGCGCTAACGGTATCCTGAAAATGACCGCGAACAGGGTAGACTGCCCATTTATATATAATACTAGCCTATGCCCGCGACTTTGCCCGCGTGAATGTCGGTTATCGCGCCTAGAAAGTAGCTTTTATGTTAATCCGGGTTATGTTCTATCTGTATGCCAAATTTCATTAAAATCCATACAGTAGTTTTTGTGTGAAAGAGTAACAAACATCCATACATACATCCATTAATCCTCACAAACTTTCACGTTTATAAATTAATTAATAGTTTAAATAAAAAACCGGCCAAGAGCATGTCGGGCCATGCTCAGTATTATAGGGTTCCTTATACTTAAGGAACCCTATAACCCTAGGACCTATTGGTCTAATTACAAACGAATCAAATCTAATATTAATCATTGCTATTTTTGTTTTTGCAAACAGCGCCACCTAGCGCAAAATTTAAGAAGTGTTTCATATATTGATATGACACACTTCTTAAATTTAGCGCTAGGTGGCGCTGTTACTTTGTGTTATCAATATAACACAAAGTTTCTTTTTGTGATTTTTTTAAATAGAAAGTAACTAAAGGAGCATTATTTGCTAAGATCATTTTTATCTAAGGTCAATGACCTATGAACTAGGACGTCATAAGTATTTTTCAGTTTTCTCACTATAACTCGAAAATTTATGATCACATTATACTCTAAATAATTTTAAAAGAGAGTTTTTGTAAAAGTCTGTCAACGTGGAAGATTACAAGTTTCTACGTTGCATAGTTTGGAAATGGCAGGGGGAAGACACATTGTAAGCCACTTTGGTGGGCCATATTTCGCAGATGGTACACCTGAAAAAAAAGTTATGTATAAAAAATTACCTTCATTTTAGTAGACCTATTCAATGATACCCCACACAAGGGGGTGCAGCGAAAGAAAAATTTTCATCCCCATTTCACATGTATGGGCACCACCCCTAAAATACGTTATCAAGATTATTTTATTCTTTTAAAATTGAGATCTACAATTTTTTAACAAAATTTCATTTACTTATGTTTATAACTGTAGAAGTTATTAAGCTGTGAAGGATTAGGACAGATGGACAGACGGATGGACATGACGAAACTATAAGGGTTCCTTGTAGGACTTCGGAACCCTAAAAACACTAGAAAAACACGCTTTTATAATTACAGGTGACGCTATCGACATGATATTATTAACCACCCTCATGCCATTCAGTCCTCAGCACATTTCTCAGCTTGGCTTATGTGGGATCGTGTTCAAAGTCCATTACATGGCCTTTCTCACTAGTGCAAAAACGACTATAATACGATATTCCATCATGGAATGCCAGTGCCTATCTTCCGGCTTCATCATCAGACCTTGAAACCTAATCGTGGTCAAAGTTCATTACAAGACTTTTCTAAGAAATCCAAAACAGCTATGATACGATTTTCCATCATGAAGTTCCAGTTCATATCTTCCGGCTCCATCATCAGATCAGTTCGACAGTACCATATTATTGTATTGTCATCAGAACTACATACAGCTGCCAATTTTCATTACGCTACGACCCTTGGAAGATGGTTAAATTAGTTACCTTAGATTCCATTACATAGTTAGTTACATACAGGTCGACCTAATAACAGCGTGTTAATAATATTAAATAGGATAGGAAGTAGGATAATTATTCATATAATAGGTACCTACTAGCCTATGCCCGCGACTTCGACTTCTTCCGCGTGAGTGTCATTTATCCCGCATCTCTCGGGAAGTGTAGTTAGATTTGTGTGACGTAATAAACCCAGTAAAAAAAAATTGGTAGTTTTTTTGAAGATTAGTCGCCAAGTCGCCAGTAATCTAACCCATAACAATTTTTCAGAGATGGTTGTATCTGTTCATATAATTGATTTGTTCTTAATTAACTTACTAATCTAAACTCCACTGTGCCACAATAAATGCTAATATTTATGATAGCTGCGATTAAAACAGAAGGGGCGGTGCCACTAAATCAGTTGGTTAACTGACGAATGTAGAAATAAAATTCAGTTTAAATGAAAGAAGACTGTATCTCGTTTGTAACAAGGTGGGTTTTATATTGGAGTGGTAAATGAAGATGCAATAACCAATGTTTGATAAGCGGAGTGCAAAGATACAAACATAGGTAATACATGTTTTTGAAGTACGGTCGGCAAAGCCAACCTTCTTCCTACTAATATTATAAACTATGGTATGTCATATGTGTACCCTATTTTCTGTCCAGTTCATTCTTGTCCATCCTAAGGTTGCTTGGAAGAAATCGCTGATCGCGATAAGGCTGCCATTTGTACAATAGTTTAAATGCATTTTTAATGTAATGTTCTTTATGGTGTACAATAAAGCATATATAATTAAATAAATAAATATGTCAAAAAATGTATCCTGTGTTAATTCAGGACAATACATAATCTATCTGTGTGTCTGTGTGTACTGTAAAAGCCCAAATATTGGTATATCTTAGGTTTCCTTGTAAATCTTAGGATACAAAAACATGAGCTGGTACAGTCGCCTGCATGACAGTGGTAACACGTCAATTTGAAAACCGCCCTTACTGCTTACGAAATAAAGATGCTGCTAATGTCAAAGTGTTACCACCGACGTGCGGTCGACCGTACATGTACAGTTTGAACGACGAAAAATAAAAAAATCAGGCAGGCATTCTTAATAATAATTCTCTCAAGCTCTTACCTATACTAATACTAATAAAAAGTTATACAACGTGTATCAGAAAGGCGTGGTCATATTTTTTTCCTGATTTGAGGGTTGGTCCCATAGTAAAAGTTGTTCGATAGCATCCCCTGAATAAGCTCTTCAAATATGACCACGCATTTCTGATACACGTTGTATAGGTACTAACTATTATATTAATTCCCATATTTTGCAATAGTTCTGCACCTTCCCGGGACGGAATATAACAATACTCCTACAGCCTTACTAATAAAAATATTTAACACAACTGAAACTGATTAACAACTGTATATTTATACATTGTATAAGCTATGTATAAGAGTTACACACTCCCTTTACTAATAATCAGTGAGCAGGCATTGTATAGTTATAAATTTGCTATAACAAAAAACCGGCCAAGAGCATGTCGGGCCATGCTCTGTATTATAGGGTTCCTTAAGTAGGTGTAATTACAAACTGAATCAAATCGAATATTAATCATGGCTATTTTAGTTTTTGCAATAATCGGCAGCATTCGCGACTCAGAGCGTGTTGTTAGGAGCGCCATCTAGCGATAAATTCAAGAAGCCAAATTTAAGACGTTTGTCATTTCAAAGTTACTTTTTGTGATTTTTTCAAATAGAAAGTAGCTAAAGGAGCATTATTTGCTATTATAATTTTTCTCTAAGGTCAATGACCTTTGAACTAGGACGTTTTAAGTATTTTTCAGTTTTCTCTCTATATCTCAAAAAATTATAATCACATTATACTCGAAATAATTTTAAAAGAGAGTTTTTACAAAGGTCTATCAATGTGGAAGATTATAAGTTTCTACATTGCATAGTTTAGAAATGGCAGGGGGGGGGACACATTGCAAGCCACTTTGGCGGGCTATATTTCGCAGATGGTACACCTGATAAAAAAGTGGTGTATGAAACATTACCTTCATTTTAGTAGACCTATTCAATGATATCCCACACGAGGGGGTGCAGCGAAAAAAATTTTTTTTTCTCCATTTCACATGTATGGACGCCACCCCTAAAATACGCAAAAACGAATCTTTTATTCTTTTAAAATTGAGATCTATATGTAGACTATTTTTTAACAAAATTTCATTTACTTATGTTTATAACTGTAGAAGTTATTAAGCTGTAAAGGATTAGGACAGACGGACAGACGGACAGACGGACAGACGGACAGACGGACAGACGGACAGACGGACAGACGGACAGACGGACGGACATGACGAAACTATAAGGGTTCCTTGTAGGACTTCGGAACCCTAAAAACCACTGGCAACTTTCTTCGAAAACGTTTTGAAACGCGATTACAAAATTAAAGAGACTTTGTGACAAGTCTGTAAAAAGCGTATAATTTTTTTTTTGTGATAAATAACATAAAATGGTGGCCGATTTATTGTTTTGTAATATATCTATAAATAAGTTTTATGTTTTCCTTACGATAAAAACAGATTTTTTTGACATTTTAAGTTTATGAACGCACCTTTCAACTGAGTTTCAAACATTGTCTAACGCTCCGACACATGTGTTAGTTTACAACAAAGAGATTTTTTATGCTAGTTTGTGGGGCAGGGATCTTACCTAATTGTGAATAGCCATAATTACCTAACGATTAAATAAGTACAATACGATTTTGATGTATAGGCTAAGTTTCTGGTGAATAAATAATTTACTTTTGATAATATTGATAGAACTGTGTGAAATCAAATAACGGTTGCGTAATATCTCATACAATTTTGACACCCATTATAACAGATGTATACAACTGAACTGCCAAAAATCTTTTATTGGTAATGAAAGCGTTATAACTCTGGTATACATCGTAGGTAAATCTTTATTAATAAGGCTGCTATAGTGCAGCTGTGGACTGTCCCCAGTTGGTGCTCCATCCCATCTTATACATGTTTTAATCCGAGAGCAATGTTTTTAGAGTAAAATTATTGTGAGCTTTTGCTATGCTTCGTTTTTGTTGATAAATTATTTATAGAAGCCCTGAAAAAATCTTTAAATTACCTATTTAGACCGCCGTCTACAAAGGCCTAGTGTATAAATTTGACAACAATAAGCAAATAAACTTGCTATTTAGAGAAAATGTGCCTCTTAACAACAAGTTTATTTGCTGACGTTACCAGGCCATCATCAAGCCTTGCTAACCGAACATGGCGCGGGTAGATTGCATACCTTTTAAGCTACAACTCGTAATATGAATAATGACAGCTGCTCTGTCTTCAATGGTTGCCCGACTGCTCTCAAGATAAGATGGTAATGTCAGAAACGTGTTTTAACACTGCAACATCTTTATGAGTGCCATCATTGGTCTATTCATTGGTAGGAATTCAGGTATAAGCATTGATATATTTATGTACAGTCACAACACGCGAAAGTTGAGCCACTTGCTTCTCTTATCATCTTAACTTGGCCATGTTATACAAATCGGGCAACTTTTTCATGTACAGTCAACTGCATAACAGTGGTAACACTTCAATTCGAAAACCGCCCTTACTGCTTACAAAATAAAGATGCTGCTAATGTCAAAGTGTTACCACCGACGTGCGGTCCACCGTGCGAGTATATCCGACTTAGTGCGATTTGCCAAAACGGCCGAATTAAGAATGTTAGCAAGTGGCTCAACACTCCCGTGTTGTGACTGTACTACGTACGGTCGACCGCACGTCGGTGGTAACACTTTGACAATAGCAGCATCTTTATTTCGTAAGCAGTAAGGGCTGTTTTCGAACTGAAGTGTTACCACAGTCATGCAGTCGACTGTACTAGACACGCTGTTTAGAAGAACAACATGGTTACACGAGTTATGGTTCTGGAACCACACTGTCATCTGTCATATTTGACGACCTCTGTGGTCTAGTGGTTCGAGTGTCGGACTGCTGATAACGAGGTCGTGGGTTCGATTCCCACAGGACACAAATATTTGTGTGATGAACATTAGTGTTTGTGTTGGTCTGGGTGTGTTGCTTATGTATTATAAGTATGTATTTACAAAAAAAAAAGTATATAAGTATTATATCCATTGTCTAGTACTCATACCACAAGCTCTGCTTAGTTTGGGACTAGATGGTGCTGTGTAAAAATGTCCCAAAGATATTTATTTATTTATTTATTAGTTCACTTGACAGCTGTCTCGCGAACACGTAAATTTTATCAACGGTTGCCTCAACTGAATTGGGAACATGCCGCTTAAATGAGATCGCGTGTTTATTTATTGACGTCGTTTGGTATAAGCTTAGACGAATATATAATACTTGAGGTATAAGGTATATAGTGCCATATTTAAACGACCAAACTTCTGGTTATTATTACATGACCGTCATAAAAAAGGAGTGTAATGTTTACAGGGTTCATGTATGTATGCGTGTTTCTTTATTCCACTATCCCCCAGTTTCTGGATGGCTGATCAATTTGATCTATTGTCAAATCTAATGTCAGCTTCTGTGATTGGCCGGCGAAAACGTTAACAACCAATCACATCGCTTGACCTGAGATTTGACAGTCAATTAGTTCATTTTTGCGTTGATCAGCCTTCCAGAAACCGGGGTTAATCTTTTAAATGCCTGATCTGATAAATAAATGTGGTATCACCACAGACATATTTTTTACTATGTCTGTGGGTATCATTAGATTTGTTATGACATCGCGAGTGACACTGGCTGTACGGTAAATAAATTAAATGTAAAAAACATTATTAAAAACAAGCTTTCATTTAAATGCGCTAAAAATAATAAAATAAACTTTTCCTTTAAAACTTTTACTATTAACTTATAACGTCATTACACAATTTATATGATATAAAAGCTTGTCGCGCGGACTTGGTTTCTGTGTAGTTATTCTAAGGTACCTATGAATGAATGTTTGTCTGTTTCTTTGTGACCCTTAATTAGGAATCCTAATATAATAATAAAATCCTAATTTAGGATTATTGAGCTACCTGCCTATTCGTAATTTGTTCTATTTTACAATTATTTTATCGACTTGACTCAATATTGTTGTTCTTTGTCATTTCACTGTTGTCTTTGATATAATTCAAAATTCATTGAAAAAACGGGTTATTCATCAGCAATTTACATTTATTTATTTAGACAGTAAACAGCTACAATACATGTTTTGATACCTATACAGAAAAACTTACTCTTGTTTTTACCCGACTGCGCTAGAAGGAGGGTAATGTTTTTCGAGTGTATGTATGTATGTATGTATGTATGTATGTATGTATGTATGTATGTATGTATGTATGTATGTATGTATGTATATTTCTTTGGCACGCTCTGCAGCCTAAACGGCTTGATGGATTTTAACTTGTGAGGTGTCGTTAGATTCGTCTTAATTGTGAGAGTGACACTGGGTATATCAAAATTATAAAAATTAAAATAGCCGCTTTTTGACGCCAAATTATGGCTTAAAACAAAAAAAAACCCTCGAAACCTATCGAGTGGGGTATCAAAATAAAGAGTTACATAAAAGCTTTTCAAAAATATATACAACTTATATGTTTAAATGTAATTTACAATGAGAAATGCTAAAAAACAAAAAAAAAACAAAAAAAAAAAAAATTTGAATCTTTGAATATTCAACGTTAAAAATGAATTTGACTTTTCAAAAAAAACATTAATAGATAAAACATGATGACAAAACTAAAAAATTTCAAACAAAATAATTAACACACAGGCGGAGGCTACATAGGAACTATTATGTAATTCATGACCAAAAACATACGTAGCCTCCGACTGTGTGTTGATAAGTCTTGTTTATATCTTTTCTGTTATTTTTACACGCAGTCGGGTTTTTTGTTTTTGTTAATTAAATTTTTTACAATATTGGTAGCCTACTACATTATGCACGTGTTAATAAAACAAATATAAGGCAAATAGTGCCACTAAAGAAGCATTACATGAAGTTATAATATCAGTAAATTCAACAATTAAGTATTTAGACATAAACATAATATAACATAACATCACGCATGTATTTCCCCGAAGGGGTAGGCAGAGGTGTAATAGTACACCCACATTTCACCAGTTATAGTCCCATGTAATAGGGGGCGAGACTGTTGCCATTGACTGGGCACAAATCCAGACTCCGGGCTGCTACTGAGAATTTCCTAATGAAAAACCCAGTAACACTTTGCCCGACCCGGGAATCGAACCCAGGACCCTACGCTCAGCAGTCGCGCTTGCAATCACTAGACCAACGAGGCAGTCAAGTATTTAGATGACATAGTTTTTTCAATCTTCGTAATATTGCTGGACGCGGACCAAATAATGAGCAGATTAAGTATCAATCAACATAGAAAAAACCGGCCAAGAGCATGTCGGGCCTGCTCAGTATTATAGGGTTCCTTAAGTAGGTGTACAAACGAATCAAATCGAATATTAATCGATCGAATCGGCAGCATTCGCGTCTCAGAGCTGTTGTTAGTAGCGCCATCTAGCGATAAATTCAAGAAGCCAAATTTAAGAAGTCTGCTGTCATGTCAAAGTTACTTTTGTGATTTTTTCAAATAGAAAGTAGCTAAAGGAGCATTATTTGTTTGATAATTTTTCTCTAAGGTCAATGACCTTTGAACTAGGACGTTTTAAGTATTTTTCAGTTTTCTGTCTATAACTCAATAATCACATTATACTCGAAATAATTTTAAAAGAGAGTTTTCACAAAGGTCTATCAATGTGGAAGATTATAAGTTTCTACGTTGCATAGTTTAGAAATGGCAGGGGGGGGGACACATTGCAAGCCACTTTGGCGGGCTATATTTCGCAGATGGTACACCTGATAAAAAAGTGTTGTATGAAACATTACCTTCATTTTAGTAGACCTATTCAATGAAACCCCATACGAGGGGGTGCAGCGAAAAAAAATTTTTCATCCCCATTTCACATGTATGGGCGCCACCCTTAAAGAACGTAAAAACTATTTTTTTATTCTTTTAAAATTGAGATCTATATGCAGACTATTTTTTAACAAAATTTCATTTACTTATGTTTATAACTGTAGAAGTTATTATGCTGTAAAGGATTAGGACAGACGGACAGACGGATGGACATGACGAAACTATAAGGGTTCCTTGTAGGACTACGGAACCCTAAAAAGTATGAAATTTACATTTCAAGCCTGTCACTCGAGTGTTTCTTTAACAAAAACAGCAGATGTTCACACGAAAAACATGTGTTTTCTTTAAAAACATAAGATTTAGGCGTAAAGCAGTTCATACTCATTTGGCTAATTTTACTTTAACAAAACAAGTATTGTGTTACATAAGGATGGGGTTCTATTGACACATTACTCACTTAGCTACGGTTTAAAGGTGCAGACACACAGCGGGCGGGACGGAACGGAGGCGGAGCGTCGACTGAACGTGGACGTGGCGTGTACTGTCCCACTGCAGGGCAAAGTTCTCCCTACTTTCCTTCCACCTAATAATCTCTGTAACTAATAAGGACCAGTCTATTTGAAAAGAATGCAGTTCATTTTGCCATCTCCGTCTGGGCCTGCCGCGTTGGCATTTGTCGTTTGTAGGGGCCCATTGGATTGTCATTTTGGACCATTGGTTGTCGGGCATGCAGCAGATGTGTCCAGCCTAGTTCCACTTCAGCATGGCAGCTTTCCGAGTGACGTCAGTTATTTTCGTCCTGGAACGGATGATTGTATTCCTAATCCGGTCAACAAGCGCAGAATACTCCGTTCCATTGCTCTCTGGCAAACCTCGACCGTGGTCCTCTGCTGAATTGTCAAAAAAGAGTCTGGACCTGTCGGGGATGGTTGGGCGAATACATAAAGTTTCCCACGCCCCCGGCCAAGCATCGTTAGAGGAACACCCTGGTGGTTTTGATCGGTAAGAGTCCGACACTGGCTCCGTCTTCCCCGGGCGGAGTGCGTCCATGAGGATTTCCCCACGTAAAAAAAAGGACTCGATTATAATGCAATATTATTTATTTTATATTTAATGAATATTTGAATGATGTTTATAATTGTAATTAGATAAATTTGTATAATTATGTAATATTTACTGTAAGAATTTGTCCTGTTTTATTTAAATTTATTGTATGCCATTTACGACGGGTCATAGTTTTACCTATGTACCACAATATAAATTGAATGGAATTGAATTAACCCACTTTCATATTGAACTAAGTTTACGGGACTTGTCGCGCACAATTAAATCAAAATATAACAAACATTCTGACTAACCTCGACGTTTCGGTCAAGTTGCATTGGCCGTGGTCACGAGCAGACATCTAGCAGCTAGCTAGTCAGCTGAGTCTGCTCGTGACCACGGCCAATGCAACTTGACCGAAACGTCGAGGTTAGTCAAAATGTTTGTTATATTTTGATTTAATTGTGCGCGACAAGTCCCGTAAACTTAGTTCAATATGAGTGAAATTCGCGAATGTTTAAAAACTTCTAACCCACTTTCGTTTTACAAACGTAGTATATTTAAAGGAAATCTTTTGCATCAAATTATTTTCGGCCCGTTTCGTTTCCGTTCATTTCTCGCTCATGTTACGGTATAGCCTCGCTTGTTAAATGGTGAAATCAGGGCAATTTGTCCATCAGTAACTCACAGTATCTGATTTCTTTTGATATATATATTATAATTGGTCTTTGTGTACGGCGCGGCTGTCAATTACCTTTGTTATTGTATAGTTTATTTTTGTGAGATGTTGTTTATACAAGGGTGAATAAACCTACACACTTTCGCATCTTGACTCGATTTATCAATGGGGTTAAGCAACATCTAACAAAATATAGAACTGCCCCCCTAGTCAAGTTGACAATCTATAATCATCAACGCTATAGAAAACAATCAAAATGTATGGGAATGACATATCGCAACAAATGATTTTTTCGAAATAAAATATGCTGAAACTGACACCAACAGAGTTGAGAAAATGCTCGGAGAAGGAAATAAGGAGCCACTTACGTAGTAACTAATAAGTAATCTGTGCCACTACTAACTCGATTTTGACAATATATAATAATAATCGGTAATTAAACGTATTATTACGACTTCGTACTAAAACCAGGACCAGTAGCCCTAGTACAAGCCATTTTGATGTATCGAAACGTATGTTAGTGAACTTTGGATCTGATATACTGTTCGAGTCATATTCTTTTAACTTGAAGATTTTAGCCATAAAATATCTGTATGATACAAAGTGTGTATTATGGATGAAATTAAATCAAAATCCCAATAGAACTGCCGTATTTTTAAGCTATTGCATAGCTTCTATCGCGGGCCTTGAGCGTGGAGACCGAATCCAGTAACTCCGTAACGAAAATAACCTAACACCCCCCACTCCGACCGGCACAGCGGTGATACTTTTTAGTTGTGCCATCTATCGATGAATAGCAGAACTTTTAATGACTTTTGAAATATCACGCTTGTCTCTTTAGTTTTGCAAATCGCCTCTAGGTGGCATTGGTTGTATCGGCGTTACTGCGCATGCGTAATCCCCCTCTTCGCCCCGCAATCTGGTGACTCATGCCTGCTTAGAGTTTCGGCGTTAGGGCACCTCCTCTTTGTATTTACATAAAAAATGCTATGCAATAGCTTTACCGCGGCAGTCTCTGAGTGCCACACTTCTTTTTTGTTCAAAAAACGCTTACAGTAGGTAACGATTCGATATGACAAAAAATTTCGTGGTACTGTAGTATTTTTGACAAACGGAAAAGAAAGAAAGAAAAATTCATTTCAGTCTCGTTACAGGCGAGAGAAAAAAAAACAAGCAATAAAATTAAAAATAACATGCCTGTAAACTTGGACGAATAAAAAATGGCGGACGGAATCTCGCTAAGAAAATATCGAAGCACTTCGCAACCCACTATAATATCGACAGAATTTTAACACACCAGATATATGTACCTATTTTGTTATTTTATTTGTGACACTACGACAATGAGTACCGTCACACGAGATTTGTTGTGTAATCGCGGCTTTTTGTCTTACTATAGATGTGAATGTGTGAGTGCCAGCCCGTACATTTTAGCGAGCCGTCTTACTATGAGTGCTTCACTTTTTGTTTAGCGATATTCCGTCCGCCTTTTTTATTCGTTCAAGCCTGTAAAAGACTAAAAAAGACAAATATAATTTCCTTTTCATTTATCTTTATAAATTGAGTCTTTATTTTTTTGCTTGTATATTAAGGGCACGCGCGTGCCAGGTGTATGGGGTTCATGGTTAATCCCTACTGTGAAAGGACCCTTGAAAAAGTACAGTTACCATAATTTAAGGGGTGCAATGTAACGTGGTTCATGCGTTTTTTTTTGTCGAGCGTTTAATTTGTTGGTAATTAACAAATAAAAAGTATCTACAGTTTGTGAGAACCCTATTAATTTAAGAAATCGTGTCTATTTTGTCTTCCTTAATTAAAATAATAGTAATATGCTGATTTGGGGGACAATCCTTATCTATGAGTGATAAAATTAAAATTAAGGATGAAAAGGTTGTGTGCTAGGCATATCCTATTTTGCGGACCGACAACGCACAGTTGGGATACCTTTTCAAACACCATTTTTAGCATTAATTCAAATAAATAATAAATGAAACAAACTTGCTTTTTTTGTCTATGCTAAACAGTTACCTTCCTAACTCAAAAGCTAAAAACTTCTTGCGCAAAACAAATAAATATAACTTACCTTTTAAACAATTCAAAATTCAAATTCTATTCGGAATTTGAATAAATCATCCGTTCCTATTATATGGCCACGTGGTACCCTACTACCACAACATTAGGGTAGGTCTACACAATAGATTTTGAACTAATATTTGCTCTTTTGCTACAGACCTACAGAGGCACCCTCTGTAGTGAACGCTGAAGGGCCACTAATTGTTATTTTGTTATATCAGTTTATTTGCCGAGTGCTTGCCTTTTCCCGCTATTATTACTTTGATTCGGATTAAAATAATTCGCTATGGATTGACCCTTTGGTGAAATGTTTTAAATTTTTTGTTGGAGTTTTTGTAAAGTGAATGATTGATGTTTATTATTGTTATACTTGTGGCATTCATATTTAGAAAGAGTTGGTTTTAATGCGAGACTTTAGAATGCTCTGGAAGATTTTTTATTCTTTGTTTGTTATAAGGGATTTTTATACATGAAAATGACGATGCCAATCCCATCGTACCTCATCATTACAGCCGAAAGACGTCCACTTCTGGACATAGGCCTCCCCCAATTAAGGGGGGGATATGCCATAATCGCCACGCTTGGCAGTCGGGTTGGCGATCGCAGTTGGTTGGTTAAATACTCAGAGAACGCTGCTGCCCATCCTCTGGTGAATCCCTTAGTCGCCTTTTACGACACGCATGAGAAGAGATAAGGGTACCATCGTACCTCACTCTAAATTAACCTACACTAACTAGAAAAAACATCTTAAATTTTAAAGGAGCATAAAGTTCTAGCTGCATCAAATTTGGTTCATCAAGTTTGGTTTGGATGGTTTGGTTGGTTTGGTGGTTTTTACATTATGTAGGTGCTTTCCATAGCATTCTAGCTACTGGCTACATTCATTGATTTGTCGTTCCCTACGTTACTTTAAACTATGTTTATAAAATTTTGAGTCTATGTTAAATTAAAGTTAAAAAATAATAATTCTTTAGCAAAATTTTTATTAATATTTGACCCATAAACAGTAATAGAGAACAAAGATAATAAATGCACTACGTGAGCCTTAACAGGGGTCATAAATAAGTAAACAGATAAAAACAACGGCGCGTCGATGACGCATTAATTTGGGTATCATCGGGTGAACGTGAACGTGCGCAGGAGCAGGCGACGCGTGCGCGGATGACGTCATATCGCAACATAGATAGATAAGCTCAGAGGGGCTACATAATTTAGGTAGATGGAGATAATAAGTGACAATCATAGACGACCTCTGTGGTCTAGTGGTTTGAGTTTCGGACCGCTGATCACGAGGTCGTGGGTTCGATTCCCACAGGACACAAATATTTGTGTGATGACCATGAGTGTTTGTGTTGGTCTGGTTGTTTCTTATGTATTATAAGTATGTATTTACAACAACAAAAAAAGTATATAAGTATTACAAGTAGCACAAGCTCTGCTTAGTTTGGGACTAGATGGTGATGTGTAAAAATGTCCCAAAGATATTTATTATTATTTATTTATTATAGCAATCATAGTAGGTAGGTAATAGGTATGTCTGTAGTGTATAAGAAACGCAAGAATACGATTATCACTTGCTTTAAAAAACAACAAGACTTCGTGGGGAAATGGGCCCTAATTCACGTAATTTAATGACGCCCCGATCTAGTTGCGTTGACGTTGAAGCTCGTATCTCGCAGCGACCGCCGAAGATAAAAGAGAATACGAAAAGCGTTGTTTTGTTCAGTAATCTGAGGTTGTTTTGATCAAAACTTAACTACAACTGCACTTGCTCACAGCACTTCGTCTACCTATATTTTTTACTGTCTGTGGTTACAGGTCATATTATATTCTACCAAGCGGCATGCAAATATTTGGGTACAAGTACAAATCGTAATATTTTTATTTAATTATCAAATTATTATTATTATCAGCCTGTAGTGTCCCACTGCAGGGCAAAGGCCTCCCTTCCCTTTTTCCACTTGTCCCTGTCTTTTGCCTTCTGGGGCCAATCCTTCAGACAGGAGTCAAGTTCGTCCCGCCATCTCCTTCTGGGCCTGCCGCGTTGTCGTTTGCTGCTGTCTGGAATCCACTGTGTGGTTGTTTTCGCCCAAAGCTCCTCCGGCATGCGGCAGATGTGACCAGCCCAGTTCCACTTAAGCTTGGCAGCTGTTTGGCCTACATCTGCAATTTGTGTTTTGGAACGCAGTATAGAGTTTCTTACGATTATCAAATTATATTACATTATTTTTTCATCGGATTTATCGTTTATTTCATAATGACCAGACCAAAATCTTTGGAAGAAAGATAGACAGAATGATTATGAACAAGTAAGCCTTCTGTTCTTGCTAATATTACGGGCATGCGCAGTATTTGCAATATTTCAAAATGTTTCGACGTCATTTTCAACACATGTGGTTAATTGTTCTATTACAAGACTGTCTAGCTTTATGTTTTATTCTGTGGGAAATTTGGAATGTAAATTAATTCTTAGCGGGAGGCTTGATACAACAAATTAATTTATATTAATTAAAACGTCTTTAAGAATGGATCTACATATGGTGTTTTTACGGAACGTGCGATTAACATGAAGTGTTAGTGATAAGTTAGGCGGCTTCTTTGAAAATATTTTGATAGACTTTAATTTAATTAATTAAGCACCCAAGAGTCTCATGGGATTCTAAACATTAGAGTTTTTATTATATACACATTACGCCGCCGTTGGAATAAATAAATAATTTTTGACATTTTCACACAGCACCATCCAGTCCCAAACTAAGCAGAGCTTGTACAGTCTAATAAAGCAATTAGTATCCAGGGTCGCCAGATATACCTACATGAAGTTTTCTCAGAAGATTATGGATGTTTTCGAGTGAAATATCATTTTAATAACGGACTAAGTTAAACTGTATTTATACAAAACCTTAATCGAACCGTTCTATAATAATTTACTGAGAAATCTTCATCAATATCTGGCGACCGTGGATACTAATTGGTTTGTTAGACTGTACTATAGGTGCTTTTTTGTAATTATATAAGTATGTACATAAGAAACACCCAGACCAATACAACCATTTATGTTCATCACCTCGGACGGATAAAAAAGGCGAATAACAAAGATTGAACTCTTAATTTTTGAAGCACTTAATTTTTTCCTAAACCCACTATAATTTCGAAAGCATTATATATTGTTATTTTATTCGTGACAGTGTTTGTTGCACTACAAATTGTTGTCGTTGACTACCGTCACACAAATTTTTTGCGTACCTAATCGCGGCTTTTTGGCATACTATGGATGTGAATGTACTTTTAAGCGAGCCGTCTTACTATTGATGCTTCACTTATTGTTTAGCGAGATTCCGTCCGCTTTTTTATTCGTCCATGTTTATCACATAAATATTTGTATCTTGTAATCCTGTAGGAATCGAACCCACGACCTCGTGATCAGCAGTCCGACAAAAACCACTAGACCACAGACGTTGTCGAGTTAGTACAAAAAATATGTTTTGATAGTAATTTCTCAAGCTGCCATCTTCCATCTAGCTGCGAGGAAACATGTCAGCCATAAATTATTTAAAAACAAAAAAATATAAGGAAACCAAGGGAACAATCAAAACATCATCCACGCGGAAGCGATCCGAACAGGCATCCATTTAATAAAAACAAAAGTGACTGGGTTTACCCGACTTCCGAGAAAGGTTTCGGCACATGTGGTGTGGGTGGGGCACACATAGAAACAGATGCAAATATACGTAGATAGATAGATAGATAGATAAAACGTTTATTTAATATATTTTACGTAATATGTATACGTCATCAACAGAGCTGGCGGTCGACTACCGATATAACTAAACTCTCTCCCTTTCTCTCGTATCAGTACCTATATTTTTAACAGCAATTGACGGTATGAGCACAGACATAGTAAAAAGTTTAGACGAAGTGCTGCGAGCAATCATAGTGAATCCAACAATGATACATGCACCTCAAACCGTGCTCACCGCGCTCAGAACACAAGTCGTGGCATCGTCCAGAAAACATCACAAAAACAAATACCCTTCAGGTGCATGGTGTGTGCGTGAGCGCTGGTTTGTACACGGAGGAGCATGGTTTTTTTTGGCTGCACTATGGTTATTCGCCGCACTTGAGCATATGAGTCATAATCATGAATTACTTATACAGGTTGTCTGGTTGAACGAGAGACTTATTGAAGAGGGGTGATCATTACATGATTCTCGTTACAAATAGGTATGTATAAAAAATTGCACGTTTATTTTTTAAATATTTTTCCAATCGATTTCATCAATAACTGCGGACACTATTCCACGCTTACAAATCAAAGTTTCATGCAGTGAGGTGATGCACCTAGCACGGCAGTGTCCATCAGTCTTCTCGCCTCGGGGTCTTCTCATCGCCCTGTAAGGGGCGCGAGGAATCAGGCTCGGGGGTGGGACCCCCTTTCCTGAAGTGTCAGGTTCGCGGCCCATATAAGTATGGGCCGGTAGTTGGGTTGGGTTTAATTTAAACCCTTTTTGGCTGGCGGCTGGATTAAAAATTCGGTCCCTAGGCCGCGGGATTTCTCCGCGGCAGCTTGTATTTTTGTTTTGTGTCTGTTGGGGCGCCTGAAGTGTTTCACGCTGCCCGAGCGACCAGACCTCCGCTAGGTGAGACCCCCAGTTCCCTGGGGGAGGCCCGGCGAGGGTCGATCAGCTACAAGGGCAGCGGCTTTGTTTGGCGCCTGCCTGCAGATAGTGATTGTCCCGTGACTCACAGCGTTCTCAGAGCTTGCCGATCGCGCTCCGAGACACGGGACGAATATGTGTGTGTGAGCGACATTGAGGTGTGAGTACGTCGCTCTGTGAGTATACACTATCATACGCTCACCCGCCCGTGAGACGTAATCGGCGTACGTCAGTATTTACCTTAGCGTGTAAAGTGAATGCGTGTGTGTGCTACGCATATTTGCGCCTAAGAAAACTTAGTAGCAATACGTGGGACACTCAGAAAGTTTTGCGAAACTAAAAAAAATTGTTCTATACGTACATATATTTTTATCAAATCTTTTCAAAGTACTTTCCACCAGCCTCTATACAAAGATTCATGCGCCTAAACCAGTTTTCAAAACACTTTTTCCAGTCCGCCGCAGACACCTCGTTTACAGCCTGCTCGAACGCAGCCAGCGCATCTTCCGGCGACGAAAATTGTATCCCTTTGAGCTGATTTTTTATTTTTGGGAATAAAAAGAAGTCACACGGTGCTAGATCAGGGCTGTAAGGAGGGTGACCCAGGAGTTTGACTGGCGTGCTGTCCAGGAAGTCCCTCGTTTTGAGTGCGGTGTGCGCAGGTGCATTGTCGTGGTGGAGCAGTAGCCCGCGGAGCCCTGTGTTTGGTCGCTTGTTGCTTATAACAGAGAAAACTTCTGGCAAACATTTGGTAGTATACCATTCGGCATTAATGCTTCTTTGATCCCGTAAGGGAATTGATACCAAGTGGCCAGTCAAATTAAAAAAGCTAGCGATCAAAATCTTACCCCCGCTTCTAGATCGCTTCACTTTGGTAGGCGTTGGCTCATTTTGAAACACCCAAACAGTCGACTGGCGCTTGGTTTCTGGGTCGTATTGATAAATCCAGGACTCATCACCTGTAACGATGTCGTAAACACGCCGAGACGAGCCTGCTTCAAATTTGTTAAGCATATCACGGCACCATTCCACCCGGGCCTGCTTCTGAGCATCGGTGAGGTTGTGCGGCACCCAGCGTGATACTATCCTCCTCACGCGAAGATGGCTGTGTAGAATCTCGTGAACGCTTCCCGATCCAATCTTCAATATGTGTTGAATCTCCTGATATGTAATTCGCCTATTGTCTTGGATTAAATTTTTCACTGCTAGCACGTTTTCTTCGGTAACAGCCGTCAAAGGGCGACCGCTTCTTTCGTCATCCCCCAAAGTTGGTCGACCGCGCTTGAATTCGTTATACCAACGATACACGGTTGCCTTGGAAGGGCCTTCATCCATGAATGCCATTTGAAGTCTATCGTACGATTCATCCGGTTTCAGGCGACACTTGAAATCGTATAAAATCATAGCTCTAAAATGTTCCCGGCGCAGATCCATATTTCAGTGAGACACAATACTTTGAATTAACTCGCAAAAAATGTGGAGGGAAATTTTGAAATTGGAACTTACTTATTTTTACTTATAAATAATCATATTTTCGAAAAACATTATAACTGGCCAGTCTCCCATATATAAAAACTTTTTTTCGCAATACTTTCTGAGGGGCCTGGTATGCGTAGTGGGTGCGAGTATCGTTGTGAAGTCATTTTGTGTGAGCAGACCACGTGTAACGTGATTTATGGTCTGCTCAGGCGTCAGTCCGGTGGTGGGGCGGTCACGTCCGTAATCAGGTCGCGCGGGTAGCGCTTGGCGTCAGGGGGGTGCGCGTGCCATGGCGCCAGGCCCTTAATATGGGCCCAGGCGGACGTGTCGGCACGCGCGAACATCCTCTCCGCCGCTGCCTCGGCGAAGTCGTCGATGCTCTCGACGCGTAGGTCCCTATGGAGAACGGCGTTCCTCACGTAGCGAGGGGCTTTTGTTATGGAGCGCAGCACTAAGTTTTGCTGCGCCCGGAGCTTCTTGCGGTGTGTCTCGCACGTGAGGGCGAGCCATGCTGGGGCGGCGTAGGTGAGCTGGGGGCGTATGTATGTTTTATACACCCCCAGCTTAACTCGTAGCGGGAGGCGCGACGAGAGCACGGGGCGAAGCAGATGGCGGGTGGATCGCACCCGCGCGACAGTATTACGGACGTGTGGGCTCATGGTGAGCCGGCTGTCGAGCGTGACCCCCAGGTATTTAGCCGTGCGGGTCCACTCGATGTCGGCGTCCTGGAACCTAAGGTTGGGTGGGTAAGAACGGCTTCTTGCCGTTACAATCATCACCTGTGTCTTACCTACATTTACCGACAGTCTCCACTTGCTGAGCCAGTAGGGAAGGGTGTCCAGGGCGCGCTGCATTTTGATCGCCGCGTGGTCGGCGTTCAGTGACGTCGTGATGTACGCGGCGTCGTCAGCATACAGCGCGAGTGTCGATGTGTGCGTGGCGGGAATGTCGTCGGTATATACAGAGTATAACACAGGCGAGATGCAGCTCCCCTGCGGTACTCCGGCGGCAACGGGGCGAGCGCCGGAGAGCTGGTCCTCCACCGCAACCTTAAATGTTCGTCCCTGTAGGAAGGAGGAGACCACCTGTACAATGCGGCGGGGCGTTGTTGTGTGTGTCAGTTTGTAGAGCAGACCGGTGTGCCAGACTCTATCAAACGCCTTCTCCATCTCGAGGAATACTGCAGCTGCGTATTCCCTCTTATTTATGGCCGCTGTCAGAAGGTGCAGTACCCTCGACAGCTGGAGCGTCGTGCTGTGTTCGGACCGGAATCCGAATTGTTCCGGTCTCGGCATCACGTGTGGTGTCATGTGCCGTAGCAGGAGCGATTCGAACACCTTGGAGGTGGTCGGGAGGAGGGTGATCGGCCGATAGCCCTCCGGCTTCCTGGGGTTTTTCCCGGGCTTTGGGATCATGACGACTCTCCCCACTTTCCACGACTGTGGAAAGTTCCCGGTGCGGAGTATTCCTGTGTAGAGCCGCGCTAGTGCGGCCACTGTGCGTTGTGGCAAGTGACGTAGCGCGGCGTTTGTAATTCCATCCACACCGGGGGCCTTCTTTGGCTTAGTGCGGAGAATCGCACGTCGCACTTGGCCCGGTGAAAAGAAGATGGGTTCTTCCTCGGTGGCTACCGGCGTGTCGAGGTACTCCCCAAGGTGTTGCTCGACCGCTACGACGTGCTCCGTGTCATCGGTCGGGTTTGGTGAGAATTGACGCTCCAGGTGAGAGGCGAAGATCTCTGCCCGGTCCGCTGCAGTGTAGCGTAACGCCCCGTCGCTGTTTAGTAACGGCCTCACCGGAGTTGGGGTGTTCTTAAGGCGTCGGCATACGCGGTGCACCGACGCCCAGTCGCTCTCTGCGGATTCAATGTAGTTCTCCCAACTCTCGGTGGTGTGGTCTTGTAGCTCGGCCTTGAGCTTGTCTGTGACTCGATTGAGCTGGGTTTTAAGTATCGGGTCCCTCGTGGTTTGCCACCGCCTACGCAGCTCCCTTTTTTCGGCGATCTTTCGCACGAAATAAGTGGGGAGTGTGGCGTAGCGTCCCTGAGGTGCGGTGTGGTTGTCGCCGATTTAAGGGCAAGCTGCATGCTGGCGGTGAGCTCGTTCGCCAGCTCATCGACGTCATCGGCGTTTGCGATGGGCCGAGTGGGCGTGGTGGTCTCCAGCTTCTCCGCGAAGGCAGTCCAGTCCGTGCGTTGACGTGGCGCGGCGTGAGCAAGTCGGGTGGGTTGTCCTGTGAGGGTGACGAGCACTGCCTGATGATCAGACTGTAGCTCGTCATCCAGCGTCTCTTGCGCGATCTGGCAGTTCAGCCCGCGGTGCACGACGATGTCGATGACGTCTGGCAGGTGGCGTGCTGTTGTTGGGTAGTGTGTGGGCGTCTCGGGCCCAAACACCTCGTATCCGCGGGCCTCTGCGTCGTTGAAGAGCAGTCGTCCACTGATATTTGTAGTATGAGAGTTCCACGCCGGGTGCTTGCAGTTGAAGTCGCCGGCGATAATCGTGGGATGGGGCGCTGCCAGCAGCACGTGTACGTCAGCTACGCTCAGTCTATTTAGTGGCGGCTTGTAGGCCGCGAACACGCACAGATGTTCGCCAGCGACGTGAAGTTGCACACCCAGCGCGTACATGGAGCCGAGTATGGGTAGTGGTAGTTCCTGGTCGTCCGAGTCGTCCGACTCTCCTCTTTACTACAACCGCCAGACCGCGGTATATAGCAATTCCCGAGTGCTCATCCTTTCTATAAACGAGATACCCCGGGAATCGGACTTTGTCCGTGGGTCCCAGGAGTGTCTCGCTTATAAGCGCCACGTCAATGTTTTGTTGTTGTAAGAGTGGGCGGAAGAGGGCGACCTTTCCCTTGAGGCCGCTGGCGTTCCAGTGTATGATCCTCAACGGCTTGGTCATTGCAATGCCGACGATTGGCCAATCAAGGTGGCCATGCCGTTGAGGACCGCGCGTACAGGATCTTCTCCTCTCCGCAGGGCGTACAGTACGTCCTGCAGAACCTGTATGGCGACCTCTATGATATCCATGTTGGTGTTATTTGTGCCATGGATATTATTTTTGGCATCCTGAGTCTGGGTATAGTCTTCTCGCTATTTCCCTCTTCGACTTTTGTACTAGCCAGCAGCAGACCAGGGCGGTGATTCTCGCGTCGTAGACATTATCTCGAACTCGACATAATATCGAAACAAGATGGCGAATTTCGATTGAAAATTAATTTTCGTATTCTCAGAATGTCACGTTAGAGATATGTCTGTCTACGCCTAGCGCTTTAATACAAAGAGTGGTTCAAAGTAGTTGACATTACCGGCGACATTTTTCGTAGAGATTTAAAATTAGAGATTATCTCTAATTAGACATTTATCTCTATAACGCGAGAATTAGAGCCCAGATAGTCAGAGCTTGCGCGAGCATTCTTTCTCATGTACCTGTACGCGTGATTTAACGCGGTTTTAAAATAAAAACATTGTGTGTACCTATGCACATTGTAACGTATTCATACGTCAGTCATGCTGTATATACATGTTGAAATTTGAATCGCTTATTTCCCGAAAAGGGGTAATTGTACTCATCATTATGAACAACTTTTACTATGGGACCGACCCTGAAATCACGAAAAAAAAATCAGGTGGTCCCTACATTTTATTGATTTAAGTATACACAAATGTAGGGGCCAACTGATTTTTTATTTCGCGATTTCAGGGTTGGTCCCATAGTAAAAGTTGTTTATAATGATGAGTACAAAGACCCCTTTTCGGGAAAGAAACGATTAAAATTTCAGCTCGTATATATTTTTTGTATCTTTATAATAATAAACCATAACTCCAAACAACTTAATAATAAGACGTCAAAACGCAACACAAGGCAAATCGACAGAAAACATACGACGGCGGAAAAAAGAAATGAATAAAACGTTCAACATTTTAAGAAAACATTTGCAAATTTTACCTGTTAAACTCTCAAGGTGGTCCGAATTACCATAAGACGAGTATTACAGACAATTTGGGAGCGAATACCGTGTAATGATCGGTGAATTAAGTCTAACCGCGGGTGTGAAGAATCGCTGTCAGAATGATCTGAAGCGATGTGTGGTCTTCATTTAAAACGGTGGCTGTGTTTGGAGGTTCTGTATAGATATTATCCGCAGAAGTACTACCACCGTACCTGCTTATTTCTACCATCAAACAGTGATGCTTGCATTGCTGTGTTCCGGTGGAAAGGGTAAGGTTGCCGGGGACATTACAACCACATGATACTTTCCATCTTCATGTCTCAATTCGGCGAACGCCACTTACAATTAGGGCTGCCACCTTTATAATAAAAAACCGGCCAAGAGCATGTCGGGCAATGCTCAGTATTATAGGGTTCCTTATGTAGGGCTAATTACAAACGAATCAAATCGAATATTAATCATTGCTATTTTAGTTTTTGCAAACAGCGCCACCTAGCGCTAAATTTAAGAAGCTAAATTGAAGAAGTGTGTCATATCAATATAACACAAAGTTTCTTTTTGTGATTTTTTTAAATAGAAAGTAACAAAAGGAGCATAATTGCTAAGATAATTTTTCTCTAAGATCAATGACCTATGAACTAGGACGTCTTAAGTATTTTTCAGTTTTCTCACTATAACTCAAAAATTTATAATCACATTATACTCGAAATAATTTTAAAAGAGAGTTTTTATAAAAGCTTTTTTTACGTGGAAGATTACAAGTTTCTACGTTGCATAGTTTGAAAATGGCAGGGGGGGGGACACATTGTAAGCCACTTTGGTGGGCTATATTTCGTAGATGGTACACCTGATAAAAAAGTGATGTCTGAAACATGACCTTCATTTTAGTAGACCTATTCAATGATAACCCACACGAGGGGGTGCAGCGAAAAAAAAATGTTCATCCCCATTTCACATGTATGGGCGCCACCCCTAAAATAGGTTATCAAGATTTTTTTATTCTTTTAAAATTGAGATCTATATCTAAAACAATTTTTAACAAAATTTCATTTACTTATGTTTATAACTGTAGAAGTTATTAAGCTGTAAAGGATTAGGACAGACGGACAGACGGACAGATGGACAGACGGACGGACATGACGAAACTATAAGGGTTCCATGTAGGACTTCGGAACCCTAAAAAGGTAGGCTCGAATATTTTGGCAAGATACGTTTTTTTTTAAACTTAACATTTGATTGAGTATTAGAACGTCTTCGTTCCTAGTCGTTAGTTTAGTAAAAAAACCGGCCAAGAGCATGTCGGGCCATGCTCAGTATTATAGGGTTCCTTAAGTAGGTGTACAAACGAATCAAATCGAATATTAATCATGGCTATTTTAGTTTTTGCAATAATCGGCAGCATTCGCGACTCAGAGCGTGTTGTTAGTAGCGCCATCTAGCGATAAATTCAAGAAGCCAAATTTAAGAAGTCTGATTGATGTCAAAGTTACTTTTTGTGATTTTTTCAAATAGAAAGTAGCTAAAGGAGCATTTTTTGCCATGATAATTTTTCTCTAAGGTCAATGACCTTTGAACTAGGACGTTTTAAGTATTTTTCGGTTTTCTGTCTATAACTCAAAAAATTATAATCACATTATACTCGAAATAATTTTAAAAGAGAGTTTTCACAAAGTTCTATCAATGTGGAAGATTATAAGTTTCTACGTTGCATAGTTTAGAAATGGCAGGGGGGGGGACACATTGCAAGCCACTTTGGCGGGCTATATTTCGCAGATGGTACACCTGATAAAAAAGTGATGTATGAAACCATTACCTTCATTTTAGTAGACCTATTCAATGATACCCCACACGATGGGGTGCAGCGAAAAAAATTATTTTTTCCCCATTTCACATGTATGGGCGCCACCCCTAAAGAACGTAAAAACTATTTTTTTATTCTTTTAAAATTGAGATCTATATGCAGACTATTTTTTAACAAAATTTCATTTACTTATGTTTATAACTGTAGAAGTTATTAAGCTGTAAAGGATTAGGACAGACGGACAGACGGACAGACGGACAGACGGACGGACATGACGAAACTATAAGGGTTCCTTGTAGGACTTCGGAACCCTAAAAACCAGGCTACAATTAGATTTCCTAGTGTTTTATTTGTCTGTGATGGAAAAAATTGACTTGAAAAAATTGAAAAAACCCACCCCTAGGTTAGACCATAGATATACGATTACATAGGATCTGTTTGCTTATGATCCAGACCAAACAGCGAAAGCAAGCGACGCCGCGACGGCGAAATTAAACTAATGGCAAACTATTTTCCATGGCAGATGGGAAAATTGCCATCGCTCGTTCGCCCTCGCTGCTTGAAATGTATGGTGTGGTAATTTTTCATAAATTTTGGCCGCGTTTTCAATAACTGGCGCTTTAAAAAAAAACATTCACACAAGGAACCCCAACGAATTTCAACGTAAAATAACCTGTGTAAAGATTGTGGACTTTCTCGTGAAAAGTTAAAGTCTTTATTATACAGATATTAACTCTAGCGTCATATTAGTTGCGGGACGTTAACTTTCAATTGTTATTACTTTCTACGACTGTTTCTGTACTAATAATATTGCTTGCCTTATATTTATCACGCCCGTTGAGTGTTTTTGACACAAACGCATGTATTTTTGCGGGATGGTGTGTGTAGCACCATCAAGAACTGTATAGAGCACTCTCAGGTGTGCGGGTTTCCTCGCAATGTTTTCCTTCACCGTTAAAGCAAGTGATAATCAAATTTTGATCAACACATGAATTCGAAAAGTCAGTGGTGCAGGCCGGGCTCAAACTCAGTCAGTCCCTCCTGCATGGAAGGCAACCGCTCAAAAACCCCGAAAATATTTTGGTTATTAAAATTTTCGGGGAAGAGCTTAGAAATGTTAGGAAAAGGTCATTTGATGTAGAATCATAATTTTGAAATCAGTACAAATGTCTGTTTTGTTTACAAGAAAACCTGTCCATATCTGACCTTGCTTAATCAATTTTATTTTATTTTATTTTTTATTAATGGTTCACAAATCGGACAAGATAATAATCACGTGGTATACATTAAAATATCCTAAACATAATAATTCAATTGCGTGCCCTAAAATTAGTGATGCAACGAATATTCCTATTCGCCGAATACCATCAAATTACCGAATATTCGTATTCGCCGAATACTTTCATGACATTTATAAAAAAAATCCTAGTAATCCCATGCAGATACTGCGTTGCGAGACTTGCGAGTGTTGCGACCGAATCGACAAAAACACAAAGATTCGTTCATAAAATCATTAAACTTTCCTATCTTTTGTTTACATCCACAGACGTTCAGCAATTGTGGCGACCTTTTAGTTTTTATTACCCGACTGCGCCAGAAGGAGGGTTATGTTTTTCGAGTGTATGTATGTATGTATGTATGTATATTTCTTTGGCACGCTCTGTAGCCTAAACGGCTTGATGGATTTTAGCTTGAGATGTGTCTTTAGATTTGTCTTAATTGTGAGAGTGACACTGGGTATATCAAAATTATAAAAAATAAAATGGCCTCTTTTTGGCGCCATTTTAGGTCTTCGAAAAATTTTTTTTTCACTCAAAACCTATCGAGTGGGGTATCAAAATAAAGGGCTTTATAAATGCTTTACAAAAATATATACAACTTATATGTTTAAATGTAATTTGGAATGAGAAATGCTAAAAAAACAACAAAATATTCATCGTTAAAAAATAAATTACATTAATAGCGCGATAAAACATGACAGAACTAAAAATTTTAAAATAAAAAAGTTTATTAACTAAACCAAAAAACCCGACTGCCTATAAATATAACTGAAAAGATGTAAACAAGACTTGTGTAGGTACATGTAGGTATATGTGAAAGTATCAAATCAACACGCAGGCGGAGGCTACGTATGTTAGCATGAATTATGGTCATGAATTACATGAAGTAGTTCATAGGTAGCCTCCGCCTGCGTGTTGATTTGATACTTTCACATATACCTTTTTTTTTTTTTTTTTTTTTTTGCCGTGGGGAAATCCTCATGGACGCACTCCGCCCGGGGTAGGCGGAGCCAGTGTCGGACTCTTACCGACTAAAACCACCACGGTGTTCCTTCAACTACCTTAGCCGGGGGCGTGGGAACCCGTGAGTATTCACACAACCACCCCCGACAGGTCCCGGCCCGCCACAAGCAGGCGAGCCCCTTCTCCCCGTGCGGCCTAACGTCGGCCGCACCCTCCTATGTGGCGCACACGGAACACTGCACGCCACCTCACCTCATGGGCCTTTACCAGCTGCGCCAACCACGCCGGCTGTGCCAGCTACGCCAGCTGCTGGTCGGGCAGCAGACTACCCCGAGTCTGCTGCTCGCAGGCCCTACCTCCCGTAATTTTTTATAGAGGTTTTCTTCCTCGCGGTCCGGGCGGTGAAGCCAAGACCCTCGGTCCCAAGAGGCGCGAGAACACTACTCAGCGGGCACTCCTGGGGTTACGAGATCGACGGAGGCAGGGAAGGACAGTCCCCCCGCTGCCTGCCCAGTGGCAGGGTGAGTGCACACCGGGCCCGCCCCTGCTCCTCCACTGTGCCCTCTGCTGATATCAGAGGGACACGTGGAGCAACTCCCTACTGGCCCAGAACGGGCCCCTCCCGCGCCAGAATATTCGCCACAGGCAATAAAATCCCCCGAAGGTTAATCCCTCGGCAGGATTTTATTGCCCGTGCCCAGGATGCACCGGCCAAACAACTGCCGATCCCTACAGACGTGTCCAGAAGGACAAACAGCCGTCAGGCACACGTGGAGGTTTTCTGGCCAGCACCCCACTTTCACATATACCTACATGTACCTACACAAGTCTTGTTTACATCTTTTCAGTTATATATATTTATAGGCAGTCGGGTTTTTTGGTTTTGTTAATTAACTTTTTTGTTTGTAGAGACTAGGTAGGTAGGTAGGGGGGGCATGTACAGTTAAATTTAAAGATCAGTTACCACAAGGCAATTTTCTGTGTGTTTACTGTGTTTCATCAACTTGTGTACTAAAATTGAGCAGACTCGTTTTAAATTGTTGATCTTCGAATAATTATTACGTGCAGGTATAGTAGAATCAGGTATTCGTATTTGTATTCGCCGAATAGTACAATCGGTATTTGTATAAAACTTTTTAACATAAAATTGAACCGACGAAAACAGAAACTGAAAAGCGTAAATAAAATGAAGCTTTTAGTCTTTTCCTAACTAAACTAATGTAAATAACTAATTATGAGTCGGCGGCAAACAAACAAGCAAAGTGCGTGCAAGTTGCAAGTGGTCGAGCGGAGAACGCATTTTTACCCGACTGCACCAGAAGGAGGGTAATGTTTTTCGAGTGTATGTATGTATGTATGCATGTATGTATGTATGTATGTATGTATGTATGCATGTGTGTATGTATATTTCTTTGGCACGCCCTGCAGCCTAAACGGCTTGATGGATTTTAACTTATGAGGTGTCGTTAGATTCGTCTTAATTGTGAGAGTGACACTGGGTATATCAAAATTATAAAAATTAAAATGGCCGCTTTTTGGCACCGAATTACAGGTTCAAAAAATATTTTTTTCCCTCGAAATCTATCGAGTGGGGTATCAAAATAAAGGGTTTTATAAATGCTTTTCAAAAATATATACAACTTATATGTTTAAATGTAATTTAGAATGAGAAATGCTAAAAAACAACAAAATATTCAACGTTAAAAATGAATTTGACTTTTCAAAAAAAACATTAATAGTATGATAAATAAAACATGATGACAAAACTAAAAAAAAAACAAAAAAATTAATTAATTAACAAAACAAAAAACCCGACTGCGTGTAAAAATAACAGGAGGCTACATAGGAACTTTTATGTAATTCATGACCATACGTAGCCTCCGACTGCGTTATTTATTTTTTTTGGAAAGTTATTGTTTATAGTTGAAAATTTCACGTTGTATTTGATGTTATGTTGTTTGATTATTTATTTAAAGTAATTTAATGATCTTCGTTGAGCGCTGGTTTGTACACGGAGGAGCACGGTTTTGTTGGCTTCACTATGATTGTTCGCAGCACTTCTTCTATATTTTTTACTATGTCTATGACATGAAATTAATATTATCCTACTTCCTATCCTACTAATATTATAAAAGTGAAAGTTTTTGAGGATGTATAGATGTATGGATGTGTGGATGTTTGTTACACTTTCACGCAAAAACTACTGTATGGATTTTAATGAAATTTGGCATACAGATAGAACATAACCCGGATTATCATATAGGCTACTCTTTATACCGGTAAGATAAGAAAAACCTAAACTGGTTTATGTTCTACACTGTATCTGCCAAATGTATGTATTTTGTTTTTTTGTGGAAATAAATAAAATAAATAAATAAATAAACAGTTCCCAAGGGATGCACGATTAATGACATACACGCAGGTGAGGCCGCGAGCGCAATATAGTTGACGATAAAAAGTTGACCATAGAATGCATGTAGGTAGTCACTATTTCAAGGAAGCGCCTTATACCAAATACTTGAACTTATTGTATTGTTTATGAACACACAAAGTCACCGACAAACAATGGGATTGTACTACAGAATACTAATAGCTTAATTATTTAGCTACTATTTCGAAATCAATCGAAGAATCAACTTATACTAGATATACATCTAAAACTTATTAAAACCAAAGTAATTTAGTCTCGCAGCCTTTGGTCAATGGAAAGGTCAAGTTAGAATAGTTAATGATACAGTTTAAGTGTATCGCTCAATGTTAGATGACCCATCAGTCAAGCTATGAGAGAAAGTAAAAGATTTGGCGATAAATCAAAGGAGAATATCTAACAGTAAAGTTGAACAGGTAGCGGTGAGGTATTTAGTTAAGCTTCTGGTATTTGGTTTATAATCAAATATATGAATACTTGCATTTTAATATGGGAATTGATAATTCAGTCGTTTTCTTCGCATAATGTTGATTATTTTGATATAAACAGGTGATGTGGGAAATCGATTAGGTATTAGCAAAGATCTCAAAAACAATTATATATATGTATTTTTTTTTAAATATGCCCGTAGTATGGATTTGTTTCCGGTTGATGGCAATAGGCTCGCCCCCTATTACATGGGACTATAACATAACTGGCGAAATGTGGGTGTACTATACACCTCTGCCCACCTCTGCTCTGTCTCTTTCCCTTCGGGGAAATACAGGCGTGATATTATGTAAATTTTTTTTAGAGTTATAGTTATAAGTATACAAAGTGTATTTTCGTTGGTTTTAGAAACGAAAAGGGGTCATTGTACTCATTATTATGAACAACTTTTACTATGGGACCAACCCTGAAATCGCGAAAAATAAATCAGCTGATCCCCACATTTGATCACATAAATCGACATTAAACAACGTGTTATTGAAATAACTGAAAACCTCTTAAGGGGTCATTGTACCCATCAGTATGAAGTAGTATAAATGAAGTATTATGTATAAGTATTGTAGTATTTGGTTGTTGTGTGCGTCAAATTGGATCGCAAGAATAAAATATTTTTGTCTTTCTTTCTTTATGAACAACTTTTACTATGGGGCCAACCCTGAAATCGCGAAAAAATAATCAGCTGATCCCTACATTCGTGTTCCATAGTAAAAGTTGTTCATACAAATGAGTAAACTGACCCCTTAAAAGGTTTTCAGTTATTTCAAAAACACGTTGTAGGTATAGGCGACAGCAGATATTTTTTTCGCGATTTCAGGGTTGGTCCCATAGTAAAAGTTGTTCATTATGATGAGTTCAATGACCCCTTAAGAGGTTTTCAGTTATTTCAATAACACGTATTATTGTGGGTGCGATTCCAGACACAAAATTCGTAAATACTCAGAACTGGAACCGCCCTATTTGTAAGTTGTTTACAGAGCTATCTGTAAGTTAAACAAATATTTGTACCGTGCAGGAATCGAACCCAATCTAATCCAATTGATCCAGTTGCTCAGCCACTATACCACAATTGTCTTAATGGTTTCCTATTCATCCTCTTGTCCTCACCCAGTTATTTATGACGGACTTGTAATTAATTGTAATATCTTTGTACACGATATCTTGTGGCGAATAAATGATTTGATTGATTGAATTGAATTTGACCGACTCACCGAGTACTACGCGGCATCCACCTCGACTCACTGAGGCATTTCGCAGTATCACCGCACACAGTACCGATTCACCGAGTACTACGCGGCATCCACCTCGACTCACTGAGGCATTCGCAGCATCACCGCACACAGTACCGACCAGTGGCGTGCATTGGTTTTCGGCCTAGGTAGGCAGTCACTAAGCAGACGGAGCAAGTTACTAGTGTAAAATTATTAAAAAATCTGATACTTACCTACACACATTTCATACAAAACAGACACGAAAACAAGACGTTTCAACAACGACGTTTAAAAGTAAGACACTAGCAAAAGACTAATTTGAATGACGGCACCCAGTTACAGTTGTATTAACGTGTAATAGTCATAACATTTTACCTTTTCTTGAGTCAAATACAGATTTTGGTGTATTTTGTCTACTGAAATGCACTTTTTTGTTTTGTCAACAAACGAAAACTGATTGAATGGGTTTCTCATAATTTCTCTAAGCATAGTCTTCCCCACAAACCGAGCACTCTAATTTATCCATGTTTACATCAATATTTTTACAAAAAACTTCACAATTCACAATAAAACGAACTAATTATTACACGATTTATGCAATTCGTCACGCATATGTCAAGTACTGTCAAGTGTCAACAGCCAATTAGAGTTGGGCCATAGTAAATCTATGAGTTGAGCGTTATTTAACGTCGGTTTGAGAAAATATTTACGAGGGTGATAATCGAATACGTAGTACGTTGGCATAGTAATGTAACGATTATTTTACGTACACACGGCTACACATCAAGCTGTACAAAACCAGTATAGGCTGACCTCGCGTTGTAAGGAAAACCTATACAATGCGAGATCAGCTTATACTGGAAATGTACAGCTTGATATGTAGCCGTGTGTACAAAGTTACACAATAGATTTTCGGAGCACGAAAACAATAGATTTTCTACAATTATTATACACCATTCGTTATAACATTATTTAAATAATTATTTTATTATTTTTTAACGCATTTACGCATGCGAAGCGAAATCTAAAGATTTAAATTGTGGAAAGAAAAAATCGCTCACGAGCAGGATTCGAACCTGCGACTCCTGGCTCAGTACGCCAGTGCTTTAACCACTAAGCTACCGTGAACACTGCTCGTGGTATCGAAATTATCGTGAGCGATTTTTTCTTTCCACAATTTAAATCTTTAGATTTCGCTTCGCATGCGTAAATGCGTTAAAAATAATAAAATAATTAGTAAGGGTAGGCATATCTATATGACTTTGATTTAACTGCAAAGTTAGTCGAGTCGGTTAAGAAACAATGTTTCTTAATAAGATATCGCTGACATCACCCAAAGACGTATAGTGGAGGATAATTTCGATACCACGAGCAGTGTTCACGGTAGCTTAGTGGCTAAAGCACTGGCGTACTGAGCCAGGAGTCGCAGGTTCGAATTTTGCTCGTGAGCGATTTTTTCTTTCCACAATTTAAATCTTTATTATTTAAATAACTTTATAACTCTATTTATCGTTACTTTGTTATGAGCGTATATTGAGCTTCATTATTTTACGATGAATGTGTAGCAATGTACAAACAATCATCAAAATAATAATAAATATTGTAATCTTTTTATTCGACCGTTTGAATACCATTTACAAATTATAAATGTGAACACTTAAATGCAGTAATTTCAATAAAACAATAATTATCTTTATTTCGCCTCTATTTTTCAAATGTTGGGTTTAGTTTTAATATAACGATCACTTTGTATGGAAATATCTAGTTACAAAATAATAGGATTCAAAACTACTAACGCATAACAGTTACGTGTAAAAAACGTTACGGACAACCCACGACTATTGCCACTAGGGCTACGTTCAGTTATGTCACCTGCGACGTTTTCAGAAGTAGGTATTGCTTGATAAGACGGCTAAATTGCGAAATGTCAAATGTTAGTGGTTTACGCATAGCCATATCGTGATTCATTTTTTTGTCGTATGACTTCGGGTATTAGCCTAAAGTAGTGTGTGTGTATAATAGTGTATATGGTTACCAAAAAGGTTTGATTGTGTGTGTGAACGTGACAGGCAATCGTGCGAACGCACATTGCATATTGAGGTACGTTTTGCATTGAATTCATACATTATTATTGAGTACATATGTTAATTGTTTTTTTTTTAATACGCTGATTAATTGATTTAGTAATAGTTAATATTAAATTCTAACGAGGTAGGCATTGCTTATTTGCCTATATGGAATGCACGCCACTGGTACCGACTCACCGAGTACTACGCGGCAATCGGTTCCGACTCACTGGAACCTTCACTGGCACTGGCAAGCACTCAAGACGCAACGACATCAAGACGATCATCGACCTCCGGTCTCGGAGGGGAGTGGTGTAGCGACATCTATCCGGTGACATGAGAACTATCCTACATCGCGCAAGCAGAGTTTACACGCAAGTTAAGATATATACAAGAGCCCAACATCAACCGTTGGGCAGTAGCCCGCCAGGCGCAGACCCAGCCTGGTCGGAGGATCCTCTCTTTGTGTTGGAGGAACATGACACCTCGTTCCTCCACAGATTGATTGATTCGTGCAGGTCGACGCAGCATGTCTTTTTCTTCCATACATCTCTATCACCCGTCATCTCGTGTTCACTTCCTTCCTATCCATATCATCTTTCAAACAATCCATCCATCTTTTCTTTGGTAGTCTCTTTCTATAGTATTCTAGTAGGTAACCTTAGATTAATTAATTCTATGTAGGTACCATTATTTTAATTCGAATGAATAATATTATTTACGGAAATGTAAAACTACATTTGTGTCAGATAAAGAGCCAAGTCTAAAAGTGAATAAAAGAAACTTAAGTACCTACGTACTTAACGTAGGTACTTAAGTTTCTTTTATTCACTTACGTAGTTACTTACGTATATTCAGTGACGGCTGATTCTTGAGCTTATAGAGAAGATCGATGAGATGGACCCATAGTTAGGTTTCGAGTCGTGCCACATAGGCTTGCCCTCAAGAGGATACAGAGGACCATCATCATTTCAGCCGAAAGACGTCCACTGCTGGACATAGGCCTCCCCCAAGCATCGCCACAACGACCGGTCCTGCGCTTTCCGCATTTAGCGGATTCCCGCGACCTTCACCAGGTCGTCGGTCCATCTTGTGGGGGGTCTATCCACGCTACGCCTTCCAGTACGCAATCGCCACTCCAGAACTTTACGGCCCCATCGGCCATCCGTTCTGCCATGAATAGACAATAATATTATTATCTATTTTATGGTTCTGCGAGAAATGTGCCCCGCCCACTGCCACTTAAGTATGGTAATCCCTCGGGCTATGTCGGTTACTTTGCTCGGAGTGTCCCTGCGTGATCGAATCAGAAATGAGGAGATTCGCAGAGCAACGAAAATACTTAGGATACTCTTACACAAAGACATTAAATATTTCTCGTTTACCTAACTACTTGATCTCACTACTTTTTATTGACAAGTCATCTTAGTCGAGACTTGGCACGTTTCTACAAAATGTTTTTGTTGGGATTATTATTTACGGAAATGTAAAATACATTAATCCTGATTTTGCTAATTATAATTATATTCATTGTACACACGGCTACACATCAAGCTGTACAATTCCAGTATAAGCTGATCTCGCATTGTACGGAAAACCTAAACAATGCGAAGTCAGCTTATACTGGAAATGTACTATGTAATGTAACGGCGGGGCAGGGGGTGCTAAGAATCCCCGGCAGAGATCCGGCTACCATAACAAAGAAAGACTGGACCTGGCAACATACAACACACGTACACTGCGGACCGACGAGAAGCTTGTCGAACTCGAGGAAGAATTGAGCAGGTTACGATGGGATATCGTAGGGTTATCTGAAGTCCGAAGAGAGGGGGAGGACACGATAATCCTCAAATCCGGTAACTTGCTCTATTTCCGGGAGGGCGATCAACTTTCCCAGGGCGGTGTCGGGTTTATCGTCCACAAGTCTCTTGTGAACAACATAGTGAAGATCGAGAGTGTTTCGACCAGGGTGGCGTACCTTATACTCAGAATAACCGAAAGGTATTCGTTGAAGGTTATACAGGTATACGCCCCGACCTCGAATCACCCCGACGATGAGGTGGAGACCATGTATGAGGATATCTCGAGAGCCATGCATGGCTCTAAAACTCACTTCACTGTTGTCATGGGAGACTTCAACGCGAAACTGGGCAATCGCTACGATGATGAGCTGCGAGTGGGGCAATTTGGATATGGATATCGGAACCACCGGGGTCATCTACTGGCCGGCTTTATGGAGAAGGAGGGACTCTATATGATGAACTCTTTCTTCAGAAAGCGTGAGCATAGGAAGTGGACCTGGTTGGGCCCTGATGGTGTAACAAAAAATGAGATTGACTTCATTATGTCGACGAAGAAGCAAATATTCAATGATGTCTCTGTGATCAACGCGGTCAAAACCGGAAGCGATCACCGTTTGGTAAGAGGCACATTGAATCTGAACATCAAGCTGGAAAGATCTCGACTGATGAAGTCTACGCTCCGTCCAGCACCGATCGAAATCCAAAACCCCGAGAGCTTTCAGCTCGAACTTCAGAATCGTTTCGAATGCCTAGGGAGCTCAGTGGACGATTACAGCGATGGGTTTGTGGAAACTGTCCATACGGTCGGGTCTAAGATCTTTAGGACCCGTCGTACAAATAGAAACAAAAAGCTCTCTGACCACACCCTTGAGCTTATGGCGGAAAGACGCGAGATGATTCTGCAGTCCTCAGATGATGCGACTAAGTACCGGCAGCTCAATAGACAGATCTCAAAGTCCTTGAAAAGTGACCTACGCCAATTTAATACGGAACGTATTAAAGACGCGATAGAGAAGAACAAGGGCTCCAAAGTCTTCGCAAGAGACCTGTCTATTGGGCAGAGCCAGCTTGCAAAACTGAGGACTGACGATGGCAGAGTCGTATCCTCCAAGCCAGAGCTATTGAAGGAGGTCGAGAAGTTCTATGGACAGTTATACACGTCCACCCGGACACCCGCTGTAAATCGGGCTCACGACCCAAGAGCTAGATTGACCCGACACTATACCGAAGATATCCCGGACGTCAGCCTGTACGAGATTAGGATGGCTCTGAAGCAGCTCAAAAACAACAAGGCACCGGGTGATGACGGAATTACGGCCGAACTCCTGAAGGCGGGTGGAAAACCGATCCTTAAGGCCCTTCAGAAGCTGTTTGATTCCGTCATTCTCGAGGGAAGAACGCCACAGGCATGGAGCAGAGGTGTGGTGGTACTCTTCTTCAAAAAGGGCGATAATGCTCTACTGAAGAATTATAGGCCCATCTCACTTCTGAGCCATGTCTACAAGCTGTTTTCGAGAGTCATTACGAACCGTCTTTCGCGCAGGTTTGACGACTTCCAGCCTCCCGAACAAGCCGGTTTCCGAAAAGGCTTTAGCACCGTAGACCACATACATACGCTGCGACAGGTTATACAGAAGACCGAAGAGTATAACTTGCCTCTTTGTTTAGCGTTTGTGGACTACGAGAAAGCCTTCGATTCGATTGAGACTTGGGCGGTACTACAGTCTCTTCAACGGTGCCAGATTGACTATCGGTACATCGAAGTGTTAAAGTCTTTGTATGAAAACGCCACTATGTCAGTCCGATTACAGGACCAAGCCTCGAAACCTATCCTTCTGCAGCGAGGTGTGAGACAGGGAGATGTGATCTCTCCGAAACTGTTCACTGCTGCATTGGAGGATGTCTTCAAGGTTCTGGACTGGAAGGGGCTAGGCATTAACATAAACGGCGAGTACATCACTCACCTTCGGTTTGCCGACGACATAGTAGTCATGGCTGAGACCATGGAGGACCTCGGTACAATGCTCGATGACCTCAGTAGAGCTTCTGATAGAGTGGGTCTTAAAATGAATATGGACAAGACAAAGGTTATGTTGAATTCCCATATAGCACCCATTCCCGTAAACATCGGAGAATCTACACTCGAAGTTGTTGACGATTATGTATACCTAGGACAAACTGTCCAGCTAGGTAAGTCCAACTTCGAGAAAGAGGTCAATCGTCGAATCCGACTCGGTTGGGCAGCGTTCGGGAAGCTACGCAATATCTTCTCGTCCAAAATACCGCAGTGTCTCAAGACGAAAGTCTTTGACCAGTGTGTGTTGCCAGTAATTACTTACGGTACTGAAACGTGGTCGCTCACAATGGGCCTGATAAGAAGGCTCAAAGTCACTCAAAGGGCAATGGAGAGGGCTATGCTCGGAGTGTCCCTGCGTGATCGAATCAGAAATGAGGAGATTCGCAGGAGAACGAAATTAACCGACATAGCCCGAAGAATTGCCAAACTTAAGTGGCAGTGGGCGGGGCACATTGCTCGCAGAACGGATGGCCGATGGGGCAGTAAAGTTCTGGAGTGGCGACCGCGTACTGGAAGGCGCAGCGTGGGTAGGCCCCCCACAAGGTGGACCGACGACCTGGTGAAGGTCGCGGGAATCCGCTGGATGCGGAAGGCACAGGACCGGTCGTTGTGGCGATGTTTGGGGGAGGCCTATGTCCAGCAGTGGACGTCTTTCGGCTGAAATGATGATGACAGCTTGATGTGTAGCCGTGTGGACAAAGATTATTAAAAGGTCAAAATGTAATAAATTATATTATTTCCGAAAACCAATGTTCGGTACTTATTGTTTATCTGTTCCACCGAAGTAGCCTTTATAAATAATTTTATTATTATCAGTACGATACTATATCATAAGTTCATTGATTAGCGCACCAGCAATAAAATCCTTAACTAGAACGCGTCCATCAATTAAATCGTAAAATATATAATGACCAATATATCTTGACACCTCTCGGGGACGCTACTTACAAAGGCAATTAAATCAATCACATGTCATTTACCGTACATTTCAAACTAGTCCCCTATTTCGCCGCAGGCCCGGATATAATAGCAAAATAGTATATTACTTCGTCGAATTTCCGAGGCCATGCACGTCAAGAAAAACAAGTGAACATCGAAAGAAGTCCGTCGGGGAAACCCGTACGTTATTCATTCATATCAAAAGATAGTGTGTACTTTATTAGTGTACATCTCTCATCTTATAATTAGTGATAATACAATAAGAAAAGATCTTGAAAACTGCAAAATACTTAAGAAGACATTCTAGTTCAAAGGTCTTTGACCTTAGAGAAAAATGATCTTAGCAAACAATGCTCCTTTAGTTACCTTCTATTTGAATAAATCACAAAAATTACTTGTATGTGTTATGTTAACACGACACAACTCTTTTTGGCCCGCTAGATAGCGCTGTATCAACTCGCTCCGAGTCGCCAATGACAAAAACAGAAAAACTGAAATAGCCATGGTTAATATTTTATTTGTTTCGTTTGTAATTACACCTACCTACGGAACCCTATACTAAGCATGGCCTGACATGCTCTTGGCCCGTTTTCTTCTCTTTTTTGCTTGCGTTGGACCGCTATCTCACCCGATGCTAAGCGATCGTGCGGCCGACAATGGTACACGTTGGCGGCAAAAATCTATTCACTCGTGCCTTGAAAACCATTCGATTATACCTATTAGGGAAACACACCTGGCTTTCGGCAAAATGCATCCGATAAAAATAGTCATTCATCATCATCATCATTTCAGCCGAAAGTCGTCCACTGCTGGACATAGGCCTCCCCAAAGCAACGCCTCAGCGACCGGTCCTGCGCTTTCCGCATCCAGCGGATGCCTGCGATTTTCACCAGGTCGTCGGTCCACCTTGTGGGGGTCCACCCACGCTGCGCCTTCCAGTACGCGGTCGCCACTCCACAAATTTACTACCCCATCGGCCGTCCGTTCTGCAGCAATGTGCCCCGCCGACTGCCACTTAAGTTCGGCAATTCTTCAGGCTATGTCACTTTCGTTCTCCTGCAAATCTCCTCATTTCTGATTCGATCACGCAGGGACACTCCGAACATAGCCCTTTCCATTGCCCTTTGAGTGACTTTGAGCCTTCTTATCAGGCCCATTGTAAGTGACCACGTTTCAGTGCCGTAAGTTATAACTGGCAACACACACTGGTGAAAGATTTTCGTCTTGAGACACTGCGGTATTTTTGACGAGAATATATTGCGTAGCTTCCCGAAAGCTGCCCAACCGAGTCGGATTCGACGATTGACTTCTTTCTCGAAGTTGGACCTACCTAACTGACCAGTTTGTCCTAGGTATACATAATCGTCAAACACTTCGAGTGTAGATTCTCCGATGTTTACGGGAATGGGTGCTATATGGGAATTCAACATAACCTTTGTCTTGTATATATTCATTTTAAGACCCACTCTATCGGAAGCTCTACTCAGGTCATCGAGCATTGTACCGAGGTCCTCCATGGTCTCAGCCATGACTACTATGTCGTCGGCAAACCGAAGGAGAGTGATGTACTCGCCGTTTATGTTAATGCCTAGCCCTTTCCAGTCCAGAACCTTGAAGACATCCTTGAGTGCAGCAGTGAACAGTGTCGGAGAGATCACATCTCCCTGTCTCACACCTCGCTGCCGAAGGATAGGTTTCGAGGCTTGGTCCTGTAAGTGGATTGACATACCTAGTGGCATTTTCATACAAAGACTTTAAAATTTCGATGTACCGATAGTCAATCTGGTACCGTTGAAGAGACTGTAGTACAGCCCAAGTCTCAATCGAATCGAAGGCTAGGATAAAAATAGTGTATTCTCGAAAAGAGCTTAGGCCTCTAGCTAGACGTATTGTGTTGTGCAGGTTTCCTCGTGGTGGTTTTTCTAGACAGAAGCACAGTTTTATACCGAAGTATTTCTCCCAAGTGATCAGAATTCTCAGAACGTGTTACCAAGCAAATGCATGACTGTGTACACAAAACATAAAGTAATTAACGCATTAATTCATGATTGGCTTCTTATCTCATTACTAATCATCAATTATTAGTTAGAACAAACATTAACGGCCAAAATTAATATCCAATCGATCCACGATTTGCCCTACTAGAGATAGGAATTTGACATAAGCTCCATATAAAATATGTCAAATTTCTATCTCCAGTAGGGTAAATCGTGGATAGATTGGATTTTAATTTTGGCCGTTAGTCATGTTTAACAAGCTGACGAATTGCAAGCCGAGATAGATTTTATAACTAGGTTAGCCATATTTCTGTTGAGGAATTCAATAAGAAAGAAACTTATGTGAGGGAATTTAAAGATTTTTTGAGGGCTTTTAGAAATAAAATTCATTAACAAAAACGAAACATAGGGGGTTTCGTTTTTGTTGAAGAATTTTATTCCTAGAAGCCCTCAAAAAATCTTTAAATTGCCTATTTAGACCGCTGTCTAGTGCATAAATTAGACAAATATTAATGAAAAAAAACCGGCCAAGTGTGAGTCGGACTCGCACAGTAGGTAAGGGTACCGTACCACCCATCGACCTGATACACCACACATACTGATTTAATTTACGAGAGTTCGTCAAAAGACACCAACGCACCATGCGCGAAATTTTAATTTTTGCATCTCTTTCTTACGCAGGTACCACCACATAAGTCTATGTTTGCCCTATTTTTAGTATTTGTTACTAAACTACATAGTACGCACTATAATCAGACCAGACAGTTTGACGCTGCTATGTATTACCGTTTTGAAGACAGAGCAGGAACAAAAACGTTGAAAAAATTGCATGTTTTTCGAGGTTTCTTGTATGGGGAACCCATTTGGTTTTAGACTTTTTTATTTTTTTAGTATTTGTCAAGATATGGGTCATATCAACACATATTCCGAGAAAATTTCAACCGTATACCTATTACCGTTCAAAAGATACAGCCCTGTGTCAGACAGACAGACGGACGGACAGCGAAGCGAGAGTAATAGGGTCCCGTTTGGCACCTTTTGAGTATGGATGAGTCAAACGGACTCATTTCTGTACAATGAGTACCTTTTTTTTTGAGAAGAAAACCTTCAAAATGCTGCCAGCCTCGCGTTTTTGTTCCACACTTACTATGTATATAAGTAGGTCCAGTAAGAAACACCAATTACCTAATACTTAGAACGATGTTTTTTTTTTATCTTTTGGTGTCCTTGAAACGATCACTGTCTAGCACTGACTCAGTACTCCACAATGCGTAAACGCAATGTTAATTTGTATCCATTGAACCAATCAGCAATCAGTTGACAAGCGGCCCACTGAGTGGAATTCCCGAACTTCCTTAGGAACGGGAACGAGGAGCAAGAGCTTGACTCATACCATAATGTGACCATTTTATTAAAGCACTAGCTTTTACCCGCAGCTTTGCCCTGGGAGTTCATTTGTGTTAATCCGGGTCCGGTCTATATGTGTACCAAATTTCAACGAAATCCGTTCAGTCGTTTCAGCGTGGTTGATGGACAAACGAAGAAACATCCATACTTTCGCATTTATTTATAACTAGCTGTGCCCGCGACTCCGTCCGCGTGGATGTCGGAAAATAACATCGTGTCATAATTATGAACACAATATCTTCAAATATATACATATAAGCGCCTACGCTGACGATTACACTATTTACCGACCATACTATATTTTGTTTTTACAACCAACCGGCTAAGATGATGGAATTTCATGGAATTAGCCCTAAACTCCCTCATTCTGAGAAGATGCTCGTGCCCAGCAGTGGGAAGTAATTAGGCTGATTATGTTATTTTATAACACTAACCACATCTCTTCTTATGCTGAGAAGAGGCCCGTGTCCAGCAGTGGGACTGTAATGGGCTGGTAATGTTATGTTATTCTAGAATACTAATAATATCCAGTTCATTAACTCTTCTCATTTTGAGAAGAGGGCCATACCCAGTAGTGGGACAGTAATGGGTTGACTACGTTGTTATTCTATATTTTCTAGTTTCTTAACTCTTCTCGTTCCGAGAAGAGGTCCATGCCCAGCAGTGGGGCAGTAGGTAATGAGCTGATTATGTTATAATAATCAATTACACTAACAATATCCAGTTCCTTAACTCTTCTCATTCCAAGAAGAGGGCCATGCCCAGCAGCGGGACAGTGACGGGCTATGTTATGTTATTCTATATTTTCTATAATACTAATAGAATCCAGTTGTATTTTTAGGAACCGGCAACCTGCATAAACCAACAATCATGACCTCTACTTTGTATGCAACTTAATACAATAGAGGGGTCAAGCTGTATCGCTGGATCTACTCAACCGATTCAGATAAAACATACCCTATATTTTAAGTTAGACTAATACCAATACAAATGCTAAGTTTCATTACGATTCGTTCAGCCGTTTTCACGTGATGAGGTAACAAACAGACAGACAGACAGACAGACATACATTTTTTAAACGATTGATTCGTGTTCTATAGCTTATTTCTAGTCCCCCTAGCCGGTTTTCGCGAAAAAAAACTCAATGTACAGACTTTTCGACCTTTACAGTTTTATTATAGTACATATAGATAGATAGATATTAGTAGGAAATAGCATGGGACCAACCCTGAAATCGCGAAAAACAAATCAGTGGTCCCTAGATTATATCGATGAACACAAATGTAGGGACCAACTGTGTTGTCGCTGGGACCAACTGATTATTTGTTCGATTCCCACAGGACACAAATAGGTATTTGTGTGATGAACATGAGTGTTTGTGTTCGTCTGGTTGTTTCTTATGTATTATAAGTATTTATTTACAAAAAAAAAAGTATACACGCTGAAATTTATATCGCTTACATCCCGCGGTGTCCTACTCTATCTCAGTAGTTACTATCTTTTAGTCAAACCAGTTTACAAAAAAAACCTAGAATACAAAAATTGGCAAGTGAAAATAAATAAGTTATGAAATCGTTGAAATTTGTAGTAAGGGACAAACACACGAAAGTAGTTAAATACGCGCCGGCCGGGCGGCGCCGGCGCGGCGGCCGCCGGGCCGGAGCTACTGCGCGTTATCGTACCTAGGTAGGTATTCATCGCAGACCACCGCTTCGGAGACTGGCTTTATTTACGGTTCACACAAAATGTTATAAAAAGTTCAAGTATTTTATTTAGGATTTATTAACACATAACATAACATAACATCACGCCTGTATTCCCTGTATTTATTAAATAAATAAATTAAGTAGGCAAATGAATGGTTTAGGAATGTTAAAGAAAAGACAATAAATTATGTTTCTGTGGTTTCTAAAGATTTGTTTAAATGCTATGTAGGCAGGTAAATGATCGACTTGACAAAGTAGGTACCTAGGTATGTTCAAGATTGCAGGAACACAACAGCTGTCCCAAATAAAAACCCAGTAAGGGGTTGTAACTAAATTTTACAGAAGCGCGTAAAAACATAAGATGACAAATAGGTAGACAGTGTTTAAAAAGTTTGTAGGTACGTCGACTGCATGACAGTGGTAAGTAACACTTCAATTCGAAAACCGCTCTTACTGCTTACGGAATAAAGATGCTGCTAATGTCAGTGTTGCCATCGACGTGCGGTTGACCGTACCTAGGTTGGTCAAAGTGTCTTACTACTAGGTTATGTTTTTACCGAGTCTAAAGTAATGACATGACACACTTGTTATTGAGGTAGGTGTACGGTGCACGTACATGAGTTAAATTATAGGTATTTGTGTAACTAGTAGGCTCGCGTATCTGCACTTAGATCGCGACCTACATTTAAAACTGCATTGACACATGGCGGAGCATAGATGCTACATTTATGTTAATGATTTTTAGTGTTCAATTAGACGTGGTTTGGGTCGGACAACTTGCATTTTCATTTAGACTCATCCCCGTTGGGCACTCACTGACATTCTGACAATCTGCATTGCATTGACAATATTAATGTTTGGTTGCACCCAACATTATTTTTTTTGGTCCTTCGAGCCGGATAGCTTCGTTGTCAGTGAGTCCAAAAACAGGACTCACTGACAACGAAGCTAAGAGTAGTTTTTAACGCCTCACAGAAAACTGACACCGGTTACAGCTTGAACGACTTGATGGAGTGTGGTCCAAAACTCCACCAAGATCTATTGACATTACTCATGGGATGGCGGATTTACAAGTACGTGTTTACAGCTGACTGTGAAAAAATGTACCGCATGATCCTAGTTCATGAAGAAGATCAGCAGTTGCAGAAGATCATGTGGAGAGAAACAAACCAAGGTCCTTTAAAGGAATACCAATTATGCACAGTGACGTATGGTACTAAGGCAGCACCATTTCTAGCTCTGCGAACATTACAACAGCTAGCAAGTGATGATGCAGAGAAATATCCGTTAGCGGCTGACGTCATTAGAAACGAGATGTATGTTGATGACGTACTAAGTGGAAGCAATTCCATCGAGCGAGCACAGGACATTCAAAACCAACTCATCAACATGTTGAGAGGCGCAGGCCTCACGCTACGGAAGTGGTCAAGCAACGACCCGACCTTGATAGAAAGCTTATCATCATCAGATCTTAACCAAACAACCATGCACTTTACAAATGACGGAACGACAAAAGCCCTGGGGGTCCAGTGGAATCCTACGACTGACACATTTGCATTTACTAACAAAATAAAATTTGACAACAACAAACCATTGACAAAAAGGAAACTACTGTCCGAAATCTCAAAAATCTTTGACCCACTTGGCTGGCTTACACCTTTGACAGTGAAAGCAAAACTTATATTTCAAATCGTCTGGTTATCAGGATGTGACTGGGACGAATCTTTACCTATCAGCGTACAAGAAGAATGGAAGAAATTTACAAGTGACTTGCACAACATAACCCAATATGAAATACCGAGATGGCTGGGAGATACTACAAAACCCTTCCAAATCCATGGGTTCTGCGACGCGTCAGAAAAGGCCTACGCGTGCGCTATTTACATATTGACATTAAGTGAGAAAAAAGAGCCCATCAGTAGACTCATAGTTGCAAAGTCTAGGCTATCGCCAATCAATAAAAAACTGACATTACCGCGACTTGAACTATGTGGAGCTTGGTTACTCTCACGGCTGATGAAAAAAGTCCTTAAATCACTCAAGTGGGACACTATCAGCGAAAAAACATATGCATGGACGGATTCTATGATTGTACTAGGCTGGTTGCACGGTGACGTCACAAAATGGAAATCATTCGTGAGCAACAGAGTACAGCAAGTGCATGAAGTCATACCAAAACAACACTGGAATTATGTCAAATCTGAGGACAACGCTGCGGACTGTGCATCACGTGGCATCAGTTGTTCCCAATTATTACAACATCCTTTGTGGTGGCAAGGGCCGGAATGGTTGAAAAATTATAATGAAAAAACAGTAGGCAAACTAACAATCATACCTACAACATGCGAATCAAAACATAAACAAATGAAGGCGTGTACTGTACAATCCGGACCTTCCTCAATTGTAATTGAGTTATTAGACAGGTACAGCGATATGACTCGTATTACAAGAGTCATAGCGTGGGTAAGACGTTTTATTAGCAACGTCTCAAATGACAAAATAAATACAACTGCTTATTTGACATCAACAGAATTACAAAGCGCTGAAAAAATTATTGTAAGACAAATTCAATTGCATACATTCAAAGACGAGATTTTGCAATTAAAGGAAAATAAGGGTGTGAGTACGAAAAGTAATCTCCTAAATTTGAACCCTTTTCTTGACAAGCATGACATTTTGCGAGTGGGAGGAAGATTAAATAATTCGAAATTAAATTATGACACCAAACACCCAATGCTGTTACCACACGATCACAAACTGACACATTTATTAATTTGGCAAGCACACAAAAGGACATTACATGGAGGTCCTAAATTAACCCTGACACATTTACGACAAAGACTGTGGATCATAGGAGGACATCGCGCCGTTAAAAAGGTTTTACATCAATGCGTAACATGTCGCCGATTTCATGCAAAACAATCTAGTCAGATTATGGCAGATCTACCAGAGCCTAGAGTGACAGTATCTCGCCCTTTCACACATACAGGGGTCGACTTCACTGGTCACGTTGAGATCAAGGCAAGTAAAGGTCGAGGTGTCAGAACATTGTTGGCGTACGTTGCCGTGTTTGTTTGTCTGGCAACAAAAGCTATCCATCTCGAACTTGTAACTGAGCTATCCAGCACAGCGTTCCTATCAGCTTTCAAGCGCTTCTGTGCTCGTCGAGGCACACCACGGGACATGTATACCGACAACGGCACAAATTTTGTGGGAGCGAATCGGATTCTATTGCAACAATATAAATGCATCGTAGAAAATATTGACAACCTTTTTTTGAGCAAAGTATCAGAGATGGGAGTTAAGTGGCACTTCAATGCCCCTGTTTGGCCAAGTGCAGGCGGACTGTGGGAAGCCGCCGTGAAGAGCATGAAGTATCATCTCAAACGAGTCATTGGAGATCAGCGCCTAACTTATGAAGAATTCACCACTCTGTTATGTCAGATCGAGGCTTGCTTGAACTCACGACCACTTTGCACTGTAACAGAGAACGCCGAAGAAATTAATTGCTTAACGCCTGGACATTTTCTAACTGGCACATCACTCCTGACAATTCCAGAACCTGACATTGACAACACCTACCATTTAAGCAATAGATGGCAAATTGTGCAGAAACTTGGCAAGGACTTTTGGAAGAAATGGTCGCAAGAATATTTACAACAACTACAAGCAAGATTAAAATGGAAACGACAGAATACCGACCCACGAGAAAATGACATTGTGTGCATCAAAGATGAGAAGTTACCTGCGGGAAAATGGGCACTGGGACGTGTAGCTAAGCTGCACCGCGGAAAGGACGGCCACACGAGGGTTGTTACGTTGCAAACTGCAAAAGGAGAAACTAAGAGACCGATAACAAAATTGGTACCCCTAGTTGAGGCTGAAGAAAAACGCACTGACACTGACAAACTACCGAAAAACATACGAAATAAATCTAAAAAACTAACATGGAACAGTTTGGTTTGTTATACATTGATGCTGACTATGACATTAATAACACCCACTGTCCAACAAGACATGAAACTTACTCCACTGACAAAAAATCAAACGATTTATTTTGACAAGATTGCAGACTTACAAGAAGTTAGAGATGAATGGAAGTTAGTCTTTTATTATAATATGACAAATTACTGACGAAATGTTGATACACTGGAAAAATTCGTGTCGCACATTAAACAATTTCGATGCGATGGCTGGTTGATGCAATTCCATATCCTAATCAACCAACTTGAACGACGCACTTTACGACGTGTTGACATTAATCGGGTGATGTACGTTATTCCCAACTCTGAATTAATTGCATTTAACGCGAACCAATACTCATTTATACCGTTAGAGCAATCAGATATCCAGGAATGCCAAAAGATTCATGACAAAATTCTAATGTGCAAAATAAATCACCCCATATACAAAACTGGCGACCGACGTAAGTCTATTTGCGATGTACAGCTGATTCGAGACAACGAAGAACACAGTGCATACTGTCATACGGAAATAAATGTATGTGCTGACAAGTGGGAAAAATTACATAAGCAAAACACATGGTTTTATTATTGTTGTGACGCGTGCGAAGTGCAACTGGTGTGCGGAGCGCAAATGACGTCGGAGACGTTACGTCACTCGGGTCTGATTACACTGAAACAAGGGTGTAATTTGCAAGGCGATGCATTTATGCTACACGCAAATATGGAACATACAAGCGACATTTTAGTAAATGAACCAAATGCCATGATTATACCTACAATCTCTCCTATTAACAACATCATAAATACCTCAATTCGTAACTCGTCATTACATATTGAGACGCACGAAGAGACATTCAAGAAGATTGACACCGAGCTACGCTTAATCAAAGATCAGTCACAGCTAGACACTTTATCTTCTCATGATGTTCATCATTACATCGCGATCTATGTGGTCATCATTATTAGCATTGCACTGTCTGTAACATCGGTATGCTATTGGCGAAAGATGACAACCAAAAGACAGGGGGAGGGTCCGCAAGATGCGAGAAGCAGAAGAAGACCTTATGAAGAAGATGACATCGAGGACGGGTACAGCAAGGTCAACAAACGGAACTCAACAGTGCAGAGTGAAGTGAATACCGTGAAAAATGTTAACCCTTCTTCAAATGAAGTGCAATTTGACACTGAGAGACATAGTGACGTATGCTAGAAAATATGACAGTGACATTTTATACAAGGATTTTAGTTTATAGTTTTACATCGTTTTATACTGTGGTTTATACTTTTTTACATAAATTTTTGGTTAAATTTTTACATATTCTACTTTACATTTTTACATTGTTTTTATAAGTTATTGATTGTTTACATGTATTGCATTTAGTTGCCATATCCTTTGTTGTGGTGGCAATATGTACGGTGCACGTACATGAGTTAAATTATAGGTATTTGTGTAACTAGTAGGCTCGCGTATCTGCACTTAGATCGCGACCTACATTTAAAACTGCATTGACACATGGCGGAGCATAGATGCTACATTTATGTTAATGATTTTTAGTGTTCAATTAGACGTGGTTTGGGTCGGACAACTTGCATTTTCATTTAGACTCATCCCCGTTGGGCACTCACTGACATTCTGACAATCTGCATTGCATTGACAATATTAATGTTTGGTTGCACCCAACAGTAGGTAACATAATAACAATAACATCACGCCTGTATTTCCCCGAAGGGGTAGGCAGAGGTGTAATAGTACACCCACATTTCGCCAGTTATGTTATAGTCCCATGTAATAGAGGGCGAGCCTATTACCATTGACCGGGCACAAATCCAGACTCCGGGCTGCTACTGATAATTTCCTAATGAAAAAACCCAATAACACTTTGCCCGACCCGGGAATCGAACCCAGGACCTCACGCTCAGCAGTCGCGCTTGCAACCACTAGACCTGTAGGTAGGTACTACTATGTTATTAAGATTGGGTAGGTACGGTCGACCGCACGTCGGTGGTAACACTTTGACATTAGCAGCATCTTTATTTCGTAAGCAGTAAGGGCGATTTTCGAATTGAAGTGTTACCACTGTCATGCAGTCGACTGTACCTATGTAAAGCAACAATTTTTGCTTACCTAGGTACTCGGTTATCTTTAGATCATGAGGAACGTTATAAAGTACCTAGGTAGTTTGATTTAATTTATTGTATGTATGTTGTAATTGTAGATAGGTTATGGTGGTTATGGAATTACATGTAGGTATTTAGTACAGCATTTTAGGAGATAATAGTGGAACTTTAATTTTGATACGTTATTGACGTAAGTAAATTTTAGTAAACAAGGCGTTTTAAAAAAAAGAAATCATCTGTAATTAATGTTATAATAATAGGTAAGTAGGTATTAATAAGTTATTAACATGTTACTCACATTTTCATGCTTACAATTTTTTTTTATCACTGTAAACTTTACGATGGAAACTGGATGAGAGGATAGAAGTCGGTGCCGTCCTACTGGAAAGGCCCATGTCTAGCAGTGGACTGAGATAGGCTGATGATGATGATGTAGGTACACTTTACACGCACTGTACACTTTTTACGAGTATCTTAACAATTGTTCATTGCACTTTTATAATTATCCGTTTTCACAATAAAAGCGAAGCGCGACACACACGTATTGCTCCCGTGACGTGGTTAGAAAGACTACTGAGGGGGGGAGCGCGGCGCGGACGCCGCTCGCGAATCTCGCCAGACAGTGTGGCGCCTGGTTACCACTACTATTTTGTTCATACTAGGTGGAACACATTCGAGTTAAAGTCGAATAATTATTCACCTTTTTGAAAAAACATAATTCCAAAAAAAAAAATTATGTCACTAATCAATAGTACTACTGTTATGGAGTCGCTACACCGCGGGATTTAACCGATATAAATTTCAGCGTGTATAAGTATTATATCCATTGTCTAGTACCCATAGCACAAGCTCTGCTTAGTTTGGGACTAGATGGTGATGTGTAAAATGTCGCAAAAATATCTATTTATTTATTTATTTTTTCGCGATTTCAGGGTTGGTCAAATAGTAAAAGTTGTTCATAATGATGAGTACAATTACCCCTTTACAGGAAATAAACGATTCAAGTTTCAGCATGTATATTCTATGGTCAAGAGCAGTGGGGTAATTGTGTAATATTTTTAGAATATTTATTTATTTATTTAAGATAACGATGGATCCAATGTGTTAGTAACATATAACTTAACCTATGTTAGTACTTAATAACTAAAAGGGATTTGGTCCGGTCGACTAGCGCCCACACAAGCGGACTATCAGCCCGGGCGGCTATCATGTGCAGGATGGTGTTGTGGCTGCCGCGCAGCCTGCGCAGTAGTGAGGCGGACTTCTTGCGCCAGACGGCGTCGAATCCGTCTGTACGCGCGTTGGCAAACATTGCCGACGCACTACAATAGCGCGGCAGCCACAACAATGCCCTGAACGCATTATTGAACTGGACCCGCAGAGCGTTGTAAGCCTTTTGGGTATATCTGAACCACAGGGCTCCCGAGTACAGTGATGTGCAGTATGCTTTAAATAGTGTTATTTTGACTGGGGCTGCACATCGGGAAAACCTGCGGGCCAGCATGTTCGCCCGAACGGACAACGCTCTGCGTTCCCTCTCCATATCTACATCGTCTTTCAAGTCAACTGTTACCAGGTGGCCCAGGTATTTAAATTGGAAGACCCTGTTAATATGTAGCCCATTTAGTAAAATGGGGGGAATCGAAGAGGGACACCTGGCACCCGACCTGAAGACGATGTACTTGGACTTACTATTATTATAGACTAGCCCATGTGAGAGTGCGTACGACTCACACACTGCGAGTAGCTTTCGGAGCGCGCTGACCGAGGGAGCAAGCAGCACCATGTCGTCTGCGTAGCTTAAATTGTTGACACAAACCTCATCAATAAAGCATCCAACACGCGTGCTGCTCAGTTGCTCGATCAGCGCGTTCACATACAAGCCAAAGAGCAGAGGAGAGGTCAGCCCCCCTGCCTCACCCCGCACTCCGGCCTGCACTGTTCCGAGAGCCTACCCGCCCAGCGCACATGGCTCATCTGGTTCAAATGAATTGACTTTGACATTATAAGCTTTCATTTTGAAATGACAGCAATATTCATTGCGTGGTACATAGTTGCCGATAAGACGAATTGTCAAAACACACGGAGCAATGAATATTGAAATCCTATTGATTGCGATCGCGAGTAAGTTACGCAATTCCGCAGCAGATCTATATCTCATAGAAAAAAGTATAGTTACGTTACTCCTCAGACCAAAATAATTAGATTGACGCTCCCAATCGCGGCTCCTATATCCCTATTCCCTATCTCTTCTCATGGGTGTCGTAAAAGAAGACTAAGGGATTCACCAGAGGATGGGCACCAGCGTTCTCTGAGTATTTAACCAACCAACTGCGATCGCCAACCCGCCTGCCAAGCGTGGCGATTATGGCATATCCCCCAAACTGCTTGGGGAGGCTTATGTCCAGCAGTGGACGACTTTCGGCTGAAATGATGATGATGATGAATCGCGGCTCGCGGATACTATGAGCGGAATAGTAGCCAGGTACTACTTTGCTATTTGTTATTCCTTTTACTGGCTTCAGTCACTAGTTCTACGCGCTTCGTCCAACTTATTCTTTTAGTCTGAGCATTACTCATAGAGTAATTAAATCCTGGGATAATCAGGAATACGTGGAAACTCTCATTGAAGACGTAAAACCAGAAGTTTTACATTCGGATAGACTCATCTTTAACTTGCTTATATAGATGATGACATGTGGAATACTTATTAGGTCATTGGTAAATTGGGTTTCGGTTTTTCCAAAATACTCAAGAAGGCAACAAAAGTATTACGTCAAGATTCGAACTCGAGAGGAAGGGCAGCATCCTGTGTGTAATATTACATTTAACACAAAGTTTGTCACATTGACGTTACCACCGAATAAAATAAAAGTGCTCATACACATGCCTGTAACTTGCACGATTGCATACCAGCCGCTCTAGCCAAGTTGACAATCTACAATCGTCAATGCTATAGAAAACAATCATAATGTATGGGAATGACATATCCTTATATACGAATGACTTTTTCGTTGAGATATGTCATTCCCATGCATTTTGATTGTTTTCTATTAGCGTTGACGACTGTAGATTGTCAGCTGGGCTAGGGGGGCAGTTCCTTGCACGTGCCAGCTACTTTCATATGTATATGACGTGACATATACATATGAAAGTAGCTGGCATTTTTGGGACATTTTTACACGCACTATCTAGTCCCAAACTAAGAGGAACTTGTGCTATGGGTACTAGATAATGGATATAATACTTACGTACTTTTTTTTTGTAAATAAATACATACGTGGGACACTCAGAAAGTTTTGCGAAACTAAAAAAAATTGTTCTATACGTACATATATTTTTATCAAATCTTTTCAAAGTACTTTCCACCAGCCTCTATACAAAGATTCATGCGCCTAAACCAGTTTTCAAAACACTTTTTCCAGTCCGCCGCAGACACCTCGTTTACAGCCTGCTCGAACGCAGCCAGCGCATCTTCCGGCGACGAAAATTGTATCCCTTTGAGCTGATTTTTTATTTTTGGGAATAAAAAGAAGTCACACGGTGCTAGATCAGGGCTGTAAGGAGGGTGACCCAGGAGTTTGACTGGCGTGCTGTCCAGGAAGTCCCTCGTTTTGAGTGCGGTGTGCGCAGGTGCATTGTCGTGGTGGAGCAGTAGCCCGCGGAGCCCTGTGTTTGGTCGCTTGTTGCTTATAACAGAGAAAAGTTCTGGCAAACATTTGGTAGTATACCATTCGGCATTAATGCTTCTTTGATCCCGTAAGGGAATTGATACCAAGTGGCCAGTCAAATTAAAAAAGCTAGCGATCAAAATCTTACCCCCGCTTCTAGATCGCTTCACTTTGGTAGGCGTTGGCTCATTTTGAAACACCCAAACAGTCGACTGGCGCTTGGTTTCTGGGTCGTATTGATAAATCCAGGACTCATCACCTGTAACGATGTCGTAAACACGCCGAGACGAGCCTGCTTCAAATTTGTTAAGCATATCACGGCACCATTCCACCCGGGCCTGCTTCTGAGCATCGGTGAGGTTGTGCGGCACCCAGCGTGATACTATCCTCCTCACGCGAAGATGGCTGTGTAGAATCTCGTGAACGCTTCCCGATCCAATCTTCAATATGTGTTGAATCTCCTGATATGTAATTCGCCTATTGTCTTGGATTAAATTTTTCACTGCTAGCACGTTTTCTACGGTAACAGCCGTCAAAGGGCGACCGCTTCTTTCGTCATCCCCCAAAGTTGGTCGACCGCGCTTGAATTCGTTATACCAACGATACACGGTTGCCTTGGAAGGGCCTTCATCCATGAATGCCATTTGAAGTCTATCGTACGATTCATCCGGTTTCAGGCGACACTTGAAATCGTATAAAATCATAGCTCTAAAATGTTCCCGGCGCAGATCCATATTTCAGTGAGACACAATACTTTGAATTAACTCGCAAAAAATGTGGAGGGAAATTTTGAAATTGGAACTTACTTATTTTTACTTATAAATAATCATATTTTCGAAAAACATTATAACTGGCCAGTCTCCCATATATAAAAACTTTTTTTCGCAATACTTTCTGAGGGGCCTGGTATAATACATAAGAAACACTCAGACCAACACAACACTTGTCTTATGTTCTTCACACAAATATTTATGTCCTGTGGGAATCGAAACCAAAACCACGACCTCATGATCAGCAGTCTGACTCTCGAACGACTATACCACAGACGTCGTCAAACTAATTACCCAAACTCCTTGGGTAAAGTCCGAAATATCTTTAAAATCAATGTATGGATTTGTGCCCGGTTAATGGCAATAGGCTCGCCCCCTATTACATGGGACTATAACATAATTGGCGAAATGTGGGTGTACTATACACCTCTGCCTACCCCTTCGGGGAAATACAGGCGTGATGTTATGTTATCTTTAAAATCAAAACATAACGAACATTAACAACGTCGAGGTTAGTTAAAATGTTTGTTATGTTTTGATTTTATTGTGCGCGACAAGTCCCGTAAATATAGGTAGTTCAATATGAGTGAAATACGCGATAGTTTAAAAAACTTCAAGTGTAGTGTTTAAACACGGTTGCACGTTTCTCGTGGTCCAAACGAAAACCATTGATAAAAGGCACCAAGGGACACCCAGCAGTGAACATCTTTCGGCTGAAATGATGATGATGATGATGACTATCCCACTTCTGGGCAAAGGCCATAACTTTTGAAGCAAAGCTTCTATGACGTAGTTCGCGCTTTGGCGCCAGGGAGTAAAACCACAGAATATTTCATAGTACAGTCGCCTGCATGACAGTAGTAACACGTCAATTCGAAAACCGCCCTTACTGTTTACGAAATAAAGATGCTGCTAATGTCAAAGTGTTACCACCGACGTGCGGTCGACCGTACTAACGTACAGAACGGCCACTCACCGCCCCCCGCCAATTCAAGATTTCTCGCCCGGACCCTGCACCCGCCCACAGTTTGCCAGCAATTGGACTGCAAGATTACTATGGACGTCAATCGCCAGTCGCTCTACAAGCACGCCATCTCTGAAAACCGCTAGGAACCCAGTAGGTATTACGAGCGGCGAGCATCCCTAACTTACACGTCTGTGTGCGTTTGAATAAGACGTAATCTTGTGAATGTAGGTGGTGCTAGCGTTTATATTGTATTGAGTGTCCGAGGTGTGGTAAAACCGAGAAAAACAGTCACAGTCACATTTGTATCCGCGCTTGCAAATACGTAGAAGCTTCGCTTCTGTCGGCCGTCTCCCGAAGTCAACAGTTATTTTATCGACCGCGATTATAATGATTCTTCTTTCCATAAAAAAAATATAAGTTTGTCTCGTCACCATAGTTTGGTTCGGTTTCAAAATAGCTTTCAAAGATGTCAGCAATTCTGCATTAGGTATAAAGTTCTCTTAGAAACAAACAATACAAACTTGCAAAGATATTTTAAATAATAATTTTAATTACATTAGTAAAATAATATTTTAACTAGATATTTCCGTTTGGCTGTTATTATAAACAGATATCTGAGTAATTACTTTGTTTTAGTAGGCCGATTGTTGTTATGAGTATTCACTTGTGGTATTGAACTACAGATTGTTTGTTCTATAAATACACCCATAACCTCGGACGAATATATTCGTCCAAGCCAAAGACATATTTCTTATACAGCGTGTTAGGGAAACGCTTCCGAAAACGAAGATAGGTGATAGTCCTGGTGATTACTGATACGAAACCACGAAAAAAAATGCGATTCTTTTTTTAGAGAATTTCTTTTTTTTTTAGCTTTTTTCATTATGTATGAGTTTTATTTAACTGCCCAAAGCTGGTTATGTATGAAAAATGCAAAAAAAAATATATGGAAAAATCTAAAAAAATAATCGCATTTTTTAGGGTTCCGAAGTCCTACAAGGAACCCTTATAGTTTCGTCATGTCCGTCCGTCTGTCCGTCTGTCCGTCTGTCCGTCTGTCCGTCTGTCCGTCTGTCCGTCTGTCCTAATCCTTTACAGCTTAATAACTTCTACAGTTATAAACATAAGTAAATGAAATTTTGTTAAAAAATAGTCTGCATATAGATCTCAATTTTAAAAGAATAAAAAAATAGTTTTTACGTTCTTTAGGGGTGGCACCCATACATGTGAAATGGGGAAAAAAAAATTTTTCAAATTACAATTACAAATCTATAGATCTCAATTTTAAAAGAATAAAAAAATAGTTTTTACGTATTTTAGGGGTAGCGTCCATACATGTGAAATGGAGATGAATTTTTTTTTTACGCTGCACCCCCTCGTGCGGCATATCAATGAATAGGTCTACTAAAATTAAGGTAATGTTTCATACACCACTTTTTTATCAGGTGTACCATCTGTGAAATATAGCGCGCCAAAGTGGCTTGCAATGTGTCCCCCCCCTGCCATTTCTAAACTATGCAACGTAGAAAGTTATTATCTTCCACATTGATAGACCTTTGTGAAAACTCTCTTTTAAAATTATTTCGAGTATAATGTGATTATAATTTTTCGAGTTATAGAGAGAAAACTGAAAAATACTTAAAACGTCCTAGTTCAAAGGTCATTGACCTTAGAGAAAAATGATGTTAGCAAATAATGCTCCTTTATTATTATGATACTTTATTGTACACACAAATACACATTAATATTACAATAGGAAAGCTTATGTACATCGGCGAGCTTAACTCAAAAATGAGTTTTCTTACAGCAAACCTTAGAGCGATAGAGAGATGTTGATATATTATTAGAGGATAAAAACAAGTGTACAACAGAATAACAAAAATTTTGACTACATAACTTATCTAACAAGATTAAACTATTTACAAGTAAAATAATTATATTAAGATATATATACTTATATACATAAATAGGTACATACATATGTACATAAAATACATACATATATATATATATAAAATACGTATATATATATAATACATATGATTTATGGTGAAAGAAAATGCTCCTTAATTCTTCTCTTGAAGACATTCAGTGAAGGGCTATCGCGTAGAGAGTGTGGAAGAGAGTTCCACAGGCGCACTGCATGAATGGTGAAAGAACCGTCGTAACGGCTAGATGTGTGATAGGGCATACGGAGAAGAAGGGAAGAGGATGAGCGACAGGGCTTTCCCCTGGGGACAAGATACTCAAAGCGTTCCCGGAGATATGATGGAGAATTAGGATTGTGAAGAACAGAGTAGAGAAAAGAAAGAATGTGAGTATCTCGACGACGTCGAATAGGCAGCCACCTCAATTGCGTCCGGAATTCCGACACATGGTCGTATTTCCGAAGGCCAAAAATGAAGCGGATTGCCAAATTCTGCAGTCGTTCGAGTTTATTGAGAAATTCCTCTGTTGCATCAAGAAAACAGATATCAGCATAGTTACTTTCATTAGTTACTTTCTATTTGAAAAAATCACAAAAAGTAACTTTGTGTTATGTTGAACACACTTCTTCAATTTGGCTTCTTGAATTTATCGCTGGATGGCGCTACTAACAACACGCTCTGAGTCGCGAATGCTGCCGATTATTGCAAAAACTAAAAAAGCATAGGCATGATTAATATTCGATTGGATTCGTTTGTAATTACACCTACTTAAGGAACCCTATAATACTGAGCATGGCCCGACATGGTCTTGGCCGGTTTTTTTTTCATGGTTTCGTATCAGTAATCACCAGCACCTATCTTCGTTTTCGGAAGCGTTCCCCTTACACCCAGTATTTAACCTCTTTGGTCCAAGCTCATTAGGTACATTTGTTATAGAATAATAGAACAGAATTATTAAATTAATTGTAATGTAACCTTGGGATATATTAAACAGACATAGTAAAACATATATTTAGACGAAGTGCTGCGAACAATCATAGTGAAGCCAACAAAACCATGCTCCTCCGTGTACAAACCAGCGCTCACGCACACACATACACCAGAAAGATATTTGTATTTCGCGATGCTTACTGGATGATGCCGCGACATGTCTACTGAGACAGCGGCGGTGAGCACAGTTTTGTTGGCTTCACTATGATTGTTCGCAGCACTTCGTCTATATTTTTTACTGTCTGTGATAAGTAGCTTAGTCATATATGTTGCTATCTTCTTTTGTGTACAATAAAGAGTATTTGTATTGTATTGTATTGTATTGTATAAGTAGCTTAGGTAGGTTATGAAAACGGCAATGTTATAGTATTTCGTATTATTTTCTGAAATTAATACGTTTTGATTCCGATTCTATGCAGGAAATAGTAATAATTATTAATTTATTATATCTCTATTATGAAAATTGGATATAATATAAGTACTTAGTATTTTCAGGGTTTTAAGAAAATATTTAATAATAATAAATTTGAAGAAATGTAAGTTTTAAAAAATAATAATAATAACAAATTCTTTATCGCAGACACGCAGACCTATATAAAAATTACAACAAAATAATCCACACAGTCCAACAATAAATTAAATTAATCAAAATTAGGAAAATCATCTTCATGTCTCAGTTTGGCGAACCGACTTGCGGTACCATTTAGGCAACAGCCTAGGTGGTATTGAAGTTGTTATGGGCAAAGGTAACCGCTTAAAATCAGGTGGGCCTTTAGCTCGTTTCGCCAACCTATAACATAAAAAAAAAAAAAAAAAAACAATTAAAATTTAAATATCATAATAGAATAAAATAAATAAATCAAATCTATATATCAAATGTGCAGTTATTTTAAGATATTCAATCAGGCTTACAAGGAAATTAAAATAAAATTATTATCTAATAATTAGTACAACTTAAAACTCAAGGCTAGTTATAAAAACATCACCAGGAAAGCAAAACACTGTTTAAAAAAGTATCAAAAGAGTGCGTCGGCCGGGAATCGAACCCGGATCAACTGCTTGGAAGGCAACTATGCTGACCATTACACCACCGACGCATCTGATAACTGCTTCGAAATAGACGATAACTTTCTAACGCTTATCAACCGGTTCCGATTTGCTTCTGTCGTCACACAATGGCGCGATCTCAATAATTTTTTCATCGTTTTGTAAAAGCAATTGTATAAATAACTGTGTTTATGTATCGGGAACACCTACATTTGGATATAAAAGTAATTTTAGCACGTAGCTATGTTTAAATAGTAATTAAAACGCAAATATTTAGTTACCTAGCAATTAAATACAAGAGTGATTCAGCGAAATGTCTAGTTTTATATTTCACGTAGTAAACATTATTTTTTGTAAATTTGATACGTTTTCTTATCGGAATAATTGGTATTTTAGATCATTTGACACCGATGAAAGTTACTTATTCATACTTTAGTTTTTTAAATGGCAGGAAGATTTTAAATTTTAGGTAGTACACACGGCTACACATCAATCTGTACATATCCAGTATAAGCTGACCTCGCATTGTATAGGTTTTCCTTACAACGCGAGGTCAGCCTTTACTGGTTTTGTACAGCTTGATGTGTAGCCGTGTGTACCACCACCACAGTGTAATTATCTGTTGATTCCATGAACTTTTTGTTCAACGAAAATTGTCATAGACAGTTTTTAAAGGCAACTCGGGACATTATTTGACAGTTTTGAAGGCAGCTGTTTGGAGTTGCTATAGGTACCATGGCTAGACTGTGATAGTACCTACATACATACTACTCGCGCGGATAAAGAATGGTATTGAAAATTTCGTCATTCGTAGATATTTGTCTTTCGCTCACGCGTATAGTATTGTGTGGACTAGCCCAACTGTCAGTGTCCACGTCTCGGCATGGCGGCACCGTTACTTATGACAGGCAGGACGCACTGGTTGAAGCCCTACGTCTTCAAACTTTGCGGTACAGGCGACGAGAAGACTCGGCAAAGTTTGCAAAATGCTGCTCAGCCCAACTGGATCCTTATGTCGGCTTCTTTCTCGAAGTTGTGTCTACCAAGTTGAATGACCTGCCCTAGGTAGACACGTATTCTGTTACAACTTCGAGTGACTACTCATAACATATAACGCAATCCTATTCGCTAATGCCACACGCGACTTTGACTGTGCGAATAAATAGAACATTTTCGGAATTGTACAGCTCGTACCTAATTCGTATCTAAGTACAACCTTATTCTTAGTTTACACTAAACCTCTAAGGGGGTCATTGTACTCATAATTATGAACAACTTTTACTCAGGGAGGGACCAAACCTGAAATCGCGAAAAAATATCAGCATTTTGGCGATTTATGTGAACACAAATGTAAGGATCTGCTGATTTTTTTTCGCGAGAGCAGGTTTGGTCCCATAGTAAAAATTGTTCATAATGATGAGTACAATGACCCCTTGAGAGGTTTAGTATAAACTAAGTATAAAGGTGGTTTCAAACCGGCGAGGCGAGGATTGGATGGGATGGGTGTGAATTGAAATCTCGCTGACCCTTTCACACTGAAAAATGTACATCGCCAGCAAGCGCCGACAAGCGCCGGCGCGCGCCGGCACGCGCTGGCTCGCGATGTACCGTTTTGCAATGTAATAAATACTCTATTCTTGTAACAATAAAGTTTAATATTGTACCAACAAATATTTCAATTCTCGCCTCGCACATCATCGCCTATCCAGACCTTTCACACCAAAGATGGGCGTGACGTGAATTGAATTAATTTTGCTATACAGATTTCAATTCTCGCTCGGCCCATCCACGCCACGCTTCATCATTCATCATCATCATCATTTCAGCCGGAAGACGTCCACTGCTGGAAATTGGCCTCCCCCAAGTAGGTACCTTGGGGGGATATGCCATAATCGCCACGCCTCGCCGGTGTGAAACCACCATAAGAAAAGATATTCTATGGCATAAAGTTGTAGATTTGAAAACACTAGTATTCTATTCGGTTATGCAATCCGATTTATACAGTGACATCCAATCTTCTTCTTCTTCGTGTCCACACGAGCTGCATAATGATAATATATAGCTCATGTCGCGGGGAAAAGATTAGCCAGTCAGCAAGTTGGTAGTGACATCCAATGATTTTACATTATGTAATATCATTGGTGACATCCCAGTTATTTTGCAAAACATGCTGTTTTTTCTGTTTCATGCTGTATTTTTGCAAATAGGTAGGTACCTACAGAGTGATGCACCTGCGCCTGACCCTTCAAGAATTTGGTTATGCCATGTTGATGCGATAGTCATTATTTAACGTCGAAAATTATTAACTCTTCGATACGATTGTTAGTGTGTGTGTAATTTTAAAATTGACTCGTCAGGTGTAATCGCTAAAATTAGGTATTAAATTATATAATTACAAGACATTTTACACCTTATCTAATCCGTCATAAGGTCGGAAATCATTGATCAAAATTCAATAACATTTCTTCACAAAAATTCAAGCAAAACTAATCTTTATGTAGTTAAGAATAAAGTACAATTTCAAATGTACCGCATCCCCTAATGCGGCGAAGACACGACGTATTTTCTTAAGGACCCATGGTTCGGAACGAGTGGTTTTTGTGGGAATTTAGGGTACCTTACAGAACGGAAGTAAGGAATTATGTTGATTGCAAGGGGATGATATTTATTTAAATTCACGTGTCGTTGTCGTTATGTTTATCTTTTTCCTGTATTGCAATCTTTTAGACGATCGATTTTTTTGACGACCTCTGTGGTCTAGTGGTTCGAGTGTCGGACTGCTGATAGCGAGGTTGTGGGTTCGATTCCCACAGGACACAAATATTTGTGTGATGAACATAAGTGTTTGTGTTAGTCTGGGTGTGTTGCTTATAAGTGTGTATGTATGCATGTGTGTTGCTTATTTGTTGTATTATAAGTATGTATTTACAACAACAAAAAAGTATATAAGTATTATATCCATTGTCTAGTACCCATACCACAAGCTCTGCTTAGTTTGGGACTAGATGGTGCTGTGTAAAAATGTCCCAAAGTGATTTTATTTATTTATTTAGGGGATTGAAAAATATTAAGGTAGGTAGGTACTTCTTTAATGTTATGGCGTAGGGGAGCGGGGGGCTAGTTGTAGCAGGGGTAAGTAGTAACACCCAATTTTTGCCTAGTAAACCAACGTTTATTTATTGTATTTTCGACTTAATGTATCCTTCATAGCGCACTCTATTATATGGGCACTGCCAGGGTCCTACCGGACGGCACATGAAGTCGTCATGTGCACGCGCTTTGTTTTTACCAGGTATTGGAAAAAAACGTCTTTGTAATTTTTAGTTTTTTGGCTCTGTGTGAGTAGCTTTTCATCATTAAATATATTCAAAATTCTAGACCATTTCTTTAATTATGTATCGGTAGATGTGATTTTTATTCAAACTATGTTGTTTTTTATATATCTAAATTTAAGTAAAAAATTACTCCATGGGGCAAGTTGTAACAAAATATTGGGGCAAGTTGTAACATGTTACAACTTTCTCCACAATTTTGTGCAGTCTATAAATTGATGTTTTTATGAACTTGAATGGATTGAACAATCTACCGCGTCTACTGTCTGGCCCCAAAGCGTTGACGTTAATAACTCGCACTCTGAATCACGCCTGCTTCAGATAATTCAGCACAAGTCATTGCACACACTTGTGAATCAACTCCTGCCCCCTAGCCATGTTGACAATGCCAATTCATTGAGATATGTCATTCCCATACATTTTGATTGTTTTCTATAGCGTTGACGATTGTAGATTGTCAACTTGGCTGGCCTTCATGACTTCAAAGCAAACTAGATTTTTCACCTTCCAAAATTAACATTTTCCAAAAGCTCCAGCACGGAAACCGACTAACCGCATTCAACTTAAAATAAAATGCTGTGTTTTAACTGATGAACCGGAAAAAGAAGCGATAGAGAAGGAATATGAACAGAAAAAGCAGTGCCTTTGTAGTATTCATTTCTATGTATTTTATTATCATTTCTCTGTGTGTGCATAAATTTTATAAATAAATAAAAAAATAGAAAATGAGCAAGGAAAACCAGATAGTGAGTAAAAACTACTGGAAAAGGGCAGGGAAAATTTATAACTTGAGCAAATATGTAACGGTTTTTATTGTTACTACATGCCCCAAGGCTGTTACAACTAGCCCCGAATACGGGGTAAGTAGTAACACGCGACATTTATTTTTAAATTACCCTCTGATTAAAACGTATTAACAATTTTCATAATATTACTTGATGAAAAGCTAGACAGATATTTAACTTTGCAAGACATGATTTTACAATCAATAAATTCTTCGTAGTTTTCTTTTCACAATGATTTTTCCAAAAACTGTTACAACAAGCCCCCCGCTCCCCTACCTAGTTATTTAATGTTTTAATCTATTTTTATGGCTTATTTTATTTACATCATGGATTTAATAAATACACATATTATAATTAACTACTACCTATCTACATTAATATAAATAATATATACAATATAAACATGTATAAAAAACAGAAACAATAATATTAAAATATCATAAAAGTAGACTTAGGCGTCGAAGAATTCCTCCACATCACTGTCATCCGGAAGCGTGCCCAGAAGACTGGCAGCGTTGCCACGTTGAATGGCAACGCTTATTCGTTGCCCAAAGAACAAGCCAGCCCTCTGGTCACGCGAAGTGTCGACCAGTCTCTTAGATATTTCCTTGAAAAGGAGCCGAGCGCTCGGACCCCATGGCCCGAGCGTTTCGACCCCAAACGGCTCAAAATCATAGCAACCAATAAGATTACTATATTTGCGCCGCTTGAGGGTCTCCGCAGCTGCAGCGGCAGCACAGCCACAGCCCGCCGAGCTAGGAAGATGGGATGGAGCAAGGGTGTCGACACAGGTTGCGTCCCACACCAGAGGCCTACCCAACTTCCAAGGTAATAACGTCATACCGTCTGGTCTCTTACCATCGTCACGTGCCAAGCCATTAGGTTCTAGTACGGCTGGTACGCCGGCGGTGGCAAGAGTACGACGAATAATGTCGTTAATATTGGCGTGCCGTGATATGCGACCTGCACTCCTGCAACAAGAAAGGCCATGGTGTCCGAGGCTGTCGACAGCTTCACCACAATGACACCGATGTGGAGCAACGCATGGAGCGCCTAACCGTAGGCAGGTAGCGAACCGAAAAGTTGTGTTATCCAACATAGTGCCTAAGTTGGGTGACGGGAGGGCCTGAAGCCACAGTCCCGCCTCCCACTCACCCACAGCCAGCAGACGGGCACGCTCGGCAGTATTGACTGACGTATTTAATAGATGATTCCGTGTCAAACTGCAGAGCGGCCCGTCCCACCGTCTCTGGGAAGATAAGATGAGGGGCAACTCCGTATTGGGACAGGCAATTTTCCAAGCGTTGACAGCGTCGGTCAAACACGGTACCTCAAAATCAACCAGTGAGGATGCTAAAATTTTCCTGGTTAATTTTTTTTATTTTTATGGCTTTGGTTTATTTTTTTGAGCTGCTTCAGAGCCATCCTAATCTCGTACAGGCTAAAAAAAAAAAAAAAAAAAAAAAAAAAAATTGAAATATAAAAATTTCAATCGGGAAGATGGATATAGGTTGTCCTCCTCGTGGAATCCGGTAATCGAGAAGTGTTCGCGTCGTGGTATGTCTACATGTATGTCCGCCGAAACTGTCAGCATTGTATGTCGTGATTCAGCATATCTTGTTACGGACAGCGACGTTACGAAAAACCAACCGCGGGTAGTTCGAGAAAACACCCGCCGCTCAAGACGATGACACCCACATACTTCAGTCTGCTCGTGACCACGGCCAATGCAACTTGACCGAAACGTCGAGGTTAGTCAAAATGCTTGTTATATTTTGATTTAATTGTGCGCGACAAGTCCCGTAAACTTAGTTCAATATGAGTGAAATTCGCGAAAGTTTAAAAACTTCTAACGGTGTCATATTTAGTAGGTACTATCAGCAAACTTTCCGGTGAACCATCACTAAGGCATCATGTACCAGGCCCCTCAGAAAGTATTGCGAAAAAAAGTTTTTATATATGGGAGACTGGCCAGTTATAATGTTTTTCGAAAATATGATTATTTATAAGTAAAAATAAGTAAGTTCCAATTTCAAAATTTCCCTCCACATTTTTTGCGAGTTAATTCAAAGTATTGTGTCTCACTGAAATATGGATCTGCGCCGGGAACATTATAGAGCTATGATTTTATACGATTTCAAGTGTCGCCTGAAACCGGATGAATCGTACGATAGACTTCAAATGGCATTCATGGATGAAGGCCCTTCCAAGGCAACCGTGTATCGTTGGTATAACGAATTCAAGCGCGGTCGACCAACTTTGGGGGATGACGAAAGAAGCGGTCGCCCTTTGACGGCTGTTACCGAAGAAAACGTGCTAGCAGTGAAAAATTTAATCCAAGACAATAGGCGAATTACATATCAGGAGATTCAACACATATTGAAGATTGGATCGGGAAGCGTTCACGAGATTCTACACAGCCATCTTCGCGTGAGGAGGATAGTATCACGCTGGGTGCCGCACAACCTCACCGATGCTCAGAAGCAGGCCCGGGTGGAATGGTGCCGTGATATGCTTAACAAATTTGAAGCAGGCTCGTCTCGGCGTGTTTACGACATCGTTACAGGTGATGAGTCCTGGATTTATCAATACGACCCAGAAACCAAGCGCCAGTCGACTGTTTGGGTGTTTCAAAATGAGCCAACGCCTACCAAAGTGAAGCGATCTAGAAGCGGGGGTAAGATTTTGATCGCTAGCTTTTTTAATATGACTGGCCACTTGGTATCAATTCCCTTACGGGATCAAAGAAGCATTAATGCCGAATGGTATACTACCAAATGTTTGCCAGAAGTTTTCTCTGTTATAAGCAACAAGCGACCAAACACAGGGCTCCGCGGGCTACTGCTCCACCACGACAATGCACCTGCGCACACCGCACTCAAAACGAGGGACTTCCTGGACAGCACGCCAGTCAAACTCCTGGGTCACCCTCCTTACAGCCCTGATCTAGCACCGTGTGACTTCTTTTTATTCCCAAAAATAAAAAATCAGCTCAAAGGGATACAATTTTCGTCGCCGGAAGATGCGCTGGCTGCGTTCGAGCAGGCTGTAAACGAGGTGTCTGCGGCGGACTGGAAAAAGTGTTTTGAAAACTGGTTTAGGCGCATGAATCTTTGTATAGAGGCTGGTGGAAAGTACTTTGAAAAGATTTGATAAAAATATATGTACGTATAGAACAATTTTTTTTAGTTTCGCAAAACTTTCTGAGTGTCCCACGTATTTGTAGTTTATTCAAGTAGGTTTTATGTAAGTTTGATTACCAAGTAATTTTTATAGACCTAGACCTAAACAGTTGTGCACTAAGTTTACCCTCAGCCTCTTTTCTACACTCACTCTATCGCTCAAAGGTTTGCTGGTAGAAAACTCATTTTTGAGTTAAGCTCGCCTTTGTACATGTAATTTCTATTAGTATAGGATGGCGAAACAAGCTAAAGGCTATTTGTTAGTTAATACTGTATTTTTCTGGTGTACAATAAAGAATAAGAATAAGGCTAAAATTGCTTGCGCTCCACTGAGGTAATAAGTACTACGTACCAGAGAAGACACCTCGAATCAAATTTTTGTAACACGTTTTAGAGTTCCTGCACTCTCACTCACTTAGCTACGCTCGCGCCGCGCGTACTCCGCGGCCAGCAAGTTGCGCGATATTTTTTGTCCGTAATAAAAATAAAAAAAACCAACCAAGAGCATGTCGGGCCATGCTCAGTATTATAGGGTTCCTTAAATAGGTCTAATTACAAACGAATCAAATCGAATATTAATCATTGCTATTTTAGTTTTTACAAACAGCGCCACCTAGCGCTGAATTTAAGAAGTGTGTCATATATCGATATGACACACTTCGTAAATTTAGCGCTAGGTGGCGCTGTTACTTTGTGTTACCAATATAACACAAAGTTTCTTTTTGTGATTTTTTTAAATAGAAAGTTACTATAGGAGCGTTATTTGCTAAGATCATTTTTATCTAAGGTCAATGACCTATGAACTAGGACGTCTCAAGTATTTTTCAGTTTTCTCACTATAACTCAAAAATTTATAATCACATTATACTAGAAATAATTTTAAAAGAGAGTTTTTATAAAAGTCTATCACCGTGGAAGATTACAAAATTCTACGTTGCATAGTTTGGAAATGGCAGGGGGGGGACACATTGTAAACCACTTTGGTGGGCTATATTTCGCAGATGGTACACGTGATAAAAAAAGTGATGTATGAAACATTATAATGAAACAAAGTTTAACCGGATTAAATCGCGTATATTATTTAAATTGGTTTCCCTGACGTTTCGAAAGCTTTGCAGCATTTCGTGGTCGCAGGTAGACTAAGATGATAAGCGTCTTTACAAATATTTCTAAAAAAATATTTTAATCTACCGTACAATATTATTAATTAAAATCGTTTTGATGCACGCAGTAATCACTCACAATATCATTATCTTTTACAGTGCTGCGTGCTGTTTGGGACTTGATTATTTTTAGGACTGGGTTCCAAACAGGTGGTAGCTGTCGACCATCTTCTCTATTAAAATTAAGATGTTTTTTAATTTCAATAGCCTCACGGAGCATTCTAGGTACATATCGGTTTTCCTTCGCCAGAACTTGTGGTTTATCAAATCTAAGAAAATGGTTGGGTTTGTCTAGGGCATGTTCACACACTGCAGACTTAAAAAGAAAAGAACAAAAAACCACGGAAAAAAAAAAGTGCTGCGTTCAGTATTCGATGGCAGCCGTAGGTACGTGTATGTATGTACGTATGTGTATGTAGCAGGATTCGTTCAAGGGACTTTGTCGACAAAATGTATCACCGGGAAGGATCGCGACTGTACATACCAGGCCCCTCAGAAAGTATTGCGAAAAAAAGTTTTTATATATGGGAGACTGGCCAGTTATAATGTTTTTCGAAAATATGATTATTTATAAGTAAAAATAAGTAAGTTCCAATTTCAAAATTTCCCTCCACATTTTTTGCGAGTTAATTCAAAGTATTGTGTCTCACTGAAATATGGATCTGCGCCGGGAACATTTTAGAGCTATGATTTTATACGATTTCAAGTGTCGCCTGAAACCGGATGAATCGTACGATAGACTTCAAATGGCATTCATGGATGAAGGCCCTTCCAAGGCAACCGTGTATCGTTGGTATAACGAATTCAAGCGCGGTCGACCAACTTTGGGGGATGACGAAAGAAGCGGTCGCCCTTTGACGGCTGTTACCGAAGAAAACGTGCTAGCAGTGAAAAATTTAATCCAAGACAATAGGCGAATTACATATCAGGAGATTCAACACATATTGAAGATTGGATCGGGAAGCGTTCACGAGATTCTACACAGCCATCTTCGCGTGAGGAGGATAGTATCACGCTGGGTGCCGCACAACCTCACCGATGCTCAGAAGCAGGCCCGGGTGGAATGGTGCCGTGATATGCTTAACAAATTTGAAGCAGCCTGCTTCTCGGCGTGTTTACGACATCGTTACAGGTGATGAGTCCTGGATTTATCAATACGACCCAGAAACCAAGCGCCAGTCGACTGTTTGGGTGTTTCAAAATGAGCCAACGCCTACCAAAGTGAAGCGATCTAGAAGCGGGGGTAAGATTTTGATCGCTAGCTTTTTTAATTTGACTGGCCACTTGGTATCAATTCCCTTACGGGATCAAAGAAGCATTAATGCCAAATGGTATACTACCAAATGTTTGCCAGAACTTTTCTCTGTTATAAGCAACAAGCGACCAAACACAGGGCTCCGCGGGCTACTGCTCCACCACGACAATGCACCTGCGCACACCGCACTCAAAACGAGGGACTTCCTGGACAGCACGCCAGTCAAACTCCTGGGTCACCCTCCTTACAGCCCTGATCTAGCACCGTGTGACTTCTTTTTATTCCCAAAAATAAAAAATCTGCTCAAAGGGATACAATTTTCGTCGCCGGAAGATGCGCTGGCTGCGTTCGAGCAGGCTGTAAACGAGGTGTCTGCGGCGGACTGGAAAAAGTGTTTTGAAAACTGGTTTAGGCGCATGAATCTTTGTATAGAGGCTGGTGGAAAGTACTTTGAAATGATTTGATAAAAATATATGTACGTATAGAACAATTTTTTTTAGTTTCGCAAAACTTTCTGAGTGTCCCACGTACACAATACAGTAACATTTTTAATTACAAGGACACAGAGATTGCCGTAGGTACCTTTTAAATATTATGAAAGTAAGTAACTGTATTATTAACCGAAGACGCAAAATAACAACTGCAAAATAAAACAGTTAAAAGATTCTTTAGTCAATAACGAAAAAAAATACAATAAAAAAATATTGAACTCTATTAAAACATGGTACTTATCTGTCTATGGAACCATGGAAAGGAAAATATTGTTCATTGTTTTGAACCATAACATGGTAACGGGTTTTAACATTTGGTGCTGTAAAAAAATAAAACGTTAAGAATTAAGATAAAGTGTTACTAAAGAAAGTATATTTATTATTTTGTCGTGTAAATTATGTCCTACCTGGAAAAACAAAAGGGACTTTTGAAATCTATGTTAGGGCCACACCAACAAAATAATATAGTATGGACAACGTTCTGGTAGTCGTTTCAAATATTGGATTTAACTTTAATAGGTATAATTTTCCCTCTTTCTTCTCATGGGTGTCGTAAAAGTCTACTAAGGGATTCACCAGAGGATGGGCAGCAGCGTTCTCTGAGTATTTAAACAACCAACTGCGATCGCCAACCCGCCTGCCAAGCGATTATGACATATACCCCCCCCCCCTTTTTGGGGAAGGCCTTTGTCCAGCAGTGGACGTCTTTCGGTTGTCTACAACTAGTCCTCGCAGAGTGAGAAGGTTAAGGCCTATGTCCACCCCGCTGGTCTAATGCGGGTTGGCCGACTACATAGACAGATAAATGTATCACAGAACTGAAATAAAAAGAGAGATACGTATCTTTCGATCAAAAGATACGTATCACTCATTTGTATCAGTAGTTTATTTCGTTCAGTAGGTCAGAGATAGTTCTCGCTCTGCTGTTGATTTAGCTCAGTGTTCACAGTTCATTTATCTTCTTATCCGTAGTTCAGTAAGACAGTATTAATTAAATTCATAAAAAAGACTAAATGTATCATAAATATCGTCCATGCTTCCCTAACTTATTGCAGCAATGCATGGCGATCCCTGGTGTTGCGGATGTCCTATGTGCTCCAGATCACCAGTTCAAACAGGTTTTTATTGATCTTCTTCTTCTTCTTCGTGTCGACATGAGCTACATAATAATAATAGCTCATGTCGTGGGGAAAAGATTAGCCAGTCAGCAGGTATTGATATGGACATCTTTTATCTCCTGTGCAACGAACGATGTCTCACAGATAGATACTTTGATTGGAGCTGAGAGCTGCGTATTTCGTCGTCGAGCGGCAGCTCTATAGCTCAAGATTATTGATCCGAATATTTGAACCGGCTCTGAGCTGAGTTACACGTTACACACCACTAGCAAGGACGAATAAGCAATGGCAATTAATATCTGGTTGTACCCATCTGCCATGGAAAATAGTTTGCCATTAGTTTAACGTCGCCGTCGCGGCGGCGTCGCTTGCTTTCGCCGTTTGGTCTGGATCATAAGCAAAAAGATCCTATGGAATCGTGTGTATCGCTGGTCTAGCCTAGGAGTGGGTCATTTTTTTCTATCACAGGCAAAAAGACCCTAGAAAAACAAATACGGGCCAGATTTTATCACTATACTAAGTACTAGGTCTCGTTCTAATACTCACTAATCAAGCAATTAAATGATTTCTATGTTAAGTTTTATTTAAAAAAAAAAAACTTATTTTACCAAAATCTTCGGGCCTGGTGTTTGACAAAGGTGGCAGCTCTGGCCGTGACACGGACTAATTATTACATTCTTTCAAATGCATCTCCTTTAATCCCTACTCACAATCATTAAACACACTCTCCCACGTCAAGCAACCCTGAATAGTGATGCGACTCGAGTCCGATTTAACCACTCGAGTTATTAGAGTCATTTAAAATTTTTATTCGAGTACTACTCGAGTGATTCACGTTTCACTCGAACACTTTCCTAATTCGAATCACCCGTCACAATCTTTGAGTATTAATATCAACTTATGAATATTAATACTCTTTGCAATAGGCTCGCCCCCTATTACATGGGACTTAAAACTTAACTGGCGAAATGTGGGTGTACTATACACCTCTGCCTACCCCTTCGGGGAAATACAGGCGTGATGATATGTTATGTTATGAATATTAATAATGGTAATAAATGAAGAATTAATTAATTTTCTTCTAATGAAAATCTAAGAGCTTGTTCAGGAATGAAAATACCTTCAAGATTAATTAATTAAACCTAACTCTTTAGTCATAGTCATTACGCATGTCTCGGTGAGTGATGGGCGAGTCAAAGTGAACTCGAGTCGATATATTTTTCACTCGAATATGTTTTTTTTTTATGTTATAGGATGGCGAAACGAGCTAAAGGCCCACCTGATGTTAAGCGGTTACCTTTGCCCATAACAACTGCAATACCACCTAGACTGTTTCCTAAATGGTACCGCAAGTCGGTTCGCCAAACTGAGACATGATTTTTTTCGATGTCACTCCAGTCTCTCGAGTAAAAGTCGACTCTAGTCGCATCACTAACCCTAAACCACAGTTATCATACGAACCAGTAAAAAATACAACTTAATATTATAATCTCGTCTCCGTTATCTGACAGTAACTTTATACGAAGACGAGCCCTTTTAACATTCCGCAGTTATCTGGCGGTTTTACTAACTGCCCGGTGACGCTTTGATGGGCGAACTGTAGATAAATTTTAGGGTCACTTTGAAGTAGGGTTGGCAACCCTTTTAAATAATATAAAATATATGGTATCATATAGAAGTTTATAAACTTTCGCGAATTTCACTCATATAGAACTATATTTACGGCACTTGTCGCGCACAATAAAATCAAAACATAACAAAAAATTTGACTAACCTCGACGTTTCGGCCAACTTGCATTGGCCGTGGTCACGAGCAGACTTATACACTAAGGCCCGTATTACAGAAGCTTCCTCAAGTACAGTTTAAACTCCAATCACCTGATCACTACTTAAGGATAGGATCGTTACTTGAGTATCGGCCTTATTCCAGAACGGTAATTATAAACTTAAATTCAACAACATAACACATAAATTTGACCTGAAATATAAATAGAAATCTCTGCTCAAGCGTAGTCTGGACCACACTAAAGTGATTACAGATCAAATCTCAGCTCAAATACCGAAACAGGTGACAGTATAAAACAAAACTAAACTCAGCTGAACTGTGATCAACAAATCTCTGCTTGAGGAACGTTCTAAAATCAAAGCTCAACTTTAAACTAGATTTAAACTGAGATCAACGCTTGAGTATCGTTCTGTAATACTGGCCTTAAACTTGGCCAAAACGTCGAGGTTAGTCAAAATGTTTGTTATGTTTTGATTTTATTGTGCACGACAAGTCCCGTAAATACATATAGTTGTACGATCTGCAAGGTTAAGCTGCACTAGCCGCGGTCAGTCTGAGGATGGGTGACCATTTCGTTACACATCGAGACCCCTCCGTGCCTCGGAGAGCACGTTAAGCTGTCGGTCCCGGTTGTCATACGAATATCTATGGCAGTCGTTACGGGTAGTCAGAAGCCTGAAAGTCTGACAACTAGTCTAACCTCCGAATGTCAGAATTACCCAGTAACTGGGTTGCGGGGGTCTGATGGCAGTCGCTCCGTGTAAAGTACTGATGTTCAGCCGCATCTGGTTAGACTGGAAGCCGACCCCAATATAATTGGGAAAAGGCTCGGAGGATGATGATGTATTTATTTTACAAATCCGTTATAAGGCCTGTCATTCTATATGGAACGGAATGCTGGGCCCTGAAGAAGATGGATGAAAGAAGATTGCATGTAGCAGATGATTGACATTTGCAATGATTGAAATACACATTTCACTCAAGAGCATTTCTCCTTATGCGCGAGGGCAAAAATCCGTGACTTACCACGGGAGAGGAGCGTGGGGGCCACACCACTTGGACGGCAGTGATCACGTGACTCGGTCGCGTATTATCCATGAATTTACGTACCTATACGGTGCTGGTCTAAAAGAAAAACAACTAAAACCATAGAATAGACAATCTTTTCTATGCTAAAACCTTTTAAAATCTTTAAATAAAGTTTCCTTTTAATTTCGATCTTAATATATTTGTAACTTTAAGTTTTAACCTACCCACGGTGTTCACGCGTGAACGCATAACATGTAGCGGGGGAATAACGGAACGCGGCGGCGGCTGTGTCACGGGTTCCCCACCTTAAGGATCCAATCCAAACCGCCATACCGGATCGACGCCTTATTTTAATACCTTTTGTACCTTTAACAATATACGAGATTTCAGTGAAGTCGATTGTGTTATTCTCATCGCCTTCATTTTGGCGACCGTGTAAATATAAAGAAAACTGCAACTTTGGAGCAAAAATAAAATAAATACGTTGAAACGAAGCGAGACCGGCCGGCGCTTGACCTTTGGACCGACAGCGCTGACGGAATATTAATCGTCGTTATATTATGTTGGAGAAATTAGCTAATGACTTGGATGTTTCTGAATTTGGATACTGATTGACCAACCAATAACTATTTATGAAGACTTGTCTGGAATCAGGACGAAATCTGGCTGGATTAACACCGAATCAGGAGGTTCGATCCAAGGGAAGTACTCGTTCCTTTCTTTTATTTCCAAAGTCCTTTTTATTTGAGTGATTGTGGTTATTTCTTCAACAGTGTATATCTATTTGCTAACGTAATTTCAATAATATAACGTAAACAATTAAGAAAATAAGTGTGTTCGTGATCGGTTGGAATTTAAAAATTAATGATTTATTTAAATAATTGTAACGGAATTTCCCTTGTTTATTTTGAACGATTTTTATAATTGCGTTACAAAGGCTTATGTTTATCGTAGCCAAGCTGTTTTTGCACTGGTAAAAGCACCTGCTTCTTTATTATTCAACCTACTTATAGATTATAAATATAAAAACATATATTTCGCCTTCTAGGTTGTAACTCGCAATTTGTAAACATTGCAAGTAAGCCTTTAACTTAGGGTTCACTTTATAAATTACACCTAAAGTCCTTAAACTGTTTTCACCGTCCTTTATTTCTGTTTGTTGAGTGATGATGGTGTTAATCCTAACACCCAGTATATACATATAGTATTGTGTAGGTACTGGATCCGAAAATACTAGGTAAACTTTATTTGGTGTGTGTACAAAACTCGGCAACCCTATTTGGAACTCGCGATATCTTTTATGCGGGTGGATAAAAGTTGGCTAAGTGGGTAGTTTGTGGCCAGCATAGCCTGACTGCCTGACACGCGGCCGCATAGGGAACTAAATATTTATGTACTAAATTTGACAGACGTTTGACAAATTTGTCTTTGCTTGTAGCGCGCTTGAAAGGCCAAGATATACTGGTTACTGTAGGCGTAGTGATTATTTTCTCTGTGACTGTAGGTATGAAATTAAGGGAAGTCGGATTTTGTGTTGATTATAAAAGGATGATTACAAATTGAAATATTTCTAAAAATACAACTAAACGTTACTTTTATTATGTAGTGTTTAAGGAGAATTTAGCAGCCAACTGGCGCACCCACCAGTATAGTACATTATGATACAAGTGAGCTAAGTTGACTATTAAATTCGAGGCTGGATTGCAGCCCGAGCCGAAGGCGAGGGCGTAATGGAGCCGAGAGTATAATAGTCAATGCTCACGCGTGTCATACGACGTTTTTCAACACACTTGCGAGGAAAAAAAACATAAATTACACATTTTAGACAAATATTAAATTCGTGAAAAATGATAAAAATGGCGCGCGGAACGCGCGGTGACACAGCTATGCGCGCGCAGGTGGTCGAAGGAAACCGCCATACAGCCTAATATAAAAATTAAAAATGTTATAAATAGATTTTTTTATTTATAACACAAATTAATATTAATTTGTTGACAAAAATTAATAATTTGATGAAATGAAATGTTTATATAGCATATTTTAATTAATACAGTTGATATATTCCTAAAATTTTTTAATTTAGTTCAGGCATAAAAACTCTTTGCTGCGATTTAAAAATAAACTGTAAAGTAAAAAGCAGTAGTGCAATAATACAATGAAAAACCGGCCAAGAGCATGTCGGGCCATGCTCAGTATTATAGGGTTCCTTAAGTAGGTGTACAAACGAATCAAATCGAATATTAATCATGGCTATTTTAGTTTTTGCAATAATCGGCAGCATTCGCGACTCAGAGCGTGTTGTTAGTAGCGCCATCTAGCGATAAATTCAAGAAGCCAAATTTAAGAAGAGTGTCATTTCAGAGTGTAGAAAGTAGCTAAAGGAGCATTATTTGCTATGATAATTTTTCTCTAAGGTCAATGACCTTTGAACTAGGACGTTTTAAGTATTTTTCAGTTTTCTCTCTATAACTCAAAAAATTATAATCACATTATACTCGAAATAATTTTAAAAGAGAGTTTTTATAAAGGTTTATCAATGTGGAAGATTATAAGTTTCTACGTTGCATAGTTTAGAAATGGCAGGGGGGGGGACACATTGCAAGCCACTTTGGCGGGCTATATTTCGCAGATGGTACACCTGATAAAAAAGTGGTGTATGAAACATTACCTTCATTTTAGTAGACCTATTCAATGATACCCCACACGATGGGGTGCAGCGAAAAAAATTATTTTTTCCCCATTTCACATGTATGGGCGCCACCCCTAAAGAACGTAAAAACTATTTTTTTATTCTTTTAAAATTGAGATCTATATGCAGACAATTTTTTAACAAAATTTCATTTACTTATGTTTATAACTGTAGAAGTTATTAAGCTGTAAAGGATTAGGACAGACGGACAGACGGACAGACGGACAGACGGACAGACGGACAGACGGACAGACGGACAGACGGACAGACGGACGGACATGACGAAACTATAAGGGTTCCTTGTAGGACTTCGGAACCCTAAAAACCGGCCAAGAGCATGTCGGGCCATGCTCAGTATTATAGGGTTCCTTAAGTAGGTGTAATTACAAACGAATCAAATCGAATATTAATCATGGCTATTTTAGTTTTTGCAATAATCGGCAGCATTCGCGACTCAGAGCGTGTTGTTAGTAGCGCCATCGAGCGTAAATTCAAGAAGTCAAATTTAAGAAGTGTCATTTTAAAGTTACTTTTTGTGATTTTTTCAAATAGAAAGTAGCTAAAGGAGCATTATTTGCTAGTATCATTTTTCTCTAAGGTCAATGACCTTTGAACTAGGACGTTTTAAGTATTTTTCAGTTTTCTCTCTATAACTCAAAAAATTATAATCACATTATACTCGAAATAATTTTAAAAGAGAGTTTTCACAAAGGTCTATCAATGTGGAAGATTATAAGTTTCTACATTGCATAGTTTAGAAATGGCAGGGGGGGGGACACATTGCAAGCCACTTTGGCGGGCTATATTTCGCAGATGGTACACCTGATAAAAAAGTGGTGTACAAAACATTACCTTCATTTTAGTAGACCTATTCAACGATATCCCACACGAGGGGGTGCAGCAAAAAAATTTTTTTTTTCCCCATTTCACATGTATGGACGCCACCCCTAAAATACGGAAAAACTATTTTTTTATTCTTTTAAAATTGAGATCTATATGTAGACTATTTTTTAACAAAATTTCATTTACTTATGTTTATAACTGTAGAAGTTATTAAGCTGTAAAGGATTAGGACAGACGGACAGACGGACAGACGGACGGACATGACGAAACTATAAGGGTTCCTTGTAGGACTTCGGAACCCTAAAAAGCACGCGTGCATTATAAGCCACATTATGAACCTAAAAGCGATGCAATAAGAGCCACTTTACGAGCAAGTGTGTTGAAAAAATAATTATTGCTCGCTGAATACCTACATAATTTATTGAAAATTTGTTTTTAACGATTGAAGTACAGGCACTGTACTTTAATCAGAAACTATTAACTTTGTAAATTATACTTCGCTGTAAGTTGTAGATAGAAAAAGTGCGAAAAACGGCCACTTATGGCATTAAGAATACAGCAATAATCGGCTCATTTCCGTAGGTACGCAACAAGATAACACGCCAGCAATTTCCAACTCAACAATAATAGACATTTTTTTAAATTATGCTAGCGAGGTTTTATAGGTACATCCTTACATAAATTAGGTGTTTTTAGGTACACAATATTCATTGTTTTAAAGGTTGACTGCGTATTTTTTTTCAAAAGTTTGAAAATAGAACAAGAAACGCGCGCTGATGAAAATTAGATAGCTACTGTTGAATTAATTTTTGTAATGTTTCCTCGCAAATAAGAGAAAAGTACTAGGAATACAAGCAAGTCTCAGCCAAAATAGCAATTAACGGCCTCGTTTAGTTTAAAATCACTTCGGAAGTACTCAACTTCGCCTCGTACGTACTTCCAATATTCTACTCGGCCGTCATCATTCAGAATGAGCATATTTTTTTTCAAAACTTAGAAAATAGAACTGAACCACGCGCGGAAAAATTGGCGCGAATGAAAATTAGATACTGTTGAATTAATTTGTTTATTGTTTCCTCGCAAATGAGAGAAAAGTACTGTACCAGTGTCGGCCGAAATAGCAATTAACGGCCTCGTTTAGTTAAAAAAGACTGCTGGCGCCTCGTCCTTTTGAATTCACTTCGAAGTATTCGGTTTCGCCACGTACTTCCAATATTACTCGGCCGTCAATTGCTTTATTTCAGACCTCGACATGTACTATTGTCCCCAAGTTTTGAGTGAATCGATCCAGACGAAAAGATTTTTCATACAAACTCTAAAACCCTATTTTACCCCCTTAGGGTTAGAATTTCCAAAATTTGTTTTTTAGTGGGTGCTTACATTACAAAAGGAACCTACTGGTGCCGATTATCTTGTCACAAAATTCTCTAAACTAGACTAAAAATCACCTAAATTTAGTTTAGTCCTGTCAAACGACGTTTTCTATTCTGAAATTCACTTTAAAACTAATTTTTGGTTTGACAGGACCAAAATTAGTTTAGTTATTCAACTTAGTAAAAATTGACATTTTGCTATTCTGTAATTGACGTTTTTCACCTAATATTAGAAATGTCAACCTAAATCTGACTATTTTTAGAAGGCATCAAAATATATGTCGACTATAATTAGTTAACAACAACTAAAATTGCAAAGCTTATTTTATTCATTTTTATAGTTTTAGGTAGTTTAAAATAAATAATGGATGCCTACTATGTGGTTGCAGCTGTTGTAGATTCAGCAGAAAGGTAAATTGTTCATAGAAATATACAATGAAATTTATAATTTCGATAAGAAGAGGTACCTATATAATAAAGGATAAGAAGTACATAAATCCATACAATGGGAAAAAAAAAATCTATGTTTGACATTCAATTCTATCATTTTATGCTAATATGTGTCCCTAAAAAGCCTGAATTCACAAATTTTCCCTCTTTTGGGGAGAAGGTCTCCAATAAACGTAGTGGTTATATTCTCTTTGGTCTCCAAGTTTGTAATCCTGCGTGGTACTTCTAATTTATTCAACTTTTTTGAGAAATTTCGTGTCCTGGGTGCTAGAACTTTTTAACCACGTCTTTAAAAAGGGAAATTCCAGCTTTTTAAATTAAAGAAATAGTTTATTGTTGTGATTGCCCATGGAATTCAAAGGTCCTTGCGTTTTTTGCAAATAGCTCTGTTTCTCGTTGTTTAAGATATACAATATGATACGCTGCAATAATAACAATATATCTCCTTTGATAGGTACTCTTAGGCCCGTATTACAGAAGGTTCCTCAAGTACAGTTTAAACTCCAATCACCTGATCACTACTTAAGGATAGAATCGTTACATGAGTATCAGTCTTATTCCAGAACGGTAATTATTATAAACTTTAATTCAACAACATAACACACGAATTTGACCTGAATTAAAATAGAAATCTCTACTCAAGCGTAGTCTGGACCACACTAGAGTGATTGATTACAGATCAAATCTCTGCTCAAATACCTAAACAGGTGACAGTATATAATAAAGCTAAACTCATCTGAACTGTGATCAATAAATATCTACTTGAAGAACGTTCTAAAATCAAAGCTCAACTCAAAACTAGTTTTAAACAGTGATCAACGCTTGAGTATCGTTCTGTAATACGGGCCGTAGAAAATAATAACCTAGCTCTTTAATCTGATCACATTATTCCAATTTATACATTTTATTGAAAATATAAAACAAAAATGTACTTTATTTCGTGACATGATTTTTTCTTCTTAATTTTTATGATAAACTAATAATTCCAAATATAATTATTATTTAATTTCCTTCTGTTTTTGTGAACTTTCGGTCATTCCATACACTCTTTAATAATTTTTTTAAGATGTACTGGTAACACCGCCAATTCAACTTAGATGCGTCAAACTCAATTATTAGAGCTGTCAACAAGTTTTCTAAAATAAGAAAAAGATAAACACAGAATAAGTTTTAATAATGACGTTGACATAAATTACTCTAATAAAATTATACATTTATCACAAATTTATTATATTTTATTATGTTTCAAGTTAGGAATTTTGCCATGCATGTGTCAATAAACTCATTAGTTTTAAATGGTTAGGGTTAAATATTTCCACGCCTATTGTCGGTAGAATATGTGTGACTATTATAATTTATAACTTTAAGACCTCGATGTACCATGTTCTTGGAAATAAATATATAAATAAAATAAATAAAATAAATAAAATAAATAAAATAAATAAATAAATATGATTTTCTAAACTAAAATTTGTAACTTTTAGTTATAGTTAGGTTTAGGTGGGTGTACAAGAGAATCGGCACCACTGTCCACATTTCATGTTTCTAACTTGAGTAGCTTCGGCTCTGCGTTTATGAATCAGTCAGGACATCTGTCTTTATTATATAATAATTAATAAATTTCATAATAATGGTATTTCTAATTTTAATATTTGTAATAGATAACTGTATCATCATCATCATCATCATTTCAGCCGAAAGACGTCCACTGCTGGACATAGGCCTCCCCCAAGCATCGCCACAACGACCGGTCCTGTGCCTTCCGCATCTAGCGGATTCCCGCGACCTTCACCAGGTCGTCGGTCCACCTTGTGGGGGGCCTACCCACGCTGCGCCTTCCGTTACGCGGTCGCCACTCCAGAACTTTACTGCCCCATCGGCCATCCGTTCTGCGAGCAATGTGCCCCGCCCACTGCCACTTAAGTTTGGCAATTCACTTTTACTTTCGTTCTCCTGCGAATCTCCTCATTTCAAGGGCAATGGAGAGGGCTATGCTCGGAGTGTCCCTGCGTGATCGAATCAGAAATGAGGAGATAACTGTATGCCTAATTTAATATTTAGTTTAGTGTAATTGCATGTGAATTATCACAAGTACATATTTGCACACTTGTTAAAGGTAGGATACTGGTAGGGTACTGTCACACAAGATTTGTTGCGTAATCGCGGCTTTTTACACGACTGCCCAAAAAAAAGAGTGTAATGTTTTTGTCTTACTATGGGTGTGAATGTGTGCGTGCCAGTCCGCACTTTTAAGCGAACCGTCTTACTATGGGTGCTTCACGTTTTGTTTAGCGAGATTCCGTTCGCCTTTTTTGTTCGTCCAAGATCATAACAACTAGTTATTATTCTGAGAGCATGGTTATTGTCTCTGACTTCTCACCATATGTTATAGCATTCTTTGTTTTTTTTACAGAGACCTACTGTTCGGTTGTGGCTGTACCGCTTCGATAGTAAAGGGCATGTCACCTCCAGAACGCGTCATTTTCGACCACAAAAAAAATAATAACGCAGGAGGGACTAGAAATGACGATGGATACCTACGAGCAGGTGCCATTTACTCGTACACGGCTCTTTGCGAGCAACTATAACTGCTATTACAAGCGGTCAGAAATTCAATACGTCACAAAAGGCAAAAAAAAAGACGTGTGGCACTCGGAGACTGCCGCGGTAAAGCTATTGCATAGCATTTTTTATGTAAATACAAAGAGGTGCCCTAACGCCGAAAATCTAAGCAGGCATGAGTCACCAGATTGCGGGGCGAAGAGGGGGATTACGCATGCGCAGTAACGCCGATACAACCAATGCCACCTAGAGGCGATTTGCAGAACTAAAGAGACAAGCGTGATATTTCAAAAAGTCATTAAAAGTTCTGCTATTCATCGATAGATGGCAAAACTAAAAAGTATCACCGCTGTGCCGGTCGGAGTGGGGGGTGTTAGGTTATTTTCGTTACGGAATTTCTGGATTCGGTCTCCACGCTCAAGGCCCGCGATAGAAGCTATGCAATAGCTTAAAAACATTAAAATCATTCTGACTGAAGATCATAAGGCAGCCAGACTGCGTTTCGTTCGGGACTACAGTCGCACGCCGTATTTTCCGATGAAAATACTTTTTCTAGTCAGCGCGGTCGTCGGTATTGATCGAGTGTGAACAATATGACCCCAAGAACTTAATCCCAAACAACGAGTCGGGGCGGATACAACATGTGCGCCTGGATGAGTGCGGCTGGTCCTGGATTTTAATCGCTTCTTTCCCGAAAAGGGGTCATTGTACAACAACTTTAACTATGGGACAAACCCAAAAAAAATCAGTTGGTCCCTACATTTTATCGATTTAAGTGAACACAAATGTAGGGACAAACAATTCACAATTTTAATTCTAATATGGTTGAATTAATTCTATAATATTAATTCTATAGGAGTCTGGATTTGTGCCCGGTTAATGGCAATAGGCTCGCCCCCTATTACATGGGACTATAACATAACTGGCGAAATGTGGGTGTACTATACACCTCTGCCTACCCCTTCGGGGAAATACAGGCGTGATGTTATGTTATGTGTTATGTAATTCTATAAACACTAAATTGTAGGCCAATTTATTTCTATTTTTTGCATTTAAAAGTACGAATTGGTACTAGTCCAATGTCGATCGATCGGAATTATTTTCAAGAGTAAGGCAGTTGAGCCACAGAATATAAGTAAGTAATAAGTAACGTTTATTTCACCAACAATTTATACAACCACTTATAGCAAAACTTAAGGGCTAATATTTACGTATACAACATGGGAGCATCTGTATCCGAAGTAGGACAGGTCCTGTATCTCGGTATACAGCGCCATACCCCTCAAACATTAGGCAAAAATAACAATAATAATAGCCAAAACAGACATGTAAAGATGCATTAATATTCTAGTAGACTTAAAATGCTTGTCCAAAACAGAAGATGTGGGTGTAGGTGTAATAAAATAATAATAAAAAATAATAATATGTGTAATATCTAATAGTACTATCGTAGTTGAGCTATGTTTAAAGTTTCAAGTCTGTACTCTGTAGCTCATCGGGAAGTTAGTTTAAAATGCGAGTTAATATTAAGCGTGGTAAAAGCAATAAATCTTAAGGCTAAGACAGGAGTATAAAACACTGGCTGATAATAAAATATTGTGTGCCGACCTTGATGATAACATAACAGTGTTTTGAGCGGATTTCCGAGAATGAGTAATATTAACTGAGCCGACATCTGCGGTATCTCAGTTAATATCTAAAGGAGAGGAGAAATAACAATACTTTACGGGAAGTTGTAATTCTCTTTGTGAATAAAAGAAAAGGACGAAAAAAAAACTTAAACAATTGCGCTTATGTAGGCTGATACTAAAAATAAATGCTTTTTTTTGTTTTTTCTCATGTGAATTTTGAAATAAATGTTTTTTCTTTCTTTCTGACTTTTTATTTATTGACCATGAAAACAAAACGAATACTAGTACCAAAGAGATTTAATATTATAAAAGTATTTTAATGTCTTTCACTAGTACAAACACATTCATTAATAAATAAAATATTAAATAAATAAATATCATTGAAGTATTTTTCTTCGGAGATTGATGATCCAAAACGCTAAAAATCAACCACCTCTGACGAAACACAAATCGGAGGGCCTATTCTCGTGGGGTGCTGGCCAGAAAACCTCCACGTGTGCCTGACGGCTGCTTGTCCTTCTGGACACGTCCTCAGGGAACGGCAGTTGTTGGGCCGGTGCACTCTGGGCACAGGAAATAAGTCTCCTTTGGACCGGGGGACCTTATTGCGTGTGGCGAATATTCTGGCACGGGAGTGGCTCGATGTGGGCCAATGGTAAGTGCTCCGCTTGTCACTCTGAGATAGCAGAGGGCACTGTGGAGGAGCAGGGGCGGGCCCGGTGTGCACTCACCCTGCCACTGGGTAGGCAGCGGGGGGACTGTCCTTCCCTGCCTCCGTCGGTCTCGTAATCCCAGAAGTGACTGCTGAGTAGTGTTCTCGCGCCTCTTGGGACCGAGGGTCTTGGCTTACCGCCCGGACCGCGAGGAAGAACACCTCTATAAAAAATTACAGGAGGATGGGCCTGCGAGCAGCAGACTCGGGGTAGTCTGCTGCCTGACCAGCAGCTGGCGTAGTTGGCGCAGCTGGTATAGCTGGTAAAGGTCCGTGAGGTGAGGTGGCGTGCAGTGTTCCATGTGCGCCACAGAGAAGGGTGCGGCCGTCGTTAGGCCTCACGGAGAGAAGGGGCTCGCCTGCTTGTGGCGGGCCGGGACCTGTCGGGGGTGGTTGTGTGAATACTCACGGGTTCCCACGCCCCGGCTAAGGTAGTTGAAGGAACTCCGTGGTGGTTTTAGTCGGTAAGAGTCCGATACTGGCTCCGACTACCCCGTGCGGAGTGCGTCCATGAAGATTTCCCCACGGGAAAAAAAAAAACGGCCTATTCTCGTAATTCAAAATATAGTTCCGATTACTTCCGATCTATTCTCAATGTCCTAAGTGTCATAATTAAACGTAAAAGGAACATTTCCCTGTCACGAATATTATAAAAATAAAGATAAATTCAGACTGATTGATGTCCATAATTTTGTTATTAAAAATTATAATCTTACAACTATGTTAGTCATAGACAGTACAAAATAATTCACATTAAAATCATCTGGTCACATGCACCCTGAAAAGTCTCCCTCCAACTGCAGACTCTGGTCTCTCAACAATCATCGTAAAGATTCCGCTACCACTGCCATAAGAAAGAGAGAGAAGATATTATTGCCGCTGCCTCGAATTCGGTGTATGAGTGAGGCTGATTTATTGCGCATTATAGCGTAAAAGCCATCCACCCTCGCGTCGGCAAACATGCCCGAGGCACTGCAAAATCGAGGCAACCGCAACAGAAGGCGCTGTTGTACTGCACTCTTAGATTATTGAGATCGAAACGAACTAATTAACTAAACTAAATCGGAACTATATTTTGAATATTTTATTTACCTTTAGGTGCTAGGAGCTCTTGTAACGAAATCACACAGTGGCCATGGTTATGGCCTTTTCCCTGGAATCGTTCTCCAGCCTAGCTACATGCAACTGTACAAAAAAACTAAAAGTCATCATAAAAATTAAATAATTTACAAAAAACTTCTAAGAATTAAGGTTTGCGAAAGCAATCGGTCGAGTTAAACCCACGTTAAAATATGTTTGTACAAACATTTTTACTAAACCCGTGCCGTATTCTATGGAGAAAGCGTTTTATGGATTTGCAAGTTGTAAAAAAACCTTTGATGTTAAATGTAGTCTTGCAGTGTGAATACTGATTACGAAATTGTTACGTAGCTGCGTAGGCGCATCGATAGTAAAATTCATTTAATTTATTTATTGCGTCAATATATTTTTATGGAGTCTTGGAAGGTTTTCAAGCAATGATTCGTGATTTTGTTGTGATTTTCTGTTCGCAGTCTCAAGAAAAAATCTGGTGAACCTTATTGAACAAAAAAACTAAACGTGTTGTTAATCTGAGCTAAACACAATTTTTTTACAAAATTGCTGAATGTTCGTGGTAAGTTTATTTTTAATTTGAATCCAAAAAAAAAAATGGTTGTCTTGATGTCAAACTGATTTTAAAAACTTTTACGTATCTACATACACTCTATAAATCATACAAAAAACAAGTACTTTACGCGACGTTTTTGCAAACCGCAATTGTCTTGGAAATCGGCTAATAATATGTTGCTAATTAATAAAACATCCATGGGAGTACGTTTAAAAAAACATGAAATTTTCGGTCACTAGAAAATGACACGGAATAAAAATGAGGTCATTTCGGATAGGGCAAGCAAGACAAGTCATTTTATCGACCATCCTTTATACAAGATGTTGATCTGTATTCGTGCCATTTTTCTAGAGCAAATGATAAATAATGTGCTTAGTCTTCTTAAAATACTTAAAAAATTCTACGATTATTTTATACCCAAAACATAGCGAGGGTTTGAGAATAAATCCCGAACGACTGAAAATAAGTCATCGGCGGCATTGTCAAAGGGTGGAAAAACCTGTTTTTTAGGGTTCCGTAGTACCTACAAGGAACCCTTATAGTTTCGTCATGTCCGTCTGTCCCAATCCTTTACAGCTTAATAACTTTTACAGTTATAAACATAAGTAAATGAAATTATGCTAAAAAATTATTTAGATATAGATCTCAATTTTAAAAGAATAAAAATATCTTGATAACGTATTTTAGGGGTGGCGCCCATACATGTGAAATGGGGATGAAAATCTTTTTTTCGTTGCACCCCCTCATGTGGGATTTCATTGAATAGGTCTACTAAAATGAAGGTAATGTTTCATACATAACTTTTTTATCAGGTATACCATCTGCGAAATACAGTTGGCCAAAGTGGCTTGCAATGTGTCCCCCCACCCCTGCCATTTCTAAACTATGCAACGTAGGTCTTCCGCATTGATAGACCTTTATAAAAACTCTCTTTTAAAATTATTTCGAGTGTAATGTGATTATAAATTTTCGAGTTATAGTGAGAAAACTGAAAATACTTAAGACGTCCTAGTTCATAGGTCATTATTTATTTATTATTTATTTATATATGCTTTATTGTACACCATAAAAAAACATTACATTGAATATGCATTTAAACTATTGTACAAATGGCGGCCTTATCGCGATCAGTGATTTCTTCCAGGCAACCTTTGTCATTGACCTTAGAGAAAAATGATTTCAGCAAATAATGCTCCTTTAGTTACTTTCTATTTAAAAAAATCACAAAAAGAAACTTTGTGTTATAAAAAAAAAATGAAATGTTTGTTTTATTGATATGACACACTTCTTAAATTTAGCGCTAGGTGGCGCTGTTTGCAAAAACTAAAATAGCAATGATTAATATTCGATTTGATTCGTTTGTAATTAGACCTACTTAAGGAACCCTATAATACTGAGCATGGCCTGACGCCGACATGCTCTTGGCCGTTTTTTTAGGGTTCCGAAGTCCTACAAGGAACCCTTATAGTTTCGTCATGTCCGTCCGTCTGTCCGTCTGTCCGTCTGTCCGTCTGTCCGTCTATCCGTCTATCCGTCTGTCCGTCTGTCCGTCTGTCCGTCTGTCCGTCTGTCCGTCTGTCCGTCTGTCCGTCTGTCCTAATCCTTTACAGCTTAATAACTTCTACAGTTATAAACATAAGTAAATGAAATTTTGTTAAAAAATAGTCTACATATAGATCTCAATTTTAAAAGAATAAAAAAATCGTTTTTACGTATTTAAGGGGTGGCGTCCATACATGTGAAATGGAGATGAAAACATTTTTTTCGCTGCACCCCCTCGTGTCGGGTATCATTGAATAGGTCTACTAAAATGAAGGTAATGTTTCATACACCACTTTTTTATCAGGTGTACCATCTGCGAAATATAGCAAGCCAAAGTGGCTTGTAATGTGTCCCCCCCCCCTGCCATTTCTAAACTATGCAACGTAGAAAGTTATAATCTTCCACATTGATAGACGTTTGTAAAAACTCTCTTTTAAAATTATTTCGAGTATAATGTGATTATAATTTTTTGAGTTATAGAGAGAAAACTGAAAAATACTTAAAACGTCCTAGTTAAAAGGTCACTGACCTTAGAGAAAAATGATATTAGCAAATAATGCTCCTTTAGTTACTTTCTATTTGAAAAAATCACAAAAAGTAACTTTGTGTTATGTTGAACACACTTCTTCAATTTGGCTTCTAGAATTTATCGCTAGATGGCGCTACTAACAACACGCTCTGAGTCGCGAATACTGCCGATTATTGCAAAAACTAAAAAAGCATAGCCATGATTAATATTCGATTTGATTCGTTTGTAATTACACCTACTTAAGGAACCCTATAATACTGAGCATGGCCCGACATGCTCTTGGCCGGTTTTTTTATTTATTGATTCGTGTTCATTATCAGTGGTATAGTCAGCTCCTTAAATATGGCACGAATAAAGATGTACATCTTGTATTTACTAGCTTCTGCCCGCGGCTTCGCACGCGTGCGCGCGTTTTTCATCATAGAAAGACGTTATCGCGCATCCCTCGAGAACTGTTTATTTTCCCGGGATAGGGATAAAATTAGCATATTATTATATCCTTCTCCAGGATCCAGGCTACCTTTGTCAAATTTCATAACGATCGGTTCAGAGGTTTAGTCGTGAAAAGGTAACAAACAAACAGATGGATAGAGTTACTGTCGCATTTATAAAATTAGTATGAATAGTGGATCCTTTTTAGGGTTCCGAAGTCCTACAAGGAACCCTTATAGTTTCGTCATGTCCATCCGTCTGTCCGTCTGTCCTAATCCTTTACAGCTTAATAACTTCTACAGTTATATAGATAAGTAAATTAAATTTTCTTAAAAAATCCCCCCCTGCATATAGATCTCAATTTTAAAAGAATAAAAAAATAGTTATTACGTTCTTTTGGGGTGGCACCCATACATGTGAAAAGGGGAAAAAAAAAATTTTTTCGCTGCACCCCCTCGTGTGGGGTATCATTGAATAGGTCTACTAAAATGAAGGTAATGTTTCATACATCACTTTTTTATCAGGTGTATCATCTGCGAAATATAGCCCGCCAAAGTGGCTTGTAATGTGTCCCCCCCCCTGCCATTTCTAAACTATGCAACGTAGAAACTTATAATCTTCCACATTGATAGACCTTTGTGAAAACTCTCTTTTAAAATTATTTCGAGTATAATGTGATTATAATTTTTTGAGTTATAGACAGAAAACTGAAAAATACTTAAAACGTCCTAGTTCAAAGGTCATTGACCTTAGAGAAAAATTATCATGGCAAATAATGCTGCTTTAGCTTCTTTCTATTTGAAAAAATCACAAAAAGTAACTTTGACATTACAGACTTCTTAAATTTGGCTTCTTGAATTTATCGCTAGATGGCGCTACTAACAACACGCTCTGAGTCGCTAATGCTGCCGATTATTGCAAAAACTAAAATAGCCATGATTAATATTCGATTTGATTCGTTTGTACACCTACTTAAGGAACCCTATAATACTGAGCATGGCCCGACATGCTCTTGGCCGGTTTTTTAACGCTTTGTGAATATCTCTGTCTAAATAATGTTTATGTAAGTAAAGGATGGTGGTAATAAAGCTAAAAGGCATTTTATTATGTCTGTGGCTGCAAAATACAATTTTAGTGACTCTGCGTCCAAAACAGCACTGATGATCAAGCAAACGGTTCACGCACTGGTGTCCTACGAGTCACCTGACCGCGGCGACAAGGTCACGCGCCCTTTCCACTTCTATTACCTTATTATTTCGATTTCTATGGTTAGAACTCTGCCCACCTCGTTAAGAATAGAATAAAGTATTTTACAAACAGTTTCAAGTGCTAATTTGATAAAAATACACGTAGTGTCCAGAGCTCTACTTATCTGTTAAGTGAAAATGTGTAATCATACTGACCAATCTATGGATACTACTAAACCAGTATTGCAGGACACACGGCAGTGCATCGACCAAGTTCGACAAAACACTGATGAATCAAAATCGTCAATCAATCAAATACATTTATTTGCATAACACAGGTCAAAAAGGTGATAAAATTATTCTAAAATGTTCTTCGTGTATTACCATTAATGGTGTGCAAATGTTTTCATTACAGCGATATACCTAGATTATTTAGTGAAATGTGGATCGGCATTAACATTGTTTTACAATTATTTAATTAAAGTATACACCCACAGAAAAAAATAAGGAATCGAACATAATTATCAAAGCATCGACATCTAAATCACACAATACAATATACAAACAATAAAAAATGTCAAATTAAATAGTCATCACTGGGCTGGATGTAGTTTTCGGGCGGAGGACATTTTTCCAGACACAGTTTCCGATGAACCTCGTCGGGACAACATATTACTACGATGATTTTAGAATAGAATACACCAGTAAGGAATATTTTCTATTCTATTCAATCAGAATAGAATAGAAAATATACCTAACTATAATTAACTCCATTGTAGTTTAAAAGTATTGTTAAATATTTATTTATTTATTCAACATGCATTATGAAAAAATTTGTATGCCAGTACCTGGTGGAACATGTATTAGTTCAAAATAATGTTTTCTAACACCTTATTGTACCATGTTTGATGCAAATAAATACTATTCTATTCTAACTTAAAATAAATAAATTAATTTCTCACCAGAAAATCTTCCTAAAAATTGCACCATCATCCCGTAGGTGGTCTTGTTCTGATGTCTTGTTCATACAAAATCAGCGTAATATATACCACTGAACTTGAAAAAACCTTAACTGGCAAGAAAGCTGTCTAGATTGCGGTCAAGAGCAGATCTATATCACGTTAAAAAAAAAAGTCAAGTCTTTTTAGGGTTCCGTAGTCCTACAGGAACCCTTATAGTTTCGTCATGTCCGTCCGTCTGTCAGTCTGTCCTAATCCTTTACAGCTTAATAACTTCTACAGTTATAAACATAAGTAAATGAAATTTTGTTAAAAAATAGTCTAGAAATAGATCTCAATTTTAAAAGAATAAAAAAATCGTGATTACGTATTTTAGGGGTGGCGCCCATACATGTGAAATGGGGATGACTTTTTTTTTCGCTGCATCCCCTCTTGTGGGGTATCATTGAATAGGTCAACTAAAATAAAAGTAATGTTTCATACATCACTCTTTTATCAGGTGTACCATCTGCGAAATATAGCCCGCCAAAGGGGCTTGCAATGTCCCCCCCCCCCTGCCATTTCTAAACTATGCAACGTAGAAACTTATAATCTTCCACATTGATAGACCTTTCTAAAAACTCTCTTTTAAAATTATTTCGAGTATAATGTGATTATAATTTATTGAGTTATAGAAAGAAAACTAAAAAATACTTAAAACGTCCTAGTTCAAAGGTCATTGACCTTAGAGAAAAATTATATCAGCAAATAATGCTCCTTTAGGTACTTTCTATTAGAAAAAATCACAAAAAGCAACTTTGTGTTATGTTGACATGACACACTTCTTAAATTTGGCGCCATCTAGCGGCTACTAACAACACTCGCCAATGCTGCCGGTCTATTGCAAAAGCTAAAATAGCCATGATTAATATTAGATTTGATTTGTCCTATAATACTGAGCATGGCTCGACATGCTCTTGGGCGGTTTTTTTTGCGGTAAGGCTTTGCATTTGGCACCTATTTAAGTTTCCACGCTTTTATCAGCAAATCAAACTGTTATGGCTGAGAACTTGGCTCGCATTTTACATTAACTTTGTAGGAGCGAATAGAATTATACGTATTTATAACCGATCGTTTGGCGATGCCGATGAGTATGCCGAGACAAGGTTGTCCATAAGTTTTTAATTTTTATAATATGGAATTTATGTTACATAATTTTATAATATGAATATGGTGTAGTTAACGGCTTTGGTGTTTCGTGTTGGACATAATTTCTTGTAAGGCTTAGAAGAAATGGCCTTTTTTCGTCAATTCCATTAAAATATAATTCAAAAATTCTGCGAATTAATTTGTCATTTCAAAAACGTCAAACCGCTCTAAGCCATAAATATCAAAATTTCGTGCTTGGAATAATCTATGATTTCGTGTTTTGTGAATTTGAAACGTCGATAGTATTATATTATCTGTGGTCAATTTAGGTAGCGGAATTTTCGAGTTAAGTTTTGGCGGTTACATTACTCATCAAAATTAAATTAATATTATTAATTAAAATAAGATATATACAGGACGTCCCACGGATATGCCACATGGAGGGAAAGTAGGCTTGAATATTGTAGATGGAACATTTTACTGAAAGAAGACATTAAATGAATTAAAAAAATTATTAAACTGCATTCATAGATATTTAGATAATTACATGGTTGAACCGGAAATCGAACACGTTACATGAGGAAAATAATCATCCTTTAGCTTTATCATACCGATCGAAAGGCTTCATCATAAGCATAATTTTTTAGCTAATTACTTTCCCTCCATGTGGCATATCCGTGGGACGCCCTGTATATGTATAAATTATCCTGTTAAAAATACAGATGTGGTAACCCTGACTTCAATGGAACTTGAACAATAAAATGTCTTATTAGTGCAGTACAAGAACTGAATGCGTTTGAACCTGTCCTTATGGATTCAATTAAAGGCTGGCGATAAAACGAGTGAAGAAAGTTGGCGTCACTTGGAATTACTTGCACGTTTACGTGGACTAGAGGTCTGGCGATTGATCTCTGGGTCGGGCAAAATGTAATTATCGTTTCATTACTCAGTTAAAGACTTGCTACTTGGGAATTTAATATAGTTTTAATTTCGGTTCAAAGTATCTAGGTATATTGTGTTAGTAAAATACAATAGCTTATTACATAGTGTTAGTAGAGAACCGATCGCCGTGCTTCCAAACTGCTTTACAGTAGGAGAGCCGAAGCTCTCAGCTACAGTTCTCAGGATGCTGTTGTTTCTGCCTCTCACTCTCCTCAGCAGCGACTCTCCTCTCCTTTTTTGTGAATCATCATTTCAGCCTTAAGACGTCCACTGCTGGACATAGGCCTCCTCCAAGCAGATGTTGGGGGGATATGCCATAATCGCCACGCTTGGCAGGCGGGTTGGCGATCGCAGTTGGTTGGTTAAATACTCAGAGAACGCTGCTGCCCATCCTCTGGTGAATCCCTTAGTCGCCTTTTACGACACCCATGAGAAGAGATAAGGGATCGATTTTTTTTGTGAATCATCATCATTACAGCCGAAAGACGTCCACTACTGGACATAGGCCTCCCCCAATTAAGGGGGGATATGCCATAATCGCCACGCTTGGCAGGCGGGTTGGCGATCGCAGTTGGTTGGTTAAATACTATTTAATATTTTTTGTGAATAATCGACATATATTTCAATGAATCGAGTAAAAGCCGTCGGTATGGCCTTACGCAAACATCTCCGACGCACTGCAGTAACGAGGCAGTCTCAACAACAACCTGAAAGCCAAAAGGTCTAAGCAACCAGACTATAAAACTACTCACAAAACAAAACTTTAGTGACAAATTATAGGCTCATGTTTAGTAGGTTCACTAGACCAAAGTCCCTTGTTCCTACGAGCTACAGTGCAAACGGACTCAAATTGGAACAGCCAGTGATGGGAACGGTTGCCACTCTTGACCTGTAACGTGTCTGAGAAAGTTACTCATCCGCACATTCGGTCAAGTGCTTTGAGTACTTCCTAACTCTGTGATTGACTGTTGACATTGTTTTGTGTATTACTATTGTCAATTTTGTTTTCAAAGAAGTTATGAGTATTCTGTTGTGTTCTAGAATGTATCTACTATCGTTAATTAGAAAGCATCCATCGACGACCTTTGTGGTCTAGTGGTTCGAGTGTCGGACTGCTGATCACGTGGTCGTGGGTTCGATTCCCACAGGACACAAATATTTGTGTGATGAACATGAGTGTTTGTGTTGGTCTGGTTGTTTCTTATGTATTATAAGTATATATTTAAAAAAAAAGCTAAACTAAGCTTTCCTATTGTAATATTAATGTGTATTTGTGTGTACAATAAAGTATCATAACTAACTATGAAAAAAATAAATATATAAGTATTATATCCATTGTCTAGTACCCATACCACAAGCTCTGCTTAGTTTGGGACTAGATGGTGATGTGTAAAATGTCCCAAAAATATTTATTTATTTATTATTTATTATCCAATGCCTCTAAATTTTTAGGTACGTACTTGAATTTGATGCTTCTTGATTTACGGAGGAAAATTCCGAGTTTTCCTTTGGCTTAAAGGCTCACAACAAGACAATCAACTCAGCCTATCGCAGTCCACTGCTGGACATAGGCCTCTCCCAAGTTGAGCCACAACACTCGGTTCTGTACCTACTGCATCCAGTCCCCCCCAGCAACCCCCCAGCTAATTTTTTCTAGTCTATCTTGGTGGGGGGTGGCCTACGCTGCGTTTGCTGATTCAACAAGAAGATAAGTAGGTACCTAACATTAAATAATCAACCAATTTTAGAGAGAAGAGAGATTGCATGAGAATGCATCTATATTATATTATATACACACCGGCACAATTAGCGGAACAGAAAAAAATGTGAGACTATGAGATAATAACGCATATATTTGACGAAAATGTAATTAGACACAAAATAACAAATTGATTAACATCTTTTAACAACGACTTTGAAAAGTCTTCGTTATTTTTTATTGAAATATAAAGAAATTTGAAATAAGTGAAATTTTTAGATGATTATGAACCATCACAAAAAATAAAAAAAAGTAAGCATTAAATGATTTAACAATAAAATTAAAGCAAAATTAATAACGAGTGTTTCCCCCTCTTGCTCTGATTACGGTTTCCATTCGTCTGGGCATGCTACAGATTATGTTATCGATGATTTCTTGAGGCAACCGCTCCCACTCCTCAAGTAATGCGTTTCCAAGTTCATTCAGATTGTTGGGGGGTGGCATTCTGGATTTAACCCTTCTTTTTAGCAAGTCCCAGACATGCTCTATCGGATTCATATCGGGGGAATTTGCTGGCCACTTCATCACCGGTATACCTACGTGGCTCAGATATGCCTGTACCGATTGTGCACTATGAGCACGAGCATTATCTTGCATTAGAATAAAGTCGTCACCAATAAATGGGGCAAATGGTACAACATGTTCTTCTAAAATGTATCTGATGTATCGATCTGCTGTCATGGTCCCTCCTGTGACTATCACTAACTCCGTGCGAGCTCCCAAACATATCCCTCCCCAAACCATAATCGAGCCGCCACCATAAGCCACTGTGTGTTCAAAATTAGACTGTATGTGGCGTTCTCCTTTGCGTCTCCATATTCGCTGTCTCCCATCGATCTGTTTTAAAAGAACTCTGTACTCATCAGTAAAGAGAACCTGCTGCCATTCGTTCAAATCCCAATGACGATGTTCTCGCGCATAGCTTAATCGGTTTACGCGGTGACGTCTCTCAAGTTTTGGGCCTTTGGCAGGTATATACGACCCTAAACCAACTTCTTCAAATCTCCTGCGAACTGTACGTTCACTTACTCGTACTCCTCGAACGTCTTCCAGTTCATTTCGAGCTTGTACAGCCTTTAATCGCGTATTCCTACGAACTCCAAGTTGTAAAAAACTGTCATCTCGCCTCGATGTACATCTTTTTCTACCTTGACCCCTCCTCCTCACAAGAGAATTAGACGATCTGTACCGCTGGATGCTGCGATGAATCGTTGATACTGGTCGACGAAGCCTTGAGGCAATCGATCTGTAGGTATGGCCATTTCTTCTCATTTCATCAGCCCTAATGATTTCCAGTGATGTTAAGTCAGGCATAATAAAGAGCTTTTAATAAACAAAATTGCCTATAGAATAACAAATTTATAAAAAACCATTAAGTGCAATTTTTCAAAAAAATTACAATTACGTAGTTATTACTCGAACAAGTTGACAAAACGTATTGTTCGGGAAAATAAAACAAATGAATGAAAAAAGTGTATGTCATCTAATTTTCTATTTTTAAATTTGACAATAAATTAAAAAAATATCATAACTGGCCAGTTCCTCAAGTAAAAGATTTTAAAATCCTGCTTTTTTTGTGTTCCGCTAATTGTGCCGGTGTGTATATTATACTATAATAAAACTGTAAAGGTCGAAAAGTCTGTACATTGAGTTTTTTTTCGCGAAAACCGGCTAGGGGGACTAGAAATAAGCTATAGAACACGAATCAATCGTTTAAAACATTTATGTCTGTCTGTCTGTCTGTTTGTTACCTCATCACGTGAAAACGGCTGAACGGATCGTAATGAAACTTAGCATTTGTATTGGTATTAGTCTAACTTAAAATATAGGGTATGTTTTATCTGAATCGGTTGAGTAGATACAGCGATACAGCTTGACCCCTCTATTGTATTAACTTGCCTACAAAGTAGAGGTCATGATTGTTGGTTGGAAGCAGGTTGCAGGTTCCTAAAAATACAACTGGATTCTATTAGTATTATAGAAAATATAGAATAACATAACATAGCCCATCACTGTCCCGCTGCTGGGCATGGCCCTCTTCTTGGAATGAGAAGAGTTAAGGAACTGGATATTGTTAGTGTAATAGATTATCATAACATAATCAGCTCATTACCTACTGCCCCACTGCTGGGCACGGACCTCTTCTCGGGACGAGAAGAGTTAAGAAACTAGAAAATATAGAATAACATAACGTAGTCAACCCATTACTGTCCCACTACTGGGTATGGCCCTCTTCTCAAAATGAGAAGAGTTAATGAACTGGATATTATTAGTATTCTAGAATAACATAACATTACCAGCCCATTACAGTCCCACTGCTGGACACGGGCCTCTTCTCAGCATAAGAAGAGATGTGGTTAGTGTTATATAATAACATAATCAGCCCAATTACTTCCCAATGCTGGGCACGAGCGTCTTCTCAGAATGAGGGAGTTTATGGCTAATTCCATGAAATTCCATCACCTTAGCCGGTTGGTTGTAAAAACAAAATATAGTATGGTCGGTAAATAGTGTAATCGTCTGTGTAGGCGCTTATATGTATATATTTGAAGATATTGTGTTCATTGACACGATGTTATTTTCCGACATCCACGCGAACGGAGTCGCGGGCACAGCTAGTGTTGTAATAAATTCAAAGAAGACAATCAGTTTGTAAACCAGACACATGTACGAGTATCTATGAATCCTAGGCATGGGTAACTCCGAACACATCTATATCTTCGGATATATATCCCAAAGCGGATATGTATCACTCCTTTACTTTCAAAATAATAAACATATCCTATATCGGCTATATCCGAGTAACTCCGACGCCCGACATTCGACACTGACGACAACGATATGGAACGAAAAACTAATTTTAGATAATCATTGTACAAGTACTTGATTTTTAAATACGCCTTTCATTTTTTAGGGTTCCGTAGTACCTACAAGGAACCCTTATAGTTTCGTCATGTCCGTCCGTCTGTCCGTATGTCCTAATCCTTTACAGCTTAATAACTTCTACAGTTATTAACATAATTAAATTAAATTTTGTTAAAAAATGGTCTAGATATAGATCTCAATTTTAAAAGAATAAAAAAATCTTGATAACGTATTTTAGGGGTGGCGCCCATACATGTGAAATGGGGCTGAATTTTTTTTTTTCGCTGCACCCCCTCGTGTGGGTTATCAATGAATAGGTCTACTAAAATGAAGGTAATGTTTCATACACAACTTTTTTATCAGGTGTACCATCTGCGAAATACAGCCCGCCAAAGTGGCTTGCAATGTGTCCCCCCCTGCCATTTCTAAACTATGCAACGTAGAAACTTATAATCTTCCACATTGATAGACTTTTATAAAAATTCTCTTTTAAAATTATATTGTGTATAATGTGATAATACATTTTTGAGTTATAGTGAGAAAACTGCAAAATACTTATGACGTCCTAGTTCAAAGGTTATTGACCTTAGAGAAAAATGATCGTAGCCAACGATGTCTATCTAAATAGATGTCGCGGTCCAAACACTCACTGTGTTCAACTGAACTGTACTGCATAACGTACACATGCTGTGCACCTTGTTTAGTGTGACACTAAGATTTGTGAAGTGCAGAGCGGAGCTTGACTCACTCAAAACAATTGTAGTACGTTACTAAATACTGATATTAAGCTTGAATAATAGGTAACGACAAATAATAATAAAAACTAGATTATTACATTGCAGTTACGTACGATTACATTAATTTGATTACGTACGATTTTAACAGTTTTTTATCTGCACTTGGTCAAGTCCAATAATTTGACTCGCCCAGAGAGCGTAAGCAAGAGGGTGAGTACCAGTGACTATCTATCTCGTATTTTCTTACGGACAGGCGCCGCGCGTTGAAAAGAGATAGCGTTACCGCATCATAGAATAAATAATGCAAAACTGTTAATAGGTAAAATATGAATGCTCTTCAGTAGTCTATATACTATAATAAAACTGTAAAGGTCGAAAAGTCTGTACATTGAGTATTTTTTCGCGAAAATCGGCTAGGGGGACTAGAAATAAGCTATAGAACACGAATCAATCGTTTAAAAAATTTATGTCTGTCTGTCTGTCTGTCTGTCTGTCTGTTTGTTACCTCATCACGTGAAAACGGCTGAACGGATCGTAATGAAACTTAGCATTTGTATTGGTATTAGTCTAACTTAAAATATAGGGTATGTTTTATCTGAATCGGTTGAGTAGATCCAGCGATACAGCTTGACCCCTCTATTGTATTAAGTTGCATACAAAGTAGAGGTCATGATTGTTGGTTGTTTGCAGATACCTAAAAATACAACTAGATTTCGTTAGTATTATAGATAACATAGTCAGCCCATTACTGTCCCACTGCTGGTGAGCATGGACCTCTTCTCGGAATGAGAAGAGTTATTGAACAGGATATTGTTAGCATTATAGAATAACATAACATTATCAGCCCATTACTGTTCCATTGCTGGGCACGGGCCTCTTCTTACAATGAGAAGAGTTAAAGAACTGGATGTGGTTATTGTTATAGAATTACATAACATAATCAGCCCAATTACTGTCCCTCTGCTGGGCACGAGCGTCTTCTCAGAATAAGAAGAGTTTAGGGCTAATTCCATTACCATGGCCGGTTGGTTGTACAAACAAAATATAGAATGGTAGGTGAATAGTGTAATCGTTTGAGTAGGCACTTATGTATATTAGAAGACATTGTGTTCATAAATATGACAGGATGTTATTTTCCGACATCCACGCGGACGGAGTCGCGGGCACAGCTAGTTATTTAATAAATTAAGATAATAGTTTTATTTTATGCTATCTTATTTATAAGTTATATTAAATAAGTTTGTAAATAATAAAGTATTTTTCTGTTTTCGCGACCACTACACATTCTATCCTACTAATATTATAAACGTGAGTTTGTGAGGATGTATGGATGTATAGGTGTGTGGATGTATGGATGTGATGATAAAATAAAAATAAATAAAAAATAAAAATGAAATTTGGCATACAGATAGAACATATTAACATATTAGCTACTTTTTATGTTATTAAGGTTCCGTACCCGAAGGGTTCCAAACGGGACCCTATTACTCTCGCTACGCTGTCCGTCCGTCCGTCTGTCTGTCACAGGGCTGTATCTTTTGAACGGTAATAGGTAACCGGTTGAAATTTTCTCAGAATAAGTGTTGCTATGAGGTGTATCACGACAAATACTAAAATCAAAAAAAAGTCTAAAACCAAAACATGCATTATTTTCAACATTTTTGTTCCTGCTCTATCTTCAAAACGGTAATATATACCAGCGTCAAACTTGGTCAGATTATAGTGCATATTATGTAGTTTAGCAACAAATACTAAAAATAAGACAAACATAGACATATGTGGTGGTACCTGCGTAATAAAGACATGCAAAAATGCATATTTCACGCACTGGCGTTGATGTCTTTTTGTAAACTCTCGTAAATTAAATCAGTTTTTACTGGGTATCAGGTCGTTGAGAGTTACGGAACCCTTACTGCGCGAGTCCGACTCGCACTTGGCCGGCTTTTCTTGTCTTATCTTATATCTTAACTATTATAAAATAGTTGTTAGAGCATTACTCTAAAACTACTGGACCTATTTTGATGAAACTTTTTGTGATTGTAAGCTGATGATTAGACTTAAAAAACTGGTATGGGTTTTAAGAAAGTAAGAAAGAAAAAAGCCTAAACTCGTATTAATTAAATTTAATGTTGCTTGTATAGATTAATATAATTTGACGCACAGAAGGCACAAAATAGTAGGTAACAACATAAGAATGATGCAATCTGCATGTTCGCTACTCTATGGGAACCGAGTACGTTTTGGCCAACTCACTGAAAGTTACTGCTAAGCTTTACCAATCCACCAGCAATAGTAACAATACCCATGATGGCAATCTCTACAGCGTTGAGCGACTTACATCGATAAAGTACCTTGGCATAGTGATTGACTGCAATCTTACTTTCAAAGAATACATAATACACCTATCAAATAGACTGCGCAAGCTTATCTACATCTTTAAGCAACTACGCCATTCAGCAGATCCAGATGTCCTGAAAATGGTTTATCAAGCACTGTGCCAATCAATCTTGATTTATTGCATCTCTTCATGGGGTGGAGCTGCCAAAACCCACTTTATCCAAATTGAACGTGCGCAAAGAGCTGTTCTTAAGGTATGCTGCTTTAAACCACGTCTTTATCCCACAGTCAAGCTTTATGAGTACTGCCAAGTGCTAACTGTTCGCCAACTGTTCGTACTGGCCACTGCCATCAAACAGCACACCATTACCACCTACTCTCGGGAATCCATTCGCCGCAACCATATCGTTGCTACATCTACTTCACTAAATACTTCCTTCAGTCATAGGTTCTTTATCTTTCTCGGACCTTATCTCTATAATAAAATACACCAAATTCTGTCCCTGCACTCATTAAATAGATATAATTATAAAACAATACTTCAAGCTTGGCTTCAAAACCAATCATATACTGAAACGGAAGCCCTCATGATTGTTCCAGTGTAATCCCTAACGACTCATACCTATAGTCTAAACAGTTACTCACATATACACACCCACACATACACTCACATATACAAACACACTTTTATACAAATTACATACAACTATGTTAATTTTATTTGATATTGTTTTTGTTTGTTACGCTCATGACTTTCATGAGCAATTTTTGTTTCCTTAAACTCACTATTTTTTTTTTTTTAGAACCTCTGTATTTTGCATAGTATTTTAAAATGTAGCACTAGCTAATCAAACTTGTATCTTCAGAGCTGTGGGGACCTGGTGACCTGTATTACAGGTGTTTCTACCTACCACAGGCACCAGCGATCCACAACCAGAAACTGGTCTCAGCTATATTAATTGTGTATCTTTGCTTTGTATTTTTTTGGTTTGTGGTGAGAAATAAACGTTTTTATTATTATTATTATTATTACGTCCCCACTCTGCCCACAGTTACCGCGCTTTGGACATGATCTGTATCCTGATGTGCGATTCCAGTGTTAACATATATTTCGTTGACAAATATGTAATAAAAAAGCAGTCAAGCGATTTTCACCCTTATTGTTTAGGGAAAAGTTGTTTCCTTTCTATATTTGGACTAAATAAATAAATGATAGGTAACAAATTTTATGAAATTAAACATTTGTCAGTAAGGTCTAAAATCGCTTGGCTGCATTTTTTATTACATTTTTATGTAGATCTCGTCGAGCCCTTTCATTTGAGTACCAACATGATGGGTCTAGGAGCTATAGTTTAGGAGATATGGTCATCAGAAGTTTTGACCATATATTTGGGTAGATTTCGTTGAGCCATTTCATTTGAGTACCAACACGATGGGTCTAGGATCTATAGTTTAGGAGATATGGTCATCAGAAGTTTTGACCATATATTTGTCTAGATTTCGTTGAGCCCTTTCATTTGAGTACTAACACGATGGGTCTAAGATCTATAGTTTAGGAGATATGGCCATCAGAAGTTTGAACTTTATATTTGGCTAAAATTCATCGTCGCCTTTAATTTGAGTACTAACACGATACGTCTAAGGCTCGTATTACAGAATGATACTCAAACGTTGATTAAAACTAGTTTTAAGTTGAGCTTTGATTTAAGAACGTTCCTCAAGCAGAGATTTGTTGATCACAGTTCAGCTGAGTTTAGTTTTGTTTTATACAGTCACCTGTTTCGGTATTTGAGCAGAGATTTGATCTGTAATGACTTTAGTGTGGTCCAGACTACGCTTGAGTAGAGATTTCTATTTTATTTAAGGTCAAATTCATGTGTTATGTTGTTGAATTAAAGTTTATAATTACCGTCCTGGAATAAGACTGAAACTCAAGTAACGATTCTATCCTTATGTAGTGATCAGGTGATTGGAGTTTAAACTGTACTTGAGGAAGCTTCTGTAATACGAGCCTAAGAGCTTTAGTTTAGGAGATATGGCACCAGAAGTTTCTTCGCGCATACGTCCATTCGCGGTAAAATACATATTCAAATAAAATTTCTATGAAAAATACACCAACTATCCGTTAGTAACATGACCTTGTAAACAGCATGAAAGCTTATGAAATTATGAATTATGAATAAAATCTAAATCATTTACGATAAAAAATCACATGATCAAAGTGTTGGTATTACCATATTAAACAGCAGAAACTGACCAAACTTATGTTAGATAAAAAGGTAATTAAAATATTGTGTTGTAGTTTAAATAGTAATAGTAGTAGTAGTATTGTCGTTTAATAATTTGTGTTGTGGTGTGGTGATCCCTATGTACACGCAGGTATCAAGTGGGCAGAAACACTGTCGACTGTCGCATCTGCACGCATGGATGGGGCGTGTTTATGTTCTATGAGAAAATTAACACGCCCCGCTTGCCCCGCGGTGAGCAAACTGCGCGATATTTTTTCTTTGCGATCTCGTCTCTAGTACGTAGTACATACTACCTCAGTGATCGTAGCAAATAATGCTCATGCTTATGTCACTGTGTCACTTATTCGTTCCGCTCGGCTACAACTACAATATATCCAGCCTCACTCCGGTGGATTTATTTAGAAGCCGGAGTTATCTCGGACATAGCATGCAATAAAGTTACTTCAGTCCCGGATATATTAAACGGATATGGATATGCTAATCGGACAGATATCTTTACTTGGAATGATATATATTACATATACAATCTTTTACCGGAGCTATTTATCCCATGTCAAATGAAAACAATACATGATGTAGATTGAAGAGTATCGATCCACACCACGTGCGCAGTAACGATATCGGATAAGATTTCAATGGCGCTGTAGCAGAAGCAAGTGCAGTAACACTAATAACAGAGGTAACAAGTAACAATTGTATTGCCAAGGAGGTCGTTAGTTGTAACGTTCAGGTAAAACCTTTGTTGGCAAGGTGTTGCCTTTTACTGCCTACACGGGACACCGAAATTAATCAGAGTGTATTTCAATTTCTTCCGGAATAATGTTCTTTTAACCTCAGACCAAAATAATAAGTTAGACGGAGCGCGTAGAACTAGCGAGTGAAGCCAGAAAACCGGCCAAGAGCATGTCGGGCCATGCTCTGTATTATAGGGTTCCTTAAGTAGGTGTTACAAACAAATCAAATCGAATATTAATCACGGCTATTTTAGTTTTTACAATAGACGGCAGCATTGGCGACTCAGAGAGTGATGTCAGTAGCCGCTAGATGGCGCTATACAGTGCCAAATGTAATAGATGGCACTTGACGGCAGCATTGGCGACACAGAGAGTGTTGTAAGACGCCGCTAGATGGCGCCAAATTTAAGAAGTGTGTCGTCAACATAACACAAAGTTACTTTTTGTGATTTTTTCAAATAGAAAGTAGCTAAAGGAGCATTATTTGCTATGATCATTTTTCTCTAAGGTCAATGACCTTTGAACTAGGACGTTTTAAGTATTTTTCAGTTTTCTGTCTATAACTCAAAAAATTATAATCACATTATACTCAAAATAATTTTAAAAGAGAGTTTTTTTGATAGGATATCAGTCGAAATGCTGAAGGCTGGACAGGGCGTGGTGGCTAGTCTGCTGTACCGTCTTTTCAACTTGTGCTGGAGTAATGGCCTGGTACCAAAAGACTGGTGTAAGGCCGTGATTGTGCCGCTCTACAAAGGAAAAGGGTCACAGCAAGACTGCAAGAATTACCGTGGCATTAGCCTTTTAAGTGTTGTCGGCAAATTGTATGCAAAAGTTTTGATTGAAAGAGTGATGAAAGTAACTGATGAAAAAATATGGGATGTGCAAGCGGGATTTAGGAAGGGCATGGGGTGTACGGATCAGGTCTTTTCCTTGCGATGCATAGCTGAAAAATGTTTGGCCAAAGGTCAAAAAGTCTATTGCGCTTTCGTGGATTTGGAAAAGGCCTACGACAGAGTGATGAGGAATGAACTATGGTCTGCTTTGTCTATCTATGGGGTGAATAGCAACCTGATTCAAGCGTTGAAATCTCTCTATGCGGATTCTAGCGCTTGTGTCAGGATTAACGGCGCCTACTCTGACTGGTTCAGCATCGATAAGGGTGTGAGACAGGGATGTGTAGCGTCGCCGTGGCTATTCAATCTATTCATGGACAGTTGTTTGAAAGATTTGAAAGAGAGTGAAAATGGTTTAGAAATGAATGGGTTACTTGTCAAATGTCTCCTCTATGCCGATGATCAAGTTATCCTTGCATCGTCGGAGGGGGAGTTACAGAAGATGGTAACAATTATGGATGGTGCTTTGAAGAGTAAAGGAATGAAAGTTAATGTTAGTAAGACAAAAGTTTTGGTTTTTGAAAAGGAAGAAGTTATGACAGAGTGCATTATTTTGATAGGTGACGAAAAGGTGGAACAAGTGAAAGATTTTGTATACCTGGGTTCCATGTTTACAAGAGATGGCAAGCATGTGAAGGACATTGAAAGGAGAGTGAGTGCTGGTAATCAGGTGAATGGGGCACTACACACCTTCATGAACAGCCGCAAAGTGTCGGAAAAGGCACGGCTGGCTGTTCATGGGGGAGTGTTAGTGCCTACACTTATGTATGGTAGTGAAAGTTGGGTATGGCAGAAGAAACATGAAAGCAGAATAAATGCAGTAGAAATGAGAGCTTTGAGAAGTATGTGTGGTGTAACTTTGAGAGATAAAGTAAGGAATAACATGATAAGGGAGCGTTGTGGAGTGAAAGAAGATGTAGTGACAAAGATTGAGAAAGGTATGTTAAGATGGTTTGGACATATAGAGAGGATGGACGAGAGGAGATTGACGAAACAAGTATACGAAGCGAGTGTGGATGGAAGAGTTGGAAGGGGACGACCTCGGCGAACGTATCGCGATCAAATCGCGGATGTTCTCAAAAAATGCCAGGTTAAGAGTTCTCTAAACCGACGAGCATGCATGACGAGGTTAATGGACGTAGATGAAGCGAAAGAGGTGTGTCAGGATCGTAGCAGGTGGAAATCCATAGTCTCTGCCTACCCCAATGGGAAACAGGCGTGATAATATGTATGTATGTATGTATGTTTTCACAAAGGTCTATCAATGTGGAAGATTATAAGTTTCTACGTTGCATAGTTTAGAAATGGCAGGGGGGGGACACATTGCAAGCCACTTTGGTGGGCTATATTTCGCAGTTGGTACACCTGATAAAAAAGTGGTGTATAAAACATTACCTTCATTTTAGTAGACCTATTCAATGATACCCCACACGAGGGGGTGCAGCGAAAAAAATATTTTTTTCCCCATTTCACATGTATGGGTGCCACCCCTAAAGAACGTAAAAACTATTTTTTTATTCTTTTAAAATTGAGATCTATATGCAGACTATTTTTTAACAAAATTTCATTTACTTATGTTTATAACTGTAGAAGTTATTAAGCTGTAAAGGATTAGGACAGACGGACAGACGGACAGACGGACAGACGGATAGACGGACAGACGGACAGACGGACAGACGGACGGACATGACGAAACTATAAGGGTTCCTTGTAGGACTTCGGAACCCTAAAAAGTGATGTATGAAACATTACCTTCATTTTAGTAGACCTATTCAATGATACCCAACACGAGGGGGTGCAGCGAAAAAAACATTTTCATCCCCATTTCATATGTATGGGCGCAACCCCTAAAATACGTAATCATGATTTTTTTATTCTCTTAAAATTGAGATCTATATCTATACTATTTTTTAACAAAATTTCATTTACTTATGTTTATAACTGTAGAAGTTATTAAGCTGTAAAGGATTAGGACAGACGGACAGACGGACAGACGGACGGACATGACGAAACTATAAGGGTTCCTTGTAGGACTACGGAACCCTAAAAAAGACGTGTGGCACTCGGAGACTGCCGCGGTAAAGCTATTGCATAGCATTTTTTATGTAAATACCTACAAAGAGGAGGTGCCCTAACGCCGAAACTCTAAGCAGGCATGAGTCACCAGAATGCGGGGCGAAGAGGGGGATTACGCATGCGCAGTAACGCCGATACAACCAATGCCACCTAGAGGCGATTTGCAGAACTAAAGAGACAAGCGTGATATTTCAAAAAGTCATTAAAAAAGTCATCGATGAATAATCGATAGATGGCAAAACTAAAAAGTATCACTGCTGTGCCGGTCGGAGTGGGGGGTGTTAGGTTCTTTTCGTTACGGAATTTCTGGATTTGGTCTCCACGCTCAAGGCCCGCGATAGAAGCTATGCAATAGCTTAAAAAGATTGACGCTCCCGACACTGCGGCTCTCGAACACTGTGAGTGGAAAAGTAGGGACTGCTTTGTCATTTCGTATTACCTTTTCTGGCTTCATTCACTAGTTCTACGCGCTCCGTCTATCTCATTTTTTGGTCTGAGTTTTTAACCTATTCTGAATGGTGCCTTGCCATAAAAGTTTGTAGTTTCACTAATCAACATAGTACGAATTAGCTACAATCTTATACCACCATAGTATTTATCTAATGATCTAATCCAACCTTTACCTTTTTGTTATTCAACCAATCACTCGGAAATTTTAGGTAAACGGTCGTTTAACTCACGGATTATCATTGTGTAGTTTGCTCGACATCCTACGTCACAACAGGGATCCAACAGAATACCAGCGTCAGGTTTAATAACCTGGCAGTATGCTGAACTGGACACCCATTTGTCACAATTTTGAGACACACATGGCGCATGGCTGTCAATGAGTTTTTCCTCGCTTTGTTACTTCTTCACTATATCTATTTCTTGTTCATGTATTTCCTTTCTTTTGTATGTGTCTCAGTTGTGTCAAATAAATATTTTTCTTTCTTTCTATTCAAGCCTAACTCTCACACATACTCACATACTCTTTTTGATATTATTATCGAATCATTTAAGAGGCTATCTAATCTAAATTTACTAATAGCTAATCTTGGCTTAAGGATTTGTATAATGCAGTCTCAGATTAATCTGAGATTACAATGGTCATAAATTCAAATATACAACGTGTTATTGAAATACCTAACTGAAAACCTCTTAAGAGGTCATTGTGTAACGAGGCTAAACTCGTTACGCTGCTCACCACCTTATTTGGATTTCCTGGCCACTTTATAAAACTTTACCTATCCAAATTCAAAATTTTAAATTCTTCCATAATTTTCTATTTTTATCAAAAAACAAAGACTTATATCGCAGCCTTGGCCGGGCATGGACGTGTCCGACCATTACAGTTGTTTTTATATTATTTTACTTATTCAGTTCTATATTGTACGCTGAAAGACACTCATGTGTCTGTGACTGTGTCTCATAATCATTATATTATTTTATTAACAAATAGTCAATGTATCAAGTTACCAGTTAGTGAGATACAGTATACCAAAAACGTTCCTGTTGTGTTTTTATTGTTTGTGCCGACCTACCAACCTACCTACCTGAATCCAGCCCGAGCTAGCTGCATGGGCATAGCAGCGGCTCAATTGTTTTATAGTCGGAGTTGACCTACCACTCCTCCGGCCCTCCGTACTACTGGCTCTCTGTGCCCTCATACCTCAGAGGAGGTCCATACCTCCATACCACTAGTTCCTGTTGTTCCTGAGTTCTGTTCCTGTAGTTCCTGTTCTCCTCCTACTTCCGTGTGTCACCGTGTGCCAAGCCACCGAACCTTCGACCCTGCGAGTTCTCCTGCCTGAGCTTCCCAACACTGGCCACGACGTGACACTGGCGCCCAACTGTATTTTGATTATTTTATTGTGATATATTTATTTTCTTTGTTTTTTTATAATCACCCACCATTTATTTTTCTCAAAATTCTAAAAGTCACCGGACGACAACATAATCCTTTGTATTATTCTTATTTGGCCATCATTTAACTTATCATTTTCACCTGTTTTATAACCCATAAATTTCTTGATTTCTTTTTATACCAGTTTGTTAAAAAATAATCTTTACAAAAAAATTACACACATTTTAATCAGACATTTAATACAAATATACAAACATAACTCCATACAAAACTATACAGTATACAAAGCAATAAACATACTGCATTTACATACAAAAATACCGCACCGGTTGCTCAACAGCAGCTACACCCACTGAAGGCACTTGAGGTTTAAATCCAACTTGAGAAAACTTGGGTTGGATTACCAAAAGTCGCTGGAAGATAACACATCCTCGTCGAAGGAGAATATCCTTCCACTTGGTACTGCCACATACTCCCAACGGTATATCCATAGGTCTTCGAGACCGACTCTGGTGTACTGTTGCGGAGCACACATTACAATCACTATTCACACCATATTATTCAATTTTTCAACCATACTAGTAAATATATCATTAATCTGTGACATTTATTTTGAAAAATTTTATTGACACATTTAACTAGTGTCAATAAAATTTTCATATTCCGAAAATTACATTTTTTATTCTTCTTTAACCAAAAAGGTTCCAATACTTCAAATGCGATATAAGTCAATTTATTTTTAAATTCAAACTAAATACTCTTTTTATAAATATATATTTACTATCACTCATCTCATTATCCTTGGTATTTATTTTGGCAATCATATTATACAATTATATTACAATAAGTAATAATACGTATATATTTCTATTCTACTACCTATCATTCTATTTTATTCTTCTATTCTATCCTTCTTTCTTCTACTCTTCTATTCTTCTTCTATCTATACTTCTTCTCTACTACTATTATATTATATTATTATTATTATTTTTCTACTTTACCTTAGATGGTTCTAGACTCATATAGTCTCTATTGTAGGTAGCGAGCGGTGCACAACTCGACATAAATAAGCCTTATGTGTTCGAGCGGTGCATAACTCGATAAAAATAAGCCTTATATGTCGAGGTGTGAGAACTCGTAAAAAAAAAACAATCGGGTTTTCTAAAGGTGCGGGCGACGACACCTAATTTAAAAAAATAAGCCTTAAGTCATTGTAAACAGAAGGATTTCTTGACGAGTATGTGTCACCTATAAATGTGTACCATATCTCTCTCCGTATGCTAGAATTTTGAGTGATGATGTATGAATAATTTTGAGTGATGATGCATGAATCTGTACCAAGACTTCCTTCACAACCTCAAAATTTATAGGTGTTAATAATATTTTTTTTTTAGGGATTTAGGGGTATTTTTATGTATATATATATATATAACTCACTCACCTCATCCATTAATATTTATTTTAAACTTTGTAAAAAAATCTAAGAGATTTTTTTACACCGGCCCACCCGGGTAGTGTAACGAGGCTAAACTCGTTACGCTGCTCACCACCTTATTTGGATTTCCTGGCCACTTTATAAAACTTTACCTATCCAAATTCAAAATTTTAAATTCTTCCATAATTTTCTATTTTTATCAAAAAACAAAGACTTATATCGCAGCCTTGGCCGGGCATGGACGTGTCCGACCATTACAGTTGTTTTTATATTATTTTACTTATTCAGTTCTATATTGTACGCTGAAAGACACTCATGTGTCTGTGACTGTGTCTCATAATCATTATATTATTTTATTAACAAATAGTCAATGTATCAAGTTACCAGTTAGTGAGATACAGTATACCAAAAACGTTCCTGTTGTGTTTTTATTGTTTGTGCCGACCTACCAACCTACCTACCTGAATCCAGCCCGAGCTAGCTGCATGGGCATAGCAGCGGCTCAATTGTTTTATAGTCGGAGTTGACCTACCACTCCTCCGGCCCTCCGTACTACTGGCTCTCTGTGCCCTCATACCTCAGAGGAGGTCCATACCTCCATACCACTAGTTCCTGTTGTTCCTGAGTTCTGTTCCTGTAGTTCCTGTTCTCCTCCTACTTCCGTGTGTCACCGTGTGCCAAGCCACCGAACCTTCGACCCTGCGAGTTCTCCTGCCTGAGCTTCCCAACACTGGCCACGACGTGACAATTGTACTCATCATTATAAACAACTTTTACAATAGGACCAACACAGAAATCGCAAAAAAAAAACAACTGATCCCTACATTCGTGTTCACAAAAATCGTCAAAATGTAGGAATCAGCGGATTTTTTTTTCGCGATTTTATTATTGGTCCCGTAGTAAAAGTGGTTCATAATGATGAGTACAAGGACCCTTTAAGAGGTTTTCAGTTATTTCAATAACAAGTTGTATTATAATTAGCTCTAGCCACAGACCAGTAAGCTACAAGACTCCGCATAAACAAAGTTTTGTATTCGAACGCAGTCGTAAAACGATGGTGGGGTCAGGGGGGCGGACGGCGCGTTATGATTGGCCGGCTCAAAAGTTCGGTGGTATGATTCCTTATGATTGGTGCCGCTCGCTGACTGAGTGACGTTCCGATTGGCGGAGGGACGTATGATATGCAGTGGTAGAGCATATGCGTTGTGACCGGGGGTGTCCAGCTAACCGGCGTCTAGAGGCTTACTGGTCTATGGCTCTAGCGTACAATACCTTGAAAATGCCAAGTGTCACGAATTTCTTCAAATCTTCAATTTCTAATTAAATTTCATTAAAGATTCTACCACATACGTGACTTACGTCTTGTCCATTCATGCTATTAGCCCTTGAAGACGCTATTGACTTTAACGAGAGCTTAATGATTTTAATACGAGAGTAGATGTAGGTTGATAACCTGTCATTTACAAGCTTAGCATCGATTTCATACCCATTACGGGTTACTTTGGCAGTAGATAAGATAATAACGCATTTGTGCTGACCACAGAAATAGATAGAATGGAAAAGTGGGCAGGGCGGGCGTGCCAACACTCTGCACCAGCTATACTCAACCAGCGGCCCGCGGGCCACATGCGGCCCGCGGGCCATCTAAAGTTACTTTATTGTAAAATATTTAAAATTTCGCTCCCATCAGAGAATGAGTTTTTCAGAAAGGGAAGGTGAGCCGAGCGCTATCAGCGATTTTTTGTTCCCCAAAAATATAAAAGCGTCCAAAGTTGTGCCCAAATCCTACTAACATTCTTTGGGTCTACGTGTGTGCGAATCGTCTTTAAAAAAAATGTAATACACAAAGAACGTTTACAGAAACAAACTTACAGATTCTCATCTGAATGATGTTATAAGGATAGCATGTAGCGACAAGCCAGATCTTGATAAAGTTTTGAATAAGTGTTCACTGTATCAAAAATCACATTAAAACATATAAACATCATTGTTAAAACTTCTTTTTTCATTAATAAAGTAATTACATCGTTAACTTGGAATCACGTTTTAATTGACCTAAATAATTTTTGCTTGCGGCCCTCGACACCATGACTGAAAGTACTGAAACGTGTTTGTGGCCCCTATAAAAAAAAGGTTGAGTATGGCTGCTCTGCACCATAGTGCAGGGCATTTCAAAGCCTTTCTCAGTACGCATTATGACTTGTTTCTGTAAATACTGTAAATAAAAACCCGCAAAAATGCCTTAATGTGCTGTTTCTAACTGCAGAAACAAAAGCTGTAAAGTACATTTGATTAAAGTTATTTTAATGGCGTAAATATGTAAGGCGTAGTTTGTTCGAAAGTTGCCACGCATGAATCGCAAGTAAAATTGTGATTACAACCATTCTATTTCTGTGGTGCAGACTAAGGCCGACTAGAGGAAGTGAGTTGAATGAATCTTGTTGGAACAGAATTCCTTATGGGGAGCTTGCGGTAGGTGTGATTTGGGAAGTCCTTCGCTGATCCAATCTGCCGCAGGAAGACGGGTCGGCGCAGGCGGCTTTAGGCCGAACTGATGCCGCCCTAACAGAGGCAAGCGCGCGATAGACTGCGGAATCAGTCGTCCGCATTGCACGGCTTTCGAGTTGTGGTGATGTCCCAAGTGTACCCGGAAATCGCCTAAGGAGCGTCATTACAGGAAGAGGGACCCGAAAATGGGCCGCGCTTCTCCTGGCTCATCCATCAAGGCAAGAGTAGGTACATGGCGGAGTTTTAGTGGGTGCGACCACCAACCACCTTACCGGGTTGGCGTAACATGCGACAGGAATTTTCTCTGCCTCAAACAAAAAGGCGTCATTTGGGAGAAAATGTAGCGTCACGTCAAGCTAAGATTTGCGTTATACCCATAGAGTACATTGAATATATGGACATAGAGTTGTCAGCTGACCTCACTTTTAAGTGCCATCTATAACGTTAAAGTTATAGCTAACTATGAAATAAAACATACAAATAAAAACATTTTAACAAAAAAAAAACCGACTTCAAAAACCTTAACTAGAAAGTAAAAAATAATCATTGTATGTATTTTAAAAAAAAAATAACATAAACCAAAATTTTGAAGGCGGCGCGTGATTGACCCTTTGCGTCATGTAATGTACAGTCGAGCGCAATATATATACTAAGAAGTCGGTTAAAAACAGGTTTATGTGAACGTACATGAAAATCACGCGCCGCCTTCAAATTTTTGGTTTATGTTAAGATTTTAAAATACATACAATGATTATTTTTTACTTTTTGTTAAGGTTTTTGAAGTCGGTTTTTAGGGTTCCGAAGTCCTACAAGGAACCCTCATAGTTTCGTCATGTCCGTCCGTCTGTCCGTCTGTCCTAATCCTTTACAGCTTAATAACTTCTACAGTTATAAACATAAGTAAATGAAATTTTGTTAAAAAATAGAATAAATATAGATCTCAATTTTAAAAGAATAAAAATATCATGATTACGTATTTTAGGGGTGGCGCCCATACATGTGAAAAGGGGATAAAATTATTATTTTTCGCTGCACCCCCTCGTGTCGGGTATCATTGAATAGGTCTACTAAAATGAAGGTAATGTTTCATACATCACTTTTTTATCAGGTATACCATCTGCGAAATATAGCCTGCCAAAGTGGCTTGCAATGTGTCCCCCCCCCCTGCCATTTCTAAACTATGCAATGTAGAAACTTATAATCTTCCACATTGATAGACCTTTGTAAAAACTCTCTTTTAAAATTATTTCGAGCATATTGTGATTATATTTTTTTGAGTTATAGAGAGAAAACTGAAAAATACTTAAAACGTCCTAGTTCAAAGGTCATTGACCTAAGAGAAAAATGATCATAGCAAATAATGCTCCTTTAGCTACTTTCTATTTGAAAAAATCACAAAAAGTAACTTTGTGTTATGTTGACGACACACTTCTTAAATTTGGCACTGTATAGCGCCATCTAGCGGCTACTGACAACACTCTCTGAGTCGCCAATGCTGCCGTCTATTGCAAAAACTAAAATAGCCATGCTTAATATTCGATTTGATTTGTTTGTAACACCTACTTGAGGAACCCTATAATACTGAGCATGGCCCGACATGCTCTTGGCCGGTTTTTTTTTTTTTTTAAGTTTTTATTTCATACTTTTTAGTTGAAAATTGCGAGGGTTGATTCATAAATGTTTATATAACCAATTTGAGATATTTTTTTAATTAACCTTTGCTATCCCACTGCTGGGCAAAGGTCTCGCTCATGTTCTTCCAAACGTCCAATCACTATCGCGAAAACAAAACACGCATATCGGCCAAGAATTTTCAGAAAAACGAACCAATGAGCAGATCATCTAGATAGGCGAAGCTAAAATAAACTGATTTATTGAAGCTGGTTAAAAAACTACTCAACCTAAGTCAATAAAATTTATATGGGACCACCGCGCGGACTTTCTCTACCAAATAAAAAAACAACCACGTAAATCGGCCCACAAATCTCGGAGTAATCGGTGTACATACAAAAACCCGCGGAATACATAACCTCCTCCTTTTTTTGAAGTCGGTTAAAAATATGTTTTACTGAGGATAGTACCCGGGGCCCTGTGGTAACTCAGTCCGACGCAAGATGTTTCTTGCTATCTTTGCTTGTATTATAGTTGCGAAAGGACATCGCTAAGAATAGCCTAAGGCTGTACAAAGATTAAAATATACGACACTTACATGCGTATTATTAACACGCTTTTATTAGGTCGACCTGTATGTAACTAACTAGGTATGTAATGGAATCTAAGGTAACTAATTTAACCATCTTCCAAGGGTCGTAGCGTAATGACAATTGGCAGCTGTATGTAGTTCTGATGACAATACAATAATATGGTACTGTCGAACTGATCTGATGATGGAGCCGGAAGATATGAACTGGAACTTCATGATGGAAAATCGTATCATAGCTGTTTTGGATTTATTAGAAAAGTCTTGTAATGAACTTTGACTACGATTAGGTTTCAAGGTCTGATGATGAAGCCGGAAGATAGGCACTGGCATGGCATGACCATGATGGAATATCGTATCATAGTCGTGTTTGCACTTGTGAGAAAGGCCACGTAATGGACGAAAACGTTTTTTCTAGTATTTTTTAAACTATTAATTTGTTTCAGTACTAACTATTCATGGTATTTAATGCGGACAGTACATTAAACATTTTTCATTTTAAAGAGTTCATCAACACAATAATAACGTAAGCGGCTATGATACTCCTCTTGACTTCATATTTTTGACCAATCCCTTGTAAGCACAGACCTACCTTGTAAGTACTTTATGGTTTTAAAATGTATTACGTTGGCACCACTGTTAAAGATAGCCAACCTCTTTTCAGCACCTTCACATGTATAGAGGAATAGGACAGTAAAACTGTTTAGTTGCTATGCAACCACTTGTGTGACATAAGTATTGTAAGCAAGAAAAAACCTCAAAATAGTTGATATTTAATGGATTAAAAATCTGCGGAGTACTGTCCGTTTATTAAAATAGATTGCAACACATTGTCCTCATCTAATAGTATTTGGTGACTATCGTCTTTTATTCATAACTTCTATAGGCTGGGTTTTAATGGAACTTTAGCAATGTCCTTTAGCATTATAGACCCGGTAAAAAAAAAATTTTTAAGGATAACTTTGTTCTTGACGGGGGTCCGGCCCCTGACCGCACACGATTTTTAGGGTTCCGAAGTCCTACAAGGAACCCTTATGGTTTCGTTATGTCCGTCCGTCTGTCCGTCTGTCCGTCTGTCCGTCTGTCCTAATCCTTTACAGCTTAATAACTTCTACAATTATAAACATAAGTAAATGAAATTTTGTTAAAAAATAGTCCACATATAGATCTCAATTTTAAAAGAATAAAAAAATCGTTTTTACGTATTTTAGGGGTGGCGTCCATGTGGCGTCCATACATGTGAAATGGGGATGCAAAATTTTTTTTCGCTGCACCCCCTCATGTGGGATATCATTGAATAGGTCTACTAAAATGAAGGTAATGTTTCATACACCACTTTTTTATCAGGTGTACCATCTGCGAAATATAGCCCGCCAAAGTGGCTTGCAATGTGTCCCCCCCCCTGCCATTTCTAAACTATTCAACGTAGAAACTTATAATCTTCCACGTTGATAGACCTTTGTGAAAACTCTCTTTTAAAATTATTTAGAGTATAATGTGATTATAATTTTTTGAGTTATAGAGAGAAAACTGAAAAATACTTAAAACGTCCTAGTTCAAAGGTCATTGACCTTAGAGAAAAATGTAGCAAATAATGCTCTTTTAGCTATTTTCTATTTGAAAAAATCACAAAAAGAAACTTTGCATGAAACACTTCTTAAATTTGGCTTCTTGAATTTATCGCTAGATGGCGCTACTAACAACACGCTCTGAGTCGCGAATGCTGCCGATTATTGCAAAAACTAAAATAGCCATGATTAATATTCGATTTGATTCGTTTGTAATTACACCTACTTAAGGAACCCTATAATACTGAGCATGGCCCGACATGCTCTTGGCCGGTTTTTAAATATTATGGAGAATTACATCAAACATTATTAATATTCGAAGGTCAGACTTTATTAATTTGTCTCATTGGCCTTGGTAAAATAGGTAGAAGTCATCGGTGACTGTTCCTACATTTACAAAATTGCTTCTCTAATCCTATTTAAAAGTATTAATGTTTAGTTCCTAATACCTATAAATAAATCCATGTTTCTTGTTGAAATAGGATTAAGATAAGGAGGACAGTCAAGATTGATATCTTTGTCCTAAAACAACATGGAATCAGGAATGGGAGCAAATTGTTTGCTTACATCCAAAACTATCTAATGGGATGTTATTGGCACTGAATATTTGTTTCTAAGTTGATTTGCAAAAAAACCCACGTCTTGTAAGGTCATTAGTCATTAATCATTAGTCTTTTTCTTCTACTTTGTGTGATTAGTCTCAGCTGTTCCCATAGTTTCCTATTTTAGCTGAACCTTATAAACAAAAATAAATCTAAATAGATACCTCATAAAAATTATGTTGTTATCGGCAATAAGCGACCTCACGCCGCGCCGGTTTTTTTTGTGCGCTATAATTAGATTGTATTTTTTTACCAAAATTGCCAGCTAAGTACCTATCTTTGAAATCAAAGCAATTTTATCTGTGTTACTGAACGCTCAATGTTTAGACCATCTCTTTAGGGAAGATGAATGTCCAATGTCCAACTATGTAAGTAGTTCTTCTTAGGGATGAGTATTACTAGTATAATTATTTCTGTCATATTATACCAGGAAGATCGGAAATAAATTAGTGTAGTAATTACTAGGTCAATGGCGTCAGGTTTATTTCGGATCAACAGGAAAATATAGGTACAATGAACTAATGTATTAAAATATTTTTACTCGCAGATCTATTGTCAGATGTATGGGACGTCTTCTTCTACAACTTCCGAATACAAACGAAATCAATTCTAATCACAAAGCAATAAAGTTCATAACTTGTTGGTAGACATTTTTAAATAGCGATCATTACATTTTCATTTGGACACATGCCACAAATATCCAAATAGTAACGAGAAACATAATTTCAAATAGGTACTAGATACGTTCTCAGAAATATTATTAACATAAGCAAGATATGCTGGAAAGAATTCAAAGTACTCTAAACCTACAGTGAATAGTGAAATGAATCACACTGTCATACGAGACATTAACGAGCCAAGGACTCTTAGCGATATAAACATTAATTAAGGTTATGATATAAACGAAACGAACGCCAACAGAAAGCTCTATGCGTACAGTTTATTTTTTCATTCATACAAAATGACAAATACATTCGGGCGACTTACTAACACAGATAAGAGGACAATCTACAATTGGAAACGAACTCTTCACCAATAATAATAGAGCCGTAAATTTGTTGAAAGCATTTGATAATCTCGCGCGACTTGCGCATGGGGTTATAGTAAACATGCGCCGGCGCAGCCGCAGTCAGTCAGTCCCTCGTTGATCAGTGTTGTGAACGGGCAGTTACTGAAAGGCGCGCGCGTACCGACTCTCGCGCATATTACGAACGAAATACGATTTTCGAATTATTAACTCGTGGTGTTCTTATAGGGAATATTTTAGGTCCTGTGTTTTGATAAGTTATTTTACATAGAGTTTTAATTTTTGGAGTGTATGTGTGCAAGTGTTTTGTGGTCCATTGTATAGATGCTGACATGCATGGTGAGTAGATTTTGAAATTCTTACACACGCATGATGCGTTTCAATACTTTCAATGAGTCCCATTGTTTAGGCACGGTCTTTTTTATTCTCGTTTGTATCAACACTTTCATCTGCATTGTTTATTTTATAGTTTATCAGACTTCTAATTAAAGTGCAGTGAATAGTTAAATGGTTTTTTAATGTTTACTGTGGAATGTAAGTTTTATCGTTTACTGCGTTCAGTTAAGGCTTAAACTTATTTTATAATGTAATAATAATCTTTGTGTAGAAAATATTGTAGGAATCTCGTGATAAGTTTGTTTACATAGTGACTCATGCATTTGTGTAATTCCGTATGAAGTAAAAGTTTGTAGTCATCGGATCATTTGTTATAAAATTTACATTTCTCTATGATTTATGCTGTTTCATTTCTAATCAATTGTGGTTATCTTTGATCGTATCTGGTAGATTGTTCGTATAATTCGTATAAGTGTCAAGTGTGTGATAAGACGTTGTATGTATACTGTACATATTAGCTACTATTGTAAAGCGATGGTAATCGAAAAACGTGTTACGCTTCTTCTTAATTTTTACCAACCGTTCCATATCTTTGTTATCGTTAACAAAAGAATCTTGTTTTAACGCTGCGAAGAATTTATATAATTTGCTATAAGTGTTTGTCTACTTATTATTAGATCACATTTTATGGCGTCTTCCGCGTAAAAACCGATAAATAATGTACCTAATAACCTTCGAGAAATTGCTAGGTAAATAAAAAATCTCACCTATTTTTCTATTTTAGGTTTGAATAAATGTAGTTTCTATGCATCAGTTATTTACCTACAAGTACCTATTTAATTCTCAGTATTAGCTTTACCACTTTTTTCCGTAAAAATATGATCCGGCGGCAAGCTTAAAGATCCTAGGTTCAATTCTTAAAAACAAGTTAACGTTTCCAGATTTGCTCCAGTATTAGCTTTAACCCTTCGTAGAAATCTGACTAATTCCTTAACATACAGACTTAATACAATAATTGGCAAATATTCATCTGAATAACATTATTTTCTATCAATATACACTTCAAGAGTTTTACGCGATCTCAATTGAGTCTCCATACCTACCTAGTAATGTTCTTATTACGTTACGTTTTGATTTACTACCGAATTTGATATGCACAAACAATTTGCTTGTGTCCTATCTAGGTCGACAGTTTGTTTAAACATAATTGTTCTCACACTGATATTGTATCATTCATTCGGTTCTGCCGTTACATCATATCAATTGTTTAAATTGTTTTAAGATTTCTATCTTCGTTTATTTTTTTAAGTGTACCTGGTTGTATATTTATCATTTCTTTTGTTTTGATTGTTATGGCTGTGTTTAAAATTATGTCGATATTGATTCATAATTTAATTATGCAAGTCTGAAAATGTTCATGGTTGACAACAGATAAATAAAGCTGGAATGTAATGGTTGGTTAAGTGAAATAATATTTGTAGAGTACTTACCTAATAATAATTAATTAAGATTTCCTCTAAATATGAGGTACCTACCTTCCTAGTTTTTCAGAGTTCTTAGTACAGCTTTAGGATAAATTTACGAGAAAATCCTGTCATAGGTACACGTGATTGAATTAGGATAAACCAAAGTAATAGACATATAAGGGAACAAGGTAAATTGTTATAAATAATTATAACATAACATAACATCACGCCTGTATTCCCCGAAGGGGTAGGCAGAGGTGTAATAGTACACCCACATTTCGCCAGTTATGTTATAGTCCCATGTACCTACCTAATAGGGGGCGAGCCTGTTGCCATTAACCGGGCACAAATCCATACTCCGGGCTGCTACTGAGAATTTCCTAATGAAAAAACCCAATAACACTTTGCCCGACCCGGGAATCGAACCCAGGACCCCACGCTCAGCAGTCACGCTTGCGACCACTAGACCAACGAGGCAGTCGTTAAATAATTATGTAAGTACCAATTAAGTACCTTCATGTTACAGTAGTTACCAGTGATTTGACCTATCGGAATTTAGGTACCTACCCATATATATAAACAATATACCTACCACAACTGTTTATCGCTATCAATAGCAATTTAAATGATGATTTTATCGAAATCAAAATCTATTCTATTGTTTAGGAGAAAATCTTCAAAGATTATATACCTAGGCACTTGTATTTTTTTTAGATTAAATTTGTGAGGTAGGTAGGTATCTAGGTACCTATCTATATTCTGTCCCTTCTGACATTTGAAAGTAGAATGAAAAATAAGGGCGACTAAAACATTATTCTACTTTTGCTCACCCTGCAATTTGGTAAAATCGGTAATTTGGATGCCTACCGGTTTCTTTAAATGTCAAGTTGTTTGTGTTTTTACCGCAATTATTGACACTTTTAAAAGATTTTTTTCTTTATTAAATAATTGAAACAAAATACCTAAATGGTTGCGTCTCTTGCCGGTGCATCAATTCTGAACTGTTAATATTTGTACAGTTGTGGTTAATGTAGCCAGACGTCCCGTATTTCCCGGGACGTCCCGTATTACAGGCGTAATTTTCAATGTCCCGTATTTCAACTGGTATGCAACAAATGTACCTAGGTAGTAACACCGGGTTTGATGAAAAGTGAATTGGTCATTAATTTATTTAATATTATATTAGAAAGTATGTATGTATTGTATATTTTGTAAAATTCATTTTCAATTAAAGAAAAAAAGAAAGAAATAAAAATGGTTTATTTACTACAGCCAGAGGCACACAATAACAATAATATACAATTTTAAACAACACAGACTCCTAAAAGTATAATTGTGTGCCCCGCGGCTGCACCAAATAGGCTCAGTTCAGCAAAAATGCCAGACAACTAGTGTCTGGCGCTGGTTTTCAACTGGACCTTGTTTGAAAGTGTCAAAAGTGTTATTATGATGATAACTGCATTGATATTTGAACTAAAATGTGAAATAGAATTAAAACATGTTAAAATTTTAACGTTCATCATTAAAATATACCAAGGAGCACAAAAAATACGATTGTACACACGGCTACACATCAAGCTGTACATTTCCAGTATAAGATGACCTCGCATTGTTTAGGTTTCCCGTACAATGCGAGGTCAGCTTATACTGGATTTGTACAGCTTGATGTGTAGCCGTGTGTACATTCAACATAGGTACATGTAATAATTGTAATGTTTTTTTTTCGTCCCGGGTAAATCCCGTATTTTTTTGGAATATTAAGCAGTTGTCTCTTGCAGGCTCAAAAAAATCTGACAACCCTAGTTGTGGTACCTACCTACATACTTTGACTTTGATAATAATCATAAATAAACAAAGCATGTCGTAGGTAGGTACTTGTGGGTTAGGTCCTTTCTCGGAACAAATATTTGTATGGCCTACTGATAGTTGCTCCGAGTTTGTTTGTGCATGTGAGATTTTTGTTGGTTAATGCACTCACGATACCTATAGAAGAAATCCTTGTTTATTGAAACTCTCAAAAATCCTATTACCTACTAGCCTATTAATCTGTCAACCGACTACCGACTAAGGCCTTTTTTACGAGTGGAAATCCTTATGGATTTCCTTCGTCTGGGGAAGAAGGAGGTATGTGGGACTCTTATCGACTAAAACGACACAGTGGTCTACCCTTACTCAAAAAAGAGAAGCTCCGGGAACTTCTGTGGACCACGCCAGTGCCCCTCTGGTGTTATGCTATTGGCGCGTTCTGCGAAAACAATGCTCTCCATCCCAAACCAGCACGCGACCACCGCGTTCTGCTGTCTTCCACAGGGTCGCTTAATAAACGCCTCGAGTCTCTTAGCGCCCATACTGTGACAGGACAATGTTATGTTATCTAAGAAATTACTTCCAAGATCACTCTTAATTTTTCATATAATTTGTATTAATGTAATACAATAAATAGATGACAGAATAAATATTATGCTTCAATGTCTTGAGTATAAATACGAATATTAGTTACAAAGAGATAGCAGGCGGCGGTGGTGATGTCTGCTATACGAATTTTGCAACATAATAAGCAAAAAAAAGTTACAGTTAAAATAAACATAATTTCTATATTCTTGTAATAAATAAGTAGGTAGGTAATAATTAAATAACATTAATTTTAATATAAATATTTTATCATTTGCGGGATTCCGCAAATACCGAGATCTTGCGAGATTAGAATTCATCAATCTGGCATATACCGAGATTGTGGATTTTGCTGCGGAATTGAATTCCCTAGTCCAGCGGTTCTCAAACTTTTTTGGTCACGGAACCCTTTTGACAAGCAAAATACTTGACGGAACCCTACAATAAAACAATAGTTTTTAAAAGTGTATTCTTTATTATATAAGCATAATAAAAGTACAATGTAACAGTTACTAATTATTACTTACTTTAACCACATGCCAAGTACAATAATAGAAGATATTAAAAATGAAAAAATCTTAACTAATGGGAGGTATGAAACTGTTTTTTATTTTTCATCAATTGGTTGATATCAGGTTTGATAGAAGACATTTGAAGTCTCATATCAGGTTGGGCGTCCAGTCTATTGCGATATTTTGTTTTCGTGGCTGCATAGGTTGAGAATCCTGTTTCGCACAAATATGTTGTTGGGAACGGGAGAAGAATATTCAGAGCCATTCTGCCAAGCATTGGATATTCATCACGGATTCTGCACCAAAAATCGTTGAGAGGCGTCGTTTTGAACAGTGACTCCATACTTGTGTCTGATGTCATTTCTAAAAGAGATTCATATATCTCGTTTGACATACTTTCGGGCTTTTGCAAGTTGGGTAAAAAAGGATTATGAATCCATGAATTCAGCTTCATTTTTGTATTATGTTCTTCGGGAAAATACTTTACAAAAGATGCGCGCATCGAAGTGAGATATTGGACCAATTCTTCAAACACATCATCTTGAAACATTTCCGAGTCGTTATCGCTAACAAACTCACTGAGTGACGTAAAGCTTTCTATTTCTCTCTTTCCAACGCAAATAATCCAAAAATCTAATTTTCTTTTGAAGGCAGTTATTTTGTTATAGGCCTGGAACACTGTTGTCTGTTTACCTTGCAATGATAAATTCAATTCGTTCAGTTTTTGAAAGATATCCGCCATAAAAGACAATCGGAACAACCAAGTTTTATCATACAAACGGTCTTTCAAATTAAAAGAAACTGTATCTGCTGAAAGAAACATTTGTAACTCGGCTCTAAGTTCAAATAGCCTTGTTAAAGTTTTACCCCGAGACAGCCATCGCACTTCTGTATGGAGCAGCAGTGTTTTATGTTTGCTGCCATAATCTTCACACAATAATGAGAACAATCGGGATTGTAGTGGTCGTGATTTGATAAAATTAATTATTTTTACCGCTTCATCCATAACTAATTTTAGATTTGACGGCATTTGCTTCATCGCAAGTGCTTGTCTATGTAGAATACAATGGCTGGAACTACAATTAGGCGCTTTACTTTTTATTCGTGATACTGCTCCTGCTGTTTTACCTGTCATCGCCTTGGCCCCATCTGTACAAATGTCAATGCAATCGTTCCAACTAAGATTATTTTCTTTAAAAAATATGTTTATTTTATTAAAAATTTCTTCCCCGGTAGTGTTTGTGGGCAGCGGTGAACACATAAGCATGTCTTCTTCAAAAGAACGTTCATATGGATATCTCACGATAACCAGCAAGATAGCCAGACCAGTGACATCAGTTGACTCATCCATTTGCAAGGCGAATCGTGTTTTTTGTAGACGTGCAACTAGTTCTTGTTTGACGTAGCTTGCCAGATCATGGATTCGCCGTGAAACAGTATCGTTTGATAGCGGTACAGTAGAAAGATGCTTTGCAGATTTTTCATCGAGCATACATTTTGTTATGTCTAACACACATGGCTTTATTAAATTCTCAGCGATAGTGTGCGCTTCACCTGCTTGTGCAATGCGATAGCTAACTAAATATGATGCCTCCGTGGCCTTTTCATTGATAGTTTGTGTTACATGCATCATATTTTTTTGACTTTCCAATAACTGTTCTTTTTTACGAACAAAAAATTCTTTATTCTTGTCTTTAGACTCGGGGTGTACAGTTTCTAAATGGCTGCGTAATTTGGCAGGTGCCATGGAACTATTAGGAAGCAGTTTACTACATAACATGCAGAGAGGTGAGCCGTTGGAATCAACAAATCCGAAACTGATATATGATTCATCATACTTCCTTTTTTTCGTCTTTGAAACCGTGGAGCTTGACGTCGTGGCATCATCGTCTGGATCGGTAATTGCTGTATTCTCCGCGCGTACTGCTTTTGAACATTCAGCGTCATTAGAAGATGTCGTTGCAACACGTTTAACACCTTTAAGCCAACGTTCCATTCTTCTTTATTAATAATGTTACACGTCAGGATGGTAGGGTCAAAATAATGCACAATCGTTACTGCGTTTATGAGACAAAGTTTAGTCCAAAGAAGAAATGTACAAAACTGATACAATCAGAATACAGCGGGCAGTAGAACTTACAAGAAGGCAGCAGGCTAGCCAGCTTGTAAGTAGGTAGGTACGAACTTATCGCTCCGAACGCTAATCGTCAACTGACTGACGAGGCGCGACTTTTTTTATATAATAGCGCTTTTATACTTAGTCCTAGACTCGAACTCGAACATTCTCAAAAATACTCGAGTCGGCGCCTTTGATAAACAAAAAGCGGAAATAAAAATATAAATACAAAAAAATGCGTTGTAAACAATCTCGACTTTATGCTTTTGAAGATAGAGCCGAAAGTCGCTTGTTCACAACTATAGCGTCCAATTCAGAGGCGGCTTTTATCAAAGGGACTGCGCGCTCACAAGTATACGCGCGGCGGGCGGATTCAAAACGTTCGACCAGTGACCAGAGAGAGGTGTTTTGTTTTTTTTTTCTAAATTCTTGCGGAACCCCTACAGGGGTATCGCGGAACCCTAGGGTTCCGCGGAACACACTTAGAGTACCGCTGCCCTAGTCCATACAATGACAATCTGCAAATCAACTTTTCCATCACTGGCGCTACATAACTAATTATCGTTTTAAATCAAGGTTGTTAGATCGAGTTTCAGAATGTTTCCCATATTCATATATTTTTTCCCCAAAATGATACGTTTTGCACCTTTTTTCCCAAATTTCTTTTTCAAAGAGAAATACAATGAAAATATAACAAATAGAAAAATATAAGACTATGTTTATTCAAAAAATTGCTATAACTTTCTATACTTCGTCTGTACCTATTCAAACTCTCAACTATTTTTTTTTTTTTTTTTTAATCTTTTTTTTTTTGAGGCTTTAGTACACCGCGGTGACTATGCCAGCCTCATAGGTACCTCATATTATTGTTACATTAAAAAATATACAAAACTATACTATGTACAATAAATAATATCAACATATATCCTCGGACCTTCTTAAAAAAACATCTTTTATGAATTTATATACAGCCACTGCATTTTTAGATAAAGGTTGGCGTAGAATGATGTTAATTCCACCATTGTAAAAATCTGTACCAATACAACTATATAATAAATCCCTAATTAACCTAACTATTTACTCACAGACATTATATAAACTAGTACAATATCTGTATTGTATCTGTATTTAACTTTTCCCAAATATTTCCCCAAAATTTGCCCAAGAATTTCGTTCCCCAAAATTTTCTAAAGAACGATTTTTTTCCCCAAAATTGCGAAAAAAACCCCAATCTACCAACCGTGTTTTAAATAATACTCAGAAACTCAGAACACAATTTTGGCTTAGCAATAGGGTAATAAAGGATGGGTACCGGAAAACCACAGGCATACCGGGTCCCTGTTTACAAACGGTATTCCTCTGTCACACTGTAATATCTGTCACACTGACGTCATCGCGTGATGATTGGGGTAATTATAGTCTGTGGCTTTTGTATCTTTGCGATGGTTTAATGATGGAATCGTACAGAAAAACTGAACCGTGTTTGTTATTGTTAGAGAATTATTTTAATAGACCATGAGTGACCCTCTTGTGTGCTGTGCTTTCAAATAACTTCAACTCTTGTCTTTTATAGACTAACGGATTACTATTTAAAACCAAAACTCTATCACTCAAAGTTTTGCTGGTTTTGTGGTTTGGTGGTGGTACTCATTTCATCCTCCTCTCTATTCCTCATTTTCCATTCCTATTATCCTAATCTCTACTTATAATGTATTTTCTGGTTTGCAATTGAAAAAGAATATTTAATATTTGTTTCATGAATTGGTTTGGCCATGATGACTAGAAAACTACTACTACTAGGGTTCCGTACCACCTATCGACCTAATACCCCATAGAAACTGATTTAATTTACGAGAGTTACATCAACGCACCGTGAGCGAAATATGAATTTTTACGTCTCTTTCTTACGCAGGCACTTGTCTATGTTAACCATGTTAACCCTATTTTAATTATTTGTTGGTTATCTACATAGTATGCACTAAAATCAAACAAAGTTTGACGCTGTTATGTATTACCGGTTTGAAGATAGAGCAAGAACAAAAACGTTGTTCAAGGCGTCTTGTATGGAGGTCTCCATATCCTTTGGTTTTCAGACTTTTTTTATTTTTTGTCATTTTTAGTATGGCTCATAGCAACACATATTATATTCTGAGAAAATTTCAACCGGCTACCTATTACCGTTCAAACGATACAGCCCTGTGACAGACAGACAGACGGACGAACGGACGGACAGCGTAGCGAGAGTAATAGGGTCCCGTTGGGCACGCTTCGGGTACGGCGGAGCTCTAAAATTAATAATTTCAAAACGGTACAGAAATTCCCCACACTAATGCTGCACTGCAGACTGTAACTGATAACTCAACTGTGTTCATTTTCCCTTGGACCACTGGTAACGGGACATCTTGTATAATAAAGGTGTTACCTACATTATTTGCACTGAAACGTGGTCGCTCACAATGGGCCTGATAAGAAGGCTCAAAGTCACTCAAAGGTCAATGGAGACTGCTATGCTCGGAGTGTCCCTGCGTGATCGAATCAGAAATGAGGAGATTCGCAGGACAACGAAAGTAAGCGACATAGTCCGAAGAATTGCCAAACTTAAGTGGCAGTTGGCGGGGCACATTGCTCGCAGAACGGATAAGCGATGGGGCAGTAAAGTTCTGGAGTGGCGACCGCGTACTGGATGGCGCAGCGTGGGTAGGCCCCCCACAAGGTGGACTGACGACCTGGTGAAGGTCGCGGGAATCCGCTGGATGCGGAAGGCGCAGGACCGGCCGTTGTGGCGATGCTTGGGGGAGGCCTATGTCCAGCAGTGGACATCTTTCGGTCGAAATGATGATGATGATGATTATTATTTACACCGATACGTTATCGTTGTTCGTTCCCTTAATACAGGATGTGCTATGCCTATAAATGATAATATTTCTGTGGAACAAAAATGTGTAGACAATGCAGAGTTTTAGCATTCTTTACAGTATACTTAAGCACGCTTAGGGAAAGTAACTACATAGATAATAAACGCGTTTAATTAGTGTTATCTTTGTTGACTTGTTATCATTTTCAAGATATTGTTGATGGGCTATTTATGGTATGATTTAGTGATTAAGGTAGAGGTATATTCTACTTAGTTTGATTGATGGCTTATAAGAATCTTGCTATTCAGGACAATTATTTAAACCCTGTCTTGTCAAAACGTTTTTACAGTCCAAAAAAAATTGCTACGTAGTTTCTATTATCAACTCAGCCAATTGCTAGCACAACACTGGGTCCTCTGCCTTCTGCATCCAGTCTCCTCAGCTACTTTCATCAGGTCGTCGGTCCACCTGGCTGGGGGCGCCCTACACTGCGTTTGCCAATTCGCGGTCTCCACTTAAGACTCGTCTGCTCCAGCGGCCATCGGTCCTTCGACAGACAGCCAGCCCACTACCACTTCAGCTTCACCGCAAAGTTTGAAGACAAGTCTTCAACCAGTGCGTCTTGGCTATCATGACTTACGGTGCCGAGACGTGGACAGTTAGTCTAGTCCACATTTTCAAAATCGCTCAGCGAGCTATGGAGTGAGTGAGTGCTATGCTATGCTTGGAGTTTCTTTAAAGAATAAAATCCGTAACAAGATTAGCCGAATAAGAACCGGAGTGATCGACATAGCTTGAAGGATCAGTAGATCCAAGACGCACTGGTTGAAGACTTGTCTTCAAACTTTGCGGTATAGATTATATTAAAGTACTATTGTATCCTGACAATATTTATTACAAACTTGAAGAAGGCAAGTTGCCTAGTAGAAGCTAGTAGTCCCTTCAAACGTACCATAAGGTTAAGATTGACTGGCGCAGCAAAGAACGCAAGATCTCACCTGTTAAGAAATATATACACTATAAGACGGGGGACGGGAAAAAAAAAAAGGCCAGCGTGGTAGCCGGTGTGTGAGCCTGAATCTCTCTCATTTTCAGAAGAGGTCCGTGCCCAGCAATTGTACAGTAATAAGCTGAATAGGTTATAATCTCCACATATCTTTTTAAATACCACTGGGTGATTTATCGAGGTCATATTATGCATGTATTTTACCCTACTATCACCAGAACCTAGATAAGGAGCACGGAAGTCATATTGTTCGTGTAACCCTGCGCTGCGCAGGCGCATTGCGTAAACATTTGCATTTCAATTTCTTAACGTTTGGCGTTTGCTAACCCCATGTTGGTTTTAGGGCTTGTTTAGACGACACAGCCTATATTCCTAGCAACGCGGTCTGTTTTTCCCGATAGTTGTAATCTGGTGATCTTTAAGGTTTAAGTGAATAGGTTTTTTTCTGGGTAAGCGTGCACCATCGTCAGGCGCTCAAGTGATAGTCACTTTTTTGACACCATTGGAGAGGGAATGTCTTTGTCTTTGCTGTGGTTTTTAATATAATCTTATAAGCTGTCAAGCGTATGTTCACTTAATTGTTTTTTGAGTAAACTATAATAGCTATGATTTCCGTAGTGGGGAGAGTTTAAAACTGTGATAACGCAACAATATAAGCTGTCAAACATATGCTCACTTAATTTTCTCTGTGGGGTATATTCAAAGGAACCCGCGTCTGAACAGGCCCTAAATGAAGAAATACGCACCGCAAAATGCCCTAACTTTATCTACAAGCCCTATTTTGCCTAGTTGTTTTTTGAGTAAACTATAATAGCTATGATAGTGGGGAGATTTTAAAACTGTGACAACGCTAACTTTTGGATCAGTTATAAAGCGTCAGAGCGTGTAAAAATAAAGTTAAAGCATTAGGCAAAGTAGGGCTTGTGGGCAAAGTCAGGTAATTTTACGAAACTAGTTCAGTTCATCAATGCTGTTTAAAATTCCAACCTTATTCAGGAATGGAATAGAATAGAATATATTTATTTGCATAAAACGTGGTTAAAAAAAAAATTGGTCGGAAAACATAGTTATTTGTCATTGCTAGTTTTAAAATACTTTAAGAAAATTGGGTTAATGCATACCGATCTCAGTATAGCCCGCTGTACACATTAGTTAAATGACTTAAATCATGTTTATGTACCCTGACGAGTTAATTAATTTATATGCCAAAGCAGTACTTTGATACAATGTTGTGAACGAGAAATTCATCATATAGCCTAGAGACTATTTTCTCAACGAGACTTGGCTGAATATCAGTAATCTAATTCTAGTAATCCTACTCCTACTTAAACGTGAAAGTTTGTGAGGATGTATCATCATCATCATCATTTCAGCCGAAAGATGTCCACTGCTGGACATAGACCTCCCCCAAAATGGGGGGATATGCCATAATCATATAAGTAAAAATAACTCTTTTTAAAGCGTACTGTCAGAGTTTCTACACCGGTAATCTTTGGGTCAACTACACGAAAAGATCGTTGGATGTCCTGCGCATCCAATACAATAATGCTTTTAGGATGTTGTTGCGACTGCCTCGTTTCTGCAGCGCCTCAGCTATGTTCGCGGTAACTCATACCGATGGGTTTGATGCTATCATCCGCAAAAAAACGGCATCAATACTGAGAAGAATAAGGGGCAATCTCAACAATATCCTGAAGGCGATAGCAGCATATACTTGCTCTGCTATGATAAAAAAATTGTGCATAGAGTGATCACCAAGCTGTCGGGTGATCTATGCAAGATAATTAAAATATATGTTACTTTATGATTTTACTAACATTAGTATTTAAGAGGCTGACAACACCTAAAAATCAGACCTCTGCGGTCACTGTCGTTTCGTACAGAACTGAAAGAGAGGCAACGAGCCGAGGGACGTCGGATACGCCGCTCAACTTGATTGAAAATTAACAATTTATTTTTTTAATAAAAAACTATAAGCTTATTTGAAAAACAGAAACAACAAATGTTTAGATTATTGTCTTTCTCAAATGTTTTCTTAATTTTATTTATAATATTTAGTAAACAATAGAGATTGTTTGCTTTAAAGCATGTTTTAAGAGGTTAGTTTACAATTATTTTCCATCGAGAAAACTTCAAGAAAACGTGTTTTGGGCACAATACAGTTTCAGAAAATACGATCAAAATTAACATATATTTTTTTCACTACCACAGAACGAAAAAAGTTTTTAAAAGAAGCCTATTTGGGGTATTTGGCTGTTTTCAGCGTCTTAAGTTCATGTCTGTTTCTAACAAATTATGGATCTCTTAGTTGTCTGAAATAAGTATTTGATTTGATTTGATAATCGCCACGATTGGCAGGCGGGTGAGGACGTTGGATGTTTGTTACTCTTTCACGCAAAAACTACTGTATGTATTTTAATGATATTTGGCATACAGATAGAACATAACCCGGATTATCATATAGGCTACTTTTTATCTCGGGAAGATGAACAGTTCCCGAGGGATGCGCAATAAACGACATCTACGCGCCTGAAGCCGTGGGCACAGGCTAGTAATACAAACATTACTGTCCCACTGCTGGGCACGGGCCTCTTCTCAGAATGAGAAGGTTAAGGCCTTAGTATTATATTATCTGTACCTTAGTCCACCGCGCTAGCCCACTGCGGGTTGGCGGACCACACACGCCATTCAGAACTGGTGAACAGGTGTGCAGATTTCCTCATGATCGATGGTTTCTATTGATAATCAAATTCTATTCCACACATGAATCCGAAAAGTCAGAGGGCCGTGTTTGAACTCCAATCCTCTTGTATAGAAAGTAAACGTTCAACCGCTTGGCTGTCACAGCTTGGCTAGGCTATAAATTCAAAATATCCCAAAGACATTTCCATACATAACTCTATGAAATATCCCAAAATTTTAAATGTCACTCACAATACAGTCGATTTTGACTTAAGACATTGTTTTGTGACATACAGGACACTGAGATTAGATTGGAACTCATTTTAAAATATGAGAATCGGCCCTCTGATGATTTCTATGTTGTCCATACCTATGCAGTACCCGCGGCTCGAGAAACGGGGCCTATTCTTCGCCAACCAAAGAGATAGTCTAAATAATAGACGAAATGCTGCGAACAATCATAGTCATAGTGAAGCCAAAAACCCGTGCTCTGTCGTGTACACCCAGCGCTCACGCACACACCATGCACCTGAAGGACATTTGTTTTCGCAATGGTTACTGGACAATGCCGCGACATGTTTTGTATCTACTGAAAGGGGTGAGCACCATAGAAAAAATAAGCACAATAATATTTTTTCTGTGATGAGCACGGTTTGAGGTGCATGTGTGTGCGTGAGCGCTGGTTTTACACCAAAGAGAGCATGGTTTTTTTGGCTATACTATGATTGTTCGCAGAAGTTCGTCTATTATTTTGACTATGTCTATGGTTGGCGAAGAATAGGCCCCGTTTCTCCAGCCGCGGGTACTACATAGCTACATATAGACAACATAAAAATAAATAGAGGGCCGATTCTCATAATTTAAAATGAGTTCCAATCTAATCTCAGTGACCTATATGTCACAAAACAATGTCTTAAGTCTAAATCGACTGTAAGTGACATTTTTACATACTATGATTGTTCGCAGCACTTCGTCTATATTTTTAACTGTCTATGTCGCTAACCCTGTAATTTAAACTAGCGTGAGAATTCCCATGTTTACGCGAAACAATGTTGACATTCCACGATGTAAAAACTAAAACGATAGAACGTAAATGTTCGTAATTATAATCGTTGAAACGTAAACTTTACTTGTTATGAAAAGTGCGCCCGCAAAACGTTTCCTAGTGACTGATTAATTTAAACATTGTGGTTTTGTTTTCTTTGTTTTTGTGTGTTTACAACTTTATTTCTCTGGTGTAAAAGCAGACGTAATACAGTGCTATTTTTGTGGTACAAGTTTTTTGATCGCTAATGGAATCTAATTTGATAAACGATTTGGCCATTATCTCATTATAGACTCACGATCACAATCATTCTTGATCTGACTCATTTCTTCTTTTAATGCCTGACTGGGTGGGTTTTTCGGCGAAAAATGGTTTACCCTTCTCATTTCGCGGCTGTTCTAAGGCCCGTATAGAACGAAACCAAAGCTTTGATCTCTGTATAAAACTAGTTTTGAGTTGAGCATTAATTTTTTATGATATACCAGGCCCCTCAGAAAGTATTGCGAAAAAAAGTTTTTATATATGGGAGACTGGCCAGTTATAATGTTTTTCGAAAATATGATTATTTATAAGTAAAAATAAGTAAGTTCCAATTTCAAAATTTCCCTCCACATTTTTTGCGAGTTAATTCAAAGTATTGTGTCTCACTGAAATATGGATCTGCGCCGGGAACATTTTAGAGCTATGATTTTATACGATTTCAAGTGTCGCCTGAAACCGGATGAATCGTACGATAGACTTCAAATGGCATTCATGGATGAAGGCCCTTCCAAGGCAACCGTGTATCGTTGGTATAACGAATTCAAGCGCGGTCGACCAACTTTGGGGGATGACGAAAGAAGCGGTCGCCCTTTGACGGCTGTTACCGAAGAAAACGTGCTAGCAGTGAAAAATTTAATCCAAGACAATAGGCGAATTACATATCAGGAGATTCAACACATATTGAAGATTGGATCGGGAAGCGTTCACGAGATTCTACACAGCCATCTTCGCGTGAGGAGGATAGTATCACGCTGGGTGCCGCACAACCTCACCGATGCTCAGAAGCAGGCCCGGGTGGAATGGTGCAGTGATATGCTTAACAAATTTGAAGCAGGCTCGTCTCGGCGTGTTTACGACATCGTTACAGGTGATGAGTCCTGGATTTATCAATACGACCCAGAAACCAAGCGCCAGTCGACTGTTTGGGTGTTTCAAAATGAGCCAACGCCTACCAAAGTGAAGCGATCTAGAAGCGGGGGTAAGATTTTGATCGCTAGCTTTTTTAATTTGACTGGCCACTTGGTATCAATTCCCTTACGGGATCAAAGAAGCATTAATGCCGAATGGTATACTACCAAATGTTTGCCAGAAGTTTTCTCTGTTATAAGCAACAAGCGACCAAACACAGGGCTCCGCGGGCTACTGCTCCACCACGACAATGCACCTGCGCACACCGCACTCAAAACGAGGGACTTCCTGGACAGCACGCCAGTCAAACTCCTGGGTCACCCTCCTTACAGCCCTGATCTAGCACCGTGTGACTTCTTTTTATTCCCAAAAATAAAAAATCAGCTCAAAGGGATACAATTTTCGTCGCCGGAAGATGCGCTGGCTGCGTTCGAGCAGGCTGTAAACGAGGTGTCTGCGGCGGACTGGAAAAAGTGTTTTGAAAACTGGTTTAGGCGCATGAATCTTTGTATAGAGGCTGGTGGAAAGTACTTTGAAAAGATTTGATAAAAATATATGTACGTATAGAACAATTTTTTTTAGTTTCGCAAAACTTTCTGAGTGTCCCACGTATAGATCTGCTCTTGATCGCAATCTAGACAGCTTTGTCAAGATGTGGTCGACAATGGAGTGAGCAAACCTATTAGGTGCCAATTCACTCCAGCTTTAAATCATCATCATCATCATCATTTCAGCCGAAAGACGTCCACTGCTGGACATAGGCCTCCCCCAAGCATCGCCACAACGACCGGTCCTGTGCCTTCCGCATCCAGCGGATTCCGCGACCTTCACCAGGTCGTCGGTCCACCTTGTGGGGGGCCTACCCACGCTGCGCCATCCAGTACGCGGTCGCTTTAAATAAGTGCCCAAAAATACAGATGCCGGCAGTGAATTCCACAACTTGGCTGTGCGCATTATGAAAGAGTACTCAAAGCGCTTGGTCCTGATAGTAGGGATTTCTACCAAATGTGGATGATATCCTGCAGTGCGTCGTCTATGGGCTAAGCTTTATAGCTTAGATTTTACTAGTAGTTCACCACCAATTAGCCTCTCAGCTCTGTGTTGAATCGTTGGTGATATTAATGACCTAACATGACCAGACCTGACCTGTCACAAATAAACGGCAAATAGGAATATCTACTGTCAGGAGATTGAGATTTAAAGCCTTCAGATTAGTTTGGAACTATATTTTTTTTATTTTTTTATTGATTACGAGAATTGGTCTTTTGTGATACAGACGCAAGGTATTTATAGAAACAGATTACTTCAGTTTTCCTATTGCCCTGTCCTTAACCATTAAATATACCAAGGTACGTTTATTTCCTAGTAGGTTCCAACAAGAGGTAAAGGCAGTATAACCGTCTTATCGCTCTTGCAGTAAAATGTAAATGGCCACATGTAGCAATGAATGCCATTATAGCTAATACAAGGCAATTAAAGGAACACCATGAATATTTGATTGTGATTTGTTTTTACTTCACCATAATATTATTGTTTGAGGGAGTTTAATCAAATTTTAACATAGAGGCAAAGTACGCCCCCATCTTTATGGCGCCAGTAAAGTTAGCGCTGCAGTGCTCCGCACCCCGCTTGACACCCGTACACTCTAAATTTTGCTACTGCGCAGGCATACGCCGCATGTTCACAGTCGCCAGTTGTCAGACTCTTGGGCTTCTGATTCTGACTACCCGTAACAACTGCCATATTTTACGGCAACCGGGACCGTGGGCACAGCGGTGACACTCCGTGTACGTGGGAGCTCGCTCGCCGGTGACCTTGAGCGAGCGCGTGAATACAATAGGCCTTGGCTGAGGCAGCCGAGAGACTGCCCGTTCCACACGCCGCGCACCGCGCACGGCCCCCGCGCTCGCCCTGACCCGCACACATAGCCGCGAGCAATTTTACGAGCATACATGCCATAGACCAGTGAAGCTTACTGGTCTGTGATACATGCTTAAGTGTCGCTTCTTGTCGTTAGTTAGTATGTATTCTATGCCGTGGGGCCTTACTCCCTACTGGTTCGAGCTCTGAACCAAATAGAGCTAACTATTTATTCTCAAACAATGTTACATTGTGTCAGAAATATAGGTACCTACATTAAAAATACATTACAAAAACAATAAATGATTAGCAATTGATATACCTACAATAATAATTAATCAATACATTACAATAAAATATTTCATTACAATAAGCAATGCAGGGTATACAATAATAATCAATACACATAAAAATAATTCCTAACATTAATTAATTATTACCAATTGTAACAACGCCCAATTATGGGCGAAATTCGACCGCAATTCATGAAATTTTTATGATTGAATTATGCAAAAAAAAAAAACTATTCCTCTATAACTATTTATTAAAAAAGGCAAGGCCAAGAGCATGTCGGGCCATGCTCAGTATTATAGGGTTCCTTAAGTAGGTGTACAAACGAATCAAATCGAATATTAATCATGGCTATTTTAGTTTTTGCAATAATCGGCAGCATGCGCGACTCAGAGCGTGTTGTAAGTAGCGCCATCTAGCGATAAATTCAAGAAGCCAAATTTAAGAAGTCTGTCATGTCAAAGTTACTTTTTGTGATTTTTAAAATAGAAAGTAGCTAAAGGAGCATTATTTGTCATGATAATTTTTCTCTAAGGTCAATGACCTTTGAACTAGGACGTTTTAAGTATTTTTCAGTTTTATGTCTATAACTCAAAAAATTATAATCACATTGTACTCGAAATAATTTTAAAAGAGAGTTTTCACAAAGGTGTATCAATGTGAAAGATTATAAGTTTCTACGTTGCATAGTTTAGAAATGGCAGGGGGGGGGACACATTGCAAGCCACTTTGGCGGGCTATATATCGCAGATGGTACACCTGATAAAAAAGTGGTGTACGAAACATTACCTTCATTTTAGTAGACCTATTCAACGATACCCCACACGAGGGGGTGCAGCGAAAAATATATTTTCATCGCCATTTCACATGTATGGGCGCCACCCCTAAAATACGAAATCAAGATTTTTTTATTCTTTTAAAATTGAGATCTATATCTATTCCATTTTTTGTCAGAATTTAATTTACTTATGTTTATAACTGTAGAAGTTATTAAGCGGTAAAGGATTAGGACAGACGGACAAACGGACAGACGGACAGACGGACAGATGGACAGACGGACAGACGGACAGACGGACAGACGGACGGACATGACGAAACTATAAGGGTTCCTTGTAGGACTTCGGAACCCTAAAAAGAATTCCTTGAGGAATACAGTACAAATTGACACTAACTCGAATTCAAATTCGATTGACGATCCAGTCGGGAATCACCCTGCTCTCCGAGGCATGGAGGGATTTTGATCGAAGATACTTCCACAAAATATTTACAACAACCATCACTTAAAGCTTCTAATCAAAATTCCTGACACCCTTGGATGATGATCAGTATATCACAAAAAGCGATCATTTCACTCAATGATTGATCATGGTCAGTGGCGGAATCATTAGCTTAATATCTGATGCAGTGTCGGAATGATCGATGGCGATTGATGCACCAGTGTGTTTATAAAACCGGTAATAAGGCCACCCTCACTCCACACGTGGGTTTCTTAAACGCAACTAATATTTGTTTATGGTACCCATAGTATAGCGAAATTATCTAAAGGCCCGCCTGATGATAAGCGGTTATTTTTCCCATAACCGTTTCCATGTTCTTCAATCACACAGATAGATAATGTTCTAGACAATGATATTTAAAAGTTTAGATATGTCATAATTTAACAAAACCAACGAAAAATATGTTCCGTACGCAGCGGCAGGACAATACACATAAACTAGTGCAAAGTAAGTAAGTTATTTCCTTTAAGTTAGTTTCGCGTCATAATTAGTACACTTTCTGTACACACGTGATGGCATTTTTGTTTTTTTAACACACGTCACGGTCGGCGCCTTGCTTGACGGAGACTAGTAGCAAAACGTCACACGTAACGGACGTTTTCGAGTCTTCAGATAGCGCGCGCTACAACATATCTGTACTTTTTTAAATATCATCGGTTCTATATTAAAACATAAGAACTTTTTATCAACGTACCACGGTAGCAGCTGGATCCATATTTTCGTATTTGTAATATTAGTATTAATAGAGCAGTGTAATTCACGGTAGCTTAGTGGCTCCACTGGCGCACTGAGCCAGGAGTCGCAGGTTCGAATCCTGCTCGTGAGCGATTTTTTCTTTCCACAATTTAAATCTTTATATTAGTAGGATTTTCTCCTGTACCTGTATCCTGAAAAAAAACAGCTGTCTCCTTACATTTTGTTCACATGAATGGACAAAATGTAGGGATCAGCTGATTTTTTTTCACAATTTCAAGGTTAGATTGGTCCCATAGTAAAAGTTGTTCATACTGATGAGTACAATGACCCCTTTAGAGGTTTTTAGTTATTTCAATAACACGTTGTATAATAGTAATAATATAAATATATATATTTATAATATATATATTTTATTGACATAAAAAGATGTTACAAGTTGTGTGAAGTCCCTGACTCCTGTGCTAGGTGAGAAACCTGTGTATAAGTCAGATGTGTTGACAGAAATCGGTCGCTGGTCGATGGCGTGTATACGCCTTGTTGTGGTTGGTGTTGTTGTTCTTGTCTGTATAGACACAAAATATCCCACACCTACACAAATACCCAGTCTCAGATTGTTAGCTGTTGACCCATTTCCACACAAATATGTAGGGGTGATTATTTAGGTAACAGGTCGACCCCAATTGTCCCATAATACGGATTCATTGTCCCTGTTTAGTGACAGCTGTCCCGATTTCCACCACTGGGTTAGCACTGTCAATTGGATGAAGGATAAATTAGGACTCAGTGCACTGAGTATTGATTAAGTTGGGTTCCCTCCTATCATGGTCGAGCCAAAACTTAAAATCATTGTAAGTCATTAATTAGTTTACTTCAGTGAATTTGTCTCAGTTATTAAACTACATTATTCTCACTCATTCTTTCCAATTAATCATGTAACAAATCATTGTACTATTATTATTTGAAAAGAGTATTTCCATGGAGTTTCTTGCCGGCTCTTCTCCATAGCACCAACTTTTTGGAACCGTGCAACTAGATTAATAATTAACGTTTTGAAAGTGCATGTAAATGCATAACTATATATATAAAAAACCCGCGGAATACATAACCTCCTCCTTTTTTGAAGTCGGTTAAAAATCAATTGCTGTTCGTTAGTCTCGCTAAAACTCAAGAACGGCTAGATCAATTTGGCTAATTTTGGTTTTAAAATATTGGCAACATGGGACGGACGGGACATGGGAGGGACGGGACAGGTGACATGGGGGACGGGACATGGGACGGGACGGGACGGGACATGGAACGCGACGGGACATGGGACGGGACGGGACATGGTACGCGACGGGTCATGGGACGAGACTGGACATGGGACGAGATAGTTAGTGCGATAGTGGGATAGTGTGATAGTGAGATAGTGGGATAGTAAGATAGTGGGATAGTGTGATAGTGGGATAGTGTGATATTGGGATAATGAGATAGTGGGATAGTGACTGGACTGGACTGGACGGTCCGAATGAAAGGATGGATGGATGGATGGAACTGGACTGGACTGAATTAACAGGATCCGTCACGTGGGTTAGCAGAAATTTACGCGAGCGAAGCCGCGGGTAAAAGCTAGTTTGAAATAAAACTTTTGACTTTGACTTCAACCCCCGACGCAAACAGAGGGGTGTTATGTGTTTGTCTATGTCGAGATTATCAGGAGGACAACCGGAGTGACCGACATAGCTTGTAGGATCAGTAAGCTGAAGTGGCAGTGGGCTGGCCATGTCTGTCGAAGGACTGATAGCCGCTGGAGCAGACGAGTCCTTGAGTGGAGACCGCGAATAAACGCAGCGTAGGGCGCCCCCCCGCCAGGTGGACCGACGACCTGAAGAACGTGGCTGGGGGGGACTGGATGCGGAAGGCAGAGGACCGAGTGTTGTGGCGCAACTTAGGAGAGGCCTATGTCCAGCAGTGGACTGTGATATGTGTGTGATATGCTGAGTTGATGATGTTGATGATCTGTCTATGGCATCGTAGCTCCCAAAGGGATGAACCGATTTTAATCAGCTCTTTTCTAGTTGATGAAAGGATGTGAGCAACTTCCACAGGTCTGATCGATTCGAAATTTCGAATCAAGAACATGGTAGCCTTAACCAGATGCTGCAAAATCACCTGGAATCTGCAGGATATCCAACTCCTCACTAACTACGACGACGACCTCTGACGACCTCTGTGGTCTAGTGGTTCGAGTGTCGGACTGCTGATAACGAGGTCGTGGGTTCGATTCCCACAGGACACAAATATTTGTGTGATGAACATAAGTGTTTGTGTTGGTCTGGGTGTGTTGCTTATGTATTATAAGTATGTATTTACAACAAAAAAAGTATATACGTATTATATCCATTGTCTAGTACCCATACCACAAGCTCTGCTTAGTTTGGGACTAGATGGTGCTGTGTAAAAATGTCCCAAAAGATATTTATTTATTTTATTATTTATTAACTTACAGCAGAGGTATCGTGCTTGGGTTCATTGGAATGGTTTCAATGAATATGTTATAGATAGATGGTGATCAGGGTCTGATGATGGAGCAGAGAAATGAGGATAAATTGGCGAGGAATTCTAAGTTACTTTCACTCGTTCAATCGATATGAAATTTTGGTACCTATACGTTGTAGTATTGGTTGTCGCGAATCAGTAAGGAGTGTGTTAAGTGAATGAAACAGTGAATGAGGGAATGGGTTGTGTCGGTGTCATTTTTATTGACACTTGAAGGTTAGGTTTTGTGTAATACCATAATAAATGAAGTACATATATTAATAAAGTTTTTTTTTGTAGTGGACTATTATCTAAACCTTCCCACTATGAGAAGAGGCTTATTTAGAACAATTAGACTATAATGGGCTTCTTATGCTATACTATAACAAAAGCATATTATTATTTATTCATTTATATATACTATAAGCATATATAAATAAATAAATAAATAATATAACTAGACTGCTCTACTTGGTTTGAGTGTCGGACTGCTGATAACGAGGTCGTGGGTTCGATTCCCACAGGACACAAATATTTGTGTGATGAACATAAGTGTTTGTGTTGGTCTGGGTGTTGCTTATGTATTATAAGTATGTATATACAAAAAAAAAAGTATATAAGTATTATATCCATTATCTAGTACCCATAGCACAAGCTCTGCTTAGTTTGGGACTAGATGGAGTTGTGTAAAAAAAAAAAAATGTCCGAAAGATATTTATTTATTATTATTTATTTATAACGACATCCAGGCGGGCGAAGACGTGACGCCCGCGTGGATCTCGTTTATCGTGCATCCTTCGGGAATTGTCTATTTTCCCGGGATAAAAAGTAGCCAATATGTTAAACTGAGTTACGTTCTATCTGTGTACCAATCCGTTCAGCCATTACAGCGTGATTGGGTAACACACATCCAACATATTCACAAATATTCACATTTGAAGTAGGATTATAATTATAATATTCACATTTGAAGTAGGATTATAATTATAATATTCACATTTGAAGTAGGATTATAATTATAATAGGTTAGGATTTATGTATATGACTTCCACTTTTCCTTTACCGAAACATATAAATCAATGACCGAAACGATAAAGATCATCATCACCATTGCCCTAATTGCCCTTATTTACTCGTTACCATAGCAACGCTAATTCTCAGCGTCAAATGCCGTCCTCTATCAATATTATAGCATCGCATTCGATTGTCATGTCACAAGTCCAGTAAATAACAAGCATGTGTTGTTTATATTTCTGCTTAGCTTGATGCGGAGAAAGCGTCATTATATATGACGTATTGCTTAAGCATGGACTTGTGGTTCCCGGCAACGGAAAATGCACCATAATCCTGTGGGTATAATGAGAAAATACGAATTTAAAATGCTTTTTTTTATTTCAAAATAGCCTATACCCGCGACTTTGCCCGTGTGAAAGTCGTTTATCGCTCATCCCCCGGGAACTGTTCATCTTCCCGGGATAAAAAGTAGCCTATAGTTAATACGGGTTATTTTCTATCTTTATCATGCCAAATTTCATTAAATTCCGGTAGTTTTTACGTGAAAGAGTAATAAACATCCACACATCCATACATCCATAACATAATTCCATACATCCTCACAAACTTTCACGTTTATAATACTGGGTGTAAGGGAAACGTTTCCGAAAACGAAGATAGGTGCTGGTGATTACTGATACGAAACCACGAAAAAATAATGTGATTCTTATTAAAAAAAAAATTCATATACTTTTTTTGCATTTTTCACACATAACCAGCTTTGGGCAGTTAAATAAAACTCGTACATAATGAAAAATGCAAAAAAAAATGAAAAAACCTAAAAAAAGAATCGCATTTTTTTTCGTGGTTTCGTATCAGTAATCACCAGCACTATCACCTCCCTTCGTTTTCGGAAGCGTTTCTCTGACACCCTGTATTGAATAGGATAATAGGACCGCAGACCGGTGAAATGTCACATTCCCTTACAAGATGCAGGTGTCTACAAGATTGATTGTGATTGTGGGTTATCATACATAGGGCAAACAAAGCGTAGTATAGCCACTAGAATTAAAGAACATATAGCAGACGTCAAGAACAGACGCTCCACAAAGTCTGCAGTGTGTGAACATGCCCTAGACAAGCCCAACCATTTTCTTCGATTTGATAAACCACAAGTTCTGGCGAAGGAAAACCGATATGTACCTAGAATGCTCCGTGAGGCTATTGAAATTAAAAAACATCCTAATTTTAATAGAGAAGATGGTTGGCAGCTACCACCTGTTTGGAACCCAGTCCTAAAAATAATCAAGTCCCAAACAGCACGCAACACTGTAAAAGATAATGATATTGTGAGTGATTACTGCGTGCATCGAAACGATTTTAATTAATAATATTGTACGGTAGATTAAAATATTTTTTTAGAAATATTTGTAAAGACGCTTGTCATCTTAGTCTACCTGCGACCACGAAATGCTGCAAAGCTTTCGAAACGTCAGGGAAACCAATTTAAATAATATACGCGATTTAATCCGGTTAAACTTTGTTTTATTATAAAGGATAATAGGAAGTAGGATACACCTAATTATAGGCACTTTTGAAACGTTAGGCTCTAGTTGCACGGTTCCAAATTGGGACTTAGGCTCAGACCAAAACAATAAGTTAGATGGACCGCGTAGAACTAGTGAATGAAGCCAGAAAAAAGGCGAAATGGCAAAGGAGTACCTACTATTCATCCGCGAGCCGTAATCTGGAGCGTACGCCTAATCCTCAAACTAAAGTAATAAGGTTGACGCTCCCGACCGCGGCTCGCGATCACTGGGCGGAAGAGTAGGTACTCCTTTGCCATTTTGTATTCCTTTTTCGTCAGCTCGTCAGCAGTCGCTAGTTCTACGTGCTCCGTCTAACTTATTCTTTTGTTCTGAGAACTTAGGTAACAACTATGTTAGGAGATCAACATCTTGAGGTGCAGATAAGCGTCCATGGCCTTGAGCATCTCCGTCTCTTTCTCTCCCGTCTCGTCTCCCATCCGTATGTCTGTCCTGTACAGTTACTGCTAGCAGTCCCCCGCGTACAATAAATAAATTAAAAAAAATAACCTATTTCACCAACAATTTATACAACCACTTATAGCAAAACTTAAGGGCTAATATTTACGTATACAACATGGGAGCATCTGTATCCGAAGTAGGACAGGTCCTGTATCTCGGTATACAGCGCCATACCCCTCAAACATTAAGCAAAAATAACAATAATAATAGCCAAAACAGACATGTAAAGATGCATTAATATTCTAGACTTAAAATGCTTGTCCAAAACAGAAGATGTGGGTGTAGGTGTGTAGTGTGTGTGTGTTTTGTGTAGTAAAGAGTGGGGAAAGGTTGGGGGATTCTTGAGTTATAAGTAGTTCTTTGTTGTTTCTTTGTTTGTTTGTAGTTCTTGAGTTACAATATAGTAAACTTATTTATTTAATATATTATTCTTTGACTTTTAGACAAAAGATATTTAATTAAATTTTATAGCGAAGGTTAACCACAGGGTGCTCCCCCATCGCATATCTCGAGGTTAGGCGCCTACGCGTTATTCTCCTACGCGCTAACGTGTTTCCGAACGCACCAAGCATGCGCCTCGCGCCGACCAATTAGGAGCGTTGCCGCGAGTCGCGCTTCTATGGTAGACCTATGAATGGTCAGGTAGAGACAGAGTTCTAATAAGACTTGTAATGTAGGATGTTGTATTGTTGTGTGTTATAAAATTGTGAAAGATTCATAAGTACACGCTCAAGTTTTCATTGTGGAAAGCTTAGAATAATTAGGCATAGAACCGCAGTAGTCACACGCAGAGTGAAGCAAATTAAAGTTTGCCTTAAAAGGCTACGTTCAGTACAGTTACGCACGCTTGTGTGTCGGCCAAAATTAATATCCAATCTATCCACGATTTGCCCTACTAGAGATAGGTATTTGACATAAGCTCCATACAAAATATACCAACGTTACCTTTTTTTCTGTAAAGAAAATAAACATTTTATTATTTATTTATTGGATATTAATTTTGGCCGTGTGTCGGCGAACATTTTACGTGCCGCTTGCCCACGTCGATTGTTTTTGTGCTTTAACTTGAAGCTGATCTTTGAATGAAACTATCACTCTATGTCTTATTACTATTCTAAGGTCGAATGCAATAAATATGATAATATTGAGTATTGAGATTATTATGACGATGATTACAATTCTTAAACCCATAAGCAGGTACCATGGATGCCCCTCATAGACAGTACAATATTATGGAACGACATGACTGAATGTTATAGCTCATAATAAGAACCACGAGCTGCAATAGGCGATAAGGGAAGTCCATTACCGTTCTATTATGATAAATACGACATTTGAATTCACCAATAAGAATAGTTGATTTGAATTCTTGACCACTAAAATGGCCATATAAGGAACTATACCTAAATTACTGATAGCTAACATAGCCCAAAAAAGGTAACTAGCCTGTTGTTGACATAACCGTTACCTGGGACCGATTGTACCCCGGTAGACACAAAGGGCCTGATTATACGCTGTATTGTTTTGACCCTGACTGTTATTGTGTACTTTAAACTAGTATTTCTATTTAGGGCTGCGAAAACTGCGGGTGACAAACGCTTCTGCTTCTAAGGTGAAAATATACGTATAGTGATGTATTAAAGGGGAGAAATACACAAATGTTTTATCCCAGCTTATGCTTTCTAGCGATACATGTTGTAAGGAGGAAAGCTGAGCGGTGAACATGGAAAAAGGCCTTTAATAGTGTCGCTTAATTTTATTAACCTCGCACAGCGCAGCAATCTTATTGGTGAAACCCAGTCGCAATCGCAATGGATAGTAGGTATCGAATTGTGCTGTGATAAAAATAATGTCCAATGGCAGACGCCTTTTGTAAACTCCATTTTGTCACAATAATTATAAACTTAGGTCACCCGTATTTTTTATTTAAACTAAGACGATAGAGATACCAGACAATATGTTGATATTGTGGGTGGATGGGTTGCCATCAACTTAGCTTTACTTTCAGAAGATATGAAGCTCTTGTACTGTCAACTGCATATCAATGGTAAAAAAATCATTATAAATTGAACTGGCTAAATAAGTAAGTCTCTCACAAGACAGGCTCTGCTTACACTGGTCAATGATATGCACTTGAGTGTACTTATCTCACTTATACTTATTATTATGTGCCTATAGTAGTCCACTGCTGGACATAAGTCAATTTTATACTAGGCCACGTCACTAGTTCTTCTGTTTTCCGCATCCAATTCCAAAATAAATTCTTGTATGATGCGCCATTACGATTTTTTTGAATGTTCTTTGTTATTTTGTTATAATCTGTGCAAGATCAGAATAGGTATTTTTCTGTATTTCCGTTCTTCAAAGGAATAAAGCATAACATTAATCCTACTACACACTTCAACATAATCGAGTTACTGCTACGTTTTGTTAAAATTCAGTCGCTTATAAGTTCCCCGCTGCTTTCCTAGCCTCCATAACGTTACAAACTGCAGTACTACACAGCGCCAGTTTGTTTAACTGTACAACAAGTCGTTGCCACATACTAATACAGACCTAACCTATGGGACACGATCGCCATGTCAATATGCCTTTCATTTCATATTATGACTATGTCATATAGATTGACTGTATTGAATTAGAAGTACGTGTGTCAAGATTCAGCGCTCTTAAAGTTGGAACAAATATTAAGGTGGGCACTGATGATGCATTCATTCGGACGCCGTTTTTACATTCAATAACCCTCGATCGATTTTGGAATGCGGCCACGCCTTTCGCACTGTTGGATGCATCGTCAGTGGCACCCTTAATGTAAATACATTTCTATGCTAGAAATACGCTCAGACTCGGTTTAGCGATGATATTGGAAGGTGGCTGGTAGCAACGGTGGCTGGATGCGAGTGGCCGAGGATCGATGTCAGTGGCGTGCCATTGGAGAGGCCTATGTCCAGCAGTGGACTAATATAGACTGGTAATGATGCTGAGGTGGCGTTCAAACGCAAGCACATCCTTTTTTAGTTTTTGAGGAGGAAACCTTCAAAAGGCTACCGGCCTCGTAGGAGAGAGGTTGGGGCACATGGGATTTTGTTCCGCACTAAAACCTCCCCGGTGGCCATGCTCAGCACAATAGAGACTCCGGGAATGGGAACGCGAAAATAGTTTCTGATGTTGCAGATATTTTATATATAGTTTCACTGTTTGACATTCACGCTAAAATGGTCGAACGGATTTTGATAGAATTTGATCCACAAGCAGTGTACATTCTAGAGTAACAAATAGGATACTTTTTACCTACTCACCGTGCGAGTGAAACTGCAGGCTAGCTAGTAAGCTATAATTTCCGTTAATGAAATTCTCATTGATATTTCACCAAGGAAGACGAAGGGTCGGACTACCGACTAAAACAACCACGGTGTTCCTCTACCTATCACTAGCCGGGGCGCAAATCATGAAATACCAGCTTGCCGCTCTTTACTCGATTCAACGCAGAGCTGAGAGGCTAATTGGTGACGAACTGCTAGTAAAATCTAAGCTACAAAGCTTAGCCCATAGACGCACAGTTGCTTGTCTGTTGGTGTTCTACAGGCTGTACTTTGGGGAGTGTGCGCAAGAGCTCCATGAGCTTATTCCGCCATCTCCTTTGTTTCATCGGACTACACGACGCACTGCAGGATATCATCCACATTTGGTAGAAATCCTTAGAATCAGGACCAAGCGCTTTGAGAACTTTTTCATAATGCGCGCAGCCAAGTTGTGGAATTTACTGCCGGCATCCGTATTTCCGGGCACATACAACCCTAGGCCTTTAAAGTCCAGTGAATCGGCACCTAATAGTTTGCTCGCTCCATCGTCGACCACATCTTGACAAAGCTGTCTAGATTGCGGTCAAGAGCAGAAAAAAACTGCTGTTCCATCATTTTTGATCGGATTAGGTTTCCAGTTATGTATAATAGAACACCTGCCCCCCAAGCCAAGTTGAAAATCTACAATCAAACATTCAAAATGTATGAGAATGACATATCTCAATGAATGACTTTTTCGCTAAGGCCGATTGATTTTCCAGAGTTGTTTCCATAGTAATCGTTGTGCAGAATTATAATGATCAGAGACTACCTTGAAATTTTTTGGTATATAAAAATAACCTTCATAGGTAACTGACCTAAAAACACTCTTGTCTGTAATACAAAGTCATAAAACCCACACCAGACGACAGTAAACTTTTACAACGCATTAATTACTAAACAACTTAACGACATTCTATTCTCTTCAGATCGGAACAATTTAAAACAATTATCCAATCGTAAAGAGTATTGTAATGGCGTGATCTGTTAGTTGTTGGAACTTCCACCAATCAAATTGAAGGAACAAGAAACTGTTAGTGCCCTTTCAGATGCGCTTGATGCACGCTTACTATTCGTAGCTTCTAATACAACCGCGCGTTGTTTTTTTTATTTAGTTTGTTAGCTTATGGAGCTAGGGTAATATGATACCACAGTTTGCAAGTTTTGTCGCGAAAAGAATGAGATGCAGTGCACCACATGATAAGCCAGCATCTTGGAGGCCACATCATCTCAACGCAGGAGATCAGGTCCTCCTCACCCAAAGTCATAGTCGACTTAATGATTGACTTGCAGCTTAAGAAAGTGCTGTAATGCTGCAAGAGGCGTCACAATAGATCTTATCAGGGGGGCATTCAAGACCCTACCTCTATCCTCAAATAATATTAGGCTTATATTTTCTATGAGTATTATTCAGTAGATATTTATAATTATTATTGCCGCGAATCATATTTCAATCGATATACATATAAACGTGAAATAGAGCTACAATTTTCAAAAAACGCAAATAAATTTGAATTTCGCGGGCTACCCGGTAGCATCTTTAACTTGAAGTTGTATAAAGCTTATGTCAAATTACTATCTCTAATCATAAATTAACAGGATATTGATTTTGGCTGCAAGTCGTTTATTGTTTTCATTGATCATCCACACTCAATAGCAGACTTTTTGAAGAAAAAAGAAGTCTGATGAAGGTAGCTCCCGGGGGACTGGATGCGGAAGGCGAAGGACCGAGCGCAACTTGGGAGAGGCCTTTGTCCATTAGTGGGCTGCCATAGGTTGAGTTGATGATGAGCAGACGTTGACTCACAGGCCTACTATGATCAAGAGGCTCCAGACAAACTCTAATTTCCCCGAGAAAAGAGCAAAGATCGTTAATATTGGCACAATAATTCTCACCGGAGCAATAAGACAGTCATACACATTCCTTTCTATGTTTTCTTTTTACATGCTATTATCTTGCACAAACAAGCTCATAATGTTACAAGCTTGCACTTTATGCCCTGGCGGGTTCGTATTTACAATACACTTACTATATTTTTTACAACTTTGTCGAGAGTGTGTAAAAATACTTAAAGCTTTTGAGATCGTGTGAAACAATGCTTTCATTTGAGATCGTATTTCAAAAGTTTTCTTAGAATAAAACGTTGGCTCACTTGGAATTATTATTTTACTATATAGCTAGGATGGGTGTGGTTTATAGATACTGTTAGAAATCTAACTTGCATAAATACCCAGACGCAGTAATTATCTGTATTAATCAACTCAGCCTATCGCAGTCCACAGCTGGACATAGGCCTCTCCCAAATTGCGAAAGGCAGAGGACCGAGTGTTGTGGCGCTTGCGCAATTATCTGTATGCCTTGCAATAATTGTTTCGTTCAGGGACCTGCGACCGCCAAAAACCCAAGTTTTCCGCTACTAAACCTAACGTACCACACCAGTTATAGTATAATAGTCTTGTCGTATTTGTTTGCACTCATTCTATAAGGCCTGAAAAGTAATACTAAGTACCTATGGTACCCAGGTATATGTGAGGCTATCATCTTACAAAACATTGTTAACATTGAAAGTACTTGTAAGTACTTACCTGCAATGGATTGGTATCGTCTAATTATGTGAAACGAATGGTCACCACGAACGCTTGTTCTTTCAATTTTGAGCAATTAGTGTGTTGATGGCCTGTTTCTGTAACCATGGCAGCCGGTGTTGAAAGTGAGTAGGTACCTACTATTGGGTCAGGAAATTAAACAAGTAACGATTTCACAGTTACTAACTTTTATTATTTTAATACTGTACACTTGTCACTTCATACAGTGCTCCAGTGCGACTGCCCGCTCGAGGCATCCTCGCCATTAAATGTGGAAGATGTCATCACGTGTCAAACCATCCCACCATTTAAGTGGGGAGGCCTCAATCAAATCAGTAGCTAATAAAAAGTCAATTGATCTACTGAAATACATTGACAAACTAATTAATTACTAATAAATTCGGCTAACAAGAGATAATAAAAATAATTAATTAATCAACCATAAAAATATAACATACAAATTAATTAGTCAGTGCTTAACTTTCTAATGTAGATAGATTGATAGACTATTATAATACTTCACAAAACCAAAGTCGACAATACAACATCTTTAATGTATAGGACCTTACACTACTTTTGTTTGTTAGTGGCTGTTCACTGAGTAATAGACGATATTGTAGGGAATATAATGTTATAATATATCAAGAATATGGAAAAATAAATCAAAACTTTTATAATTCCGATAAAAAGCATTTTTGAAATGTTCTTGGAAATCGTAAGTTCTTCATACTTCATGTTAAGTAAGCTACAGGAGGTCGGAAAAAAACCATCAGTCACCAAATTTCGCACATTTCTCGTTCCCCTGATTAACATAAAATTTAAACGAATGTAGGCATCTTTATTAAATCACACGTTCGCAATAATTATTTATTAATAGTGCAAGGCAAATATTTACATCAATGTGCAATCTTGTCAAGATGGTACTTGAAAATGTCTCGGGTAATAGATACCACTTATAATACATGACGAGTTACTGATGTGTTCATTATTTATCTTACAATGTCTGGTCATCGTAAAAAGCAAATAGATATACTGCAGCTTAAACCGCACATACATTGTAGTGCAAATCCCACGTTTCAAGTATTAAGACCTTGTGTGTGAGATACACAACTTAACTTTCTTTGTGGTTCTGTCAGAATGGGAACTTTCATGGAATTTTATTCAACAAATTGTGATCTTTGTTGGTTCTATGTAGTAAATAATTACATAGATATCTTTCACTTTCTACGAGGAAAATATACCGTCTGCCATTCTACATGCAAGTCTTCGATATTTGAAGACTTTTATTTAACTTACGCCGTTATCTAACAGTCTGTTTTTCTTGTTATCAAAATATGAAAAAAAAATGCATACACTACACTTGCAGTTCTAATGACAACAGTTTTTTTTTTTAAATATATATGTACAGAAAGAAAGAAAGAAAAGATATTTATTTGCTTCAAAAGGTACTTTTGGAGCTTTTAAAAAGTTAAGTTTTTCCGTTACGCAGTTTTATAAAACTCACCTGTTCAACATCGCGCGTTCATAATCTGTTACCTACTCTGAAAACTTTTAACTCCCATTAAAAAAAAAAAATGATAAAAAAAAAAGAAGTACAAAAAAATTTAGTGATTGCCTCGTTGGTCTACTGGTTGCAAGCGCGACTGCGTGGGATCCTGGGTTCGATTCCCGGGTCGGGCAAAGTGTTATTGGGTTTTTTCATTAGGAAATTCTCAGTAGCAGCCCGGAGTCTGGATTTGTGCCCGGTTAATGGCAATAGGCTCGCCCCCTATTACATGGGACTATAACATAACTGGCGAAATGTGGGTGTGCTATACACCTCTGCCTACCCCTTCGGGGAAATACAGGCGCGATGTTATGTTGTTGTACAAAAATATAAAATATTGCCTTTTGGATCTTTAAAAAAAGTTAAGTTTTTCGTTACACATTTTTATAAAATTCACCTGCGCAACATCGCGCGTTAATAATCTGTTAGTCTGAAAACCCTTACCTCCCAATTAGCGTGACGTAAACATCGACTCGCTTTTTGCGTTAAACTCCATCTGTCTGGAATTAGCTAACTACAAATTGTTAACAAGATGGGTGACTGTACGAACGTTTTTAGGGTTCCGAAGTCCTACAAGGAACCCTTATAGTTTCGTCATGTCCGTCCGTCTGTCCGTCTGTCCGTCTGTCCGTCTGTCCGTCTGTCCTAATCCTTTACAGCTTAATAACTTCTACAGTTATAAACATAAGTAAATGAAATTTTGTTAAAAAATAGTCTGCATATAGATCTCAATTTTAAAAGAATAAAAAAATAGTTTTTACGTTCTTTAGGGGTGGCGCCCATACATGTGAAATGGGGAAAAAAAAATTTTTTCGCTGCACCCCCTCTTGTGGAGTATCATTGAATAGGTCTACTAAAATGAAGGTAATGTTTCATACACCACTTTTTTATCAGATGTACCATCTGCGAAATATAGCCCGCCAAAGTGGCTTGCAATGTGTCCCCCCCCCCTGCCATTTCTAAACTATGCAACGTAGAAACTTATAATCTTCCACATTGATAGACCTTTGTGAAAACTCTCTTTTAAAATTATTTCGAGTATAATGTGATTATAATTTTTTGAGTTATAGACAGAAAACTGAAAAATACTTAAAACGTCCTAGTTCAAAGGTCATTGACCTTAGAGAAATATGATCATAGCAAATAATGCTCCTTTAGCTACTTTCTATTTGAAAAAATCACAAAAAGTAACTTTGTGTTATGTTGACGACACACTTCTTAAATTTGGCGCCATCTAGCGGCGTCGTACAACACTCTCTGGGTCGCCAATGCTGCCGTCAAGTGCCGTGTATTACATTTGGCACTGTATAGCGTCATCTAGCGGCTACTGACATCACTCTCTGAGTCGCCAATGCTGCCGTCTATTGCAAAAACTAAAATAGCCGTGATTAATATTCGATTTGATTTGTTTGTAACACCTACTTAAGGAACCCTATAGTACTGAGCATGGCCCGACATGCTCTTGGCCAGTTTTTTTTTTAACCCAGAGGTAATAAGTAGGAGACATTTATGTTATATATGTGTTTCATTGTTTTGATGTGTTTTTAAAAGCTTTTGTTTAGCTTTCTTCGTTGTCTGTATAACAAGTACAACTTTATTTACAAGTCCTTAATGAATTCTAAGCAATAATTTAAATTACAGTTTTATACTTCATTTGCTAATGCTGCTTGCTGGTACGCTAATTTGTTTACAACAACACAAATAAATGCTAATGTCGGCAATTAAGTAAACTAGTTAATTACGTTGATAAACAAACTTTTAGCTCAGTAATCTTCTGCTTTTTGAGTATACTTAGGTAAGACTATTGTCAGACTTTCGGGCTTCTGACTACCCGAGACGACTGTCGAAGTTATTTATATAACAATCACGGCTTTTGCCGTGCTTTCCGAGGCACAGATGAGTCTCAATGTATACGGAACTGCCTTCCATACAAGGTACAGGCTTAAACTTATAACTTAATTGATTTGCATTGTAAAATACGTTTCAATACCCTTACCTTTATAAATAATCACTTACTTATAACTATAAAGCATAATTTAATGACCAAAAGACTTAGAAAACCACAATAGAGTAATAATATATACTGATATGAGACTTATCGCTGCTGTTCTTAAGCTCTTGTTTATATTAAGGCTTTGGTCATACACTAACAGAGCGACTGTTTAAACTAACTGTTTAAAAAGTATGGAAACATAGCTAACGCCAATTCAATAAATTTTTTTTTTATGCTATTGCATAGCTTGTGCCCGGTTAATGGCAATAGGCTCGCCCCCTATTACATGGGACTATAACTATAACTGGCGAAATGTGGGTGTACTAGACACCTCTACCTACCCCTTCGGGGAAATACAGGCGTGATGTTATGTTGTTATGTTGCATAGCTTCTATCGCGGGCCTTGAGCGTGGACACCGAATCCAGAAATTCATCATCATTCGAGCCCGGTATCACCCACTGCTGGGTATAGGCCTCCTTTCTTTTTTGCCAGCCTCTTCGATCTTGTGCGTCCCTCATCCAGGTGTTCCAGAAATTCCGTAACGAAAATAACCTAAAACCCCCCACTCCGACCGGCACAGCAGTGATACCCTTTATGGGTGATACTTTTTAGTTTTGCCATCTATCGATGTATAGCAGAACTTTTAATAACTTTTTGAAATATCACGCTTGTCTCTTTAGTTCTGCAAATTGCCTCTAGGTGGCATTGGTTGTATCGGCGTTACTGCGCATGCGTAATCCCCCTCTTCGCCCCTCAATCTGGTGACTCATGCCTGCATAGAGTTTCGGCGTTAGGGCACCTCCTCTTTGTATTTACATAAAAAATGCTATGCAATAGCTTTACCGCGGCAGTCTCCGAGTGCCACACGTCTTTTTTTTTTTTCAAATAAATATTTACATGCACTTTTAAAACGCCAAGAATCTAGTTGCACGATTCCAAAATGTTGGTCCTATGGAGAAGAGCCGGCAAGAAACTACATGGATATTCTCTTTTCATTTAGTAAATGGTTTGCTACATGATTGGAAAGAATTGTGTGAGAACAATGTAGGATAATGAGTGAGACAAATTCACTAAAGATAACTAATTAATAATGATAATTATTATGTTTAGGCTCAACCATAATAGGAGGGAACCCATCGATCTGACACTATGACATTAATGGCCACATTATGCTCACATTTACAGTGATTAAAAATATTGAAAGAAAGTGAGATTCTGGAGTCTGGTTTAGATGTTATTGCAATTATTATGGGCAAAAGTAACAGTTTAAGGTGAATGATACAGGGTAGCCCGCGAAATTCAAAATTTTTGGCGTTTTTGGCAAATTGTAGCTTTATTTCGCGTTGTATATCGGTCAAAATATGATTGGCGGAAATAATAAGAATATATCTACTGAATAATACTCATAAAAAATATTAACTTAGCTCTATTAGCTGTACTAGCTCGATAATATTAATTTACGATCAAATTATCGATTTTCGAGCTTGTAGAGCTTATAGAGCTAGGTTAATATTTTTTATGAGTAGGTATTATTCCTTAGATATATTGTTACAATTTCCGCCAATTATATTTTGACCGATGTACAACGCAAAATAAAGCTACAATTAGCAAAAAACGCCGAAAAATTTGAATTTCGCGGGCTACCCTGTAGCATTCACCTTAACTTGAGGTAACATTAAGCTTGTTTTAAAATCCTGTGTCCCATAAAAAAATGCACACAGAACAATCTCAAAAACATCTTAGGGGTGAAAGAAGAGATGCTTAATTATCAGCAACTAACTAAACAAACTATTAAGTTTAAACCAATAACGATTTGGAGCTATAGGAACGCAGCATCAGCGAGGCTTAAGATCGGCACGTTTACTATCCATAGTAATCATTTTTTCGATGAGGAAACCTTTGTAAGGCTACCAGCCTCCTAGGGAACGCTGGGGAGTGTGGGCTTTTCACCTCACTAAAACACCCCGTTGGCCATTTTCAGCACAATTGGAGGTAACCCGGGAATATATTATCAGTGAGATTACATAAAAATCATTGTGCATTTTGCCTCCGGAGCCCATCCTGTGCTACGCCTGTAAGGCACGTGACACGTCTCAAGGGAGAATTTAGTCTCTCTGTACGCCTAGTCCTTTTAGAACTTAGCTGGCGGACTACCTGTCCCTATTATGTTCTTTGTAATAAAACGAGACGGCAATAGCGGTAAAGAGTTTAATAAAATGTTCATAAATAAGAGAGTTAATATTGCCTTCATTTAATTTTACTACTTAAGCGATAAGCTGCTTATTAAATGCTTGTTCGGTCTGTTTCTGCAGCCACACGCTGTTGGAATGATCTTCCACCACCAATGCGAGACCTGAAATCAATTCAAAGTTTTAAATACAAACTCAAGAAGTTCCTGATGCAAGTTCAATTATCACAAAAATAAAAATTTATCAAACTTATCAATTTATGTATTCAATTACCCAATTTAATTTATTTATCCAATAAATATAAAACAATTATTCAATTTTTCACTTACGCGGAGATGGTTACTATAATTTTCCTATATAGTATTTCACGTTAGTTATCATCTTAACTTATGTTGTATTGTCTTGGTCTGTGTAAGACTTCCTGGAAATCAACACTACACAACACTCATCTACCTACACTGTTCATAAAATACAACAGTAAAAAAAAAAAAAAAAAAATATATAATAATCTTACTTATTTATTTTTTATGGTTATTTACCAACATCACGCCTCACTGATCTACATTATTGCATTGTGAATTTGTGTCGACGCCGGCTGTCGCTGAAAACCAGCGCTGTGTCTTTGCTCCGTGCATGAGGCACAGCAATATGCTGAGCGGTGGCCGTTTTGCGCGGATGTGACGCATATATTACCACACTTCTTGGCTCTGTACCTGTATTTGTTGTGTTCTTAATTTTTTTGGTAATTTTGTGCGTCACTTTTGAAGCAAATAAATATTTTTTCTTTCTTTCTTTCTTTCTTCTTTCTTTTACTACCAAAGCCGTAAGCTTCATACGAATAGTTACGTGTTGGTAATTTTATAGTATTTTAATGTTAAATCTAATTAAAGGAAGTAACTGTTTCCACTGGCTCTAAATAATGAATGAAGTTTTACCACGTTTTTCATCATCATCATCATCGCAGAAATAGATAGAATGGCCATGTGGGCAGGGTGCGCGTGGCAGCACATGCACCATAGTACAGGTTATTTCAAAGCCTTTCTCAGCACGCCTTATGACTTGTTTCGATAAATACTGTAACAAAAACCCGCAAAAATGCCTTATTGTGCTGTTTCTAATAACTGCAGAAACAAAAGCTGTAAAGTACATTTGATTTTTTTTTTATTTTTTTTAATAATGACGTCAAAATGTAAGGCGTAGTTTGTTCGGAAAGTTGCCACGCATGAATCGCAAGTAAAATTGTGATTACAACTATTCTATATATTTCTGTGATCATCATTATTACAGCCAAAGACGTCTACTGCTGGACATAGGCCTCCCCCAAAAAGGGGGGGATGTGCCATAATCACCACGTGTTTACCGACTTCAACAAGAAGGACGTTATTATTAACTCTTTTTCAGTCTTTTGTATGTCTGTTCGGTACAAATTTTGAAATCGATTTTAAACTAACTTCCTGATGAGCTGAAACCTTACCTAAATATACCTAGCTCAGAACTGGATACATAACCAGCCCATTACTGTCCCACTGCTGGGCACGGGCCTCTTCTCAGTACGAGAAGGCTAAGGCCTTAGTCCACCACGCTGGCCTAGAGCGGGTTGGCGGACTACACACACCATTGAGAACTGTATGGAGCACTCTCAGGTGTGCAGGTTTCCTCACGATGTTTTCCGTCACCGTTAAAGCAAATGATATATCGATCGAATATAAATCCACACATGAATTCGAAAAGTCAGAGGTGCGGGCCGGGATCGAACTCACACCCTCCTGCATGGAAGGCAAGCGTTCAACCACTAGGCTATCACTGCTTTACTTTGCTTTGCTTTTCAGAACTGGATGACAATGTTTCGTTTTAAAAAACGTGTTATTAAAAAACGTGTTCATCAGTTCGCGCTCCACTCAATGCCGTGTCACAAAAAATGCAAAAGTTCCCACAGTCCGTCTCGGTTTCGCTTGAGTTCCGGAGAACACGCCTGAAATCGATGACAGACGGACTGACACGGCTGTGCCAAGATTGAGATGTTACAGTTAACGCGATGAAGGGATCAGAAACTTGTTTTAATTTTTTGGGGTTCTGTAGAGCAAGGAGAAAAACGGCAGTTAAAAAAATACGTTTTATTTCTGTTATACAACGAAAGCAAAAGATTTTTTTTTTATTACTATTACCATTTAGTCCCGTAAGTATAGTTCAATATTAACGAATGTGCATTTAAGTACTGAAAACTTGCTAGTTTATTGCTAGACTAGCCTATGGCCTATGCCCCCGACTTCGCCTACGTTAATTATAGTTTATTGCGCATCCCTCGGAAACTATTTATCTTCTCGGGATAAAAAGTAGTCTATATGATAATCCGGGTTATGTTCTATCTACAGATACATACATACATACATGCCAAATTTCATTAAAACCCATACAGTAGTTTTTTCGTGAAAGAGTATCAAACATTCACACATCCATACATCCATGATTCCTCACAAACTTTTACGTTTATAAGATTGGTAGGAAGGATAGGAAGGATGTTATAATAACATAGAGTATAATAACCAATAATGCTATGTAAATACAGTACAGCACATTACCATTCCAATAACCAAACTCATTCGCAATCGCAAATGGAACCTTAAATATTATTTTTATTCGCAAACGCAAATGGAACCTTAAATATTATTTTTATTCGCAAACGCAAATGGAACCTTAAATATTATTTTTATTCGCAAACGCAAATGGAACCTTAAATATTATTTTTATTCGCAATCGCTAATGGAACCTTAAATATTATTTTTATTCGCAAACGCAAATGGAACCTTAAATATTATTTTTATTCGCAATCGCTAATGGAACCTTAAATATTATTTTTATTCGCAAACGCAAATGGAATCTTAAATATTATTTTTATTCGTACTTGACTGAACTTATTTCATGGTGATTCTTTAATTCGCTGACATCTTAATACGAATGAAATGAGTTTGTGTAACTTTATATTGAGATTTTAAATGAACAAGTCTGTATGATACACTAACCAGCTTTCTGAGTTGCTCATAGTTCATGTTCGAAAAATTGCATCTTCAAATGATCTTAAAATTATAATTGTAATGATTTAAATTTACTAGGTACGTAGTTAAATTAATATATTTTGTAAAATAATAATTTTCATTCTGTGTGTTATATTATAATGGCAAAATGTGTCATTGCAACTACAGTTAAAATGTGGATTCTTCTGTACAGTCAGCTGCACAAAGATATACAACTATACTTCACGAAATTCAAACGCAAATCTGAGAAAAACTTACTGCTTAAATCTCTATATTCCGCAAACAAGGTATTCGTATGTGTAAATTAACGTTTTAATTTCGCCAAGTGTATACATCTTTGTGTGTTGTGGCGCAACTTGGGAGAGGCCTATGTCCAGCAGTGGACTGCGAGAGGCTGAGTTGATGATATATCTTTGTGCAGCTGACTGTACCACATTTGAAGCAAACAAAACTAATTTTAATTTTAATATGGTTTACTTTTTAGTTAGAAATCGGTTTTGAAACCTTGTGGTCACGTTGGGCTTGCTTGCTTTCTTACTCAATGCTGGGCTAGCAAGCCACCAGCCATCAAACTACCGTCCTGGGTTAATTCTTTACAAAAAAAAAACACTCCAAAGCCAAGCGAAGTCACGCGTATCAGCTAGTTTAATAAAACTCAGTTTTAAACATGTTTACTTAGTTAACTGGGCCATTAAACATCAGTTAACAATGTTTGACTAACAAAATTAAGTTTTAACTAACAGGCAGGCGTGGTCTTGAATATTTTTGTATTTTAATTAATTTTGCCAACTTTGTACGAGTATTAGTCTGCTGAAGGTTTTAATTAAATTTTCAACTAATTAAGAAATTAGTGCGATAGAGAAGTTTTTAATAATTTGTTTTTAAAATAATATAACGCCCTTTTTAGATACTTACACGTTGTTCAAATTCAAATTTAAAACAAAACGTGGCCTCAGAGGACGCATTTGCAAGCGCGGATAAAAAGCGCGCGTTAGCCGTCATTCTTTCTCTCCGTTTACTCCCCAGCCGCCCAGCGCAGCGCTCAACGATGCTAATTGCTATAGAAGTATGCTTCAAAAATCAGGGATTTCAGGTACTTACCCTAGACAAGTATCCCTCGATTTTGAAATGGTAACCCTACTCCCGAGCAAATTTTTTCTACAATTTTTATAACATTGCATCGTTTTTATGCAAAACAATCTTGTACAACAAAAAGATTGCAATGTCCTTTGTCTTGTCATCTATGTACCTATTGGATGTCTTCACATATAATAGTTTTATGTATAGCAGCCGGCACTAAAAGTCGGCTTGTTTTAGACGATATAGTTACAGGATTCAGGTTAGGTCTAGGTTTATAGGCCAGCACCATTTACGGCCGCCATTAAACGCACCAGCTTGTGTGTTTACATGCGTACTAGCAGTCTGACGCACTATAAAGATACCTATAGAACTGGCGAGCTCGGATTCGTTCGGGTATGTTTGTACATTTACAAGAAAAAGAATGGTCTAGTCGGAAAAGTATATTTAAACTATGTTTATCTGAAAACTATTATACTCGCACCAATAATTACGGCGGCTGTGAATACGCAGCGTATGCCTGCGCAGTAGCAAATTTTTTTGTGCGTGCGTCAATTAGGCATGGGTAACTCCGGACATATCTATATCTTCAGATATATATCCAAAAGCAGATATGTATCACTCTTCCACTTTCAAAAAAATTAACACATAACATAACATCACGCCTGTATTTCCCCGAAGGGGAAGGCAGAGCTGTAATTGTACACCCACATTTCGTCAGTTATGTTTCTGTCCCATGTAATAGGGGGCGAGCCTATTGCCATTAACCGGGCACAAATCCATACTCCGGGCTGCTACTGAGAATTGCCTAATGAAAAAACCCAATAACACTTTGCCCGACCCAGGGCGTTTGCGACCACTAGATCAACGAGGCAGTCAAAAAAATTAACATATCCTATATCCGAGTAGCTCCGACACTCGAAATTGACACTGATGACAACGGTATGGAAAGAAAAACCAAGATCAGATAATGATTATACATAATACTTAATTTTTATATAAGCCTTCTTAAAATTGTTTATTTGATACACATTCCTAAGCCTGTAAAGTATGAAAGAAAATCAATTGATATGTTACTGTGTCACTCAATCGTTCCGCAGATCTATCAAATCGGCTACATTATATCCAGCCTCTAGAAGCCGGAGTTATCTATCGCAGACATAGCACGCAACGTAAAGTTACTTCAGTCCCGGATATATTAAGCGGATATGGATATGGTAATCGGACACATATCTTTACTTGCAATGATATATTACGTATCCAATCTTTTACCGGAGTTAGTTAGCCCATGTCTAGTGTCAATCGGTTTAGGGGCGCTGCGCAGCGCTAACTTCACAGCCGCCATAAAAATTGAAGCGTATTCCGGTATTACCTGCCTACATACATAACATAACATACATAATCAGCCCATTACTGTCCCACTGCTGGGCACGGGCCTCTTCTCAGTATAAGAAGGCTAAGGCCTTAGTCCACCACGCTGCTGGCCTAGTGCGGTTTGGCGGACTACATTATACACACCATCGAAAACTGTATGGAGCACTCTCAGGTGTGCAGGTTTCCTCACGATGTTTTCCTTCACCGTTAAAGCAAGTGATAATCAAATTCCGATCAGCACATGAATCCGAAAAGTCAGAGGTGCGGGCCGGGATCGAACTCGTAACCTCCTGCATGGAAGGCAAGCAGCAATTACCTGCCTATTTTCGTACGTATGTAAAAGCGTCACCTTAAACCATAAATGGGTGAAATGGCGCCGATAGCCGAAAACCAATAGAAAGAACATTATCTCATTAAGCGTTATTTGATGAATTTTTAATTATAATTATAACTAATGACTAGACTTAATTCGGCTTATCACAGAAAGACTTATCGCGCTTGCTTCGGGAACTATTTATTTGTCCAGGATAAATTGCTTATATTTTAATCTGGTTTATGGTCTATCTGTGTGCCAAATTTCATCCAAGTGCGTTAAGCCGTTACAGAGTAAAAAATAAAAAACATACACACTCACAAACTTTCGTATTGTTAATATTAGTGTGTTAATAAAATCAAAATATACGTTCTATCTCTATTAAAAAACAACCAAATCAATCCCAACTTCCGAAGTCATGTCCAATAGTTGCATGTCAAAACTTTTCAGCTTTCAAATCTTCACTATGATTTTAATTTTTTTAACGAACTGAGATCTTGTGTAGTGAAGTAACAACATGATTTATTTGTAAATTTAAATGAGGCGAAAACTACAGCAGACGTTGAAATCAAAGCATTGCAATTATTTAAACAGCAAAATCATCACCAATTTAAAGTAAGTACAAAACATAATAATAGTAAAACCGGCCAAGAGCATGTCGGGCCATGCTCAGTATTATAGGGTTCCTTAAGTAGGTGTTACAAACAAATCAAATCGAATATTAATCACGGCTATTTTAGTTTTTGCAATAGACGGCAGCATTGGCGACTCAGAGAGTGATGTCAGTAGCCGCTAGATGGCGCTATACAGTGCCAAATGTAATACACGGCACTTGACGGCAGCATTGGCGACCCAGAGAGTGTTGTACGACGCCGCTAGATGGCGCCAAATTTAAGAAGTGTGTCGTCAACATAACACAAAGTTACTTTTTGTGATTTTTTCAAATAGAAAGTAGCTAAAGGAGCATTATTTGCTATGATCATTTTTCTCTAAGGTCAATGACCTTTGAACTAGGACGTTTTAAGTATTTTTCAGTTTTCTGTCTATAACTCAAAAAATTATAATCACATTATACTCGAAATAATTTTAAAAGAGAGTTTTCACAAAGGTCTATCAATGTGGAAGATTATAAGTTTCTACGTTGCATAGTTTAGAAATGGCAGGGGGGGGGACACATTGCAAGCCACTTTGGCGGGCTATATTTCGCAGATGGTACACCTGATAAAAAAGTGATGTATGAAACATTACCTTCATTTTAGTAGACCTATTCAATGATACCCCACACGAGGGGGTGCAGCGAAAAATTTTTTTTTTCCCCATTTCACATGTATGGGCGCCACCCCTAAAGAACGTAAAAACTATTTTTTTATTCTTTTAAAATTGAGATCTATATGCAGACTATTTTTTAACAAAATTTCATTTACTTATGTTTATAACTGTAGAAGTTATTAAGCTGTAAAGGATTAGGACAGACGGACAGACGGACAGACGGACAGACGGACGGACATGACGAAACTATAAGGGTTCCTTGTAGGACTTCGGAACCCTAAAAATCAATAGAAATAACTAAGACATGATGATTTGCAAGATTATGATAGATTACTTATTATTGTTGTTAAAATTAGAAATCATTGCCATTGGTTATTAGGGAAATCGTGACTAATCCGCCATATTCTCTCATTTACATTTTAGCGGGTCAAGATTTAACACAGTGTGCTGAAATCATAAATCTTGGAGAAAGATTGAGGAAAACATTTTTTTATTATTATTTGGCGAAGTAATGCAGCTGGCGAGGTCGTTTTTTCAGCTCATTATAAATCGATAAGCTCGGTTTCTCGAAATTCCTTAAAAATCTTGTATGTTTGACTCATGATTATTGTATTACATAAAGTCGTTATGAGTGTGTTAAGTCGTCAAGAAAACACAGTTTTAATAATCTGTGAAGCTTTTTTGTACGATATAACAATTTACTTCAATATTCAATAGATACAGGCAATCAGCTATGATCAATAATCTTTTATAAATGGAAAAGCCAAATAAATGTTTATACTAAAATTGAATGGTTTCTAAAAATACAACGCCATAACTCACAAAATAACTTAATTATACCGTAGACTCAATCAAAAATCCCAATTTATAAACAAAAAACCCACAGACCACACATCATCAGGAGAATGGTCCCCACAATGTTTGCATTGCAGTTTACTGGATTTTTATGAGCCTTCTTCCCTAGATCTAAGATCTCTTTTTGATTGAAAACAAGTTTGGGAGCAGTAAAAGTAAATTTGAATTTATGGTGTCTGTCAAAATTAAAGGTCCATTTAAAGGAGTGACTGCATTATTTCTTTATAATATAGATGTATCCGAAACGTTCGAAAACATGACTTTATATCGGAATAGACGCACAATCGAAATTCAGACTTTATTCGATGAAGTAAAGTTGAATTTAGCTAGAAAGAGTTTTCTAATGAAAGGTATATAAAAAGTTAAAACTTCTTTGGTGGTCCGTCCTTAGAATTTAGTTGTCATTAAATTGTAGAAAAAAATCAAGATAATAGGATTTGTTAGATGTTTAAAATGTCGTTCGCCACAAAAATATTATGTTACACTGTTTTATGTCTTTTACAGTCTGTTCCTAATGTCGTGTCATTTTTGTCCCCGATTTTATGTGATTGGCGCACTGTTCTGAGATTTTAATGGAGAAAGCATTACTTGTAAATAATTATTTTGAGTCTTAATTTACTTACTCGTTCTAACAACCTAGTTTAAATTAAAAAATCGTGCTAGAAAACTAATAAGCATCTCTAAAAGAAATAAGATATCGGCAGGCGTTACAAGAGCTCATATCTTGTTGAAAAGATTAGGTACCTAGTTAACAATTCGGTTAGGTTAGCGCCAGCGGGCCTAACTGTCCAGGGTTCGACGCCGCCGCGCCGGAGGTGAATGTGTGCGTACCAGCGGTGTGGTGCTACCCATACATTTAAGCGAGCCGTCTTACTATGGGTGCTTCACTTATTGTTTAGCAAGATTCCGTCTACCTTTTTTCATTCATCCATGATTCGAATGCTACCTTTGAATGTACAGCAGCGTTCAAAGACTGGCCAGAAAGTGCCAGTGAGAAACGATCTCAAATCTAACGAGTCTAATCGACTTTTTATGTACCCAGTAGAGTGTATTTTTAGTCCCCGTGTACATAAAATTATAACAAAAGCATTGTGTATTTAAACTCTTCTTTTATATAGGAACATGACCACGACTGACCTATTTTATTACGTTTGCTTACCACGAAATGGCTGAAATATAAACATAGGGACGTTAACACGATTTTTTGTTCCCTTAAATAACTTTTTGTTGTTTTAACGGGTACCTCGGTATTTGGGTCTGGTCAAGGGATGCCAGTAACTCCTAATTTGGGAGAGGAGGGTCTCAATTTAAAATACTATAGCCCTTTGAGATGATGCATGAGAAGAGCTCAAATGAGGCTGGCTGGCTGCTGGTGGTACTCCTTGATATGACTTGAAAAACCTACATAGGTTGTAGGGGACAAACGAAAAAATGGGTCAACTTGATGGTAAGCAATCACTACCGCCTTTATTTGTACACCAGGAGAGTCGCCAATGCGTTGACAACCTTCCTTCTTAGATGCCTAATAATTTAGCCCAAGCTAAAAGTAACTTCTTACGAATTTAAAGAATTTTCCCTATACCTAAATTATTGCAATCTGTTTTCCATAACTACACTAATATTATAAAGAGGAAAGATTAGTTTGTTTGTTTGTAATCGAAAAACTCTGAAACTACTGAACCGATTTTAATGTTTCTGTCACCATTAGAAAGCTACTTTATCCAGAACTAACATTAGGCTATATCTTATTTCAGTACGCGGGTTAAGCCGCGTGAAAAGTCTAGTTATTAATAAATTGTAATTATTAAATTGTATTTATTTATTAATTAGTTGTGGAATTCACTGCCGGCATCTGTATTTCCGGGCACTTATAACCCTAACGCCTTTAAAGCTGGAGTGAATCGGCACCTAATAGGTTTGCTCGCTCCATCGTCGACCACATCCTGACAAAGCTGTCTAGATTGTGGTCAAGAGCAGATCTATAAATCATAAAAAAAAAAAAAAAAAAAAAAAATCCTAGGTGTAAGTTTTGACTAACTAGCGCGCTTTGCCAACCCACACTAGGCCAGCGTGGTGGACTAAGTCCTTATATTTCTCATTCTGAGAATAGACTCGTACCCAACGGTAGGACAAAAATGGCCTAATTATGCATGTTAGATAAATGAGGTTTAGATATAAAAAATGAGTTTTGGAATTGAAAAATCAGTTTTGGAAACGAAAAATGAGTTTTGGAAACGAAAAATGAGTTTTGGAAACGAAAAATGAGTTTTGGAAACGAAAAATGAGTTTTGGAAATGCAAAATCAGTACCAGCTTTCTAGTCCATAAAACTTAGTTAACTTTACTGCTTGTTTGAACTGATAAGCAGCTTTAAACAAATGAAAAAAAAAAAAAAAAAAAAAAAATATTATTTATAATTATTAATTATTTTTATAAATGATTTTGATTTTTTATTTCACTCCTCAGTTCAACAGTTAAATAGAACGGAAATCTTAACTGAGTTTGTCGAAGGAACCATTCCCGTATAATATTTCCCGTTGTAGTACGGAATAGCAAAATACGTATTTTTCAGGAATTATTTACTTTAAAGAGTATTTGTGTCAATTAGTATCACCCCGGGAAGATTTTTCATAAAAACTTTAACACCCTACTTCACCCCTTAGGGTTAGAATTTCCGAAAATCCTTTCTTAATGGGTGCTTACATTACAAAAGGAAACTCATGTTTCTAACTTGAGTAAATTTGGCTCTGCATTGATGAATCAGTCATTCAGTACCAATCTTCTTCTATACTATAATAAAACTGTAAAGGTCGAAAAGTCTGTACATTGAGTTTTTTTTCGCGAAAACCGGCTAGGGGGACTAGAAATAAGCTATAGAACACGAATCAATCGTTTAAAAAATTTATATCTGTCTGTCTGTTTGTTACCTCATCACGTGAAAATGGCTGAACGGATTGTAATGAAACTTAGCATTTGTATTGGTATTAGTCTAACTTAAAATATAGGGTATGGTTTATCTGAATCGGTTGAGTAGATCCAGCGATACAGCTTGACCCCTCTATTGTATTAAGTTGCATACAAAGTAGAGGTCATGATTGTTGGTTTATGCAGGTTGCAGGTTCCTAAAAATACAACTGGATTCTATTAGTATCATAGAAAATATAGAATAACATAACATAGCCCATCACTGTCCCGCTGCTGGGCATGGCCCTCTTCTTGGAATGAGAAGAATTAAGGAACTGGATATTGATAGTGTAATAGATTATTATAACATAATCAGCTCATTACCTACTGCCCCACTGCTGGGCACGGACCTCTTCTCGGAACGAGAAGAGTTAATAAACTAGAAAATATAGAATAACATAACGTAGTTAACCCATTACTGTCCCACTACTGGGTATGGCCCTCTTCTCAAAATGAGAAGAGTTAATGAACTGGATATTATTAGTATTCGACCTCTGTGGTCTAGTGGTTCGAGTGTCGGACTGTTGATCACGAGGTCGTGGGTTCGATTCCCACAGGACACAAATATTTGTGTGATGAACATGAGTGTTTGTGTTGGTCTAGTTGTTTCTTATGTATTAAAGTATGTATTTACAAAAAAAGTATATAAGTATTATATCCATTGTCTAGTACCCATACCACAAGCTCTGCTTAGTTCGGGACTAGATGGTGCTGTGTAAAAATGTCCCGAAGATATTTATTTATTTATTCTAGAATAACATAACATTACCAGCCTATTACAGTCCCACTGCTGGACACGGGCCTCTTCTCAGCATAAGAAGAGATGTGGTTAGTGTTATAGAATAACATAATCAGCCTAATTACTTCCCACTGCTGGGCACGAGCGTCTTCTCAGAATGAGGGAGTTTAGGGCTAATTCCATGAAATTCCATCACCTTAGCCGGTTGGTTGTAAAAACAAAATATAGTATGGTCGGTAAATAGTGTAATCGTCTGTGTAGGCGCTTATATGTATATATTTGAAGATATTGTGTTCATAATTATGACACGATGTTATTTTCTGACATCCACGCGGACGGAGTCGCGGGCACAGCTAGTAAATAAATAAATAAATACTTTTGGGATATTTTTACACAACATCATCTAGTCCCAAACTAAGCAGAGCTTGTACTATGGATACTAAACAATGGATATAATACTTATATACTTTTTTTTTTGTAAATACATCCTTATAATACATAAGAAACACCCAGACCAACACAAACACTTATGTTCATCACACAAATATTTGTGTCCTGTGGGAATCGAACCCACGACCTCGTGATCAGCAGTCCGACACTTGAACCACTAGACCACACAGGTCAGCAATGCATCCAAAATTGGCCACATTTTATAGCTAACATTTCAAAGCTTTGATGGACTATTAACTGCTCTATGGTCTTTAATACCAATGGACCAATACGCTTTAAAGCGTCCAATGTAGGCCACTGTATAAACGTCAAGGGAATGGCTGTTTTCCATCTCGTTATAATAAAAGTCAAATATGAGAGACGTTCAGCTGTGATCTTTTCGACTAACTATAGAATGTTGTGATCTTAACGTGGCGTTTATTGCTAAGCGTGGTTTAAGTGGTGCCAGTGTTAAACGGTTGTTAACATCGGCATTTCATCATGGTGGAATTTTCGCTAGTATATTAGGATTGTTAAGTTTAGTGTTCTAATAGTAAACGGTTGTAGGCTTGGACGAATAAAAAACGGCAGTCGGAATCTCGCTAAACAAAAAGTGAAGCACCCATAGTAAGTCGGCTCGCTTAAAAGTACTGGCTGGCACGCACTCATTCACACCCATAGTAAGACCAAAAGCCGCGGTTACGCAACAAATCTCGTGTGACTGTAGTCATTGTGGTACTGTCACAAATAAAATACCATTATGTATCTGGTGTGTTAAAATTCTGTCACAATTATAGTGGGTTTAGGAAAAAACCAAGTGCTTCACTTGTTGTTTAACGAGATTCCGTCCGCCGTTTTTTATTCATCCTCGGTTCGGTTTTAGGTATGCTAATGTGCTTTTAGTAAATCACGCTAATATTATTTACGCGAAAGTTTGTGTGTATGTATGTTTGTTTGTTACTTCCACAGAAATAGGAGAGTATTCCTATTTCTATGGTTACTTCTTTACGCTGTAACGGCCGAATGGATTTGGATGAAATTTGGCACGCTCTTTCTTATAGTCTCTTTATATTGGGCAGATAGACAGTTCCCGTCTAGTGGTTCGAGGGTCGGACTGCTGATCACGAGGTAGTGGGTTCGATTCCCACAGGACACAAATATTTGTGTGATGAACACTTCGATCAATAATAGTGTAGTAATAGTGATCGAAGGATGAACATAAGTGTTTGTGTTGGTCTGTATGTTTCTTATGTATTATAAGTATGTATGTATTTACAACAAAAAACGTATTTGTTTTAAATAGTTTTGGGTAAACTTTTAATTTCATTTTGTTTGATTGCTATGATCTTATCATCATCATCATCATTTCAGCCGAAAGACGTGCACTACTGGACATAGGCCTCCCCCAATTAAGGGGGGATATGATCTTATAATAACTAATAACTTTAACTTTTTCAACTTGTTATAGCTAACTTCACACCACGGTCACAAGTTAACGTGAACCCGAATATGTTCCCATGCTTGTAACATCGTAATTATATGAAGGAACCAGTGACCATATTATGCTAATCACATGAGCTGGTTAGCGCTAACGAGGCAATTAACCAACTTCACCTTAAAGTTAAGTACAGAAGGTTCGGTATTGACTTGCGGTTACGTAACAAAAACGAAACATTTACTGTAGAGTAGAATGATACACGCACTTGCCAGCGATTTTTGTAAAGGGACAGCAGTATTATTTCTCTCTAGTACTTTTAAATCCAAATATTATGTGATGATTTAAATTCAAATTTTCATTTATAACTTTTTATTTCGAATAAGTATTTACAGACTGCCTCGTTGGTCTAGTGGTGGCAAGCGCGACTGCTGAGCGTGGGGTCCTGGGTTCGATTCCCGGGTCGGGCAAAGTGTTATAGGGTGTTTTCATTAGGAAATTCTCAGTAGCAGCCTGGAGTCTGGATTTGTGCCCGGTCAATGGCAATAGGCTCGCCCCTTATTACATGGGACTATAACATAACTGGCGAAATGTGGGTGTACTATTACACCTCTGACTACCCCTTCAGGGAAATACAGGCGTGATGTTATGTTATGTTAAGTATTTACATGCACTTTCAAAACGTAAAAAATCTAGTTGTACGGTTCCAAAATGTTGGTGCTATGGAGAACAGCTAGCAAGAAACTCTATGCTCAACGATAATAGTAGGGAACTCATAGATCACACAGTTGCCTTAAAAGAACATTTACACAACTAAAGACCCACCTGATGTTAAGCGGTTACCTTTGCCCATAACAACTGCAATACCACCTGGCTGTTGCCTAAATGGTACCGCAAGTCGGTTTGCCAAACTGAGACATGAAGATGGAAAGTCTCATATGAATAAGTAACTTCCTCCACTTTCCAGTTTGCATGCTATTTTACTATGGAAAAATGTGCCTGTTCTATAAATTTAAATGTAACCATCTACTGTATGTACCACATTTTACGCAAATAAAGATATAATGAATGAATGAATTGTAATTTCACCGGCACCCATACCCTTCAGACCGAAACACATCATTATTTGGCGGAGAAGTAGGTACGGTGGTAGTACTTCCCCGGACGAGCTCTTTCAAAAAGGAGCTCTAATACTACTAACTGCTTAAATTAAGTCTGGTTGATACCTGTCTTGAAGCAAATTAACATTTTACCATGTGTATCGGAAAGGTGAAATAATACTGTAGAGGGTAAAAGCAGTTATCAATGAGAACAACTTTTAGTATGGCAGCGACTCTGAATTTGAGAAAAAAAGAGATTGTTATTTAAAACATTAATATTAGTTTGGAATTATATTTTGAACATTTTGAATTACGAGCATTGGCTTTCGGTGTCTGTTAGGACTGAACCTTCTAAACAGTAATCATCTATTTTGGTCTTTACTAAGATTGACGCGATTGCGTGTTGATAACGGTTTGGATAATAGCAACAGTACTCACAGCTGATTAGGTCGGTGTTTATTTGATCACTTTATTTTGTGAACCCTCCATTGATTGCTTATGGTGTAAAGAAATTGAAGAAGTAATGAGGTACTTTAATATGAAATTTCTATGGAAGTAAGTTGTCTATAAAAAGTTGATGAAGAAATTAATAAAAGATGGATGGTCGATATTGGGCCTAATTAATTATCTTATTTCTTTTTTTGTGTTTAAATAGTTTGAAATAAAAATTATCAGTCGAACACGATCAGTTAGATCGTGATCTAAAAATCTCAATACGTTTTTTTAAACCACGATTTTTAAAAGTTTTTGCCTAGCTGTGTCACAGAGTAAGGCTGTACTATGATATACTGTGGCTGTGTGCACACCAGACAAGCAATTAGTAAACAATTTAGCTTAGTGATTATTTAATTAAGTAAAACCAAACAATTTAGGCATTTATATCTTTAGATTTCGCTTCGCATGCGTAAATGCGTTTGAAATATTAAATTATTAATTTAGGCATTCTTAGTTTTCTACAACAAAATTTTATTAATTGGTTAAAATCATCAAAGTTCAATAAACCAATAAACTTGCAATATCAAGGAAAATCTCCTAAAAAATATTTTTCCTTTAAGGAAACATCGTATAGCAAAGTTAGCAATTTAGCAAAACGCTAATTTAATTAAAAGTAAAATCCAGCAATTTAAACATAAATTTAATTGTTAGTTTTCTTTGAATAGATTTCATTAACTGATTAAAACAATCAATGTTCAATCAAATTGCGATATCAAGGAAAATCTTCACCAAATTAATTTACCTTTAAGAAAACGTCGTGCGTATAGCTTTGTTATGTGACCTTTAAAGCTCTGCTTACCCTCTCAAGCGTAGGTAATAAGCGTGAAATACGCCTTCTTGTGTCGCCGGTCACCGTACAAATATCGGAGCTTGCGCAAGCAATATCAGGGAGCATAGAAATAGACGCCCAGCCGTCTGAGAAGATACATAATAAGAACATACATACTAAACATTGAAATATGTTTATTTCTTTGTACACGTTACCGCTCTTTGTTCTATGATATTATGTGAGGAGGTCGTAAAGATACGAAAGCCGTCAGAAGACGGTACGGCCGACTTGTACAACATCGCTTAGCTCAAGGCTAAAGTGATATCTCAGGGCTAAAGTGATATCTCAGGGCTAAAGTGATATCTCAGGGCTAAAGTGATATCTCAGGGCTATTGTGATATCTCAGGGCTAAAGTGATATCTCAGGGCTAAAGTGATATCTCAGGGCTTAACTCCATCTCCAGGGCCAAATGGATAATGGATAATGGATGGCCATATGGTAAGCGATGATCCAAACTTCACCAGACAACGCTAACTCTGGATATTTTGACCGATCTATCACCTTTCTTGATCATTATACTTAATGCTATTCAAACAAAATAAATGGTGTTTTAACACCTGAAATTTTCTTTGATCCTTTTGTTGCGTACCTTTTTTTGTTTTCTTGTGGAAATCCTCATGGATACCCTCCGTCTTGGGAGGGCGGAGGGATATGTCGGACTCTTGTCAACTAAAACTACACGGTGGCCATCCTCTGCACAAAATATAGGAGCTCCGGGAACTCCAATGGACCGCGCCGGTGCCCCTCTAGTGCTACACCTTTGGCACGTCCCGGGGAAACAGCAAGGTTTCCCCAATAGCAACCACACATTCCTTTAACCCTTCGTCGTCAAACCTTCAAATACTTGGCAAGACTGCCTTTTACGAACAGACACACCCCCTGTACATCAGTATCAGTTACACAACGCCATGATTCATAGTCTGTCTATCAGCTAACGCTGGCTTTATGCTGCGTTCAAAATAGCCGCGAAATGTGCCAGTTGACCAACTAGAACAGATTTAAATGCGTTATGTAAGTCTTGCATTCAATTGCACATATAAATAGATTGAATAAAGGTTGGTTAACATCAATGATATTTAAAAGTTCAGATATGTTACTTGCGCTCGCAATCTGAAGTCTCGAAAACGTCCTAATTAGGACGTTTTTCTATTAATTCGCGTCAAGTAAAGCACCGAGCGTGACCGGTGACAAAAAAAAAACTAAAGTGCCGTCGTTCGTCTACAGAAAGTGTTCCAATTATAACGCAAAATTAACTTGAAGTGACGAACTTACTTACTTTGTACAGATATATTATCTCACGAAAGCGGGTGAGCCATACTTGTTTGTGTGTGTACATGCACATTGTCTTTGCGTGCGTAAGCTCGGGAGCGCTCAGTTTTGGCTGAGTTTTGTAGTTACGCACACAAGAGCGCGTGTTTATACGCATTACAACTACAAGCATGGCTTATCCGCTTACTGTACTAGTTTATTTGTATTGTACTGCCGCTGCGTACGGAACATTTTTTTCGTTTGTTTTGTTAGGGTATGACATATCTATTCTTTTAAATATCATTGGTAAACGCTGTTTATAATTTTATCATCAACAATTGGGTGATGCCCGCGGCTTCGCTCAGACGGTAGGTACGTGTAGATTAAAGGCCCGGACAGACCAAAAGTAGGTCATTAGCAGTGCAGGTTCAAGGCGGGCCCGTGCAAGTTATTATTCAAGTTTCAGTTGCTTCTAAACCTTTATCATTTCACTCGAAAGACGTCCACTGCTGGACATGGACCTCGCTAAAGGGGGGATAAACCTTTAAGAGCTTGAAATAATAATATGAGGTATGAGAAAACTAATTGTTTGCAAGGGGCTATGAAGGGGCGATCAATTTATCCTTAAGATCATAGCCTATGATTCATAGGGCATAGGGCCATCATTAATAATTTTCAATTAATTAATTAATATTTGCATGCCTACAAAAAAACGAGATCCGTCATGACTTAAGTAATACATTTTAATATCCTTGTACACGACATCTTGTGGCGTATAAATGATTTGATTCGTCAAAACAGATCGCAGATGCTCAAAGCTGAAAATGGAACTCTGATTACCATGATTATGTCAACTACTGGGCGTTGCCTAAAGTCTTGGTTTTGCAGACTTGCGGACCAAGACTTCAGACAACACTATCAACCACCCTTTGGTCACAGTATATCTAATAGTGCTAACGTACAGAACGGCTACTCACCGGCCCTCGCCAATTTAAGATTCCTCGCCCTCGCCCCGCACCACAGCCCCGCACGCACCCGCGAGCATCCCTAACCTACACGTGCGTGTGCGTTCGTATAGAGACGTAATCTTGTGTATGTAGGTCGTGCTAGCATTTATATTGTATTGAGTGTCCGGGGTGTGCTTTGAAAAAAATATTTGATGCTGCAGTATCTTTTTAGACAAGAACTTGGTCAGGAAATACTATAAACTCGAAGGGGATTCCGAGGGCAGTAGGTATCAACATACGTGATCAATGGCACAGAATATGACATCATATAAAGAACCATTAATATAGAGGACCATACTCCTACTCAAGGTACCACTTCCTAGAAGTGACTATCTTTTCCTTATAATTGTCAATGATGGTGAAGAACCCTACTCGGAAAATATGTACATATTGTAAATTAACTTACAAAACACATATTGATTGTATCTAAATTCTTCATTGACCGGGCAATGATAAACATCTAGTTCAAACGGAAAGAAGGCAGATATTTAGCATTCTCAGTTGAAAATGGGCATCCTTGGAATCCAACTCTTTTTTGAGGTGGAGCAAATGGCTATCGCATGTCACGCTACCCGGGGAGGTAGCGTGGTTATGTGAGGCTCGCACCCACTAAAAACTCCGCCGTGTACCTACTCTCGCCTTGGTGGATGAGCCACGAGAACTGAAATGCATGGCATTCGCGACCCATCCAGCGCGGCCCATTTTCGGGTCCTTCTTTCTGTACAAACGCTCTTTCGGCGTTGTCCGAGCACACTTGGGACATCACCACAACTCAAAAGCCGTGCAATGCGGGTGACTGACTCCCCCGTTTATCGCCCGCTTATTGTTAGGGTGGTATCAGTTCGGCGTAAAACCACCTGCGCCGACCCGTCCTCCTGCGGCGGATTGGATCAGCGAGGGAGTCTTCTTCCCTGACCCGCTCCGCTGCTTCCTTCTGCGTGATAACTTCCTCACAGAAGGATATATTTCGACGACCTCTGTGGTCTAGTGGTTCGAGTGTCGGACTGCTGATCACGAGGTCGTGGGTTCGATTCCCACAGGACACAAATATTTGTGTGATGAACACAACTGTTTGTGTTGGTCTGGGTGTTTCTTATGTATTATAAGTATGTATTTACAAAAAAAAAAAAGTATATAAGTATTATATCCATTGACTAGTACCCATAGCACAAGCTCTGCTTAGTTTGGGACTAGATGGTGATGTGTAAAGATGTCCCAAAAGTATTTATTTATTTATTTATTTATATGACCGTCTCCACACTGTCAGCCATGACCCTGACCACGGCTGGCAATGAGATGTCTTCCCCAATCGCTGCAGTGAGAGCACGGCACTGCACGCTGCTGGATCCTTGGAATCCACCTATCCCAAGTAACACAAAAACGGTTTAAAGTTAAAAATAAAAGCCCATATACAAAAGTTAACAAAGCCAAAGTCATAGCCAAAGTCTTACAAAAGATGTTTATTGGCATCAAAGTAATGCTGTTCTATAGATTTTATCAATACTAACAGTTTTATATACAACTTTAATACTTTGCGGATGCCATTAACAATCCTTTGTAAATCTTGGGAGTTGTATATTGGCTTTTACTTTTACCTTTAAACGGTTTTGTGTTACTTGGGATGTGATCAAATTCGAGCTAGCTAAAACATAAACGTTCCTACCTATACCTACCTACCAAGTGTGTTAGCGTACCTACTAAGTACACTTATAAATGATTATTGAAGCAATCTGGGGGCCCATCTTTGGCAGTAGATATATTCAAGATAATCATAATGATGACAATATCTTAACTCAATTCATACCATTATTTAACCAATTAAATCACCTACCAAGGCTTGGTATCATTTCCGATGCTAAAACCATGCCATTCCACCCACGCGAGGCTAGGCTGCTAGGATACGTACAAATAATATGTAGCAAGCACATGTGCATGCAGTAGTAACACAGCAGTGGCCAGCAGTTATCTAAACCGCGGACAAGCACGCACAATGCTGGGTCAGCATTAGTGATACGTTTGAATAAGAATACCAGGCGATTGGAAAGAAAAACAAGGACAAATGGGAAAATAGACAGTTCTGATGCAGAGCCAAGGGTGAACCAGAGATAAGGGTTGACGCAGAGACAAGGGTTATTGCAAATGCTTGGGTTGATGGAGATAAAATGGTTGATGCAGAGACAAGGGTTGAAACAGAGACAAAACTTGATGCAGAAACAAGGGTTGATGCAGAAATAAGCGTTGATGCAGAGATAACGGTGGATGGAGAGATATAAGGGTTGATGCAGAGACATGGAAGGCATGAAAGGCAACCGTAAAACTGCTGAGCTTTCATTGCTTCTGAGCCCATTGTGTAACAATTTATTAACAACGGGGAAATAATATGATGACCCAACAATTTAACAACATAACATAACATTACGCCTGTATTTCCCCGAAGGGGTAGGCAGACGTGTATAATATACCCACATTTCGCCAGTTATGTTATAGTCCCATGTAATAGGGGGCGAGCCAATTGCTATCAACCGGGCACAAATCCAGCCTCCGGGCCAACAATTTAATCAACGTATATTAAAGTAGTGTATCATTCATGAAGTCATTGTGTAATTAAGTAATCTTAAGATTAGTCTTGGGTTTCCCAATAAGACATTCAAACGGCTAGGATAGTGTTTGTGGAGCATCGAACGAGAAAGGCCCGGCTTGAATCATAGCGGGTATAAGGAAAGATTCTTAGACAGTAAGACGATTTGGATTTTGGATCACAACGTAAAAAATGCTTCTTAATTAATGCTTCTTACGATTTCGTTACATGGAAAGTCCTTCACAGTTCAATCGTATGGTGCATCTACCCTAGGCAATAGCATTCTACAAGTGTACTGAATGGTTGATGTGCCGTGTGCCGATTGCGCAGGCATCAGTTATGCAGGCTTCGAAGCGTTAGGAGCTCATTCGGAAATATTGTTGTTCGAGCAGAATGTTTTGCTTCAAAGAACAATGCAGGTGGGGGAATCAGGGCGTCTACTTGCGTTTGACGTACGACAACCGATCTCTTTCTTACGCAGGTACCACCACCTATGTCTATGTTTGCCCTATTTTAGTATTTGTTGCTAAACTACATAGTATGCACTATAATCAGACCAAATTTGACGCTGGTATGTATTACCGTTTTGAAGATAGAGCAGGAACAATCCTTATACTTTGGTTTTAGACTTTTTTTATTTATTTACTAGCTGTGCCCGCGACTCCGTCCGCGTGGATGTCGGAAAATAACATTGTGTCATAATTATGAACACAATATCTTCAAATATATTATATACATATAAGCGCCTACACAGACGATTACACTATTTACCGACCATACTATATTTTGTTTTTACGACCAACCGGCTAAGGTGATGGAATTTCATGGAATTAGCCCCAAACTCCCTCATTCTGAGAAGACGCTCGTGCCCAGCAGTGGGAAGTAATTGGGCTGATTATGTTATTCTATAACACTAACCACATCTCTTCTTATGCTGAGAAGAGGCCCGTGTCCAGCAGTGGGACTGTAATGGGCTGGTAATGTTATGTTATTCTAGAATACTAATAATATCCAGTTCATTAACTCTTCTCATTTTGAGAAGAAGGCCATACCCAGTAGTGGGACAGTAATGGGTTGACTACGTTATGTTATTCTATATTTTCTAGTTTCTTAACTCTTCTCGTTCCAAGAAGAGGTCCGTGCCCAGCAGTGGGGCAGTAGGTAATGAGCTGATTATGTTATGATAATCTATTACACTAAGAATATCCAGTTCCTTAACTCTTCTCATTCCAAGAAGAGGGCCATGCTCAGCAGCGGGACAGCGATGGGCTATGTTATGTTATTTTCTATAATACTAATCCAGTTGTATTTTTAGGAACATGCAACCTGCATCCAACCAACAATCATGATCTCTACTTTGTATGCAACTTAATACAATAGAGGGGTCAAGCTGTATCGCTGGATCTACTCAACCGATTCAGATAAAACATACCCTATATTTTAAGTTAGACTAATACCAATACAAATGCTAAGTTTCATTACGATCCGTTCAGCCGTTTTCACGTGATGAGGTAACAAACAGACAGACAGACAGACAGACAGACAGACAGACATAAATTTTTTAAACGCTTGATTCGTGTTCTATAGCTTATTTCTAGTCCCCCTAGCCGGTTTTCGCGAAAAAAAACTCAATGTACAGACTTTTCGACCTTTACAGTTTTATTATAGTATAGATAGATGTACAATGTACACACAACCCATTTTATTATACAAAACATACACTTGAGCACAAAGATACTGCTTATCTCTAAAATAAATTTCTTCCAGCAGACCTGCGACAGGAAAAAAGGATAAAAGAAATACATGCGCACGATGCGTTGAAGTCTTTTGATGAAACTCTTAGTAAATTACCTTAATCAGTTTCTATGGGGTATCAGGTCAATGGGTGGTACGGAACCCTTACTGCGTAAGTCCGACTCGCACCTGGCCGGTTTTTTTTACTGAAATTTGCTTTTTTTCCAATCGTCATTGCATTGGGCTCGTCCCCTATTACATGGGACTTTATAACATAACCGGCGAAATGTAGGTGTATCTACCTCTGCCTACCCCTTCGGGGAAATACAGGCGTGATGTTATTTTATGTTATGTGTTATTTCATTACCTAACAAAAATAATAGTTACAAAAACCCGATGCACCTAAAAAAAAAAAAAAAAAAATATAAATAAAAAAAAATATTAATATAAAATATTAATTTCAATATTTTAAGAATGCTATCCTCATTTAACGAATTTTGTTTTCAAACGCTGACAAATCGGACAATAGCATTGTCTGTCGGTCTGTCAGTTCTTTTCTCAGAAACTACCTGAGCTCTCGCTAATTGGTTTTATATTGTCCTAAAAAAATTAGCATATTTTTCAAAACGAGTGTTTGCTATTCTTGCAAACTTGGTAGTTCTTTGTTTTCTTTTATTCCGAATAGAATTACTTTTGTTTCGGAATTGGCCTTGTCTGTGTAGGTGATTAAGGGATTATAATAATACCTTACTCAATAAACTGGGGAATGCAAAATTTTAAGGCTGATTCCCACGGGTAGTGTTTCGTCAGATGAGTGTCATGTTGACTTTTTTTCTCGCCGAGAAAGACAAAGTCAGAACGAGTCTCGCCTGGCCCGTTCTTCCCGTATAAATCAGCCCAGAATAAACTGTAATCAACAATCAGCTTCTGTTTTTAAGTTCGTCATTACTTCGTGTTGAAGCCAAGCTTCTAGCTAGCATCGTTGTCGGTCCTCGGCAAGGAGCAAACCGAGAAAAAACGTGACCGTTAACTCGCGGGCGCTTTCTAAGCAACAATATCTTATAACAGCGATAGAGTCAATATACGCATTTAAATCATTCCTTTACTATCCTACTAAATAAATGCGAAAGTGTGTTTTTTTTAAACGACTTCAAAAAAAAGATGGAGGTTATGTATTCGACAGGTTTTTTGTGTTGCAGACATCAGGCGTCTGTCTTCTTCTATCGTGTCGACATGAGCTACATAATGATAATAGCTCATGTTGGGGGAAAAGATTAGCCAGTCAGAAGGCTGGTAGCGGGGCATGTGCCCAGGGTGCGCCGGACGATCAATTAAATATCTTCACTCGTCATCATAATCATAATCATTTATTTTGCTCATAAAACACGGTACAAAAGCTCAATATGTATGTCTAACTAGTTTGTCGGTTTGTTCCTCTTTCACGCAGTAACGGATTGACGTGATTTTTTTGCATATAGATAGTTGGCGAGCCGGAAAGTGGCATCCTGTTTTTTTTTTCCCGGAAAATGCACGGTACTTGTGGGATAAAGAACCATGGGAGCAAAGCCACGGATAAAAGCTAGTACATATAGGTATAAATCTTCAACAGATACAATCATACTTTTATACATAATATTATCATGCCTGGTTCACAGGTCACAGAGAATATAGATATCCACCAGCTACGATATTGAGACGAAGACGGGAAGCTACGCAATATTTTCTCGTCCAAAATACCGCAGTGTATCAAGAGGAAAGTCTTTGACCAGTGTGTGTTGCCAGCACAGACCAGTAAGCTTCAAGACGCCGCATAAACAAAGTTTTGCATGAGAACGCAGTCGTAAAATGTTGGCGGGGACCGGGGGGCGGACGGTGCGTTATGATTGGTCGGCTCAAAAGTTCGGTGGTGTGATTCCTTATGATTGGTGCCGCTCGCTGACGGACTGACGTCCTTATTGGCGGCGGGGCGTATGATATGCAGTGGTACTGCATATACGTGGTGACCGGGGGTGTCTGGCTAATCGGCGTCTAGAGGCTTACTGGTCTGTGGTTGCCAGTAATGACTTACGGCACTGAAACGTGGTTGCTCACAATCAAAGACATCAGTATAATAACTCTATGCTCACAATGGGCCTGATAAGAAGGCTCACTGTCACTCAAAAGACAATGGAGATACTATGATAACTATGCTCGGATTATCCCTGCGTGATCGAATCAGAAATGAGGACATACATACACATAGCCCAAAGAATTGCCAAACTTAAGTGGCAGTAGGCGGGGCACATTACTCGCAGAACAGATGGCCGATGGGGCAGTAAAGTTCTGGAGTGGCGACCGCGTACTGGAAGTCACAGCGTGGGTAGGCCAAGACAAGGTGGACCGATGACCTGGTGAAGGTCGCGGGAATCCACTGGATGCGGAAAGCACAGGAGCGGTCGTTTTGGCGATGCTTGGGAGAAGCCTATGTCCAGCAGTGGACGTCTTTCGGCTGAAATGATGATGATGATGATGATGACGATATTGAGACATCTCTTTCACTTCTACGTTCTTACATGCGTGATACTCGGTTCGAGGTGCTCTTAACATGGGGCCTTACTCCCGACTGGATCGAGTTCTGTATCGATCGAATTTGAATTAGAGTTAGTGTCAATTCGTACTGCATTCCTCTAGGAGTTGAAATTAGCTCGATTTGATTCAGAACTAGAACCAGTCGAGAGTAAAGCCCCCAGGCCTCTTCTCCTCGAGAAGGCCCACGATTTAATGGTAATCTTTCACAAACTTTAAAAATAAGTTTTTTTACTGTCTCGTCTAATACAAAGTGTGTGTTCCTTCGATCTAAACCACGGTCTAGACTATAAATTGTACAATAGCCCATTGGTTCTAAAGTTGAATGGCGATCGTAAGGTCGCGGGATCAAGCCCTATCCCGATACATTTTGTATAGAGAAGAACACGACTATTTTATCATAGTCGAAAGGCTTCATTGTTATAAGGTTACCTGTGCCGCTATGGGTGTTTTGTACAAATAGTAAAGCTTAATCAAGATACCTTGGAAGAATAAAAAAAGGCGGACGGAATCTCGCTAAACAAAAGTGAAGCACCCATAGTAAGACGGCAAGCCGCGATTACGTGTGACGGTAGTCATTGTCGTAGTGTCACAAATAATATAACCTCAGAAAACAGAACAACAAATTCTATGAAAATAACAAAATATATATGGTGTGTTAAAATTCGAAATTTTAGTGGGTTTAGGAAAAAACTAAGTGCTTCAATATTTTCTAGGCGAGATTCCGTCTGCCATTTTATATTCGTCCGAGCAAGATATCTATAGATATCGCTGACGTCACCCAAAGACGTGCCAAGTGGATGAGAATTTCGATACCACGAGCAGTGTTCACGGTAGCTTAGTGGCTAAAGCACTGGCGTACTGAGCCAGGAGTCGCAGGTTCGAATCCTGCTCGTGAACGATTTTTTCTTTCCACAATTTAAATCACAAGATATTTATGTTTTAAAAGCCGTAAAGCAGCGGTAGCCTAGCGGTTGAATGCCTGCCTTCCATGCAGGAGGGTCTGAGTTCAAACCCGACACCTCTAACTTCATGTGAGGATCAGAATTTGTTTATCACATTACTTTAACGGTAAAGGAAAATATCGTGAGGAAAGCTGCACACCTGAGAGTGCTCCATACAGTTCTCAATGGTGTGTGTAGTCCACCAACCCGCACTAGGCCAGCGTGGTGGACTAAGGCCTGAATTCTTCTTATTCTGAGAAGAGGCCCGTAGGTACCCAGCAGTTAGGATAGGTTGGATAGAATAGGTTTTTTTTCAGTGAACCATTTATAAATCAAGCGGCTGCATGACTCGCTTCGGGACTGAGGATTTGCGCATGTGATATTGTCTTATTTTGTCTGTTTTTTAGGATTCCGTAGTCCTTCAAGGAACCCTTATAGTTTCATCCTGTCCGTCCGTCTGTCCGTCTGTCCGTCTGTCCGTCTGTCCGTCTATCCGTCTGTCCGTCTGTCCGTCTGTCCTAATCCTTTACCGCTTAATAACTTCTACAGTTATAAACATAAGTAAATGAAATTTTGACAAAAAATGGAATAGATATAGATCTTAATTTTAAAAGAATAAAAAAATCTAGATTACGTATTTTAAGGGTGGCGCCCATACATGTGAAATGGGGATGAAAATATTTGTTTCGCTGCACCCCCTCGTGTGGGGTATCGTTGAATAGGTCTACTAAAATGAAGGTAATGTTTCATACACAACTTTTTTAGGGTTCCGAAGTCCTACAAGGAACCCTTATAGTTTCGTCATGTCCGTCCGTCTGTCACTCTGTCCGTCTGTCCTAATCCTTTACAGCTTAATAACTTCTACAGTTATAAACATAAGTAAATGAAATTTTCTTAAAAAATAGTCTACATATAGATCTCAATTTTAAAAGAATAAAAAAATCGTTTTTCCGTATTTTAGGGGTGGCGTCCATACATGTGAATAGGGAAAAGAAATTTTTTTTCGCTGCACCCCCTCGTGTACGATATCATTGAATAGGTCTACTAAAATGAAGGTAATGTTTGATACACCACTTTTTTATCAGATGTACCATCTGCGAAATATAGCCCGCCAAAGTGGCTTGCAATGTGTCCCCCCCCTGCCATTTCTAAACTATGCAACGTAGAAACTTATAGTCTTCAACATTGATAGACCTTTATAAAAACTCTCTTTTAAAATTATTTTGAGTATAATATGATTATAAATTTTTGAATTATAGTGAGAAAACTGAAAAATACTTAAGACGTCCTAGTTCATAGGTCATTGACCTTAGAGAAAAATGATATCAGCAAATAATGCTCCTTTAGTTACTTTCTATTTAAAAAAATCACGAAAAGAAACACACTTCTTAAATTTAGCTTCATAAATTTAACGCTAGGTGGCGCTGTTTGCAAAAACTAAAATAGCAATGATTAATATTCGATTTGATTCGTTTGTAATTAGACCTACTTAAGGAACCCTATAATACTGAGCATGGCCCGACATGCTCTTGGCCGGTTTTTTAAGTAAAAAATTTCGTGCTCGTTAAAATTATAACCACACCAAATTAATAACCTATCTATTATCTACGATTTGCTCTACTGGAGATGGAGAGATCGGTCCGGTAGGGACCAGTTTTCAGAAATAGTGCGAATTTAATAAGGGCTACAATACACAAAGAGATTTTTTTCTAAAAAACAAAAGCTTTTTTTTAATCGAAAAATGCTGAAAAAAGTGGTAGTTTTTTGCCGGTTTTTCTCATGTAAACGCCCATAATTAAAAAAGTTACCAATATTTAAAAAAAAAAAACCCCCCGAGGTATGACTCTGTTTTACGTTAAAAATTACATTTTAATTATTAAATGTATTTTTTTTTAATAATTAAGACTAGTTAGATTCACCCTAAGGTGGAGCGCGCGCGTGCTTTGATAGAATTTCTGAAGAGATGCTTGTTACGCGATGTGAAAATTGATGGAGAGAGTTTATGTCAAATTTCTATCTCTTAATTATTAGTAGGCTAAATCGTTGGATAGATAGGATATTAATTTTGGCCGTAAATGATTCATGTGTTTCCCGGTATAATCTGGTGGTCTTCAAGGCTCGAGTCAATAGGTTTTAGCTGGGAAAGTGTGTACCATCGTCGACTACACCATCGCGGCGGTCAAACGCAAGCCCGCTAAGATTTCCAAACAGAGACTTCATTGTTTATACATAATAACATAGTTATTTGTTCCAAATGCATATTACCGGCGCCACCTACGACATAGGTACTTATTCCGTATTTGAATTTATAAGTTAAAAGTTATCTATTATTAAAAATCTTAAAACCCAGGTTGGCGAAGACCCTCAAAATGGACATGCCACAATCAAATTATTACATAAAGAACTCTTTTAGCGCTAAATATGGTGTTAAATTTACGAAATATGAACTTCTTGACCATACGGGATGACCTCTAGTTTAAACATTAGTGATGTGCACTTATGAAGGATATCCAAAAAATATACACGCGAATAACCGCAACTTATAGTTTTAATAAAACGTTATCCCACATTAGGAATATTCTTGTAACGTGACTTCTTTTGCAGACCTGAACTCTGTAAAACACACAATACATTTTTCCGAACATGAATCGGGACCGAGATTTGAAGCGCTTGGCCTTCGATTACTAGTATATTTGATCGAAGCGCCAAGCCAATTGCGTAGCCATTTTATATCACCAGTGTTAAGGCGCTTGGTGAGCAAGATCGCAAATTTACGGGTATTTTGGGAGGCTATTCGTTGAATCCTGTACAATGAAAAAAATTAAAAAAAAAACGTATTTGAATTACCAAGTCTTCAGCTACAATCGAAATGTTAAATTATTTCCATAATATCAAATAGTTATTATGTATAAAATATATAATTGAAAGAAGTGCTTTTATCCTGCTAAATTTGATTTTTCTTTTAAAAGAAAGCACCGATTGGTTTTTTCTTTTATATAATTAATTGTTGCTGGCTTATCTTGACCATTGTAAATCATTCAATATAAGCACCTATTGCTCTCATAACTTAAATTTTCGTAAGAGTGCGAAACATGGTCGACGAGGCAAGAAAGAGATGAAACTATACAGGACGAATAGCGCCATAAATTTTTTGTTTGCTCAAGGTCATCAGCATACCCAGTGCCTTAATCGTTTAAGAATATATTTACTTATTCTAAATTCTATGATATTTACATGCTTGAAAGGAAAAATTCAAAGCTGTAAATCGGAATATAAGTGCGGAAATGTAGTCCAAGTCTTCCCAATAACACACAATGTTTGTGTAAGAAGCATGGAAATCGACAGCTCTCAACGTCGTAAAATGTATGCACCTAGTAGTGAACGATTGAATAGTGCAGCATTTATTGATATGAAAGCGTCGTAAATCATGAAAGAGTAAAGAGATTGTCTGATTTTCTGTCTACAATATGACTTGCCAACACAAACAATGGCTAAAACACCAAAGACATTCAGAAAGTTCTCACTGCTTTTACTTGCCTTTTCCCAACATATAGTAAGGGTTGGCTTCCAAATTCTTTTTTATGGCATAGGATGGCGAATAAAAGAATACGATCTAAAGGCCTACCTGATGTTAAGAGGTTACCTTTGCCCATAACAACTGTAATACCACCTAGGTTGTTGTCTAAATGGTAGATATTTTTAGTAGTAGTAGATGTCCTTTGTGAAAGAGCTCGTCCGGGGAAGTACTACCACCGTATATACTTCTCCGCCGAATTGTGATACTTACATTGCTGTGTTTCGGTCTGAAGGGTACGGGTGCCGGTGAAATTATAATCACATGAGACTTTCTACCTTAATGACTTTCTATCTGGCGAACCGACTTGCGGTACCATTTAGGCAACAGTCAAGGTGGTATTGCAGTTGTTATGGGCAAAGGTAACCGCTTAACATAAGGTGTGCCTTTAGCTCGTTTCACCATCCTAAATTATAAAACAAAAAAATTTAAAATCGTATTCGCCAAACTGAGAAATGAAAATGGAAAAAAAAATTGTACCTACTGTTTGTTTTCGATATTTTTATTACAAGTAGGTCGTCGTAAAAATATATCCCAGAAATGAACTAGAATGTCTACTGCACTACCCATTGTGATTGCGTGGGAGACCAGAGACAGCGCAATTTATGTTTTATAAATAAACGCACCATAAACTAATACTTCAAAACAATATTTATAGAGAGTAGAGCAAACTTTATAGTACCTGGACCAGTTTAGAGGAAATACAAAATCAATGGTACATGTTATAAAACAGTACCCCGTCGCGTTTGTCTTTTTGTTAGAGCTAGTCTCAGGAAATACTGAACAGATTTTGTGTAGGTTTACGCCACATATCCATCGCCATGCTTTAATACCTATAAATGTTTTTCTTCTTGTGCAAGTTGTTCATTGTAACTGGTATTTAAACAATGAAAAAATATTTAGTACAAAATATTTTACACAATCCTAAAAGTAGGTCATACTTAACCACATACCTACTAAATTAACAATGAAAAAGTCACACAAGAATATTAAAAGCAAAAATCAAAAATCATACCAATGTTTCACAAAATATCCGCAAATATATCCGAAAGTAACACAAGAATACTTTTTATTTTAAAAGCAAAAGTCACAAATCATACCAATATTACTTATAGAAAATATCCGCAAAAATATCCAATCGAAAACACAAATTTATCCGCTTTAATCACCTCATTACATACGACCTGTATAGCTAGTGATAAAAACTAGCATGTTCATGTGCCGTAACAAGGTCGTGTAGTATATGTATTAACTAGTATTCCCACGCGTACCGAGCTTTCTATACCAAGGAGTTAAGTAAATAGGAAGGTTTCAGAAGAAAAATTGTGTTAAAAGAGCGGTTTCTAGTTTAAACATTCAACTAGTTCTAGGCCTTCTCTTTACTAGAGTTAATATGTACTACGTACTAGAGTAGAAATTACGAACAAAAAATATCGCGCAACTTGATGGCCGCAGGGCACGCGCGGCGCGACCGTGGCTGAGAGTGAGAGTGCAGGAGCTCTAAAACGTGTTACAAACATTCGATTCGAGGTGTCTTTTTACCCGACTGCGCCAGAAGGAGGGTTATGTTTTTCGAGTGTATGTATGTATGTATGTAAATTTCTTTGGCACGGTCTGTAGCCTAAACAGCTTGATGGATCTTAGCTTGAGAGGTGTCGTTGGATTCGTCTTAATTGTGAGAGTGACACTGGGTATATCAAAATTATAAAAATCAAAATGGCCGCTTTTTGGAGTCATTTTATGTGACTTAAAAAAAATTTTTTTGCTCAAAACCTATCGAGTGGGGTATCAAAATAAAGTGTTTTATAAATGGTTTACGAAAATATATACAACTTATATGTTTAAATGTAATTTGGAATGAGAAATGCTAAAAAACAACAAAATATTCAACGTTAAAAATGAATTTGACTTTCAAAGAAAAACATTAATATATATTGATGAATAAAACATGACAAAACTAAAAAAAAACTAATAAAAAAATTAATTAACAAAAACAAAAAACCCGACTGCGTCTAAAAATAACAGAAAAGATATAAACAACACTTATATTTTGTACTGTTAAACTGCTGTTTACGAGGCCTGCGCTAACTTAATTTCCTTTTAAAAACGTGGTGTTAAAAAAAATCATCAAATTATTTTATTTTGTTGGTAAACTTGGCCCTGAGATGCAGACAATGGACATGGAACAACTTGTATGGAGCTTCGGGCCCATGCTGTTACTGAACATAACCTAAGTTATTTTTATGAATACATGTTACTTTATACTGCTTTGATATCTAGCAGGGCTTTGACGAAATTACATTTTTTTTTTAAATACTCATAATAGTGTCAACGCCATCTAACGAACTTCGATAGCCAACCATATTGCAATCCTTTAATAACATATTGCTCTGAGTCGTTTCCTTATAATTCAGGTGCAATAAATACGTTTGGTGTTCATAAGCATTACCTTACTATGATATTAGTTCGTTGATATTAAGCCGTGGGTCCTGCGCCTGATCTCTCTCCGGTCGTGTCGAATTGCCGTCCCATCGGATTATGAGAGTGAGGGAATAGAGAGTGCACCTGTGTATGCGCACACACTTGTGCTCTATAATATGTCCCGCGCAGATGGCTAGTCTCCATTGAGATTGGCCGCCGTGACCGAAATTCGGCCGGGAGGACATTATTATTATTAGTTCGTTATTTTACTATGAAATTAGTTTTATTCTACATTGACAGACTACAGTGACATTGACATCTACCGCCGCATTGCACACAGATTTGACATCTACCGCTTGGCTTTGCAAGCAAGCTGACAACACCATTTCTTTTCGCAGCTCTATATCAACTTACGTCTTCATAAATCACATCCAGACACAATACTTCCTTTAGTTGCAATTTATGGCACGCGTCAATAGCGGTATAAATAAATAAATAATAGGTACCTACCTTTACTGGTACTGCGGTATTGCGGTGTGGTTAGTTTCCTTGCCTACTTAAAAATATCTGTACAAATAAGTACAGTCAACAAAACAAATAAGTACCTACGCTGATTGATAACAAATTTTTAAATAAGATTACTGGGTGTCGAGGGGTCAAAATCGTGGTCAAAAAGGGGTCAAATCTTTGTTATGTTATTGCTTGTCTGAGCAGGTCTTATTGTGACTGTTTCTGTCTGTACCTATAAAACATTCCTCAGCTGGGCAAAGGCCGTATAAAAAAATTGACACAATTTCAGCAACAGTCGCCTGTGTAATGTAATGATACTCGCTGTTTGCCTGTATACCTGATTCTTTTGATGACTGTACTTATATAATTGTGGTAAGGAAAATTCTAATGCACTTAGGATTTAATAATAAAGTATTGTTTCTCTCTATTGCAGGTATGTTTCCGGCTTAAGGCATCTACATAGCTTGCTGTACAATTCATCTTGTAAGAATGTTCATTTTATTGTATGTTTAAAAATATAAAAGTTTTATTTGGTAGAAATAATACACCTCCTAGTCTAGTAGCAAGCAATAAATACCATTCATAGTTTTATTCTGCAGAGTGATTGTAATCTGATCTTCAACTCATATGAACCTGTTTTTTTTAGGGTTCCGAAGTCCTACAAGGAACCCTTATAGTTTCGTCATGTCCGTCCGTCTGTCCGTCTGTCCTAATCCTTTACAGCTTAATAACTTCTACAGTTATAAACATAAGTAAATGAAATTTTGTTAAAAATAGTCTACATATAGATCTCAATTTTAAAAGAATAAAAGAATCGTTTTTCCGTATTTTAGGGGTGGCGTCCATACATGTGAAATGGAGAAAAAATATTTTTTTTCGCTGCACCCCCTCGTGTGGGATATCATTGAATAGGTCTACTAAAATGAAGGTAATGTTTGATACACCACTTTTTTTATCAGGTGTACCATCTGCGAAATATAGCCCGCCAAAGTGGCTTGCAATGTGTCCCCCCCCCTGCCATTTCTAAACTATGCAATGTAGAAACTTATAATCTTCCACATTGATAGACCTTTGTGAAAACTCTCTTTTAAAATTATTTCGAGTATAATGTGATTATAATTTTATGAGTTATAGAGAGAAAATTAAAAAATACTTAAAACGTCCTAGTTCAAAGGTCATTGACCTTAGAGAAAAATTATCTTAGCAAATAATGCTCCTTTAGCTACTTTCTATTTGAAAAAATCACAAAAAGTAACTTTGAAATGACAAACGTCTTAAATTTGGCTTCTTGAATTTATCGCTAGATGGCGCTACTAACAACACGCTCTGAGTCGCGAATGCTGCCGATTATTGCAAAAACTAAAATAGCCATGATTAATATTCGATTTGATTCGTTTGTAATTACACCTACTTAAGGAACCCTATAATACTGAGCATGGCCCGACATGCTCTTGGCCGGTTTTTTAGATTTTAGTTGCATAATACAACGTGTATCAGAAATGCGTGGTCATATTTGAAGAGCTTATTCACGGGATGCTATCGAACAAATTTTACTAAAGGACCAACCGTGAAATCATAAAATCGCGAAAAAAATATCAGCTGATCCTTACATTTTGATTACGAAACGCATTGATTGTTTTTGTGCTTCAACTTTGAGCGGAACTTTGAATTAAATTATCACTCTGAGTCTTAGTACTCTAAGCTTCTATGTATGTATTTGTGAGCGCATCTTAAAAACGACTGCACAAATCTCAACAAGACTTTCGCTTTCAATACACTTAAGATACCGGAAACCAATTTTATTTTACACACTATCATATAACCACACTCTATTCAAAAGAGTGGTTAGTAAATATCTTCCATACCTGGATGATTAAAGCTAATGGTTACAGTGAAAAATTTCCATTCATTCATTCAAGTTAACTCTTAAACGTCTTCTGCAAAAAATAGGAATCTTCTAGGACCGTAAAAATAGCCAATTAAAAGAATATTTTTCATAATGAAGTGGAAAAATTCCCCAGCTTAGCTAATGATGATCATCAATCATCAACTCAGCCAATCGCAGTCCACTGCTGGACATAGGCCTCCTCCCAAGTTGCACCACAACGCTCGGTCCTCTGCCTTCCGCATCCAGTCCCCCCAGCCACGTTCTTCAGGTCGTCGGTCCACCTGGCGGGGGGGCGCCTTACGCTGCGTTTGCCGATTCGCGGTCTTCACTCAAGGACTCGACTGCTCCAGCGGTCATTAGTCCTTCGACAGACATGGCCAGCCCTCTGCCACTTCAGCTTACTGATCCTGCAAGGTATGTCGGTCACTCCGGTTCTTCTTCGGATAATCTCGTTACGGATTTTATCCTTCAAAGAAACTCCAAGCATAGCTCGCTCCATAGCTCGCTGAGTGACTTTGAATTTGTGGATTAGCCCAACTGTCAGTGTCCACGTCTCGGCACCGTATGTCATGACAGGCGGGACGCACTGGTTGTAGACCATTGTCTTCAAACTTTGCGGTGATCGCCATTTAAATATTTGGTAGGTTTTACCTAATCTGAGGAGGATCAGGAGGTCTAATAGACATGCCGATCACTAGTAATATATGGCTATTCAATTTTTCCATTGCATTATGGAAAATATGTGCGTAACTTCATGCATTTCATTTACAACCTGTTGAAGTTATTAAGCTGTAAAGGATTGTAACAGATGGACAGACAGACAAACGGACGGACAGAATGATCTTATAAGGGACGTCCACTGCTGGACATAGGCCTCCAAGCATTGCCACAACGCCTAAAAAGCAAAAACACGCTGAAAAATTTATCGTTTTGAAAACGAAGAGGGGTCATTGTACTCATCATTATAAACAACTTTTACATAAAAAATCGGCTGATCCACATTTTGTCAATTTACCTATGTGAACACATTTTTTTTTTGGCATTTTCGTGATTTCAGGGATTTACCATAGCACAGAATATCTAATAGTACTAACGCCCGTAATAAAAGTTGTTCGTAATGATGAGTACAATGACCCCTCGTCGTTTTCGAAATGGCTAAATTTATCGATGGTGTCAAATTCAGTATAGGCAGAGCCAGTCTTGTAAAGAAAGAAAGAAAGAAAAAATATTTATTTGCGTCAAAATTGTAATTCGTTGTATAATATTTACACACTAAACTAGCTCCACTTATGATGGTTGTGTTACCCTTGACATGCGGTTGACTGTACAACTGTAATTCAAGTTATGGAAGCGTGTAATTTTAGCGAAAAATTTCGCAGTTATAATAATTTGCGATCATTACACGTGCTGTCAAACCGTTAGCATGTTTTCAAACAATTATAGAAAGTGAGGAATTATTGAGAATCATTATTAATTCGTACAGCTATTTGCGAGAATCGTACTGTACATAATAATCATTGTAATTTTAATGATTCAAATGGAACTTACGGAACGTTGATGACGGAAAATATCTTAATCAGTAAAAAAAAACTACAATAAAGTAAAAACTTCTTGAAAAATTACAAAAAGACGAAAAATTATGTGGCCAATTGGAAAAATATGCAAAAAGTACGCAGTGTTCCCAGGCGGTCACCCATCCAAGTACTGACTGCGCCCGATGCTGCTTAACTTCGGTGATCGGACGAGAACCGGTGTTTTCAACGTAGTATGGACGTTGACGACAGTTGAATCGAAATAGATGTTCTGTATCGTAGCAATCATGAGGTCATCACTCATCAGGTCATTGTCATGATTGCTCCGACGCATAATTTATTTTGCTGATTCACATTTTACCGCGAATTTTTTTGCGTTATTGTTACCTTGTTTTCAAATCTTTTACGTTTCTTTAATACCTATTTTACAAGCAGATAATGGAACACTATAAAATTACATTACAAGGAAAATAATACATTAAAATTTTAGCGCTGTTTTTTATGCCTTTCACAATACCTAGAACAGCAGTAACAAAAGATGATTATAGCAAAAAATTCGATTATCTGTCTGTTATATCACTATAGGTCATTCACCTCTATGTAACCACGTAGGTACCTACTGATGTATTTCTTCTATTCGTATGGAAATAGGTAGAAAGTAGGTTCTTACAAGTGTTAGAGTATTGTAGCACGACTTTCTTACGTAACTATTAATTTAGAAGCTTTATGGTAAAAAAACTTACTTTAATTTGGACGTCACACTTCTAATGTGAACCCAATGAAACGATAGCAAACACCTATTTTCATTTCTCAAAAGTCAACGTCCATACCACGCTGAAAACACCGGTTCTCGTCCGATCACCGAAGTTAAGCAGCATCGGGCGCAGTCAGTACTTGGATGGGTGACCGCCTGGGAACACTGCGTGAAGTTGACATTTTGCAATTATTGGCGCTCCTTGCAAAATAGGGAAGTGACTATATTTTTTGTAAGTTTCTACTAAAAATCTCGAAACTTTCAAAAAAATAGGCAACTGCAGTCACAGACATAGTAAAAAATATAGACGAAGTGCTGCGAACAAAAATTGTGAAGCCAAAAAAACCGTGCTCCTTCGTGTACAACCAGGTTATGTACCTAGGTACCATAAACCTGAAGGATATTTTCTTTCGCGATTCTTACTGGACGATGCCACGACATGTGTACTGAGAGGGGTGAGCACGGTTTGAGGTGCATGTGTGTGCGTGAACGCTGGTTGTACACGAAGGAGCACGGTTTTTTCTGACTTCACTATGAATGTTCGCAGCACTTAGTCTATATTTTTTACTATGTCCGTGACTGGAGTGAAAACACCAACATTTGTAGGTACCGAACAGACAGACTGACGGTCTTGTATATTTTCCCCTTTAGTGTAACTTAGTTTAGTTTCTTGACTATGATTCCTAATTTACAGCTGTTCTGTAAAATTAGGCCGCTGCCTACCAGCTTTAGCTTACGGATTTAATTTTACTGAAGGCATCTATCTCGTCCCGAAATAAAACACTCATGTCACACCTCGGCCACTCAATACTATATAAATGCTAGCACCACCTACATACACAAGTTTACGTCTGTATACGAACGCACACACACGTGTAGGTTAGGGATGCTCGCCGCTCGTAATGCCGACTGGGTTCCAAGCGCTTCTCAGTAGTTCTCAGAGATGGCGTGCTTGTATAGCGACTGGCAATTGACATCCATTGCAATCTTGCAGTCCAATTGCCGGCAAACCGCGAGTGGGTGCGGGGTGCGGGTGAGGAATCTTAAATTGGCGGGGGGCGGCGAGTGGCCGTTCTGTACGATAGTACTATTAGGTATTCTGTGGTCATGTACTATATTAAAGCTTCCGCTGGGTAGGTATTTCTGCAAATCATTGCTCAACAGCAGAACTGTTCCTAACAGTAGTATCGACATGCAATAATTATTACTCTCGTTAATGCAACTGACATTGAACCTTCACTGCTAACACAGTTACAGTAACGGGATCAAGTATTACACTTCTTGTCGGCACCGGATAGGTAGTAGCGCTGCCTTTCTGTCAGTTGGACTAGTGGCGGCGTAAGGGAGGGGCGGTGGGGTGGTCCGCCCCGGGTGGCAAGTACCAGAGGGTGACAAGTGGGTGCGGTGCCGGCGTCACTTGGAAGCCGCCAGTATTTCTTCCCAAGTGGTGGTCCAGAATCATCTCAGAAGCTCTAAGCTACCTTGGAGCTTCTGAGATGATTCTGTAAAATAGGACTATTCTGAGTCTGTTCCGAGTCTAGTGAAGTGACTAAGATCTGTCGTTTCGGTGGCTTCATGTGAAAAAAGCTTTTCAAATTAAAGTTAATGAAATCATACTTAAGAATACCGTAGATTATAGACTGCCTCGTTGGTCTAGTGGTCGCAAGCGCGACTGCTGAGCGTAGGGTCCTGTCGATTCCCGGGTCGGGCAAAGTGTTATTGGGTTTTTTCAGTAGGAAATTCTCAGTAGCAGCCTGGAGTCTGGATTTGTGCTCGGTTAATGGCAATAGGCTCGCCCCCTATTACATGGGACTATAACATAACTGGCGAAATGTGGGTGTACTATACACCTCTGCCTACCCCTTCGAGGAATTACAGGCGTGATGTTATGTTATGTTATGTTACGTAAGAATATTAAGATTTGCAATGAGCGAAGTGGAACTAACCTTGATTGACTATTATTTTGATTGTTTATTTATTGATTGAATATTTTAGCAAAATAAAGACACGTATGACTATGGACGTTTAGTTTTTTTTAGTTTATTTTGGGGGGTGCTCAATAGAAAACTAACCCGGGTGCCAACCCATGCAACGCCGCCACTGAGTTGAACGTAGTCACGCGAAAAGGATCCAAGCCACAAAATCGAAAAATATAAACGGTATCGTTTGTCATCATCATCAAAACACAAAAAAACACACAATCACCAAAATCACAATCATTCATATCATCAATCACCTAAACAAACAATCCAACTTTATTCTAATAATGTATTCTGTATGTCAATCCGTATCTATAACAAACTACCCAATGTTTTTAAAACTCTTAATTTTAGAACTTTTAAGTGTAAACTATTTAAATTTCTTTTGAATAAGTGTTACTACTCAACCAAGGAATTTCTGGATGAAAGATTTTACGATTTTTGCGATTTTAACTTGAACTTCTGACATTGTTATCTGTTTCGTTGACTTGACTTAATGTACTTTTTAATAATTCTGTGTTTATATTTTAATAATCTAAATATTTGACATTCGTTGAACGAGTAAATTTATTGTTTTATCTTGTACGTCTGCAATTGAAGTAAAATGTTTGTACGCCGGAAACGGCAGAATATTATGCACATATTATACTTATAATACCATTGATACAATATTCTGACAAATACATGAATTGAATTGAATTGAATCAGTGGTTGATCCAGGATTTTGGCACAAAAAAAATGTGTCCGAGCAATATGTGGAGCCAGCTTCCTAGATAGCTGCAAGCCCCTATTTCTCAAACATAAAATATTACCCGTGCCATGTTTGTACATCCTAGAAATATGTATCCTAGTAATGAAACATCCAGAGCTTTTTGAAAAATATGATGCTACGTCTAGACATAGACATAACTTTAAATTGCCCGCAATAACATTAGAAATATTATATAGGAAAAATGCATATTGTATGGCAATCAAGATATACAACCATCTCCCTCAAACCATTAAAGAATTACCACTATCCCAATTTAGAAAAAAAAATTATAATTTCTTAAGGCTAGGCTCCCAAAATGAGGTGACTTTTTGAAAACATATGCTGAGTCAAACACATGCTTGATGAATGTCAAATTTAGATACATGTTTTTTTGAACCTTTGTCCATCGTTTGACTAGACAGTTACATAATTAGTTGATTTTTGTTCGATACTTTTATTTTTTGAAAATCATGCGTTTTTATAAATTTTTCGAATATCTATCCTTTATTATTTAACTTAGCTATATAAAATATATGCAAATAGGAAGATAATAAAGTTTATTAAATATTAGCTAGAGGAAATTTGTATAGATTGTTTAGTATTCTTGTAATAAAAAGAAAACTGTTTTGAGATTTACGACATTTACTTCCGTGGTAAAGCACGCGAGAATTATTTTCTCGAAAATGAGTTCTGTTGCAACTCGCATAAAATTGACGAGAGCGGCCAGCAGTTGCGGTGTGTAAGGGGAGTGCGAGGGTGGGAATTACTTTTTGGGAGCGTCCTCTTAATGAGCAAGAACTATTATAGTGTTACAGAATATTTAGAAGATAAGATACCTAGGTTTATAAAATAAAGGTTACACATAATTAATATGCATGCTCATAATTTTAATAATTTTGTTATGTTTAAGTCCAATTTGCACGCCCCGAGGGGCAGAATATGCTGAAACTAATCATAAGTCACCTACATCTGTAATAATACCATATTCTAGTAAATAAATAATTTGATTGATTGATTGATTGGTTTGGGAGGGGCTTGACCCAGCTGAGGTTAGGCTTTATCAAGATAAACAGTAAACTACGACTGAAGTAGATTAAGTAGATAGTAGAGTAAATAGTAGATATGAATCCAGATGCTTTTGGGGGGGCTTGAGTCCCTTAGCCCCCCCCACCTGGATCCGCCATTGCATCATTACATGCCTGTATTTGTTTCGAATCTTTTCCGTGTATCACCACGCTTTTCAGACAATCTTTTTAGGGTTCCGTAGATCCTACAAGGAACCCTTATAGTTTCGTCATGTCCCTCCGTCTGGCCGTCTGTCCGTCTGTCCTAATCCTTTACAGCTTAATAACTTTTACAGTTATAAACATAAGTAAATGAAATTTTGTTAAAAAATGGTCTAGATATAGTTCTCAATTTTAAAAGAATAAAAAAATCTTGATTACGTATTTTAGGGGTGGCGCCAATGGTGTGAAATGGGGATGATTTTTTTTTTTTCGCTGCACCCCCTCTTGTGGGATATCACTGAATAGGTCTATTAAAATGAAGGTAATGTTTCAAACCTAACTTTTGTATTAGGTATACCATCTGCGAAATACAGCCCGCCAAAGTGGCTCGCAATGCCCTGCCATTTCTAAGTTATGCAACGTAGAAACTTATAATCTTCCACATTGATAGACCTTTATAAAAACTCTCTTTTAAAATTATTTCGAGAATAATGTGATTATAAATTTTTGAGTTATAGTGAGAAAACTTCAAAATACTTAAGACGTCCTATTTCATAGGTCATTGACCTTAGAGAAAAATGATCTTAGCAAATAATGCTCCTTTAGTTACTACCTATTTAAAAAAACCACAAAGAGTAACTTTATGTTATATTGATATTAGTGATGCAACGAATACGAATACGAATATTCGTATTCGCCGAATACCATCAAATTAACGAATATTCGTATTCGCCGAATACTTTCATGACATTCGTAAATAAATAAATTCCTAGAAATTCCATGCAGATATTGCGTTGCGACTTGCATCTATTGCGACCGTGATGGCAAAGACACAAGGATTCATTGATAAAATCATAAAACTTTCTCATCTTTTGTTTACATCTACAGATGGTCAGCAATTGTAGCGAGTTAGCGACCTTTTTTTAGTTTTTGTTTGTAGAGACTAAAATTGGTAGGTAGGAGTGAGCATGTAATAGTTACAAGGATCAGTCACCACAAAGCAATTTTCTGTGTGTTAACTGTATTTCAATTATTTTTAATAAAACGTAAGTTCACTGCTGTATTTCATCAACTTGTGTAACTAAAATTGAGCAGAGCCGTCATTGCCTTCTTTTGCCTTTCGGGCCTGTCCACGTGGTTGCTCTTTTAGCCCGTTTTGTGTCAACAGAACGTGCTACGTGCCCTGCCCATTTCCACTTCAACTTCTGAGAGTGTTTTTAAAGCGTCTATCACTTTTGTCTTCTTGCGAATGGTGGTGTTTTTTTGTTTATCTATAAGTTTTATATTCAGTATGCTTCTTTCCATTGCGCGCTAGCATGTTTGTATTTTGTTTCTTTTTTTTTTGTTGGCGGGCCAAAACTGGCTTACAAGTCCTACAACAGCATAAGACTAGAAAGAGTGGCAAAAAGGAGGGATTAATTCACCTACTAATTATAAAAATCTTATGTACTTTGTTATTAACGATTTAAATTGTAGAAAGAAAAAATCGCTCACGAGCAGGATTCGAAACTGCGACTCCTGGCTCAGTACGCCAGTGTTTTAGCCACTAAGCTACCGTGAACACTCAAGTGTTCGAATCCTGCTCGTGAGCGATTTTTTCTTTCCACAATTTAAATCGTTAGATTTCGCTTCGCATGCGTAAATGCGTTAAAAATTATAAAATAATTCGTTTGTTATTGTTTAATTAAGGAATAAAGAGGCTTTATTATATATTATTGTAGTAGAGTCAGCTATTCGTATTCGTATTCGCCGAATAGGAGAACTGATATTCGTATTCGTATTCGTAAAAGTACTATTCGTTGCATCACTAATTGATATGACACACTTCTTAAATTTAGCTTCTTAAATTCAGCGCTAGTGGCGCAAAAATAAAATAGCATTGATTAATATTCGATTTGTTTCGTTTGTAATTAGGAACCCTATAATACTGAGCATGGCCCGACATGCTGTTGGCCGGTTTTTAATTCAAGACCACATAACGATGATTATGTTACAAAATAAACATCGTTTTAATTTCAAAACAGAGAAATGAATGTACAGTACAACACAATAAAACCATATAATTTAATATTCCTCTGGTAAGCCAGCTACAAAGTACAAAGTAGTGTGGGCGAGTAAAACCTTCCACAACAATCATTTTAGTAGACCAACCTAATATGTTATGATACCTTACACTTCTACCTATCCCTATTTAAACATTGAACAATCCCGAAATAACATAATAACATTCATACAAATGTTGAACGTATTTACAAGTGATTCAAAATCAAAGGTGTCTATATCCTGTTGTTAGTATTTTTAACCTTATTTCCGGGTGCATAAGGTTGAAGATAAGCGATGTTTCGATGGAATAATGTTGTCTGTGCTCGGAAGAAAGCAGGCCTTGTTACTGACACTTGACACTGTGTGCTTGTCCATTGTTTGACGATACGGTTTTTGTTTCCGGAGCTTTGAAAGCTGTGTTGTCTACTCACTTTCCTTGACATGGTAGTGTTGCCTTTATTTACCAAGATGTATTCGTAATTTACCCTTCTACCAGGCCCCTCAGAAAGTATTGCGAAAAAAAGTTTTTATATATGGGAGACTGGCCAGTTATAATGTTTTTCGAAAATATGATTATTTATAAGTAAAAATAAGTAAGTTCCAATTTCAAAATTTCCCTCCACATTTTTTGCGAGTTAATTCAAAGTATTGTGTCTCACTGAAATATGGATCTGCGCCGGGAACATTTTAGAGCTATGATTTTATACGATTTCAAGTGTCGCCTGAAACCGGATGAATCGTACGATAGACTTCAAATGGCATTCATGGATGAAGGCCCTTCCAAGGCAACCGTGTATCGTTGGTATAACGAATTCAAGCGCGGTCGACCAACTTTGGGGGATGACGAAAGAAGCGGTCGCCCTTTGACGGCTGTTACCGAAGAAAACGTGCTAGCAGTGAAAAATTTAATCCAAGACAATAGGCGAATTACATATCAGGAGATTCAACACATATTGAAGATTGGATCGGGAAGCGTTCACGAGATTCTACACAGCCATCTTCGCGTGAGGAGGATAGTATCACGCTGGGTGCCGCACAACCTCACCGATGCTCAGAAGCAGGCCCGGGAGGAATGGTGCCGTGATATGCTTAACAAATTTGAAGCAGGCTCGTCTCGGCGTGTTTACGACATCGTTACAGGTGATGAGTCCTGGATTTATCAATACGACCCAGAAACCAAGCGCCAGTCGACTGTTTGGGTGTTTCAAAATGAGCCAACGCCTACCAAAGTGAAGCGATCTAGAAGCGGGGGTAAGATTTTGATCGCTAGCTTTTTTAATTTGACTGGCCACTTGGTATCAATTCCCTTACGGGATCAAAGAAGCATTAATGCCGAATGGTATACTACCAAATGTTTGCCAGAAGTTTTCTCTGTTATAAGCAACAAGCGACCAAACACAGGGCTCCGCGGGCTACTGCTCCACCACGACAATGCACCTGCGCACACCGCACTCAAAACGAGGGACTTCCTGGACAGCACGCCAGTCAAACTCCTGGGTCACCCTCCTTACAGCCCTGATCTAGCACCGTGTGACTTCTTTTTATTCCCAAAAATAAAAAATCAGCTCAAAGGGATACAATTTTCGTCGCCGGAAGATGCGCTGGCTGCGTTCGAGCAGGCTGTAAACGAGGTGTCTGCGGCGGACAGGAAAAAGTGTTTTGAAAACTGGTTTAGGCGCATGAATCTTTGTATAGAGGCTGGTGGAAAGTACTTTGAAAAGATTTGATAAAAATATATGTACGTATAGAACAATTTTTTTTAGTTTCGCAAAACTTTCTGAGTGTCCCACGTATTTGTAATTTGACATGCTCTCATTTTCTTTAAGAATAACAAGGAATTAGTTTTTTGGGTTTGCACCTTTACATTTTATCTGTGTTCGATGTAGGTTATACTTTTTACCTGACTACTAAAATGAAAGGTTAGTAGATATGTATGATTTGAGCAGTCCAGTATGTATCTTGATCTGTTCCCTTGTTAGCTCTTTTCATATTCCGGCAATTAGAGTTACATTCAATGCATCTCAATTAAATCAGTTTGCTTATTTCGGCTTTTGTACGTACATACCTTACCATTTTCTACAAATATTTTAAAGTACAAAGGTACCTTTCTAACATTCAAAGACACTGGCAATTAATATAATACTACCTAGGTAATTAATTAAATAGATTACAGACGGCAGATTTATTCAACCTTTTAAGCGGGTGTAAAGTAGACCCGCTTAAAATAATGGTATTTATTCTCTTGTTCACGAACTAAACTTATTTTTATCTATCGCCCTCTTTTACTAATAGTAGATACAAGAATGGGATGGCAACAATTTTTGTTATGTAACATTAGTTTACGTGCTACATTTCTTTGTATTTTTGCCGGTCGGCCCCGAGATCACGATTAAATTTGTATGGAAATTTTTATTCCGACTAATGTGACAGCACTAACATTGTTGCCATCTCTTTCTTGTGTCTACTATTATCAAAAGAGAGCGATAGTTCAAAATACGTTTAGTTCGTGAACTAAAGAATCGACACCAATAGAATATTATTTATATTGTTTTGATTCCCGGAAGTTTCTCGGGCGCTTAATGAATTAACCTTATACCAATGGGAATGCACTTCAAGTGGCCTGCAGTATGGAGTTCGGTAACTCAAGAGTAATCGTATAACGGTGCTCGCATATGACCGGCGTTTGAATACCAACCATATTTTATTGGGCATACATATTGTAGATGCACTCCAGCGAGTTCCAGCCTGTGTGCTTACGTTTGATGTTGAAGAAGTTATTTAAGATGCCAATAAAAGTATTTTAATTAATAATTAAAGGCCTAATTAGGAAAAGGAAGACTAGGAAAAAGATTTATTGAAAGGCCTGTATTATAAAATTAAGTAGCAACCGTTTGCTTTTGTGCTTTCTATATTTAACATCTAGTATAATGGACTTCTGCAGTCTGCAACCAATAGTTCCAAAGAGTGGAAGGTAATACCTTATTTATAGTTATCGGAAAATAAAATGAACATGCGCAGGAATCGATTTAAACGATTCTAACCCTTATGACAATTACAGTAAAAACAGTGCCGCCGTTTTTCTTTAGGTTATTTGCCAATACACTAATGGTTTTGTCAATACACTAATGGATGCTAGTGGAACCCCTTTTAACCAATAAGATCCCTTAGATATGTCTACTGACGCATTAAATTCCGATTTGAATTTATAATATTGACGCATAAGTAGTGTTGTTATCAAAATATTCTCGTTACGAAATGTCACGCAAAATATATTTTCCCAGTACACCTGTGCGGTGCTATTCTATAAGATCTCATTAGCAAACTCACTTCTGAATAAGCAGTGAAAAGTGTAAAATAATACGCTGCGATTTTTTTTTGCGTTGCGTGCTATGCTTGGTGTTTCTTTGAAGGGTAAAATCCGTAACGAGATTATCCGGAGAAGAACTGGAGTGACCGACATAGCTTGTAGGATCAGTAAGCTGAAGTGGCAGTGGACAGGCCACGTCCGTCGAAGGACCGATGGCCGCTGGAGTAAACGAGTCCTTGAGTGGAGACCGCGAATCGGAAAACGCAGTGAATAGCCACGCTGCTGATAAATTGTGATGGGTTTTTCAGACATCATGATCCACATGGTACTATCTATTCTGTTGTAGTAACCCTTCGTCGCCTCTCACAAGTTTACACCATAATATAATATGACATAAATCTAGTATTCTCTATTCTAAGCTAAAACCGTACGATATCAATCAATCTTCAGATCAATGAAAGATAAAACACTTATCTAACACCTGTGTAGATTTGATAAAGAAAAAATACGTGTTTTGTTGTAAAGATTCTCGTCATGTTACAAAAATAACTTAAAGTCCATATCAGAATTTTATCGCACTTTCTTTAATTTTTTGGTTATTATAATCTCACAAAATAAAACAATCAAAATGACCGGTATCTTTGCCGCCTAAAATTTACTGTGACATTTAATTGAAGAGAAAAGTACAGAGCGGAGACCACAGAAGCGGAGACAGTAAAGGGAATTTTTGACCGCAGATTTAGTTGCGTTCTTATTAGTATAAAATACAATAAACTTGATAAAAAAACAACAATCTATCCTATTCTGTCTCCTCTTTTCTACGTCACCTTAGACCAGCAAATCTCATTGATTGTCGTACCATGATCTTTACGGTTGCTTACAAACATCAATATAATAATATATTCAGGCCACCGTGCCTTGTTCCATTTTTGGGATTTATAAATATTAGCCAAGATTAAATCCGGCAACCTTACCGCGAATAAACTTCATTGACATATTGATGTGTGTGTGTGTGTGGCTTTCTTACTAACAATACAATGCTACAAATACTATGTATTCTATAAAAGATAGTATGACCATTTTAAACTCAATTCTAAAAGGCATAAAAGCTGATGCAGGAATCTGATGAGCGAATTATAAAACAGTTTTTATGCCAAGTGGCACAGTTCAATTTAGGTCACACAAAAAAACCCCGGCCAAGTGCGAGTTGGACGCGCGCAGTAAGGGTTCCGTACCACACATCGATCTGATACCTCATAGAAACTGACTTAATTTACGAGAGTGCAGAAAGAGATGTAAAAATATGAAATTTTGCATCTCTTTCTTACGCAGGTACCATATGTTTGCCCTATTTTTAGTATTTGTTACTAAACTACATAGTAGTTTGACGCTAGTATGTATTACCGTTTTCAAGATAGAGCAGGAACAAAAACGTTAAAAAAATGCGTTTTTCGAGGTTTCTTGTATGGGGACCCCCTTTGGTTTTAAAGTTTTTTTATTTTTAGTATTTGTCGTGATACACAATAGTAACACATATTCTGTGAAAAATTCAAATGTTTATCTATTATCGTTACAAAGATACAGCCCTGTGACAGACAGACGGACGGACGGACGGACACCGCAGTGAGAGTAATAGGGTCCCGTTTGGCACCCTTTGGGTGCGTGACCCTAAAAAACAAAGCGATGCTGTATTTCAGGAACTTCAAATTCAAATAATTTATTTTGTGATATAAAAAAAAACAAAAAAAAAAAGCGATTTTAGCCTTAGTGGTGGTTCACTGGAAAGTTTGCTGATAGTACCTTAAATCTTAAAATATTTGCATGTCAATAATTTTATTTAAGTTGTAAGAGCTACCGAGTACCTCGGTTCAATGCTCGATGACCTCAGTAGAGCTTCAGATAGAGTGGGTCTTAACATGAATATGGACAAGACAAAGGTTATGTTAAATTCCCATATAGCACCCATTCCCGTAAACATCGGAGAATCTACACTCGAAGTTGTTGACGATTATGTATACCTAGGACAAACTGTCCAGCTAGGTAAGTCCAACTTCGAGAATGAGGTCAATCGTCGAATCCGACTCGGTTGGGCAGCGTTCGGGACGCTACGCAATATCTTCTCGTCCAAAATACTGCAGTGTCTCAAGACGAAAGTCTTTGACCAGTGTGTGTTGCCAGTAATTACTTACGGCACTGAAACGTGGTCGCTCACAATGGGCCTGATAAGAAGGCTCAAAGTCACTCAAAGGGCAATGGAGAGGGCTATGCTCGGAGTGTCCCTGCAAGATCGAATCAGAAATGAGGAGAAGCAGGAGAACGAAAGTAACCGACATAGCCCGAAGAATTGCCAAACTTAAGTGGCAGTGGGCGGGACACATTGCTCGCAGAACGGATGGCCGATTGGGCAGTAAAGTTCTGGCGACCGCGTACTGGAAGGCGCAGCGTGGGTAGGCCCCCCACAAGGTGGACTGACGATCTGGTGAAGTTCGCGGGAATCCGCTGAATGCGGAAGGCGCAGGACCGGTCGTTGTGGTGATGCTTGGCGGAGGCCTATGTCCAGCTGTGGACGTCTAATTTTAATTACATGTAAGACCAACTGTGTTATGTACCAACTTGTATGCAAATAAATGTTTTGAATTTGGTACATCAAAGACATAATCTTTCATTAGAACCACGGTATGCCACGGTACAGCATAGGGCAATTACCAGCTAATGTTATGACGATGTTGGTCATAATTATGTAATTAAGGTAATATCTTTACTAATTACGCTAACAGATTATTAATTTCACTCGTCGTTTTCCCAAATCGTGATTTCTAAAATAGCAATCACATGAAATATTTACACAAAGCATAAAGATACACTATGGGAAATATCAATGGAAAAACCATTGTTATGCTTGGATCATCTTGGCAAGTTGGTATTTCATCATCTTAGTATAACTTCTATGAAGAATATCTGCCACTTCTTCATATCAGTGGTACCTACGATATTTTTTATCAGATTTGGCCGTGGACATCCAACATGTAGAACTTGACTCCTATTGTTGTGTTCTGACGAATGCTCTTGAGATAATAATTATGTTCATAATATCTACACATAAACGTATCGGTGATCAAGACTAAGGCCCGTATTACAGAAGCTTCCTCAAGTACAGTTTAAACTCCAATCACCTGATCACTACTTAAGGATAGAATCGTTACTTGAGTATCGGTCTTATACCAGAACGGTAATTATAAACTTTAATTCAACAACAAAACACACGAATTTGACCTGAAATATAATAGAAATCTCTACTCAAGCGTAGTCTGGACCACGCTTGAGTGATTACAGATCAAATATCTGCCCAAGTACCGAAACAGATGACAATATAAAACGAAACTAAACTCAGCTGAACTGTGATCAACAAATCTCTGCTTGAGGGACGTTCTAAAATCAAAGCTCAACTTAAAACTAGTTTTAAACAGAGATCAATGCTTGAGTATCCTTCTGGAATACGGGCCTAAGTAAATCAGAATCTCTAAAATCTCCACTCGTTACCAAATGTTATAAACAGTAAATAAAAGAGAATAAACGAGGACCTACCGAGAATTCGCTAAAATATAACTCAACATGGGCTACAATTGCTGCAAACTAAAGACCTTTCTTTCGCAAGTCGCACTTTCAACCACTAAGCTCAGAGCAAAATAATAAGATAGACAAAGTGCTTAGAACTAATTACTGAAGCCAGAAAAAGGAATACTAATGCTTGATTTCACCGACGATAATTCTCAGGTTAAACAACCGTTTACCCACAATTCCAGTACATTTTTCGAGTAATCGGCCGTTTAATCAGATAATTAATGTTGATGAACACCGGCCAATATAGCAAAGAAGTACCCACAATTCTGCCCGAAGTGTTCGCGAGCCGGGATCGGGAGCGTGCGTCATGTCCTCAGACCAAAATAATTAGACTGACGCTCCCAATTGCGGCTCGCGAACACTCAACAGTATTACTTTTTCTGGCTTCAGTCACTAGTTCTACGCGCTCCGTCTATGTTATTCTTTTCGTGTGAGCCACTACGCTACTAGAACTAGAAGATGTTTGCAGCATCCATGTGTCCGAATTCACGTATACGGAACAAACTCTGACAGATTTCTATTTTATTGCCACAGTATTGGCCACAGTTAAAATTGAGATGACGAAATAAGTTACCCTGTCGGAGGATAGAAAGAAATATTGCTGTACGGAAAGAAATATTGAATTAGCTGTTTGTAAATGCCTGATATAAACATATTGCGTGACGAAATCTTTTGAATTCAACTTTTAGTGCTTCGAATTCTACAACTATGTAGGCCAATAGTAACCTCGACTGGTGTGAAAGGGTATTATATCAACCAGTTTTGAACCAATAGTCAACCTTATCTGTGCAACTGTAACAAATATATTAGGTAATGTGCTTTCATTTGACGACGTCTGTGGTCTGGTGGTTCGAGTGTCGGACTGCTGATCACGTGGTCGTGGGTTCGATTCCCACAGGACACAAATGTTTGTGTGATGAACATAAGTGTTTGTGTTGGTCTGGGTGTTTCTTATCTATACTATAATAAAACTGTAAAGGTCGAAAAGTCTGTACATTGAGTTTTTTTTCGCGAAAACCGGCTAGGGGGACTAGAAATAAGCTATATAACACGAATCGATCGTTTAAAAAATTTATGTCTGTCTGTCTGTCTGTCTGTCTGTCTGTCTGTCTGTTTGTTACCTCATCACGTGAAAACGGCTGAACGGATCGTAATGAAACTTAGCATTTGTATTGGTATTAGTCTAACTTAAAATATAGGGTATGTTTTATCTGAATCGGTTGAGTAGATCCAGCGATACAGCTTGACCCCTCTATTGTATTAAGTTGCATACAAAGTAGAGGTCATGATTGTTGGTTAGATGCAGGTTGCAGGTTCCTAAAAATACAACTGGATTCTATTAGTATTATAGAAAATATAGAATAACATAACATAGCCCATCACTGTCCCGCTGCTGGGCATGGCCCTCTTCTTGGAATGAGAAGAGTTAAGGAACTGGATATTGTTAGTGTAATAGATTATCATAACATAATCAGCTCATTACCTACTGCCCCACTGCTGGGCACGGACCTCTTCTCGGAACGAGAACAGTTAAGAAACTGGAAAATATAGAATAACATAACGTAGTCAACCCATTACTGTCCCACTACTGGGTATGGCCCTCTTCTCAAAATGAGAAGAGTTAATGAACTGGATATTATTAGTATTCTAGAATAACATAACATTACCAGCCCATTACAGTCCCACTGCTGGACACGGGCCTCTTCTCAGCATAAGAAGATATGTGGTTAGTGTTATAGAATAACATAATCAGCCCAATTACTTTCCACTGCTGGGCACGAGCGTCTTCTCAGAATGAGGGAGTTTAGGGCTAATTCCATGAAATTCCATCACCTTAGCCGGTTGGTTGTAAAAACAAAATATAGTATGGTCGGTAAATAGTGTAATCGTCTGTGTAGGCGCTTATATGTATATATTTGAAGACATTGTGTTCATAATTATGACATGATGTTATTTTCCGACATCCACGCGGACGGAGTCGCGGGCACAGCTAGTGTATTATAAGTATGTATTTACAACAACAAAAAAGTATATAAGTATTATATCCATTGTCTCATAGCACAAGCTCTGCTTAGTTTGGGACTAGATGGTGCTGTGTAAAGTGTCCCAAAAATATTTATTTATGTTTATTTATTATTTATTTGTATCATTTATTTTTCGAATGGGCTATTCGCAGATGGTACCTGGGTACCTAGGCCGAGAGTCCCATTAGGTACTCTATCCGCTGAAAATTATTCCATAATCCTAACTTAAAAACTAAAACCAGTTGCAATAACCATATAAAGGCGTCCCCAAGGAAGGGCTCGGACTTCGGCATAGGGCATTGCTGGGGGAACCCGCCTCTGGTCCCCCTGGCAGCCGTTTCTGCATCGGGAAGAGTTTTCTCGATTTTGACGGACTTTTGGTATATCGGGTGGGCAACGAATTTCGCAGTTTGCGGCAAGCCTCGCCAGCGAGGGCAAATGACGTACCTAATCCGAACACAGTGGCGGTTAAACCTACTCAAGAGAGCATAATCGGTCTCGGCTTTCGTTTGACTGATACCTCACTTAAGTTAAGCCAGCCTGTGGAGTTGTGGACCCAACATAGGTAGGATAGCTGTTGAACTTACTAGCTCAGCCTGTGAGGTGCAGAAGCGTTGATATTGGCGAGATAATTAGCTCTGCATCTGTCACCAACCACCTGGTCAAGTGTGGTAAACTGAACATTACCCCTTTTTAGGGTTCCGAAGTCCATCAAGGAACCCTTATAGTTTCGTCATGTCCGTCCGTCTGTCCGTCTGTCCGTCTGTCCGTCTGTCCGTCTGTCCGTCTGTCCGTCTGTCCGTCTGTCCGTCTGTCCGTCTGTCCTAATCCTTTACAGCTTAATAACTTCTACAGTTATAAACATAAGTAAATGAAATTTTGTTAAAAAATAGTCGACATATAGATCTCAATTTTAAAAGAATAAAAGAATCGTTTTTCCGTATTTTAGGGGTGGTGTCCATACATGTGAAATGGAGAAAAAAAAATTTTTTTCGCTGCTCCCCCTCGTGTGGGATATCATTGAATAGTTCTACTAAAATGAAGGTAATGTTTGATACACCACTTTTTTATCAGGTGTACCATCTGCGAAATATAGCCCGCCAAAGTGGCTTGCAATGTGTCCCCCCCCCTGCCATTTCTAAACTATGCAATGTAGAAACTTATAATCTTCCACATTGATAGACCTTTGTGAAAACTCTCTTTTAAAATTATTTCGAGTATAATGTGATTATAATTTTTTGAGTTATAGAGAGAAAACTGAAAAATACTTAAAACGTCCTAGTTCAAAGGTCATTGACCTTAGAGAAAAATTATCATAGCAAATAATGCTCCTTTAGCTACTTTCTATTTGAAAAAATCACAAAAAGTAACTTTGAAATGACAAACGTCTTAAATTTGGCTTCTTGAATTTATCGCTAGATGGCGCTACTAACAACACGCTCTGAGTCGCGAATGCTGCCGATTATTGCAAAAACTAAAATAGCCATGATTAATATTCGATTTGATTCGTTTGTAATTACACCTACTTAAGGAACCCTATAATACTGAGCATGGCCCGACATGCTCTTGGCCGGTTTTTTGAAAGAGTTTTACAGATTTGAATCCAAAATACTTGGCTGAAGCCAGTTTTAAACCACAAGGTTAAGGTGATCGCTCTGCTAGTTTTACAAAGCGTGGGTGCCGAACAAAGACATGTCACGTGTTGAGAAATATGATAATAACATGTTATCTTGTAAACATCACACTCACACCTTGAAAGATGTACACTCACACTGTATATTCGTAAAAAGAATTTATGGAGGCTTGATTTTCCCCATTTCATGGACACGGTTTTATCTTAGTAATACATTTAGTAATAGAAGAGCTCCTTCGTGAAAGAGCTCGTCCGGGGAAGTAGGTACTACCACCGTACCTACTTCTCCGCCAAATAGTGATGTTTGCATTACTGTGTTTCGGTCTGAAGGGTACCCTTCAGACCGAAACAGGCTTGTCCTCTCTCTAGTATCCTGTTGCTCTGAGGATTTCACAGTAGAGCATCACAAGTTTCTGAAGTATCGCACGCTGTACTAAATATCTTTGCTTGTTTTTTTTAGAGTTCCGAAGTCCTACAAGGAACCCTTATAGTTTCGTCATGTCCGTCCGTCTGTCCGTCTATCCGTCTGTCCGTCTGTCCGTCTGTCCTAATCCTTAACAGCTTAATAACTTCTACAGTTATAAACATAAGTAAATGAAATTTTGTTAAAAACCGGCCAAGAGCATGTCGGGCCATGCTCAGTATTATAGGGTTCCTTAAGAAGGTGTAATTACAAATGAATCAAATCGAATATTAATCATGGCTATTTTAGTTTTTGCAATAATCGGCAGCATTCGCGACTCAGAGCGTGTTGTTAGTAGCGCCATCTAGCGATAAATTAGAGCCCATACATGTGAAATAGGGATGAAAATATTTTTTTCGCTGCACCCCCTCGTGTGGGGTATCATTGAATAGGTCTACTAAAATGAAGTTAATGTTTCATACATCACTTTTTTATCAGGTGTACCATCTGCGAAATATAGCCCACCAAAGTGGCTTACAATGTGTCCCCCCCCTGCCATTTCCAAACTATGCAACGTAGAATTTTGTAATCTTCCAGGTTGATAGACTTTTATAAAAACTCTCTTTTAAAATTATTTCGAGTATAATGTGATGATAATTTTTTGAGTCATAGTGAGAAAACTGAAAAAATACTTGAGACGTCCTAGTTCATAGGTCATTGACCTTAGATAAAAATGATCTTAGCAAATAATGCTGGTTCGTGCCCTTCAGTTGGTCAATAATGGGCTGATTATGTATGTATGTGAACATAAGCTTAATAGAACACTTTAAGTAAAAACCGCCCAAGAGCATGTCGGGCCATGCTCAGTATTATAGGGTTCCTTAAGTAGGTCTAATTACAAACGAATCAAATCGAATATTAATCATTGCTATTTTAGTTTTTGCAAACAGCGCCACCTAGAGCTAAATTTATGAAGCTAAATTTAAGAAGTGTGTTTCTTTTTGTGATTTTTGAAAATAGAAAGTAACTAAAGGAGCATTATTTGCTAAGATCATTTTTCTCTAAGGTCAATGACCTATGAACTAGGACGTCTTTCAGTTTTCTCACTATAACTCGAAAATTTATAATCATATTATACTCAAAATAATTTTAAAAGAGAGTTTTTATAAAAATCTATCAACGTGGAAGATTACAAGTTTCTACGTTGCATAGTTTGGAAATGGCAGGGGGGGGACACATTGTAAGCCACTTTGGTGGGCTATATTTCGCAGATGGTACACCTGATAAAAAAGTGATGTAAGAAACATTACCTTCATTTTAGTAGACCTATTCAATGATACCCCACACGAGGGGGTGCAGCGAAAAAAAAATTTCATCCCCATTTCACATGTATGGGCGCCACCCCTAAAATACGTAATCATGATTTTTTTATTCTTTTAAAATTGAGATCTACATCTATACTATTTTTTAACAAAATTTCATTTACTTATGCTTATAACGGTAGAAGTTATTAAGCTGTAAAGGATAAGGACAGACGGACAGACGGACAGACAGACAGACGGACGGACATGACGAAACTATAAGGGTTCCTTGTAGGACTACGGAACCCTAAAAAGGAAAAAAATACAATCGAATTGAGAACCACCTCCTTTTTGGGGTTCCGAAGTCCTACAAGGAACCCTTATAGTTTCGTCATGTCCGTCCGTCTGTCCGTCTGTCCGTCTGTCCGTCTGTCCTAATCCTTTACAGCTTAATAACTTCTACAGTTATAAACATAAGTAAATGAAAAAATTATAGAGAGAAAACTGAAAAATACTTAAAACGTCCTAGTTCAAAGGTCATTGACCTTAGAGAAAAATGATGTTAGCAAATAATGCTCCTTTAGTTACTTTCTATTTGAAAAAATCACAAAAAGTAACACACTTCTTAAATTTAGCTTCATAAATTTAGCGCTAGGTGGCGCTGTTTGCAAAAACTAAAATAGCAATGATTAATATTCGATTCGTTTGTTGAACACACTTCTTCAATTTGGCTTCTTGAATTTATCGCTAAATGGCGCTACTAACAACACGCTCTGAGTCGCGAATGCTGCCGATTATTGCTAAAACTAAAAAAGCATAGCCATGATTAATATTCGATTTGATTCGTTTGTAATTACACCTAATTAAGGAACCCTATAATACTGAGCATGGCCCGACATGCTCTTGGCCGGTTTTTTTTGAAATCGGTTAAAAAAAACTCATATCATTGCAATAGCTAGTAAGCTTAGGTTTGCAATCTTCTGAAACTAAACCGATTCGATAAAGCTATCTCTCTGTTTAGTCTGCTTCGCCACCATTTGAGCGTGGGTGTAAGACTGTTGATACAACAGCCGTGTTGAGTGTCAAGATGTTGGCATCAACTTTATTATCTAGTATTGTAGATAAGCCGACTTATCACAAGATTGTGGTAACTTACAATATTATGCTCAAGTATATTGTTGTAAGAAAGTGTTGGGGATTTCAAAATAATGTGATCGCTGTTTTATGCAATCATAGTAAGCAATTTGTGATACGGTTTGCAAGCATAGATAAAACTTTTTAACAAAACATTGAACCGACGAAAACAGAAACTGAAAAGCGAAAAATAACTAATTATGAGTCGGCGCCAAACGAACTTTTAACAAGCAAAGTGCGTGTAAGTTGCAAGTGGCCGAGCGGAGAACGCATTTTTGGAAAGTTATTGTTTATCGTTGAAAATTTCACGTTGTATTTGATGTGACGTTGTTTTTCTTATTTATTTAAAGTAATTTAATGATCTTCGTTGATTGGTTGTTTGGCGCCGACTCATAATTAGTTATTTTTCGCTTTTCACTTTCTGTTTTCGTCGGTTCAACTTTTTGTTAAAAAGTTTAATTTTTCATTTTTCTGTGGTTTTAATCTATCTCCAGGTCTCCACTATGTCGTAGTGTCTAGAACTATATTTATGTGTGTCAATTTTCAACAGAATCGGTTAACAGGTAAGAATTCAGTGGGTGAACAAACACTCATCCCCTGTTTTACTACCCTTAGGGGTGGATTTTGATTTTGAAATTTAAATGGGACCAATTTCGAGATATACCCTATCCATTAAAAATCATCAAAATCGGACCACTCTGTAAAAAGTTATGAGTAAAAAAAAAAAAAATATATACGCGTCGAATTGAGAACCTCCTCCTTTTTTTCGTCGGTTAAAAAATAACACACTGCCACTTGCCACTATCTACAGTGGTAAGCGATATCTATAGCTATATATTGTGGAAAGAAAAAATCGCTCACGAGCAGGATTTGAACCTGCGAATCCTGGTTCAGTACACCAGTTGATTGATTGATTGTTGTTTGTTGGTTGATTGTCGTTGATTGCTTGTTTGATTTTTCTTTTCACTATATCTTTCTATTTATTTATTTTTGTAAAAAACCCGTATCTGAACAACCATAGGGTAATAATAACATTCAGTGAACGTTTTCTGAACCTACCCTTAGTTAATAAGTAAATGAATTGATAGGTAACTAATAAAAAAATATGAAATCTAAATTGAGTATCTTACTATTCACTCGTCAGTCGTTGTACAATTCAATTTCAATTTTAATGTTTTTTATTTCAAATAAACTTAATTACAGGCATTTTTGAAAGGTCAGGCTCTAGTTGCACGGTTCCAAATTGTGGGTCCTATGGAGAAGAACCGGCAAGAAACTCCATGGATAAACTCTTTTTTAAATAGGTTATTGTTTATTACATCAAATTTATTCAAATAATGTGAGTATAATGTAGGTTAATGTCAGAAATAAACAAGAGTTTAAAAGTGAGTATATTGCCTTTAGAAATAAACATAAAAAGAGTTGCCATATTATGTAGGAGCTGACCTGTCCCGACAGACGGCACCCGTTCACGAGCATGACGCGAGCATCAGACATCGCTATTGGAGGAATTCTGAACGCAACCTACCTATTTCCCTACTTTTTCGGGAAAATGTAATTTACTTGCAATTATTTGGGCGCTTGCGTAGGTACCTACCTTTTGGCGAGCACGCTTACACACACATAAATCTTTTTTGTGCGTCACTTTAAGCTGATCTGTTAAAGGAAACTATCAGTCTATGTGTTATATGTCCATGTTTGAAAGAATAAAGACCAGTAAGCCTCTAGACGCCGATTATTCGGATACCCCCGGTCACCAGGCATATGCAGTAGCACTGCATATCATAAGGGGCTCGTGGCTAAGTAAGAACCGTGTGGATTATACGATCTGCGAGGTTAAGCTGCACTAGCCGCGGTCAGTCTGTGGGTGGGTGACCGTTTCGTTACACATCGAGACCCCTTTGTGCTTCGGAGAACACGTAAAGCCGTCGGTCCTGCGCCTGATCTCTCTCCGGTCGTGTCGAATTGCCGTCCCATCGGATTATGAGAGTGAGGGAATAGAGAGTGCACCTGTGTTTGCGCACACACTTGTGCACTATAATATGTCCCGCGCAGATGGCTAGTCTCTGTTGAGATTGGCCGCCGTGACCGAAATTCGGCCGAGAGGACATTATTTTTTGATTATATCATAAGCCCCGCCGCCAATCGGGACGTCAGTCCGTAAGCGAACGGCACCAATCATACGGAATCATACCATCGAACTTTTGAGCCAACCAAACATAAGGCGAGCTAGTTTCTTGGTTTTACCAAAAATTTGAAGAAACTATGGCAAAAAAACGATAACTTTTAAAGGAGCTCAATTCTATAACGTATTAAAAATCTAAGCTCATTTACGGCCAAAATTAATACTTATGCAATCTATCCACGATTTGTCCTACTAGAGATAGGAATTTGACATAAGCTTCATACAAAATATGTCAAATTTCCATCTCTAGTAGGGCAAATCGTGGATAGATTGGATATTCATTTTGGCCGTTAATACATTCAAAACTGAGCTAGCACTGTATGCTATTTCAGATAACTCTTTAGCACAATTTTTCTTTCACTTTTCAAATTTGATGAACAAAATAATCATAGATTAATGTACTATTGTTCTCAAGTGACTTTTTTATTGAAAATACATTTCTTTAAACCTAGACCTATGATAAAGATATTAATCTTTTTAGAACGAATGAATGAAATCTTTTACAAAATTAAAATACTATACAATTATTCACACTTTAAATTCGAAAACCGTATTGAAGTAGACTTCTTTTTCACTCAAACTAAAACACATACTGCCATGACAATGATACAATCGCGCACAGATGCGCCTAAATGTTTGTTCGTCGTTATTTGAACGCGCAGGTTTTATCTTGAGCAAACATACTGAAACAGTGCACAAGAACACTTGTGCATACAGCTGTACTTTTTAGGGTTCCGTACCCAAAGGGTGCCAACCGGGGTCCTATTACTCTCGCTACGTTTTCCGTCCGTTTGTCCGTCCGTCTGTCACAGGGCTGTATCTTTTGAACGGTAATAGATAGCAAGTTTGAATTTTCTCAAGATATGTGTTTTGCTATGATCCCTATTACGACAAATACTAAAAATAAAAAACCAAAGGGGGTCCCCATACAAGAAACCAAAAAAAATGCATTTGTTTCAACATATTCCTGCTCTATCTTCAAAACAGTAATACACACCAGCGCCAAGCTTGGTCTGATTATAGTGCATACTATGCAGTTTAGCAACAAATACAAATAATAGGGCAAACATAGACATAACGTGGTGGTACTTGCGTAAGAAAGAGGTGCAAAGATTCTTATTTCGCGCACTGTGCATTGATGTCTTTTGATGAGTTCTCGTAAATTAAATCAGTTTCTATGGGGTATCAGGTCAATGGGTGGTACGGAACCCTTAATGCGTGAGTCTGACTCGCACTTGGTCGGTTTTTAGAAATTCTTACAGCTGTTTCTGCGGACTTTTTGTTTACGGAAATTCCAATTCTGTGCTTATTGTGTCAATTAAGAATATGCCGGTAATTATAAGTAGATATACGAGAAATATGAAAAGGTAAAATATACTTCTCTAGTATAGTATTGTAGTATAGTATAACGGGCTGGTTTCCGCAACTCCACGTCCAAGCGTGTATTTTTCGTACGGTATACTTCTCTATTAAGGTGCTGGTCTAGTGCTGTGTGAAGACAGAAATGTGATTTATAATAATTGGCTCGATAAAAAAATCATAAAGATGGCACTAAATCGGGTCATAGCAACACATATTCAGAGAAAATTTCAACCTGCTTCCTATTACCGTTCAAAAGATACAGCCCTGTGACAGACAGACAGACGGACGGACGAACGGACAACGTAGCGAGAGTATGTATGTCCCAACTGAATTTGAAAAAGCATATCACTAGAGAACTTTTATGTATTCAAAAGTTAGCGTAGCAGAAACTTGTGTCTGTCGATCACATACATGTAATTGTGACTATATCGTGTAATGCTTATGCTTATGTCTTCTTTCATTATAATATTATCTTTAGCAATAGCACTGCATTTTGACAGTTGGAAGCATGAGTTCACGCTTAAATTCGTCTCTGAATATAATCCTTACCCCGGCTCCACACGTTGGCCCGAACATTGGCGCCAACGCTATTCGCCAACGTGATCGGGAAAATGGCGTTGCCCCGAAAGTTGGGCCGAACGTTTACAGTTAGCCGTCGCGTGTCGGCTCTGACGGAACTAAACTAACATTATCTCCAACGTGTGGACGCTAGGCAACGCCAACGCTCGTCCCAACGTTGGGGGCAACTTGTGGAGCCCGCCTAAAGACTTGCCGTCTTAAATTTGATCCTAAGATATTATTTTTATCCTACTATAACCAGAAATCTTAACCCTTACGTGAATAATTTAATCGTAAAGGCGTGTTATACTTGGGAACCCGCATAGTACCGCCACCTGTCCTCTGAATTATCAACGAACTGAGAGCAAAGCAATTACATACACTGACATTTAATTAAAACCGGCCAAGAGCATGTCGGGCCATGCTCAGTATTATAGAGTTCCGTAGGTTAAGTAGGTGTTACAAACAAATCAAATACGGCTATTTTAGTTGCAATAGACGGCAGCATAGGCGACTCAGAGAGTGTTGTCTGTAGCCGCTAGATGGCGCTATACAGTGCCAAATGCAATAGGCACTTGCGGCACTTGACGGCAGCATTGGCGACTCAGAGTGTTGTTAGACGCCGCTAGATGGCGCCAAATTTAAGAAGTGTGTCGCCAATATAACACAAAGTTACATTTCAGTTATTTTATTTATTTTCTCATGGGTGTCGTAAAAGGCGATTAAGAGATTCACCAGAGAGTATAGTATTATATTATCTGTGACCAGAGGATGGGCAGCAGCGTTCTCTGAGTATTTAAACAACCAACTGCGATCGCCAACCCGCCTCAAGCGCCGCCGCCGCAAGCGTGGCGATTATGGCATATTCCCCCAACATGCTTGGGGGAGGCGAATGTCCAGCAGTAGACATCTTACGGCTGAAATGATGATGTTGTTTATTATAAGTCACAGACTTAGTAAAAAATATAGACGAAGTGCTGCGAACAATCTAGCGAAGCAAAAAAAAAAACTATGCTCCTTCGGCGCTCACGCACACACATGCACCTCAAACTATAGTAATAAAGTCTGGGAACTGCCAAGTAAAACTACACTTTTAAGTAAGTCAAAGTGTGTTCTGCATGGCTCCCAAGTTGTACAACAAAAATTACCTAATGCAATTAAAGACATTCAAAGCATGTCATCATTTAAATGTAAGGTCAAAGGGTATTTGATACAAAAGGCCTATTATTATAGTGTTAACGAATATTTAGACGAGAGAATTTGACCATACGACAATTTATTATACATGTATAATTTTATATGACACTATGCGTCTGCCCTTTTGATCGAGTCCCGTACGAATCATGGAGCCCCGCTGACCTCAGGCCACCGAGATTTGTTTACATTAAGCATAGCTTACAGTTCGGCCTTTCCTGAAATCAAGTCCCATTGCTGTCTCTATTCCACAATCAAAGTACAACTGTTGCTAAAATTGTTAAAATATTCATATACCTAGTTACTGTGTCTATTTCACAATCAGATTACAACTATTTCCAAAAATATAGTAAAAGTTAAAACTAGTAATCAAATGTGGAAATTAATAGGTGGCTAAAATTGTTAAAATATTCATATAGTTACTGTGTCTATTTCACAATCAGATTACAACTATTTCCAAAAATATAGTAAAAATTAAAACTAGTAATCAAATGTGGAAATTAATAGGTTGCTATAATTGTTAAAATATTCATATAGTTACTGTGTCTATTTCACAATCAGATTACAACTATTTCCAAAAATATAGTAAAAATTAAAACTAGTAATCAAATGTGGAAATTAATAGGTTGCTATAATTGTTAAAATATTCATATAGTTACTGTGTCTATTTCACAATCAGATTACAACTATTTCCAAAAATATAGTAAAAATTAAAACTAGTAATCAAATGTGGAAATTAATAGGTGGCTAAAATTGTTAAAATATTCATATAGTTACTGTGTCTATTTCACAATCAGATTACAACTATTTCCAAAAATATAGTAAAAGTTAAAACTAGTAGTCAAGTGTGGAAATTCAAATACTCAATACTCAGTTACTGGAGACTGACATTAATTATTTCGTTTATTTTTGGTATTAGTTATAATTAGGTATGACATTGCAAATAATAATAAAACAATTTAATAATAAAACCAACAATCTTATTACGTGATTACTTTCAATGTATTTATATTAAATGTTGCATGCTTAATAAGCAGAATATTACCGTCTTCTTTTTAAATTACCATCTGATTTTTATACTTACCCTTTTCGCAAAATAAATGATTTGAATTTGAAATAAAAAAATTAATTAACAAAAACAAAACGATACGAGCTAACGAGGCGAGAAAATTCTACCAGGAAGTGCGCTCCCTCAAAAAAGGTTATCAACCTATAGCACAAGTCCTGGAGGGAGAAGATGGCAACCTTATAACATCCACAGAAGAAATTAAAACGCAATGGCGTAATTATTTCCATAACCTACTCAATTGTAATCTGCTCGACGAGTCTTCAATCCCCGTAATAGATGACGACAGTGAGGGTCAGGTGGAACCCCTGACCTTCGTTGAAGTTAGGGAAGCCATAATGAGGCTGAAAAACAACAAAGCTCCGGGGATGGATGGCTTGCCGGCGGAAGTATGGAAGTATGGCGGGGGAGCCATTCAGGAAAAATTATACGAGTTGTTGCTTAAAATATGGGAGGCAGAACATCAGCCAGGGGAGTGGAATGTAGGAGTCATCTGTCCAATCCATAAAAAAGGTTGTAAAAGAAAGTGTACCAACTACCGGGGAATGGCTTTGTTACCTACAGCTTACAAAGTCTTGTCATATGTACTGCTTAAGAGACTGGAACCGTACGCGGAAAAAATCCTAAGCGATTATCAGTGCGGGTTCCGTCCAAATCGTAGTACCACTGATCAGATCTTTCTTCTAAAACAACTGATGGAGAAAAAGTGGGAATACGCACAGAGTATTCACATACTATTTGTGGATTTCACTAAAGCCTATGACAGTATTGATAGAGGCGTCCTATATACCATTCTCAGAAATTTTAGCATCCCAAAAAAACTGGTAGATATGATAGAAGTGGCCACCAAAGAAAGCAGGATGAAGGTCCGTGTAGAGAACGAGCTGACAGACGACTTTGAGGTTGTTACGGGATTGAAACAAGGAGATGCTCTGTCGCCTATGCTTTTCAATTTAGTCCTCGAACACGTTATCAGAAAAGTGTTAGCATTAGATATTGGGTTGCAACTGAATGGAAAGTATAAGGTGATAGGGTATGCTGATGATCTAGCCCTGATGGGAAAAACTAGTCAAGAGGTTCAGAAGTCCGCGGGAACCCTTGAGTCAGAAGCTCGAAAGGTAGGTCTAAGTATAAGCCACGACAAGACAGAGTATCTCCACATGAAACGCTACAAAAATACCCGCGTTAAGCGCAACGACCTACATGTCGGAGATACAATCTACAAAGGCGCTGCTAAGTTCAAATACTTAGGCTGTACCATCACGGACACGAATACCCGGGAAGAAGAGGTTGAAATCCGCATCCATAACACCCTGAGATGTAGTGCCGCCCTACATAAGGTGCTGGTGTCCAAGCTTCTTAGTAGAAACACTAAAATTAGAATTTACAAAACGGTCTTAAGACCTATACTGATGTACGGATGTGAAGCTTGGACACTGACACAAAAAGAGGAGAGTAAGCTCTTGGTAACAGAGAGGAGGGTCTTACGTAAGATCTTGGGCCCTGTGCAGAGACCGGATGGTACCTGGCGGATCAGGAAGAACGCTGAGATAGAAGAGCTCGTGGCTGAACCAAATGTGATAGGAGAGGCAAAAGCTCACAGACTCCGTTGGCTTGGTCACGTGGAGAGAATGGGAGAAGATCGAGATGCGAAGAGAGCCTATCTGGGCCGACCAAAAGGGCGACGCCCGGTCGGTCGCCCTAGATATCGCTGGAGCGATGCGGTGGAAGGCGATCTTCTGGAGATCAGAGCCAGTGATTGGCGAAATACTGCCAAAGATCGCGGCAAGTGGCGTTCTCTCGTTTCGGAGGCCAAGACACATTTTGGGTCGCTGTGCCAGCGGAGTAAGTAGTAAGTAAGTAACAAAAACAAAAAACCCGACTGCGTGTAAAAATAACAGAAAAGATATAAACAAGACATCAACACGCAGTCGGAGGCTACGTATGTTTTTGGTCATGAATTACATAATAGTTCCTATGTAGCCTCCGCCTGCGTGTTGATAAGTCTTGTTTATATCTTTTCTGTTATTTTTACACGCAGTCGGGTTTTTTGTTTTTGTTAATTAATTTGTTTATTTGAATTTTTTTAGTTTTGTCATCATGTTTTATTTATCATACTATGAATGTTTTTTTTTGAAAAGTCAAATTCATTTTTAACGTTGAATATTTTGTTGTTTTTTAGCATTTCTCATTCTAAATTACATTTAAACATATAAGTTATATATATTTTTGAAAAGCATTTATAAAACTCTTTATTTTGATACCCCACTCGATAGATTTCGAGGAAAAAATTTTTTTTTTGAAGCCGTAATTCGGCGCCAAAAAGCGGCCATTTTAATTTTTATAATTTTGATATACCCAGTATCACTCTACAATTAAGACGAATCTAACGACACCTCATAAGTTAAAATCCATCAAGCCGTTTAGGCTGCAGGGCGTGCCAAAGAAATATACATACATACATACACTCGAAAAACATTACCCTCCTTCTGGCGCAGTCGGGTAAAAACCTTGCTCACTCCTCTCATTACACATGTCGCGCCATCGTCCAGCCCGCGAGTCGCCCAGTCGGCCCAGAGTACCTTCTCTATCTGTTTCCGGCGCCTCTTCACAGATATAAGTTCGATACACCCACGATTAGATAGCTCCTATGTTTACTTACTTACATAATCTCGTGTTTTGGGTAGTTCATCATATTGTTGGTAAATATTGACTGTATACTCTTCCTTATTCGAATGCACCGTATTTGAACTGATCAGATCTATACCACGATTATTATAGCACTAGGAGCAGGCGCGGATCCACGATTTCGCTCAGGGGCGGGGGGGCTCAGTTGGGGGGCAATTTTCATGATGATTTCTATAATCTAGTCAGCCGCGGGGAAACTTCTTTTTCAAATACACATTGTAAAGAAAAACCGAGAATAGCAAACTAGACTAGTTTTTGATACCATTCATTTTACAAATTAAATGTATGGCTGGTTAAGCCAGTTGCTTTAAAAAAATTAAAAACCTTGATCTTATTTTCACCTAAATTCAGCACACGACGTCGTTGACGACCTACTTATTAATTACGGATGTGGCCTTGTAGACCCACCCTAAGCTTTAACCTGGAAATTCACGAGCGCAGCGAGCGCGAAAATTTTTGGGATGGTTTGCAAAAACATGACATAAAGTTTACGACAGCACAAAGAAAACGAAGATGGAAAATCAGCGCGAGTGAAGCGAGCGAGAAAATTGTGTTTATGTTTTTGGCGGTTTCGGGCTTTCCTCATTCAAATTAATAAATGTAACATCATCATTATAATTCAATAGTTGAGTATGTAATCAAACATAGTACTTTAGTATTTATCTATTTTACTAAGTAATGAAATAGAAAGAAAGAAAGAAAAAATATTTATTGCCACAACAAGACGACAAAAATAAATAAATAAATAATAAATATTTTGAGACATTTTTACACAGGACCAGTCCCAAACTAAGCAGAGCTTGTACTATGGGTACTAGACAATGGATATGATACTTATATATTTTTTTTTGTAAATAAGTACGTACTTATAATACATAAGGAACACCCAGACCAACACAAACACTTATGTTCATCACACAAATATTTGTGTTATGTGGGAATCGAACCCACGACCTCGTGATCAACAGTCCGACACTCGAACCACTAGACCACAGACGTCAAATAGAAACAAATAGTTAGTTTATTGCTGAATTTCTGTTAAAAATCACTAATGTGTATTTTTTATTATTAGGAAATTAAAAAAGCAATACACAGCCTTACACAGGCATTCCCCAGATAAATGCTAATTTGTGTGCGCCCCGTTTTTATTTAGAGAATTGGAATGCTATGCATGCTGTGCTGCCTTTAGTGATGTAATTATGACGACTTCGGAAGTACTTATTGGGGAAATTTTGTTTTTACAACCTTTTTACACCCATTGGGTGATGGAATTTAGGCCTAAACATTTCTTATTCTGAAAAGAGGCCCATACCCAGCAGTGAAACAATATTAAGGTGATTATCCTATGTTATTCTATACTACTAACATTCTAAAAACATTGCAAATAATAAAATGGTTTTGGTAAAAGTGTATACAATACAATTTAAATTAGCAAACCCCTGATACAGACAGACAGACAAAAGGAAAAAAATCAATATATTCCGGTCTTTTAGAAACCCCACAGGTAGATAGACATAACTCTGGAACCCTACACTTTCCCCAAGTCACAAAAACATCAATCAAATTGAGCAGACCCGCCGGCTAAAACTAGTTAATATTAAACAAAGCCTAATTACAGGCCTAATGGGCACAGATTATATACAAAAACCGCGTCCAAGTCAGGCAGTGTTTCGGGGAAGCATTTAATGATCGACCGAGATGTTCAAATGAGAAACAGAAGTGTAACTAAGAAACAAAACTAAACTTAACTTAACGTTGTACCAAATAATTTTAATGGTGTCTCCTTTCATATGTGAACATAAATTATTTATTATTTATTTATTTATTTGTTCAGTGGTATACATAACAAAAACAAATAATAAAATTAAATAAATAAATGAAAATAAATAAATATTTTTGGGACATTTTTTTACACAGCACACTTAATTCTAGTCCCAAACTAAGCAGAGCTTGTACTATGGGTACTAGACAATAGATATAATACTTATATACGTTTTTTTTTGTAAATACATACTTATAATACATAGGAAACACCCAGACCAACACAAACACTTATGTTCATCACACAAATATTTGTGTTCAGTGGGAATCGAAACCACGACCTCTTGATCAGCAGTCCGACACTCGAACAACTAGACCACAGACGTCGTCAAAAAAACTAAAAACATTTAAAAAAAAACTAAACAAATAAACACACAAAACTAAACAAATAAATAAATAAAACAAATTATTATTTGTTTATTTATTTACTAAATAAATAAATAACATAACATAACATAACATCACGCCTGTATTTCCCCGAAGGGGTAGGCAGAGGTGTATAGTACACCCACATTTCGCCAGTTATGTTATCATTTCATCATTTCAGCCAAAAGACGTCCACTACTGGACATAGGCCTACCCCAATTGGGGGTGATATGCCATAATCGCCACGCTTGGCAGGCGGGTTGGCCCCCTATTACATGGGACTAGTTATGTTATAGTCCCATGTAATAGGGGGCGAGCCTATTGCAACTAACCAGGCACAAATCCAGACTCCGGGCTGCTACTTAGAATTTCCTAAAGAAAAAACCCAATAACACTTTGCCCGACCCGGGAATCGAACCCAGGACCCCACGATCAGCAGTCGCGCTTGCGACCACTAGACCAACGGGGCAGTCAATAAATAAATAAACAAATTGAATTCATTAAAAACCATCCATATCCTATGAAAATGTGATGCAGTAAACCTCATAAGAAGCCAGCACCTTGGAGGCAACGTCATCTCAACGTAGGAGAGCAGATCCTACTGGTTATGTGGGGCTCGTAACCACTAAAAACTCCGCCGTGTACATACTCTCGCCTTGGTGGATGAGCCAGGAGAAGTGCGATGCATGGCATTCGCGACCCATCCAGCGCGGCCCATTTTTGGGTCCCTCTCTCTGTAGTGACGCTCCTTAGGCGATGTCCGGGTACACTTGGGACATCACCACAACTCGAAGGCCGTGCAATGCGGACGACAGACTCCCCAGTCTATCGCCCGCTGGCCTCTAGTGATGCGACTCGAGTCCGATTTTACCACTCGATTCATTCGAGCCATTTTACACTTTTACTCTAGTACTACTCGAGTGGTCGAGTCACTCGAGTGATTCACGAGTCACTCGATCACTCGCCGCTATCAAGTCACTCGTCACAATCCTTGAATTAATTATTTTAATAAAACGAAAAGCATGAAGTTTATTTCAAAACACCGTCAGTCTTACAAAATCAACTTTTATGTATCGAAATTAATATTAATATGTTAGGGCGCCATCAGTTTGGCGTAAAGACCCGTCCTCCTGCGGCGGATTGGATCAGCGAAGGAGTCTTCTTCCCTGACCCGCTCCGCCACTTGTTTCTGCGAGATAGAGCAGACCCTCCTCCCCCAAGGTTGTAAAAGACAAAGACAAAGGTTGTAGTTGACTTCATGATTGACTTGCAACTTGGAGAGGTGCTTCTTCTTCTTCTATCGTGTCAACATGAGCTACATAATGATAATAGCTCATGCCGTGGGAAAAGATTAGCCAGTCAGCAGGTTGGTAGCGGGGCTGACTGCCCAGGGTGCGCCGGACGATCAATTAAATATCGTCACTCGTGGAGGCTCTTTTAATGCACCCCGGGGAGGTGCTGTAACACTGCAAGAGGCCTCATAATAGATCTTATCAGGTCACAGTAGCTTAGGGGCATTCAAGATTTCTACCTCTTTCCTCAAAACAATAATAAGCGCCTGAGGGACTCCCTGGAATCTAAGCAATAGATTTTATAGTGTCTCTAATTTACGCCGCTTGAAAGGATACATTAGGTATATATTTTAGGGACACGCCATCCATACACATAGGCCAAGTTTTATAAATTGATGACTAGGGGGTTCATCAGAGGATGGGCAGCAGCGTTCTCTGAGTAAATAAATAAATAATAAATATCTTTGGGACATTTTTAGACAGCACCACCTAGTCCCAAACTAAGCAGAGCTTGTGCTATGGGTACTAGACAATGGATATAATACTTATATTCTTTATCTTTTTTTTGTAAATACTTACTTATAATACATAAGACACACCCAGGCCAACACAAACACTTATGTTATGCAACCAACTGCAATCGCCAACCCGCCTGCCAAGCGTGGTGATTATGGCATATCCCTACCATGGAGGAGGCTTATGTCTAGCAGTGGACGTCTTTCAGCTGAAATGATGATGATGAGAGATGACATGATAGTTAAACTGAAAAAAATATTTTTGCATTTTTAAATGGTACACTAATTAAAAGCAACGAATTGTAACAACTCGGCCCTTTTCAAAGACAACACAACATTGTATTCTGATTCGTATCTCTGTTATGACAATTCAATCAATCAATCAACTCAGCCTATCGCAGTCCACTGCTGGACATAGGCCTCTCCCAAGTTGCGCCACAACGCTCGGTCCTCTGCCTTCCGCATCCAGTCCCCCCCAGCCACGTTCTTCAGGTCGTCGGTCCACCTGGCAGGGGGGCGCCCTACGCTGCGTTTGCCGATTCGCGGTCTCCACTCAAGGACTCGTCTGCTCCAACGGCCATCGGTCCTTCGACAGACATGGCCAGCCCACTGCCACTTCAGCTTACTGATCCTACAAGCTATGTCAGTCACTCCGGTTCTTCTCCGGATAATCTCGTTACGGATTTTATCCTTCAAAGAAACTCCAAGCATAGCTCGCTCCATAGCTCGCTGAGCGACTTTGAATTTGTGGACTAGCCCAACTGTCAGTGTCCACGTCTCGGCACCGTAAGTCATGACTGGCAGGACGCACTGGTTGAAGACCTTTGTCTTCAAACTTTGCGGTATAGGCGACGAGAAGACTCGGCGAAGTTTGCCAAATGCTGCCCAGCCCAGACGGATCCTTCTGTTGGCTTCTTTCTCGAAGTTGTGTCTACCAAGCTGAATTACCTGCCCTAGGTAGACGTATTCCGTTACAACTTCGAGTGTCGACCCTTCGACGAATATTGGCCTCGGCATGACATGCATATTGAACATGACTTTAGTCTTGTCCAGATTCATGCCGAGACCGACACGTCGAGAGGCTCCGTTTAAGCTGTGCAGCATTTCGCCCAGTTGTTCCAGCGACTCAGCCATTACAACGATGTCATCGGCAAAACGGAGATGTGAGATGTTCTCGCCGTTAACGTTGATACCCTGTCCAGTCCAGTATGACAATTAGTTTCCTCGAATTGACGAAAATAGCATTTTATAGTCGTTTCGTTTCGAAGAAAGCGTTTCTCTTTTAAACGTTATTTTATTGGCAACGAATGTTTGGCGTTAATGTCAGCACTGGTTTTATTCGCATCTTTTTTTCAAGTTGTGATATTTATTAGCCTTTTTTGACAAAATGTAGGATGACCATTGTTACAGTAAATGGTCATAGTTTTATATTTCTACAATCAGTATATTTTGTAGTTATCAGACAGACTGCTGATTTCAATAATCTATCTATCGACACCATATCAGTACCAAAGATAGAAATTTGACACAAGATCCTTCGACCTTATGTCAAACTCCAATCTCTAGTAGCGCTAATTATCGATAGATAGATTATTGAAACCGAGTATTAATTGTCTTTTATGGTACTCTGCGGTAGAGAGGGGTTGGCATGTTCTTTGTAAGAACTATCACGCTTTATACTTATGTTAAATCCTAATCTGTTCCGTGTGGTGTCGGACGTAAAGAACTGCACCACCCTATCTCTTCTCATGGGTGTCGTAAAAGGTGACTAAGAGATTCACCAGGGAGTATAGTATTATATTATCTGTGACCAGAGGATGGGCAACAGCGTTCTCTGAGTATTTAACCAACCAACTGCGATTGCCAACCCGCCTGCTAAGCGTGGTGATTGTGGCATGTCCCCCCAACGTGCTTGGAGGAGGCGTTTGTCCAGCAGGGGACGTCTTTCGGCTGAAATGATGAATGAAATCCTAATCTTAGCGAAAATTTATTATTTCTACAATCCAATATAACTAGTTATCTAGAGAGGGGATCGTCGCCAAGTAATAATCTGCGAGAAGCTGCGCTAACCGCGGTCAGTTCTTGGATGAGTCAATGTTGCACATCGAGCGAGACCCCTCCGCGCCTCGGAGAGCCAGGGCCGGATTAACCGATAGGCAGAGTAGGCAACTGCCCAGGGGCACCGCATCAGCTAGGGGCCCCGCGCTCGCACAAAAGTAATTTAAAATGTTTCGTACAGTGAAAATAAGTATCCTCAATAACACTAAATTCACAATGATAACAATAATAATATGATTTACCAATAATTTAATGCTGCAAAGTTTTCGAAACATCAGGAAAACCAATTTAAATAATATACGCGATTTAATCCGGTTAAACTTTGTTTTATTATAATAAATTCACTGTCAATAATGGCGATTGGAAAAGATGTATTGGAAAAGGTCAACTTTCAAGATGTTATGAAGGATTATGTATCCAAAAAAGTTAGAAAAGTTAATATTGACAAAACTATTTCCTTTCGTTTATTGTTTTTTATTGCATTTAACAAGAATACATTAAAAATTAAAACACTCGCTTATCACCCACTTATCTATAACCTATTCATTAAAACCATTTCAATGAGCCCAAATATAATTATTTTACTGTAAGTTCCTGAGGAGTTAAGCATCAGTCCGGTAATACTGCTGATCCTATAACTCACATCCCTTCAACAACTTAAAAAGAACGGATGATCTTCAAAAGGCTGACAAGGGGCCCCGGGAATTGTGTTGCCTAAGGGCCCTGACATGGTTAATCCGGCCCTACGGAGAGCACGTTGAGCTGTCGGCCCCGGTTGCACTACGAATATCTATGGCTGTCTCGTTACGGTTAGAAAGAAGAAAGAAAGAAAGAAGAAGAAAATATGTTTATTGGTATAAACAATCAATTTTACAACAATAAAAGAACATAAAAAATAAAACAGATGTAAATGCCAAATGGCCACCAGCTCAGCATAATGTTAGGTAGCAGTACAGGTACTGACTACCCAACGCTGATTTTCAGCTGCGAGTGACATACGCTCGAAACAAAATGAAGACATAGTGCTGTTACAATTATAATGAAGGTTCGAATTATATATATCATCATCCTCCGAGCCTTTTCCCAATTATATTGGGGTCGGCTTCCAGTCTAGCCAGATGCGGCTGAACATCAGTATTTTACACGGAGCGACTGCCATCAGACCCCCGCAACCCAGTTACTGGGTAATACTAACATTCAGAGGTTAGACCAGTTGTCAGACTTTCAGGCTTCTGACTACCCGTAACGACTGCCATAGATATTCGTATGACAACCGGGACCGACAGCTTAACGTGCTCTCCGAGGCACGGAGGGGTCTCGATGTGTAACGAAACGGTCACCCATCCACAGACTGACCGCGGCAAGTGCAGCTTAACCTTGCAGATCGTACAATCCGCGCAGTCGTTGCATCGCTATGAAGGTTAGAATTATATATATACGTACATAAAAATAAGCATATAAATATGAAAGTATACTGCCTGTCTAATATATATAAAACAAATACAATCTGTAGGCGAGTAACACTATGAAATATTAATAACAATGACACAACAAATTGCTATTTAAATAATATTAAGTAATAATAATTAATAATAGCTCTTATTATATGGCGGATAAGTTAGCCCGAACATCCTCAAATGATTTTTGACGATCGAGAAATACTTTTAGTTTGGACTTAAATGCTGAGCAACTGGTTAGTCGCTGTGTCACATGTGTCATATGTCTGCGTCAAATGTAACTGTTATGACATCAATGGGAACAGCTGGAGAAATGCTACTTTTAGCGATAAAACATTACAAGTATTGAATAACAAGTTCCGACTGTTATAAATAATACAAAGCATAAACATTGTGAAATTGATAGTCTATAAAATGTGTCGATAAACAGGCCAGGTGTGTAGGCTACGGAATTGTTACCATAAAAATTATATCGATTTCAATTTTATATCTTTATTTGATGTCTTGTATTGTATGAACAAATTGTCATGGTTTCAAATATAAGCTACTTCTAACAGTGAGGGAATATTTTGTTTGTTATCAACAAATATTTTAGAGGCAGTTTAAGTAAAGATAGTTGTGAATCTCCTTTTGTATCGGCACGGTCATTTGTATCGGCATGGTTGGTTATAATCTGCATAATTGATTATTACGGTTGTTTGTATCGGTACGCTAGTGTGACATTGAGCATTAAGCATGAAAAATCATTAAATGTGAAATTTCACATGTGAAATCATTGTTATTAAAGTAAATAATTTCATCGAATGAAAATGAATTATAAATAGCAATCACTTTCATGTCTGGTACGGTCGGTTATATCGGTACGGTCGTTTATATCGGTACGATCGGTTATATCGGCACGGTCGGTTGTATCGATTAATACATGCCGAGGGAGGATAAAATATTTAACCAGCGTTCGGATTCCGAGAGTCATCCCAGAAAGTAGACCCTAATTGTTATTAGTACACAAACGGGGGCTACGAAAGGAATTAATGAAAGAAACGAATAAAAGACGTTAGGATATGCAACGAATGAATTAAATGCAGTTAAGATGAGAATGTTAAGAGAGATGTGTGGTGTAACGAGAATTAATAGGATAAGGAATAAGTATGTGAGAAGGAGTCTGAAAGTAGCGCCGGTGACAGAAAAGTTGAGTAGCAAAAGACTATCATGGTATGGACATGTGATGCGGAGGAATGAGGAGCATGTTAGGGAAAAAGTTTTAACCATGAATGTGGATAGCTATAAGGAAAGACGGATTGTGTGAAAGATAATTTGAATAGAAATAAAGTGAACTCTGAGATGACCTCGAATAAACTGAGATCAAGGGCAGGAAATGATCAAACGCAATCGAAGGCGCGAATAAAAGCTAGTGCACAATAAATCTCAATATTTACGAGCTTGCACTTACACTTTTTTCATGTACCACAAGGTAACAAAATAAAACAATTTAAATTGCAAAATATATAAATCAAAACTTCCGACAGTAAATTTCTATTGCAATCAGATTTAGAAGTATTATATTGGACTTGCGTCAGATAAACGTCAATTTTACACATGGGTTTTCCTCTGCGTCAGATCTAATTCCGAGAAAATACGACTTTGAATCAGCTGTAGTACTGGTTCTATGATTGTGTTCTAGTTGCTATCCGAATATGATCTGTCGTCATAGATTTCCACTGAATTCCGTCTGATTCAAAACACAAGTTTTGTCGAATTCAGCCGCTATCTGAAAACAGAAGTGTCATTCTGAGAAGAGGCCCGTGCCCAGCAGTGGGACAATAATTGGCTGATGATGATGAGTCGCCATCTTTATATGTATTTTATTTTCACGTAAATTACAAGGGCATATAATAATTTGAAAGTTATTAATATTTTATATCCTTTTTCAATAATGTTATTAAGAATATTCACACCTATACCTGTACCTCCAGTTATTAAAAAGCTGATCATCACAAAAATTAACTAATCAGTTGTCAAATTTCGTGTCAAGTGTTGACTGACCAATCACAGATCCAGTTAACATAGATTTGACGAATTATCAAATTGATCAGTCTTCCAGAAACTGGAGGTTAGCCGGCGCAGACTGCATAATTTTAATCGGCCGGTAGTTTATCAAAGCCCTAATTCACGTAATTTCATGACGCGCCGATAAAGTTGCAGTGACGCTACAGTACGTTTCTGCCAGCGATCGCTGTAGATAAGAGAATACGAAAAGCATTGTTTCGATCGAAACTTAACTCCAATTGCACTGCAACTGCTCTTCTTCAGTTACGTGAATTGGTCTTCAGTACGGGGACATACATGAGAGTGTGCACACCGTCAGACCAGATTTCCCAAACAGAAATGTTATCACCCAACAATCGGCCGAGAGTTTGTTCTGCAGTCTACAGGGTTCTAAATCGCCGTATCATGTAAACGAGCGACTGCTCCATAGGAAATACCACAGGGAAATACCGTAAGAAACGCGATACCTTGCGGTCTGAGTCGCGGTCGCGACCAGTCGCGATTGCTGTCAAGATATGCGTGTTTTTGCAGACTGTTCGTCTAAGATGGTGACAATGTGTTTAATTAGTCATGGAAGTTGATAAAAGCAGGATGTCGGTATTGTCCAGTAACTAGGTTGAGGGGGTTTGAATGGCAGTCGCTCAGTGTAAAATCAACTGCAACTTTCTTCCTCCGAGCCTTTTTCCTAACTATGTTGGGGTCGACTTCCAGTCTTACCAGATACGGCTGAACATCTGTGTTTTACACGGAGCATACCATCAGACCTCCACAACGGCCACGATCCAGTTACTGGGCTATAATAGAGCAACCTAGGACTAGGAAACCTAACAAAAGTACAGTTAGAAGTAGTAAAGTTAAGAATCAATGTAACGGCTGAGGCAATAATCTACACGAGTCTGCTTATGTCAAGCGAGCTAAGCATGACTTTAAAGTAAGATGTCTTAGATTATATTAAAATAATCAAAGTAAGATACATTCTAAAGTGATCTTTATTGAAAAGTCCTTCGTCTTTGCAAAATCATTCCGTTAGTTGCTTCTAATGACTGGGGTTTTTCAGAATCATTTATTATTAACACGCTTTTATTAGGTCGACCTGTATGTAACTAACTATGTAATCCAATCTAAGGTAACTAATTTAACCATCTTCCAAGGGTCGTAGCGTAATGAAAATTGGCAGCTGTATGTAGTTCTGATGACAATACAATAATATGGTACTGTCAAACTGATCTGATGATGGAGCCGGAAGATATGAACTGGAACTTCATAATGGAAAATCGTATCATAGCTGTTTTGGATTTCATAGAAAAGTCTTGTAATGAACTTTGACCACGATTAGGTTTCAAGGTCTGATGATGAATCCGGAAGATAGGCACTGGCATTCCATGATGGAATATCGTATCCTAGTCGCGTTTGCACTTGTGAGAAAGGCCACGTAATGGACTTTGAACACGATCAAGTGTCAAGGTTATAAGCGTGTTTTTCTAGTGTTTTTTAAACTATTAATTTATTTGTTCTTTTATCATGATGCAGAAACCGCACGCGTCATTACTAACTTCCCATTGTTTGATTACTACTGTACAATTTTATCGACATTGAACAAAACATGAACAAGATTTTAGTATATTGCTAATAGAAAACACACACGGGTAGAATTAAATGGTCACGATTTTGGTTTATTCGTGTCTTTTTGGCAAATAAATAACAATTAGTAGCTGGATGCATGTATCATGTATTGTTATGAGTGGAAAATTAGGATTTTAAAGGAAAAATATCGAAATAAATCAATAAAGTTCTGTAGTGGCGACCGCGTACTGGAAGGCGCAGCGTGGGTAGGCCCCCCACAAGGTGGACCGACGACCTGGTGAAGGTCGTGGGAATCCGCTGGATGCGGAAGGCACAGGACCGGTCGTTGTGGCGTTGCTTGGGGGATGCCTATGTCCAGCAGTGGACGTCTTTCGGCTGAGATCGCCAATAAAATCTTTTCCAAAATAAAATTAATAAAATAAATAAATAAATATTTTACACATCACCATCTAGTCCCAAACTAAGCAGAACTTGTGGTATGGGTACTAGACAATGGCTATAATACTTATATACTTTTTTTTTGTTACAAATACATACTTATAATACATACGAAACAACCGTGACTAGTATTCATAAGCCTGTATTTAAATGTAAAGCCATTTACACATCCTCTCACACACACACACGTACCATACACAAAGAGAGGTTCATCACACACACCTAATCACTGTTTTAGTTTAGTATATAAGTAATTTAATCATTTGTCAGTACTTACCTAAAGTTATATTATAAGGCTAGTTAAACTATAATTCCAGCGGGGAGTGGCGCCAAGTGCTGAAATACAGGTCTTTGACCTAGTTCGGCAGTGGATGCTGTTTTTCAAATATGTTAGTCATCAAAATTATCATTGTGAATAAATTTTTGGAAATAAAGTTATTTATTTATTATTTATTATTAACCAGACAAACACAAACACTCATGTTCATCACACACATATTTGTGTCCTGTGGGAATCGAACCCGTGATCAACAGACCGACCCTCGAGCCACTAGACCACAGAGGTCGTCAATTCTGCCCATTGCTTGTTTTTACATCAGACAGAATATTTGTAATGTTGTTTAGTTCAGCTATTAAATAAAATTTATTGATTTTTCTCCAGAAAATTAAAATGTGAATTCACACATCTACTGATTTAGGTTTCAAATTGGCAAAAAACGACTGATCTATTACTTAATCACTACGATGAAAGAACCTACTTTAAGTACTTTCTTTATTCGTAGTTTAATCATGACTTAAACAAAAAATACACTTCTACAACAATTCCTTACATACACTGCTCGTGGTATCGAAATTCTCATCCACTCAGCACGTCTTTGGGTGACGTCAGCGATATCTTATTAAGAAACAGTGTTTCTTAATAAGACGAAGATGACGACTTTCTTACGACTTTGAATTAACTGCAAAGTTAGTCCAGTCGGTTAAGATACGCTGTTTCTTAATAAGATAACGCTGACGTCACCCAAAGACGTGCCAAGTGGATGAGAATTTTGATACCACGAGCAGTGTTCACGGTAGCTTAGTGGCTAATGCACTGGCGTACTGAGCCAGGAGTCGCAGGTTCGAATCCTGCTCGTGAGCGATTTTTTCTTTCCACAATTTAAATCGTTAGATTTCGTTTCGCATGCGTAAAATGCGTTAAAAATAATAAATAAAATAATTTGAATTTGAAGCAAAGATGGCCACCGGGGAGTAAACCGAGAAAAAATGTGACCGTTAACTCGCACGCGCGTTTTATCCGCGCTTGCAAATGCATGGAGGCTTTGCTTCTGTCGGGCGTCCCCAGACGCAACGCCAACCATTTTTTTAAGGGCCACCAGCAGTCGTTACAAGTACTACCATACAGTGACTCTTTCCTGTTTGGGAACACACATAATTTGTATTAATATCGACTGGCATAACACCAAAATAACACAATAGATATTTTGGATCCAATCGAGAGTCTGTAGCAAGCAGTCTTCACACAAGTAATCATGAATTTTGATCATATGCCGATAGTTTATGAACGATCATAGTATCTCATAACAGTCGAAGCTTAAGTATATACTTTCACCAAATGAGGCTGGAAAGTCTAAAATAGTGCTAGACGTAATAGCCTAGTTGGTATTCAAGTCAGCTTCCGAGAAAGTACTCATGATCGGCCGTAAGTACAGATGCAGATTTAATTATTAGATTTCCATAATGGTTTATTGATAAGCAGATACCACTGATTCGCTCAAAGTTATAAAGATAAGGTTTATTGTGCAACATTATTACTAGTTTAACATGGTGCAAGAGTACGATATCAGCTGCAGTAGTAAGCACTGTATCGCAACTGCTATCGCCCACCTTCAGATTCTACAAGAATGCAATGCAATAACTGTGCTTCATCATAATCAACTCAGCCTATCGCAGTCCACTGCTGGACACAGGCCTCTCCCAAATTGCGCCACAACACTCGGTCCTCTGCCTTCCGCATCCAGTCCCCCCAGCTACTTTCATCAGGTCGTCGGTCCACCTGGCTGGGGGGCGCCCTACACTGCGTTTCCCGATTCGCGGTCTCCACTCAAGGACTCGTCTGCTCCAGCGGCCATCGGTCCTTCGACAGACATGGCCAGCCCACTGCCACTTCAGCTTACTAATCCTACAAGCTTGTCGGTCACTTCGGTTCTTCTCCGGATAATCTCGTTACGGATTTTATCCTTCAAAGAAACTCCAAGCATAGTACGCTCCATAGCTTGCTGAAACATAAATTACGACTAAAACCAGTGAAATAAATATTTAGATAAGAAAAAAAATTGAGTTTATTCGGTTTCATTAATAGGAGGACTTCATCTGATAACCTCATAATTTTCGTCTTTTTAGTCAAAAACCCCATCACCCCCAATTTAGGAAAACGTACACAACCAATCTTCATTCGTTTCTCTACAACATGTTGTGGGGTAATTTCATTGGTCTTTGACGACTCTTTTAACAACAATCTTTAAGATACAGAGTAGTTAAGCTTTCGAAACGTCAGGAAAACTAATTTAAATAATATACGCGATTTAATCCGGTTAAACTTTGTTTTACTATAGTGTGTAGTGATCGCGAAAACCTAAGAAATTATTAGAGTAGTTAAGCTTTGAAAATATGCGGTTCCTTCATCATTGTGCCCTGTCACCCTGTCACGAATAGAACAGAACATTTAAAAACTTAATACATGAAATAATCAGCCCATTATTGTTCCACTGCTGGGCACGGGCGTCTTTTCAAAATGAGATGATTAAGGCCTTAGCCTACCACGCTGACCTAGTTTGCGGACTGCACAGACCGTCGAGAACTGTATGGAGCACTCTTCGGTGTGCAAGTTTCCTCATGATGTTTTCCTTCACCGTTAAAGCAAGTGATAATCAAATTCTGATCCGCACATGAATTCAAAAATTCAGTGAGCTCAGACCCTCCTGCATGGAAGACGAGCCTTCGACCGCTAGGCTTATCACTGTTAAAACTCAATGTCTCTGTTCAATCCGACTACAAACCCCGACGACAAAAAACGAAGTAGTAAATATACTGAAAAGTTAGTTCAAAAGACATTTGGACTTTGATGAGTCGGCCATCACTGGAATTGATCATATGAAAAGGAAGAAAAATTATTGATTAAAAAAATCGGAACTGGTTATTAACTGGTCCAACCTAATATCGAAATCCCCTCTTGTTATTTGCTGCCTTCAACATAGTTGAAAGGCTAGAACAATTTACTGTCTTTCCCTAGACAATTCCGTTTGTCTCAATGGTTTTTGACACAGAAATAGATAGAGTGATAATTTTTTCATCATCAATTTTAATCACAAATTTACTTGCGATTCATGCGTGGCAACTTTCGAACAAACTACGCCTTACATATTGACGTCATTAAGCTTTTTAAATTAATTTTAATCAAATTTACTTTACAGCTTTTGTTTCTGCTGTTAGAAACAGCACAATAAGGCATTTCTGCGGGTTTTTGTTCCAGTATTTACAGAAACAAGTCATAAGGCGTAGGTACTGAGAAAGGCTTTGAAATGCACTGCACTATGGTGCAGAGTGTTGGCACGCACGCCTTGCCCACTTTTCCATTCTATCTATTTCTATGGTTTTTGAGATGTCCAAAATAACCTAGCTCAGAAGAAAATGCGACGAATACTATTTTGATAACGTTCGGTTGATCACTAATATAGCTATTATGGTTCTTAGAGCTGTTATTTTTAGTTATTGATTTTATTCTTACGTGTTTTATGAACACCCCGTAATACTAGAACTTCATCTCACATTTCATGATCATATTCATAAAACCAGTAATTGAACGAGTTTGCTAGCTCACCGACTCAGCATTCTCAGTACAATCCTTTAATACAATAATATAAACGCGAGTTAACTATAGCATAAATAATACACTCGGTGCTATTGACAAGTAATAACAACAAAACTTATGCCTCTGATATTGCTTTAACTACAACAGTCGTAAAACTTGGCATTGGACTCGTTCACAGAGTAACTAGTAAATGAAGCGCTCATAATCGTGAATATTTTCCTCGTGAACTCAATTATCTGTGACGTTCATGGGGTGAAAATTACGTCTGTCATTGAAAGATTGACTTATTTTCATACAGTATATTTGCATCTGTTGTGATTGTAACCGAAAAGCTTTCAATGAGAGTGTTTTCTAAAAGATGGAATTTAGCATTCGACCATCAAAATGTCATCGTCAAAATCTGTGACATTTGATTAAAAGTTTATTTGTGGCGATGAATGCTCCGCTGTCGCTTGAAATCAGGGGGTCTACTCCCGTTTGACGATATTCGATAAATCGTATGATTCATCGCACAATTTGCTACTCCGGTCAACCATCGTTCCCTCATCGCATGCGCTGATCGTGTTTTGACGTTTTTTTCTCTGATCTCCGGTTAATTGTATATAACTATGAACCGTAGTCTATCCTAATTGAGCCTTTTTTATGTGCCTATCTTTATTGTGTAGGTATCAGTCGGAGCGAAACTTCGTACTTCGTTTGGCGTTCGTAAAACGCGAGTACACGGTCCTTTTACACCTTCTACATTTACATTTGTGAGTTGTTTGCTTGCCATAATTCCTCCATTTGCTTACTTCTCTGTGGATTGGCCATAACCTCCACATGTTTATGTGAATGTCATGTCTGATCTTCGTCTGTTTAAACCCTGTCATGAAAGCTGCTATGAACGCTGCAAATTATATATAGGATTAGATTATTTAACTAAAGCCATTTAATGCCAGGGTTTACCAGTGTACTATAAACAGGGATTCAGTGTAAATATGCTTTTATGATGTTTTGATGTGTAGTTTATTTGTGGTTGTCGTAGGATTAATGAATGGTGTAAAGATCTCTGGCGAGGTTGGATATAGTGATTTTGAGTCAGCCGGCTTTTTAAAACAAACCTCATCTTGTATATTCAAGGTTTAATAAGTATAAGAGGTTAGCCTACCCCTTCGGGGAAATACATGCGTGATGTTATGTTACGTGTTGTTAAGAGGTTGACCAAGCAACTACCTTGCCAAAATTCTGTAGGCTGCTCCAACTCATCTGGTCAACTCGGTGATTCTGTAATCACCAGTACAAGGGTGGATCCAGGGGGGGTAGGGGCACAGTGGTACGTGCCCCTACCCCCCAAATGCTTAAAATAAAACAATGAGCTGGGAGATTAATACGATACTGCTTTAATAACATTCGTTTCTTTTTGCGTACAACTGCAAGATGTAAATCGCAAAATATCACACATAGTGCAATTACTATAGGGGACAATCCTTAGCTGACTGTCACCCACCAGAAAAAAAACCTGGATCCGCCATTACACCAGTACCTACAGTCTTAAATGAGGTAAAATATTCACAGCACTTCGTCTATATTTTTTACTGTCTGTGGGTTTAATACCTGTATTTTTTTTTTCTTCTTCTATCGTGTCGACATGATCTACATAATGATAAAAGCTCATCATCAACTCAGCCTATCGCAGTCCACTGCTGGACACTCGGTACTCTGCCTTCCGCATCCAGTCCCCCCAGCCACGTTTTTCAGGTCGTCGGTCCACCTGGCGGGGGGGCGCCCTACGCTGCGTTTGCCGATTCGCGGTCTCCACTCAAGGACTCGTCTGCTCTCCAGCGGCCATTGGTCCTTTGACAGACATGGCCAGCCCACTGCCACTTCAACTTACTAATCCTACAAGCTATGTCGGTCACACCGTTCTTCTCCGAATAATCTCGTTACGGATTTTATCCTTCAAAGAAACTCCAAGCATAGCTCGCTCCATAGCTCACTGAGCGACTTTAAATTTGTGGACTAGCCCAACTGTCAGTGTCCACGTCTCGTGTAAAAGCTCATGCAGTGGGAAAAAGAGTAGCCAGTCAGCAGGTTGGTAGCGGGGCTGACTGCCCAGGGTGCGCCGAACGATCGATTTAATATCGTCACTCGTGGAGGCTCTTTTAATGCACCCTCTTTATTTTTAAATTATTTTTTGAAGTAAAATTTCTTTATACACGCTTACTTGGGGAATAAGCTGATGAATGCGTTACGAAAAGTGAGGCGAACGGAGGGGGTAGTGCGGGACGCGGGGAGCGAGGCGCGCTTGACGACCGGCCACGACAAAGCGCCGGCAGATTTACGCGCGCCGCGCCGCCATTATTTTGTTCGATTTAAGTTAGTAAAGTTTTACTTCAGTCGCGTGGCACACTCGTTTTTCCTTCTTTAAGACTACATAAACTTAACAGAAATTAAAAATAAACCTCAAAATCAGCACATGGAATTCCTTTGGGCGTATGAAATTACATGCTCTGCGTAAGGTATCAATATCGCGATCCTTGGGCATCGTCGCTGTTCATTACAGTGCAGTGACGATGATCGACTGACGTAATGAGCACGATTAAAAACGCAAGGATTTTATACGACAAAGGCACGACACGATATTTAGTTTTGGGCTTTACTTGCTTTTGGTAAGCAAAGAAAGCAAGAACCAGAAGTTAAAAACCGGCGAAGTGTGAGTCGGACTCACGCAGTAAGGGTTCCGTACCACCCATCGACCTGATATTCCATAGAAACTGATTTAATTTTAGGAGAGTTTATCAAAAGACATCAACGAACGTACGCGAAATGTGATTTTTTACATCTCTTTCATACGTAGGTACCATAACATATGTCTATGTTTGCCATATTCTTAGAATTTCTTGCTAAACTACATATAATGCACTATAATCAAACCAAGTTTGAAGCTGGTATATATTACCGTTTTGAAGATAGAGCAGGAAAAAAACGTTGAAAAAAATGCGTTCTTCAAGGTTTCTTGTATCCGACTCCCTTTGTTTTTAGACTTTTTTTATTTTTAGTATTTGTCGTGATAGACCCCATTGTAACACTGTAACACATATTCTGTGAAAATTTCAACTGGTTATCTATTACCGTTACAAAGATACAGTTCTGTGACAGACAGACTGACGGACAGCGTAGCGAGAGTAATAGGTTCCCGTTAGCACCCTTTGGGTACGGAACTCTAAAATAAAAGGCTATGCTCGGAGTTTCTCTAAAAAATCGAATCCGAAACGAGGTGATCCGACAGGAAGCCAAAGTTGTCGACATAGCCCACAGGATTAGCAAGCTGAAGTAGCAATGGGCCGGCCATATTAGCCGAATAACTGATAACCGCTGGGGTAGACGTGGAGACCGCAAATCGGCAAAAATTTCGGTGGACGCCCTTAGGCTAGTTGGCTGGTAAAATTTGGAGACGTCGCTCGTTAGCGCTACTGGAGAGGGGTTCGACGCATAAACTGGACATTAAACATGTTTTATTTGCTAATTGCTGTTAACAAAAAAATAAAAAGACGTGTGGCACTCGGAGACTGCCGCGGTAAAGCTATTGCATAGCATTTTTTATGTAAATACAAAGAGGAGGTGCCCTAACGCCGAAACCCTAAGCAGGCATGAGTCACCAGATTGCGGGGCGAAGAGGAGGATTACGCAACGTAACGCCGATACAACCAATGCCACCTAGAGGCGATTTGCAGAACTAAAGAGACAAGCGTGATATTTCAAAAAGTCATTAAAAGTTCTGCTATTCATCGATAGATGGCAAAACTAAAAAGTATCACCGCTGTGCCGGTCGGAGTGGGGGGTGTTAGGTTATTTTCGTTACGGAATTGGATTCGGTCTCCACGCTCAAGGCCCGCGATAGAAGCTATGCAATAGCTTAAAAACCTAAATAATAATTCTAAAATTGTTTAGTTATTTAAAAACTTTATAATTTTCATGTGAAGTATAAAATACCCCATATCAAGATGTAAGCTGTCGATACAGGTAATTTGCCATGAATATTACGCATAAACACCAAACAGGACAGGATCGTTAAAACGCGTTCGCTGGAAAAAATCAAGAATGTACGCTTTTTTTTTTCAAAATTGACGCTTAATCGGCATCTTTAAGAACTGGCTAGATTGAGCTTATTACGTGAGGTGCTGTGCCACGCCTCTTTTTGATAAAGTGTGATGATAGGAGTAATTACGGTGTACTTTTCTCTTGCTGCGTACGTGTGTATTATGAGGTAAGACTGTAAAGACAGTAATAGGCGCAATGTTAAGATTTGTATATTTGATCGATGCATTAGGTACATAATTCGACCGCTAAACATCTTTTTGTTGGAAATTGAATGTAATTGACTAAAAAATCTTTAGATATCTCATCTGTGTTTGAAATGAGACTAGATGAGAGAAATTGCATAAATATATTGCAATCTCAACCTGTGGGTGGAATATCTTCATTTAAAATGAGACTAGATGAGAGAAATTGCATGAAAATATTGCAATCTCAGGCTGTGGCTTGGATATCATTGTTTGAAATGAGACTAGATGAGAGAAATTGTAAGAAATTATTGCAATCTCAACCTGTGGAATAACTTCGTTTGAAATGAGACTAGATGAGAGAAATTGCATCAAAATATTGCAATCTCAACCCATGGAATAACTTCGTTTGAGATGAGACTAGATGAGAGAAATTGCATCAAAATATTGCAATCTCAACCCGTGGAATAACTTCGTTTGAAATGAGACTAGATGAGAGAAATTGCATCAATAGATTGCAATCTCAACCTGCGGGTGGGATATTGGCCCGCGTCTAACAAAAAATATAAGGTTTACAACACTAAATCTAACGGTTTTGGATTATTTTCATTGATTAATAATTTTGGGCAAACATTCACACAACTTGTGATAAAATACACCTTTGATGACTAACTGGCCGATGACCTTTACCCTATTTAAATTGCTTACTTCATGATAGATTACGTAATATTCTCGTATTATACAAGATAATTTACATGTTTACAAGCAATCACCGGCTTTGTCCTCGGATGTAATTTAACAGTTGTACTTGAACAAACTTGAACTTGTTATAGAATAAATCATAACAGGTGTTTATTTCTTATAGCATTTGGAATGTTTAATTAAAAGTTTACAAGATTTTCTAAGGTCGTTATTATTTTATCATTGATGAGTATATTTTTTAGGGTTCCGTACCCGAAGGGTGCCAAATGGGACCCTATTACTCTCGCTACGCTGTCCGTCCGTCCGTCCGTCTGTCTGTCACAGGGCTGTATCTTTTGAACGGTAATAGGTAACCGGTTGAAATTTTCTCAGAAATTGTGTTGCTATGAGGTATATCACGACAAATACTAAAAACAAAAAAAAGTCTAAAACCAAAGGGGGTCCCCATACAAAAACCTCAAAAAACATGCATTTTTTTCACCGGTTTTGTTCCTGCTCTATCGTCAAAACGGTGATATATACCAGCGTCAAACTTGGTCATATTATAGTACATATTATGTAGTTTAGCAACAAATACTAAAAATTAGGCAAACATAGACATATGTGGTGGTACCTGCGTAAGAAAGACATGCAAAAATTCATATTTCGCGCACTGTGCGTTGATGTCTTTGATGAACTCTCGTAAATTAAATCAGTTTTTATGGGGTATCAGGTCGTTGAGAGGTACGGAACCCTTACTGTCCGAGTCCGACTCGCACTTGGCCGGTTTTTTTAATAATATAGGTACTAGATAAGTTCATTTGACTTATGTCCCTTCATGACAAGTACAAGCAGAGTTCCAACTAGGGTGCCTAGTGCGGGTTTGACATCATATCGCAGCATCTACATCAACATATCAGCGGAAAGACATCCACTACTGGACATAGGCCTCCCCCAAGCATCGCCACAATGACCGATCTTGGGCTTCTCGCGACCTTCTCCAGGTCATCGGTGAGGGGCCTATCCACGCTGCGCTTTTGCTACGCGGTCGCCACTCCAAAACTTTATGGCCCCATCTGCCATCTGTATCACATACCTACTTCCATCGAATTCGTCAACTTTCATTCGCAAATCAGTAGTTATTCTTATTAACCGCCAAGGGCGCTATTGATTTATGAATGAAAGTCAAAATCCGTAACGAGATTTTCCGAAGAAGAACGGGAGTGACCGACATAACTTGTAAGATCAGTAAGCTGAAGTGGCAGTGGGCTGGCCATGTCTGTCGGAGGACCGATGGTCGTTGGAGCAGACGAGTCCTTGAGTGAGACCGCGAATCGGCAAGGGCAGCGTAGGGCGCCCCTCCGACAGGTGGACCGACGATCTGAAGAAGGTAGCTGGGGGGAACTGGATGCGGAAGGCAGAGGACCGAGTGTTGTAGCGCTACTTGGGAGAGGCCTATGGCTAGCAGTGGAATGCGGTAGGCGTTGATGACCTAATGGTGTCAAAATTGTATTAGGTCCATTAGGATTACACAAATGAAATGATCTATACTTTAAGATTGGTAAGATCCTGATTAGGATTCAACATAATAATTATATGTCCGGTGCCCTAACCGCCCGTAGCTTGGACTTTGTTCCCGATGCCGGTAGCCTTATTCATTATTATGAGCCTGTGCTGTCCCACTCTTGAGCAAAGGCCTCCCTCCATTTCTTCCACTTTTCCCGATCCTGTACCTCTTCTTTCCAGTTTTTAAGGAATGCATCCATTTCGTGGCTTAGTATTTTTTTTTAGTTTTAAATGTTTTTCTTTTTTCTACAAAAATATTTAAAAATATAAGTTATAGTCATGCATAAAGGAAATAATATTAAGCCTTATACGTCCACTGCTGAAAACTGCCCCCCCCCACCCTCATTTTATGCGACCATGCGACTGACGAACGCATGGTTTTGTAGGAATATTGTCAAAGCCACTACGTTAGTTAAGATTTGGTTCTAAAGATTCCTTAAAATACCATCTACAAACAAATTTTTAATTTTCCAAAAATACAAACTTTTCTTTATTCCTTCCTGATGTTTTAGCGAGATAATACTATTTCTGGAGTTTCCAAACGTTGAAGACTTATTAGCGTCATCCTGTCAATCTGTCACTGTCACGAAAGTTAGAACAAAAGCTTTGTAGCCGTACTTTTCGGACTGTAGATTTTAATGGGTTGATTTCGACTGTTATTTTAATCTTTATTTCTTTTTCTCGTAACATTATCATCTTTCTCACGTTTCTTTACTTTGGCAGCCAATCTTTGGTTAAATTTAAAAGAACTGATGTGTTACAAGACCACCTTTCACCTGCGACTTTTATGTTTTAAGTCCTGAACTTCATTACGTCACATTTAGGGTGCTTCTTTAGTGCTACTAGTATTTATTTTTTTAAATAATGTTTTAAGTATAAAATACGTACAGATACTTATTTATACCTTAGGTATTAAATAAAGAACCCCGGTGCAAAGTACAAAGTTTATAGACTGTGTGTTGGGCTGTGCGTTTTTTATAAGTCAATCAAAGAAATATGGGGCAATTGTGTAATGCATTCACTTTGACATTAGCTTTCATTTTGAAATTACAGCAATATTCATTGCGTGGTACGTAGTTGCCGATAATACGGATTGTCAAAACAAACGGAGCAATGAACATTGAAATTCAGATGATTGCGATCGCGAGTGAGTTACGCAATTCGGCAGCTGTTTGAATTAAACAGATGTGAATTTCCGATTGCTATGTCATCATCATCATCATTTCAGCTGGAAGTTGTCCACTGCTAGATATGAGCCTCCCTCAAAAGAGGCTATAATCTATGCTATAATCACCACGCTTGGCAGGCGGGTTGGCGATCACAGTTGCTTAAATAAATACTCAGAGAACGCTGCTGCCCATCCTTTGGTCCCTTAGTCGCCTTTTACGACACCCAAGAGAAGAGGTGGGGTGGTGCTATTATTTGTGTCCGGCACCACACGGAATCGCCATGTAACGAATGTCAATTAAAGGTATAGCTATCAAAAGGTAGTACGAAACATATTTTACTACTTTACTGGTGCATCTACCCTATTCTTTGTCTCTGCATTACCCTAAGGTTGTCTGGTAGAGAACGCCTATGGCGTTAAGACCGCCTTTGTACCCTGTTGTGCATAAAGAATTAAATAAATAAATAAAAGGTCACGCAATCAATATCAATATTTCCATATAATTAAAATTTATATGGCGTCTATATCTTGTTAGTCATTGTTTGTCACCTCGCCGAAGGAATCTTGCCGTTTGATTGGGGAAGGCTTCATGATCTCCTTCATCATGACATAAAATGACACAGCGAGGTTTTTTGACGAAGTTGAAAAAATCTACTGATTTTAAAAATCTTGCAGCTTGAATTTTCGTAGTATACGTATGGTAAACGATTATCTAATTTTACTACAATATTATAAACGCAATACTAATATCATCATCATCATCCTCCGAGCCTTTTCCCAATTATATTGGGGTCGGCTTCCAGTCTAGCCAGATGCGGCTGAACATCAGTATTTTACACGGAGCGACTGCCATCAGACCCCCGCAACCCAGTTACTGGGTTATACCGACATTCGGAAGTTAGACCAGTTGTCAGACTTTCAGGCTTCTGACTACCCGTAACGACTGCCATAGATATTCGTATGACAACCGGGACCGACAGCTTAACGTGCTCTCCGAGGCACGGAGGGGTCTCGATGTGTAACGAAACGGTCACCCATCCACAGACTGACCGCGGCAAGTGCAGCAACGCAATACTAATAATAAACTATTATTTTAAATGCAAATTACAACAAACAAAACAAATGTACTTAAATTCTAAGTCACATTGATAACACGGATTTTATATACTTTATGAGGCTAAAAATGCTTCTATAAAAGCTTATAAAATATATAGGTACACATAAACTTATTGCAACGTAAACTCGAAGCATAGGTATTAAGATGCAAACATAGGATAGCAAAATACTCATTATTTAGACAAGTGCTAACTTAGTAGCACTAGATAATTTTGCTTATTTCATTATAATGTAGGTAAGTTGACAAAAACTCACTAGCTGCTTGCATGTCTAACCAAGGCTAACCTAACCATGTCTGGCTTTAGCCGGACGCCTGGCAACCCTGCCTAGGCATACCACAAAAAATCACAGGCGTCTGTTAATTAATTATAAGAAGTATTCCCATTTGAGCACCTATTTTTAGGGCACCAATGCTTAGAGCACCGATGCTATTCCCTTTTCAGCACCAATCTGTATTTTTGCTTGGTGCTCTATTGGGAACAAAATAAATAATTCGACTTTATTCCCCTTTGAGCACCTACGGTACGGTAGCTTCTAGTGATGTGGTGTATTGTAAAAATTATCGAAAAAAATCACAATATTATTATTTTTAGTTAATCATGTATTGTTATTATCACAAGTTACCTCTAATAAAATTTTGTATACACAAACCAATTTTAGGCAAAACTAACAAAGTAAATTACCTATTTTAGTATTAATAGGAAGAGCCTAGATAGATAGGTAGAATATTCTTTATTGTACACCATTAACATGATTAAACTTAGGACTAACATGTAAAAAATAGATGGGCTGCCCCCATCTATTTTTCACGTCTTCCTTGTCCATCCAAAGGTTGTCTGGAAGATATCGCTATTAGCGATAAGACCGCCAATGTACCCTTATTTTACATGTTAGTCCTAAGTTTAATCATGTTAATGGTGTACAATAATATGTGGTGCACTTTTATTGCTTCTTTTTTACCTAGTTGTACAACGTGTATCAGAAATGCGTGGTCATATTTAAAGAGCTTATTCAGGGGATGCTATCGAACAACTTTTACTATGGGAAAAACCCTGAAATCGCGAAAAAAAATCAGCTGATCCTAACATTTTGTCGAGAGACATCGGTGATTTAGTAGGGAACAGCTGATATTTTTTTCGCGATTTCAGGGTTGGTCCTACCAGGCCCCTCAGAAAGTATTGCGAAAAAAAGTTTTTATATATGGGAGACTGGCCAGTTATAATGTTTTTCGAAAATATGATTATTTATAAGTAAAAATAAGTAAGTTCCAATTTCAAAATTTCCCTCCACATTTTTTGCGAGTTAATTCAAAGTATTGTGTCTCACTGAAATATGGATCTGCGCCGGGAACATTTTAGAGCTATGATTTTATACGATTTCAAGTGTCGCCTGAAACCGGATGAATCGTACGATAGACTTCAAATGGCATTCATGGATGAAGGCCCTTCCAAGGCAACCGTGTATCGTTGGTATAACGAATTCAAGCGCGGTCGACCAACTTTGGGGGATGACGAAAGAAGCGGTCGCCCTTTGACGGCTGTTACCGAAGAAAACGTGCTAGCAGTGAAAAATTTAATCCAAGACAATAGGCGAATTACATATCAGGAGATTCAACACATATTGAAGATTGGATCGGGAAGCGTTCACGAGATTCTACACAGGCATCTCCGCGTGAGGAGGATAGTATCACGCTGGGTGCCGCACAACCTCACCGATGCTCAGAAGCAGGCCCGGGTGGAATGGTGCCGTGATATGCTTAACAAATTTGAAGCAGGCTCGTCTCGGCGTGTTTACGACATCGTTACAGGTGATGAGTCCTGGATTTATCAATACGACCCAGAAACCAAGCGCCAGTCGACTGTTTGGGTGTTTCAAAATGAGCCAACGCCTACCAAAGTGAAGCGATCTAGAAGCGGGGGTAAGATTTTGATCGCTAGCTTTTTTAATTTGACTGGCCACTTGGTATCAATTCCCTTACGGGATCAAAGAAGCATTAATGCCGAATGGTATACTACCAAATGTTTGCCAGAAGTTTTCTCTGTTATAAGCAACAAGCGACCAAACACAGGGCTCCGCGGGCTACTGCTCCACCACGACAATGCACCTGCGCACACCGCACTCAAAACGAGGGACTTCCTGGACAGCACGCCAGTCAAACTCCTGGGTCACCCTCCTTACAGCCCTGATCTAGCACCGTGTGACTTCTTTTTATTCCCAAAAATAAAAAATCAGCTCAAAGGGATACAATTTTCGTCGCCGGAAGATGCGCTGGCTGCGTTCGAGCAGGCTGTAAACGAGGTGTCTGCGGCGGACTGGAAAAAGTGTTTTGAAAACTGGTTTAGGCGCATGAATCTTTGTATAGAGGCTGGTGGAAAGTACTTTGAAAAGATTTGATAAAAATATATGTACGTATAGAACAATTTTTTTTAGTTTCGCAAAACTTTCTGAGTGTCCCACGTATAGTAAGAATGAGCTCTTAAAATATGACCACGCATTTCTGATACACTTTGTATAGTTTAAATGTAACCCCAATGATATACACTTACCCCTTTACTAATAAACGTTGTATAGCGGTTGTATAGTTACACAATGCTTTGTCTTCTTCTTTCAAATGTCAAATTACTGATGACAGAAAGTGAGAAATCGTTGTGTAACTATTCAACCCTATACAAAGTTTATTAGTAAGGCCGTTAGTTAGTATGCAATAAATCTTTGCATTTTGAATCTACAGCATCAGCTTGGGTGTCAACGATTTTAATTAATAACCGCTGAAAGTGCGACATTTGTCATACTTCATGTTACTCGGGCGGGATATCCCTGAGACCGGTACAGTCGGCGCAGGTTGCGGCCCTTTCAACTTACGAAAAAATTGAAGGAAAAAAAGTGCACCACATACTCCCCCCTATATATTTTTCACGTCTTCCTTGTCCATCCAAAGGTTGTCTGGAAGATATCGCTATTAGCGTTAAGACCGCCAATGTACCCTTATTTTACATGTTAGTCCTAAGTTTAATTATGTTAATGGTGTACAATAAAGAATATTCTATCTATCTATCTACGCTCTTCCTATTAATATGAAAATAGGTAATTTATTTTGTTAGTATTGCCTAAAATAGGTTTGTGTACACAACATTTTATTAGAGGAAACTTGTGATAATAACAATACATGATTTACTAAAAATAATAATATTGTGATTTTTTTCGATAATTTTTACAATACACTACATCACTAGAAGCTACCGTACCGTAGGTGCTCAAAGGGGAATAAAGTCGAATTATTTATTTTGTTCCCAATAGAGCACCAAGCAAAAATACAGATTGGTGCTGAAAAGGGAATAGCATCGGTGCTCTAAGCATTGGTGCCCTAAAAATAGGTGCTCAAATGGGAATACTTCAATTATAACGCTTTCTTCGACAGGCGTGTTATTTCTCTTAAAGAATCACTTCCCATCTCCAGATAGTCGTTCAAGTTATAAGTTATAACATGATAGTTATCTGTTAAATCTTAATTACATGTAGAGGGACGTTTCCGCATTGTGACGCGCTTATAACTCTGAAGCATCTGTCGTAAAACGGCTTTTAATTAACTTTAAACACATGGAACTTTAACTGTTTCTGTGCATGTCCATTGTTTTACGTTAAGTACGTAAGTTATGGTTAAGTTTATGGAGAAAGAAAACTTTTTCGCATTTTTTAAAATCTGCCTACGTGCGATTCGGACTCACGCAGTAAGGGTTCCGTATTCCGTACAGCCCATCGATCTGATACCCCATAGAAACTGATTTAATTTACGAGAGTTCATCAAAAGACATCAACGCACCGTGCGCAAAATATGAATTTTTGCATCTCTTTCTTACGCAGGTACCAACCACCACATATGTCACATAGTATGCAGTATGCACTATAATCAGACCAAGTTTGATGCTGGTATTAATAATTTAATACATACCAAGTTAGTTTTGAAGATAGAGTAGGAACAAGAACGTTGAAAAAAATGCATGTTTTTCGAGGTTTCTTGTATTTTTAGTCCCTTTGAAATTAGACTTTTCTTAAATTTTTAGTATTTGACGTGATAAGGGTCGTAGCAACACATTCTGAAAAAAATTCAACCAGCTACCTATTACCGTTCAAATGTGACAGACAGACGGATGACGGACTGACGGAGGGACGAACGGATGGACGGACAGCGTAGCGAGAGTAATAGGGTGCTGTTTGGCATCCTATTACTTTGGGTACGGAACCCTAAAAAAGACTACCGTTTAAAATCAGACCAAAATAATAGAATAGACGGAGCGCCTAGATCTAGCGACTGAAGCCAGAAAAATGAACCCGGAATGGAAAAAGAGTACCTATTATTCCGCCCACAGTGTTTTTGAGCCGCGGTCGGGAGTATCAATCTTATTCTTTTAGTTTGAGGAATAGTAAGTACTCCTTTGCCATTTTATATTCCTTTTTCTGGCTTCATTCGCTAGTCCTACGCGCTTATAAATTCTTTTGGTTGGTTTAAAATAAAATTTAACGTTATGGTAAAAAGAAAGAACAAATAAGTCGATTTTATCATGCTTAGCTTTGAAGCAATTATTGAACAAATTAATGACCCCTTTCATCCAGGTGATATATTCTGATTACCGACAAAATTAGTCGTTTATCAAAAAAGTTATAATTTAGTTAACAGAAACGCAAATGAAACGTACAGTCAACTGTAAGGTCCTAGTACATTAAAGATGTTGTATTGTCTACTTTGGTTTTGTGAAGTATTATAATAGTCTATCAATCTATCTTCATAGAAAGTTAAGCACTGACTAATTAATTTGTATTTTATATTTTTTATGGTTGATTAATTAATTATTTTAATTATCTCTTGTTAGCCGATTTTATTAGTAATTAATTAGTTTGTCAATGTATTTCAGTAGATCAATTGACTTTTTATTAGCTACTGATTTGATTGAGGCCTCCCCTCTTAAATGGTGGGATGGTTTGACACGTGATGACATCTTCCACATTTAATGGCGGGGATGCCTCGAGCGGGCAGTCGCGCTGGGGCACTGTATGAAGTGACATGTGTACAGAATTAAAATAATAAAAGTTAGTAACTGTGAAATCGTTACTTGGTAATTTCCTGACCCAATACAACCTTATATCAAATTCTATGGTAACAGAACCACTATTAGCGGAACTAGCTTAGTATGTAAGTTTTATACAAGACAAGCTCTTGCTTATACTGGTTTTGTCACCATCAGTATGCACTTAATTGTACTTAAATGTATTCGACCGCACGTCAGTGGTAACATTTTGACATTGACAGCGCCTTTATTTCGTAAGCAGTAAGAGCGGTTTTCGAATTCAAATGTTACCACTGTCATGCAGTCAGTCGACTGTACAATTTGATTTTAAATGTCACTGTCAGTCTATTTTCAGGCAATCTGATATATTCACCCATAGAATTATTATGTACTTACTGTACGTCATCATCATCATCATATCAGCCGAAAAACTTCCACTGCAGGATATAGGCCTCCCCCAAGCAGTTAAGGGGGATATGCCATAATCGCCACGCTTGGCAGGCGGGTTGGCGATCGCAGTTGGTTGGTTACATACTCAGAGAAAGCTGCTGCCCATCCTCTGGTGAATCCATTAGTCGCCTTTTACAACACCCATGAGAAGATATAGGGTGGTGCAATTCTTCACGTCTGGCAACACACGGAACTACTACTACCGTAGTACTTAATAATTCCATGTTTTCACCACGTTTTTGGCAGTTTCTTTAAGCAGAACAGAGAGTGATACGGAACACATTACAATTTTGTGAAAATAAAACGTAATTTGTGTCAAATCTAATTTCTTATAGATAAGTTTACATTACTTTAAGAGAATGAAAAGCAATATAATCTAAATTATGGTGCATTGTTTTAGAAAACCGCATGGATTCTGTAAAAGTGACGTATTGTCTTATTGTTTTCGAAGCGTCTACGATCAGTATTATTTCTTTCAATCAATGGAAGTATCAATCTTTGTGGTAGAGGATTATATTGGTAATTTATTTTTACGATTTTTCTTTTGAGTTGTTTACAATACAATAACGAAGTCAGTATCTCTCACTCTTTGTAAATAATCATAGCACTACGACTCACCACAAACATAATATTTTCAAGTTTAACTTTATTACTTTTTTGAATAACTGAGCTACAGAATATGTCTAACGTATCCTCCTGACCCAGAACCTTAATTATGATTAATATTACTTATAACATTGTTTTAAAAATTCTCGACACTATTAATTAGTTTGTTATAATTAAACACAAGCATGAGTATGAACATATCTTATTCATATTTTAAAACTGCATAAAATAAAATGCAGGTAAGCTATTAATTTATTTTTTAATCTCCAAACAGATCGTTTGTAAAATCGTTCGATCGTTCCGTGAATTCCAGTACAATGGGCACGTGCTGGATCGTCGTAAAAAATCACCGAGTGTTTCAAATAGAAACAAATTTCGACTCTATTTGATGATTTCCGTAAAACCATCGTCCCGTTCGCGTCTCATTTAATATATTGGACCATTTAGTTAAAATATCAATGATTGAGCAACCGTTTGGTCAAAGCATCGTGAAATTGCTAAAGATATTCTCCTTCGGTTTTAGTTGTGTTCAAGGAGATTTTCTTCTTCATTTATACAAGTTTCAGCTTGAACAAATCCTTTATCTATAGGCCTTTTGAGTTACTAAAGCTAATTATATTATATTTTATGCAATAACAGTGCTACCTTCTTATAGTTATTCGATCAAGAACGTATAAGGTGCAATGTTTCATCATCATCATCATCATCATTTCAGCCGAAAGACGTCCACTGCTGGACATAGGCCTCCCCCAAGAATCGCCACAACGACCGTTCCTGCGCCTTCCGCATCCAGCGGATTCCCGCGACCTTCACCAGGTCGTCGGTCCACCTTGTGGGGGGCCTACCCACGCTGCACCTTCCAGTACGCGGTCGCCACTCCAGAACTTTAATGCCCCATCGGCCATCCATTCTGCGAGCAATGTGCCCCGCCCACTGCCACATTCTTCGGGCTATGTCGGTTACTTTCGTTCTCCTGCGAATCTCCTCATTCCTGATTCGATCACGCAGGGACATTCCGAGCATAGCCCTCTCCATTGCCCTTTGAGTGACTTTGAGCCTTCTTATTATCAGGCCCATTGGTGCAATGTTTATGCTGAGCTAATGCCCCATTAAATTCACACGAGCGTTAGACAACTATTCTATTATTGTTTACACAGATTAATGATATAATCATGTATCTACGATATGGACTGCCTCGTTGGACTAGTGGTCGCAAGCGCGACTGCTGACCGTGGGGTCCTGGGTTCGATTCCCGGGTCGGGCAAAGTGTTATTGGGTTTTTTCATTAGGAAATTCTGAGTAGCAGCCCGGAGTTTGGATTTGTGCCCGGTTAATGGCAATAGCCATGTGGCCTATGTCCAGTAGTGGACGTCTTTCGGCTGAAATGATGAATGGCAATAGGCTCGCCCCCTATTACATGGGACTATAACATAACTGGCGAAATGTGGGTGCACTATACACCTCTGCCTACCCCTTCGGGGAAATACAGGCGTGATGTTATGTTATGTTCTACGATATTTACAATACTCACATATTAAGTACTACCTGTTCTACATGTTTTTAGTTTTTTTTTTACTTGTCTTTTTATTATTTTATGTGTTCTCATGTGAAGGTTTTTATTAACGATTCCATTTGGCCCTTAATTTATTCATACAGATTGTAAAGAAAACTTTTCCACTGGAAATATTTGAAATTAAAATAGCATTATTTTTCAGAAAAAAATTACACACACTTTATTTAAAATTTTACAGTAATCTGTTTTAAAGAAAATATAAAAATGAATGCGTTGGCCGAGAATCGAACTCGGATCAACTGCTTGGAAGGCAACTATGCTCACCATTACACCACCAACGCATGTGTTAGGAACATTGAAAATATGACACAAATTCTAATTATAACTCTAGTAAGTCAATATTGTAACTTATTTGTTGACATAATTGTTGTTAATTATGATTCTATTGTTATTATATTTACTCTAGCTGACGTCATCGTTTGTAAATTAATGCTGTTAAATAGTAGTGCTTAGTAACTATTCATCATTTAAATCGTTTCTAAGTGAGGGTCGGTTTCCAGTCTTACTAGATGAAAGAAAGAAAGAAAAATTATTTATTGCCACAACAAGATGACATGCGGCAGGTGCACATAAAAAATTACTTAATTAGGTACATTTCTTGAATAATTTCATCAATATATGATACTTACACAGATGCTGAAAGAGCCTCGACCAACACCTGAAGAGGTTTGCGATGGGCAGCTGGGTCTGGGTCAAGGGCTTGATACAGAGGACGGTGCTCCTGGATGGGTACAGGTGTGCCGGTGTAATTGTAATCACATAGTCTAAGTTGAAAGTGACCTAGGGTTACCGTTGTGCCCTATTGTGAGCTTGTCTTTATGAGACCTATTGCTGATCCAGAGTCTACTAAGAGGGATAATGGTAGGTCTGAGACAAAAGTATTAATAAGGACGTGTGGAAGTAGAGTTTTGGTAGGATCGGTTGTGATGAGACGAAAGTCAAACACCACCAACACACACACACCACACATGGAAACACCATGAAATGTCTCAGTTTGGCGAACCAACTTGCAGTACCATTTAGGCAACAGCCTAGGTGGTATTGCAGTTGTTATGGGCAAAGGTAACGGCAAAGGTAACCGCTTAACATCACATGCGCCTATAGCTTGTTTCGCAATATAAAACCGGCCAAGAGCATGTCGGGCCATCAAGCCCGGCCATGCTTAGTGTAGGGTTCCGTAGGTAGGTGTAATTACAAATGAATCAAATAGAATCATTCTCAGGGTTCCGGGTTCTCTTCACCAAGTTTCATCAAAATCGGTTCAGAGGTTTAGTAGTGAAAAGGTAACAAACGGATAGACAGAGTTTTTCCGCATTTATAACGTTAGTATTGTGTCTGTGGTTCTGTGAAGACTGTCATAGATATTTATAATGATAACCTTGACTGGATTTTAGTACTTATTTGTAACTACGCCTTTAAGGATATGCCGCGTAATTTCAATGTATTTATTTATTTATTTATAATTTATGTACACACAATAACATATGAAAGGAGACAGCATTAAAATGGTGTAGGTCCCACTCGCCCCTCAAATCTCGCCCCTAATTGGCTGTGTACCCACTCGCCCCCTTGAAATTTAGATGGTAAAACTCGCCCCCGATTGTTAGTAGGTTAAAAGTACAGTCAGATACGTCAAGCTTTTGAATGCTGCGATTTCTTTTTGCCGCACAGAGAATGGTCTGGAAATCTCAATTAATCTAATATTGAAATGAATATAGAAAGGGAAGAAGTTAAATAGAAATGCTGTTGCATGCTGTTTAATATTATACAGCTAAAATATTGTATAAGTCGCTACTGAAGAACATAGGTTCATAACGGATACTTTAATAACGCTTTATCATAACTTTTTAGAGATAAATGCATTTCTTAACAGACTACTTTGCTGGTTGAGAATGTTCTAAATCTCATAAATAAACGTCAAACAGTACCATCTACTGTTATATACAATTTAAAAGCAAAGAGAATTTATGCATAAGCCTTTTCCCTCGAATTTATAAGACCGTGTCTAGCATTTTTGTGCTCCGGAAAGGAGGTATTCCAGGAACAGCAACTGCTCGAATAACACCTGACCGAACGGCAACTGTAAGTATTCCACGATGGGCAACTTTCAATATTTTTGGCAGCTCTTCGTGGAACATTTTTTTTTTCCACGAATAGCAACTACATATCTTAAAGTAGCGTCTGGTAACGTGGTGTATTTCGTTCTTCAGATTGTTATTAATTAGAAGGTATCGACAATAAACCCAGCCAAGAGCGTGTGTGGTCACCACTTGGCTTAAAGTATTAGTGTGTCATAAACGTCGAACTAATGCGGGAAGGTGAACAGTTCCCGAGGGATGCGTGAAAAACGAAAAATATATTATTTGATGACAACCATTCGGCATAATACGTACCAGGGTCTCATAAACGTCTATATGTATAGGCTACTTTTTATCTCTGGAAGATAAGCAATTTTCGAGGAAAGCGCGTTAAATGACAAATACATTATTTTACGACAACCACTTGGCATAATATGTACACACGGCTACACATCAAGCTGTACATTTCCAGTATAAGCTGACCTCGCATTGTATAGGTTTTCCTTACAACGCGAGGTCAGCCTTTACTGGTTTTGTACAGCTTGATGTGTAGCCGTGTGTACCAGGGTCTCATAAAAGTACACTAATATTATGCTTGTCTGGAAGAAATTGCTTTAAGCGATAAGACCGCCAACTGTTAGTACTGTGCTCATGTTTGTTATAACTTTGTTTTTATTTTTATGGTGTGCAAACAATAAAGTATACTCTATCTATCTATGTATCTATATTATAAAGTCTCAATTCTTTTATGTTTGTAAGTTAATACTTCATTGTCGTATATATCAAGTATAGATTGTATTGCATCTGTTGCTACTTTGTTTCTACAAGTGTCTAAAATTGTGTTAATTTCGACTTTTGCAAACTCTGAAGCAAACAAATGTGGTTTCTTTTTTAATTGTCACCATAAGTACCTAGAATTGCTTTGCAAGCAGATCTATTTACACAATGCCAGTTAGTCTTGGTCGACTAGTAAGACAAGTAGCAAAAGTAGACACATGTGATGAGATTACGAAAATAGCTATTTAATTAATTAAACCTTACATTAAATTGCGTTATATTTTTCCATCTGACTGTACCAATTTAGCACAAATTTCAAAAGAAATACCGCAAGGGGCGAATGGGTACACCAAAATAAATTAAAAATATTAAAATTTATCTCGCCCCGTTGTAAGGTCCTCAAAACGGGGCGAGTGGTGCATTTTAATAGAAGGGGCGAAATCTAGGGGGCGAGTGGTGCCTACACCATTAAAATTATTTAGTACAAAGGTACTGCTTATTTCAATGAAATTTCTACCAGCAGACCTGCGAGAGGAGAAATAAGTAAGAAATGTAGACAACAGTGTGTAAAAAGATAAGAAACTTAAAATAAGTTCTAATAAAGCAATAGATACTTAAATAAATACATATAAATTATATAGGTATAGATAATAATATAAATATAATTTAATAAATTTTGTATTGTAAAAAAGCTACACCTCTTTTCAAATTTACCAAGTAATTACTTGTCTTATTATTGTAATAACTGAGCAAGTAATAAACTAAAACAAATATAGTGTACAATTAGTTTGTATTGTAGTCATAAATAGTGAGATAGCATTGAACGTTGAAGTAATAAAGTTACAAATTATGCATGTAATTGGCAAGTTTATTGACAATAAACTTACTTAATTAGTGATACGATTAGTGTTTGTACATGCACACCAATATCATTTATGCAGTTATTTATGCATGTTGGTTGTAGAAGCTTTCGAACGAGTAGCGAGTCATGATGAGTGATGAAGAGATTTAGGAAAGACAAAATTAGAATAAGAGAATCAAATGGAAACAGGCAAGGATTTATTTGTTCAGTGGTATACATAACAAAAACATTCGAAAGATGTAAACATAAACTCATTAGAGTTTTACCGTACACCAATAACATCGACTATACAAACAGGTAAACAAAAATATAGTTAACAAGGTAGGATATTAAATAAGTACAATGAAGGTAGATACCAGATTTAAATAATTAGCTACATTATGAAGGAGCGAACACCGGTGACTGCGCGAGCCGTCTTTAAAAACAGAGTGGTGGAGGGTAGTATTTGTGTTGATACAGGTTGTTTTTTGTTAAATAAATAGTGATTGATTGAATATATAACGTGTTATTGAAATAACTGAAAACCTCTTAAGGGGTCATTGTACTCATGTGAACACAAATGTGTCGACTTATGTGAACACAAATGTAGGGATCAGCTGATATTTTTTTCCCGATTTCAGGGTTGTCCCATAGTAAAAGTTGTTCTGATGAGTACAATGACCCCTTAAGAGGTTTTCAGTTATTTCAATATCACGTTGTGTAGAAATAGATTGAAAGAAGAACAATTGAAATTAAATCGTTGATTTCTAAACAGTTTCAATTAATTCCAAAAAAAACCTATTTCAACGAAAACTGAAGCTTTGACTTGTATTAAAAAAGTAACGCTTTATCTTCGGTAATTTTTTCAGCTGATACTTACACCATGCTGTATGATTTCCGCCTGGATCCTAGATCATTATTGATTTTCCATTATTCATATTACAGTTAATTATCACCATTTAGATTAAATAAATAAATATTTTTGGGACATTTTTACACAACACCATCTAGTCCCAAACTAAGCAGAGCTTGTGCTATGGGTACTAGACAATGGTTATAATACATATATACTATTTTTTTTTGTAAATACATACTTATGATACATAATAAACACCCAGACCAACACAAACACTTATGTTCATCACACAAATATTTGTGTCCTGTGGGAATCGAACCCACGACCTCGTGATCAGCAGTCCGACCCTCGAACCACTAGACCACAGACGTCGTCAATTAACGAAGTCCCAGCGAAACAAAATATAAAGATATAAATTATGGAAAGAAAATATAATTATTTATAATTTTTAACGCATTTTACGCATGCGAAACGAAATCTAACGATTCAAATTGTGGAAAGAAAAAATCGCTCACGAGCAGGATTCGAACCTGCGACTCCTGGCTCAGTACGCCAGTGCTTTAGCCACTAAGCTACGGTCAACACTGCTCGTGGTATCGAAATTCTCATCCACTTGGTACTATTTAATATATAATCAAAAGAAAATATTTCAACCAAAGATCGCCCGTGACTTCGCTTCCGTAGACGTCACAGATTCCGCAGATGTCACGGATACCGTGGGAATCCTTTACTTTTTCGAGACAAAAAGTAACCTGTATATAACCTTCTCCGGGTTCCAGACCATCTCTTTACAAAGTTTCATCAAAATCGGTACAGTGGTTTAGGTGTGAAGAGGTAACGCACAGACAGAGTTATACTTTCGCATTTATGAATTATATTATATTTATTATAATTACAATAGTGTGGATTCCTAAAACTATCATTGTCTACTAACTCTCAGAGAACCGTGGGAGTTTGTTCAGTGGCGGATTTACCACCAGGCTGAGTAGGCTGGAGCCTAGGGCGGCAGATTTTAGGGGCGGCAAATTTGGGGCAAACATTTTTTTAAATCTTACAGAAATTAAAAAGATTCATATTTATTATAAAAATAAATTGTTAAACTTTCATAACTTAATTGAATTTCATCGCCATCATCAGCCAGATGGTTACCAGATGATTGAATATATTGTTTTTAAACTGTACCTAAGTAAGCGCAAGGATAAATATATGATTACTTTTACAGAATGTACATTATTGTCTAAATAGTGTTAAGGCATACCTTACTCCACCTTAGTAGTAGTAAATGATTTATTTTTTTATTAGCTCAGAAATTTACCCAAAAATATTTCTCGTGCAATCAGTAATGTGTAAATCCGCCACTGATGTAATGTAGATATAAGGTGAATGCAAGCGTTGCTATAACAAACCTCCAGCACCAAGCTGAGATTCCAATAGGATACATAACACATAATAATAATAGTGTGGATACCTAAAACTATCATCATCTATTAACTCTTAGACAACCGTGGGAGTTTGTTTATTTATACTTAAGCGAATACGTCAACATCATTATCACAAGTATGTTTTTATTGCAGTACTACTGTGCTTCGGGTATTAGCATCGCAAGTCATGCGATGTCTAAAATAAAATAGACATGTCAACAGTGCGCATATTTTAGAAAATCTAGTCCACAGAATTTTTTGTTTAGATAAATATGCAAAAGCAGCTGGCAATAAGAGAAATGTAGACTTAAGAAAAGATGGATAGATTGTGTGAAAGAGAATATCGCTGGGAAATAAGTGAATACTGAGATGACGGCTGATAGAGACACAAGAAGATATACAGCACCGGCTCCAAATAAATTGAGATAAGGGTAGGAGAGTGATGAGACCAAAGCTAATGAGCTACTCACCAAAATTATCGAATTAATTTGTGACTGGTGTCAGAAATATGTCCAATAACGGTGATAAACTCGCCCCCAGTCACATGTGAACTAATAAAATTCACGTTGAAAAGTAGGGCTCAATAGGACACAATACAGCAGTGTTTGATTATAGGTCACTGGTCTCTCCGATTCTGCATATCAATTACAAACAAGCTTGCTTAACTCCCTTCCCTTCATGGTCCCGGTTATCATACGAATATGGTTATTGTTACGGTTGGTCAGAAGCCCGGAATTCTAACAAGATCTAACCTAACTAACTAAGTAAATGAGTAGCGGAGATCTGATGGCAGTCGTTCGTCAAAATACAGATATTCAGCCGCATCTGGTTAGAGTGGAATCTGATCATAACATAGTTGACAAAATGCTAGAATTTAACGTGCAGGCACACAGCCAGCGGGACGGAACGGAGGCAGAGCATCGACTGAACGTTGACGGGGCGTGCATGTCACAGTGCGGGACGCGGGTGGATCGCGCGCGGGACTGAACGGCACAGCGGCGGAATGACGGTACCAGATGAAAACGTTCCGCTGTCTATGTGGCTACTACTATGTATTCCGATATAATACAACGCGCACCGCCCAGCGTTGTATTTTCGCTCGGCGGAGCGGCGGCGGATCGGTCACGCCGTCAAAACGCCCGGTGGGACGGCGCTGTGTACACTATCTAATACAATTCAATAAATTACAACACGACGAGGCTCGCCGGCGATTTGCTTCAGTTCCGTCCTGCTTCAGTTCCGCTCACTGTGTGTCTGGAGCTTATAAAGGACTAGGTAGCTTACTCGTTTAGCTGACTCTAAACAAAACGGTCGTATACCTAAGCATGTGGCTTTAGAAAAGATGCCAAACACAGAGTGCCAAGGAAACGAGTCTTTGTTTTAACCAATGACGCTCAGTAAGATATAGTAACCGGGAATTTGTTCGTAGAAGGCGCTAGAGCATATGAAGCTTTGCGGGTGGTGAGTTGTATGATTTTTAAATAAAACAGTTTTTGTTTTAAACATCGACCTATTGATAGACGGTTTATTTAGAGAACTATATAAATATAGCTGAAATGTTTGGCATTCAACCATGTGGGGCCTTGGGACAGCAATATCCGCTGGTTTATCATTGACCCTGTTCATAGACTTGCCAAGCCTTAGCCATATGTATGCCAAGATGTACTGAAAGCGAATACTAATGTCACGGATTTTGTCACATCTCTCAAACATATAAAATTTCTCAAAGTGACACATTTCTTGTCACAGTGAGTCTGCTAAAGTTCTTATTGGTATTAATTTTCCACACTATAATAGACTTGTTATGGTAATGTAAAACAGTTTTGGTATAGCAGAAAATCTGAACGAGAAACAAAATATATGTGATTCTAACGCCAAAGGACCTACAGTGCCTTTTGCTACAATAAAATTTGATTTTTTTTGCAATAATTCTGTTTTCATCAGATTAGCCAAAATACAAGACAAACACATCTATGATAAGGCAATAAACGAAGCAGTTATTAACTAGCCGGTGTTATCATCAAAAGTAGAAATCAAAGGGAAAAAATCATTTTGAATCTTATCAATCTGTATTTTGAAGCTACTACGGAAAACGAACGTCGACCTGATAAAGATCGGTTGCTAAAAACGGAGATTCCAATTTTAAACATGCGTGGGATATGAGAATCTACCACCGATTCATAAATAGCCAGCCAGTTTCTTTGGGATTAAAAAAGAAAAAGAAATTTTTGGAGCTATTTATAATTCGAATGAGCTTTTACATAATTTAGAAAAAAATGAAAAAAAAATATGCCGCGGTCTTATGAGTGTATAAACCAAAGACTTTGTATATACTGACGTAAGTATAATACCTTTATGGTATAAACAGCCAGTGTGAATAAAAAAAAAACTCTATCAAGCGGGACGGCCGGTGGTGACGAGGTGTGTTCCATATAAAAAATTTAAAAAAGACTATATAATTTGCCGGGATACTAACTTTGTCTGTACCGAAATTCAAAATCTCAGTTTTATAGACTATTGATAATTATATTAGATTTGATTTAAAATTAGTTCAAGCGATTTTGAAATGTTGACCCCAGATTCGGTTAAAGTCGAGGCAAATACAGTAATCGAAAATATTTTGCCAGAAATTTCAAAGCATTGATAGTTAAATACATACAATGATTTTATGAAGTGGGGAAAATACAAGAAAATACGTATTTTAGAAAAAGTACTATTTATTACTTTCCTTGTATTGGAAATGAAAAGTAGAGTGTTCAACTCGGGAGAAAGTCATCAATTCCTACTCGGACTAACTACCTCGTATGGGAATTGATTCCTTTCGACCCTTGTATAACAATCTACTATTTCATTCTTTATTTATTTCTATTTACTTACCTGTATCAATTCTCAGTAAGTTTTAGTTTTCAGCTCGATGCTTTCTGTTAACCTCGTAATACCCCAATATTTGCCTCATTAAAAGCTCCACAAAAACGAAAATTCAATCAAAACCATCAATCTGAACACATTAACACATTAGCCAAGCACTGTTTACGCTGATCCGATTCCGGAGCATTTCAGTTCATCCGGCTCAAACGTCTTTCCAAATGTTTGTTGTTCATCCTGACGAAACTCGTTTACAAGTAATTGTGTAAATAATTAAAATATCCGTTCTCTAATGTTGTATTCAATTTCCTGCGCGTGTTTGGCGCTTTCATTGTAATTTCCAGTTGAAAGGAAGATGTCTGTCTGTTGTAAGGAGTTAAATTGATTTTATTGTTTGTTTGTAGACCACCCTATCTGTTTTCAAGCGAAGCTTCTATAGCATCGTTAAAAAACGTGACCGTTAACTCGCGCGCGCCTTCTATCTATCATCACATGCAAATGCGTAGACTCGTAGAGGTTTCGTTTCTGTCAGGTGTTCCCCGTTGCCACCCAATTTTCGAGTTATTGGAAACGTTAGAAAAGATGACGAAAGTCATCGATTTTTTTTAGAGATATTTGCCGGTGACGGATGGACGGATGGATGTATGACTAGAGTGATTCCAAAAATGTTTCGTTTTAGCCATTTTTGGCATGGAACATTTAAAATGGTTAAGATGTATTCTAAAAGTTTTTACTTGTACACTTGTGTGTGTGTTCTGAGTTTCACTCGCAATTTTAACGTGATTTTATTCTTCATTTTTCCGAGCGTGATGAATGTTATCGACAACCTCAATGCCTTACAACAGTTTTACAAACATACAAACTGAAACAAAATATTTGAATGTAAATGTCAAACAAATGGCTTAAGGATGACAACAATACATTATGTAGGACAAGGTTGGCCGATATGTCAGAGTTACAATTAGCTCACAGCTACATGTATAATCTACTATATTTGCATAAAATAGGTTGGTTACAAGATCTTATTCAATTATGAAAAACTTAATAATGCTCTCTATTCTGCTTACATACATTAACATGCAAAATTAAGGAAATCATTTAAAGCAGTTATTTAGTAACCATACTTTTAATTTTTTAAGGCCTAGTAGGGAAATAGAATTAAAGAAGGCCCCATACAGCTAGTATGGAGCCTTCTTTAATTCTATTTGGAATCTTATTAAAAGCTTTTACACACATGCCATAGCAGCTCTTTTGCAACAAGGAAGTCATTGGACAAAATCCTATAACAACTTTGCCATACGAATATCTATGGCAGTCGTTATGGTTAGTCAGAAGCTCGAACGTCTGGAAACTGGTCTAACGCAAGGGTGTCGGTATTACCCAGTAAATGGGTTACGGGGGTCTGACAGTCGCTCCGCGTAAAATACTGATGTTAAGCCGCATCTGGTTAGACTGGAAGCCGACCCCAACGCAATTGGAATTGGAGAATAATATCCAACAACTTTATGGAGAAGCTTTCAGGTGTGCAGGTTTCCCTACGATATTCTTCTTTACCGTTGACGCAAGTGATAATCAAATTCTGGGCCGGGTTCTAACTCAGACCTTCTTGAATGGAAGGCAAGTATTAAACCGCTTGGCTTTCACTGCTTTTTGTCGCTAAAATAAGCGACTAGGAAATATAGGACAAAGATATTTTACCCGTATGTACGTATAATGTAGCAATATTCGTTGAAGGGACTTTGTCAAACTTTGTCGACAAAATGTATCACCGGGAAGGATCGTGCGTGACTGTACAATAGGTGAATATATTGCGTTCCTGAGTTCACTACCGCAAGGTCACAGGTCCAGCTGAAACCTTGCAGCAGTGGTTCAGAAACACACAGCCTGGTCTGCTAGTTAACGTCATTAGGATGCTGTTGTTGCTGGCCCGAACCCTACGGACCAGGGATGTTAATCGTTTCCACATGACTGCATAGAAGCAGTCCGCGCGAGCATCCGCAAACATCTCTGATGCGCTGCAGTATCGAGGCAGCCCCAGCAGCACCCTGTAGGTATTATTGTATTGGACGCGAAGGGCGCTGCATGTTTTTAGGGTTCCGTAGTCCTACAAGGAACCCTTATAGTTTCGTCATGTCCGTCCGTCTGTCCGTCTGTCCGTCTATCCGTCTGTCCGACTGTCCGTCTGTCCGTCTGTCCGTCTGTCCGTCTGTCCGTCTGTCCTAATCCTTTACCGCTTAATAACTTCTACAGTTATAAACATAAGTAAATGAAATTTTGACAAAAAATGGAATAGATATAGATCTCAATTTTAAAAGATTAAAAAAATCTTGATTACGTATTTTAGGGGTGGCGCCCATACATGTGAAATGGGGATGAAAATATTTTTTTCGCTGCACCCCCTCGTGTGGGATATCGTTGAATAGGTCTACTAAAATGAAGGTAATGTTTCATACACAACTTTTTTTATCAGGTATACCACCTGCGAAACAAGAAAAATGATCGTAGCAAATAATGCTCCTTTCATCATTTCAGCCGAATGACTTCCACTGCTGGACAAAGGCCTCCCCCCAAGGGGGGGGGGGGAAATGCCATAATCGCCACGCTTGGCAGGCGGGTTGGCGATCGCAGTTGGTTGTTTAAATACTCAGAGCTATGCTCCTTTAGTTACTTTCTATTTAAAAAAATCACAAAAAGAAACACACTTCTTAAATTTAGCTTCATAAATTTAGCGCTAGGTGGCGCTGTTTGCAAAAACTAAAATAGCAATGACTAATATTCGATTTGATTCGTTTGTAATTAGACCTACTTAAGGAACCCTATAATACTGAGCATGGCCCGACATGCTCTTGGCCGGTTTTTTGAGTGTAATGTGCCCACAGACTGCTTGTATAAAACGATGTGCAGTAAGCTTTAAACAGCGTAAGTTTCACCTCCTTAGAGGTACGCGGAGGTACACGATTTAAGATACTCATTTGAATGTCCTTGACAGCAGACGACCTCTCTTTCTCACAATAAAACATTTTCCACTGCAGTAAAATATTGACAGTGGACATATTCTTTCTGTGACTAACGTCATTGTGTACCATTGTTAACAATTGTTTTGATCGGTAATCAATAGTTGAGCGTCATCTCGTACAGACGTATGTTTCTGGTGTTTTTAGCCCTTCGTCCTAGATGCGGGAAATGCGGGGGCGACGCGATGTGAAATGGTGCCTATTAGATATAGAAATTTGACATAAGTGGAGCTTAACAACTTATGTCCAATTTCCAAATAAGTTAATAATTTTGACCATACACCTTGTTTCAAGCTAGTATTCATAACAGCGTAGATACCTGTCCCTAAGTAGCTTAACACACACTTTTTTTTTTTTTTTTGCCGTGGGGAAATCCTCATGGACGCACTCCGCCCGGGGTAGGCGGAGCCAGTGTCGGACTTTTACCGACTAAAACCACCACGGTGTGCCTTCAACTACCTTAGCCGGGGGCGTGGGAACCCGTGAGTATTCACACAACCACCCCCGACAGGTCCTGGCCCGCCACAAGCAGGTGAGCCCCTTCTCCCCGTGCGGCCTAACGTCGGCCGCACCCTCCTAGGTGGCGCACACGGAACACTGCACGCCACCTCACCTCATGGGCCTTTACCAGCTGCGCCAACTACGCCGGCTGTGCCAGCTACGCCAGCTGCTGGTCGGGCAGACTACCCCGAGTCTGCTGCTCGCAGGCCCTACCTCCCGTAATTTTTTATAGAGGTTTTCTTCCTCGCGGTCCGGGCGGTGAATCCAAGACCCTCGGTCCCAAGAGGCGCGAGAACACTACTCAGCGGGCACTCCTGGGGTTACGAGATCGACGGGGGCAGGGAAAGACAGTCCCCCCGCTGCCTGCCCAGTGGCAGGGTGAGTGCACACCGGGCCCGCCCCTGCTCCTCCACTGTGCCCTCTGCTGATATCAGAGGGACACGTGGAGCAACTCCCTACAGGCCCAGAACGGGCCCCTCCCGCGCCAGAATATTCGCCACAGGCAATAAAATCCCCCGAAGGTTAATCCCTCGGCAGGATTTTATTGCCCGTGCCCAGGATGCACCGGCCAAACAACTGCCGATCCCTCCAGACGTGTCCAGAAGGACAAGCAGCCGTCAGGCACACGTGGAGGTTTTCTGGCCAGTACCCCAGCTTAACACACACTACAATTACGAGAGCTGTCACGGATTTAGTCGAATATCTCATCAAACATACGCGTCGAATTGGGAACTTCCTCCTAAAGTTTGCTAAAAAAAAAAAAAACATCAATATCAGTGACGTATTTCTTGTCTGTAGTGAATATAACACCAAGCGTGGTTATAAACCACAGCAGCATTGAGTTTCTCGCACTGTATCATCTGTATCGCGCGACGTAGCTGGTCGCATTTCTCGCTCACATAGGGCAGTGCACGGGATGGCAGATTGTCAGTATAGATTATAGATGTTTGTATGTATATATGGACAATTAGTAGAGAGTTTATTGTAGTTATGTGTGAACCAGCAATGGGAGAGCTTGTGTAATTGACGACTGTAACTATATGTAAGTGAATGGTTTCTAATCATTTCTGGTTTTCGTATGGTTTCTGTAAAAGCTCAGAGCTTGGTGCAGAGGCTGATAACAATCGTCGCTAATACTTATAGTGTTGTTTGTTCAAATATTTGTAAGTTCTGAATTATTTAAGTTTACTGAAAACAATGTTATGTTTACAGTTTCCGAGTTAATTTTGTGCATTTTCATGAAAATATTTTTGAAGCGGAGCTTCTATAGCGTCGTCAAGAAGTAAACCGAGAAAAATCGTCAGCACGTGTTCTATTCGCGCTTGTAAATACGTACAAGCCTCGCTTCTATCAAGCGTCCTCCGACGCCACAAGTTTTTGTTGAATATTCAGCTGATGTCCCAACTTTTATTTTAAATTGTTTACATTGGATTTAATTTTTGTGTGCAACTTGCACTCAATAAAATTGTGACCAAGTCTGAAATGTTTCCCGTTGCTAAATTGTTTTTATTCATAATTTTTAGGTGTCAATATTTAAAATGTTCATACCGATTGCCATTAATACTAAACCCATTTAATTAAGTTTCATCATCTTCATCATTTTAGCCGAAAGATGTCCACTGCTGGACATAGGCCTCCCCCAAAAGGGGGGATATGCCAAATCACCACGCTTGATAGGCGGGTTAGCGATCGCAGTTGGGTGGTTTAATACTTACGGCCAAAATTAATATCCAATCTATCCATGATTTGCCCTACTAGAGACAGGAATTTGACGTAAACTCCATACAAAAAATGTCAAATTTCTATCTCTAGTAGGGTAAATTGTGGATAGATTGGATATTAATTTCGGCCGTTAGAGAACGCTGCTGCCCATCCACTGGTGAATCCCTTAGTCGCCTTTCATGACACCCATGAGAAGAGATAAGGAGATAATTAAGTTTATCAACAACCAAATCTAACGACATCTTTCTTTTTGTTACAGATCCGAGTTCGGCCCACAAAATGATCCCGCACTCGACCTAAAATTTACTACGACAAAAAGTGATAAAAAGTGTTAGATTAACAAAATACAGTGGTATACAATCAGTGTACATATGTGTGAGAAGGGGCTGCGTAGTGATAAAATGACGAACATTACCCCGGAGACCAGAATCATGATGATGAGGTCTAATGATGGAAGGAACAGTTATAGGAGACAGGTATGTACGACTGTTATGTAAAAATCTTAGAATCATGTATAACTCTGGACAGTGTGACAGTCCGCCAGTCACAAGGGCAGAGTCACAGCGGCGACACTCCCCTGTACGTGTAAGCTCGCTCGCCGGTAACCTTGAGGGAGCGCGTTTACATGCAATATATTGGCTGGGGCAGCCGAGAGACTGCCCATTCCACACGTCGCGCACCGCGCACTGCCCCGCGCTCGCCCCGACCCGCACACATAGCCGCGAGCAATTTTACGAGCACACATGCTTAAGTGTCGCTTCTTGTCGTTAAACGCTTATTACACTACGCGGTAGTCAGTCTGACTAACAGACTTGCAGACTGAGAAAGTGTAGTGTAATAGCACTTAGTCTCACCGAGTCTATATGAAGTCCGACCGAACGGGCGCGGTGAGACTTACTGTCGAGAGCCCGCCCGTACTTATAAGCGAGCCGTTTTACAAAAAAAAAGTTAAATAAACGTAAAAAAAAAAGTTTTTCTTTTTTTCTTTCTTTACTATGGATGCTTCACTTATTGTGACATATAACATAATGTAGTGATAAGTGCTGATTATAAAGAATACATTAACAGAGTGTTTTCCTCGAAACTAAGTAAAGTTACACATTGGACACATACTCAGAACATTTTGACATAGCAATTAAGCTTAAAATTAGAATATTTATTAGCGTCATGCCTAGTATTCTTTATGGTAATTTAAAGTAAAAAAACTTATTGTGTAGCGAGATTCCGTCCGCCTTTTTTTATTCGTCCAAGGGTGATCCTAGTTCGTTTGTTTGAAAGTTCTTTCATGAAAATTGGCCTATTTACCCAGTTACTGGGTAATATGGTTAGACCAGTTGTCAGACTCTCGGGCTTCTGACGACTCGTAACAACTCGTATATAAAAACCGAGACCGACAGCTTAACGTGCTGTAACGGAAACGGTCACCCATCCTCGGACTGACCGCGGCTAGCGCAGCTTAACCTCATACATCTTCTAATCCACACGGTTACTCAGCGTCAAGCAATTGATATTCAGTAAAAATACCAAAAATCTTACACGATTCGTCCATATTTATGACTTCTAAACTCACACTCGTAAAACGTGAGTTTTTTACGAGTGGCCCTTTTTACGAGCTTTCTCTATTTTCGATAATAACAACAAGGAACTCGATCTTCTTCGTAAATAACGCAACTTCTTAGTTGACAGCTGTCATGTGAGCTGTCGCTGCCAGTTACTCCAAAATTGTTACAACGTTGCAACACACGGAAAATAGATTTAAAAAAAAAAACAATTATTACCGCCAAATTCAATGAAAAAAACTCAATAAAAAAATCGATAGAAATTGAGATTCGATGATGAAGATGAATTTGATTCGATGGAAGCTGAATGTTGTACTCTGTAAAAAGACAACTCTGATCCCACTTATGGATGTCAGTATGTTCTAAAAGCTTATACAATTTAGGTGTTATGAAAGAAGGTTGGGCTGCAGTGTCCTCTTAGCCCCAACATACTTCGAACACAAATCAAACAGTGAAGATTGCTGACGATATCTCATTAATATGACTGACCAGTGTAGCCATGACTGGCTAAAGTTATGAAAAGGACTTGGGACTTTAATACAGAAAAACCGGCCAAGAGCATGTCGGGCCATGCTCAGTATTATAGGGTTCCTTAAGTAGGTGTTACAAACAAATCAAATCGAATATTAATCATGGCTATTTTAGTTTTTGCAATAGACGGCAGCATTGGCGACTCAGATAGTGTTGTTAGTAGCCGCCGCTAGATGACGCTATAAAGTGCCAAATGCAATAGACGGCAGCATTGGCGACTCAAAGTGTTGCTACTAGCCGATAGATGGCGCTGTACAGCGCCCAATTTAAGAAGTTTGTCATTTCAATATAACACAAAGTTACTTTTTGTAATTTTTTTAAATAGAAAGTAGCTAAAGGAGCATTATTTGCTAAGATCATTTTTTTCTATGGTCAATGACCTTTGAACTAGGACGTTTTAAGTATTTTTCAGTTTTCTCTCTATAACTCAAAAATTTATTATCAAATTATACTCGAAATAATTTTAAAAGAGAGTTTTTATAAAGGTCTATCAATGTGAAAGATTATAAGTTTCTACGTTGCATAGTTTAGAAATGGCTGGGGGGGACACACATTGCAAGCCACTTTGGCGGGCTATATTTGGCAGATGGTACACCTGATAAAAAAGTGATGTATCAAACATTACCTTCATTTTAGTAGACCTATTCAATGATACCCCAAACGAGGGGGTGCAGCGAAAAAAAAAATTTCAACCCCATTTCACATGTATGGGCGCCACCCCTAAAATACGTAATCACGATTTTTTTATTCATTTAAAATTGAGATATGTATCTAGACTATTTTTTAACAAAATTTCATTTACTTATGTTTATAACTGTAGAAGTTATTAAGCTGTAAAGGATTAGGACAGACGGACAGATGGACAGACGGACGGACATGACGAAACTATAAGGGTTCCTTGTAGGACTACGGAACCCTATAAAAAACCTTCAGTACTATGCAAGAAAAATAATAATTTAGCAGATAAGTTACACGATGGCGCGCCATCATCAGTTCGGACAGGTCCACTCAAATCGACCTGGCACTGTCTTCAAAAGGCCAGTCCAGGGGTTGTCCTGCATTGTCCTTACACAGAATACTGTGTTCCCCATCTAGGACAGAGGGCAGATACTCTCCACTGCGTTCTGTCATTGGCAGTAAACTTGACTTCACTCCAGGTCAGCCCAATTTCATGGGCCTCCGATACGACTGTACGCCGCCATGTTTGTTTTGTTCATCCCGCTTGCGCCTTTCCTCTGGATTCCAATCCAGAGCTTGTCGAGGTATATGGTCTTGGTCTCTACGCACAGAGTTCGATCCAGTTTCACTTACGGCGACGTATCTGCAGTTTTATAGGATCTTCACAGCACAGTTTCCACAATTCTATGTTTGTAATTGTGTCCGACCAGAAGATCTTCAAGATTTGCCGCAAGCAATGGTTTTTAAGACCTGGAGCAATCGAGTAAGGTCTTTCGTACTCTTTCAGATCTCACATCCTGACACAGAATAATACAAGATAAATGTCTGGACTTTAAAAGAGACTTTTATCCCTGAGTTTGTTTTGGTATTTCTTGACACAGGAGGCATATTTTTTAGTTATTATGCAAACCACAGAAATAAATGCAAAATAAAAAAAAATTACATAGAAATATATTAAAATTTCTATGTAAAATAATAACACAGTTTAAAATACGATCACAGCTTGATCATAAATCAAAATATCGGATTATAAAAACGTAATTTAAATCACTTAAATCGACAGGTACATCAATAGCACGCCCATACAAACTTTCATACAAATTGATATTCAATTTATAAATCCGGATCTATAAAATGACCTCCCATCTTCTATAATAACACTAATAAATTACTACCAGCATCTTAATTACTAAGCCGTACAAATTAATATCGTATGAAATGATAATCAATTTTAATAAAATTATATTCTTTGCGAAGCTATTTCACAATCCATCAATTTCAGTGACATTAACTCGGGCCATCACTTTTGTTGCTATACAAAACGTATTTATACTACCATCCTTATTTTTGACAGATCAAAGTTCAATATCCCATGGCAGAGATATGGATTTAAATTTGTCAACACCAAACATCATTCTTCACTTTAAACAACTCTTATTGCTTGGATTTTAATGTTGAATTTTGATTGGTGGAACAGCAAAATTATGTTTGTATTAAGGGGATAGAATGTGTGGCAGTGTGTCGGTCGTTGACCCGTCAAAATGTTTGGAGTCTAGCGGACGCTTTCTGATAGAGTAACTAGGGTTGTCCCGGGATGTATATCGAGGTCGATGATTATGATTATTATCATTCTGAAATAGAATTGGGTTATGAAACAAGGGGATGTAGAAACAAGTTGTTGACACGTTTTCGGCTCAGAATTGGAAAGGAAATCGTGCAAGCGACTTACAAGTCAATCATTATTTTATTTTATGGATGATTAACATTAAGTAGACCACAAAGTATAAGCCTTTGGAATTTTCAAAACTCTTAAAAGTTTAAAAGGAAATACGATTTCTCTCCAATAATCAGTTTCTCTGATTATCTTATTTCAGTTGGTAGATACTGAGTAGGTATTTTTTTATTTTAAATTACTAATTGTTTTAGTCATAAATCGAGTTCCTATTTTCATTATGGTACAAAACCTTCATACTTATTGTTTATTCACTAGTGAACCATAATGTACGTGTTTCAACTTTTTAACCATGTCCAATTTTACACTCTGATATCTCTGTAAATGTTTACCGATATCGATAAACTATAAACACCGGTGCATTACTAGCGTACAATTCACATATGCTGCCCGAAACATTGATCGATCCTGTACGTGTTTCAACCATGTCCAATTGAACACGCTCATATTATTATATTTCTGTACATTTCGATCGATATCGATGCACTATAAACACCGGTTTACCACTAGCGAACCATTCACACATGCTGCTCGAAACATTGATCGATTCTGAACGTGTTTCAACAATGTTTCAAATGTTACACCCTATGCATCTTTGTACAATTCCAGATATGGGATACATTTCGTTTTTATGTCAGGAATGGTAAAAGAAAGTCATGTTAATGTTATATTCCGTTATGTTAGAGTTACCTGTACCTATGGTCTTTTTATAGGAAAAAAATATAGGTAATAAATTTATTCTTTAAAAAAAAAAAAAAAAAAAAAAAATCTTTATTTGAATACAAAAATTGTTACATCTCGCATACTACATTTGCTACTGCTTGCGCACTACGCAAGGGATTAAGTAGATACGTCTAATCGCAGCGGGTGTGCAGAAAGACTACCCACTCCCATGCTAGGAGTCAACCTGTGTTACGAGTAGTAGCAGGCTGCCCGTCCACCCACTGACAACTAGCGATTATACCCATCATAACAGTTATACTATGTAGCATTACTTGATTAACTTGAAACCCAAACTAGGCATGCCTGTTCATTTGGGAATCAGTACAAAAGAAAGAATATACAGTTTTTTAAAACTAAAAAGAAACACGCTTTTAGAGGTACTGTAGTCCATCATCAGATCTGCTCGATGGTACCGAGTTATTGTATTGTCATGCGGATTACACATACTTGTAAAGTTTCAAATCGATACGACAATTGGAAGTAGGGTAAAATCGACTTCCAAGATTTGCTTACATTGTTAGTTAGTTACAAGTAAAGCTAAAGCGTGTTAAAGAATGAAAAGAGAAGCCACAATTAGTGTGGTGTGTGATTCTACAGCGCTAGAGTAATATTTCAATTTGATTTGTATTCATATCTAAGAATCGTCTATGAGTAATTTCTATAAATCATAATCATCAACAGTGCAAACCTTAATATTTCGTAAAACTAGAACTAAAAGAACTATCAAAAAAACTTGATATTTTTAAAATACTTTCCTCAAAAATACCCTAAAGTGCCCTAAATGATGGATACGCGAATGAAAAAAAATCACCCCCACTACATGTCGGGGAGAACCCAGAAAAAAACTTTTAACCGATTATTTTTCATAACTTTGTAAGCGTCATGAGAATGTATCATCAATCATCATCAACTCAGCCTATCGCAGTCTACTGCTGGATATAAGCCTCTCCCAAATTGCGCCACAACACTCGGTCCTCTGCCTTCCGCATTCAGAGAGCTTCCAGCGTGAGAATGTGTAACCCAGTGGCGTGCATTCCATATAGGCAATTAGGCAGTACCCAGTGCCTTCCTCATTCAAATTCAATAGTGGTGTAAGTTATTATCTTTTTTTCAAAGTACAATGATTATTTATCTTTTAATAGACCTATTAATGCTAAATTAATCTTTCTACATACAAAAATCAATAACTTAGACCACAATTAAATTCAAATAAAGTAGGTCACTGCACGCCACTGGTGTAACCATGCCAAATTTTAACTCCAAAACACTCTCAATCTTCGAGTAAAATGACCTTAAGGACAGTCGGACGGACGGACGGACTGACATGGCGAAATTATAAGGGTTGCTTGTAGTTTCGCCGTTAGTACTACGGAACCTTAAAAAGATAAATCTTGCATCTTCAGGTGGAGTTCGCCACCGGGGCACAAAGTTGTATGAAAACGCATAGTTCCATTCAAACTAAAGACATTAAAATATAACGATTTAAATTGTGGATAGAAAAAATCGCTCACGAGCAGGATTCGAACCTGCGACTCCTGGCTCAGTACGCCAGTGCTTTAGCCACTAAGCTACCGTGAACACTGGTCGTGGTAACGAAATTCTCATCCACTTGGTACATCTTTGGGTGACGTCAGCGATATCTTATTAAGAAACAGTGTTTCTTAACCGACTCGACTAACCAGCAGTGTTCACGGTAGCTAAGTGGCTAAAGCACTGGCGTACTGAGCCAGGAGTCGCAGGTTCGAATCCTGCTCGTGACCGATTTTTTCTTTCCACAATTTAGATCGTTAGATTTCGCTTCACAAATCGCAAATAATAAAATTATTATTTAAATCTCTTTGATTCACACGCACAGACAGTAATAAATATAGACGAAGTGCTGCGAACAATCATAGTGAAGCCAAAAAAGCTATGCTCCTTAGGCTTGATTTCACCAACGATAATTCTCTGGTTAAACAACCGTTTACCCACAATTCCAGTATATTTTTCGAGTAATCGGCCGATTAATCAGAGAATTAACGTTGATGAACACCGGCCTTAGTGTACAACCAGCGCTCACGCACACACCATGCACCTGAAGGATATTTGCTTTGACGTTGCTTACTGGACGATACCACGACATGTGTAGAGAGGGGTGAGCATGGTTTGAGGTGCATGCGTGTGCGTGAGCGCTGGTTGTACACGAAGGAGCATAGTTTTTCTTGACTTCACTATGATTGTTCGCAGCACTTATACCAGCCGCTGACTTCCACCACCGTACCACCCGCTATAAATCTAAATTCCATCCTCACCATCTTGATGGTTGGTGGTCAACTACTGTACGTTTCACACGCCATTTTTTACCTCGTACAGCAAAACTGTGGAACCAACTTCCGTCAGCGGTTTTGCCGAACAAATTCGACATGGGAGCCTTCAAGAAAAGAGCATACGTCTTTTAAAAAAGTTGGCGACGCATTGGCGACTTTCCTGGTGTTGCGGATGTCCATGGGTGGCGGAGATTGCGTACCATCAGGTGACCCGCATGCTCGTTTGCCCTCCTATGTTATGAAAAACAAAAAAAAGTCACGTTCATCGGGCTGACACGAACGTGTAGCCGTCAATACCATCACAACGGTAAACGTAACCCCTCGTGGGCCATGAGTCGTGGCAGTCAGTTGTACTTACACCATTACGGAAGAGGCGTTACTTAAAAACACCTGTATTTTCAACTATTACTGTCATAGTAAAATTGGGGCCACCAAATTATACACTTCACCAAATTATAGACTTTATAGGCGCCTATTAGAATCAATCCATGCTATTAGATGTAGCGGTATCACATTGATATTATTTGAAAGTTGAAAGTGTCGCAAGTCGCAATCATCGTAGAGGTGGTCTAAACTAAATTTATGTAATTAATAAATTGTTTGTGGTCTGTTTTTAATAAAATGATTGACGGTTTCTGAGAGGTAAAAAATTTAACTATCGTTTCAACGGATAAAGTCACAGACAAAATTGTACATTAATTTCTTAAATTCGAAAGCTCATAGCTTAAGCGAAGGTTATCATCATCATTCTCCTGCCCTTATCCCAATTTATTTGTGGTAGGCGCAGCATGTATTTTTCTTCCATACACCTCTATCAGCCGTCATATCCGTGTTCACTTTCTTTCTATTCATGTCATCTTTCACACAATCCATCCATGTTTTCTTCGGTCTGCCTTTTGTCTTAAGCGAAGGTAATATTATAATAATTTGATGAAAAACAATGATTTTTGATGAAAAAGATTTCTTTTAAACCACGTTTTTTTAAAGAAAGCAAGTTAATATTGCATTGTCGTTCAATCCTGAGCTATGTTTTAAGTTTCAAGTCTCTAGCTTATCGGCTAGTTAGTTTTAAGTCTCTAGCTCATCAGCAAGTTAGTTTCAAGTCTCTAGCTCATCGCGAAGTACGGTGGACCGCACGTCGGTGGTAACACTTTGACATTGGTAGCATCCTTATTTCGTAAGCAGTAAGGGTGGTTTTCGAATTGAAGTGTTACCACTGTCATGCAGTTGACTGTACGTTTCAAGTTTCTAGGTCACCGGGAAGTTAGTTTCAAGTCTCTAGCTCATCGGCAAGTTAGTTTCAAGTCTCTAGCTCATCAGCAAGTTAGTTTCAAGTCTCTAGGTCATCAGCAAGTTAGTTTCAAGTCTCTAGCTCATCGCGAAGTACGTTTCAAGTTTCTAGGTCATCGGGAAGTTATTTTCAAGTATTTAGATCGTCGGCAAGTTAGTTTCAAGTCTCTAGCTCATCGGGAAGTTAGTTTCAGGTATCTTACTCATTGGGAAGTTAGTTTCAAGTTTATAGCTCATCGGGAAGTTAGTTTCAAGTTTCTAGCACATCGGGAAGTTAGTTTCAAGTCTCTAGCTCATCGGTCAGTAGTTTAAAATCGATTATAACATTTGTACCGAACAAACAGACATGACTGAAAGCGGGTTAATAAAAACGTGCTAAAAATAAGTACTAAGGAGTATCATGTTTGTCTAACTTTTACTTTTACTTGATAGAGGCTTATGTTTGACAGTGTCGGTATTGCCCAGTAACTGGGTTGCGGGGTCTGATGGCAGTCGCTCCGTGTAAAATACAGATGTTCAGCCGCATCTGGTTAGACTGAAAGCCGACCCTAACTATAGTTGGGAAAAAAGATTCGGAAAAAGAAGAATTCTGATTCTGATCAGGAGGTCGTGGGTTCGATTCTCACAGGACACAAATATTTGTGTGATGAACATAAGTGTTTGTGTTGGTCTGGGTGTTTCTTATGTATTATAAGTATGTATTTACAAAAAAAAAAGTATATAAGTATTATATCCATTGTCTAGTACCCATATCACAAGCTCTACCTAATTTGGGACTAGATGGTGCTATGTAAAAATGTCCCGAAGATATTTATTTATTTATTTTATTTATTTAATTATGGATAGTCACTACCATAGTCTCCCCCTTTTGGGGACTTTTTGCCTATGTCTAGCAGTGGACGTCTTTCGGCTGAAATAATGATGATGATGACTGCTATAGAAATCTAAATAATAACGTAATAGAAATGTTATCTACTGCTTTTAATACCAAAACGCGTGTCACCGGTTCGCCGCTACCAACACATAAATACACAGTCCCACCTTGTTTCTAGTAATCAATGCCCCCATTTAGTCCATGGCCCATTTGCTTACTTGTCCCTTTAACTGTACAAGAGCCGACCTAAATAAAGCCACGAGCACCGCCATAGAAGTGGCCAACTACTATTTTAAAACAGTGTGAACCATTGACACGCAAGAAGAAGAAGAAGAATGCCAAATAAACTAAGCCTAAAATCTTAGATTATTAACACAAAAGATACCTAATCCGCAAGCACAATTTGATGCAACTAATAGGGCGCCCAGGTGGGCACACTACGCCCGGCCGCTCCGTAGTGACGCATCTCCCGGAAAATAATTAAATATGACGATTTGTGCGATTAAATGGTGTCACAACACATCGGATCGGGCAAAATGTTATTGGGTTTTTTCATTAGGAAATTCTCAGTAGCAACCTGGAGTCTGGATTTATGGGCGGTCAATGGCAACAGGCTCGCCCCCTATTACATGGGACTATAACATAACTGGCGAAATGTCATCTCTGCCTACCCCTTCGGGGAAATACAGGCGTGATGTTATGTGTGTTAAAAATATTCCGCTGTTAGATATGCTGCAAAATACAGTTTTAGTGACTGCGTCCAAAACAGCACTGATGATCAAGCATACTGTTCCCGCACTGGTGTACTATGAGACACATGTACGCGGCCTGTTCACGTGCCTTTACCACTTCTATTATTATTTAGTTTTCTATGGTCACTACAATGTCAAGCGAAACATCGTCCAACATAAAAATATTTTTTCCAAAAAATATTTTTTTATCTCAGCCTTGCCGATCTATTTTGATTAGTATCGACAACTACTGGCGGAAATTAGAAGGCCGTCTCACTATGCAGTGACATCTCTCGGGTGATACCAATACTAATTTGGTATCGGAAATTGGAGAAAATTAATACATTTATCATCACTATCGAACATCAGTTATTTTAAAGATTTTATCAATAGTAAGTAATCAAACTGTAGTTTTATGCCCAAAAGAAGAGGCGTATTTACATACATACATATTATAACGCCTGTTTCCCATTGGGGTAGGCAGAGACTATGGATTTCCACCTGCTACGATCCTGACACACCTCTTTTGCTTCATCTACGTCCATTAACCTCGTCATGCATGCTCGTCGGTTTAGAGAACCTGACATTAACCTGGCATTTTTTGAGAACATCCGCGATTTGATCGCGATACGTTCGCCGAGGTCGTCCCCTTCCAACTCTTCCATCAACACTCGCTTCGTATACTTGTTTCGTCAATCTCCTCTCGTCCATCCTCTCTATATGTCCAAACCATCTTAACATACCTTTCTCAATCTTTGTCACTACATCTTCTTTCACTCCTCAACTCTCACTTATCACGTTATTCCTTACTTTATCTCTCAAAGTTACACCACACATACTTCTCAAAGCTCTAATTTCTACTGCATTTATTCTGCTTTCATGTTTCTTCTGCCATACCCAACTTTCACTACCATACATAAGTGTAGGCACTAACACTCCCCCATGAACAGCTAGCCGTGCCTTTTCCGACACTTTGCGGCTGTTCATGAAGGTGTGTAGTGCCCCATTCACCTGATTACCAGCACTCACTCTCCTTTCAATGTCCTTCACATGCTTGCCATCTCCCGTAAACATGGAACCGAGGTATACAAACTCTTTCACTTTAGTTTTTATGAAATAAAGTTTCAGTTTAATTTTTTTTAAAGAAATTATTAAAGTTATTATCTTGAGTTTTTTATAGCATTCTCATACTTTGTAAAACCTCTGACTCGACCCACAGAACACAATCCCTTTTAATAAGAAAACCGGATGAACTCATAAATTATGAATATTGGAAAATTGCGTTTAAGTTTTAAACTTTAAAGGCGTTCCCAATTATCATATTTTTTGAGTTAATACGGTTTTTTGTTATGGTTGGACATAACGTCTAGAAATAAGAACCTCAGATTTAATGGAATCATATTTTTTGGGTTATGGTTATTTGCTGCACATTGGTAAAAAAGACACGTGTCTTATTTTTCAATAACACACTATAAATCATACAAATCGGTCAGTAACCAATAAGTCTGTATATATCTATGTGAAGTGAGTTAACTAGACGCTTACATGTATGCTAGTACTAGTGATCTTTAAACGCGACATATTGGCGCGACAAGTGGCGACGTGCAATGTTGTAAACGTTCTGTTTATAGTTTATACTTATTACCTTTGCCCTTTAATTATTTATTCTATACTATATTGCTATTACCTGTCCTTATTTATTCTACATGCTGAAATTTTAATGGTTTCTTTCGCGAAAAGGGGTCATTTTAATCATCATTATGAACAACTACCTTTTGGTTGCGATATGTTCGTCAACTCCCGTCGTTCGTCCCTCCAACTCTTCCATCCACTCTCGCGTCGTATCTCCATATGAGCTGAACTAAAGAGCTATTTAAGAATGTTATCAAAACCATCCATTGTTAAATGCAGTTCTTAGCATACTCTCACAATATTATCTTTCATTCTTTTTTTCCATCTTCAGCAGATAATATATTAATAATAGTATAATTTAATAGTTAAATTAATAAATAAATTAATTAATTTGATAGTTTAATTTTATTAGATAAGTTATGTAGTCAAAATTTTTGTTATTCTGTTGTACACTTGTTTTTATCCTCTATTAATATATCAACATCTCTCTATCGCTCTAAGGTTTGCTGTAAGAATACTCATTTTTGAGTTAAGCTCGCCGATGTACTTAAGCTTTCCTATTGTAATATTAATGTGTATTTGTGTGTACAATAAAGTATAATAATAATATAATAAAACTAGATAACGTACCAGTGGCAAAGGGTCCATCTAACACGATTCCTTTCGGCTTCCCTTTAGGAATTGCTTAAATACAGATCAACGACATTTCTATGCTAATTTATTGTTCTAAAGTACACTTTCAGTCTACTTGCTTTGAACTAATATAACGCCTTACCATTTTAATTAGCACCATAAGCCGTCAATGAGCCGAATTTTAGGACAGAGTGAGCTCTTTTATGGTACGGCTTCCCTTCTGAAAATATTCACCCAACGCCACTGTAACGTACAAACAAAAATATATCCATCTTCTTTTTCCACAGATCCTGGCGGCTCTCGCCGTCTCCCTTGGTCCGTTCGCGGCGGGCCTCAGCAAGGGCTACATGTCGCCAGCAATAGCATCGATGCAGGACTCCAGGTTACATACATCATTCACAGTCAGTGATCAGGAAGCCAGCTGGATTGCTAGCCTTAGTTTGTTAGGTAAGTGCCTTGGTGTTAATAGGTTAAGACACAGAAATAAATACTCAGATAGAATGGTTGTAATCACAATTTTACTTGCGATTCATGCGTGGCAACTTTCGGACAAACCACGCGTCCCATGTTAAAAATTAACTTTAATCAAATTTACTTTACAGCTTTGCTTTTTAGGGTTCCGTAGTCCTACAAGGAACCCTTATAGTTTCGTCATGTCCGTCCGTCTGTCCGTCTGTCCGTCTATCCGTCTGTCCTAATCCTTTACCGCTTAATAACTTCTACAGTTATAAACATAAGTAAATGAAATTTTGACAAAAACCGGCCAAGAGCATGTCGCGCCATGCTCAGTATTATAGGGTTCCTTAAGTAGGTCTAATTACAAACGAATCAAATCGAATATTAATCATTGCTATTTTAGTTTTTGCAAACAGCGCCACCTAGTGCTAAATTTATGAAGCTAAATTTAAGAAGTGTGTTTCTTTTTGTGATTTTTTTAAATAGAAAGTAACTAAAGGAGCATTATTTGCTACGATCATTTTTCTCTAAGGTCAATGACCTATGAACTAGGACGTCTTAAGTATTTTTCAGTTTTCTCACTATAACTCAAAAATTTATAATCACATTATACTCGAAATAATTTTAAAAGAGAGTTTTTATACAGTTCTATCAATGTTGAAGACTATAAGTTTCTACGTTGCATAGTTTAGAAATAGCAGGGGGGGGGACACATTGCAAGCCACTTTGGCGAACTGTATTTTGCAGAGGGTATACCTGATAAAAAAGTTGTGTATGAAACATTACCTTCATTTTAGTAGACCTATTCAACGATACCCCACACGAGGGGGTGCAGCGAAAAAAATATTTTCATCGCCATTTCACATGTATGGGCGCCACCCCTAAAATACGTAATCAAATTTTTTTTATTCTTTTAAAATTGAGATCTATATCTATTCCATTTTTTGTCAAAATTTCATTTACTGATGTTTATAACTGTAGAAGTTATTAAGCGGTAAAGGATTAGGACAGACGGACAGACGGACAGACGGACAGACGGACAGACGGACGGACATGACGAAACTATAAGGGTTCCTTGTAGGACTTCGGAACCCTAAAAATGGAATAGATATAGATCTCAATTTTAAAAGAATAAAAAAATCTTGATTACGTATTTTAAGGGTGGCGCCCATACATGTGAAATGGGGATGAAAATATTATTTTCGCTGCACCCCCTCGTGTGGGGTATCGTTGAATAGGTCTACTAAAATGAATGTAATGTTTTGTACTCAACTTTTTTATCAGGTATACCATCTGCGAAACACAGTTCGCCAAAGTGGCTTGCAATGTGTCCCCCCCCTGCCATTTCTAAACTATGCAACGTAGAAACTTATAGTCTTGAACATTGATAGACCTTTATAAAAACTCTCTTTTAAAATTATTTTGAGTATAATGTGATTATAAAATTTTTAGTTATAGTGAGAAAATTGAAAAAATACTTAAGACGTCCTAGTTCATAGGTCATTGACCTTAGAGAAAAATGATCGTAGCAAATAATGCTCCTTTAGTTACTTTCTATTTAAAAAATCACAAAAAGAAACACACTTCTTAAATTTAGCTTCATAAATTTAGCGCTAGGTGGCGCTGTTTGCAAAAACTAAAATAGCAATGATTAATATTCGAATTGATTCGTTTGTAATTAGACCTACTTAAGGAACCCTATAATACTGAGCATGGCCCGACATGCTCTTGGCCGGTTTTTTTTCTGCAGTTAGAAACAGCGCAATAAGGCATTTTTGTGGGTTTTGTTACAGTATTTAGAGAAACAAGTCAAGGCGTACTGAGAAAGGTTCTGAAATGGCCTGCACTATGGTGCAGAGTGTTGACACCCGTGCCCCGCCCACTTTTCCATTCTGTCTATCTATTTATGTGGGTTAGAAGATGTATATGATAAGATTGAGCTGGAAGGAAGATTTTATTAGTTTTTGGGTTTGTTTTCGCTGACCTAATCTCATAGATTTGAGATGCATTAGCAAAATAATTTACCGAATGGATCTTTTCTAAAGACTATGCGTGAAATCTTCATCCCCCAAGACTATAAATGACTTCATAATAGACTTGCAACTTGGAGAGGTGCTGTAATACTGCAAGAGGCGTCACAATAGATCTTATCAGCTGCCGAATTGCGTAACTCACTCGCGATCAAAATCATCTGGATTTCAATGTTCATTGCTCTGTGTGTTTTACAATCCGTGTTATCGGCAACTACGTACCACGCAATGAATGTTGCTTTAATTTCAAAATGAAAGCTAATGTCATGTAATTGCATTACACAATTGACCCACTGGTCGCAGTGGCTTAGGGCTTTCAAGCCCCTTTTTCCTTATACAGTAATGCCACAGAATATCTAATAGTACTAACGTGTAATGCTTCAATTAATAAAACACTCCGTTAATTAAAATTTTATCTACGTCTCAAGCATTAAGAATAACCTGGCTTAAAGAAACTGTGTTTTAAATTAAAATGAACTTTGAACGTAACTCTTAGCTCAGGGGTCCCCAAACTTTTTCAGTTCGCGGCGCACGTTTAGTATTTTGTCTCGGCGCCCTAGCTAGTCGAATTGTTCATTTTGTAACCGCGAATGCCTAAGTTCATTTTCCGGAGAATGGTAAACAGGATCGCATCACGGCGCCCCTCTTTATACGGTGCACTATAGGGCGCCACCGCGCACACTTTGCGAACCCCTGTCATAGCTAATATGTTATGGAAGAGCGGATACTCCTAACACAGCCAATAATTGCTTAAAATGAGACTCAGAATCAGAATTTTATTTGTTATACATAGTTAAAATGGTTAGTAATACTTAAAGTTTTAAGTGCTCTATGATCAGCCAATTATAGGAATACAAAAATATAGCATGACTATAACCATAGATTAATAATTGGACTCAAAGACTAACATGTAAAATTATTTGATAAAGCACAATAAACTATTTTTCTCCCACTTGCTCGGAAATTGGTTCATTACTCAAAAAAAAAAAAATACAACAATTGGCTCTTTCCGTACGCAACGAAATAACAGGCCGGTAATATCCTACGAATAAAGAGCTTAGCTTCTTAAATCGTTGGTAATATCCAACAGGACAATAATAGAAATTGCTGGACACTTTTTATTTTTTAAATTATGATACCGAGGTTTTTAAGTACACACTTACATAAATTAGGTGTTTTTAGGTACAAAATATTTATCATTATACAGGCAGAATGCGCATTTTTTTTTTCAAAACTTTGAAAATAGAACAAGAAGCGCGCGCGGGCGAATTGGCGTGAATGAAAATGAGATACTGTTGAATTAATTTGTGTTGTGTTTCCTCGCAAATGAGAGAAAAGTACTATACAAGTCTCGGCCGAAATAGCAATTAACGGCCTCGTTTAGTTAAAAAGGACTCGGCTTGCGTCTCGTCCTTTCAAAATCACTTGGGACGTACTCGGCTTCGCCTCTTACTTCCAATATTACTCGGCCGTAAATTGCTTCATTTCAGGCCTCGACAGTAATGTACGTATGTATTTGTATGTGTCGTGCGAGTTGAGGTAATATTTTTGCCATAGTGCGTCAAGAGATGAGTGTATAACTTTTCTTATCATCTAACGCTAGTTAAAAGATATAATTAAGGCTAATGGTTAATTATGGCTATCCTGTCGAAGACTACATAAGAGTTACTAGTGCATAGAAAAAAATCTACCAACAACGTCATAATTTAAAAGCGACCCAACGACAACTCTCAGTAAGCAACTCAGCGAAGAAATCTTTACCATTTAAAGTGATGACGTTAACTGTTTTCAATCAATGCTGTTTCATTGATTAAGTCCACATTACATTGTCTATTGAACCTTAATGCAGCTCATTGACTGCGTACGGGCAGAAATCTGAGTCTCATACAAATAAACTTTGCTGCCGTTAGCTTCTAACATAGCTCAAAGTTAAATTGGCTCATGGTCTTGCTCACTTTAAATACCATGTCAGCTGTCAACTCTCATTACAAAAAGAGTTTTATAGAAAAGCGGAATTTTGAAACTTGTCCTACAATTTGTGTAATAAGCTAAACATGATACCTATATGGAGACAATTTGAGGCGTGTAAAAACTTAAAAGATTCAAACTATCAACCTAGTTTCCTGAATTCTACTGTGGAGGAACCGGTATCATGTTCCTCCAACTCAAGAGGATCCTCCGACCAGGCTGGGTCTGCGCCTGGCGAGCTACTGATGTTGGGCTCTTGTATATATCTTAACTTGCGTGTAAACTTTGCTTGCGCGATGCAGGATAGTTTTCATGTCACCGGATAGATGTCGCTACACTACAAATCTTAGGATGCTTCTAATTTAGGCTACGTTTAACAAAAATCCCGCGCTCCCAACTCATCACAATAACTTTATGATATAACTAGCGACCCACCCCGGCTTCGCGCGGGTATCAATTTTTGAGCCTATTCTTAGATAACCCCTCTTTCAATTGATGAATACCGTATGAAAATCCGTAGAGTCGTTTCTGAGATTAGCCCGAACAAATACGAACTCAGCGCGGCGGGAGACTTTATAATATGTACCCAGTGATGACAGTGAAGTTATGCTTTCGCATCTGTGGCGCTGCCATAGAAAGATTGTGGCGTTGTCTTAGAAAGATTTTTGCGCCACAATCTGTTGTCTAAACAATGAGCAAGTTTAGCACACTTCTCCTAAAAGAAGAAAGAAAGCTATAGCTTTATATAGCTTATAGATAGATAGATCATAAGTCGCATTTTACAGCTTTTATGCAAGCTTTTTAACATAAAAACAACTACTAAGGCTAATAAAAGTTCAATCATGTACAATTCTCCACGCTAGCGAGTTGCGGGATAGGCACAACCAGCAATCGCAATGTTTTTTCATTCGCGGCTCAGTTATTAGCGCCAATCCACCATTGTTTGGTTCAAGACTTGTGTAAGTACTAATTTGATTTTGTTTACTTGTGTACGTAAAGCGATTGGATCGGTTTGATCGAATGTGGAGCAAAAAAATGAGTTGGATATACAATCGTTGTGCCAGCTATTTCGTATTAATTCAGCCAAAAAAAAATGTTCCTTGTCTCTTTGCTGTCCACGATGGTAAACGCTAATTGATTGATTGATGGTAATTTCTTAAATCTTAAACGACTGGTCGACGTTGAACTGTTGAAAGAAACTGGAAGATCAGGAGGCTTTTTTTTTCGCATATCATGATTCCAATCTTTTTTTAAATCTTGTAAATAGACAAGAAAGTAGGTAATCTTATACCTTTTCCGTTTTTCACTTTTAAGATACAGAATTCTAAATACGTGGGACACTCAGAAAGTTTTGCGAAACTAAAAAAAATTGTTCTATACGTACATATATTTTTATCAAATCTTTTCAAAGTACTTTCCACCAGCCTCTATACAAAGATTCATGCGCCTAAACCAGTTTTCAAAACACTTTTTCCAGTCCGCCGCAGACACCTCGTTTACAGCCTGCTCGAACGCAGCCAGCGCATCTTCCGGCGACGAAAATTGTATCCCTTTGAGCTGATTTTTTATTTTTGGGAATAAAAAGAAGTCACACGGTGCTAGATCAGGGCTGTAAGGAGGGTGACCCAGGAGTTTGACTGGCGTGCTGTCCAGGAAGTCCCTCGTTTTGAGTGCGGTGTGCGCAGGTGCATTGTCGTGGTGGAGCAGTAGCCCGCGGAGCCCTGTGTTTGGTCGCTTGTTGCTTATAACAGAGAAAACTTCTGGCAAACATTTGGTAGTATACCATTCGGCATTAATGCTTCTTTGATCCCGTAAGGGAATTGATACCAAGTGGCCAGTCAAATTAAAAAAGCTAGCGATCAAAATCTTACCCCCGCTTCTAGATCGCTTCACTTTGGTAGGCGTTGGCTCATTTTGAAACACCCAAACAGTCGACTGGCGCTTGGTTTCTGGGTCGTATTGATAAATCCAGGACTCATCACCTGTAACGATGTCGTAAACACGCCGAGACGAGCCTGCTTCAAATTTGTTAAGCATATCACGGCACCATTCCACCCGGGCCTGCTTCTGAGCATCGGTGAGGTTGTGCGGCACCCAGCGTGATACTATCCTCCTCACGCGAAGATGGCTGTGTAGAATCTCGTGAACGCTTCCCGATCCAATCTTCAATATGTGTTGAATCTCCTGATATGTAATTCGCCTATTCTCTTGGATTAAATTTTTCACTGCTAGCACGTTTTCTTCGGTAACAGCCGTCAAAGGGCGACCGCTTCTTTCGTCATCCCCCAAAGTTGGTCGACCGCGCTTGAATTCGTTATACCAACAATACACGGTTGCCTTGGAAGGGCCTTCATCCATGAATGCCATTTGAAGTCTATCGTACGATTCATCCGGTTTCAGGCGACACTTGAAATCGTATAAAATCATAGCTCTAAAATGTTCCCGGCGCAGATCCATATTTCAGTGAGACACAATACTTTGAATTAACTCGCAAAAAATGTGGAGGGAAATTTTGAAATTGGAACTTACTTATTTTTACTTATAAATAATCATATTTTTGAAAAACATTATAACTGGCCAGTCTCCCATATATAAAAACTTTTTTTCGCAATACTTTCTGAGGGGCCTGGTACATATATCACACATTCCGATACCAAAAACTTTTTAACAAAAAATAAAACCGACTTCAAAAACCTTAACAAAAAAGTAAAAAATAATCCTTGTATGTATTTCAAAATCTTAACATAAACCAAAATTTTGAAGGCGGCGCGTGACTGTCCCTTTGCGTCATGTAAATATAATGTACTGTCGAGAGCTTATCTATAGTAAAAAACAGTTTATGCGAACATACATGAAAAACACGCGCCGCCTTCAAAATTTTGGTTTATGTTAAGATTTTGAAATACATACAAGGATTATTTTTTACTTTTTAGTTAAGGTTTTTGAAGTCGGTTTTATTTTTTGTTAAAAAGTTTTTATTTCATACTTTTTAGTTGATAATTCACAGAAAAACGAAACTATTAGTATATCATCTAGGTAAGCAAAGCTAAATTAAACTGATTTATTGAAGCTGGTTAAAAAACTACTCAACCTAAATCAATAAAATTTATATGGGACCACCGCACGGACTTCCTCTACCGAATAAAAAAACAACCACGCAAATCGGCCCAGAAATCTCGGAGTAATCGGTGTACATACATGAAAAAAAAAAAAAAAAAAAAAAAAGCCGCCGAATACATAACCTCCTCCTTTTTTTGAAGTCGGTTAAAAAAGATAGATCGATTATTATTAGATATAGAATAGGGAACACACAAGATGTGATCGATCACATGTATGATAACATCGTTTCCTATGTATAGAAATGTAATGGGTTGCTAAATGTCCATAAAGCCGTTATTTTGATGAATTTCAGCAATCAAAGTGGGAATCTATCAATATTCTACGTATTTATTTTGATCTGAACAAAATATTTTGTGTGATTTATTACGATATAATGTTTTTGAAAGCTTCGAGAGTTATTCAAGGCGCACGTAGCTCGGAATATTGTTAAATCTGTATTTTATTCCAGACAAACTAGGTTTATTTGACGTAATATTTTGGCCTCACTCAACGTTTGATCTTACAAATTTATTTCATTATAACATCATCATAGTTCACTGTTTTGAGCGGAAAGGAAGCTATACAAGTTGTTGATCTGTAATCTGTAACCGTGCCACATCTCTAGATCAATACAAAAAAAACGTGCTTTTTAGGGTTCCGAAGTCCTACAAGGAACCCTTATAGTTTCGTCATGTCTGTCCGTCTGTCCGTCTGTCCGTCTGTCCGTCTGTCCGTCTGTCCTAATCCTTTACAGCGTAATAACTTCTACAGTTATAAACATAAGTAAATGAAATTTTGTTAAAAAATGGTTTAGATAAAGATCTCAATTTTAAAAGAATAAAAAAATCTTGATAACTTATTTTAGGGGTGGCGCCCATACATGTGAAATGGGGATGAAATTTTTTTCTTCGCTGTACCCCCTCGTGTGGGGTATCATTGAATAGGTCTACTAAAATGAAGGTAATGTTTCATACATCACTTTTTTATCAGGTGTACCATCTGTGAAATATAGCCCACCAAAGTGGCTTACAATGTGTCCCCCCCCTGCCATTTCCAAACTATGCAACGTAGAAACTTGTAATCTTCCACGTTGATAGACTTTTATAAAAACTCTCTTTTAAAATTATTTCGAGTATAATCTACTATATAAAAATAAGTCGGGTTTTCCTTCCTGACGCTATAACTCCAGAACGCACCAACCGATTTCCACGGTTTTGCATTCGTTGGAAAGGTCTCGGGCTCCGTGAGGTTTATATCAAAGAAAGTTTTGAGAAAGAAAGAAAGAAAGAAAAAAAGAAAAAAATTAATTCGTGGGTTGCGTACTCACCCGACAGATCGAAGCTTCTATGCATTTGCACGAGCGGATAGTAATGTACGATGGAGTGGAGTGGAGTGGGCAGGGGATGGGACTGGGGACGGGACAGGGGACGGGACTGGGGACGGGACAGGGGACGGACAGGGGACGGGAGAGGGGACGGAACATGGGACGGGAAATGGGACGGGACATGAGACGGCACATGAGACAGGACAGTGGGACGGCACATGGGACGAGACATAGGACTGGACATAGGATGGGATATGGGACAGGACATGGGACATGGGACGGGACGATAGTGATATAGTGAGATAGAGAGACAGTGGGACAGTGGGGCGGTGGGGCAGTGGGACAGTGGGGCAGTGGGACAGTTGGACAGTGGGAAGGAGGGACGGTGGGACGGTGGGGCAGTGGGACGATGGGACAGAGGGGCAGAGGTGCAGTGGGTCAGTGGGGCAGTGGGACAGTGGGGCAGTGGGACGGTGGCACGGTGGGGAAGTGGGACAGTGGGGCAGTGGTACGGTGGGACAGTGGGACAGTTGGACAGTGGGGCAGTTGGGCAGTGGGACAGTGGGGCAGATGGGGCAATGGGTCATTGGGCCGTGGGGCAGTGGGGCATTGGGGCAGTGGGACAGTGGGACGGTGGGGCAGTGGGACGGTGGGGCAGTGGGACGGTGGGGCAGTGGGGCAGTGGGGCAGTTGGACAGTGGGGCAGTTGGGGCAATGGGACAGTTGGGGCAGTGGGGAAGTGGGGCAGTAGGGCAGCGGTGCAGTGGGGCAGAGGGACAGTGGGGCAGTGGGACAGTGGGGCAGTTGACTGGACTGGACTGGACTGACGTGGGTTAGCAGAATTTAACGCGAGCGGAGCCGCGGGTAAAAGCTAGTGTGATTATAAATTTTCGAGTTATACAACGTTATTCTTTCTTTACCAACATCCCTACACACCCCAATTAGTTAAAATATTCAAAAAATTATGGGTGAAAAAAAAATTGGCTTACTATGAACAGTTTTTTCATAAACAGCTGATTTAATTATCCGCTTTTCGTACGTAAGATTTGGACACTGCCGCGCCGCGCCGCTCGGATCAAAGTGCACCTACATACTTAATAACCGGCTAAAACGAATTTTGCTTGCCCCAAACAAAATGCACAGACAGTAAGCCCTCTTAGATAGGTAGGTACCTAGTTAGGTAATTCGATCAATGAAACGTAGGTACTTATTTTACGTAAGATGTTCGACTTGATGGGACAGCTGGTGCTATGTTAATAACTTAAATATTGCTAATGTTCATTACACATAATTATTTAACAAAATAAGTACATAGGTACTTATGGCTCCGCATGCGTTAAAATAATAAATAATTACGTAGGTAGTCGACAGCATGACAGTGGTAACACATCAATTCGAAAACCACCCTTACTGCTTACGAAATAAGGATGCTGTCAATGTCAAAGTGTTACCACCGACGTGCGGTTGACCGTACTTACCTAGACGTTAGGAAAAATAATTGTAGATCAGACGAGCTTACCTGTAAGCGAAGTCTTGATTCTAATTTTATGAGCTGCGATCTGAAATATAATTGATATTATACATTGTAGTTATCTAATCCGAGCGCTTAGACACCGCGTTTCGTTTAGAAAAAAAAAATATAAGTTAAAAATACTATATTTATTATTTCTATCTGCTGGCCACCCCGGTATATGTCACTAGTTTTAGAGATAACGAAGATAAGGAACAAGCCCTGTTGCCTGTACAGGGCAGGTTCCACAATCTAACATTCACTATGTTCATCTGAAAGATTAACGAAGAATGTTTACTAATTATTGCAGCTTTGGGACTGTTGGTGGCGGGTGGGTGATTATATTTCAGATCGCAGCTCATAAAATTAGAATCAAGACTTCGCTTACAGGTAAGCTCGTCTGATCTACAATTTTATTTCGCTGCGATCTGAAATATAATTGATATTATACATTGTAGATGTTCAGAGTTTGCTGCAATAATTAAATTGGATATTTAAATACAATTTGTTTTGATTTATTAAACTCTATACTAACATCAGGGATACTTAATGTATAATGTAGAAATATTAAACAATAGTTGGTAATCAACAGACAGAACGTTAATTATTAATTATCCATTGTCTAGCACCCACAGCACAAGCTCTGCCCAGTTCTGGACCAGATGGTGCCGTGTAAAAACGTCCCAAAGACATTTATTTATTTATTTATCAACCTAAGATATGAAATGTACGAGATTGAAATACATGCTAATGTATTTTCTTGTTTATTACATGACATATTATGTTGTTTGACATCATTAAAATTTAAGTAGGGATTATTGTTATAATAAATAACTGATAATGCAAAGTTGATGAATAAGATTCTTCACTAATGAGAATTATAATATTGGGTTTTAAAGATATTTTTGAGCTGTTTTCTATCCAGCTGCCTTTCAGTTTCAATGTACACACAGCGTCCTTAATTGATTACCCCTCATGTTCTAAAATTTGTTCATAAGTGGGGGTAACCAATCGGTGTAGCTGACTGTACCTCTTTCTTCATGTTTTTTAACCATTAACTAATGGTTTTACTGTTAGGTTTTTCATGGGATTTTTCGAAAGGTAGACTTAAGTAAGGTTCATCATTACCTATTTATTTCTAACAGTTTAAATATGGAAGTAAAAATAAAAATCTATTAAATTATATTATTGTAAGTTGGACTTAATCACAATTGTTATCTTAATAAAATCTGTTATTTAGGTTTATATATTGTTAAATACAATAAATAAAATTGTTAATTAATTATTGATATGTTTATCTATCAGCCAACTTCTTGGCAAGTTTTCCTAAAGTTAGTCTTGTGTTATTAGGCCAGGAAGGTGGTGATGAAATTGGATATTTTTGTAAGATTCTATGAACAAGAGTGTTTTGATAATGATGTTCCAAATCTGTATGCACCTATAAGGAATCTTATAATTATATCAGCCTTATCCACTTGTGGACTGATCAGGGCTGATAAGGCTCCAAGTTCATTGCAATAGCCAATCCTGAGTTTTGATGAACAGATGCTGTACACTAAATCCATAGGTTCTGTACCAGGTCGGTCCACCATACTTTATAAGTATTTAGTATTGTTTTGTAGGCATTTCTTATTAAAGACGAATAAAAGAAAAATAGATGAAATAATTTGAAGTTTTTGTGTTATATGCTTAGGACCTTACTCCATGAAATATGTTTACCATAAGTCAATTTTAGTCTGACCAAGTTGTAAGTAAATTAAGCTGAATTTATTGAGTGACAGTTCTCTTACTGTATTGTACTTGGTGTTTCTGCATTATTGATCTTTTATTCTGGTTGTCTTTAGTTTAGCATATTAAGAAGCATAAATGTGAACTAGTCTCTTGACTATGACCAGGTCCATATCCATATAATAATACCTCAGGGTGCATTTTTTAAGTGAAGAAATTGTATGTTTCCATTTTGTTAACGCAGATGATGGCAGTTGTAATATTGATTCTTAACAGCAAAGCAAGTGATAATATGTTAATGCTTGTTAAGCAAATAATTTTTAATGTTACATATTATATGCTGCGATTAATTTTAGTTTATATCAAATTTTAATAATAAGTAGTATGGACAACCTTTTATTGTGATCAAAATACACCAATGTGGTCACTCTCACTATGCCTCCTTCAAACCCTTTTCAGTAAAAGAGGCTTCTGATATTTTATGACCAACGCTGAATTTGGTATTCAGTACCCATACTAAAATTATTTATAGTATTGTAATTATTATTAGAATTATAGAGGTTTTCAACAACAACAACAACTTCAACAACTTCTAGGCAAAGTGGCTGGTAATTTGTTAGTTAAATTAAATATCTGTAATATACACTTTATTTTCTATGTGTTGTTCTAGGTCCACACTTGTGTATTAATTATAAAACCTAGAAATTTACATTGTTTGTTGGTAACTCCTCTAATTCTGAGAAGAGGCCCATACCTCTGTGCCCGTACCCCGCAGTGGGATAGTTATGGGTTGATGATGATTGGTTAGTCTTTTCAGGGTTTATTAGCAATCCACCCAAAATTTTTTAATAAATTTAGACTAACATTTACATTTTCAGTACATCCTTGATAAGTTTTGACCTCTATGTGGGTAAACATCAAGGTAAATAGTTAATAATTATTTATAAAGCCTTGGTTTTCGCACTATCATATGTATCTGAGTGATAAACCATGATGGAACATAGCTGTGAAACATAATTGTTTAATAGCAGTACTAAGTCAATGACACAATTTTTTTCTGTATTTTTACCCGACTGCACTGCAAAAGAGTGCTTCGTTGGTCTAGTGGTTGCTTGCGACCGCTGAGCGTGAAGTCCTGGGTTCGATTCCTGGGTTGGGCAAAGTGTTATTGGGTTTTTCCATTAGGAAATTCTCAGTAGCAGCCCAGAGTCTGGATTTGTGCCCGGTCAATGGCAATAGGCTCGCCCCCTATTACAGGGGACTATAACATAACCGGCGAAATGTGGGTGCACTTTTACACCTCTGCTTACCCCTTCGGGGAAATACAGGCGTGATGTTATGTGTTATGCACTGCAAATACAGGGTCTACTACTACTTAGTCAGTATTAAAAGTTTCTATGAATAAATTAATCAATGATTCCATTGAAGGAACACATGTAAATATTTTTATATAAATCTTAGCAGTTTGATACTGCACAGGCTGCGCAGTAGCCCCGACACCAACCCGCGTGCGATAGCCGCCTGGGCTGATAGCCCTCTTGTGGGCACTGGTCACCCAGACTAAATCTCTGCTAGTTATTAAGTACTAACATAGAATAAGTTGCATTTGTTACTAACACATTGTAGACCAATTTGTTGTCTGAAAGATAAAGAATTTTGATTTGAAAGAATTTTGATATCATTTGCTCAAAATAATTTTCTTTTATTTATGGTGTTAGGTTATTAATTAAGGGTAAACCTGAATGTGCCATTATATTATGCATCATGGAAGGTTTTAAGTAATAGATTCATTATTAGTAGATATGTTGACAAGATGACATAGCATTGATGTGACAAGTCTGTTTGTTTATAATGATATTATTTCTAACTATGAAAAATGACTAGTTAGAATACATAAAGGTATCATGTGGTATCTCGTACACTTGTACCCTTTTTAAAATGACAGGATCGTCAGTTATATATTTCCAGCAGCTACAGTACTTAGATAAATTGTTAGTATGTGGTTACCTGGTTGGTATATTATATGTATATATGGTTGGTACATTTCAGTATCAGCCTTGTGGGTCTTATGCTCTCTCGGAGCTGATGGATAGGTTGCTTTATCAGAGCTGGTACACATTGGTTATTCTTCCAGAGTTGGAAAGAGTTTCAAGAGCCGAGTATCGATCCGAGGAATCACAATACAACCGAGCATAGAAATAAGGCAGTTCCTGAGCAGCTATGCCAACCTTACCACTTGTAGCGGCTTAATGCACTTGTGAATATATTATTAAGTCTAATAAAAGTTCACACCATATGTGATATCTCTTGATTTTGATTAATATTTATCATCAAGCAAAGGTTTTACTTTCATTTTGCATACAATCCGTCATAGCTTTCCTTATAATAGAAGGCCAGTCATAGGTTAATTCATATGTATGACTTCTCAATCCCTTGGTCCCTGAGTTTAGAGACTTCCGTGAGCCCCGCTTTCACTTTTGAATTAAGTGGTGGTGCATCCCAGTAAGAGTAGTTGTCAAGCAGTGTGTTTTTCCCCTAATGTAAGTAACCTTTTCTTGTGGGTACAGTTGTAGGAATATGCTTGGACTTTTAGTTGAGTGTTTTGGATTCTACTCTTCTTTCTTAGGTTCATTTTTAAATGGGATGTTAAATAACGAAGAGCCTTATTTGAAGCATTTGTTATCACTTATCAGCCATTGTAACAGAAACATGTTTACTGTTAACTTAAGCATCACGTACTTGATGGCAGATATTCATATGGACCACCGCCAGTGTTTATAAAAACGACTGAAAGCATCGCGTGCCCCGGTGGTCTACTAAAGCCTGACATGCCCACACATGTAGTTTGCAAACTAGCTAGCGACATAGATGTCTAATATCGCTCGAATATCTCGTATTCACCAGTTTCACTGTAAATGTAATACACACGCCCCATAAGCAGAGTAAGGTAGAGTTGTCCCACGAAGGCGACGTTTCAAGTACCTATTTGTTTTAGGTAAATCACGGGAAAAAACAGGTTTGGACGTGTTTGGAATAAGGTTATGATTATGGTTATGTTATGGTTATGGTAAAACTCACCTGTTCTTTTATTTTACAATCAAGAAAGGGTTCACCTTCTTCAAGACTCGCATCCATCCAATAATCAGGGTTAGGTGTTCCTGAGAATCGAATAACTGCAACAGCGCGGCTGCGACATTCTGCACAGCCTGTCGTTCGATGGTCGTTCCTTCAGGCGAAAAGCACCCCCGTTTTCGCTTTCGGCTCTCGAACAAAGCACTTTCTAGCATTTTAATTGGTTTTCTTTCACTTGACACGATAATTTAGACAAAAATTAAAGAAAATATTCAAGGAGAAAAAATAAGAACGCAGATGTCATAAGACGCGCGAAACAGAAGTGACATATACCGGGGTGGCCAGCAGATAGAAATAATAAATATAGTATTTTTAACTTATATTTTTTTTTTCTAAACGAAACGCGGTGTCTAAGCGCTCGGATTAGATAACTACAATGTATAATATCAATTATATTTCAGATCGCAGCGAAATAAAATTGAAATCACGACCTTATTATTGACATTTTGTAAAACCTACCTACCTGCTTGGTAGGTACGGTCGATCTCACGTCAGTGGTAACAACTTGACATTGACAGCGTTTTTAGGTACGGTCGACCGCACGTAAGTGGTAACAACTTGACATTGACAGCGTTTTTATTTCGTAAGCAGTAAGGGCGGATTTCTAATTCAAGTGTTACCACTGTCATGCAGTCGACTGTACATGTTAGTCGGTTTCAAAGTAGGTAGGTACATACCATCTCCGTCGGTTTCGAACCACCTTGCAGTAAAGAAAGAGTAGGTATCTACAACAATGTCCCTGGACTGTTTTGTAAGTAGATTATTGTACACTGATCACTATCACTAGGTGTCTCATCGTTACACATAGCATTCGCTCAAATCGCAGGCCACCTGTTTGAATGCAAAGTCGAGCACGTTTAGGTACCTATCTACGTAAATTTCTGTTTAGTTTTATTAATACGTAGGTATCACTTTTTAATACAGCAAAGCTACTTCCGATGCGACCGGTAAGTTCTATCACCGTAGATGGTTCAGTTGTGTAAACTAGGTAGAAATCAAATGGAGTGAGATCAGGGGACCTCGCGGTCCAGGGAACGGGGCCTCCGCGGCCGATCCACCTGTCACCATATTCCTAATTTAGGAACTGCCCGACTGACTAAAAAATGGCCGCTGGCACCATCGTGTTGATAGTGCATTCCTGGGCTTCGAAAAACTGCGAGGGAGGTTCTCGGAGGACTGTTGGTTTGTGTACTGAAATGCCATTGTCGAAAAATATGATCACGAGATCGCAGCGCCCTTCCACACTCTCTTGTACACTAAACACCTGAGCGAACTTCGTAAGACTGGCGATTTGGCGAAATTCTCCCTCGCCCTCGGCGCAAGCGGCGGCGGCGAGCGGGGGCAGGGGAGGGTCAGGCGGCGCTCACGGCGCGGCGCCGGTGCGTGTGGCGTGCGGCGGCGTTCGACTGGTTGTCGGTCGGCTACATCAAAGCGGCGACGGCGGCTCGCGGTGCAGTACAAATAAAATCAGCGTGCCGACTCGCAGTGTAGTACAAATAAAATAGGTATCCAAACTTTGAATAAAGTTGAAGATTTTTTTCCAAAAATATAACACTATGTTTTTTCACTATAAATCGATTGTCCTAGTGATTCTGAACAAAGTAATTTCAGGATGCAGGTATACAAAGAATAACGTTGTAGTGAGAAAACAGAAAAATACTTAAGACGTCCTAGTTCATAGGGCATTGACCTTAGAGAAAAATGATCTTAGCAAATAATGCTCCTTTAGTTACTTTCTATTTAAAAAAATCACAAAAAGAAACTTTGTGTTATATTGATAACACAAAGTAACAGCGCCACCTAGCGCTAAATTTAAGATTTGAAACACTTCTTAAATTTAGCGCTAGGTGGCGCTGTTTGCAAAAACTAAAATAGCAATGATTAATATTCAATTTGATTCGTTTGTAATTAGACCAGCAGTAGGTCCTAGGGTTATAGGGTTCCTTAAGTATTAGGAACCCTATAATACTGAGCATGGCCCGACATGCTCTTGGCCGGTTTTAATCTAAAAATACTTAACCAATTCTACGGTTATTTAATAAGCAAATTTTCACATAGAAACATAGCGAGGGTTTGAGAATAAATCACTAACATAGGTATATGATCCTTCTTTCTTTTTACTAACCCAATATGGATGATTTGTGCTAAACGGAAACAAAGTTTTTTTTTTTTATTGTACTTTTACTGTCATTTTGTCTATTCTTTCGTTGCCTACAGTGGTCATGCTACGCCTTATGGTAGTCATTAAAGTTCACTTTGTCAGTGCGGACTTTGATCCTATCAAGTTTTCTTGACTACCATCCTGCCCCCCCACCTCCCTCTATCGTCAGACATTCCATTCATTACGTATTAAGTCCAAGCGCCACTTAATTTTATTGGTAAGTAAGAGTGAGTGCGCACTTAATGTCTTGTCATTATACTGCATTCAAATGAGACTTGAATGGCAAACGCCATTGACTTTTTTTTAAACGTTGCTCTATACATGTACTTCTACTGTAAATATCCAGATCTGGAACAACTATCTCTTGATAACACAATACAAATACTATTAGATTCGATTCCTTAATAATTAAAATACATTGGTGGCGTCGAAGGACAGAAGCAAAGCTTCTACACATTCACAAGCGCAGGGGGAAAGCGCACGCGTGTTTTCAGTGACTTTATTTCTTCGATTACTCCCCGCGGCGGCCGAGTACGCAACAACGCAATAGAAGCTCGCTTCGGAAAATATTTCTTACTAGCTGTGCCCGCGACTCCGTCCGCGTGGATGTCGGAAAATAACATCGTGTCATAATTATGAACACAATATCTTCAAATATATACATATAAGCGCCTACACAGACGGTTACACTATTTACCGACCATACTATATTTTGTTTTTACAACCAACCGGCTAAGGTGATGGAATTTCATGGAATTAGCCCTAAACTCCCTCATTCTGAGAAGACGCTCGTGCCCAGCAGTGGGAAGTAATTGGGCTGATTATGTTATTCTATAACACTAACCACATCTCTTCTTATGCTGAGAAGAGGCCCGTGTCCAGCAGTGGGACTGTAATGGGCTGGTAATGTTATGTTATTCTAGAATACTAATAATATCCAGTCATTAACTCTTCTCATTTTGAGAAGAGGGCCATACCCAGTAGTGGGACAGTAATGGGTTGACTACGTAATGTTATTCTATATTTTCTAGTTTCTTAACTCTTCTCATTCCAAGAAGAGGGCCATGCCCAGCAGCGGGACAGTGATGGGCTATGTTATGTTATTCTATATTTTCTATAATACTAATAGAATCCAGTTGTATTTTTAGGAACCTGCAACCTGCATCCATCCAACAATCATGACCTCTACTTTGTATGCAACTTAATACAATAGAGGGGTCAAGCTGTAAAGCTGGATCTACTCAACCGATTCAGATAAAACATACCCTATATTTTAAGTTAGACTAATACCAATACAAATGCTAAGTTTCATTACGATCCGTTCAGCCGTTTTCACGTGATGAGGTAACAAACAGACAGACAGACATAAATTTTTTAAACGATTAATTCGTGTTCTATAGCTTATTTCTAGTCCCCCTAGCCGGTTTTCGCGAAAAAAAACTCAATGTACAGACTTTTCGACCTTTACAGTTTTATTATAGTACTAGCGGACCCGGCAGACGTCGTCCTATCCGGAAAAGCAGCGCCACATATAATTAAAATCGTCCCTGCCATTTAGGAGAAGATCAGTGACATACAGACAGAAGGGCCACCTACCGGATCCAATTGTGTTTTCACACCATCCAGGAAACCATTGAAATATTCACAAAAAAATTCATCCAAATCGGTTCAGCTGTTTAGGAGGAGTTAGGCGACAATCAGATGTACAGAAGAAATAAATATTCGCGGCTTCACTCGCGTTAAATTCTGCTAACCCACGTGACGGATCCTGTTAATTCAGTCCAGTCCAGTCCAGTCCAGTTCCATCCATCCATCCTTTTATTCGGACCGTCCAGTCCAGTCCAGTCACTATCCCACTATCTCACCCCATGTCCAGTCCCGTCCCATGTCCCGTCCCGTCCCATGTTAAATGTCCCATCCCGTCCCATGTCCAATGTCCCGTCTCATGTACCATGTCCCGTCCCGGCCCATGTCCCTTCTCAAGTCCCGTCTCGTCCCATGTCCCGTCCCCCATGTCACATGTCCCATCCCGTCCCGTCTCATGTCCCATGTCCCGTCCCGGCCCATGTCCCTTCCCATGTCCCGTCCCGTCCCATGTCCCGTCCCCCATGTCACATGTCCCGTCCCCCATGTCACATGTCCCGTCCCCCATGTCACATGTCCCGTCCCGTCCCGTCCCGTCCCGTCCCATGTCCCGTCCCCCATGTCACATGTCCCGTCCCCCATGTCACATGTCCCGTCCCCCATGTCACATGTCCCGTCCCCCATGTCACATGTCCCGTCCCCCATGTCACATGTCCCGTCCCGTCCCGTCCCATATCCCGTCCCCCATGTCACATGTCCTGTCCCGTCCGTCCCATGTCCCGTCCCATGTTATCAATTGTTCAGCAAATCAAATTTGGTGACACAACGACTGCAGCGCCACCTACCGGGTAAATAAATAAATGTAGCTTATATGACACGTTCGTAGATTTACCATAGCAGCGCCATCTATTCATTACTTACTCAACCCAGTCGAAAGGTATCGACATCTGTTAGAATCATTTGGAGTTAACAGATAATTGTGACTGTCAAATAATAACAGACAAATAATTAGCAATAAATTAAAATTGCGACTATAATTTGAGATTTAAACTATCCTATCTCTCAAGTTGGATCGAACTCCACATGGTGTGCGAATTTTATTATAATCGGTTAAGTGGTTTAGGAGTCCATTGAGGACAAACATTGTGACACGAGATTTATATATATTAAGAAGATAGATAGATAGAAGATAGATAGATAGATTCCTAAAATTTTCTTAGTAGCAGTCTATGTTCAAGGCACTTTAAAACACTAAATATTTAGCATTAAATCCGCTCAGACTTATACTTACCCCTGTAGCAAGTACTATGTAAGTAGTTAATACTTTCTATCCATATTCTTAGTTTCTAAAGACACGCAAACGATAATTAGTAAAGGTTTAGCTATTTCCGAGTTTATGCTCAAACAAACGGACATTACGTTTTAGAAATAATTGTTTAAGTGCCTTGCAAATCAGGAAATGTGTGACTCTGTGTTTGTCAATAATATACCGTGTAACTGTGGGTTTGTACCAAAAACATTTAACATGTAATGTCTCGAAACTTGTCATATGAAACTAATGTCACAACTTGTTTTGTTGATTGTTACGTTCGCACTGCAGAAAACTGCGTAAATTCTTTGACAGATTTCAATATTTGTTGTTGGCTGTGTTTGCACTGACTAAAAACTTATACATTGACATGTTTGTCTATAGATTTGTCACGGCTGACGTTCGCACTGATGCTTAATCATGTCTCGCAACTTGTATAAATCTCGTTTTTTGCGTTTTCCAATGAGGTCGGTAAACATGTATGGCCGAAAGTAGATACTTTGAAGTGTATCGAAATTTATTGTGAAACATGTCATTAATGATATCAATAGACTATGAAATGTCAAACAATATTCGTTTCAACAAGTTGTGTGATAATGTGACCGCGATTCGATACATTGACAGAAAACTGACTTTTCAACATGTTTTTATGTGAATGTTTCGTCAGTGCAAACTCACAGTAAGTATACATCACGGAATACTTTCCTCTATGGTATACATAATGAGTAAAATATGTAGTTATTGTTTAGAATAAGCGCTAAGTTTTGTAAAGGGCTCGTCACAAAATGGCTACCGCGCAAATTGCTTACTGTACAATAGGCATGGGTAACTCAACAAAAATGCGTGAACTGCAGCTTAGTTGACGGCTCATATGTATGAATCGGAGCTGTGAACCGGCTCACAGATCAGCTCAATTTGTGCCTCTGCCTACTTCGAGTTATGATCTGTGATGCGAGTCGCTGAGCTTGTAGAGCGTTCGATCTATTTGGTGCCAATGACGATGCATCCAAAAGACCATAGACAGAACCACAGCCGGAAGCGAGAAATCGCTGCCGCCTACTGTAGAAAAGCTTAGCTTATTTTTTTTTTTGCTGTTCGGAAATCCTTATGGACGCACTCCGCCCGGGGTAGGCGGAGCCAGTGTCGGACTCTTACCGACTAAAACCACCACTGTGTTCCTTTAACTACCTTAGCCGGGGGCTTGGGAACCCGTGAGTATTCACACAACCACCCCCAACAGGTCCCGGCCGGCCACAAGCAGGCGAGCCCCTTCTACCCGTGCGGCCTAACGTCGGCCGCACCCTCCTCGGTGGCGCACATGGAACACTGCACGCCACCTCATCTCACGGGCCTTTACCAGCTTCGCCAGCTGTGCCAACTACGCCAGCTGTGCCAGCTACAGCAGCCGTGTCAGCTACGCCAGCTACGCCAACTTTGCCAGCTACGCCAGCTGTGCCAGCTACGCCAACTGTGCCACCTACGCCAGCCATGCCAGCTACGTCAGCTGCGCCAGCTGCTGGTCGGGCAGCAGACTACCCCGAGTCTGCTGCTCGCAGGCCCCATCCTCCTGTATTTTTTTATAGAGGTTTTCTTCCTCGCGGTCCAGGCGGTGAAGCCAAGACCCTCGGTCCCAAGAGGTGCGAGAATACTACTCAGCAGGCACTCCTGGGGTTACGAGATCGACGGGGGCAGGGAAGGGCAGTCCCCCCGCTGCCTGCCCAGTGGCAGGGTGAGTGCACACCGGGCCCGCATCTGCTCCTCCTCTGTGCCCAGAATGGGCCCCTCCCGCGCCAGAATATTCGCCACAGGCAATAAGATCCCCCGAAGGTTAATCCCTCGAAAGGATTCTATTGCCCGTACCCAGGATGCACCGGCCAAACAACTGCCGTTCCCTCCAGACGTGTCCAAAAGGACAAGCAGCCGTCAGGCACACGTGGAGGTTTTCTGGCCAGCACCCCACGAAAAGCGTACCTAGCTCATCTCTCTTTGCGGGACGCACTGAATACGGAAAGCCATATACGCGACCGGAAAAACCCATTTCCAAAAAAAATAAATTGAAAGAAAAAACTGACCTAAACGAAAGATTTAAAAAAGTGAATGTACCCTAGTTTTTACTAATACTTCCTATACCGCGACCAATCGCGTAAATTGATGGACCATAGTTAAATCAGTTTAATGTGCCACCGCCGTTAATAGCGGAGTTTTATATCTTTACGGCTATACTGCCTAGGGGTAAACAGATTAGTGATGGATATCTAGGCTAATGACTTTTCTACTAATTTAAGATTGGATATTGGTTAGGCTATTATTGACTGCCTCGTTGGTCTAGTGGTTGCAAGCGCGACTGCTGAGCGTGGGGTCCTGGGTTCGATTCCCGGGTCGGGCAAAGTGTTGTTGGGTTTTTTCATTAGGAAATTTTCAGTTTGGCAATAGGCTCGCCCCCTATTACATGGGACTATAATATAACTGGCGAAATGTGGTTGTACTATTACACCTCTGCCTACCCCTTCGGGGAAATACAGGCGTGATGTTATGTTATGTGTTATTATTGAATCTTACAAAATCACAGAAAATAGACTATACAGACGGATTTATTTAAGTTTCAACACACACGAATAAATAAATTACTTACTTACATAAAACAAACATACAGGTGTCTCGTAGGACACCAGTGCGCGGACCGTTTGCTTGATCGTCAGCGCTGTATCGGACGCGGAGTCACTAAAATTATTATATTTTTCAGCATATCTATCAACGGTTTTTCTTACATACATACATATTATCACGCCTGTTTCCCATTGGGGTAGGCAGAGACTATGGATTTCCACCTGCTACGATCCTGACACACCTCTTTCGCTTCATCTACGTCCATTAGCCTCGTCATGCATGCTCATCGGTTTAGAGAACTCTTAACCTGGCATTTTTTGAGAATTAAAATATGTATAGTAGATAACATTTCATTTTAAGGGTTCCGTACCCAAAGGGTGATGACGGGACCCTATTACTCTGGCTACGCTGTCCGTCAGTCCGTCCGTCCGTCCGTCCGTCCGTCTGTGACAGGGCTGTATCTTTGTAACGGTAATAGATAACCAGTTGAAATTTTTACAGAATATGTGTTACTATGCGGTATATCACGACAAATACTAAAAACTAAAAAAGTCTAAAATCAAAGGGGGTCCCCATACAAGAAACCTCGAAAAACATGATTTTTTTTCAACGTTTTTGTTCCTGTTCTATCTTCAAAACAGTAATACATATCAGCGTCAAACTTGGTCTGATTATAGCGCATACTATGTAGTTTAGCAACAAATTCTAAAAACAGGGCAAACATAGACATATGTGGTGGTAACTACGTAAGAAAGAGATGCAATAATTCACATTTCGCGTATGTTCGTTGATGTCTTTTGATAAACTCTCGTAAATTAAATCAGTTTCTATGGAGTATCAGGTCGATGGGTGGTACCCCTTACTGCGTGAGTCCGACTCACACTTGGCCGGTTTTCCATATTGTTGTGCGCCACCCGCACTAGGCCAGCGTGGTGGACTAAGGTCTTAACCTTCTCATTCTGAGAAGAGGCCCGTGTCCAGCAGTGGGACAGTAATGGGCTGATGATAATGATGATGAGATAACATTTCTATTACCTTATGGTTTAGATTTCTATGTGCATTCCCTTACTCACTGACTTCATTCACCCACGCCAAATAAACTGGTGACCCATTATTGGCCGAACACAAACGGCCAATTGGGATCGTTACATAATCCATCATAAATAAAGATTTAAAAACAATCAATTTTGACCCCCTTTCCCACTTCCTTACATTGAGTAACATTTTGCAACATGATGGGTCAATTTGGATGACAGTGATGTTTGCATTGCTGTGTTCCGGTGCTCGTGGTACGGGTGTCTGTGACATTACAATCACATGAAACTTTCCATCTTCATGTCTTAGTACGAACGCAATTATATCTTCCACTATCGACCGATCGTTTGATCTGCAGTCTGCGGGGGTTCTAACACTTATAACTCACTATTACAATCAGCTGCTACACTTTAGCACACCTCGGCCACTCAATACAATATAAACGCTAGCACCACCTACATATAGAAGATTACGTCTCTATACGACCGCACACACACGTGTAGGTTAGGGATGCTAGCCGCTCGTAATACCGACTCGCTTCTCAGTAGTTCTCAGAGATGGCGTGCTTGTATAGCGACAGGCGATAGACATCCATTGCAATATTGCAGTCCAATTGCCGTCAGACTGCTGGTGCGTGCGGGGCGCGGGCGAGGAATCTTAAATTGGCGGGGAGCGGTGAGTGGCCGTTCTGTACGTTAGTACTATTAGATATTCTGTGACTTCTGCCTTATTTCCAAAGCGAGAGAGAAATACGTAAACATTATGACATAATTTTTACGTGTCAATAACCTTCCATTCTCTGATATTGGTGCCAACCCTCCAATGCACACATAGTTGTTGCACACACACAAACTTGTACACATTTATGTTTGTTGTACACACACTCGTACTTTCGTACCTATGTTCGTGAAGCGCTGTTTTCATAATAAATCAGTTTGTGCTTTAAATCATGGCGAGCACAAGCACAGAATACATTTTACCCAACAATTACGTTGTCCGCACCTAATATTTAAAGTTGAACAGTTAATGTACAGTCGGATAACAAAACGTACTCGCTCTAGAGACGTGACAAAGGGAACCGATTCAAAGAAACCGATTTGGTACCGATTTATCGGTTTGAGTTGGGTTGCGTGGAATCTGATTCGACGAATGCGAAAGTTTCTTGGGAATTGAAAAGAAGACATGGATGCTGTTTTTCAGTTATGGTATTTTAAGATCTTGTTTTAGGAAGGCATTTAAATAAATCAAGTATGCTTTTCCAATTTGTCTTGTAGTTTCAGGTTATCTTTAGTTAATTTATTACTGTGTGATTTAATTATAATAAATAAATAAATATTTTTGGGACATTTTTACACATCACCATCTATTCCCAAACTAAGCAGAGCTTGTGGTATGGGTACTAGACAATGGATATAATACTTATATACTTTTTTTTTGTTGTAAATACATGCTTATAATACATAAGAAACAACACGACCAACAGAAACACTCATTTTCATCACACAAAGATTTGTGTCCTGTGGGAGTCGAACCCACGACCTCGTGATCAGCAGTCCGACACTCGAACCACTAGACCACAGAGGTTGTCAGAGAAAGTCATTCAAATTGTGAGAGAAAGTCATGTTGAATTTTGGTACTAAAAGTTTTTTAACCGATTCTAAAATATAAATCACGTCGGAATCGATTCCAATTTACCTCCCTACTAGCAGTAAATAGCAATAAATTGGCAGGGAAAGATAAATAAACTGAGTATTTCGCTATCCGTGTACATAGTCGACTGTTTAAGAGATACAATCTGTTTAGTGTTACCTGCTATGGAGCAGATCAGACTAATGATCTAATTTTATGTGCTTAGCACTTTATTCGTTTCGTGGAACGTATTTTTTCCAATACTTTGCGATGTTATGTGAAAAACTGGGGTTTATGTAGACGGGTTGAGTTTTATTTTTGTGTGTAGGTGTTTTAGTGTGAAGATAATAATTGGAATTGAGTACGTACAAGTTCCTGTGTTTAAAAGTGTTCAGGAAACGACGGCGATTGAGGGTTAAGATTTTGATGTGTTTTTTTTTAATATTGTTTTTTCTTGATTGGTTCTGCTTTGCGTAAGAAAGGTCATTGTGGACGAAAGATTTGTTGTTACACGTTTAAATAAAATATTTTTAAGATTTCACAACGTTTTACACGGAGATAAGTAAGCTTTGCCAGTTACGGGAAGCTGTCTATTTGGGATTTATGAAAGGTGTGTCTCTAATAATTTTTACCCGACTGCGCCAGAAGAAGGGTTATTGTATTTCTTTATCATGTGTCTTATGGCCTTATAGGTATCTATCTTAAGTTATTGAGACCGTTGTAAACAATTCAACTAAAATAAATAAATAAATATGTTTTGTATTCGAAGGTACCTACCTAGGTATATAAAAGTAAGAATTGTCATGCAACCATTGTCGCGTTTATGGTTGTAACCAGAACCAGCACCCTTCGCAACGCAACACAGAAATGTGACGATTAGGTACTGTTTGACAGTTGAAATAGGTGTACGGCTTTGTGAACACTAGTCTGATGTAATTCCAATATTTTATTTTATTTCTACTACTGCAACTGCTGTTGCCTACATAGCACTGAAAGTCGGTTCACCAAACTGAGACATGAAGATGGAAAGTCTTACGTCATTCTATGAAAAAAATATTATAAAAGACAAGAAATCCTGCAAATTCGCGCCTCTAAAAGTTTAACTCCAACATTTGATATCCCAAATAACATAAATTAACAAAATCTACCTTAATTTGCACCCAACTGTACAACGACAACCATAATGTTGCCAGTAATTGGCACTGCGATCGCGCAACGATTTGTCACATGCCGCATAAAGCATCGCTATCGGCGCTTAAAGTACAGCCGCGCACAAAACTGGTATTTATGACGAACATGCAAAAGGAACGGGTATGCTTTAATCACTGTGATCGAAATGGCCCTAAATACTATTGTTGTTGGAGGTATAGTTCCCGGCACGAGACGTGAGCACAAATTGTACCTGCTTGGTAGTCTCTGTCGTCACCGTATTCTAGTATTCCGTTTTCTACATATATTCAATTGTGCATTATCATATTATTAAGCCAATGCAAGTGCCCGTTTCTGGTCTGTTGTACTGTGAACAGAAATTCGACCACTTAAGCAGTGGAATCTGTGCTCACGACTCGTGCCGGCAACTATAGCGAGAGAAGAATTTGTGCATCAGTGTACCGTTTGTACTAAGAATCGATCATACCCTATTTCAAATACAAAGTCCTGTTTGACCTGATATGAAGGCTCAATGTCACTCAAAGGGCAATGGAGAGAGCTATGCTCGAAGTGTTCCTGCATGATCGAATCAGAAATAAGGAGATTCGCAGGAGGACGAAGGTAACTGACATAGCCCGAAGAATTGCCAAACTTAAGTGGCAGTAGACGGGGCACAATGCTCGCAGAACGGATGGCCGATGGGGCCGTAAAGTTCTGCAGTGACTACCGCGTCCTGGAAGGTGCAGCGTGTGTAGGCCCCCCACAAGGTGGACCGACGACCCGGTGATGGTCGCGGGAATCCGCTGGATGCAGAAAGCGTATGACCGGTCGTTGTGGCGTTGCTTGGGGGAAGCCTATGTCCAGCAGTGGAGGTCTTTCGGCTGAAATGATGATGATGATGAGTCCCGTTTGACATATATAGAACGTAACTCTGCACGTTTAACATAAATTGCAAAAAATAAACAAGCGCTGTTTACGGTACATCAGTATCTATAAAACTACTATCAACATAAAATATTAAATTATACAATTTCCAAGATATCAAGAATAAAGATTTAAATTGTGGAATGAAAAATTCGCTCACGAGCAGTATTCGAACCCGCGACTCCTGGCACAGTACGCCATTACACTGTTTCTTAATAAGATATCGCTGACGTCACCCAAATACGTACCATAGTGGAGGATAATTTCGATACCACAAGCAGTGTTCACGGTAGCTTAGTGTCTAAAGCACTGGCGTACTGAGCCAGGAGTCGCAGGTTCGAATCCTGCTCGTGCGTGATTTTTTCTTTCCACAATTTAAATCTTAAGATTTCGCTTCGCATGCGTAAATGCGTTAAAAATAATAAAATAATATCAAGAATAGATCTGTCATTAGGACTTTGTATTTGGAATAGGGTGTAGCAGCGCTGTCTGTGCTGTGTCTTAACTCTTAACTATTAATAGAATCACCGGTGCCTCTGAGTCTACAGAAATATAAACATTATATTCTTTCAGTTTGCGTCAGAGGGATATATAAGACTTGCGTATATTGAAGATACTCTAGATTACCTTTTAAAAACCGGCCAAGAACATGTCGGGCCATGCTCAGTATTATAGGGTTACTTAAGTAGGTCTAATTACAAACGAATCAAATCGAATATTATTCATTGCTATTTTCGTTTTTGCAAACAGCGCCACCTAGCGCTAAATTTAAGAAGTGTGTTTCTTTTTGTGATTTTTTTAAATAGAAAGTAACTAAAGGAGCATTATTTGCTACAATAATTTTTCACTAAGGTCAATGACCTATGAACTAGGATGCCTTAAGTATTTTTCAGTTCTCACTATAACTCAAAAATGTATAATCACATTATACTCGAAATAATTTTAATAAAGGTTTTTTTATAAAGGTCTATCAATGTTGAAGACTATAAGTTTCTACGTTGCATAGTTTAGAAATGGCAGGGGGGGGGACACATTGCAAGCCACTTTGGCGAACTGTATTTCGCAGATGGTATACCTGATAAAAAAGTTGTGTATGAAACATTACCTTCATTTTAGTAGACCTATTCAACGATACCCCACACGAGGGGATGCAGCGAAAAAAATATTTTCATCCCCATTTCACATGTATGGGCGCCACCCCTAAAATACGTAATCAAGATTTTTTATTCTTTTAAAATTGAGATCTATATCTATTCAATTTTTTCTCAAAATTTCATTTACTTATGTTTATAACTGTAGAAGTCATTAAGCGGTAAAGGATAAGGACAGACGGACAGACGGACAGACGGACAGACGGACAGACGGACAGACGGATGGACATGACGAAACTATAAGGGTTCCTTGTAGGACTACGGAACCCTAAAAAGCGGGAGTTTTGCATGGGTTTATCACAGAAAGACGTTGTCATGCATCCCTTGGAAACTGTTTATCTTCCCGGGATAAAAAATTACATTTTACTGCTCCAGGTCTTGGCTACTTCTTTGCTAAATTTCATTACAATCGGTTCCAAGGTAGTCGTGAAAAGGAAATGAGCAGAGAGACAGCTACTTTTGCATTTAAAATATTAATGTGTTGTTGTTAGGCCTCCCTTTCAGATGTGTGTAAAAACGACTAAGTCACATCCATGTTTGACGAGGTCTGTGGTCTGGCGGTTCGAGTGTCGGACTGCTGATCATGAGGTCGTGGGTTCGATTCCCACAGGACACAAATATTTGTGTGATGAACATAAGTGTTTGTGTTTTGGTCTGGGTGTTTCAGTATTATAAGTATATAATTACAAAAAAAAAAAGTATGTAAGTATTATATCCATTGTCTAGTACACATAGCACAAGCTCTGCTTAGTTTGGGACTAGATGGTGCTGTGTAAAATGTCCAAAAATATTCATTCATTCATTCATGTTTTCCTGATATTCTTCTAAAATAAATAAAAGAATTGCTGACTAGTATAGCTACTTCACAAATTGCCAATTTTTAATGAGTAGAAACCAAAGTTTTGTTAAAATTGCTAAACCGATTTGCTACATCTCAAACTAATTAGCTACTAGTAGCGTAAGTTTAGTAGTCGCCTTTTTAGGGTTCCGTACCCGAAGGGTGCCAAACGGGACCCTATTACTCTCGCTACGCTGTCCGTCCGTCCGTCCGTCCGTCTGTCTGTCACAGGATTGTATCTTTGTAACGGTAATAGATAACTAGTTGAAATTTTCACAGAATATGTTTTGCTATGAGGAGTATCACGACAAATACTAAAAAAAAAAAATGTATTAAACCAAAGGGGGTCCCCATATAAGAAACCTCAAAAAACATGCATTTTTTCCAACGTTTTTGTTGCTGTTCTATATTCAAAACGGTTATACATACCACCGTCAAACTTCGTCAGATTATAGTGCATATTATGTTGTTTAGCAAAAAATACTAAAAATAAGACAAATATAGACATATGTGGTGGTACCTGCGTAAGACAGAGATGCAATAATTTATATTTCGCGCCTGTACGTTGATGTCTTTAGAAAAACTTTCGTAAATTAAATCAGTTTATATGGGGTTATTTTAGTTAGTTATTTTTTATTTGTTAAACTTGGACTAGATTACATGGAAGGATTTTAGCACAGTAGGTCTACTCGCGTTTTACGAACGACAAACGAAGTACGAACTTTCGTTCCGACTGATACTTACATAATAAAGATAGGCACATAAAAAAGGCACAATTAAGATAGACTACGGTTCATAGTCGTATACAATTTACCGGAGATGAGAAAAACAAACGTCAAAACACGATCATCGCATGCGATAAGGGAACGATGGTTGACCGGAGTAGCAAATTGTGCGATAAATCGTACGATTTATCGAATATCGTCGAACGGGAGTAGACCCCCAGGCTTACAATTTAAGTACTTATTTAATCTAGTTTATATGGGGTATCAGGTCGATGGGTGGTATGGAACCCTTACTGCGCGAGTCTGACTCGCACTTGGCCGGTTTTTTATGTTACTACTAGCAGCTAAATTTTGAGCTACTCGACACAAAACTTCTTTTGCAGTGTACCTCGACCTTGTAGACGTCATGAAGATCAATTCTCGTAGTTAATAAAGTAATAGTTTAAAAAACAATAGAAAAACACGCTTATAACCTTGAAACCTGATCGTGTTCAAAGTCCATTACGTGGCCTTTCTCACAAGTGCAAACACGACTATGATACGATATTCCATCATGGAATGCCAGTGCCTATCTTCCGGCTTCATCATCAGACCTTGAAACCTAACCGTGGTCAAAGTTCATTACAAGACTTTTCTAAGAAATCCAAAACAGCTATGATACGATTTTCCATCATGAAGTTCCCGTTCATATCTTCCGGCTCCATCATCAGATCAGTTCGACAGTACCATATTATTGTATTGTCATCAGAATTACATACAGCTGCCAATTTTCATTACTACGCTACGACCCTTGGAAGATGGTTAAATTAGTTACCTTAGATTCCATTACATAGTTAGTTACATACAGGTCGACCTAATAAAAGCGTGTTAATAATGTTCAAAATATGGTTCCGATCTCATTTCAATGTTGTGAATGTCATTACAGTAGACGGTTCTGTTTGACGTTTATTTGTGACATTTAAGGGACATTAAGACTAAATCAGAACGATACAAAATTACGAGAATTGATTTAAATTAAATCACACTCATATCATTGTATCACAGTAGCTCCCGATGCATTCATAATCAATCCAGTCTTCGATTTATCAGTTGAATTGATTAATCAATTGGATTAATAAATCAATTGGTACAATTAATTGTAATTAAATCAGTCCACCTGTTGTCAAGATAATAATATAAAGCCGGTTTGTCTGTGAATTCATTTATAGACAGACACACACAGGTGATAATTAATGACCCTCCGTTTTTGTGCTTTTTAACCGACTTAAAAAAAACTGTATTTGTTTTGTGTATCTTATTTCGACACAAGAAATTACTGCTGCATATTCTCTTCACATTTTCCGTTTTCTTCTGCAAAACCCACGAGTAATCAAGGAGTTTTGTTATTTCTACCCTGGTACTACCGGTAAATAATAAAATACTTATTATAATAAAACAAAGTTTAACCGGATTAAAACCGAAAACCTAAGAAGTTATTAAATAAAATACTTTATTTCTGTATTGCAAACTTTTTAACTTTGCCGCTTAAAAGTATCAACTCAGTGTACAATCTAATCTATTCGATTTTTGGTCTACGTGATCTTAATATCTTTTCCTCCATTCAATACGTTTTAGACCCAATTGCCGGACCAAGGCCGTGATATCTGAGCTTCGATGTATGTATCTAAACATTAAGTCGGTTATCTAACAGAATCTATTTGACAGAAGGATCATGATACGGGGAAGGATATTGGACTTTAAGCTTAGTGTTTAAAGTATCGATTTCAAACCCACCAAACCATTTTTAAAAGTATACCTACGCGGTAAATAAGATGTTGAAATTGAAACGATCTTTGGCAGTATATTTCCAAAATCTCTACTCAGCCTATCGCAGTCCACTGCTGGACATAGTAGGCCCCTCCCAAGTTGCGCCACAACACTCGGTCCTCTGCCTTCCACGTCCAGTACCTCCCAGCCACCTTCTTCAGGTCATCGGTCCACCACCAGCCGCAGGGGGAGCCCTACGCTGCTTTTGCCGATTCGCGGTCTCCACTCAAGGTCTCGTCTGCTCCAGCAGCCCGATGTCCTTCGAAAGACATGGCTAGCCCACTGCCACTTCAAATTACTGATCCTACAAGCTATGTAGGTCACTCCTGTGCTTTTCCAGATAATCTCATTACGGATTTTATCCTTCAAAGAAATTCCAAGCATAGCTCGCTGAGCGACTTTGAATTTGTGGACTAGCCCAACTGTCAGTGTCCACGTGTCAGCACCGTAAGTCATGACAGGCAGGACGCACTGGTTAAAGACCTTTGTCTTCAAACTTTGCGGTATAGGCGATTTCCAAAAAGAAATAATCAAAAAAAAAAAAAAAAAACTCGACAGCTGTCCATTTCTTGAAATTCTGTGGTATATGTAATTAGCGTATTTACACGAATGCAAGGCTTCAAGTCCGTGTGGTGCCGGACTTAAAGAATAGCACCACCCTTATCTCTTCTCATGGGTGTCGTAAAAGGCGACTAAGGGATTCCCCAGAGGATGGGCAGCAGCGTTCTCTGAGTATTTAACCAACCAACTGCGATCGCCAATCCGCCTGCCAAGCGTGGCGATTATGGCATATCCCCCCCTTAATTGGGGGAGGCCTATGTCCAGTAGTGGACGTCTTTCGGCTGTAATGATGAAGGCTTCAAGCCTCGTTGCAAAACCTGCAGCCAGATTTTATTGTAACCATTATTTAGATAATTTATCGTAAAATCTTAGATCGTTATCCTAACAAATTAACAACTTATCTTAGTCCTTCTATTTCATGTAATTAACTGCATTAATATCTCTTAAACTACGCCGTATAAGGCAAAAGGGCGTTACATGCCAACAAATTACTACAAAATGTTACACTGCTACAAAACGACTACAAAATCGTGCTGCCCACTTGAACGCAAATCATTGGACATGTTTGTTTTGCCGACTGTACGTCAGCGACCGATAGGGTGTGCTTTGACATTTTGGGCTCAAGGCAAGCCCTTAGATCCAGTACGTCTACTCGCGTTTTACGAACGACAAACGAAGTACGAACTTTCGTTCCGACTGATACTTACATAATAAAGATAGGCACATAATAAAAACTTTTTAACAAAAAAAAAACCGACTTCAAAAACCTTAACTAAAAAGTAGAAAATAATCCTTGTATGTATTTCAAAATCTTTTCATAAACCAAAATTTTGAAGGCGGCGCGTGATTGACCCTTTGCGTGATAATGTACAGTCGAGCGCATTATCTATAGTAATAAACAGTATAAGTGAACGTACATGAAAATCACGCACCGCCTTCAAAATTTTGGTTTATGAAAAGATTTTGAAATACATACAAGGATTATTTTCTACTTTTTAACCGACGTAAAAAAGGAGGAGGTTCTCAATTCGACGCGTATATATTTTTTTTTTTTTTTTTTTTTTTTTTTTTTTTTTTATGTATGACCACGCATAACTTTTTACAGAGTGGTCCGATTTTGATGATTCTTTTTTTATTGGATAGGGTATATCTTGAAGTTGGTCCCATTTGAATTTCAAAATCAAAATCCACCCCTAAGGGTAGTAAAACAGGGGATGAGTGTTTGTTCACCCACTGAATTCTTACCTGTTAACCGATTCTGTTGAAACTTGACATACATAAATATAGTTCTAGACACTACGACATAATGGAGACCTGGATTTAGAGTTTAACCACAAAAAAATGAAAAATAAAACTTTTTAACAAAAAATTGAACCGACGAAAACAGAAACTGAAAAGCGAAAAATAACTAATTATGAGTCGGCGCCAAACAACCAATCAACGAAGATCATTAAATTACTTTAAATAAATAATAAAAACAACGTCACATCAAATACAACGTGAGATTTTCAACGATAAACAATAACTTTCCAAAAATGCGTTCTCCGCTCGGCCACTTCCAACTTACACGCACTATGCTTGTTAAAAGTTCGTTTGGCGCCGACTCATAATTAGTTATTTTTCGCTTTTCAGTTTCTGTTTTCGTCGGTTCAATTTTTTGTTAAAAAGTTTTATTAGTTAAGGTTTTTAAAGTCGGTTTTTTTTTTGTTAAATAGTTTTTATTTCATACTTTTTAGTTGTTGTTGTTGTTGTGGTTGTTGTTGTTATTGTTGTTGTTCCAATCACTGTCGTAAAAAAAAACACGCAAATCGGCCAAGAATTCTCAGAAAAACGAACCCATGAGCAGATCATCTAGATAGGCTAAGCTAAAATAAACTGATTTATTGAAGCTGGTTAAAAAACTACTCAACTTAAGTCGATAAAATTTATATGGGACCACCGCGCGGGCTTCCTCTACCAAATAAAAAAACAACCACGTAAATCGGCCCATAAATCTCGGAGTAATCGGTGTACATACATGAAAAAAAAAAAAAAAAAAAAAAAAACCCGCGGAATACATAACCTCCTCCTTTTTTTGAAGTCGGTTAAAAAAGGCACAATTAAGATACATAGTCGTATACAATTTACCGGAGATGAGAAAAACAAACGTCAAAACACGATCATCGCATGCGATGAGAGAACGATGGTTGACCGGAGTAGCAAATTGTGCGATGAATCGTACGATTTATCGAATATCGTCGAACGGGAGTAGACCCCCTGGTGACTTTGTCACATGTATTTGTTCCATAAATGGTGCGATATTACGACGTTGTATTTTGAAATTTGTCCTGGGTTTCGTTGCCTAATATTTGTTTATAACTGTCTATAGTTCTATGCTGTGTGTAGACTTATGGACCTCCCGCAGTGATCGATACTGTAAATAGTTCGGAAATAATTTTCAATGCACAATCATTTTATTTAGATACCTGTTACGTCTTGCGCCGTCAGTTTCTTGATACGTATAATCTGGTAGTCTACAAGGCTCGAGTGAATAGGTTTTGAGCAAGTGTGTACTATGGTTGTTACCATTGGCGGTCAAACGCAAGCTATAAGACATTAATTACTCAATCACTTGCAGTAAATTGCTTTACTATTATTACTAATATGGTCTACAATGAAATACCAGTTAGTTTACTCTGTCTACTCGAAGAGCTTAGTGTCAATAATAACAATATTATAAACAACACAATATTACTATCAAATAGGGTTAAATCATCAACAGTACATTCAAAATTGACTAATAACTCTAAATAAATGTTCTATGCTAAGCAAGGAATGCATGCAACGATGTCAATGACAATTATAGTGAACAGTAAACACAATCTCAGTATTTATTGTTCCGATAAAGATATTTGCTACTTAGATCACGAATTTAGCCGTCGACATGTCCGAGTAGCAAGATTGCAGGGATAAATCTGGTGGCATGATTTCATAATGGCTCCTAATGTACGTTTTATACACGCTAAACAACTCACATAATGTGTGCCTCGCCTTCGCCTCGGCCCACATTTTCACGTTCGTCCATCAATCCCTTTTTTGCAGGCCGCTGCACTGCAGTAATGTACTATTTCCCGTTAATCAGAATTATTACCATTAGTATATGTATAATTAATTGCTAATATTTGTATGGCACCTGTGGCAGCACATTGAGAGACTATACTACCTTTAGGGTTTAGGGCACCACTGTTATGTGGTTGCAATAATCCCTATTTATGAGTGCTGCTCCTGCTGGTCAAGAAGGCTCAGGGTTCAAGGAAAGTCGGACGAGAGTTAACCGAATATATTTCGCGTTAAAAACCCCTTCAAAGAACCGTTCACTTGGACCAGTGCGCAGCAACTGTCCGTTCGTGCATACGTCTCGCTCGCATACATTTTAGCTTACCTTGCACTCTGCCTTACGAACCTACATGTGTCCCTACATACCTATAATGTACCTAACACCAAAAATACCTGTGTACCCTGTGTACACAAATAAACATTTTGATTTGATTTGATTACCATTCCCTCCATGAAATTTTCACTTCTTCTTGTTAAATGGTAATCATTTTAATATACAATGATTCTTACTAAAACATAATCAATCTTCGAGTCGAGTTCGAGACTACATTTTCAACGTATAGCTATTATTAGATTTTTAGTTGAATTTTGCCAGCTTACAAAATGAAATAAATAGACTCAACCACAAGACACACTGACAGACAGACTGGTGAAATGTGGGTGTACAATTACACCTCTGCCTACCCCTTCGGGGAAATACAGGCGAGATGTTATGTTATGTTAACCACAAGACATCCGTGGAGTTCGGTACAAGATTCTTTAAATTACGTGACATATATCACGGAGTCATGGTAGCGCATACTAAGCCAAAATACAAAATAATGGAATAAACAGTATCTTCATACATCCAATACGTCCTATATAAAACTTTTTAACAAAAAATTGAACCGACGAAAACAGAAACTGAAAAGCGAAAAATAAAATTTTGCTTTTAGTCTTTTCCTAACTAAACTAATGTAAATAACTAATTATGAGTCGGCGCCACACGGCAAACAAACCAACAAAGTGCGTGCATGTTGCAAGTGGTCGAGCGGCGAACGCATTTTTGGAAAGTTATTGTTTAACATTGAAAATTTCACGTTGTATTTGATGTTATGTTGTTTTTATTATTTATTTAAAGTAATTCAATGATATTCGTTGATTGTTTCTTTGGCGCCGACTCATAATTAGTTATTTACATTAGTTTAGTTAGGAAAAGACTAAAAGCAAAATTTTATTTTTCGCTTTTCAGTTTCTGTTTTCGTCGGTTCAATTTTTTGTTAAAAAGTTTTATTTTTAATTTTTTTGTGGCTAAAATCTAACTCCATGTCTCTATTATGTTGTAGTGTCTAGTTGTAGTGTCTAGAACTACATTTATGTGTGCCAAGTTTCAACAAAATCGATTACACGACGATGACAGGTAAGAATTCAGTAGGTGAAGAAACACTCAACCCTTGTTTTCCTACCCTTAGGGGTGGATTTTGATTTTGAAATTTAAATGGGACCAACTTCGAGATATACCCTATCCATTAAAAGAAGAATCATCAAAATCGGACCACTCTGTAAAAAGTTATGCGTGGTCATACATAAAAAAAAAAAAAAAAAAAAAAAAAATATATACGCGTCGAATTGAGAACCTCCTCCTTTTTTTCGCCGGTTAAAAATAAAATAAAAGCAGATGCAGACGTACACTTTGAAATTAAATGACGGTGCCAAAAGTTCCTAATATTTTTGTGTGCAACTGCCTGTACATCACAGAAACTGATTATTTTAACATTTTAAGACCAGAGACAATCATGCAACTCCTAATAAGACTACAGAGTGACCAGTATATCTCGGGCTGTGGCGAAATAAGGAAATGAAAGACATCATCCAGTTTCCACACATTTCTGGACAAAACGATGGAGTCACTGATTAGAAAAATAAACATTTCCTTTACTGGCTATGTGTTAGGTTGTGAGTAGGGAATCCAATCCCGAATCGAAACCCCAGTCCCGCAGGCTTGCGGGATTGAGGTTATCAATCCCGTGGATCCGTAGGATTTGCAAACAATAATAATACTTTTCGTACATAAATTATGATAAGTATTAGTAATTTCTACACTGGCAAGCAACAAATCTGTCCCGCCCTCAGATTAATAACTAAATACTTTAGTTATTAATCTGAGGTCCCGCCAGACATCTTTCGATCTTGAAAAATAAACAAAAAAGGTTGTGAACGATGTGTCTGTCAATTACAATCCAAGTACCCAAGCTACTTTTTCATGACAAGTTTGTCAAAGTGTACTCTGATCCTGTCAACACGGCTTAAAATATGCTGAATTTGACATATGGTTGACAGTTTCCTTTGCAAGCAGCGCCATCTATAAATACCTACCTGTCAAATACTGGACAGTGACTGGACAGTATCTATCATTATTGCCCATTGCCTTATAAGGTGCCATATTAAAAGTTTTGAAACACGTCTAAGCTAGATTTTAACGACTGATTGGAAGTTAATTGTGTAGCTCCGAAGTATGTGGTTAGCTTCAGAATTTAATGTCATGTTAGGCCTCGCGTAATGAGATGGTTGACAACTGGCTATGTATTTTATGTTTCCTCGAAAATGTTGTAACGTTTCTTACACATGGACAAAAAAAGGGCGGACGGAATCTCGCTAAACAAGAAGTGAAACACCAATATTCTTAGCAAACGCGGATAAAACGTGCGTGCGCAGGGGTGTGTGTGTTCGAGACAGTAGAGGTAGTGTAGTCGCGCGCTAATGGAGAGGGGATTTAACGGTGACGATGACGTTTTTTCTTGGTTTACTACCCAGCCGAGCGCGCAACGACGCTCACAGCTACAAAATATAATTACAGCTATATAATTTCATTATTTTTCTTGGAGCAATGGTCGTGAAAAACGTGTTTTGTGTATGAGTTCCCATTTGGATACCCAAGCCACTTGCGCTCACAGACATAGTAAAAAGTGCTGCAAACAACCATAGTGAAGCCAACAAAAACCGTGCTCCTTCATGTACAACCAGTGCTCACGCACACACATGCACCTTAAACCGTGCTGGGGTGAGCACGGTTTAAGGTCTCAGTTCACATGTCGCGACATCTTCCAGTATCGCGAAAACAAATATCCTTCAGGTGCATGGTGTGTACGTGAGCACTGGTTGTACATGAAGGAGCACGGTTTTTGTTGGCTTCACTATGGTTGTTCGCAGCACTTAGTCTATATTTTTTACTATGTCTGTGCTTGCGCTATGAAATAACAACATACATATCTACGGTGTAAAATGTATTGGTATATAATTAGCTTTAGTTAACCTTTTTTTCGACATTTTCCTTAAACACTGAAACATAAAGCAATATAATGTCCGATCCCTATATGATATAGACCAGTGGTTCTTAACCTGTGGCCCGCGGACCACGTGGTGGTGGTCCGTGGTTGTTGCGGACTGCGGTCTGCAAAGGCCTGACAAGTGGTCCGCGAAGCCATCATCAACGTACCTACTACCTATTATAATATTAATTAATTTAAAATTGTACAGGACGTCTTTCGGTTGAAATGATGATGTAGTCCATGTGGTGCCGGACTTAAAGAATAGCACCACCCTTATCTCTTCTCATGGGTGTCGTAAAAGGCGACTAAGGGATTCACCAGAGGATGGGCAGCAGCGTTCTCTGAGTATTTAACCAACCAACTGCGATTGCCAACCCGCCTGCCAAGCGTGGCGATTATGGCATATCCCCCCCTTAATTGGAGGAGGCCTATGTCCAGTAGTGGACGTATTTCGGCTGAAATGATGATGATGATGATGATGAAAATTGTACTGATATTGCGCGCGAGTCCATTAGAATCGGGGCTCATGTTTTATAAATATTCAGATTATTATAGAAACACATGCTGGCTTCTGATGTGGTGAATTTTATTTGTAGTAGTAGAGCTCCTTTGTGAAAGAGCTCTTCCAGGGAAGTACTACCACTGTACCTACTTCTCCGCCAAATAGTGATGCTTGCATTGCTGTGTTTCGGTCTGAAGGGTACGGGTGCCGGTGAAATTACAATCACATGAGACTTTCCATCTTCATGTCTCAGTTTGGCGAAACGACTTGCGGTACCATTAAGGCAACAGCCTAGGTGGTATTGCAGTTGTTATGGGCAAAGGTAACCGCTTTACATCAGGTGGGCATTTAACTCGTTTCGCCATCCCGTACCATAAAAAAATCGCATAGGATATGGATGGGCGTCTCATCCTTTTCGCGACAAAACCTGCAATCTGTGGTATCACTGAGGCCCATCCTGTGAGGCACGGACGGGTCTCAATGTGTAACGGAAACTGTCACCCATCCACAGACTGACCGTGTCTCGCACAGCTTAACCTCATAGGATACGTCACAACAGAGATCCAGCAGAATACCAGCGTCAGGTTTAATAACCTGGTAATATGCTGAGCTGGACACCCATTTGTCAAATTTTTGAGACACACATGGCGCATGACTGTCAATGACTTTTTCCTCAATTTGTTCTTCACTAAATTTATTTCTTGTATCCTTATATCCTTTTTTTTCTACGTGTCTCAATTGTGCCTAATAAATATTTTTCTTTCTTTCTTTCTTTCATAGATCTTGCACTCCACGCAGTCGTTACTTAGCTTAGCCACAAGCTCCTCCAGACCGGACATTATTGTGTCAATAATCCCATCTTCGACCAACTTTACCAAATACACTGCTAGCTTTATATCTATTTGCACTCAATCAGCCCTGATACGTTCCTGATGCCAGCAACATCCGGCTTGCTTTTCATCATAAACTCTCGTGGTTACAGGCACACATAAATAAGTCATATTATCTGTTAATAAATAGTTTTGGCCCGCGGCTCTGTTCGTAGATTACTAAGATTTATTGGTAGACCAGGTTTTGCTTGTGACATTGGGTAATTGCCACCTTAGGTACAGGGGACCTTCACAATCGGGAGTTTGGTGACTCAAAGCATGTAATAAGTGACCCTGGAAAGGACAGCAGCACGTGCTGTCAAGTGCCGTTGTGGGGGAAACAATGTTGTTTTCTTGAGACGTGCCAAAGGTTTAGCATTATAGAGTGGCACCGACGCCCGGCGCGGTTCATTGGATTTCCAGGAGCTCCTCTGTTTAGTACTGAGGATGATCGTGTGGTTTTAGTCGGTAGGAGTCAGACACATCCCTCCGCTTCCTCCAAAGGATCATTAACTCAGCCTATCGTAGGCCACTGCTGGACATAGGCCTCTCCCAAGTTCTCCACAACACTTTGTCCCTCTGCCTTCCGCATCCAATCCCCCCCAGCCACCTTCTTGCGGCCGATTCACGGTATCCACTCAAGGACTCGTCTGCTCCATCGGTCCTTCGACAGACATGGCCAGCCCACTGCCACTTCAGCAAAGGAAAACTTCTTCTCCAAAGGATATCCATGAGGATTTCTGCCTGAAAACAAAAAAGGTAACTTGAGGTACTTACTTCAGTTTCAAACTGTGTTCTTGTACCGTATTCAAGGAAGCAAAAAACGGTAAACAAATCGGGGGCAGATTATCTTCATCATCTGCCCGTAAAGACCCATTAGGCAAGTGTCTTTTGTCTTATGCCTCTCTGATAAGATACGATCGCATCCAGGTCTTCCCTGATGCAAAGATTTTACTTCTTAGGAGCTTCGAGAGTTTAGATTCTTAGTGATGTATGGTATAGCAAGTTTCTAGGTTATTTCGAATGAACGGTTGAACAATCTAGTCTTCTTATCTAATCTCATTCTCTTTCCTAATTATAAATCGCGAAAAAAACTGTTATTCCGTACATTTTGTAGAGCAACATCGTTTGTATAGAACAGCTTTGTATAGTGATATTATATCAGCTTGTTTCCGTTACTTTGGGCACAGATAATATAATATGGGCTAAATTAAGTAATAAAATTCAACAAAACCATGATAGAATACAATAGAAACCTAAATAATGAGGTGGTAGAAATAGTATAGTAATAGTATAGTGTAGTATAGTATAGTGTAGTATAGTATAGTAGGGTATAGAAATGTTATATACTGGCTTTTAATAAAGGTACGCGTGTCGCCGGTTTTCCGCTACCAACATATAAATACGCAATTACACCCACCATCGGCCTAGCATTTCATCATCATCATCATCATTTCAGCCGAAAGACGTCCACTGCTGGACATAGGCCTCCCCCAAGCATCACCACAACGACCGGTCCTGTGCCTTCCGCATCCAGCGGATTCCCGCGACCTTCACCAGGTCGTCGGTCCACCTTGTGGGGGGCCTACCCACGCTGCGCCTTCCAGTACGCGGTCGCTACTCCAGAACTTTTACTGCCCCATCGGCCATCCGTTCTGCGAGCAATGTGCCCCGCCCACTGCCACTTAAGTTTGGCAATTCTTCGGACTATGTCGGTTACTTTCGTTCTAGCATTTAATTCCAAATAAATTAAACCTAAAAAATCCGCTGTTAGATATGCTGTAAAATAAAAAAAATTGTGACTCCGCGTCCAAAACAGAACTGTTGATCAATCAAACGGTTCGCACACTGGTGTCCTACGAGACACAATTCACGCTTCTTTACTTCTATTACCTCATTATTTAGATTTCTATGTAGAATACCAAACAAACATTCAGATTCAATCTATTAGTAAGGATTATCTACCTATAAATATAAACAGTCGTAGCTCCCGGCTCTGTCTGCGATTCAATTGATTCATTTGATAGATCGTGGCAGGATTAGACGGCGACATTATTGATTTGTCGGATAACTCAAAGTCCGGGATCAAAGTCGTGATTTCACGGATTTAAGATTATGTTCCGTAAACCGTGACGGTTGTTAGAGTTGTGATTTATTTGGAATTTATGTTATAGAGTATTTGTCTATAAATCGATAGGTTAGTTTAATGTTTTGTCCTAAGTTGAGTCATAAAACCGTGTGAATAAAGCTCAGACCAGTAAGTTTAAACGCCAATTGGCCGGATTCACCAAGCTTATGCAGTAGCACTGCTTAAAAGCCGCCCCGCCGCCAATCGGTACGCCACTCCACCAGCGAACGCCACCAATCAAAGCACCTAATTTTTGAGCTGACCAATCATATCATGCCGTCCGCCCCTTGACCCCGCCAACATTTTACGATTGATTTCATGCAAAAATGTGGCGTCTTTAGTCCCGTCAGGCCGCAGATGGCCACAGACTAGTAAGCCGTAAGTGATTAGAGTAAGGTGTATGCAATTTGCTTAGAACTGAAAATAGTTAAGTAGAAATAATTTGATGAAAAATATTTAAATAAACCACGCTTTTAAAAAGAAAGCGAGTTTATATTGCATTGTCATTCAGCCCTGAGCTATGTTAAAAGTTTTAAGCTCATCGAGAAGTTAGGTTAAAATCGATTGTAAAATTTGTACCAAACAGACAGACAGACAGACTGAAAGCAAGAAAGAAAAGCACGAAAGAAAGAAAGAGTTAACAAAAACTTGGCAAAAAAGGCCAGGCTAAGCAGTGAACAGTCTCAGGCTATGAACGGAAATGATGATGAATTTATCAACCAGAAGAGGCTCCAGGTGTAGTGAAATATAAGACGCTGACATCAGCCAAATTCCCCAAATAGGCTTCTTTCAAAAACATTTTAAGCTGTATTTATTCAGTTTGTGGAAATTAAAAAATATTTTTTAATCTTGATCGTATTTTCTAAAACTCTATTGTGCCCAAAACACGTTTTCTTAAAGTTTTTATGATATAAAAAAATTGTAAACTAACCTCTTAAAACATGCTTTAGAGCAAACAATCTCTATTATTTACAAAATATTATAAATTAAATTAAGAAGACAGTTCAGAAAGACAATAATATAAAACATAGTTGTTTCTGTTTTTCAAATAAGCTTTTAGTTTTTTATTAAAAAATTATATTGTTAATTTTCATTCAAGTTGAGCGGCGCACCCGACGTTCCTCCTCTCGTTGCCTCTCTTTCAGTTCTGTACAAAACGACAGTGACCGCAGAGGTCTGATTTTTTTTTAGGTGTTGTCAGCGTCTTAACTGTTTATAAAATTTCATTAAAGGTACAAAATAGCGCTCATCTTTGTTCATGATCAAGCAGGGACCTTAATTTTATTTTGTGTAAATGCCTATCCTTAATAGAATTTTACACCGTAACTTTAATGTAGGTACAACAGCAAGAACCTTAAATAAAACACTTAGGACTAAACATATTAACACCCTTTTAGGATGTAAACCCTTTAAAATTGTCTCCCACATTATGTATATATAACACGAATTAAATAAGAAATGTTATTTTAAGTGTAATATTGTGAAATATTGTAATATAAGAAAATAAATATTTATCTTTATCTTATCTTTATCTTTGCATGAAAATTATACTCCCGAAATTAAATTAAAATATTAGTACACATAAACAAATAATATTGAATTGAAACAAAGCAATCATTTTCCAAGCAAACAGTGATAGCCTAGTGGTTGAACGCTTGCCTTCCATGCAGGAGGGTGTGAGTTCTATCCCGGCCCGCACCTCTGACTTTTCGAATTCATGTGCGGATTTATACTCGATTATCACTTGCTGTAACGATGAAGGAAAACATCTTGAGGAAACCTGCACGCCAAAGAGTGCTCCATAGTTCTCAATGGTGTGTGTAGTCCGCCAACCCGCACTAGGTCAGCGTGGTGGCCTTAGCCTTCTCGTACTGAGAAGAGGCCCGTGCCCAGCAGTGGGACAGTAATGGTCTGGTTATGTTAATAATTTTCCATCTCAATTATTGTGAACTGTCGTTATTTGAATATGAATTATTCTCAAAAACCAACTATATAAACACAAACCTGGTGAACTTTGTTCCGTGTGGTGCCGGACGTAATAAAGAATTGTACCATCCTATATCTGCTCATGGGTGTCGTAAAAGGCGACTAAGGGATTCACCAGAGGATGGGCAGCAGCGTTATCTGAGTATATAACCAACCAACTGCGATCGCTAACCCGCTTGCCAAGCGTGGCGATTATGGCATATCCCCCTAAACTGCTTGGGGAGGCCTATGTCCAGCAGTGGACGTCTTTCGGCTGAAACGATGATGATGGTGAATTTTGGGACGAAATTTGCATATCAGCTAATTGTGACATAATTCAGATAGCTTCAGACATAAAATGGCCTAAAACCTTATGTAACCTTCCCTCGTGCAAGTTTCTGAATTTTGTAATAATATGGCAACTGTTTCTAAATATTTACCTTCGCGATTCTAAAACTCGGATTGTTACTGCATCTTAGTTTAAACAATATGAACAGTTAGGTTCAAATGTGTATGGTTTTGGTTAATGATAAGAAAACGAAACAAAACTTTGACATTTTGCTGTGCTACAGTCACATGTCACCGTGCCTACTTCTCCGCCAAATAGTGATGCTTGCATTGCTGTGTTTCGGTCTGAAGTGTACGGTTGCCGGTGAAATTACAATCACATGAGACTTTCCATCTTCATGTCTCAGTTTGGCGAACCAACTTGCGGTACCATTTAGGCAACAGCCTAGGTGGTATTGAAGTTGTCATGGGCAAAGGTAACCGCTTAACATCAGGTGGGCCTTTAGCTCGTTTCGCCATCCTATACTATAAAAAAAAAAAAAAAAAAAAAAAAACATACAGTAAACAATGTAGACGAAGTGCTGCGAACAATCATAGTGAAGCCCATAAAACCGTGCTCCTCCGAGTACAAACCAGCGCTCACGCACACACTCATTAAGTTGGCAAATACCTGCTTAAAGTGGCGAGACGGGAGGCTACTCCCGTATGCCAGTAGTGCGGCTGTAGTGAGAACACGGCCCTTTATACCCTGTCACTCTTTCTCATTGGGTGGTGCATCGCCTTGCTCTCACTACAAGCAATCGGGGGAGACCTCTCGTTGCCAGCCGTAGTCAGGGCCATGGCTGAAAGTAGGTGGGCGTGGGAGGCAGTCGCGTACTTTTGCGAGGAGGTCATCTCGCAAGAGGTGGCAGAGTGGGTCAGGGAGGAAGACTCCTTGATGTGCCGTACGAGGACAAGTCGGCGCTGGTGTCTTTATGGCGATCTGAAGCCACCCTAACTGAAGCCAGCGGGTGATAGATTGGGGAGTTTATCATCCGCTTTGCACGACCCCTGAGTTGCAGTCATATCCCAAGTGTGCTAGATATCACCGGAGAAGAGATTTTGTATATCGACTCACACATCATGGACGAATAATAAAAGAGGGACGGAATCTCGCAAAACAATAAGTGAAGCACCCATAGTAAGACGGCTCGCTTAAAAGTACTGGTACGCACACATTTACACCTATAGTAAGACAAACAGCTGCGATTACGCAACAAATCTCGTGTGATGGTAGTCGTTGTCATAGTGTCAAAAATTTAATAACAATAATATGCCGTCTGGTGTGTTAAAATGCTGTAGAAATTAAAGTGGGTTTAGGAAAAAATAAGTGCTTCAATCTTTTCTTAGCGAAACTCCGTCCACCTTTTTAATTCGTCCATGCCACAGATGCTCCGGGTTCTAAATGTTTATGTATTGTCTACATTAGGTACAATAAATAAAAAGTGACAATGTTAAAAAAAGGAAAACACTGTATTTTCCAAGAAAAGTTGTAACTTACAGACAAACAAAGACAAACTTTCTACATATCGTTAAAGATACAACCAAAATCGTAAATCAACTAAATCATAATAATAATTATGATCATATTAGCAATAATATTGCCGGTAGAACCAGCCCAGCTACTTTCTTCAGAGAAATCGTTTATAACATCTCGCTTAACTCTTGTAGTGTTGGCAGAATAGTACTTATGGCTAGCATTACGTTTTATGTTCAATTTCTATTCTACAAGACCAGGTATTTTGTCTGGATCTGCTTGGGGGAATTAAAGGGAATGAGATAATTAAGATATATACTGATTTTAGACCAATTGAATAAGATAGATGGAGCGCGTAGAAGTAGTAACTGAAGCCAGAAAAAGGAATCATCATCGTCATCATTGCAGCCGAAAGACGTCCACTGCTGGACATAGGAATCCCCCAAGCATCGGCACAACGACCGGTCCTGCGCTTTTCACATCCAGCGGATACCCGCACTTTCACCAGGTCGTCGGTCCACCTTGTGGTGGGCCTACCCACGCTGCGCCTTCCAGTACGCGGTCGCCACTCCAGAACTTTACTGCCCCATCGGCCATCCGTTCTGCGAGCAATGTGTCCCACCCACTGCCACTTAAGTTTGACAATTCTTCGTGCTATGTCGGTTACTTTCGTTCTCCTGCGAATCTCCTCATTTCTGATTCGATCACGCAGGGACACTCCGAGCATAGCCCTCTCCATTGCCCTTTGAGTGACTTTGACAAAAAGGAACACCGAGTAGAAAAGGAATACCTACCTTCTATTCCGCCCAATGTTTGCGAGCCGCGATTGGGTGCGTGCGTCTAATCCTCAGACCAAAAGTATAAGATTGACGCTCCCGATCGCGGCTCGCGAGCACTGCGAGCGGAAAAGTAGGTATAGATAGAATATACTTTATTGTACATCATGAAAATAGTAGTAAACAGGAACAACGTATAAATTATGGGTACATGGGCGGTCTTATCGCTAAAAGCGATATCTTCCAGACAACCTTTGGATGGACAAAGAAGACGTAAGATCTAGATAATGGAGGCAGTCCATGGCGTACTACTAAACTAAAATAAATAAATAGCACAAAATATATTACACATATAGGTATCATAAATATATATATAATATATATATAAATAATCTTACAATTTAGAATAGAGATTGGATATATAGGCAATGTCATAATAAATTACAATCTATTTGGAAAGGTAGTATTCTTTAACTAATAGGTAGGTACTCCTCCTCATCTCTCTTTTATACATTTTTATGCCATGGACACTGAGGTAATATGTACTAGTACATATTACCTCAATGGCCATGGATTAGATTTTCAAGCGAGAAAAGGTCTATGAATGCAAGACTTGTAAGTTAAATTGCGATAAAATGATAAAATAACTTGTAAGTTTAATATGTATAGCTTACGATTTAAATTGTGGAAAGATTCGCTCACGAGCAGGATTCGAACCTGCGACTCCTGGCTCAGTACGCCAGTGCTTTAGCTACTAAGCTACCGTGAACACTGCTCGTGGTGGAGGTTAATTTCGATACCACAAGCAGTGTTCACGGTAGTTTAGTGGCTAAAGTCGCAGGTTCGAATCTTGCTCGTGAGCGACACGTCTTTCCACAATTCAAATCGTTAGATTTCGCTTTGCATGCATAAAAATGCGTTAAAATAATAAGTAAAGCTTGATTTTATTATGGTACCAAGTTGGATTTCAAGTAAGACAAAGCTCGTCCCTGAGATCGAAATTATGTCCAAATATATCAAAAAATATATATGACTAGCTTTTGCCCGCGACTTCGTCCGCGTAGATGTCGAAAATTATTCTAAAAGAATTTTTAATTTGTTTTTTAGGAAGTCCTACAAGGAACCCTTATAGTTTCGTCATGTCCATCCGTCTGTCCATCTGTCCTAATCCTTTACAGCTTAATAACTTCTACAGTTATAAACATAAGTAAATGAAATTTTGTTAAAAAATAGTCTACATATTGATCTCAATTTTAAAAGAATAAAAAAATCGTTTTTACGTATTTTAGGGGTGGCGTCCCCCTCATGTGGGATATCATTGAATAGGTCTACTAAAATGAAGGTAATGTTTCATACACCACTTTTTTATCAGGTGTACCATCTGCGAAATAGAGCCCGCCAAAATGGCTTGCAATGTGTCCTGCCATTTCTAAACTATGCAACGTGTAAGTTATAATCTTCCACATTGATAGACCTTTGTGAAAACTCTCTTTTAAAATTATTTCGAGTATAATGTGCTTATAATTTTTTGAGTTATAGAGAGAAAACTGAAAAATACTTAAAACGTCCTAGTTCAAAGGTCAATTGACCTTAGAGAAAAATGATCATAGCAAATAATGCTCCTTTAGCTACTTTCTATTTGAAAAAATCACAAAAAGTAACTTTGACATGACACACTTCTTAAATTTGGCTTCTTGAATTTATCGCTAGATGGCGCTACTAACAACACGCTCTGAGTCGCGAATGCTGCCGATTATTGCAAAAACTAAAATAGCCATGATTAATATTCGATTTGATTCGTTTGTAATTACACTTACTTAAGGAACCCTATAATACTGAGCATGGCCCGACATGCTCTTGGCCGGTTTTATTACAATATTAATTTTGTTATTACACATGAATTATTTTAATTACCGATTTAAACATTCTTTCATATTTGTATTTTACATGTTTTTTTTTAATATGGTATAACATAACATAACATCACGCCTGTATTTCCCCGAAGGGGTAGGCAGAAGTGTATAGTACACCCACATTTCGCCAGTTATGTTATAGTCCCATGTATTAGGGGGCGAGCCTATTGCCATCAACCGGGCACATATAATGGGTAATATGGAATGATTCGTATAATTTATAACCGAAATGTTCTAGTCCTTACCATTCCAAATTTCGAACTCTACGTCCCTATGAGGCCGTGTCCTAAAAGTGCATAACCTCTTTAAGCTTAGAAACCTTCAAACGAGGTACTAATACAGTGCGGTAACTTTCGAGATATTCCAATTTTAAAAAGTATTTGCTTATGTTTTTAAGTGAGTTCAAACATTTTGAATAAAATCGGGTTGAGTTTTCAAACATGTGTCAAAATGCACTATGATTTATATCAACTTCGAAGCAAATCACCGCCAAAATAACTTTTTACTCCTTTTTAATCCCGTTTGGGGATGAATTTCAATAAAATACGAAATAGTTCTTCCAACAATTCTGTTAAAAAAGGTTTAGGCAAAATTTGAAATAGGTAGATTGGACCAAGGAATTACGTTGTCCCGTACAAACTTTGCCCCCCTTTTACTCCCCCTTAGGGGTAGAATTTCGGAAAATCCTTCCTTATTGGATGTCTACGTTATACAAAGAACACACCCTCCATGTTTCAGGTCTCTACGATCAGCGGTTTAGGCTGTGCGTTGATCCGTCAGTCAGTCATTCAGGACAAAGCATTTTATATGTATAGAAGAAGATATAAATGTGAAAGTTCAGACATCACTCAAACTTTCCCCTTTGGGACAAAATAACATATACTTAATTACAATCAATAAATACGTAAATTACGAAAAAAAATATAACATAATAATCAATAATAACCATCTTCAAAGATTACAATAAGTAATTGATTACCGATAAAACATCTTCAAAAATATTACAAAATTGTTATTTATTACCCGTAATTGAATTGCTTACTCGCCCAGTTTTGCCCCGAGCTATTTCCCGATACACGGAGTTCAATTACAGTATGTCCAGTTTATCTTGGAACGTGGAGAAGTAAAGAACTACTGAATTTGAGAATCATTATTATCATCCCATAACTCTACTGTAAAGTTCTGGAGTGGCAACCGCATACTGGAAGGCGCAGCGTGGGTAGGCCCCCCACAAGGTGGACTGACGGCCTGGTGAAGGTCGCGGGAATCCGCTGGATGCGGAAAGTGCAGGACCGGTCTTGTGGCGATACTTGGGGGAGGCCAGCAGTCGACATCTTTTGGCTGAAATTATGATGATGATGAACTGTCCCACTGCTGTGCCCGGGCCCTTTCTCAGAATGAGAATGACTTAGAAAGTATCATTTCAGAAGGTTTTAAACTTTCGCGAATTTCACTCATAATGAACTATGTTTACGGGACTTATCGCACACAATTAAATCAAAATATAGCAAACATTTTGACTAACCTCGACGTTTCGGTCAAGTTAAATTGGCCGTGGTCACGAGCAGACCGGAACCTCGAGGTTAGTCAAAATGTTTGTTATATTTTGATTTAATTGTGCGCGAGAAGTCCCGTAAACATAGTTCAATATAAGTATTATTTTGTTTCTTATATAAGTATTATTATAAGTATGTATTTACAAAACAAAAAAAGTATATAATTATTATATCCATTGTCTCGTACCCATAGCACAAGTTCTGCTTAGTTTGGGACTAGATGGAGCTGTGTAAAAAATGTCCCAAAGATATTTATTTATATTATTTAACCCAAGTAAACATAATCAATTCAGCTCCCTGATTAAAAACCACACCAAATTAACCACTCATATTGAACTATATTTACGGGACTTGTCGCGCACAATAAAATCAAAACAAAACAAACATTTTGACTAACCTCGACGTTTCGGCCAAGTTGCATTGGCCGTGGTCACGAGCAGACTGAGGATTGTCAAAATGATTGTTTTGTTTTGATTTTATTATATGTGAAAAGTCCCGTAAATATAGTTTAACACACCATAACCAGTTGGCGACCGGACCGGACAAACCAAATTGTTATCTCGTTTTTGTCTATGATTCACGCAATGAGAGAAAAAGGAATAACAAACCCAATAGGTCGACAACTGGTAATCGTGTTTCTGAATCGGGGAGTAGATCCACTAATTAATGCGAAAAGTTGAAGATATAGGCCATGTTCGAACTTAGATCCTATTGAAGCAAACATTCAACCACTGAGCTGTCACTGCTTTAGTGAATTTTAACTGAATTTGACTTCCCTTCGCTTTGCAGTTAGCGACACCTTAAAGTGTCAAGTTATACAAGGCATGTAGAATATTACGGTAATCTATCAGGCTAAATTACTGTCGATCTCCGTAAAACATGCTGGCGTAAAGATTATGCACTATAACTCATTACGTCAGACAGTAGTTAAAGTGTAATTTCATGGGATATTAATAAACAGGTAATATTACGGCGATCAATATTGAGGTTTAAGACATTCTCACAAAGAACTTACAGAGTTCACTTAACATGAGAAACTTAAAAATTGAAAATACAAAAAGATGGTTAGTCGATCATCTTAAGAGCTAGTGTTAGTTTAGCCTTAATAGTATATTATATAATTTGGATATAAAAAGAGAAGTAATTTAAATAAGTAGATGTACTGATGACCGAACCGACATCCGACATCGCACACCTTTAAGCAAATCTAGGGTAGTTTTCAATCAGTTTGGACATAATTACGATATACGTACACGTAATTCGGAAAACTAGTACTCAATAATTATTCTTTCAGACGTTTGCATGAGCCCACACAAATGCGTGAACTTTTAAACTTGTTTTACAGAGTTTTTATTTTCATAAATTTTGGACGTCATGAGAATGTATAACCATGCCCAATTCCATATCACTCTCAGTCTTCGAATAAAAAAGCTGCAACAGACAGTCGGACGGAGGGGCTCGTAGCGAAGTAACGACTGCGCGGATTGTAGGATCTGCAAGGTTAAGCTGCACTTGCCGCGGTCAGTCTGTGGATGGGTGACCGCTTCGTTACACATCGAAACCCCTCCGTGCCTTGGAGAGCACGTTAAGCTGTCGGTCCCGGTTGTCATAAGAATATGTATGGCAGTCGTTACGGGTAGTCAGAAGCCTGTAAGTCTGACAACTGGTCTAACCTCCGAATGTCAGTATTACCCAGTAACTGGGTTGCGGGGGTCTGATGGCAGTCCCTCCGTGTAAAATACTGATGTTCAGCCGCATCTGGCTAGACTGGAAGCCGACCCAAACACAATTGGGAAAAGGCTCTGAGACAGTCGGACGGACAGACGGACATGACGAAACTATGAGGGTTCCTTGTTTGACTACGGAACCCTAATAACAGATTAATTAATTAATATTATACTATCTAATCACCCTTTATTGCATCTTTTAATAGCCATTGTACAATAATAGTATCTAGATTAACATTAGCAAAAACGCAAATATCCGATCAAACCAATGATATTTAAAAGTACAGATATGTTAGTAGAGCGCGCAATCTAAAGACTCAAAAACGTCCTAATTGTGATGTTTTGCTATTAGTCTACGTCAAGCAAGGCGCCGAGTATGACAGGTGACAAAAAAAAAACAAATGCCGTGGAGCGATAAGACCGCCAGTTGTACACTAGCGCATAAGTAGTTATTTAAGAAATTAATATAATCTTGTTGTACAATAAAGAGGATTTGTATTGTATTGTATTGTAAATGCTATCGTGTGTGTACAGAAGAAAGTGAACAAATTATGATGCCAAAGTAATTTAAAGTAACTAACTAACTTACTTACTTTATTCTAGTTTATATGTAGGTGTGCTGCCGCTACGTGCGGCACATTTTTTTCGTTTGTTTTTTTAGGGTATAATGTATCTATACTTTTAAATATCATTGAATCAAACTCTTCAAAAGAAAATTAAACCATCAAACGATTAAAAGCCACACTCAATGGTCGGAAATATAATTCCACTAACACAAAATTAAAATATTCACTGATGTAACCAATAACCAATCATATAACCATAACCAATCTTTTTCACCATTAGAGGGTAAACCACGGCTAAACCACTACAACTTACCCAGTATAACTTGACCGACGGAAAATTATGGAACTAGAAAATGTACTGTAATTCGACAACTGGCTTAGCAAGCAGCGCCGTCCCGAAGGGCCGGGTTATGTTGGTTGAAGAACTGCGACCAATAAATCAATAAATACATTAGAACGATATTCTAAATTGGGTACAACCTGAATACCATGGTGCAGAAAATAAAAGAGATGTAAGTACCGTCGAGCTGCTTGCGTTTAATTTATGTTCGTCTGTCGGTACGGTATTTGTGAAGACATGCATTTCTCAGATAAAGGGCATCTCTCGTCGGCTGTGGTATGACTTTTTGGGATGTTTGGCGTTCCTTGTATGCCGTTTCGGGGGGCGAGATTCGTTCTGCAGTCATCGGCTCAGAATAATTTCCGTTCGTGTGTCGATGCGATTAATATTGTGTATTTAGTAGATAGTTATTGCTGTTAGTCGCAAGAAATTAAGTATAGGGACAGACATAGTCAACAATATAGAAGAAATGCTACGAAAAATCTAATATAACATAACATCACGCCTGTATTTCCCCGAAAGGGTAGGCAGAGCTGTAACAGTACACCCACATTTAGCCAGTTATAATATAGTCCCATGTAATAGGGGGCGAGCCTATTGCCATTGACCGGGCACAAATCCAGACTACGGGCTGCTAATGAGAATTTCCTAATGAAAAAACCCAATAACACTTTACCCGACCCGGGAATCGAACCCAGGACCCCACGCTCAGCAGTCGCGCTTGCAACCAATAGACTAACGAGGCAGTCGGTCGGCGGATTTATAAATGGTAAATTACAAAAATATACACAACCACTAGACCAACGAGTCAGTCAACAATCTTGTGAAACCAATAAAACTGTGCTCCTCCGTGTACAACTAGCGCTCACGCACACATATACGCCTCACACCGTGCTCACCCCTCTTAGTACACATGTCGCGGCACCGTCCAATAAGCAAGGCTCGGAACCGGTTTGAGAAATACCGGTTAGTACCGGTTTATTGCGGATTAGCTCCGAACTTTTCTTGAGAACGTGAACATTTAAAGAACTTAATTTAACCTAAATTAACCGGTTTAATCGACGAGCGCCAAGTAAGAAAGAAAAGAAAAGTAGATACTTACCCATTTTTGGATTTTTTGCAGCGCATCTGATTGAAGCAGTGAAATAAACGTTCGTCGCGAAATAGAAATTGTTTTTCTACTAAAGAAAAATAAAAACTAAACGGCGTTTGTTTGTATTAACCGGTTTTTATTGCTCTAAACCGGTTAATCCGAAAAAACCTTTATGTTAAGTTCCCTCAAAATTCCGGTTTAAAAAACCAGTTTATTCGAACGAAACCAAAATTTAAAGGTTTTGCGTCAAGTATATAATAATGGTTTCAAAATTTAACCGGTATCCGAGCCCTGCCAATAAGCATCGCGAAGGCGATATCCTTCAGGTGCATGGTGTGTGCGTAAGCGCTGGTTGTACACGAAGGAACACAGTTTGCCACTTCTATTATCTTATATTATTTAGATTTCTATGCTCCATACTCATCAGCATACTCTGCGTCTCGTTCAATTTGTAAAAGCAGAAATATTGCAACGCACATTATCTGTTCATGTTAGGATGTGTGTATATTGGACCGATATAATAATAACTTTTGGATGGGTGGATATTGATAAATTGTATAAGTTGTTTTTGTGTGATTCAGAATGTTTAGATCCATATTGTGGTTGATCTAACCAACTGATGAAAAGTCTACAGACAGTTATAATTAATTAAGAAGTACATATAATATCTAGTGAAGAAAAATATCGCGAGGAAACTTTTTTTTTTTTTTATAGGATGGCGAAACGAGCTAAAAAAAAAAAACCGGCCAAGAGCATGTCGGGCCATGCTCAGTATTGTAGGGTTCCTTAAGTAGGTGTAATTACAAACGAATCAAATCGAATATTAATCATGGCTATTTTAGTTTTTGCAATAATCGGCAGCATTGACGACTCAGAGCGTGTTGTTAGTAGCGCCATCTAGCGATAAATTCAAGAAGCCAAATTTAAGAAGTCTGTCATGTCAAAGTTACTTTTTGTGATTTTTTCAAATAGAAAGTAGCTAAAGGAGCATTATTTGCTATGATAATTTTTCTCTAAGGTCAATGATCTTTGAACTAGGACGTTTTAAGTATTTTTCAGTTTTCTCTCTATAACTCAAAAAATTATAATCACATTATACTCGAAATAATTTTAAAACAGAGTTTTCACAAAGGTCTATCAATGTGGAAGATTATAAGTTTCTAAATTGCATAGTTTAGAAATGGCAGGGGGGGGGACACATTGCAAGCCACTTTGGCGGGCTATATTTCGCAGATGGTACACCTGATAAAAAAGTGGTGTATGAAACATTACCTTCATTTTAGTAGACCTATTCAATGATATCCCACACGAGGGGGTGCAGCGAAAAAAAATTTTTTTTCTCCATTTCACATGTATGGACGCCACCCCTCAAATACGGAAAAACGATTCTTTTATTCTTTTAAAATTGAGATCTATATGTAGACTATTTTTTAACAAAATTTCATTTACTTATGTTTATAACTGTAGAAGTTATTAAGCTGTAAAGGATTAGGACAGACGGACAGACGGACAGACGGACAGACGGACAGACGGACAGACGGACGGACATGACGAAACTATAAGGGTTCCTTGTAGGACTTCGGAACCCTAAAAAGATTAAAAAAAATAAGTATTTTTTAACGATTTTAGACGAGAACTAAAGCTGCCTTTTAATTAATAAAACTATATTATCGAAAAAACCTTTTCTAAGCACATAAAACTAGCCTATGCCCGCGACTTCGCCCGCGTGAATGTCGTTTATCGCGTATCCCTGGGGACTGTTCATGTTCCCGGGACGAAAATTTGCCTATACGTTAATCCGGGTTATATTTTATCTGTATGCTAGATTTCATTATTTATTATTGCGTGAAAAAGTAACAAACATCCATACATGCTCACAAACTTTCACGTTTATAATATTATTGTAGGATTGCGCAAACAGTCAAAAAGTAAACTAAAATAAACGGAAAGATAGAAATCAAATGTTTAATTCTACGCCAGCCAATCTGCTACATCTCAGTATGATTCCGCGCCAGACGCAAATAAACTGCACAGACAGACAGACATGCGGTTATATTTGTACTAAGTGTTATCGCTCAAACTGAGGAGCTTTCAATTAATAGTGTTCTTTGGAACTGTATCTAGCTTTCAGACTGGGATTGAAAGAAAACAGTTCGGGAAAATCTTGTCTATGTTACTTTTTCTCAAACATGCTTGGAAATTCGTACATTATTTTGACAACCTTCTTTGAGATAAATCGAAATTGCTGTACTGGCCACATACATGCGAGGAGCAGCCGGCAAAATCCTTATCTGTCCTGTTTAGCGGCCAAATAAATTACTATGAAAACTCATATCATACCTGTCTTGTAATTTAAAAATGGAACGAACTTTTTACTCCAAAAAATAGTAACCAGGGAGGTTACTCATAAAGATTTTATTTAAATTTCGAACTGGCTTGCAAATAAAGGCGTTTAAAGTAAAAAAGAAACAAATTAACATATTAACCTACGATGAAAGAATAACGCGATAATAAGATAGATAGATAATAACGCGTGAAATATTGTTGTTGTTCGTCATTGATTCTATAGTTTACATTGTACTACCTACTTGGTTTGAATTTCCGCGCATTATTTGAGAAAAGTACTATACAAGCCTTGGCCGCAACCATGCATTGATGGATTCACGTATGTGGGCCGAGGCGAAGCCGAGCCTCCATCAATGCCCCTGTTGCCGGCCGCGGCATTAATGTACTATATTTTATAAATACGAGTTTTCACCAGTGGCTGCGCTTTATTCCACAGGAATCCATTTTTCCGTGATAAAAAGTAACTATGTCATGCATTGTTATACTAGAGTAATTGCTGTTGGTCTTCCAAATAATAAATAAATAAAATATCACGTCGATCTGTTGGTCTGTGAAAAAAGAACAAAGCAAAAGGATAATAACGCAATGTCAATCTCACACTGCACACTTAAAGAAAAGTAGCATTGTATTGTTTTAGTAATAATAATCCCAACAAAAACATTCTGTAAGAACATGCCAATCCTCGACCGAGATTACTTGGCTATAAAAAGTAGTGAGATCAATTAAAATGTTTTTCTCCCACTAGCTCGGAAATTGGTTCATTATTCAAAAAAAAAAGAAAAACATCAATTGGCTCTTTTCCGTACGCAACGAAATAGCAGGCCAGCAATATTAATAATTTCTGATTTCTGGACAGTTTTTGTTTTTTAAATTATGCTACCGAGGTTTTTAAGTACACTTTTACATAAATTGGGTGTTATTAGGTACAAAACATTTATCATTATAAAGGCTGAATGCGCATTTTTTTTTCAAAACTTTGAAAATAGAACAAGAACCGTGCGACGAATTGGTGCGAATGAAAATTAGATACTGTTGAATTAATTTGTGTATTGTTCCCTCGCAAATGAGAGAAAAGTACTATACAAGTCTCGGCCGAAATTGCAACTAACGGCCTCGTTTAGTTAAAAAGTCACTTCGGAAGTAGGTACTCGGCTTCGTCTCGTACTTTCAATATTACTTGGCCGTCAATTGCTTAATTCCAAGCCTCGACAGTAATGTACTATACCCAGTCGAAATTTTGGAACATAAAAATTATTATTTAATTTAAGTGATTTGTGTTAAGTGTGACCCCGGGAAAATCTTTTTTACGTAAGCAAATCCATAATTAACTGCGAGTTTTGATGTATACATTTTAGCAAAGTGATGGAAAACGGAAGCTGGGTTCGAACAGTTTATAAATCATGCTACAATAAAAATATTACTCATTATTAATAGCTTTACATAATATAAATTATTAATGCTAAACAGAAGCGAGTTTTATAATATTTCCATTACGATAGAGGTATGAAAGAGAATTATAAACATTTGAAAGTATGAGTATAAATAAAATTATAAAATGGTTACATACAAGTAGGTTTTACTATCAAAATACTGGTTTATTTGATCGAAGTAAAATTTCTATCATAAAACGACTTATACGTAAGAACTTAGACCAACAGAAAAAACAGGCGTAAGAAATGATGTGTCTGTGATGCACACTTCTATTGTATTATTTAAATATTGACAAGGAAATTGTGTATATTTCCGATTGAATCACAAATCGTTTTAAAACACGAGTAAACAGACTTTTTCTCGAAACAAACAAAGAAAACACAACAACAAACGAAACACACAAACAACAAACCATAAACAAAACAAAAGTTGTTGCCGTTTTCTGAACAAAATCCATGCAAGTACGAAATAATAAAAAATCCTTCATCCTTTTCCTTTCTTTTAGGTTAGCGCTCTCCATCTTCGATCACAAACACTGGACAACGGTCGAAAGTAAATACTTTAATAAACAGAATCCTTGTTGAGACCACAGCTGGTTGCAAAGAAGTTAAAAGAGTAATGATTCTGTCACTGATGCTATCGAATCGCATATACAAAATCCGTGAGACATACGTTTATTAAGTACCACTAGTGAAAATCAAAGTATGGAACGCGTATGAGATTAAAAAACGTAAGTATGTAGGCAGATTCAGTTAAGGTGAATTTCAATAGCTTTTGATAGAAATGTAAACGAACTTTTTTAGGCAAAATTCTTACACAATCACTCATTTAATGGAATTAGTAACACATTTATCTGTATTTTGAAAGTTTTAACTGATATCTATCCACATTTTCCAACAACATTTGTAACTGAAAAATCATCGGCAAAGTGTAAGGTAAGGAATTATATTTATTATGGTGATTTAAAATTATGTTTAGGGACCTTAGGATTTAATTCATCAAATTATTTAATTATTTCCAATATACATTATTCTACACGATACAATGATATTGCCGTACACGAAAACCGAAAACGTACATTTTACATTATATTTATGACAATGAGTACACACAAAATTTAGGAAATCGAATCATACAATAAATTAATGGGTTCGTAACTGACAATACCCATCTCTAAACCACCCAAGGTCAGACTCTTTTGTTTACATTTCTATCAAAATCTATTGAAATTTGAAACCGACTATAAATACATCACTATCGATCTCCTTGTCAATAATGAACCTATTGCTCTACCAGAGGGTGTCGCGCGGAGATTTATATCTCGTCTGTAAACACGCCTAATGAAGGTAGAGATCAGGTATAAATTACCTACCTGCCTACGTTTGTGTCGTTAGCGTGATGTATACGTAGGAGGTGAATGTATTTTAAATATATTTTCCCGGTATTCTTCAACCCTGTGGCGCAATGAGTTATTTATTCACAATCAATGATATTTAAAAGTATAGATATGTTACTGCGCTCGCAATCTGAAGACTCGAAAACATCCTAACTAGGACGTTTTTCCATTAATCCGCGTCAAGAAAGGTGCCGAGCGTGACTGGTGACAAAAAAAATATGCCGTTGTGTGTGTGCAGAAAGTGTTCCAATTATGACGCGAAAGTTACTTGAAGTAACTGACTTACTTACTTTGTACTAGTTTATATACATGTATTGTGCTGCCGCTGTGTACGGTTTTTTTTTTTCGTTTGTTTCGTTATGGTATGACATATCTATACTTTTAAATATCATTGTTCCCAATCAATTGAAAACAATACGTAATAAAAAAGGCGTGTGGCACTCGGAGTCTGCCGCGGTAAAGCTATTGCATAGCATTTTTTATGTAAATACAAAGAGGAGGTGCCCTAACGCCGAAACTCTAAGCAGGCATGAGTCACTAGATTGCGGGGCGAAGAGGGGGATTACGCATGCGCAGTAACGCTGATACAACCAATGCCACCTAGAGGCGATTTGCAGAACTAAAGAGACAAGCGTGATATTTCAATAAGTCATTAAAAGTTCTGCTGTTCATCGATAGATGGCAAAACTAAAAAGTATCACCGCTGTGCCGGTCGGAGTGGGGGGTGTTAGGTTATTTTCGTTACGGAATTTCTGGATTCGGTCTCCACGCTCAAGGCCCGCAATAGAAGCTATGCAATAGCTTAAGCGCAGTAACGCCGATACAACCAATGCCACCTAGAGGCGATTTGCAGAACTAAAGAGACAAGCGTGATATTTCAAAAAGTCATTAAAAGTTCACCTATTCATCAATAGATGTCAAAACTAAAAAGTATCACCGCTGTGCCGGTCGGAGTGGGGGTGTTAGGTTATTTTCGTTACGGAATTTCTGGATTCGGTCTCCACGCTCAAGGCCGGCAATAGAAGCTATGCAATAGCTTAAAAATCGTAGCTCAATCGCAAAGCGGTTGTAATAACTGTTACTTCTTTCACCAATTTCCGATACAAATAGCGAGAATTCAGGAAATGCTGCAAACATTTGATATCCCGCAGTCAAAGAACGGAAATTTGTCCCTTTTTCCCGGAAACAATATGTTTTCAAACAGGAATCGGAATTTTCGGATAACAGAATTTGGTGTTTCGTATAAAATTGTGTTATTCGTAAGTTATACGATTCCAGTTGCAAAACCGGCCAAGAGCATGTCGGGCCATGCTCAGTATCATAGGGTTCCTTAAGTAGGTCTAATTACAAATGAATCAGATCGAATATTAATCATTGCTATTTTAGTTTTTGCAAACAGCGCCACCTAGTGCTAAATTTATGAAGCTAAATTTAAGAAGTGTGTTTCTTTTTGTGTTTTTTTTAAATAGAAAGTAACTAAAGGAGCATTATTTGCTATGATCATTTTTCTCTAAGGTCAATGCCCTATGAACTAGGACGTCTTAAGTATTTTTCAGTTTTCTCACTATAACTCAAAAATTTATAATCACATTATACTCAAAATAATTTTAAAAGAGAGTTTTTATACAGGTCTATCAATGTTGAAGACTATAAGTTTCTACGTTGCATAGTTTAGAAATGGCAGGGGGGGGGACACATTGCAAGCCACTTTGGCGAACTGTATTTCGCAGAGGGTATACCTGATAAAAAAGTTGTGTATGAAACATTACCTTCATTTTAGTAGACCTATTCAACGATACCCCACACGAGGGGGTGCAGCGAAAAAAATATTTTCATCGCCATTTCACATGTATGGGCGCCACCCCTAAAATACGTTATCAAGATTTTTTTATTCTTTTAAAATTGAGATCTATATCTATTCAATTTTTTGTCAAAATTTCATTTACTTATGTTTATAACTGTAGAAGTTATTAAGCGGTAAAGGATTAGGACAGACGGACAGACGGACAGACGGACAGACGGACGGACATGACGAAACTATAAGGGTTCCTTGTAGGACTTCGGAACCCTAAAAAGGTGCTTTATTGATAAAATGTGTCAAATGCCTGTCGAGTGAAGGACTACGATGTTTGACGCCTCAGATTAAACTGAGTTTGGCGCAATCTCTGAGCGATCGGCTGCTGCCATCGATCAGACAGCCCATAGATACCTCATGACAGGCTACCAATATCTGTCAACACATCTGACTAATACAACGTGTTATAGAAATAACTGAAAACTTCTTAAGGGTTCATTATACTCATCAGTATGAACAACTTTACTATGGAACCAAACCTGAAATCACGAAAAAAATAGCAGCTGATTCCTACATTTTTATATTTATGTTAACCCAAATGTACTGATTTTTTTCGCGATTTCAGAGTTGGTCCCGTAGTAATATTAAATAATAAATAAAATGTTTATTTCCATAAAATGTCTTTACAGAAAAAAAGGTAACATTGGTACCTGTGCTAATGAAAAAACATTGTATCACAGGCTCCAGCGCCTTGAATTAAAACTAAAATAATTAAATTAATTGGGTACAATGACCGTTCATACTGATGGGAGAAAAAGAAGAAAAGAGGAAAAAAGAGAAAAAAGAGGTTTTCAGTTATTTCAATAACACTTTGTATCTGATGTCGTCGCCAATATTCATCATCATCATCATAAACTCAGCCTATCGCAGTCCACTGCTGGACATAGGCCTCTCCCAAGTTCGCCACTATTCGCTAGTTGAAAACTTCAAATCAGTTTCGACCACCTATGTGAGTCGTCAATACTTTCGCGTTAGTGAATAGCCAATAGTCGCCTTAGTAGAGGCAATCGGACTCCAGTACCCCACTTCCTCGTATCTCAGCTAGTTGACAGAATTAAGTGCACGCATTATATTCAAAAACAGGAGTCTATTGGGCTGTATAGTCGATGGCTGCTGCTCAATAGATCGGAATTTTGATTCTTGTACAAAACAAGAATTAGTATTATTAGCGAAGGGTGATTCGAATCATTTACTCGAATAACTCGGGATATTCTTTAAACTCGCTGATTCGAATTGCGTTTCTTCAAAACCGAGTTGATTCGTTTCACGTATTCGTCGTGCGGACTCGCGCGTCGAGCTCGGTAACTCGCTCTGCTTGAGCAAGCGAGTGAGACAATTAAATTACAATCACATGAGACTTTCCATCTTCATGTCTCAGTTTGGCGAACCGACTTGAGGTACCATTTAAGCAACAGCCTAGGTGGTATTGAAGTTGTTATGGGCAAAGATAACCGCTTAACATCAGGTGGGCCTAAAGGCCGTTAAAGCAAAAGCTCGTTTCGCCAACCTGTACTATAAAAAAAAAGAAAAAAAAAGGCAGCGAATAGCCACGAACTGCGAGTACAAGTGAGTAAGAAATATCAGGCGGTGCGGTCATAATTCGTGTAACCGAATCAACTCGATCGAACTCGACGAATTACATGACTCGCCCGATTCGACGCCACTCGTTGACTCGGAATTCGGTGGCTCGAATCGGCTTGATACATTCAAAGATACGCGTCGCATTCGCATCACGCGATTGCTGCTGTCAACCGAATTTAATATACTCGAATTGTGATACGAATTAATAATTTCTTCAAGTTCAACGAGTGATTCGAGTTGAAAAAAATATGACTCCTCCCTTCGCTAATTTGTATCGCCTAAAGATATAATAATTTTGGATCAAGTTGTTTATCTAGGCGACGAGGCGTATGGAGTAGTGTTGGTAAATGCATACATAAAACAGGAATATTTCTCAAGTCTAGGATTTGTTAAACTAAGTTAGCGCTTTTAGTAAACATTTGTTAAGTTAGCAATCTTCATAAACAGGATCTAATTGCTTAAGTGCGTTTGTTAGCAAGCGAATAATAGTTCTTTGTATGCTTACCTGGTTCGCTTAGGAAAATCGGGTTCAAAATGACTTTATTTTATGGAATAAGTAGGTATAATGGATGCGTATTTTAATTTAAATGATTTTTAACCGGCGAAAAAAAGGAGGAGGTTCTCAATTCGACGCGTATATATATATATATATATATATTTTTTTTTTTTTTTTATGTATGACCAGGCATAACTTTTTACAGAGTGGTCCGATTTTGATGATTCTGGATGGATAGGGTATATCTCGAAGTTGGTCCCATTTAAATTTCAAAATCAAAATCCACCCCTAAGGTAGTAAAACAGGGGATGAGTGTTTGTTCACCCACTGAATTCTTACATGTTAACCGATTCTGTTGAAACTTGACACACATAAATATAGTTCTAGACACTACGACATAATGGAGACCTGGAGTTAGATTTTAACCAAAAAAAAATTAAAAATAAAACTTTTTAACAAAAAATTGAACCGACGAAAACAGAAACTGAAAAGCGAAAAATAACTAATTATGAGTCGGCGCCAAACAACCAATCAACGAAGATCATTAAATTACTTTAAATAAATAATAAAAACAACGTCACATCAAATACAACGTAAAATTTTAAACGATAAACAATAACTTTCCAAAAATGCGTTCTCCGCTCGGCCACTTGCAACTTACACGCACTTTGCTTGTTAAAAGTTCGTTTGGCGCCGACTCATAATTAGTTATTTTTCGCTTTTCAGTTTCTGTTTTCGTCGGTTCAATTTTTTGTTAAAAAGTTTTATTTTGCGATTTTTTAACACGTTGGACAGATATCTTATAGCCAGCGGTAGTTAACACAGTAAGCTGTGTCATCATCAGTTCATTATTGTCCCACTGCTCGGCACGGGTCTCTTCTCAGAATGAGAAGGTCAAGGCCTTAGTCCTCCATGCTGGCCTAGTGCGGGTTGGTGGACTATACACACCATCGAGAACTGTATGGAGCACTCTCAGGTGCGCAGGTTTCCTTACGATGTTTTCCTTCTCCGTTAAAGCAAGTGATAATCAAATTCTGATCCACACATGAATTCAAAAAGTCAGTGGTGCGGACGGGGTTTGAACTCACACCCTCCAAGCAAGCTGTATATTGGACATTAAAGCCTATCGCCTATCGCAGTCCACTGCTGGATATAGGCCTCTCCCATATTTTGCCACAAGACTCGGTCCTCTGCCTTCCGCATCCAGTCCCCCCATCTACTTAGGTCATATATCAGGTCTCCGGTCCACCTGGCTGGGGAGCGCCCTACATTGCTTTTTTCCGATTCGCGCTCTCCACTCAAGGATTCGTCTGCTCCAGCGGCCATTGGTCCTTCGACAGACATGGCCAGCCCACTGCCACTTCAACTTTACTGATCCTAAAAGCTATGTTGGTCACTCCAGTTCTTCTCCAGATAATCGCGTTACGGATTTCATCCGTCAAAAAAACTCCAAGCATAGCTCGCTCCATAGCTCGTTGAGTGACTTTGAATTTGTGGACTAGCCCAACTGTCAGTGTCCACATCTCGGCACCGTAAGTCATGACAGGCACGACGCACTGGTTGAAGACCTTTGTCTTTAAACTTTGCGAGAAGACTCGGCGAAGATATGCTACTTGCTAGAGTATAATACACAGTAGTACTACCACCACCACACTAACCACAACCAACACCACACAACACACAGACACCACACACACTACACCACAACACTTACCACATACACTATTATAACACCACCTTCGTTATGTAATAGTAGTAGTAGTAGAGCTCCTTTGTGATGAGCTCGTCCGGGGAAGTACTACCACCTACTTCTCCGCCAAATAGTGATACTTGCATTGCTGTGTTCCTGTCTGAAGGGTACGGGTTTCGGTGAAATTACAATCACATGAGATTTTCCATCTTCATGTCTCAGTTTCGCGAACCGACTTGCGGTACCATTTGGGCAACAGCCTAGGTGGTATTGCAGTTGTTATGGGCAAACATCAGGTGGGCCTTTAGCTCGTACACTACAAAAAAAAAAAACTTTTATTATTTCTAACTTTCCATTCTTCCGCAGGTGCGTTCATCGGCGGTATAATAGGCGGGTTCGCGATGCGCCTGGGCCGACGCACGGTGCTCATAGCGACGGCGCTGCCCTACACGCTGGCGTGGCTGGCCACTGCTTTATCTACCAGCGTGCACATGATATCTGCCGCCTCGTTCTGTGGAGGGATGCTGATCTGCTGTATTAATATGACTACACAAGTAAGTAAAACACTTACTTTTTGCCCCAGTAGGTGTTTGCGTTGGTCTGGTGGACTGATAGATATAATTTCTTAGATTATAACTCCGTATAATATCTCTTTGGGACATTTTTACATGTGAGCTATGCTTGGAGTTTCTTTGAAGGATAAAATCCGTAACGAGATTATCCGGAGAAGAACCGGAGTGACCGACATAGCTTGTAGGATCAGTAAGCTGAAGTGGCAGTGGGCTGGCGATGTCTGTCGAAGGACCGATGGCCGTTGGAGCAGACGAGTCCTTGAGTGGAGACCGCGTATCGGCAAACGCAGCGTAGGGCGCCCCCCTGCCAGGTGGACCGACGACCTAAAGAACGTGGCTGGGGGGGACTGGATGCGGAAGGCAGAGGACCGAGCGTTGTGGCGCAACTTGGGAGAGGCCTATGTCCAGCAGTGGACTGCGATAGGCTGAGTTGATTGATTGACATTTTTACACAGCACCATCTAGTCCCAAACTAAGCAGAGCTTGTGCTATGGGTACTAGACAATCGATATAATACTTGTATAATTATTTTTTTAAATACATACTTATAATTCATAAGCAACACCCAGACCAACACAAACACTTATGATCATCACACAAATATTTGTGTCCTGTGGGAATTAACCCACGACCTCGTTATCAGCAGTCTGACACTCGAACCACTAGACCACAGAGGTCGTCAAGATTTCAAAACGTAACTTTGAAGATTGAAAACATAAGTTAGTATTTTTACTATTTTTTACTAATAGAAGAAATAAGATACATAATTAGCCAAGTTTTGTATTCAATATTGTGTATTTAAAAGATGAAAGTCTGACAACTGTCACACTGGTGTGCCTCAGAATGTCAGTATTGCCCAGTGACTGGGTTGCGGTGGTCTAATATTTTATCTGTCAGTCCCGGTTAACCAGAAGCCCAGTCTGACCACTATGATCCAGCTATTATGGTATCGGTGTTACCTAGTAAAGTAGGTAAATGGGTTGTGGGGGTCTGATGGTAGTCGCTCCGTGTAAAATACCGATAATCAGCCAAATCTAGTTAGAATGGAAACCTAATGGTTAAGCGGAACATTACATATTTAAAACAAAATATCGAAAAGACGAGTCATCATCATCATCATCATCATCATTCAGCGGAAAGACGTCCACTGCTGTACATAGGCCTCCCCCGGGCGTCGCCAGAACTATGGCTAATACCATCCATATAAATACATATCAAGAACGCAACAGTTTTCTGAACTGAAAACATTCTATAACGAAAGGATGAAATCTTTCATTTTATCTTTACAATACAAGACACACGAAGGAGAATTTAGAACAGAATAACACAACAACATAATATTAGGATAGTATCCAAGATCTTAAAGACGTAAACCAAAAGAAATAGGCCTCATAGATTACGGAATAACATGTACATAAACTGCATTTCAAGAGAGAAAGCTAAGATTGAAGGTAGACTTTATATGGCCAATTAGGGGCCACTATAAAACATCACATACCATAGAGGGATAAATACCAATACTTGTGTCAAACTCAGGGAGAAATTAAAACTGAATAGTTGGTGCCTTTATCTTATTGGTGTAAGGGTAAGCGTAAATATGTCGACAACTTGTGCTAAGCGAATTAAATAAAAGGTTTCTCTATAGAAACCACACAAACATTACTGTCTGCCACTGGGCTAGGGAGTGAACTGAGAAAAAACGTGACGTCAGCATCACCGTTAACTCCCTCCTCCATAAGGGCGCGGAACCATTGAGAGCTATTACCATTTCAGCCGACGTCCACTGCTGGAAATAGGCCTCTCCCAAAAGGGGGGATATGCCATAATCGCCACGCTTGGCAGGTGGGTTGGCATTCACAGTTGGTTGGTTAAATACTCAGAAAACGCTGCTGCCCAGCCTCTGGTGAATGCTAATGGTTAATAACCCAGGCCAGGCCATAGTATAGTAAAACGGACTTGTTTCCGCAACTCCACGTCCAAGGGTGTATTTTGCGTACGAGTGGGAACTTACTCGATCCACCCCAACTCCTCAAAAAAGGCCAGCAACACCAAGGCGTTGCTGGCTGGTGATCTCTTTGAGGGTACCTGGGCAACCGAAGTACTTGGCCCTGTATGTGGTGACCTCAGGGCAGTCTAGAAGAACCTGGGCTTCTGTCTCGTTTTCCACCATGCAGGCTCTGCACAGTGGGCTGTCCGTAACACCTATGACAAAAAGATTTTTGTTAAGGACCCGTGGCCAGTTATAGCAACTGTGACTGTACGCAGCTGTCGTTTTGACAATCGGAGGGCCTATTTCGTGAAACGGCCGTCAATTGTGGGAAGTGCCTCCTTGGCCTGCCTGCACTCACCATGGTCTTTCCATAGTTTGTAGTGTTTGTCCCTGGTGCGTTTCCTTACCAAGTTGCGTAAGTATCCAAAGGGGAGTGGCACTATGGGTTCAGGTTCCACGACTACCAGGCCATATACCAGGCCCCTCAGAAAGTATTGCGAAAAAAAGTTTTTATATATGGGAGACTGGCCAGTTATAATGTTTTTCGAAAATATGATTATTTATAAGTAAAAATAAGTAAGTTCCAATTTCAAAATTTCCCTCCACATTTTTTGCGAGTTAATTCAAAGTATTGTGTCTCACTGAAATATGGATCTGCGCCGGGAACATTTTAGAGCTATGATTTTATACGATTTCAAGTGTCGCCTGAAACCGGATGAATCGTACGATAGACTTCAAATGGCATTCATGGATGAAGGCCCTTCCAAGGCAACCGTGTATCGTTGGTATAACGAATTCAAGCGCGGTCGACCAACTTTGGGGGATGACGAAAGAAGCGGTCGCCCTTTGACGGCTGTTACCGAAGAAAACGTGCTAGCAGTGAAAAATTTAATCCAAGACAATAGGCGAATTACATATCAGGAGATTCAACACATATTGAAGATTGGATCGGGAAGCGTTCACGAGATTCTACACAGCCATCTTCGCGTGAGGAGGATAGTATCACGCTGGGTGCCGCACAACCTCACCGATGCTCAGAAGCAGGCCCGGGTGGAATGGTGCCGTGATATGCTTAACAAATTTGAAGCAGGCTCGTCTCGGCGTGTTTACGACATCGTTACAGGTGATGAGTCCTGGATTTATCAATACGACCCAGAAACCAAGCGCCAGTCGACTGTTTGGGTGTTTCAAAATGAGCCAACGCCTACCAAAGTGAAGCGATCTAGAAGCGGGGGTAAGATTTTGATCGCTAGCTTTTTTAATTTGACTGGCCACTTGGTATCAATTCCCTTACGGGATCAAAGAAGCATTAATGCCGAATGGTATACTACCAAATGTTTGCCAGAAGTTTTCTCTGTTATAAGCAACAAGCGACCAAACACAGGGCTCCGCGGGCTACTGCTCCACCACGACAATGCACCTGCGCACACCGCACTCAAAACGAGGGACTTCCTGGACAGCACGCCAGTCAAACTCCTGGGTCACCCTCCTTACAGCCCTGATCTAGCACCGTGTGACTTCTTTTTATTCCCAAAAATAAAAAATCAGCTCAAAGGGATACAATTTTCGTCGCCGGAAGATGCGCTGGCTGCGTTCGAGCAGGCTGTAAACGAGGTGTCTGCGGCGGACTGGAAAAAGTGTTTTGAAAACTGGTTTAGGCGCATGAATCTTTGTATAGAGGCTGGTGGAAAGTACTTTGAAAAGATTTGATAAAAATATATGTACGTATAGAACAAATTTTTTTTGTTTCGCAAAACTTTCTGAGTGTCCCACGTATGTGTGTTGTTCAGAAATGGTAAGGTAAACTACCATTATTTGTAGTATATGGCAGAGTTAGTACAATAAAACAGAATAATCTAAGTAGCATCTAGACCTCCAATTTCCAAGGCCAATTTTAATAACGAATATGGCACATGATGCTGGTAAATATGTGTGTCTACCTTTACAACCCACAACCGGCTAAGCCTTAGACGGTTGTGTAAGGTTAAAGTTGTAATTGTGCAGTGTTAACTCGTAAGACATAAGTAGTTGACAGAAGTGGTTAAACTTAAAATTCTAGTACATTCCTGTCTGCCAAGTGTGGTCAAAATGGCATTATCTTCCCAAAATAGTTGTATAAAATCAGTTTGGGTAGACTTATGTCTCATAGTGGACTTTCAGAGGTTTTAAAATGGTACCATTGTTGCCATATTTATATTTTGATTAGTCGTATAAGATTAAACAAATATAGGGACTTGCTTACTTGGAAAAATAAGCTTGAAATAAATAAGGATTGTTATAGAACAAAAGTATACCTTATAATAAAAAAGTTAATTAACAAAACCAAAAAACCCGACTGCGTATAAATATAACTGAAAAGATATAAACAAGACTTGTGTAGGTAGGTACATGTAGGTATATGTGAAACTATCAAATCAACACGCAGGCGGAGGCTACCTATGAACTAGTAATTCATGACCAAAAACATACGTAGGCAAGGCTACAGAGCGTGCCAAAGAAATATACATACATACATACATACACTCGAAAAACTTTTTAACAAAAAATAAAACCGACTTCAAAAACCTTAACTAAAAAGTAAAAAATAATCCTTGTATGTATTTCAAAATCTTAACATAAACCAAAATTTTGAAGGTGGCGCGTGACTGTCCCTTTGCGTCATGTAAATATAATGTACTGTCGAGCGCTTATCTATAGTAAAAAACAGTTTATGCGAACATACATGAAAAACACGCGCCGCCGCCTTCAAAATTTTGGTTTATGTTAAGACTATTAGTAGATCATCTAGGTAAGCGAGGCTAAATTAAACTGATTTATTGAAGCTGGTTCAAAAACTACTCGACCTAAGTCAATAAAATTTATATGGGACCACCGCGCGGACTTCCTCTACCAAATAAAAAAACAACCACGCAAATCTGCCCATAAATCTCGGAGTAATCGGTGTACATACATGAAAAAAAAAAAAAAAAAAAAAAAAAAAACCCGCCGAATACATAACCTCCTCCTTTTTTTGAAGTCGGTTAAAAACATAACCCTCCTTCTGGCGCAGTCGGGTATTAAAACAAAGTTTAATCGAATTAAATCGCGTGTATTATTTAAATTGGTTTCCCTGACGTTTCGAAAGCTTTGCAGCATTTCGTGGTCGCAGGTAGACTAAGATGACAAGCGTCTTTACAGATATTTCTAAAAAAATATTTTAATCTACCGTACAGAGTAATCACTCACAATATCATTATCTTTTACAGTCATTATTGTTTTTTTTTTTTTTTTAAATCCGTTTAAACTTTGTTTTATTATAATGTGTAGTGATCGCGAAAACCTAAGAAATTATTAAAAGTATACCTTATTATAACACAATAATAACTCATTGTTATCAAGCAAAAAAATTATCTTCGTTATAAAAATGATTCTTTAAAATGCAAGCGCAGAATCGCAATAACATTCAAGTCTTGTACTATATTGCCATAATCAAAGACGAAACGTGATGCATACAAAACAATTGACCATTTAATTTAACTTATTGTTAAATAAATGACCATTCGCAATGCACCGGTCGCTACGTGTTGTGCAGTTTTCAGAATCGTGCAATATTTGACAGACGTCACTGAGTATTGTGGCGGGGGCAAAGATGAAGATTTGGCAGATGAGAAAGTCCTTGTCAAAGAGATAGTGTATTCATAATTTTACTTGCGATTCATGCGTGGCAACTTTGGACAACCCACGCCTCTCATATTGACGTCATTAATTTAAAAAAAATAACATTACGGCTTTTGTTTCTGCAGTTACAGCGCAATAAAGCATTTTTGTGGATTTTTGTTACAGTATTTACAGAAAAAGGTCAAGGCGTCTGGCGTACTGAGAAAGGTATTGAAATGCCCTGTACTATGGTGCAGAGTGTTGGCACGCGCGCCCCGCCCTCTTTTCCATTCTATCAATCTATTTCCGTAGTTCTTGCCTTGTCCCTTAGTACAATAAAACGAAGATAATTTTAAAATGTTATGATACGTTGATATTTATGCAGAAAATATTAAGTAGTATTTGCAGATTCGATGTCAAAAGTCAAGTCAATTATGTCTGTGTAATCAAGTAGATTATGGCATGTCTCAAACTTTTGGGGGAAGCCTATGTCCAGCAGTTGATGTATTTCGGCTGAAATGATGATGATGATGAATGATGTACTAACCCACTAACATTATGAAAAATTAAATAAAAGCTTGTAAAAATGGTTTTTCTTATGAATCTAACTATTTAACAAGCTTTTTCTACGAAATGAATCACCCTATTCACAATTAACGATCGCTGAAATAAAACAACGGTCCACAGACTAGTCGGTTTGGTTTTAATCTTGATGTATTAGCTATAATTATATTCCAAACTTAAGATAATTAAACTGATATGAATGATTCGTTAGCTTCAGTCCGTATAATCCTAAAATCCACACAAATCATTACAAATCTGATAGCTTACGTCGGATTCGCATTCGTATATTATACTACTTAATTCATAAATTATACAAAAGCTTTGCATGCAAATCTGACAACCACTTCATAGGGCATGGTTTCCCGGAATTTAGAATAACAAAATCTTCATAAATTATAAAAGGTTCCTTGGGAAATCAAATTGAATTTAACCATTTATGGTAGACGCTCTATTTTAGACATGCATTTACCATCGTCACTCGATCGAATCGTCATAACATCACATCTTTATAACCTGTCAAAGTAATGCCCATTCTAGCGTACAAAATCTTTGACTTTCTTCGAACAAAACACAAAAAGGCATTACAGAGTTTATGCGCTAACATTGACTTGTTAAGTATTATTTATGTAAAATAATCTATTGTTAACAATTTTACGATAGTATGTGGACTGATGGCCAATGTTTAAGTATACGAATGCTTGATTATTGGACAATTTTGAAAAAGTTATCGTAGGATTGTTGGTATAAATGCCAGAAAGGTTTGTTGTGTAGGGAATTTTAAATTATCTTGAAGTTAAGCATCCACATTGATAGTATCAGATGTTTCTTAAGATTGCATTATAGATAAACTTCCCGGTAAACTTAACAAAACTAATTTGAGAGTCAAAGTAAACATTGATATATCTGCTACTTCTAATCATTCTACCAAAAATGTTAATGTTGTCATACTAAGTTAGGATTTACTGTTGTATCCGTAGATAGGTCTAGATTTATATATATTTAAATATTGAGACATTTTTACACATCACCATCTAGTCCTAAACCAAGCAGAGCTTGTGCTATGTGTACTAGACAAGGGATATAATAGGTACTTATATTTATTTTTTTGTAAATACATAAGCAACACCCAGACCAACACAAACATTTATGTTCATCACACAAATATTTGTGTCCTGTGGGAATCAAACCCACGAATTAGGTAAGGAGATAGACGTCTAGCTGGCTGGCTGGAAATAAGACCAATTGGCGACCAAAAATGTTCTAATTCAACAAAACTCTACTCTCTTATAATCGAGAATGGAGTTCTCGAATCCGATTATAAAATCGGACTGCATGGTCCAGAATTTAAACCATAGATGAATAAAAAACCATTTTCCTGAATTCTCGTAATCCCACACAAGTAGTATTCCAACTAAACAATTAACCACCATCGCAACTACAGCTATAATTATTACTTCACAGACGTATGCCTATTCACGAGAACTATTTACCATAACTTCTGACATAATCTTATAGAACACTGACGCATTTCCATACATTACATTTACAATAAAGTATAAGACTGTATGGTGGTGAATCGCTCATGAATTTTATGTTTTTGGCCCTTTTGTGTTTGACGGTGGTGTGAAATATGTGTGGGCTCAAACGGGGTGGTCTTTGGCCTTACTTTGTTGGACAAAAGATGAGATTTTGTAACAGAATATGACTTTGACGTTGAAGGCCCACCTGATGTTAAGCGGTACCTTTGCCCATAACAAAAACACAACAATTTATGTCATTATCATTACACTCCGTTGATAATTTTATTATGCGCGCTGTCAATGAATAAGTCAATAGACATAGATATAGAACAAAAATTGTGCGGTCACAAACAAACAATCTTACGTGACGTAACATTTTCTCCCAAATCACACCTACCGCAAGCCGAGTTCCAAAAACCGAAATAGTACAGGAAATGCATATTAAAACATAAGTGATAAATTTTAATAACGTTAAGCCAGAAATCATAAAATCTAAAACACGCAATCGTGCAGAAACTACGCTAAGAAATAAGAGATAAGTTTAACCTAAAAACAATCAATACGGTTCTGGCATTACAATAGTAAAGAGTTACTCGTACCAACAGTAGATTTTACGAGTTGAGTGGGTTGACAATCAGCTGACCCTTTCTATCATTTTCTTTTACGACATAATAACAACGAAAACGTCTATGGATTACATAATAAAACTAATAACAATCAAAATAAACACAAAAATTCTAATAAAACTACAATTTTAGACACCCACGCTAAAATGTAAGGCGAGAAACAAAATGCTCTTATCCCAAAATTAATAGTAGCTAATAAAAATACGGTTTATACATAAACTTACTTGATAACGAACAAATAATTCTAATACAATGTAAAGAAGATTGTAAATCTTCATTTGTTAGGCTTAATGGCGGCTAAGAGTTTGTCTCATGATTATGTATCATTACTACTATTAGATGGTTCTTTGTTTGTTAATGAATTTTACATTACATCTGTGTGGTCTCCTGGGAAAAGGCCAAATTGTTTGTTTGGAAGAAGTTGGTAATAAATTACAATAAATAAATGGACAGTATTTACAGTTCATCAACCTACAGGCATTTTTGAAATTCTGAGATAATAATGCGATTTAAAAAAAAATGAAGTAAAACTTCACTAACTTATATCTCCCTCAATACTATTTAAATGAGAACAAAGGAATGATGGCGCGGCGCGCGTCTGCTCTGCCGGCGCTGTGTTGTTCCCGGTTGCCGCGCGCGCCTCGTTCCGCGCGTCCCGCACTACCCCCTCAGTTCGCCTCACTTTTCGTAACGCATTCACCAGCTTACTCCCCAAGTCAAGCGTGCCTGAAGAAGTTTTACTTAAAAAAAACTGGTTACAAACAACTGTTTACTTTGTAAAGCTAAAAATCACTACAACAGTCTCAATAATAATAAAATTCACTTGTAAAATCAGCAGTATTTCTAACAAATGTTTCTTTTGTCCACAGGTTTACGTCACAGAGATCGCAGTTCCCGAAATTCGTGGCTGCCTCAGCTCAGTTCTCAAGATCCTGAGCCAGATCGGCATCCTCATATCATTCTCTATCGGGGCCTATCTAAATTGGTACCAACTCGCCCTCATGGTCGCGGCAGCACCAATCCTCCTGTTCTTCGCTCTCTTCTTTATTCCTGAAACTCCCTCTTCTCTTTTTCTAAGAGGGAGAGAACAGGAAGCTGAAGAGTCACTTCAATGGCTCCGAGGACCAGAAGCAGATATACGACAGGAATTAGCAACAATAAGGACCAATATTCTCGCCAGTAAGTTGTTCAATTGTGGCAATGCTGGAAAATTCAAAGCACTGCTTTCAAAAAGGATGACGAGGCCCGTTTTGATAACTTGCGGGCTGATGTTCTTCCAAAGGTTTACTGGAGCGAACCTGTTCAACTTCTACGCGGTTAAAATGTTTAAGAAGACATTCAGAACAATGAATCCTCATGGAGGAGCTATAGCAACTAGTGTAGCTCAACTTCTAGCATCTTGTCTCTCAGGAATGCTCATAGATAACGTTGGGAGACTACCTCTGTTAATGATAAGTGGAGTGATGATGTCCATAGCACTTGCTGGGTTTGGCTCATACGCTTACTATGAAGAAGTTTTCAGAAATTCATCAGATTTAATGCAATCAGAACCTACCTACGATTGGATTCCTTTGCTTTGTGTCTTAACATTCACAATCGCATTTTCTTTAGGCATCAGCCCTATTTCTTCTCTACTGATTGGAGAATTATTTCCTCTTGAGTATAGAAGTACGGGCAGCGCCATGGCTACAAGCTTCAGTCACCTTTGTGGATTCGTAAATGTTAAGACAGCAGCAGATTTCCAAGACTATATCGGTCTCTACGGATTATTTTGGATGTACGCTGGTATTTCAGTACTTTGTCTCCTATTTGTTGTACTATTCGTACCAGAAACGAAAGGTCGTGAGATAGATGAAATGGATCCGAAGTATGTAGAATCTTTGTGTATTAATCGATAGTCTTTTCTGTATTATTTGTCGTGGTTTGTTTTATAGAAGACAAGAGGTTAAGCGCGTGTTCATAATATACGGTGAAACAAATCGTGTAATGGGTTCTTCTTTTGAGAATTATTGCTAAAGAGGTGCAGCTGTTCTGCTAGTCACATGAAGTGCAATGGAATTATAAGTTGGTGTTGAACAGTTCTCTCGTAGTGTGAATGCGATTTGTCGTCAATTAACTGTGGGCGCTTAACTGAAGCACAGCTTAAGACTTCGACCAGTATTAAATTTAGTATTTCCTTTGAAGTGCCTTTATCTTAAAAGTTCCTGTATTTTCATCACAAGACTTGAGGAAATTGCATCGTGAACGTTTGTATCGAGTAGTATGTTATTTTTCAAATGGTGCTTATGTCTGAGAATAGTTATGTAAATAAAATGTTTTATATCTCATGAACTATATTATCATTCGTTCATCAACGTTTTTGTTGAATTGTTTGTTTGACTACTATAAAATATTGAAAATGTCTGCGTATTATTTATGATCTATAGATGTCTTGTATTGAAATGCCGAAATTATATTTATATAGTACATTATGTTGTCAAAAGTGCTTCTAAAATGATGCGATTTCCATCTATTTTCCTGTAGCATTTTATCAATGTTATTGAGATCTGAATTTTCTCAGTTGTTGACTGTCTTTACGAAACTAGTGATATTTATTGTAAATATAGTTTAGTTGATATTGGATAGACTACATTGTGAGCGGAGTGGAGCTGAGATTTTGTCTCTATATCTCTTACGGTCGCATTGGCCATACATTTTTCTTGACGATGATAATGATCTTGTTTCAAATCTTGCTTCGCTTACGATGTAGCCTTTTGTAGTAGTGTGATATGAGTAACATGGCATTGTTTGGATGAATTAGCCAAACACCTAACATATAAACTTGAAATATTGTTGTCTTATCCACTTGAGTTTAATCTAAGCCATGTACGAATTTTGACAAAATCATAGAACATTCGTTTTAATTACCATTTTCTCCGCTGTTTGTCAAGTTTTTTTTTTTTTTAGATGCTATCGGCGAGCTTTAGAGTTATCAATAAAAAAAAATTGGCCAATATTTTTTTCGACATAGTTCAATATTTTTATTATTAATTACGGTTGAATTTAGTCCATTGGTGACCTCTAGTATATTTAAATCGCCGAATTCTTTTGTTATTATTACATACCTATAGCTCTTACTTCAAACATAATTTTTATTTTCTCTCATATACTTAAAATGTTTTCATAATATACGCAATGTTAATTGTTCCTATTTTGTTAATATTTCCGCGTACATTAATTTGTAATTTTTTTAGGTGTTGGTTATCTAAACCCAACCAATGACATTGTACTCATGGTAATGTACGGGTATGGCATACAGTCGCGAGCACAAGCGCTCACAAATTGTATTTATATTTCTTATACAAATGTAAAAGAAAAATTTATGAAGTATATCGAATAGGTATTTTATTTGTTTTAAAAGTATTACACTTTTTGTGTAAGTACAGTCGTGGATAGTAAAAATATTGTTAACTCCAGTGACAAAACGTCAAAATATTTTAGTAAAAAATTAGAAATTTTCTACAATTTTTTTTGTAAAATTTGGTGCTAAAACCGGTGCCTTGCATTTTTAATGTTTTTTTTTCGATTATATACATAGATGTTACATAGATAGCGAGTGTATATAGAAGCAGTATTATTAAGTTTTGTAAATAGGTATATATTTTATAAATATTTATGTAGTAAGTAATTGTGTTATAATAAACACGTTGCCATACGATGAAGCTATATGAAATTATTGATTTGTACTTAAAAATCGAATTTAAGTGTTTCAATAAAAACTTTGTGACCCTATTCTTTGTTTTATTTTTAATACACCTACTCTTACAATAGAATCATGAAGAAAAACACGAAAGAAATGAAAAAATCAGAACACTACAAAAAGTAGAATAAATACATACGATAAAGATTTTTTTTACATGGCTCGCCCCCTACTACATGGGACTATAACATAACTGTCGAAATGTGGGTGTACTATACACCTCTACCTGCCCCTTCGGGGAAATACAGGCGTGATGTTATGTTAAACATAACAAAAGACAATACAACTGTCTTTTTAACAAAATAAATTTTTACATAGTGTTTGTAAAATAATTGCACAAATAGGTAAACAATTAAGATTAATTTATTGAAGCACAGTCACAGATTACCTATTAGTTACCACAGTGTACAAATAAGGCTAATTAATGGCTTGCGACTGTGACTGCAGAGCTGAAATCCTTTGAGGTAATTCCGGACTCAGGACATGGGTAATTCCATTAAAATGGACTTTCGTATCCTAACAATATTACAACGCGCACTATTAGTGAGTGGTAGAATATAATGCCGTTTCACACTATTGCTGCCAGCAATCAAAATACAGCCACACTCTGCGTCAAATCCGTTTTACGGAATTGCCTCATGTCCAGAGTTACTCCAAGGCACTGTAATTAAAACAACAGTTTTGTAAGCACCTGTCCTAACCTCGAACTATGTAAACTTGACACACGAGTTGACCAACAAAATACAATGATCATTAGAAGCGGAAGTACCAACATAATACAATAATAATATGTGCTACTATTGTACTACACAATTCAATCATTACGCTGTCACGGTGCCATGGACATGAATCCCATGGAATATCATCAAATTAGCTGTTTTGTTCCTGGTCCCGTGATTTGGGAATCTATATACTAATATAATAAAGCTGAAGAGTTTTTTTTTGTTTGAACGCACTAATCTCTGGAACTACCAATCTAATTAGAAAAGTTTAACCGCTACCTTACCTGATGTTAAGCAATCGGGCTGGTTATGTACAATAGCTTCATAGCTATACCTACCTATCGATTATCTGTGGAATTGACAAATCATCAGATAATCACAATTCATGACGATGTGTGTGTGTGTGTATCATAAAAACCGGCCAAGAGCATGTCGCGCCATGCTCAGTATTATAGGGTTCCTTAAGTAGGTGTTACAAACAAATCAAATCGAATATTAATCATGGCTATTTTAGTTTTTGCAATAGACGGCAGCATTGGCGACTCAGAGAGTGTTGTTAGACGCCGCTAGATGGCGCCAAATTTAAGAAGTGTGTCGTCAACATAACACAAAGTTACTTTTTGTGATTTTTTCAAATAGAAAGTAGATAAAGGAGCATTATTTGCTACCATCATTTTTCTCTTAGGTCAATGACCTTTGAACTAGGACGTTTTAAGTATTTTTCAGTTTTATCTCTATAACTCAAAAAATTATAATCACAATATGCTCGAAATAATTTTAAAAGAGAGTTTTTACAAAGGTTTATCAATGTGGAAGATTATAAGTTTCTACATTGCATAGTTTAGAAATGGCAGGGGGGGGGACACATTGCAAGCCACTTTGGCAGGCTTATATTTCGCAGATGGTACACCTGATAAAAAAGTGATGCATCAAACATTACCTTCATTTTAGTAGACCTATTCAATGATACCCCAAACGAGGGGGTGCAGCGACAAAAAATTTTCATCCCCATTTCATATGTATGGGCGCCACCCCTAAAATACGTAATCATGATATTTTTATTTTTTAAATTGAGATCTATATCTATTCTATTTTTTAACAAAATTTCATTTACTTATATTTATAACTGTAGAAGTTATTAAGCTGTAAAGGATTAGGACAGACGGGCAGACAGACAGACGGACAGACGGACGGACATGACGAAACTATAAGGGTTCCTTGTAGGACTACGGAACCCTAAAAAGCAGGTCTTGAAATCTTCGTAACCTTGTCACATTTCTGCCAGTACAGCAGTGGCTTAACCACAACTAACCCATAAAGTTTAGACGCATAATCACAAATACACGACTGGTTTGTTAGCAGATAAACAAAGTAAAGGAAATCTCATCATCCTCCGCGTCTTTTCGGGTCGGCTTCAAGTCTAACTATCTGGTAGCCGCATCTGCAGCTGAACATCAGTATTTTACACGAAGCGACTGCGATCAGACCCCCGTAACCCAATTACTGAGCAATACTGACATTCGGAGGTTAGACCAGTTGTCAGACATTCAGGCTTCTGACTACCCGTAACGACTGCCATAGATATTCGTACGGCAACCGGGACCGTCTGCTTAACTTGCTCTCCGAGGCAAGGAGGGTTCTTGATATGCAACGAAATGGTCACCCATCCACGGACTGATCGCGGCAAGTGTAGCCAATCCACGCGCGTGCTACTTAGCTACGAGCCCCTCTAAAGATATAAATTGTGGAATGAAAATTCGCCACGAGCAGGATTCGAGGCTGTCGACTCGTGGTTCAGTACACCAACTCACAATTCACATCACAATTTATATCTTTAGATTTCGCTTCGAATGCGTAAATCGTTAAAATAATTAGTAAAGGAAAACGTCAAATTAATCAGGAGATGTAAAAAAGAAAATTGTGCTTGATATGTTTTGTTTGTTGTCTTTGCAATGCATGTCGTCAATGCAATGATATTGGTTTATTACTTTGGATATATTTTAAAAAGTTTTGCTTTTTGATACAATAATGCAGCGGGTCAAATATCTATTTAAACTCAAAATTCAAATTATATTAGTTGCCAGAATGAAAATACAATTACTATGCTAGACGCCTGACTAAAACAACTTAGCAATACGCTTAAAGTCCCCTCAAATATTGTTGACTTAGAGACAGCCGCTTAGTGCTCAATCGGGAACGGGAACTCTTCAATGCAGCAAACATAAGAAACGTTCAGTTTCCTAATTGTACAAAAAACAACCAGCAACAACATACTGCATAACTGCACAATTTCGTTTGTCCAGCGTGATCTCATCGCGCAATAATGTTAATTTAATAGTATGTGAATAGTCTTATGTTTACTAGTGCATATGGAAAGCCTAACAAAAAAAGTTGTTAGGTCGTGTTTGCAGAAAGCAAGAAAATCTGCGAGAAAATACGTCAGTTTGTTACTGTGGATTTGCACCAAAAAACATTTAACATGTAATGTCTTGAAACTTGTTCATTGAAAAACTGACTAAAAACTTATACAATGACATGTTTGTCTGTAGATTTGTCACGGCTGACGTTCGCAGTGATGCTTAATCATGTGTCAAAACTTGTATAAATCTCTTTTTTAGGGTTCCGAAGTCCTACAAGGAACCCTTATAGTTTCGTCATGTCCGTCCGTCTGTCCGTCTGTCCGTCTGTCCTAATCCTTTACCGCTTAATAACTTCTACAGTTATAAACATAAGTAAATGAAATTTTGACAAAAAATGGAATAAATATAGATCTCAATTTTAAAAGAATAAAAAAATCTTGATTACGTCTTTTAGGGGTGGCGCCCAAACATGTGAAATGGCGATGAAAATATTTTTTTCGCTGCACCCCCTCGTGTGGGGTATCGTTGAATAGGTCTATTAAAATGAAGGTAATGTTTCATACACAACTTTTTTATCAGGTATACCCTCTGCGAAATACAGTTCGCCAAAGTGGCTTGCAATGTGTCCCCCCCCCCCTGCCATTTCTAAACTATGCAACGTAGAAACTTATAGTCTTCAACATTGATAAACCTTTATAAAAACTCTCTTTTAAAATTATTTTGAGTATAATGTGATTATAAATTTTTGAGTTATAGTGAGAAAACTGAAAAATACTTAAGACGTCCTAGTTTATAGGTCATTGACCTTAGAGAAAAATGATCGTAGCAAATAATGCTCCTTTAGTTACTTTCTATTTAAAAAAATCACAAAAAGAAACACAATTCTTAAATTTAGCTTCATAAATTAAGCACTAGGTGGCGCTGTTTGCAAAAACTAAAATATTAATGATTAATATTCGATTTGATTCGTTTGTAATTAGACCTACTTAAGGAACCCTATAATACTGAGCATGGCCCGACATGCTCTTGGCCGGTTTTTTTTTGTATCCAATGAGGTCGATAAACATGTATGGCCGAAAGCAGATACTTTGAAGTATATCGAAATTAATTGTGAAACATGTCAATAGACTATGAAATGTCAAACAAGTTTCGTTTCAACAAGTTGTGTGATAATGCGAACGCGATTCGATACATTGACAGAAAACTGACTTTTCAACATGTTTTTATGTGAATGTTACGTCAGTGCAAACTCACAGTTAGTAAGTCTTATTTGCAATTTGCACTCTCAACTCCTCCCAGGATCGAACTTACTACGCAGTTTACACTTGCAAGCTACTGTGGGTAATTTTTTCATGGAATAGGAAGGCAAAATGGGCAAAGGGCCCACATGATGCTAAGCGGTTACCTTTGCTTTGCCCATAACGTTCGCCAAACCGAGACCCAAAGATGGAAAGTCTCATGTGATTGTAATTTCACCGGCACGCGTATCATTCGTACCGGAACACAGCAATGCAAGAATCACTGTTTAGTGGCAGAAATAAGTATGTGTACGGCATTGGTATAATTTCCCAGGAAGAGTGCTTTCAGGGCGTAGGGTGTAGGGTGCCCCCCAGCCAGGTGGACCGACGACCTGATGAAAGTAAATGGCGGGGACTGGATGCGGAATGCAGAGGACCTGTTGTGGCGCAATTTGGGAGAGCCCTATATCCTGCAGTGGACTGCGATAGGCTGAGTTGATTGATTGAAGAGTGCTTACACAAAAAAACTACTATTTCTAGGTATTTCTCGCAGGCGGAAACACGGCCTAATAATGTATGGAACTTTATTTATTCCAACCCAAAAATTTACCCGATCAACTCATAAGTTCTCGAACATTTAAACTCAATAGGTACAATAATACATGCACTATTAATAAATTATCGTACAACTCATAATGGATCGCTTGAAATGGAAATAAACTTGGCTTAGAGGTACTTAGAACACTTATGAGATAAAGCAGTCAGTCAAGTGCCAAGGAATGAACCTCTTGAGATTTTGATTAATCGTTCCAGTCTATAAAAAGTACCGCATGTACCAATAAACTGATGTTATATGGATGACTTGGTTAGCACTGGACGCGCACTTTGCCTGCGGTCGTTTTAGTGACTTTTCCATGAAAACAATACACCCCCTTAACCCTCTCTGAACATCCAGTGGTTCGCCCCAATCGGAGACCTTTCGGTAAACGTTAAGACGAACTAAATCGACATAGGTATTTCTCAGAATATAAACACAGTAGACTTGAATTTTTGTAGTGCATAATGTTTCCCAAATACAAATCTTATTTATATTGCGTACCTATTGACCCTTGAATGTACAGTAGCGTACAAAGAATGGCCAGACAGGATCACCCAAGGACTAAGATTTTACAAACACCCAGACCCGAAGTAATTACCTGCTGACCATACAAATAGATAGATAGATAGATAGATAAAACGTTTATGTAGTACAAAAACAAGACACAGGACATACAAGTAAAAATACAATAAGAAAGTGTGATATGTGTCTCAATATTGTACCAAATGGGTGTCCAGCTCAGCATGTGCCAGGTATTGTACCTGACGCTGGTATTCTGCTGGATCCCTGCAGTGACATACGGACGTCGAGCAGACCAGATACATGAGAAAAATTAAGAATGATCGCTTTGCGTTAGTGTGTTATTATTAATGTGAGTATATATATAAGTAGGCAGATACCTATATTAAGAGTGTGAAAGGAACTAAATAAATAAATATATATTTAAATATATTCATAACCGTAAAAGGTAAAAAAAAAAAAAAAAATATGTTAGTAAAATAATAAGTAGATTTTACTTAAGGCCAATAATTTGAACACGGCATGTGCTATTGCCTAAATTATGGACACGTTGGTAATTATGAGACCTAGCATTTTCTGTGAGTCAATGAGAAACTGCCGCAGTCTACGTCGGAAGGTACCAAGAGTGTTTAGAAAAATAATAATATGTTTGTTTTGTAAAATAATAAGTAGGTACTTGTTCCGTTTGGAAATCAAACCGGCGATCCGTTGTGCAGCCACTAACCACTGAATCACGGTGCCAATCGCTGAACCACTGCGCTAATCGCGCCTTTAATTATTTATTTGCATTTCATCCAAATATTTTTTTAATAAATAATCATCATCATTTCAGTCAATAGACGTCCACTGCTGGACAAAGACCGCCCCAAAATGGGGGGTATATGCTATAATCGCCACGCTTGGCAGGTGGGTTGGCGATTGCAGTCAATGACGATCTTCAAACAGCAGAACACATGTTCTTGAATCATAGCAAAGAACACTCTCGATAAAGTCACCTTTCAAAGAAAAAAAAAACCTAAATAAAAATCGGTTCATCCGCTTGTGAGCTACGATGCCACAGACAGACACACAGATACATACGTTAAACACAAAATACCCCTCTGTTTGCGTCGTGGGTTAAAATGTATAATAAGTATACGAGCCTACGCCTACTAAGCAAATGCAAAAAATATGCGTCGGCCGGGAATCGAACCCGGATCAACTGCTTGGAAGGCAACTATGCTGACCATTACACCACCGACGCATGTGTTAGCTCGTTTCAAATGGTTGTGCTTGAGATTCTAAACTTAAACTTATTTTACTTGAATATTGGCACAGCTGCTAAAACAAAAAATATTTTCTTTATTTTTGATGCTGCATGCCATCAAAAAAGCTAAGGTTGTTAGCGGGACTAAACAAATTGAGGTTCTTTTCCTCACCTATTCCTCATTCTTGTCATGTTGAACAAAACAAAGTACAGTCAATGATATTTTAAAGTATAGATATGTCATACCCTAACAAAACTGCCTCGTTGGTCTAGTGGTTGCAAGCGCGACTGCTGATCGTGGGGTCCTGGGTTCGATTCCCGGGACGGGCAAAGTGTTATTGGGTTTTTTCTTTAGGAAATTCTCAATAGCAGCCCGGAGTCTGGATTTGTGCTCGGTTGATGGCAATAGGCTCGCCCCCTATTACATGGGACTGTAACATAACTGGCGAAATGTGGGTAAACGTATACTATACACCTCTGCCTAACCCTTCGGGGAAATACAGGCGTGATGTTATGTTATGTTATGTTAACAAAACTGTCGAAAAATATGTTCCGTACGCAGTGGCAGCACAATACACATAAATTAATGAAAAGTAAGTAAGTTAGTTTCTTTAAGTTAGTTTCTTCGCGTCATAATTAGTACACGTTCTGTATACACATGACGGCATTTTTAGGGTTCCGTAGTCCTACAAGGAACCCTTATAGTTTCGTCATGTCCGTCCGTCTGTCCGTCTGTCCGTCTGTCCTAATCCTTTACCGCTTAATAACTTCTACAGTTATAAACATAAGTAAATGAAATTTTGTCAAAAAATTTAATAGATATAGATCTCAATTTTAAAAGAATAAAAAAATCTTGATTACGTATTTTAGGGGTGGCGCTCATACATGTGAAATGGGGATGAAAATATTTTTTTCGCTGCACCCCCTCGTGTGGGGTATCGTCTAATAGGTCTACTAAAATGAAGGTAATGTTTCATACACAACGTTTTTTATCAGGTATACCATCTGCAAAATACAGTTCGCCAAAATGGCTTGCAATGTGCCCCCCCCCCCCTGCCATTTCTAAACTATGCAACGTAGAAACTTATAGTCTTCAACATTGAAAGACCTTTATAAAAACTCTCTTTTAAAATTATTTCGAGTATAATGTGATTATAAATTTTTGAGTTATAGTGAGAAAACTGAAAAAAACTTAAGACGTCCTAGTTCATAGGTCATTGACCTTAGAGAAAAATGATCGTAGCAAATAATGCTCCTTTAGTTACTTTCTATTTAAAAAAATCACAAAAAAAACACACTTCTTAAATTTAGCTTCATAAATTTAGCGCTAGGTGGCGTAGTTTGCAAAAACGAAAATAGCAATGAATAATATTCGATGTGATTCGTTTGTAATTAGATCTACTTAAGGAACTCTATAATACTGAGCATGGCCCGACATGCTCTTGGCCGGTTTTGTAATTATTTTTGTCACACGTCACGCTTGGCGCCTTGCTTTACGAAGACTAGTAGCAAAACGTCACAGTTGTTTTTGAGTCTTCAGATTGCGCACGCAACGACATATCTGTACTTTATAAAATATCATCGAGTACAGTACCCTGCATTAAATATTACATATCAAGCTATAGAAAAAGATAATCGGCTGGATAACATCATCTCTGTCGCACGAAGCACGAACAGTCTGACACAGAACGTAACTCTGTATGAGTGACCGAGAACTCTGTGAAGCCGAAGCTATCTCTTTCTAAACCTCCATGTTTAGTTCCGGGGACTGTAGATATGGAATAATTAAAATTGTAACACCTGTATTTGAAGAAATTAGATTTCATGCGGCAATTTCGAAGCCTCCAACACATGCGTCGGTGGTGTAATGGTCAGCATAGTTGCCTTCCAAGCAGTTGATCCGGGTTCGATTCCCGGCCGACGCATACTTTTGCAACTATATTTACTTTCTTTCCCTAACGTTTTTTCTAGTCGCATCACTGAATATCAGTTTTTTAACCGACTTACAAAAAGGAGGAGGTTTTCAATTCGCCTGTTTTTTTTTTGTTTTTTAGGGTTCCGTAGTCCTACAAGGAACCCTTATAGTTTCGTCATGTCCGTCCGTCTGTCCGTCTGTCCGTCTATCCGTCTATCCGTCTGTCCGTCTGTCCGTCTGTCCTAATCCTTTACAGCTTAATAACTTCTACAGTTATAAACATAAGTAAATGAAATTTTGTTAAAAAATTATTTAGGTATAGATCTCAATTTTAAAAGAATAAAAAAAATCTTGATAACGTATTTTAGGGGTGGCGCTCATACATGTGAAATGGGGATGAATATTTTTTTTTCGCTGCACCCCATCCCACTTTTTTATCAGGTGTACCATCTGCGAAATATAGCCCGCCAAAATGGCTAGCAATGTGTCCCCCACTGCCATTTCTAAACTATGCAATGTAGAAATTTATAATCTTCCACATTAATAGACCTTTGTGAAAACTCTCTTTTAAAATTATTTCGATTATAATGTGATTATAATTTTTTGAGTTAGAGAGAGAAAACTGAAAAATACTTAAAACGTCCTAGTTCAAAGGTCATTGACCTTAGAGAAAAATTATCATAGCAAATAATGCTCCTTTAGCTACTTTCTATTTGAAAAAATCACAAAAAGTAACTTTGAAATGACACACTTCTTAAATTTGGCTTCTTGAATTTATCGCTAGATGGCGCTACTAACAACACGCTCTGAGTCGCGAATGCTGCCGATTATTGCAAAAACTAAAATAGCCATGATTAATATTCGATTTGATTCGTTTGTAATTACACCTACTTAAGGAACCCTATAATACTGAGCATGGCCCGACATGCTCTTGGCCGGTTTTTTGTTATAGTATAGGTAGGATGGCGAAACGAGATAAAAGCCCACCTGATGTTAAGCGGTTACCTTTGCCCATAACAACTGCAATACCACCTAGGCTGTTGCCTAAATGGTACCGCAAGTCGGTTCGCCAAACTGAGACATGAAGATGGAAAGTTTCATGTGATTGTAATTTCACCGGTACCCTTCAGACCGAAACACAGCAATGCAAGCATCACTATTTGGCGGAGAAGTAGATACGGTGGTAGTACATCCCCGGACGAGCAAGTACAGTATTTACAGATATAAGTCATAAGGCGTACTGAGAAAGGCTTTGCAATGCCCCGCACTATGATGCGCCCTGCCCACTTTTCCATTCTATCTATTTCTGTGCTTGCTAGCTTATAGCTATTCACAGGATGTTATTTCTTTTACCCTGGTACTGGCTTAGCAAGGAAGCGCTGCAAAGAACTTTCGTGTCACAGTTTCGTCTCTTAGGTACCTAAGTGCAGTTTTGATCCCGATACCCAAACAGGTAATATTATAAGGGGCTCGTGGCTAAGTAGCAAGCGTGTGGATTGTACGATCTGCAAGGTTAAGCTGCACTAGCTGTGGTCAGTCTGTGGATGGGTGACCGTTTCGTTATACATTGACCCCTTCGTGCCTCGTAGACCACGTAAAGCCGTCGGTCCTGCGCCTGATCTCTCTCCGGTCGTGTCGAATTGCCGTCCCATCGGATTATGAGAGTGAGGGAATAGAGAGTGCACCTGTGTTTGCGCACACACATGTGCACTATAATATGTCCCGCGCAGATGGCTAGTCTCCATTGAGATTGGCCGCCGTGACCGAAATTCGGCCAGGAAAACATTATTATAATATGAATTAACGTCATTATACGTATTAAATGGAATTGGAATTCAACTTCATGAATCGTGAAAAGTATTGGAATTGAGCTTCATAAACTACACTAAACAGTGAGATTTTCTTAGTTGTTACCTAGTATAAGACGAAGTGCTGCAAAAAATCATAGTGAAGCCAACATAACCGTGCTCCTTCGTGTACAAACCAGCGCTCACGCACTCACATGCACCTGAAGGATATTTGTTTTCGCGATACTTACTGGACGATGCCGCGACATGTGTATACTGAGAGCGGTTAGCACGGTTTTTACCCGACTGCGCCAGAAGGAGGGTTATGTTTTTCGAGTGTATGTATGTATGTATGTATGTATATTTCTTTGGCACGCTCTGTGGCCTAAACGGCTTGATGGATTTGAGATTGAGAGGTGTCGTTAGATTCGTCTTAATTCTGAGAGTGACACTGGGTACATCAAAATTTAAAAAATTAAAAAGTCCGCTTTTTGGCGCCATATTACCTCTTCAAAAAAAATTTTTTTTTCGTCAATAACTATCGAGTGGGGTATCAAAATAAAGGGTTTTATAAATGCTTTACAAAAATATATACAACTTATATGTTTAAATGTAATTTGGAATGAAAAATGCTAAAAAACAACAAAATATTCAACGTTAAAAATGAATCACTTTTCCAAAAAAAAACATTAATAGTATGATAAATAAAACATGACAAAACTAAAAAAATTATAATAAAAAAATTAATTAACAAAAACAAAAAACCCGACTGCGTGTAAAAATAACAGAAAAGATATAAACAAGACTTATCAACACGCAGGCGGAGGCTACCTATGAACTATTATGTAATTCATGACAAAAATATACGTAGCCTCCGACTGCGTGTTGATAAGTCTTGTTTATATCTTTTCTGTTATTTTTACAAGCAGTCGGGTTTTTTTGTTTTTGTTAATTAATTTTTTAGGTGCATGTGTGCATGAGCGTTGGTTTTTACATGGAGGAGCACGGTTTGGGTGGCTTCACTATGATTGTTCACAGCACTTCGTCTGTACTCATTCGTGTGTACACAGAGAATGCTGCTGCCCATCCTCTAGTGCAGCGGTTCTCAAACTTTTTTGGTCACGGAACCCTTTTGACAAGCAAAATACTTGACGGAACCCTACAATAAAACAATAGTTTTTAAAAGTGTATTCTTTATTATATAAGCATAATAAAAGTACAATGTAACAGTTACTAATTATTACTTACTTTAACCACATGCCAAGTACAATAATAGAAGATATTAAAAATGAAAAAATCTTAACTAATGGGAGGTATGAAACTGTTTTTTATTTTTCATCAATTGGTTGATATCAGGTTTGATAGAAGACATTTGAAGTCTCATATCAGGTTCGGCGTCCAGTCTATTGCGATATTTTGTTTTCGTGGCTGCATAGGTTGAGAATCCTGTTTCGCACAAATATGTTGTTGGGAACGGGAGAAGAATATTCAGAGCCATTCTGCCAAGCATTGGATATTCATCACGGATTCTGCACCAAAAATCGTTGAGAGGCGTCGTTTTGAACAGTGACTCCATACTTGTGTCTGATGACATTTCTAAAAGAGATTCATATATCTCGTTTGACATACTTTCGGGCTTTTGCAAGTTGGGTAAAAAAGGATTATGAATCCATGAATTCAGCTTCATTTTTGTATTATGTTCTTCGGGAAAATACTTTACAAAAGATGCGCGCATCGAAGTGAGATATTGGACCAATTCTTCAAACACATCATCTTGAAACATTTCCGAGTCGTTATCGCTAACAAACTCACTGAGTGACGTAAAGCTTTCTATTTCTCTCTTACCAACGCAAATAATCCAAAAATCTAATTTTCTTTTGAAGGCAGTTATTTTGTTATAGGCCTGGAACACTGTTGTCTGTTTACCTTGCAATGATAAATTCAATTCGTTCAGTTTTTGAAAGATATCCGCCATAAAAGACAATCGGAACAACCAAGTTTTATCATACAAACGGTCTTTCAAATTAAAAGAAACTGTATCTGCTGAAAGAAACATTTGTAACTCGGCTCTAAGTTCAAATAGCCTTGTTAAAGTTTTACCCCGAGACAGCCATCGCACTTCTGTATGGAGCAGCAGTGTTTTATGTTTGCTGCCATAATCTTCACACAATAATGAGAACAATCGGGATTGTAGTGGTCGTGATTTGATAAAATTAATTATTTTTACCGCTTCATCCATAACTAATTTTAGATTTGACGGCATTTGCTTCATCGCAAGTGCTTGTCTATGCAGAATACAATGGCTGGAACTACAATTAGGCGCTTTACTTTTTATTCGTGATACTGCTCCTGCTGTTTTACCTGTCATCGCCTTGGCCCCATCTGTACAAATGTCAATGCAATCGTTCCAACTAAGATTATTTTCTTTAAAAAATATGTTTATTTTATTAAAAATTTCTTCCCCGGTAGTGTTTGTGGGCAGCGGTGAACACATAAGCATGTCTTCTTCAAAAGAACGTTCATATGGATATCTCACGATAACCAGCAAGATAGCCAGACCAGTGACATCAGTTGACTCATCCATTTGCAAGGCGAATCGTGTTTTTTGTAGACGTGCAACTAGTTCTTGTTTGACGTAGCTTGCCAGATCATGGATTCGCCGTGAAACAGTATCGTTTGATAGCGGTACAGTAGAAAGATGCTTTGCAGATTTTTCATCGAGCATACATTTTGTTATGTCTAACACACATGGCTTTATTAAATTCTCAGCGATAGTGTGCGCTTCACCTGCTTGTGCAATGCGATAGCTAACTAAATATGATGCCTCCGTGGCCTTTTCATTGATAGTTTGTGTTACATGCATCATATTTTTTTGACTTTCCAATAACTGTTCTTTTTTACGAACAAAAAATTCTTTATTCTTGTCTTTAGACTCGGGGTGTACAGTTTCTAAATGTCTGCGTAATTTGGCAGGTGCCATGGAACTATTAGGAAGCAGTTTACTACATAACATGCAGAGAGGTGAGCCGTTGGAATCAACAAATCCGAAACTGATATATGATTCATCATACTTCCTTTTTTTCGTCTTTGAAACCGTGGAGCTTGACGTCGTGGCATCATCGTCTGGATCGGTAATTGCTGTATTCTCCGCGCGTACTGCTTTTGAACATTCAGCGTCATTAGAAGATGTCGTTGCAACACGTTTAACACCTTTAAGCCAACGTTCCATTCTTCTTTATTAATAATGTTACACGTCAGGATGGTAGGGTCAAAATAATGCACAATCGTTACTGCGTTTATGAGACAAAGTTTAGTCCAAAGAAGAAATGTACAAAACTGATACAATCAGAATACAGCGGGCAGTAGAACTTACAAGAAGGCAGCAGGCTAGCCAGCTTGTAAGTAGGTAGGTACGAACTTATCGCTCCGAACGCTAATCGTCAACTGACTGACGAGGCGCGACTTTTTTTATATAATAGCGCTTTTATACTTAGTCCTAGACTCGAACTCGAACATTCTCAAAAATACTCGAGTCGGCGCCTTTGATAAACAAAAAGCGGAAATAAAAATATAAATACAAAAAAATGCGTTGTAAACAATCTCGACTTTATGCTTTTGAAGATAGAGCCGAAAGTCGCTTGTTCACAACTATAGCGTCTAATTCAGAGGCGGCTTTTATCAAAGGGACTGCGCGCTCACAAGTATACGCGCGGCGGGCGGATTCAAAACGTTCGACCAGTGACCAGAGAGAGGTGTTTTGTTTTTTTTTTCTAAATTCTTGCGGAACCCCTACAGGGGTATCGCGGAACCCTAGGGTTCCGCGGAACACACTTAGAGTACCGCTGCTCTAGTGAATCTATTAGTCGCCTTTTACGACACCCATGAGAAGAGATGGTGTGGTGGTATTCTTTGTGTCCGGCGCCACACGAAAGAAAGAAATAAAGATAATTGAAAGTTTACCTAACTGAATGACTGAGCAATTTTGGACTGACATCATAATAAATGTTTTCTCTTAATAAATATCGTATGGTGAATACCTACATGCTTTCTATAAAATACAACTAAATTTAGATGCTTCAAGTCGTTTTATGCTAAAAATAACTCAAGATCAACATAATTCATTACTGTTTTAATAGCTTTGGAACTCGAGTTTCCTTCTATGTGGAGCCATTAAATGAGCTTTAAGACAAACTAAATGTCGTGTTTCTAAGCAATTAAATATAAGAATACTTTATATGTAGCTTAAAATAATATCAATAAGATTTTGTTAAAGTAGATATTTTTTTTTGTTTTGTTACTCAATCACAAATAAACGACTGAAAGAATATATACCAATATACTATAAAGAATAAGAATATATATATATACTAAGACTAATATAGAATAGTTTGGGTACGGAAACACCGGCAAGTGTGAGTTGGACTCGCGCACTAATGGTTCCGTACTACCACACATGTCTATGTTTACCTTATTTTTACCCGACTGCGCCAGAAGGAGGGTTATATTTTTCGAGTGTATGTATGTATGTATATTTCTTTGGCACGCTCTGTAGCCTAAACGGCTTGATGGATTTGAGATTGAGAGGTGTCGTTAGATTCGTCTTAATTCTGAAAGTGACACTGGGTATATCAAAATTTAAAAAATTGAAATGGCCGCTTTTTGGCGCCATATTACCTAATAACTTCTTAGGTTTTCGCGATCACTACACATTATAATAAAACAAAGTTTAACCGGATTAAATCGCGTATATTTTTTTTTTTTTTCGCGTATTTTATTTTTTTCGCGTAAATAATATACGCGATTTAATCCGGTTAAGCTTTGTTTTGCCATATTACCTCTTCAAAAAAATTATTTTTCCTTCAGAAACTATCGAGTGGGGTATCAAAATAAAGGGTTTTATAAATGCTTTACAAAAATATATACAACTTATATGTTTAAATGTAATTTGGAATGAAAAATGCTAAAAAACAACAAAATATTCAACGTTAAAAATGAATCACTTTTCCAAAAAAAAACATTAATAGTATGATAAATCAAACATGACTGTTGGGGTCGTCTTCAAGAAAACAGGTTCTGTTATATTGATTCTACGTTTTATTTGTCTATTTTTTACAAGTTTGAGATTAAAATATTCGCGACAGATTTTTTGCGTCCGCGCTCTTGTCGTCAGTTCGTAGTAGAGAGAAAGTATATCTGGCTGTCAGCTGTCAGCTGTCAAAGTTAGACGTCGCCGGTCGAGGCCGCTATAGTCACGTTCCACCTCTTCCGCTCCGACGCCGGTTGGATTTGAGACGTTCAACGCGTTCCAGTCGCATTGTAAACATCCTCCCCCCCCTTGGGGACGTGTTCCCCAAGGAGCTCTTGGGAATCTAGTTGTGTTAGTCTAGAAACGGGCCTATGAATGACGCCGCTCTTTGTTTTCACGTCGACCACTCTGCAGACGCCATCTGCTCCTGGATATAGTTTGACAATCCGGCCCATGAGCCATTTCATAGGTGGCAGCTGATCGTCCAGAATGAAGACTAGGTCGCCAACACTAACGTGGTGTTGTGCATGCTGCCATTTGACGCGTTGCTGCAGAGTAGATAGATAGTCCTTTGTCCATCGAGACCAGAAATGTTGTCTTAAGCGTTCAATCAGCTGGTATCGGTTGATGCTGACTCGCTCGGTGACAGGTGAAGGCAGTGAGGTCAATGGCCGACCCACAAGGAAGTGCCCAGGTGTAATAGCTGACAGATCAGAAGGATCAGCAGACATTGAAGTAATCGGACGCGAGTTCATAATAGCCTCAATCTGCACAAACAGTGTGTACAACTCTTCAAAAGTTAAACTAGAGTTACCCGCTATCCGTTTTAAATGAAATTTTGCCGTTTTGACTCCCGCTTCCCAGATCCCGCCGAAATGCGGTGCATATGCAGGAGAAAATTTAAACGTTATGCCTTCCTTGCTCGCGTAGTCGCTAACCGATCGTTCACTATTCTTAAGCAGTCTGTTCAGTTCGTTATTGGCTCCTACAAAGTTTTTACCATTATCACAGTATATTGTGTCAGGTTTACCACGTCGTGAGATGAATCTACGCAAGCACAAGATAAAGGCATCGCTACTTAAGTCGCTCACGACTTCTAAGTGCACAGCTTTAGTACTACAAACAAATATGCATAAATAGCACTTGGAGGTCTTAGCACCACGGCCCTTTCTATTTAATATTAGAAAAGGTCCAGCAAAATCAGTGCCACAAGTCTCGAATGGTGGAGCAGGAGTTACACGAGGTTGTGGTAAGTTACCCATTATAGGGTTTAAAGGTTTAGCTTTAAATCTCTGACATCGTACACACTTTCTAACGGTAGTCGCAGCTAACACCTTGCCACCTGTGGGCCAGAATTGCTCACGAATAGAACTCAACAGTTGCTGAGGGCCACAGTGTAAGAGACGAAGATGTTCTTGCTCAAATAAAAGTTTAGAGAAAGTGTGTTTGGGGTCAAGTAATATGGGGTGTTTTTTCCCATAAGGACAGTGGGATGCATTTTCAATCCGTCCACCGACACGTAATACACCATGTTGATCCAAATATGGGTTTAAAGAGAGAATCCGTGACTTAGAATTTAGTTTATTTAAAGTCTTAAGTGAATGAATTTCCTTTGAAAAGCTTTCGCCTTGTGAAGCTTTAGCTATAAGCATCAGTGAATTACTCAATTCAGAGCAAGTAAGTTCACCATTTAGTTTAGTATTATTTTTTCTAATGTTATTTATAAATCTTAGTATGTAAGCGTATATTCTTTGCAATTTGTATAATTTAGAATATTTTTCAAATGGTACAACATCATTAGGTAGGGTTTTAATATTTAAACTTATTTTTGTTTCAGGTAAAGTTACAGAAGTAGATTTAGACTGGGGCCATTCATGTTCAAACTTGGCCAGAAAGGAAGGACCATGCCACCAAAGGGTATTACTAAAAAGAAGACGTGGTTGAATGCCCCTAGACGCCATATCAGCAGGATTATATTCGGTAGGTACATGACGCCAAGTAGTTATATCAGTTAGATCACGAATCTGTTCAATCCGACTGCAAACATAAGTTTTAAGGGTTTTAGGTGGAGTGTGTAACCACCCTAAAACTATGGTTGAATCTGTCCAAAATACTGAGCGTGAAATCTTAATTTTTAAAGATTGCAGAACTTTAGAATGTAGTTTTGCACCAAGTAAAGCGCCTAACAATTCTAGACGTGGAATTGTTTCAGTTTTTAAGGGAGAAACTTTAGTTTTTGCACATAATAAGTTACATTCAACTTCACCCAAGTTATTCGTCGATTTTAAGTAAATACATGCACCATAGGCATCTTGTGAGGCATCAGTAAAGCAATGAACCTCTATATAGGTTGGGGAGTTGCAGAGAATATACCTAGGTACCTTAATATGAGCAAAATTATTAGTCTCTTTATAGAATTCTATCCATGAGTTCTCCATCTCCTTCGAAATTTCATCATCCCAGTCTATTTTAAGTAACCAGAGCTTCTGTAAAAATATTTTATGCAAAATAGTGCAGGCAGATAAGAGGCCTAATGGGTCGAATATGCGACATGAGTTGGACAGTATAGAGCGTTTCGTAATTTTAGGAATAGGTTTAATTTCGACTGTAAAGTGCAAAGTGTCAGAGCTAGGTGTCCATTTTAATCCTAACACAGAGGATTGCTTACTAAAGTCTTGAGATTGATCAGTCATTTGTATATCATCAAAAATATCAGGAGAATTTGTTCTAAATTTACGCAAAGGAAAACCACCCTCAGAAAGTTTTTTAATTACTCCTGAAAGAGTAGATTTTAACACAGATTTTGAGTCTGAACCAGTATTCAGGTCATCAACATAAAAGTCATGTCTTAACGTATTAGCAACAGTTTCATCAGAGCACTCCATTGCAAGTTGTATAAGACACCTAGTACTAAGATACGGAGCTGAAGCTGTTCCATACGTGACAGTATTTAGTTGCAAGGTTTTGAGTTCTTGATCTTTGTCCTCTCTCCAGAGTATGAGTTGCAGGTGACGCTGGGATTCAGTAACCATAACCTGTCTGTACATTTTTTCCACATCACCTGTCACTACATAGGTATACTGACGAAACCTGAGCAAAATTGCCATTAAATCATCTTGAACTACTGGCCCAACAAATTGAATATCATTAAGTGATATGTTTGTAGAAGTCTTACAAGAGGCATCGAAGACTACTCTTAAGCGAGTAGTCTCACTGCTTTCACGAATTACTGCGTGGTGAGGTATATAGTAACCGAAAATAGGACGGCTGATTTCGGTAAGATGGCCTAATCTTTTATATTCATTAATGAAATCTATATACTCATTTTTAATGTTAGATTTATCTAATTTCTTTTCTAAATTAAAGAAACGCCTTTTAGCAATAAGATAAGAGTCCCCTAGAGCCTCATTAGCGACTTTCCGCAAGGGCAGTTTGACACAGAATCTGCCATCTTTCAGGCGGACCGTATTTTCAATAAAATGATTTTCACAATATTTTTCATCCTCAGAAAGCAAAGTATTTTTTGTTGGCAAGTCAAGAATATTTTCAACTTCCCAGAATTTAGTCAGAGAATCTCTAATTTCTTGAGAAAAGTTAGAATTAATGGTAGTAGCATGGCCCATACCACATGGACCAGACACTAACCAACCCAGCTTGGATTTCTGTAAGGTAGGTTTATTTTTCCCCAACTTAATTAGCTTAGAATCTACAATTTCCCAGTAAACATCAGCCCCTAGTAGTAGATCAATTTCAGATGGGCAGTAGTAGGTTGGATCTGCTAGTTCTATAAACTCAGGAAGATCCCATTGAGAAGGGTTAATCTTTGTGCTAGGCAACTTACCGGTGATCTGCGGTACTACAAGACAAGAAATGTTCGTTTGGAATAAGCTGACCCGTGATTTTAACTGTATATCACACTTTTTATTAGTATTTGTTAATTTATTATTTATTCCAGCAATTGATATATTAGTATTAGAACAAGTCAGATTCATTTTCTTTTGCATACTTTCAGTTATAAATGAAGACTGACTTCCATTGTCTAGAAGAGCTCTAACAATGAATGTTTTATTAGATCGGCTATCAACTAATTCCACCTGAGCAGTACATAAGAGAATTTGCCCGGGAATTTGCACGGAGAGTGATATAGGATTGAACATAGTGACAGTAGACGTCTGAGAGGACTCCGCCACTTGAGGAAGTGATGTCACAGAAGAAGTATCAACAGGTAAGTTTGTTTTATCATTATTGGACTGTGATTTATGCAGTAATAAATTATGTCTTTTGTTACAGATTTTGCAAGAATTATGTTTGCAGTGAGCCGAGAAATGACCAGGGCGTAGACAATTATGACAGAGCTTGTGCTTTGAAACTTCATTGTATCGAGAATCCAATGACATCTCTTTGAATTTATCACACTTATAAAGTAAATGATCTTGCAAACATACAACACAATTTTTTACGTTTGTCGAAGAAGAAACAAATGATTTTGTGTGCTTATTGTCCTTATTATAAGAAGATGATCGTTTTTCAGTTTTGATTGATAAATCATTCTTGCTATACTGCAAGGTTTCTAGCACGTCAGCACGATTACGCAAGAAACTATAAAACTCCTCAAGTGTTGGAGAAGTAGGAATAGTACTCCTGTGTTCCTCCCATTTGCGACTTGTAACACCATCTAGTTTCGTGGCCATTATAAAAACAACTAAAGTATCCCAGTGAGTTGTAGGTTCATTCAAAGAAGATAAGGCACGAAGATTTTTAGCGTAGTAATCTATCATATAGCGAAGTGACTTGTAATTTTCCTTATTAATTGCTTCAAAATTCAGAAGAGCCATTAAATGATTATTTGTAAGTATACGATTGTTGTCAAAGCGCTCGATAAGCAAACTCCAAGCTAATTTATAATTGGTACCAGTGAACTCTATTGACTTTATTATATTAGATGCGCCTGCCTCTAACGAAGAACGTAGGTAATGGAACTTGTTAATATCAGGAATAGTATCATTATTGTTAATTAAAGAATCGAAAGTGTCTCGAAATTCCATCCACTTTAAATAGTTTCCATCAAAGGAAGGCAGCTGTATGGTAGGCAGCTTTATGCTATAGTTTCGGCTATCTTGTTTTATATTCTGGCAGCTAGTTATTGAATGAGAATTAGCATTTTCAGGTAGTACAATACCAGGTGCAAGACTATCAATTAACACTTGAGCTTTAGCAATGTTTGAACAAAAGTCACTCTCAATTACATCATTCTCTTCTAACTGTTCAGGTTCTAAACCTTCAATTTTAGTTTTTAAATTATCAAACTGGTTTAATAACTCTCTGAATCTTGACAGTTTTATCTCAGTTTCAGCGAGTATTTGTTTAGAGATGCTTTCAGCACCTATCAGCATAACAGTATTTATATATTTTGAAAATATAGTTATTCTAGCTTTCATCGTTCCACGTTGCTGAATAAGAGGTTTTAATTCAGCAGCCATAATGAAAAGCACAACAAATTGAACAGACTGTTAAAGATTAAGTAGGTATACAGTACCAATTCTGGTAACAGGTATCTCGGTTAAAACAAAAATCAAAAGCCAAACCGTGCAAGTCGTGCAATAGCTACGACAACCACTCGTCAGTCAGCAACTCGCACACGAGCAAAGCAGGCCACGCAGCACAGGACGCAAGCTGTGAAGTGCAGGCAGGTGTCTTTCTTTTTAGCAGAGCATTCCAACAGGACCCAAGAAGCAGGTGCACACGGCGAATCTGGAAAATGCCAGGGTGGTCCCGTAAGCGAAATGCAAGCAAAGTTAGGTAGAAGTAGGGTCCTAGGTATGAACCTAGGTTCTTGTCATATAGTAAGGAAAATCGACACAGAAAGTAATTTCAGTCTGACTCCATAGATATTTTAATCATTTAGATATTAGAAATACGGTTGTGATCGGGCTTTGAAGTAATTATTTTGCAATGAACACTGTTAGGCAGACTGCAGCATTAAGAAAACTGTAAAATAAATAAGATACTAAAACTGGGCGTACTTCCCTGTAAGTAGTAACCAAAAAACACACGTCACACACAAGCCATTTTCATCCGTTGAAGTAGCAGCCGTAGCAGGAACAATGCGGCTGCATCGTAGTCTCAATCTTCAGTTTTTTCTTTAATCACGTCGGGGTCACCAAATGTTGGGGTCGTCTTCAAGAAAACAGGTTCTGTTATATTGATTCTACGTTTTATTTGTCTATTTTTTACAAGTTTGAGATTAAAATATTCGCGACAGATTTTTTGCGTCCGCGCTCTTGTCGTCAGTTCGTAGTAGAGAGAAAGTATATCTGGCTGTCAGCTGTCAGCTGTCAAAGTTAGACGTCGCCGGTCGAGGCCGCTATAGTCACGTTCCACCTCTTCCGCTCCGACGTCGGTTGGATTTGAGACGTTCAACGCGTTCCAGTCGCATTGTAAACAATGACAAAACTAAAAAAATTAAAATAAAAACATTAATTAACAAAAACAAAAAACCCGACTGCGTGTAAAAATAACAGAAAAGATATAAACAAGACATATCAACACGCAGGCGGAGGCTAGCTATGAACTATTATGTAATTCATGACCAAAAACATACGTAGCCTCCGACTGCGTGTTGATAAGTCTTGTTTATATCTTTTCTGTTATTTGTAAACGCAGTCGGGTTTTTTGTTTTTGTTAATTAATTTTTTTATTATTATTTGTTAATTAACTAAGAGTATGCACTTCAATCAGACCAAGTTTGACGCTTGTATACACGCTGAAAGAATCGCTTATTTCCCGAAAGGGGGTCGTTGTACTCATCATTATGAACAACTTTTACTATGGGACCAACCCTGAAATCGCGAAAAAAAAATCAGGTGGTCCCTACATTTTATTGATTTAAGTGAACACAAATGTAGGGACCAACTGTTTTTTTTTTCGCGATTTCAGTGTTGGTCCCATAGTAAAAGTTGTTCATAATGATGAGTACAATGACCCCTTTTCGGGAATTAAGCAACTCAAATTTCAGCGTTTGTATTACCGTTTTTAAGATAGAGCAGGAACAATACGCGTAAAAATTTTGTTTTTGAAGTTTCTTGTGGGAACGTCCTTTGAGTTCAGGCTTTTTATTATTCTTCTGTGTATTTGCCTTGATAGAGGCCATTAGTAGCACATATTCTGTGAACAACTGGGTATCTATTTCGGTTAAAAAGATGCAGCCCTGTGACAAACAGACGGACAGGCTTAATAGGTAGGTTACAGGTATTAATAGGATCCCGTTCGCACCCTTTGGGCACAGAATATCTAAGATTACTAACGTACAAAACGGCCACAGTTTGACGGCAATTGGACTGCAAGATTGCCATGGATGTGAATCGCCAGTCGCTATACAAGCACGCCATCGCTGAGAACCACTTAAAAGCACTTGGAATTACGAGCGGCTAGCATCCCTAACTTACACACGCGTGTGTGCGGTCGTATACAGACGTAATCTTGTGTATGTAGATGGTGCTAGCATTTATAATGTATTGAGTGTCCGAGGTGTGCTTTGGGTACGGAACCCTAAAAAATAACCCATAACCCCGCAAAAGCATACACGATACTATTTATCGACGCACATCGTGCAGCTAGTCTTGTACAAACCTGCTTGTTTCGTAGCCCCAATATCAGTAAATGTTATAATTACCAAATAGATTAATTTGGCGCGGATAAACTTTGAGAATTCTCCAATCTTGCTCTTTTAATTTATCCGTCATGCCGAAATAAGGATAATTTATTCCTTCTTCGTTATTGGTACTTGGTTATTTATACGCGATGTTCCTATTTTGGGAAAGCAAAAGTGGCACTAGATCCAGGTGCAGCCTGCACGACATCTCACAGGGACCTTCGCGATCGTGCACATCTGTCACCTTCGGGATCGTGGACGCTAAGAGTGGGGGACTCAAGGCGTCTATTAAGCGACCCTGGGGAGGACAGCAGTACGTGGTGTTGCGTGTGCAATTTTTTTTAACCATGTTACGTTTTAACTATAAAATATGTATACTCTATTCAACCATTCAATTCATCAGCGGATCGTAAATAGGTCCTTATGGTCCAGGAAGTTCGTCGCGATTAGTTTTGCATCAGGTAGGTACCTAGTCCCTGCATGACATTCTTCACTTTTTCCGGCACCAACTGGGGGACTTACAGTGGCTATAAAAGCATGTAATTTTGAGATTAAAAAAAAGAAAATCGCAATCGGTCCTCTGACCTCTCACAAAGAAATGGCAGGCGGGGGCTGCCGTTTCTAAACTATGCAATGTAGAAACTTATAATCTTCGACGTTGATAGACCTTTGTAAAAAATCTCTTTTAAAATTATTTCGAGTATAATGTGATTATAAATTTTCGAGTTATACTGAGAATACTGCAAAATACTTAAGACTTCCTAAGTTCCTAGTTCAAAGGTCATAGACCTTAGAGAAAAATGATCTTAATGAAGAATGCTCCTTTAGTTATTTTAAACCCTATCAGGCACCTAACATCATTACCGGTGGGCTGTGAGTATGCATTTGACCTCTGCCCGCCCCATCGAGAAAATATGGACCCGAAAAACAGGTATATTTTTCCAGACCCTACCTTTTATACCGAACTCCCCGAGCTTTGCCCATACCCATTGTTTCGTGAAAAAAACAATTTACCGTAAATTTTCCCAAACAAAAAAGTTCCAGAACATATATTTTAATGAGAATAATAATAAGACAGTCGGTGTTAATACATCAGGGTTGCGGCAATGAATCGCGACCGGCAATAATAACATCCGAGCGAGTTTTATATTTTATACTTATACCCAACTTCAGGCCTACTGCGCAGAGTAGGGTGACGCAGAGGCAACGGACCCTCTGTTTTGAGATTTTGGCTTTTGTATTTTTTTTGCACCACCTATATCTTCTCATGGGTTTCGTAAAAGGCGACTTAGGGATTCAGCAAAGGATGGGCCGCAGCGTATTTAACCAACCAACTGCGATCGCCTACCCGCCTGCCATGGGTAGCGATTATGGTATATATATCTCCCCTTGATTGGGTCAGGCCTATGTCCAACAGGGGACGTCTTTCGGCTGAAATGATGAAGATGATATTTTTTTACATCACTTGACTATGAAGAAGAGAGATGAAAGTAAAAATCTTTTGATATTTTGAAATTATAGTAATAAATAAATAAACCGGCCAAGGGCATGTTGGGCCATGCTTAGTATAGGGTTCCGTAGATAGGTGTAATTACAAACGACTCAAATACCTAGAATATTAATCATGGCTATTTTAGTTTTTTCGTTTATGCAATAGACGGCGGCATTGGCGACTCAGAGCGTGTATACAGCGCCATCTAGCGGGCCAAATTTCAGAGATGTGTAACACCACCACCACCACCAACACCAACACCACCACTACCACACAACCGCCACCACTACCACACCACCACCACCATAACACGTCGGTATCGGTACCTACTTTTTGTCTTTGTGATTTATTCAAATAGAAGGCAACTATAAAAAAAAACCGCCCAAAAGCATGTCGGGCCATGCTCAGTATTATAGGGTTCCTCCTTAAGTAGGTGTAATTACAAACGAATCAAATCGAATATTAATCATGGTTATTTTAGTTTTTGCAATAATCGGCAGCATTCGCGACTCAGAGCGTGTTGTTAGTAGCGCCATCTAGCGATAAATTCAAGAAGCCAAATTTAAGAAGTCTGTCATGTCAAAGTTACTTTTTGTGATTTTTTCAAATAGAAAGTAGCTAAAGGAGCATTATTTGCTATGATAATTTTTCTCTAAGGTCAATGACCTTTGAACTAGGACGTCTCAAGTATTTTTCAGTTTTCTCACTATAACTCAAAAAATTATAATCACATTATACTCGAAATAATTTTAAAAGAGAGTTTTTATAAAAGTCTATCAACATGGAAGATTACAAGTTTCTACGTTGCATAGTTTAGAAATGGCAGAGGGGTGACACATTGCAAGCCACTTTGGCGGGCTATATTTCGCAGATGGTACACTTGATAAAAAAGTGGTGTATGAAACATTACCTTCATTTTAGTAGACTTATTCAATGATACCCCACACGAGGGGGTGCAGCGAAAAAAATATTTTCATCCACATTTCGCATGTATCGGTGCCACCCCTAAAATAAGTAATCATGATTTTTTTATTCTTTTAAAATTGAGATCTATATCTATACTATTTTGTAACAAAATTTCATTTGCTTATGTTTATAACTGTAGAAGTTATTAAGCTGTAAAGGATTAGAACAGACGGACAGACGGACAGACGGATAGATGGACAGACGGACAGACGGACAGACGGACGGACATGACGAAACTATAAGGGTTCCTTGTAGGACTACGGAACCCTAAAAAGAGCATTGTTTGCTGTGATATTTTTTCTCTGAGGTCAATAACTTTTGACTATTTTGCAGTTTACTCTCTATTGCTCGAAAATTTATAATAATCACATTATACCGACTCGAAATAATATTAATTTTAATTATTTTTTTCCGAATGCACATCTCGCATGTTGGTACCTAGGTGTATTGTCTTTATATAGACCCTAAACTAACGTCATTTCCAATCATGAGATATTGTTTAGATGTATTAAAATTCATGATAATTAAATTACAGGGTGTATTACAGCGTGAATACATAGAAGGAAACCCTTATGGACAATAATTTAAAATTTAAAATTAATATAAAAAGTAAATTTTTGACATTTAATTATATAGGTATAATGATTGACATGTAATGATAGATATTCCTTGTCATTATTATAATTAGTAACAAATGACATTCTTATTATAAATTTTATACTCTAATATTATATTATAATGTAACAAAGTGTTTTTCTGTAATGGTATTTTAATAATCTAAATAATTCTCAATGATTGTGATGCATGATGTTTTAATTTTAATTTAATTAGTATAATATGAGTGTTATACATTTGCACGCCCATGTGAAGACAGAATGTGGAGAACTATAAATGTTGATAAGATCTATATATAACTACCCATGTTTGCAAAGAAATAAATGATATGATATGATATGAAATTAAATATTTTATAAATATTGCAATGCAAAAGTCTTAATTAGTTAAATGAAATAAATAAATAACGAAATTAGAACAAATCTAAAACGACAAAAATAACTTCATACTTACTATTTGATACTTCAATCTTATAATAATAATGTATTTAATGTTGTACTAGTTTTTACAAGAATTATTCTATTCTGGCTCAAAAATATTCACGCATGAATACAAATTAATATTAAAATTATTATTGTAGTCGCAGATTTTACTAGAGATTGTTCAAAACCATCTGTGCAAACAATGTAGAACTTAAACCGAATAGCAGAAACTTTATTGAAATCGTTTAATACATGCGTTGGTGGTGTAATGGTCAGCATAGTTGCCTTCCAAGCAGTTGATCTGGGTTCGATTCCCGGCCTACGCATATTTTTGCCCTCATCATTTATGTTTAATTTTACAAACATTTTCTACGCACCCATATTTTTATTATAACATAACATAACATTACGCCCGGATTTCCCCGTTTTTAGGGTTCCGTAGTCCTACAAGGAACCCTTATATTTTTGTCATGTCCGTCCGTCTGTCCGTCTGTCCGTCTGTCCGTCTATCCGTCTGTCCGTCTGTCCGTCTGTCCTAATCCTTTACAGCTTAATAACTTCTACAGTTATAAACATAAGTAAATGAAATTTTGTAAAAAAAATAGTCTATATATAGATCTCAATTAAAAAACCGGCCAACAGCATGTCGGTCCATGCTCAGTATTATAGGGTTCCTTATACGTAAGGAACCCTATAACCCTAGGACCTACTGGTCTAATTACAAACGAATCAAATCGAATATTAATCATTGCTATTTTAGTTTTTGCAAACAGGGCCACCTAGCGCTAAATTTAAGAAGTGTGTCATATACACACTTCTTAAATTTAGCGCTAGGTGGCGCTGTTACTTTGTGTTATCAATATAACACAAAGTTTCTTTTTGTGATTTTTTTAAATAGAAGGTAATTAAAGGAGCATTATTTGCTAAGATCATTTTTATCTAAGGTCAATGACCTATGAATTAGGACGTCTTAAGTATTTTTCAGTATACTCACTATAACTCAAAAATTTATAATCACATTATACTCGAAATAATTTTGAAAGAGAGTTTTTATAAAAGTCTATCAACGTGGAAGATTAAAAGTTTCTACGTTGCATAGTTTGGAAATGGCACGTGGGGGGACCCATTATAAGCCACTTTGGTGGCCCATACATGTGAAATGGGGATGAAAATTTTTTTTCGCTGCACCCCCTCGTTTGGGGTTTCATTGAATAGGTCTACTAAAATGAAGGTAATGTTTCATACATAACTTTTTTATCAGGTGTAACATCTGCGAAATATAGCCCGCCAAATTGGCTTGCAAAGTGTCCCCCCCCCCTGCCATTTCTAAAATATGAAACGTAGTAACTTATAATCTTCCACAATGATAGACCTTTGTAAAAGCTCTCTTTTAAAATTATTTCGAGTACAATGTAATTATAAATTTTCGAGTTATAGACAGAAAACTGAAAAATACTTAAAATAAAAAAGACGTCCTAGTTCACAGGTCATTCATCATCATCATCATTTCAGCCGAAAGACGTCCACTGCTGGACATAGGCCTCCCCCAAACATCGCCACAACGACCGGTCCTGTGCCTTCCGCATCCAGCGGATTCCCGCGACCTTCACCAGGTCGTCGGTCCACCTTGTGGGGGGCCTACCCACGCTGCGCCTTCCAGTACGCGGTCGCCACTCCAGAACTTTACTGCCCCATCGGCCATCCGTTCTGCGAGCAATGTGCCCCGCCCACTGCCACTTAAGTTTGGCAATTCTTCGGGCTATGTCGGTTACTTTCGTTCTCCTGCGAATCTCCTCATTTCTGATTCGATCACGCAGCGACACTCCGAGCATAGCCCTCTCCATTGCCCTTTGAGTGACTTTGAGCCTTCTTATCAGGCCCAGGTCATTGATGTTAGCAAATAATGCTCCTTTAGTTACTTTCTATTTGAAAAAATCTTTGTGTTATGTTGACATGACACACTTTTTCAATTTAGCTTCTTGAATTTATCACTAGATGGCGCTACTAACAACATGCTCTGAGTTGCGAATGCTGCCGATTATTGCAAAAACTAAAATAGCCATGATTAATATTCGATTTGATTCGTTTGTAATTACACCTACTTAAGGAACCCTATATATAATACTGAGCATGGCCCGACATGCTCTTGGCCGGTTTTATTATATTTAAAACAATATAGTCTGTCCGTCTGTCCGCCTGTCCGTCTGTCCGTCTGTCCGTCTGTCCGTCTGTCCGTCTGTCCGTCTGTCCGTCCTTTACAGCTTAATAACTTCTATAGTTATAAACATAAGTAAATGTACTTTTGCTAAAAAATGGTTTAGATATAGATCTCAATTTTAAAAGAATAAAAAATCTTGATAACGTATTTTAGGGGTGGCGCCCATACATGTGAAATGAGGATGAAATTTTTATTTTCACTGCACCCCTTCGTGTCAGGTATCATTGAATAGGTCTACTAAACTGAAGGTAATGTTTCATACATAACTTTTATATCAGGTATACCATCTGCGAAATACAGTTCGCCAAAGTGGCTTGTAATGTGTCCCCCCCCCTGCCATTTCAAAACTATGCAACGTAGAAACTTACAGTCTTCCACATTGAAAGACCTTTATAAAAACTCTCTTTAAAAATGATTTCAAGTATAATGTGATTATAAATTTTTGAGTTATAGTGAGAAAACTGAAAAATACTTAAGAGGTCCTAGTTCACAGGTCCTTACCTTAGAGAAAAATGATCTGGGCAAATAATGCTCCTTTAGTTACTTTCTATTTAAAAAAATCACAAAAAAAAACTTTGTGTTGTATTGATATGACACACTTCTTCAATTTAGCTTCTTAAATTTAGCGCTAGGTGGCGCTGTTTGCTAAAACTAAAATAGCAATAATTAATATTCGATTTGATTCGTTTATAATTCGACTTACTTAAGTAACCCTATAATACTGAGCATGGCCCGACATGCTCTTGGCCGGTTTTTAAACATGAAATAAGGACCTAAATGTGAACCGAACAATAGAAACACACAGTAGTGCATAATGGGTTTCCATTTCTTCTATTCACACACAAGAGGATTGCTCTTTTCGACGGAGCAAGCCAATGTACTCCCTGGATCTAACATTACTCTGTGCAACCCCATTTAAGATGTAAACACATAAGTATAGGACCAAGGGGTGCGGGACGGCAGTCTACGCGGCTCGCTGCCGTCAAACACACGCGGGGGTGCCGCTACGCTCCAAAAAAAAAAAACCAAAAAGTAATAATTTTTTCATTTATTTTGACATAAATCCCGTTAATTCCCTTTCTAAAATAAAATTTCTTTTATTAAATAAAGAACCAGAGTATTTTCCCCCCGAAAAGCGCATTGCAGTAGCGGTTTAGAACGTCGAATGTTTTGAATTGTTGTAGGTACCAACCGAAAAATTCCTTTTCCCAAAATGTTTCCTTCCTTCTTTTCACGTTTTCTGGTTTGTTATTTTTTTTAGATAATGTTCTTATGGATCAGTGTGTAATGTAATTTGGTCAATTCGGGATGCCTTGTTGTGGATTATGACCGGTTAAATCAAGTGAGTTTTAGTTGAAAGTTATCGATTGTTGCAAGATATGTAGGTAGCTGGATGTTGCTTGTGTAGCTTCTGATTTACGTTGCTGTATTAAAGATTTTGACCGTGAGCTTCTTATTAACACACTTTCATTAGGTCGACCTGTATGTAACTAACTATGTAATGGAATCTAAGGTAACTAATTTAACCATCTTCCAAGGGTCGTAGTGTAATGAAAATTGGCAGCTGTATGTAGTTCTGATGACAATACAATAATATGGTACTGTCGAACTGATCTGATGATGGAGCCGGAAGATATGAACTGGAACTTCATGATTGAAAATCGTATCATAGCTGTTTTGGATTTCTTAGAAAAGTCTTGTAATGAACTTTGACCACGATTAGGTTTCTAGGTATGATGATGAAGCCGGAAGATAGGCACTGGCATTCCATGATAGAATATCGTATCATAGTCGTGTTTGCACATGTGAGAAAGGCCACGTAATGGACTTTGAACACGATCAGGTTTCAAGGTTATAAGCGTGTTTTTCTAGTGTTTTTAAACTATTAATTTATTTAGTTTTAATCTTATAATACCAATCATGATTTTAAGTTCTGCTTTGGTAGTTGAAATTTTATTCGGTTTAGTAATATTACAAGCATTATATTAGTAAGTTTGTACTTCAAAATCATTACCACGTTAACGATAACGACCACTAATGGAAAACATAATTTTATAAATAGATAGCTTAATTTGGAACTACGACACTCATAAATGATATATTAAGAGGTTATGAATCGTAGTGTAGCAACAAATTTAGAACCCGTTATAACCAGACCCAAAACTTCTACTGTAGAATATAGGACTCCTGAAGGACTACAAATAGACGGTCGAGAGAGATATCATCAGAATCACCACTCTTAATAACCGTAATACTACTCAACTCTAGTCAAGGGGTCAACTCAACTAAGGTCCAAAACCCTGATCAGCTTAAAGAAAGCCCTGTCCCTGCACGAATTCCAAAAAAATACATTGTTTCTTTCCATTTTTAACCGACTTCAAAAAAAGGAGGAGGTTATGTATTCCGCGGCTTGAAAAGTCCACGTGAATGTTGATAGGACCCTTATGCCCGATTTCACCAACATTCCTTAAAGTGCCACCTAACTATGTGATCCTTAGCTTAAAAGCTCCTCTAAACTAGCCCCTAAATTAAATTTCGTTTCACCATCATTTTGTCACCTTACTAGGGGACACTTAGCCATGTGACGATTTGTTTTGGATAATAGTGACTGATTCGTCTTTGAACTTATAGATACTTTTAAATATGATTGTTTTTCATCAAATTCTCTGAAGTATACACTTATATGGATATAATTATTTAAAAAATAGTGTTTTGATAGCATTAAAATACCGTATTTCATTAATATTTTTATTATTTTTCATATTTCTTTCATATTTACTCTATATTATTATTAACTCTATTTATTCTATTTTTTTTTTATATTAACTCTGTGTATACATTACGAAACCTCGCGTATCATCTGTGGTCATATTTTTATTTTTGAAACTTCCTTCGTGCGTGCGTGAGATAAAGTGAGATTTTCTGTGTTGCTATTTTAACAAAGTAATGTATAAAATCAAGTCAAATCAAAATGTTTATTTGTGTACACAGCTATTTTGGTATTATATTACAGGTATTATAGTCTCTCTGTGTGCTGCCACAGGTGCAATATAAATATTAGTTATGAATTATACATATTTTTATATTATTTTTAGAATTTTAATTGATGACATTTTATGCCTTTTATTGTGTAGTCAACACATGATATTATTAATTATATTTTAAATTTAATTAAATTTATTAATGGAATTAAGCAAATTAATTAAGATTTAACGAAATTAATCAAATTAATTAATTGAATTAATTTTTTTTTTCTTGTATAATATATCTAGATACATACATTTTTAAGAAGTCCATCATCCTCATCATCCTCCGAGCCTTTTCCCAATTATATTGGGGTCGGCTTCCAGTCTAGCCAGATGCGGCTGAACATCAGTATTTTACACGGAGCGACTGCCATCAGACCCCCGCAACCCAGTTACTGGGTAATACTGACATTCGGAGGTTAGACCAGTTGTCAGACTTTCAGGCTTCTGACTACCCGTAACGACTGCCATAGATATTCGTATGACAAACGGGACCGACAGCTTAACGTGCTCTCCGAGGCACGGAGGGGTTTCGAGGTGTATCGAAACGGTCACCCATCCACAGACTGACCGCGGCAAGTGCAGCTTAACCTTGCAGATCGTACAATCCGCGCAGTCTTTGCTTAGCTACGAGCCCCTCATTTTTAAGAAGTCCATTATGTATAAAAATGCCTTGACTACACATGATTTTATTTATTATATTTTAAATTAAATTAAATTAATCAAATTAATTAATGGAATTAAGCAAATTAATTAATGACTTTAACTAAATTAATCAATTTAAATAAATAGATGAAAAAATTCCAAGGTGTGCTCAATTTTTTCCAATAAATACAACACTGAAGATTTACGTAACCTATATCTTCGAAAAAAGTCAGTTTCATCAAAACTTTCAATGTAATTGGGTTGTTTCCGATATATTTTTGGTCTACAGATGTTAATTACTGTGAATATACTAGAAATAGTTTCTAAATTTTCAAAAAGTTCATCTAAATCACAATACATCTTCGTTGCTTGAGAGATCACTTACGTATGTGCCGGTTTAAGGGCCCGAATTTCGACTACCTAAATTTAGGGGAGCTTTTAACGTTTATGTGGCCCCTAACTGTTGGTGAAACGGAAACCATCTCCTAACCGCCCTCTAACCATGCTTAAAGGATCCTTTAAAGTTAGGAGATGTCGGTGAAATCGGGCATGAATCATCTAACGTTACCACTTTTCTTTGCGACTTTCGCTGACTTTGGTCAAAAGTTCCTCACCTACTGCAATGGTCTCTTCTTAAAAGAGGTCATTTGCGTAGAGCCACAAGACCGTCGCCTCAAATACCTAACTGTCATACTGCTGCGCACGGTTCTCTTCTCAGGATGAGAAGGACGTAATCAAACTGGTCTACTGCGGGTTGGCAGACTACACACACCATCGAGGACTCTTTGGAGTTCTAGGAGTGCAGGATACTAAACCATATTCTTCTTTACCGCTAACCCAATCATCATCATCACCATTTGAGCCAAAAGATGTCCACTGTTGGACATAGGCCTCCCCCAAACATTGCCACAAAGACCGGTCCTGCGTTTTCCGCATCCAGCGGATTCCCGTGACCTTCACCAGGTCGTCGACCACCTTGTGGGGGGCCTACCCACGTTACGCCTTCCAGTACCAAACCCAATAGATATATCTAATTCTGATCTGCCGTTGAATTTACAAGAATCCAAGGTAATTCTGTCATTCGACAGGACGTGTCAAAGATGTAAAACTAGATGGACACTGCTGGTATCCTACCGGAGTTCTCCTTTTCTGTGCTGAGAACAGCCCCCGGGTTCGAGTTAGTAAGAATCAGATCTCCCACCAATATTCCCCAGAAAAGCCTTGACAATTTTTTTCAATAAAAGGCATCTGTTTGCTGCGATAGGAAAACGCATAACATTGCTTAGGCATGACAAATCCACCCTACACAAAAATTCTCATAAAAACTAAACTAGACAAGCTATATATTCCCTATTCCATAAACGGTTTTCAGTTGATCAAAGACTATACCTACTATCAAAATATCAGTATTTAACCGACTTCAAAAAAAGGAGGAGGTTATATATTCCGCAAGTTTTTTTTTTTTTTTTTTTTTTTTTCATGTATGTACACCGATTACTCCGAGATTTGTGGGCCGATGTACGTGGTTGTTTTTTTATTTGGTAGAGAAAGTCCGCGCGGTGGTCCCATATAAATTTTATTGACTTAGGTTGAGTAGTTTTTTAACCAGCTTCAATAAATCAGTTTATTTTAGCTTCGCCTATCTAGATGATCTGCTCATTGGTTCGTTTTTCTGAGAATTCTTGGCCGATATGCGTGTTTTTTTTTTCACGATTGGGATTGGACGTTTGGAAGAACATGAGCGAGACCTTTGCCCAGCAGTGGGATAGCAAAGGTTAATAAATAAAATATTCTCAAATTGATTATATAAACATTTATGAATCAACCCTCGCAATTTTCAACTAAAAAGAATGAAATAAAAACTTTTTAACAAAAAAAAAAAAACGACTTCAAAAACCTTAACTAATAACAAAAAATAAAACCGACTTCAAAAACCTTAACTAAAAAGTAAAAAATAATCATTGTATGTATTTTAAAATCTTAACTTAAACAACATTTTTAAGGCGGCGCGTGGTTGACCCTTTGCGTCATGTAATGTACAGTCGAGCGTAATATCTATAGTAAAAACAGTTTATGTGAACGTACATGAAAATCACGCGCCGCCTTCAAAATGTTGTTTAAGTTAAGATTTTAAAATACATACAATGATTATTTTTTACTTTTTAGTTAAGGTTTTTGAAGTCGGTTTTATTTTTTGTTAAAAAGTTTTTATTTCATACTTTTTAGTTGAGGGTTGATTCATAAATGTTTATATAACCAATTTGAGAATATATTTTTATTAACCTTTGCTATCCCACTGCTGGGCAAAGGTCTCGCTCATGTTCTTCCAAACGTCCAATCACTATCGTGAAAAAAAAACACGCATATCGGCCAAGAATTCTCAGAATGAGGAACCAATGAGCAGATCATCTAGATACGCAAAGCTAAAAGAAACTGATTTATTGAAGCTGGTTAAAAAACTACTTAACCTAAGTCAATAAAATTTATATGGGACCACCGCGCGGACTTTCTCTACCAAATAAAAAAACAACCACGTAAATCGGCCCACAAATCTCGGAGTAGTCGGTGTCCATACATGAAAAAAAAAAAAAAAAAAAACCCGCGGAATACATAACCTCCTCCTTTTTTTGAAGTCGGTTAAAAAGTAAAAAATGATCATTGTATGTATTTTAAAATCTTAACATAAACCAAAATTTTGAAGGCGGCACGTGATTTTCATGTACGTTCACATAAACCAGTTTTTAACCGACTTCAAAAAAAGGAGGAGGTTATGTATTCGGCGGGTTTTTTTTTTTTTACTGTATATATTTCGCTCGACTGTACATTACATGACGCAAAGGGTCAATCACGCGCCGCCTTCAAAATTTTGGTTTATGTTAAGATTTTAAAATACGTACAATGATTATTTTTTACTTTTTAGTTAAGGTTTTTTTCGTCATCATTTCTTGAAGTAGGGAGAATGGAAAAAATATATGGTGGAGTTGAGTATTTTATGTATCCATTTTGAAAGATCGATACACGATTTAAATAACTTCGCTTGCTAGAAAAAAAATCCAAACATAGCCAATTTTTGACACTTTGAATTCATTTTATGACGAAAATTTATATAGAACATGATTTTGAAACTTACACGATATATTTTATCGCAAGTCAAGTAATCCATTTCAGTTTTTTTTTTTATAAAATATCATTAATTTAATGTTTTACATAACTAATTGTTATCACGGGCCGGCGCGCCTCGGTGCTCTAGCTCCCCACTGCGCCCCGCAGTCCACCCCGAGACGTTTCGTGCAGGGACAGGACCTTAACGCCATTGAGCTGAAAAATATGTATAAAATATTTACGCTTCTTTGCGCTGAAATTTCATAAAAAAATAATATGAATATGATAGAGGTTTAGGCCATAGGTTGACCCGGTGTTGTAACTTGTAGCCGTGTGGTTTTACGGGACGGGATTGGTGATCGTAGTGAGATGTTTCTAACACCAAAGCTCGCGTAACAAATTGCTACAGTTTGTCGAAATTAAATAGGTGTTACAATATGATTTCATGAATGGACTTGTGAGAAAAATTTGTTTTTAGGACTAAGTTTTTCTCTGCCTATCATAAAATTACTTTTTCTTAATGGACTTTTACGACATCATAAAGTTACTTCCACATTCTATGTTTTCCATTTCTCCAACATCAGCACGAAGATTTCATATTATCAGTTTTTACACAGCAATGTACTACGAAAAAGTTTTTATATCTTCTACATCATTATGTGGTACGGTTGTTAGTCTATCTATATGGCTGCCATAATCTGCTATTACCGTACTCACATCTATTTTAACGACATATTCAAAGAGATAAGCTGGTGTTATCTTAAGTTGTGGATCTATCTTGGTTGAATAACTGAAATGAGCTGAATTCTAAGCCTATCTTTTGATCAACTCTAGACTTAGGTAGGTACCGCCGCCACCGCGTCCCTTGGCGGTTTATCTGTTATTTTCAATGTGACAGACACAAGAGGAGTTCTAATAACTTATGTTAATTAGAAACTAGAAGATATTCTTTATCAATTAAAATCTGAATAATCGGTTAAAACTCTTTTAAATTTAAAACTCAAAACCAACGTAAAATAGATGTAATCTCGCGTAGTTCTCGTTTTGAATTTTAATCATTTTCTTATTTTCCAATTTATTAGTAAAATACTGATATTTTGATAGTAGGTATAGTCTTTGATCAACTGAAAACCGTTTATGGAATAGGGAATATATAGCTTGTCTAGTTTAGTTTTTATGAGAATTTTTGTGTAGGGTGGATTTGTCATGCCTAAGCAATGTTATGCGTTTTCCTATCGCAGCAAACATATGCCTTTTTTTGAAAAAAATTGTCAAGGCTTTTCTGGGGAATATTGGTGGGAGATCTGATTCTTACTAACTCGAACCCGGGGGCTGTTCTCAGCACAGAAAAGGAGAACTCCGGTAGGATACCAGCAGTGTCCATCTAGTTTTACATCTTTGACACGTCCTGTCGAATGACAGAATTACCTTGGATTCTTGTAAATTCATGTGCAGATCAGAATTAGATATATCTATTAGGTTTGGTACTGGAAGGGGTAACGTGGGTAGGCCCCCCACAAGGTGGCCGACGACCTGGTGAAGGTCACGGGAATCCGCTGGATGCGGAAAACGCAGGACCGGTCTTTGTGGCAATGTTTGGGGGAGGCCTATGTCCAACAGTGGACATCTTTTGGCTGAAATGGTGATGATGACGATTGGGTTAGCGGTAAAGAAGAATATGGTTTAGTATCCTGCACTCCTAGAACTCCAAAGAGTCCTCGATGGTGTGTGTAGTCTGCCAACCCGCAGTAGACCAGTTTGATTACGTCCTTCTCATCCTGAGAAGAGAACCGTGCGCAGCAGTAGGACAGTTAGGTATTTGAGGCGACGGTCTTCTGGCTCTACGCAAATGACCCCTTTAAAGAAGAGACCATTGCAGTAGGTGAGGAACTTTTGACCAAAGTCAGCGACAGTCGCAAAGAAAAGTGGTTACGTTAGATGATTCAGGGTCCTCTCAACATTCACGTGGACTTTTCAATAAATACCGAGCTGTACAACGCGTTATGGAAATAATAGTCGGTTTTTTTTTTGTTAAAAAGTTTTTATTTACGACAGTGATTGTAACAACAACAATAACAACAACAACCACAGCAACAACAACAACCACAGCAACAACAACAACTAAAAAGTATGAAATAAAAACTTTTTAACAAAAAAAAACCGACTTCAAAAACCTTAACTAAAAAAAACCTCTTAAGGGGTCATTGAGTACAATGAACTGATTTTGATTGTACTCAATGACCCCTTAAGAGGTTTTCAGTTATTTCGATAACACGTATAGATGCTAAGGAGAATCATCATCATTTCAGCTGAAAGACGTCCACTGCTGGAAAAAGGCCTCCCCCAAAGGGGTGGGGGGGGGATATGCTATAATCGCCATGCTTGGCAGGCGGATTGGCGATCGCAGTTGGTTGTTTAAATACTCAGAGAACGCTGCTGCCCATGCTCTGGTGAATCTCTGTGGCCTTTTACGACACCCATGAGAAGAGAGAGGGTGGTACTATTATTTACGTCCGGCACGAGACGGAACAAGTGAATAAGAGAATAAATGGCTTATATTGCCTTTAAATGCCTTCTTCTCATCGAAATATGTACCAATCCCGCTTCTAAGGACCAAAATGAACTACTTTGTTCAGAACCATTTTGTACTGTATCTGAAACTGTCTTCGTTTCATCTAAAAGAAAAACTTATTTATTCATACCTATTGATCCTGTTAGAAAAAGTTCAGATGTTAAAAAGTTTCTGAAGACAGCGGTGATTTATGATAGAAGTTGGCGATCTATTGAGAGTTTGATGATGACAGTCTTTGTTAGTTTTTATAGCCAAAATAAAAGGGATATTCGTATTTGCCTTGAATTTCGCGGGGTGCAGATAGTAATAATAATAATAATAAATAATAAAATGTTTATTTTCATAAAATATCTTTACAGAAAAAAAAAAGGTAACGTTGGTACCTGTACTAATGAAAAAACATTGTATCACAGGCACCAGCGCCTTCCATTTAGTTACACAGTAAAATTATTACATAAGAATAATATGAATTAAAACTAAAATAATTAAATTAAATTGGGAGAAAATTAAATTAAATTAAAAATTATGTTTTAATGATGGTAAGCTTGGGAAATAGTGATAGAAAGAAAATAAAAAAGAGAAAAAAGACGTGTGGCACTCGGAGACTGCCGCGGTAAAGCTATTGCATAGCATTTTTTATGTAAATACAAAGAGGAGGTGCCCTAACGCCAAAACTCTAAGCAGGCATGAGTCACCAGATTGCGGGGCGAAGAGGGGGATTACGCATGCGCAGTAACGCCGATACAACCAATGCCACCTAGAGACGATTTGCAGAACTAAAGACACAAGCGTGATATTTCAAAAAGTCATTAAAAGTTCTGCTATTCATCGATAGATGGCAAAACTAAAAAGTATCACCGCTGTGCCGGTCGGAGTAGGGGGTGTTAGGTTATTTTCGTTACGGAATTTCTGGATTCGGTCTCCACGCTCAAGGCCCGCGATAGAAGCTATGCAATAGCTTAAAAACACATAGGTAATAAAAACTTTTTAACAAAAAAAAACCGACTTCAAAAACCTTAACTAAAAACTTTTTAACAAAAAAAAACCGACTTCAAAAACCTTAACTAAAAAAGTATCGATCTTTCAAAATGGATACATAAAATAAAAAATAAAAAAAGTAAAAAATAATCATTGTATGTATTTTAAAATCTTAACATAAACCTAAATTTTGAAGGCGGCGCGTGATTAACCCTTTGCGTGATAATGTACAGTCGAGCGCATTATCTATAGTAATAAACAGTATAAATGAACGTACATGAAAATCACGCACCGCCTTCAAAATTTTGGTTTATGAAAAGATTTTGAAATACATACAAGGATTATTTTTTACTTTTTTAGTTAAGGTTTTTGAAGTCGGGTTTTTTTTTGTTAAAAAGTTTTTATTTCATACTTTTTAGTTGAAAATTGCGAGGGTTGATCCATAAATGTTTATATAACCAATTTGAGAATATTTTTTTTATTAACCTTTGCTATCCCACTGCTGGGCAAAGGTCTCGCTCATGTTCTTCCACACGTCCAATCACTATCGTGAAAAAAAACATGCATATCGGCCAAGAATTCTCAGAAAAACGAACCAATGAGCAGATCATCTAGATAGGCGAAGCTAAAATAAACTGGTTTATTGAAGCTGGTTAAAAAACTACTCAACCTAAGTCAATAAAATTTATATGGGTCTACCGCGCGAACTTTCTCTACCAAATAAAAAAACAACCACGTAAATCGGCCCATAAATGTCGGAGTAATCGGTGTACATACATTAAAAAAAAAAAACCCGCGGAATACATAACCTCCTCCTTTTTTTGAAGTCGGTTAAAAAAATAAGAAAAGACAGTCGATATAAAATATAAGAAAAGTATAACGACAGGACGATAGGACTTATAACGTTCGCCTCTTACGTAGGCGAGCAGCTAAAAAATATCTACAAGGTGTAATAGAATGAACGCAAGACCTCAGACACCCCAATAGGGAAAGTGACTATTTTTTTTGTATTCGTTTTTATTAGAAATCTCGAAACTTTTTCAAGAAAAATAAGCAACAGTGAAAAAACCAATCAAATATTTAATAAAATGTCCAAATTATAAGAGATTTAAATTTGTTCACTAGACGGAGACAACAGAATGACGTCATTGTACAAAACCTTCATACTATGAATATGAAGTAACTTGACATCTCTCTGAACAATGTCCGTTTTGCACGACAAGGACCGAAAATGCCTCTTTCAAAAACTTAAAAAGCGTGTGTCTCTTTAATTTTTTCGAGAATTTTGTTTATTCTTTCTACAATGTTGTCCTTTCTGTACCTTCTTTTAAATAATATATATTTTTTGGTAATTTTTAACAGTAGTCAACTACCGGATTAGAAAATTATAAATACTATCTGGGAAAATATCTTTTTGTTGGTTCCTGGATAGCTGCAGAATGCTGTTTATGGGTTACCTTCATCAACTCAGCCTATCAGCACTGCTGGACATAGGCCTCTCCCAAGTTGCGCCACAACACTCGGTCCTCTGCCTTCCGCATCCAGTCTTCCCCAGCCACATTCTTCAGGTCGTCGGTCCACCTGGCGTGGGGGCACCCTACGCTGCGTTTGCCGATTTGCGTAGCTTACAGGATCAGTAAGCTGAAGTGGCAGTGGGCTGGCCATGTTTGTCGAAGGACAGATGGCCGCTGGAGCAGACGAGTCCTTGAGTGGAGACTGTGAATCGGCACACTATACTTATGTTGTAAAGAGATCATCTGTCGCACCGTTTCTTTAAATAACCAACATACACCTCAGGAGGCTGAAAAGGCAGAATAACAGCCTGAAAAAATTACCAAAAAACTTAACTTCACAAAAGATCCCTAATTAGAAGAAAGAAAGAAAGAAAGAAAAATGATTTATTGCCACAACAAGACGACATGCAAAATGCTTCAATTACCACATTTAGGAACAAACTAAACTTCCAAATTTACTGAAAAGAAATAAATCTCCATCTAAGTCCTATGGAATGCCCCATACAGTTTTTCTTGCAGATAATGAATCTCCTTATCTTGAGGAGAACTTCAAATGATACGACTTTTATAAAGTTTCTCTATGGATAAGGAACTGACTTTGCTAAGTACAGTTAAATCACAGTCATGATAAGTTAATGGGACTGATGAGCGTTTATTAAAAAAAAGGTAATTAACAAAACCAAAAAACCCGACTGCGTGTAAAAATAACTGAAAAGATGTAAACAAGACTTGTGTAGGTAAGTCCATGTGAAAGTATCAAATCAACACGCAGTCGGAGGCTACGTATGTTTTTGGTCAAAGTAGTTCATAGTTCATAGCCTAAGTAGCCTCCGCCTGCCTGTTGATTTGATACTTTCACATGGACTTACCTACACAAGTCTTGTTTACATCTTTTCAGTTACTTTTACACGCGGTCGGGTTTTTTGGTTTTTTTAATTAACTTTTTTATTTTAAACTTTTTAGTTTTGTCATGTTTTATCGCGCTGATTCATTTTTAACGTAAAATATTTTATTGTTTTATAGCATTTCTCATTCCAAATTACATTTAAACATATAAGTTGTATATATTTTTGTAAAGCATTTATTAAACCCTTTATTTTGATACCACACTCGATAGGTTTCGAAGGAAAAAAAAATTTTGAAGCCATTTAATATGGCGCCTAAAAGCGGCCATTTTGATTTTTGTAATTTTAATATACCCAGTGTCACTCTCACGGTTAAGACAAATCTAACGACACCTCTCAAGCTAAAATCCATCAAGCCGTTTAGGCTACAGAGCGTGCCAAAGAAATATACATACATACATACATACATACATACACTCGAAAAACATAACCCTCCTTCTGGCGCAGTCGGGTAAAAATGGCCGAATTGTCTTCTGGTTTTCACTGTACAACCAGGTGAGCAGCCAAGTGGCGTCCCCATCAATAAAAAAATATTACTCGTTAAATATATAATTTTATCGTCATCATCATTTATCAAAAGTACAAAAAAATCGCTAATAAAAAACTTATATAATATTCAAAGTAGATAATATTCAATTTTCATACTAAAATGGGGCAACTGGCCCCAAAGGTCACAGATAATGATTGCTTTGCTCAAAATTATTAGATAACAATAAAACAGCTGTTTAAACACTATTAATATAATTTATGAAGAAATGTGTTCGATAAATTTAATCCCTGAGTCACATGCGTCGGTGGTGTAATGGTCAGCATAGTTGCCTTCCAAGCAGTTGATCCGGGTTCGATTCCCGGCCGACGCATACTTTTGCTTCTTCTTTCAGAACTGAAATAGACGTTTTTCAGTGTTTTTGAATGGAAAAATCATTTAAATATTTATAAAATACTAGCTGATGCCCACGGTTTCACTCACAGCGGCACCTAGATTTACGCGTTTTTTTTTTTTTTTTTCACGTATCTAGATTTTGTGATTTTCTTTCTTGGCACTAAACGAATAATATTGTGAATATAATTATGCAATTAGCAGTGCTCTTTTTAGGGTTCCGTACCCCAAGAGTGCCAAACGGGACCCTATTACTCTCGCTACGCTGTCCGTCCGTCCGTCTGTCTGTCACAGGGCTGTATCTTTTGAACGGTAATAGGTAACCGGTTCAAATTTTCTCAGAATATGTGTTGCTATGAGGTGTATCACGACAAATACTAAAATTTAAAAAAAAGTATAAAAACAAAGGGGGTCCACATACAAGAAACCTCAAAAAACATGCATTTTTTTCAACGTTTTTGTTCCTGCTCTATCTTCAAAACGGTTATATATACCAGCGTCAAACTTGGTCAGGTTATAGTGCATATTATGTAGTTTTGCAACAAATACTAAAAATAAGACAAACAAAGACATATGTGGTGGTACCTGCGTAAGAAAGACATGCAAAAATTTATATTTCGCGCACTGTGCGTTGATGTCTTTTGATAAACTCTCGTAAATTAAATCAGTTTTTATGGGGTATCAGGTCGTTAAGAGGTACGGAACCCTTACTGCGCGAGTCCGACTCGCACTTGGCCGGTTTTTTTTTTCTTGCGGCTTTGCACCCGAAAAAGTTTTAACATGCCCCGTATAATGTTTACCGTCGTAGTTATCGGAAAAGAATTAACAAAAAAAAAAAAACTGATTTTCATGTACGTTCACATGAACCTGTTTTTACTATAGATATTGCGCTCGACTGTAAATTAAATGATGCAAAGGGTCAATCACGCGCCGCCTTCAAAATTTTGGTTCATGTTAAGATTTTAAAATAAATACAATGATTATTTTTTACTTTTTAGTTAAGGTTTTTGAAGTCGGTTTTATTTTTTTTGTTAAAAAGTTTTTATTTCATACTTTTTAGTTGAAAATTGCGAGGGTTGATTCATAAATGTTTATAATTATAACCAATTAGATTTTTTTTTTATTAACCTTTGCTATCCCACTGCTGGGCAAAGGTCTCGCTCATGTTCTTCCAAATGTCCAATCACTATTGTAGAGGATTCAGGCGCAGGGTTCAATGACAGGCATTTAAACCAAGAGAAACACGAGTCTTGAGCACAATAACACACGATTTATTTAAACAGTTCACACGAGTAATACGAACAATAATAACTACAAACTACTTAGAAAGAACTATGAATTTACTACTTATGCGTGGTACTTTATTGGAGCAGCGCGATGGGCTCAATACAATTGCTACGTTTCAGACCACGATAACCGACGAACTACCACTTAAAATTATCATGTCCCGTATATATAAGGGTGGCACAAATTGCGCCCACCACTGCACTAAATCGAAACAATGACAATGCACCCGCCAATCACAGGCCATATATATTCAAGAAGATTAATTCCAACATGATAAATTGGTCATTCAGAGCAATCCATCTCTAACATACTCGATAATTTTGGTAAATATATAATGAAACAAAGAACACACAATAAAACACACACAACAATAAAATTTAGAAGAATATTTTAGTGTACGTTTTGACAGGCCTGTAACTCGAGTAAGCCTCATAATTTGGACCCAGGTGTTCGCCGAGACCAGCTGATGCCAGCCCAATATAAATGGTTGCTCAAATTTAACAACTTTCAGTAATAAAAACTGTAGTTTCCATGAAATTATTATAAGTAATTGGTTTTGTTTTGAAACTTATTGGATTTTTAATAATAATAATTATTATTATTAGGCAGAGGCTCTCATTAGGCAGCTGGGTCAAGGGCTTGATACAGAAAGCGGTAATTCTGGACACGGCACGTATTGTTAGGAAGTTCCTCTCTCTGAGGCCCTGACCACCGGTAGCTTGGACCCTGTTCCTGATGCCGGTGGGCTACTGTTTTTATATATTTTTTAATATTTTTATTTCTTTTTTTGTAAAAATGTTATAAATGTAAAAAAAAGTGTACTTTAATTAATAAATGGAATAATAATTATATAATTTTTTTCATACTTTTATAAAAGTTTTGGGCTTAAAAATTCTTGAATGAATTAAGTTAAAATCATTCAGTCAGTAGTTGTTATATGTAGTTGAGCTAAAATTATTTTTATTCACTAGCTTACGGAAAAAAGTCATTCGTTGAGATATGTCATTCCCATACATTTTGATTGTTTTCTTTAGCGTTGACGATTGTAGATTGTCAACTTGCCGTTTATTGGTGACATTAATGACCTAAGTGTCACAAATAAACGGAAAACATTGCAGTAGGTCTACTCGCGTTTTACGAACGACAAACGAAGTACGAACTTTCGTTCCGACTGATACTTACATAATAAAGATAGGTACATAAAAAAGGCACAATTAAGATAGACTACGGTTCATAGTCGTATACAATTTACCGGAGATGAGAAAAACAAACATCAAAACACGATCATCTCAATGCGATAAGGGAACGATGGTTGACCGGAGTAGCAAATTGTGCGATGAATCGTACGATTTATCGAATATCGTCAAACGGGAGTAGACCCCCTGGAACGTCTACTATCAGGAGATTGGGATATTTGAGATTAGTTTGGAACTATATTTTGATCGTTTATATTTAATTACGAGAATTAATGGCTTTTTGATGAAAAACTAATTCTTTATTTCGGTTTCTATTAGAAGAAATACTAACTAGGGATCTTTACATTGCCTGTAATGCCATGCCATGCCCGTCCCCTGTATCCCGCCTGCTCTCAGGAGTACAGTCTAACAAAGCAATTAGTATACAGGCTCGCCAGATATAGATGAAGATTTCTCAAGAAGTTATTATAGAATGGTTTGATTAGGGTTTTGTATAAATACAGTTTAACTTTTTCCATTATTAAAATGATATTTCACTCGAAAGCATGCATAATTTTCTGAGAAAACTTCATTTATATCTCTCTACCCTGTATACCAATTGCTTTGTTAGACTGTACTTAATGCATACTACGAACAGGAGAATAGAGTGTGCTACTGTCTGGTCAAAGTCCATCTAAGTTAAAGCCAGGGACACGATAAGAAGAAGATAGCATAACAGGTTCTAATCTTCTATACTTATAAAGACATATTTCCTGACTGACTGATTCATCAACGCAGAGCCGAAACTACTCAGATTAGAAACATGTTTGGACAGTAGGTTCCTTTTGCAATGAAAAAGGAAAAAAAAAAAAAAAAAAAAAGGATAAGAAAGGATTTTGGGATTTTTTTACGCTAAGTGGGTGTTAGGGTTTTTATGAAAAATCTTTTTTCCTGGAACGATTCACTCAAAACTTCGGAAGAGTAATCTTTAAAGTAAATAATGAAACACTTAAATCTTTTCTTTTTCTAAAATCAGTCCTAAATGAGGGTCCAATAGGGTTAAAAAAATTGTATGGGAGAATATTATTGCGTGGCTGGATTGAGTCGAAACTCGGTATAAATAATATAAAACAGTTAATGATTTACCTACCTTATTTTGAATTTTTGAAAATTAAACTCATCGGGGGTTAAAAGGGGTGTTAAAATTTATGTGACTCTTTTTCCTAGGGTCACGTTTGATTGACACAAATACTCTTCAAATTAAATAATATTAGGTATACATGTACGTGTTTTGCTTTTTCCAAAATTACGACGGGGAACATTATACGGAGCAAGTTAAAAAAAAAATACGCGGGCAAAGCAGCAAGAGCACTGCTAGTCGCATTTATAGTCACTACTCACTTTATACACATGGCAAGCAAATCACCGACGATTAGAAAATCAATGAATTTGTACATTTGTGCCAACATCAAAGCAAAACAACAAATGTAATAAAACAAATATTTTCTCAACCTTTCTCGAAATAATACCGAAAACGAAATTCCCTGTAATAATTACAGTTGCTAACAATAGGGACGTGACACGAATTTTCCATTTCAATCAATAGATTCCATTTTGTTTGTCAAAAGTGATCACAATGGAACCACGGCTTGTTTAATGGAGGCTATAATTAATTGTAGCTGTGGAAATTATTGCTTTTTGTTGGTTTTTCATGAAAATGTAGGTTTTATTTTGAAAGGTTTTGGCCGTAAAGGTGTCACGTATGTTATTATTATTATTATGGTATCCAAAATGTAAGGAATCATTATAAAGGTTATTAGGAAAACTGATATTGTAAGGTTATATCGGTGGTCAGATTTTTGGGGTTTCGAGTGTCTGTATAGACTGACACGATTGATCAACAACTTGACGCCAATGATTTTTTATTCTATAAAAAAACATTGTTTGACGCGTTCTCTCAAATCATTATAATACTAGCTGGGTATATCGTTACGTTTATTGTAATCGTTGGTGCGTCTGTAAGTAATCGTGTAAATAATAGCGAAACGAATTTTGTTGTATGATCGATGTTGTGGCACCCTACCCAAAAGGGCCACAGTCACAAGTAAACTAAAATATTGTACCACAGCTGAAACCCCTAGTTCACAATCAGTCAGTTCTTATAGAACATAATAGTTATTTGTTATACAAGAGTGCAAAGTTGCTTTTTAACCGCGTGCTCAATTTTTATGCCCGAGCAAGCGAAGGATTCTATAATTCAACAGTTAGAATCCTGAGCGTTAGCGAGGGAATCAATAGAGCACAAGGTGAAAAATCTTTGCACTCGAGTGCAACATATAACTTTTCATCCCACCTCAGCGAGGAAATGACTAAATGCAAAAAAAACATTTACAATCACAAGATACTTTTATTTCACTTTAGGTATTAACTACTACATTATGATAGGTAAGTATTACAGAATAATCTTTAAACTATAACAAATAATACTTAGGTATACCTAATTAATAAAAATTAAAAGTAACGTTGCTACAGTTACTTAAGTTGAGAGTAATATTTTTGTTAGGTACTGTACGGTAAACTATCTGTCATACTTAATAGTTGTACCGATTCATCGGATTCCCTTGGCGTAAATGAGCAAAACGTTTTCTGAGAAAGTTTTGGTTCCTTTATCTAGTCGCCACATGTTAACCATATCGTATTGTTTCAAATACTTCTCGCGTGATTGTTGAGGGAGAAAGCTCATTTGTGCATTATTAACAGTTTCAGTCAATTCTGTTTGTGTCAAATAAACTTCCTCGTCGCTAGAACCACTCATTTTAGGGTAATAGACCTGTGCATTTTAGTTTTTTCACTTGTTTTCAAGTTTCTTGTTTTTAACCTATGGTTTTAATAAAATGACGTGAAAAGAAACTGGCGCGCGCAAAGCAAATAAAAAAAAAAGTACACCAAGAAGGTTCCGAGTCTGAGTTTTTAACAAATTAAAAAAGGTTGTATGATAAATTCGGCACCATGGAGGGAGAAGTAAATAGGTTTAATGATGTTTTGAATTCACAAACCTAGTGCACACGATGTTCTAAATTCAATTTACTTTATCCTCTAGTCTAGGGGATAAAAACGGCTTTTGCACTCAGATATCGAAGAACAAAAATACTCTTTCCGAGATGGGGGGATGAAAAGCAATTTTAGATGTTTCATCAAACTCGCATTTCAGTGCGGTAGACGTTTGACAAATGGGCTGCGTCACAAAAAGTGACCGCCCGGCGTTCAGGTGCGGTGCCCAAATTAAAGACCTTTGTAATGTATAAATGATAATTTATCATTTTATGTCCATCAGATTGGTGAAATATTTAGTAGATGGAACAAATAAAGGCAATAACAGAAATAGTAAGTTTATTAGTAATATTGAAGTTACATACTACTTTATACAATATAAATACACATCTTATAATTAACTACTACCTATCTACATTAATATATAATACATACAACATAAACATGTATAAAATACAGATTCAATAATATTAAAATATCATAAAAGTAGACTTAGGCGACGAAGAATTCCTCCACATCACTGTCATCCGGAAGCGTGCCCAAAAGACTGGCAGCGTTGCCACGTTGAATGGCAACGCTTATTCTTTGCCCAAAGAACAAGCCAGCCCTCTGGTCACGCGAAATGTCGACCAATCTCTTAGATATTTCCTTGAAAAGAAGCCGCGTACTCGGCCCCCATGGCCCGAGCGTTTTGACCCCAAACGGCTCAAACTCATAGCATCCAATGAGATTACTATATTTGCGCCGCTTGAGGGCCTCCGCAGCTGCAGTGGCAGCACAGCCACAGCCCGCCGAGCTAGGAAGATGGGATGGAGCAAGGGTGTCGACCACCAGAGGCCTACCCAACTTCCAAGGTAATAACGTCATACCGTCTGGTCTCTTACCATCGTCACGTGCCAAGCCATCAGGTTCTAGTACGGCTGGTACGCCGGCGGTGGCGAGAGCACGACGAATAATGTCGTTAATATTGGCGTGCCGTGGTATGCGACCTGCACTCCTGCAACAAGAAAGGCCATGGTGTCCGAGGCTGTCGACAGCTTCACCACAATGACACCGATGTGGAGCAATGCATGGAGCGCTTAACCGTAGGCAGGTAGCGAACCGAAAAGTTGTGTTATCCAACATAGTGCCTAAGTTGGGTGACGGGAGGGCCTGAAGCCACAGTCCCGCCTCCCACTCACCCACAGCCAGCAGTCGGGCACGCTCGGCAGTATTGACTGACGTAATTAATAGATGATTCCGTGTAAAACTGCAGAGCGGCCCGTCCCACCGTCTCTGGGAAGATAAGATGAGGGGCAAAACCGTATTGGGACAGGCCATTTTCCAAGCGTTCACAGCGTCGGTCAAACACGGTACCTCAAAATCAACCAGTGAGGATGCTAAAATTTTCCTGGTTAATTTCTCAGGACTGTGGACTGAGGACAGGAACAGTAAGCTAATACTGGAAATTTTGCGGACGCCGAGACCACCCATACGAATGGGAAGTATGGTACAAGCCATACTTCCCACTCGTATGGGTGGTATACCAGGCTCGGTCTACCAGGGCCACATTTAAAATTGAAGTTAATGTGTTTCGTATAATTTTTTCTACTTTGTCCAAAAGTTGTGGATGCTTCCATAAGTGAGAAGAGCGTAGGATATACTTAAATTTAGGTCAAAAACAACAATATCGAATAAAAGTATACGCCGAATGCATATTAATTTTAAAAAGCCTTTCCGAAATATCATTAAAATTTTGTATTTTCTCCTCAATGAATGTTGAGAAGGATTCGTCTAGGATTGGAGATCCTAGGAGGTGAAGTGATCTTTTTGGTCGTACTTTTTGAACTACGTATGTTTTTGGTCATGAATTACATACGTAGTTCATAGGTAGCCTCCGCCTGCGTGTTTATTTGATACTTTCACATATATTTACCTACACAAGTCTTGTTTACATCTTTTCAGTTTTTTTTTACACGCAGTCGGGTTTTTTGGTTTTGTTAATTACATAACATAACATCACGCCTGTATTTCCCCGAAGGGGTAGGCAGAGGTGTATAGTATACCCACATTTCGCCAGTTATGTTATAGTCCCATGTAATAGGGGGCGAGCCTATTGCCATTAACCGGGAACAAATCTATACTCCAGGCTGCTACTGAGAATTTCCTAATGAAAAAACCCAATAACACTTTGCCCGACCCGGGAATCGAACCCAGGACCCCACGCTCAGCAGTCGCGCTTGCGACCACTAGACCAACGAGGCAGTCAATTAACTTTGATAATTACTTATTTATTTAAAGTTTTTTAGTTTTGTCATGTTTTATCGCGCTATTAATGTTTTTTTTTAAAAGTCACTTATAAACATAATTAAATTTTTAACGTTGAATATTTTAATAAAACATTTTTAACCGGATTACATCGCGTATATTATTTAAATTGGTTTTCCTGACGTTTCGAAAGCTTTGCAGCGTTCGTGGTTGAATATTTTGTTGTTTTTTTAGAATTTCTCATTCCAAATTACATTTAAACATATAAGTTGTATATATTTTTGTAATTTACCATTTATAAAACCGCCGACCGACTGCCTCGTTAGTCTATTGGTTGCAAGCGCGACTGCTGAGCGTGGGGTCCTGGGTTCGATTCCCGGGTCGGGTAAAGTGTTATTGGGTTTTTTAATTAGGAAATTCTCATTAGCAGCCCGGAGTCTGGATTTGTGCCCGGTCAATGGCAATAGGCTCGCCCCCTTTTACATGGGTCTATAACATAACTGGCGAAATGTGGGTGTACTATTGCACCTCTGCCTACCCCTTCGGGGAAATACAGGCGTGATGTTATGTTATGTTATGATTATTTATAAAACCCTTTCTTTTGATACCCCACTCGATAGGTTTTGAGGGAAAAAAAAATTATGAAGACGTTTAATATGGCGCCAAAAGTCGGCCATTTTGATTTTTATAATTTTGGCATACCCAGTGTCACTCTCACAATTAAGACGAATCTAACGACACATTTGAAGCTAAAATCCATCAAGCCGTTTAGGCTACAGAGCGTGCCAAAGAAATATACATACATACATACATACACACACTCGCTCGAAAAACATAACCCTCCTTCTGGCGCAGTCGGGTCATCATTTCAGCCGAAAGACGTCCACTACTGGACATAGGCCTCCCCCAATTAAGGGAGGATATGCCATAATAACCACGCTTGGCAGGCGGATTGGCGATCGCAGTTGGTTAAAAACATTTAATTTTGTAATCAAATAATAAAAAAGTGATTGTATTCTAATTGGGGTGCCTGAGGTCTTCCGTTTATTCTGTTACACGTTACATAATCAGCCCTTAAAAATGCCTGAACTGAATTGTCCAGTTCTAATTTAAGTGTTGTTAACCATAAGTTATTGACAGTTTTTACCCGTTTTTTATTTTATGCTTAAACACAGGCTTTTACAGCCTAGTTCGGCAGCGGATGCTAAGAAGCAGACACATTTGTACATTATGTTTAAGCTTACTTATAACTAGATGATCATTTGTGTAAACATGTGCTTGGTTCAATAAATTATTGGTATTTGTATCTGTTGTTAGCAAAGAAGCTTGCTATGCAGTTTTCATTACACAAACATTTTGTCAGATATGTAGTAGGTCGCGGGAATCCGCTGGATGCGGAAGGCGCAGGACCGGTCGTTGTGGCGATGCTTGGGGGAGGCCTATGTCCAGCAGTGGACGTCTTTCGGCTGAAATAATGATGATGATGATGATGTAGTATCTCTTATTTCCCATACCATTATAGAATCCAAATTCATCCAAAACATTACCTTCGCAACAGCAATAAGTCAACATATCGAAAGAAATGTACTTCATTCCACTTGACATGAATTCGATTTCATCAGAGTCACGTCTCTCGATACTGCCAGAGATAAATTGTATGTAGCCAATAATAGAGCTACGTAGGGTAACGTGAACGTATGTAACGGGATCTAGACGAGTAATAACATTGGAACTGTCTTCCCTGAGGAGTTATTCGAGTTGGAAATACAAAATATTGCACAGGGAATAGATGGAATATAGGTACGCGTATTGCGATGGACTTGGTTCTTCGAGACGGTATCATTTAAACCATTTATTTTTCCACATCATCATCATCATTTCCATTGTCCACTGCTGGACATAGGCCTCCCCCAAGTGGGGGGATATGCCATAATCACCACGCTTGGCAGGTGGGTTGGCGATCGCAGTTGGTTGGTTAAATACTCAGAGAACGCTGCTGCCCATCCTCTGGTGAATCCCTTAGTTGCCTTTTACGACCCCCATGAGAAGATGTAGGGTGGTGCAATTCTTTACGTCCGGTACCACATGGAACACTCATACAACACATACACACATAAAATATACATCCTACTAATATTATAAACGTGTGACCACACGGGTGAAGTTGCGGGACATGACACACTTCTAAAATTTGTCCCGCTAGGTGGCGCTGTATAACAACACGCTCTGAGTCGCCAATGCTACCGCTATTGCAAAAAAACCGGCCAAGTGCGAGTCGGACTCGCGCAGTAAGGGTTCCGTACCACCCATCGACCAGATACCTCACAGAAACTGATTTAATTTACGAGAGTTCATCAAAAGACATCAACGTACAGAGCGCGAAATATGATTTTTTGCATGTCTTTCTTACGCAGGTACCATCACATGTGTCTATGTTTTTTTTATTTTTAGTATTTGTTGCTAAAGTACATAATACCAGGCCCCTCAGAAAGTATTGCGAAAAAAAGTTTTTATATATGGGAGACTGGCCAGTTATAATGTTTTTCGAAAATATGATTATTTATAAGTAAAAATAAGTAAGTTCCAATTTCAAAATTTCCCTCCACATTTTTTGCGAGTTAATTCAAAGTATTGTGTCTCACTGAAATATGGATCTGCGCCGAGAACATTTTAGAGCTATGATTTTATACGATTTCAAGTGTCGCCTGAAACCGGATGAATCGTACGATAGACTTCAAATGGCATTCATGGATGAAGGCCCTTCCAAGGCAACCGTGTATCGTTGGTATAACGAATTCAAGCGCGGTCGACCAACTTTGGGGGATGACGAAAGAAGCGGTCGCCCTTTGACGGCTGTTACCGAAGAAAACGTGCTAGCAGTGAAAAATTTAATCCAAGACAATAGGCGAATTACATATCAGGAGATTCAACACATATTGAAGATTGGATCGGGAAGCGTTCACGAGATTCTACAAAGCCATCTTCGCGTGAGGAGGATAGTATCACGCTGGGTGCCGCACAACCTCACCGATGCTCAGAAGCAGGCCCGGGTGGAATGGTGCTGTGATATGCTTAACAAATTTGAAGCAGGCTCGTCTCGGCGTGTTTACGACATCGTTACAGGTGATGAGTCCTGGATTTATCAATACGACCCAGAAACCAAGCGCCAGTCGACTGTTTGGGTGTTTCAAAATGAGCCAACGCCTACCAAAGTGAAGCGATCTAGAAGCGGGGGTAAGATTTTGATCGCTAGCTTTTTTAATTTGACTGGCCACTTGGTATCAATTCCCTTACGGGATCAAAGAAGCATTAATGCCGAATGGTATACTACCAAATGTTTGCCAGAAGTTTTCTCTGTTATAAGCAACAAGCGACCAAACACAGGGCTCCGCGGGCTACTGCTCCACCACGACAATGCACCTGCGCACACCGCACTCAAAACGAGGGACTTCCTGGACAGCACGCCAGTCAAACTCCTGGGTCACCCTCCTTACAGCCCTGATCTAGCACCGTGTGACTTCTTTTTATTCCCAAAAATAAAAAATCAGCTCAAAGGGATAGAATTTTCGTCGCCGGAAGATGCGCTGGCTGCGTTCGAGCAGGCTGTAAACGACGTGTCTGCGGCGGACTGGAAAAAGTGTTTTGAAAACTGGTTTAGGCGCATGAATCTTTGTATAGAGGCTGGTGGAAAGTACTTTGAAAAGATTTGATAAAAATATATGTACGTATAGAACAATTTTTTTTAGTTTCGCAAAACTTTCTGAGTGTCCCACGTATATGCACTATAATCTGACCAAGTTTGACGCTGGTAGATATATATATATTACCGTTTTCAAGATAGAGCAGGAACAAAAACGTTGAAAAAAATGCATGTTTTTTGAGGTTTCTTGTATGGGGACTGGGGACCACCTTTGGTTTTAGACTTTTTTTTGGTTTTTAGTATTTGTAGTGATACACCTCATAGCAACACATATTCTGAGAAAACCAGTTTCCTATTACTGTTCAAAAGATACAGCCCTGTGACAGACAGACGGACGGACAGACGGACGGACGGACGGACAGCGTAGCGAGAGTAATAGGGTCCCGTTTGACACCCTTCGGGTGCGGAACCCTAAAAACGGAAAAAAATCTAAAATAGCCATATTCAATTTGATTCGTTTGTAATTACACCTACCTACGGAAACGGAATCCTATAATACTGAGCATGGCCCGACATGCTCTTTTGCCATGCCGTTTTTATTTGCGTATTATTTAGAGCTTTTTGCGTAGATATTTTTTATTGCGTAGTGATGATGAAGTCATGATGGTCATGACGATGATGAAAGAAATGACGTCATTATTCAGTGAAGTCAAATAAAAAAACCGCCCAAGAGCATGTCGGGCCATGCTCAGTATTATAGGGTTCCTTAAGTAGGTGTAATTACAAACGAATCAAATCGAATATTAATCATGGCTATGCTATTTTAGTTTTTGCAATAATCCGCAGCATTCGCGACTCAGAGCGTGTTGTTAGTAACGCCATCTAGCGATAAATTCAAGAAGCCAAATTGAAGAAGTGTATTCAACATTACACAAAGTTCCTTTTTGTGATTTTTTCAAATAGAAAGTAACTAAAGGAGCATTATTTGCTAACATCATTTTTCTCTAAGGTCAATGACCTGTGAACTAGGATGTCTTAAGTATTTTTCAGTTTTCTCTCTATAACTCGAAAATTTATAATTACATTATACTCGAAATAATTTTAAAATAGAGTTTTTACAAAGGTCTATCATTGTGGAAGATTATAAGTTTCTACGTTGCATATTTTAGAAATGGCAGGGGGGGGACACATTGCAAGCCAATTTGGCGGGCTATATTTCGCAGATGGTACAACTGATAAAAAAGTTATGTATGAAACATTACCTTCATTTTAGTAGACTTATTCAATGATACGCCACACGGGGTGCAGCGAAAACAAAAATTTCATCCCCATTTCACATGTATGAGCGCCACCCCTAAAATACGTAATCATGACTTTTTTATTCTTTTAAAATTGAGATCTATATCTAGACTATTTTAAAACAAAATTTCATTTACTTATGTTTATAACTGTAGAAGTTATTAAGCTGTAAAGGATTAGGACAGACGGACAGACGGATAGACGGACAGACGGACAGACGGACGAACATGACGAAACTATAAGGGTTCCTTGTAGGACTACGGAACCCTAAAAAACAGAGAATAAAGGCGAATATATATTAGAGTAATAATTCTGTTACTGTGGTTTCAAATCAACTGTGTAAATGAGTCATAATTTAGCTATGAACGATGAGTTAAAATGATTGGATCAAACTAACACATGCGTCGGTGGTGTAATGGTCAGCATAGTTGCCTTCCAAGCAGTTGATCCGGGTTCGATTCCCGGCCGACGCATATTTTTTTAACATATCATGTGAGATTTTGAAGGTATTATTACCTATATCATTTGGATTGGAAGTAATAAGGTTCTGATAGACAGACAGACGGACAAAGTGCTGAGTGGCCTAGTTAACTCAGAGGACTCGATTCGCTCGGTCAAAATTTCTAAACAAAAATTGCGTTGTTATCCGGTTTTTTAAACTTGTTTTATTTTATTACTTCTGTATATTTTGTAGCCTTGAATTTGAAAAGCAATCGGTAAATAATCAATTAATCATATTTTGATATCAAATTAACAAAGCAAAAAAAATTTAAAAAAAATTAAATTATATTTTTATTTATACACGAAATTAACCAACAAAACGAAATCAAAAGTTGGTACTAAACAAATTAGGGGCCTACAATATTTTTTGAGGTCGGTGCCAGCAAAGCCAATAAAAAAATAGTAACGATAGATACCTACCTATATCCGATATAAAACGGAGTTCATCATCATCATTTCAGCCGAAAGACGTCCACTGCTGGACATAGGCCTCCCCCAAGCATCGCCCAGCGATCGGTCTGCGCTTTCCGCATCCAGCGGATTCCCGCGACCTTCACCAGGTCGTCGGCCCACCATGTGGAGGGCCTACTCACGCTGCACCTTCTAGTACGCAGGCGCCACTCCAAAACTTTTCGGCTCTATCGGCCATCCGTTTTGCAAGAAATTTAGTACTCAAAATGCAACAGTTCTTTTCCTATCTTCGAGTGTCATCAAAACCTTTTTTTTTTCACTTTACAAAAAAATGTCACTGAGCAAAAACAAAACACAAACGATATTTCAATAAAATTTTCACATTGTTCGCTTTCAAAACCACTAAGTAAAATTATATCAGTTTTCTGTCAATTGAAAAGCATTAAAATTGGTACCGATATCAACCGATAGATTGACAGATTGAAACGTCAATCGTAATATCAATCATGGTTGTAACACGTGATTGATTCAGAAGGTTAACTTCAAACCTAACTTCAAACATGACAGAAGATTCGTATGACTGACCTACGTTTTTGGTTAAAAATAACACGCTCAATTTTTCTAATCCGTACTAATATAGAACTTAGAACTGAGTTATATAATTTATACCTTCCCATCTAGGTAAATTGCAATGAGTTTTTTTATTATTCAGTTTGGCAATAGAAAACGGTTCCCCGTGGACTGCTAAATTATAATTATTGGTGTTCATGGCTAAGATTTATTCTGTAAGGCTGTTAAGGCTCCATCCAGCGACAATTAAGAAAGAAATAAAGAAAGAAAAATATTTTATTCTTGCGCTCCATTTGACGCACACACTACAATACTTATACATAAAAACTTTACAATTCCATGACAAATTAGTATAGTTACAGTTAAATTGACAACTGACAACACTGGACATAAACAATACATGATCTGTAGTTATAACGGTACATTATCGGTTTTTTGTTCTACATTATAGTCTGTGATTTACAGTTAGTCAAATCAAAACAAAAACAATAACATTAACCAACTCCCGTGTTGTAAAACAAGTGACAACGGCAGCTGTGTCACCTTTGAAAGAGGGCTTGAACTCCACAAACCACCATTTAACATGGTGACCAAGCATAATTAAAACATCTGTTTTGGGAGATGTTCCAATAGTTACGTAAACGACGCAGCGAACTTTGCTTCAGATAACTACAGTTACGTGGAAACACTTCATCTTTATTTTTTTCGATTTTAGTGTAAATTGCACGCTCTTTCGCTTCGTAAAACTTTTAAATGTATGAGATAAAGTCTATCTCAATCCAATTTACAATTCACATGAACTTGGATTAGAAACCCTATTTCTTATAACACAAACATCTTAAGACCTTTTTAACTGCTTTTGTCATTCTGAAGTCAACTTAGTTTTCATGTTGGTAAAGTTGAAATTTGTGTGAGTGGCAATTACATCAATTATTTAATTGGATTGACACAGACTTTAGCCACAGATTACCTATTAGTTACTACGTAACTTTAGCTCTCATTGCATGTAGCAGTACTTCTGCACTTTTGTATTCAGTGGTAATACGCGCCGTTCATTTCATGACCCGGACAGTTGGACTTAACTGGATCAAACTGGATTCTACCAGATTCCACTCGATTAATCCAGTACGTGTTAATGTTGATCCGTTTCGGATTTTAGTTGCATGCGCTGTGTCACGAAATTTTGACACAGAAAAACCGACTAAGTGCGAGTTGGACTCGCGCACCGAGGGTTCCATACCTTCCTTGGATGTATTTTGTTATTCATCTTCCACCTCAAAAATAAAACTTGTTTGTTTGTGAGGGAATATTGATCGCACTACACCATAAGAGTCCCTATAATCTCGCTACGCTGTCCGTCCGTCCGTCTGTCTGTCACAGGGCTGTATCTTTTGAACGGTAATAGATAACCAGTTGAAATTTTCACAAAATATGTGTTGCTATGGTGTGTATCACGACAAATACTAAAAATAAAAAAGTCTAAAATCAAAGGGGGTCCATACAAGAAACCTCGAAATACATGCATATTTTTCAACGTTTTTGTTCCTGTTCTATCTTCAAAACGGTAATACATACCAGCGTCAAACTTGGTCTGATTATAGTGCATACTATGTAGTTTAGCAACAAATACTAAAAACAGGACAAACATAGACATATGTGGTGGTACTTACGTACGAAAGAGATGTAAAATGTCACATTTTGCGTACGTCCGTTGATGTCTTTTGATAAACTCTAGTAAATTAAATAAGTTTGTTTAGCCACCTAGCGGCGGTATTGGGAACAAACACAATCTTAACACATCAATCATTCAATTTTTGTTTGTCGACTTGTCACTAGATGGCGTTGTGCAATTCCAATTGATTTTTACATCGCGGTGTTAAGATTGTTCGCCGTTAGGTTAGGGTCTCCAGAATTAAGTATCCCTTTGTTCTTCAATTTCATTTCATGGTGTAATCACTGCATTAATAAATAAATAAATAAATAAAATAAAAATCATTTATTGCAGGCATATAACTTACACATACAATTTTACACAAATTATAGTAATTAAAAGATTAAGTAAATAATTTAATTCTTTGGGAGGGCGTCGTCTCCTTTTACGAGGAGGTGATGCTCGCCAAGGAGGTGGCGGAGAGGGTTCGAGAGGCAACGACCTCTCTCCCTACCCGCAGGAGACGGACCGGGCGTCGCAGGAGGGCGTACGCCGACCTCCAGCCACCCTAGGAGTGGGCCTGCGGGCGGCGGACTCGGGGTAGCCCGCCGCCCGATCAGTCAAGGCCAGTGACGGTGGCGCGTGGTGTTCCACGCGCGCCAGTCAAGAGAAGGGTGCGGCCGATGATGCCGCACGGGGAGAAGGGGCTCGCCTACTAGTGGCGAGCCGGGACCTGCCGGGGATGGTTGGACGACTATAAGTTTCCCACACTGGTGGAGTCCGACACTGGCTCCGCCATCCCCGGGCGGAGTGCGTCCATGAATAGTCCCCACGTAAAAAAAAAAAAAAATTAAATAATCAAAACAATTAAATAATTTATGCTAATTATTGAAAATTATAAATAGAAAATCTCTTTAAAATCAAAATTCATGGTGTAATCACTGCATTAATGAATAAACATTCTCGGGTTAGGTGTTGGCATCACTGATCCGCATTCCCGAGTTAATTTAAACATTTTTGTATAACTCAACCCCCAGACCAAACCCTCAAGGAACCGAGGGTTTGACAGCGACACAGTTTCTATGGGGTATCACGTCGACGGGTGGTACGGAACCCTCACTGCGTGAGTCCGACTCACACTTGTCCGGTTTTATTAACGTTTTGGTATGAAACGCTAGAAACAAAATCGTGTGATTCAGATAACATTAAAACAGTAAAATTGTGTATCTACCTCACGCAGAGGCATACCTCTGTTAAGTGTTTAACTAACTTAAGGAAATTGATTTGATATGAGATTGAACGAGATAATCAAAATAAGGCTTGCAACTGCCTAATTCAAAGACATTAAATATTTACGGCCTATATTAAATCTCTTTGGCCTAATTCAATCAAAAATATCGCAGTTAAAAAAATGCTGAAGTAAAGATTTTAATTTTTAGATCTCTAATCTAAAGTGTCCTAAGCTAACAAAATTATGTTTGCGTCCAATTTTGAGGTTATGGTGGCGTACCATAGCTGCACGTTTGGCAAATACGATAAAAATAAATGTCACATGTTTGCCAAACATGTTGGTCATGCTCTTTGGAATTGAGTTGGACATAAAAGTGTTTGAATACGGTATGTGTGTATTGAGGTCTTGACTATGAATAGGATTATTATTTCGACAGTGTTTAAGAGTCGAAAAAATATATTTAATAAAAAATTATAGGCAAGTCAACGCTTTTTTCCTGTAAAAGTCAGGGTTCCGTAACCAAACGGTGCAAACGGGACCCTATTACTCTCGCTACGCTGTCCGTCCGTCTGTCTGTCATAGGGCTGTATCTATGTAACAGTAATAGATAACCAGTTGAAATTTTCAGAATATGTGTTACTATGGTTTCTATCACGACTAATCATCATCATCATTCCAGCCCGGTATCACCCACTGCTGGGTATAGGCCTCCTTTCGTTTTTGCCAGCCTCTTCGATCTTGTGCGACCCTCATCCAGGTGTTTCCTGCGGCATTGGCGATAAAAACAAAAAACAAAAAAACGACAAATATTTAAAAAAAAACAAAGGGGGACCCCTTTGGTTTTTTTTTTATACAAGAAACCTCGAAAAACATACATTTTTGTTTTACATTTTTTGTCAACGTTTTTGTTCCTGTTCTATCTTCAAAATGGTAATACATACCAGGCCCCTCAGAAAGTATTGCGAAAAAAAGTTTTTATATATGGGAGACTGGCCAGTTATAATGTTTTTCGAAAATATGATTATTTATAAGTAAAAATAAGTAAGTTCCAATTTCAAAATTTCCCTCCACATTTTTTGCGAGTTAATTCAAAGTATTGTGTCTCACTGAAATATGGATCTGCGCCGGGAACATTTTAGAGCTATGATTTTATACGATTTCAAGTGTCACCTGAAACCGGATGAATCGTACGATAGACTTCAAATGGCATTCATGGATGAAGGCCCTTCCAAGGCAACCGTGTATCGTTGGTATAACGAATTCAAGCGCGGTCGACCAACTTTGGGGGATGACGAAAGAAGCGGTCGCCCTTTGACGGCTGTTACCGAAGAAAACGTGCTAGCAGTGAAAAATTTAATCCAAGACAATAGGCGAATTACATATCAGGAGATTCAACACATATTGAAGATTGGATCGGGAAGCGTTCACGAGATTCTACACAGCCATCTTCGCATGAGGAGGATAGTATCACGCTGGGTGCCGCACAACCTCACCGATGCTCAGAAGCAGGCCCGGGTGGAATGGTGCCGTGATATGCTTAACAAATTTGAAGCAGGCTCGTCTCGGCGTGTTTACGACATCGTTACAGGTGATGAGTCCTGGATTTATCAATACGACCCAGAAACCAAGCGCCAGTCGACTGTTTGGGTGTTTCAAAATGAGCCAACGCCTACCAAAGTGAAGCGATCTAGAAGCGGGGGTAAGATTTTGATCGCTAGCTTTTTTAATTTGACTGGCCACTTGGTATCAATTCCCTTACGGGATCAAAGAAGCATTAATGCCGAATGGTATACTACCAAATGTTTGCCAGAAGTTTTCTCTGTTATAAGCAACAAGCGACCAAACACAGGGCTCCGCGGGCTACTGCTCCACCACGACAATGCACCTGCGCACACCGCACTCAAAACGAGGGACTTCCTGGACAGCACGCCAGTCAAACTCCTGGGTCACCCTCCTTACAGCCCTGATCTAGCACCGTGGATCTAGCAGCGTACCACACGTACGTGGGACACTCAGAAAGTTTTGCGAAACTAAAAAAAATTGTTCTATACGTACATATATTTTTATCAAATCTTTTCAAAGTACTTTCCACCAGCCTCTATACAAAGATTCATGCGCCTAAACCAGTTTTCAAAACACTTTTTCCAGTCCGCCGCAGACACCTCGTTTACAGCCTGCTCGAACGCAGCCAGCGCATCTTCCGGCGACGAAAATTGTATCCCTTTGAGCTGATTTTTTATTTTTGGGAATAAAAAGAAGTCACACGGTGCTAGATCAGGGCTGTAAGGAGGGTGACCCAGGAGTTTGACTGGCGTGCTGTCCAGGAAGTCCCTCGTTTTGAGTGCGGTGTGCGCAGGTGCATTGTCGTGGTGGAGCAGTAGCCCGCGGAGCCCTGTGTTTGGTCGCTTGTTGCTTATAACAGAGAAAACTTCTGGCAAACATTTGGTAGTATACCATTCGGCATTAATGCTTCTTTGATCCCGTAAGGGAATTGATACCAAGTGGCCAGTCAAATTAAAAAAGCTAGCGATCAAAATCTTACCCCCGCTTCTAGATCGCTTCACTTTGGTAGGCGTTGGCTCATTTTGAAACACCCAAACAGTCGACTGGCGCTTGGTTTCTGGGTCGTATTGATAAATCCAGGACTCATCACCTGTAACGATGTCGTAAACACGCCGAGACGAGCCTGCTTCAAATTTGTTAAGCATATCACGGCACCATTCCACCCGGGCCTGCTTCTGAGCATCGGTGAGGTTGTGCGGCACCCAGCGTGATACTATCCTCCTCACGCGAAGATGGCTGTGTAGAATCTCGTGAACGCTTCCCGATCCAATCTTCAATATGTGTTGAATCTCCTGATATGTAATTCGCCTATTGTCTTGGATTAAATTTTTCACTGCTAGCACGTTTTCTTCGGTAACAGCCGTCAAAGGGCGACCGCTTCTTTCGTCATCCCCCAAAGTTGGTCGACCGCGCTTGAATTCGTTATACCAACGATACACGGTTGCCTTGGAAGGGCCTTCATCCATGAATGCCATTTGAAGTCTATCGTACGATTCATCCGGTTTCAGGCGACACTTGAAATCGTATAAAATCATAGCTCTAAAATGTTCCCGGCGCAGATCCATATTTCAGTGAGACACAATACTTTGAATTAACTCGCAAAAAATGTGGAGGGAAATTTTGAAATTGGAACTTACTTATTTTTACTTATAAATAATCATATTTTCGAAAAACATTATAACTGGCCAGTCTCCCATATATAAAAACTTTTTTTCGCAATACTTTCTGAGGGGCCTGGTACCAGCGTCAAACTTGGTCTGATTATAGTGCATACTGTGTATTTTAGCAACAAATATTAAAAACATAACCCTCCTTCTGGCGCAGTTGGGTAAAAACAGGACAAACACAGACATGTACCTACGCAAGAAAGAGATGCAAAATTCACATTTCGCGTACGTTCGTTGATGTCTTTTGATAAACTCTCGTAAATTAAATCAGTTTCTATGTGGTATCGGGTCGATGGGTGGTACGGAACACTTACTGCGTGAGTCCGACTCACACTTGCCCGTTTTTTATAACACGATGTCTGGACTCTGGACTTTAAGAGGGACCTTGACCTCAGAGTATGTTTTTTTTTTTCAAAGGTAAACAGATTCTATAGGAAACGCTGGCACCATCTAGAGGTTTAGACTATTAAATCATAGCATGCTGTCGGAAGCTACGTATGTTTTAATCAATTTTATATAATTCCGTAGTTCATAGATAGCCTCCATGCCTGCGTGTTATTGTTTGAGAGCATAACTTATTGAAAGCCTTTGTAAATTTTCTCTAGCTCTCTAATGGCCAAAAATATATCCACGATTTGCCCTACTAGAGCTAGAAATTTGACATAAGCTCCATAGATTTTATGTCAAATTTCTATCTCTAGTAGGGCAAATCGTGGATAGATCGGTTATTAATTTTGGCCGGATGATAACAGTAGTATGAATTTTAAAGATTTGATTATAACAACGTCTTGACTATAAATACGTTTTAACTATCAAATTAGTCTAATAAAATTATTTTTTTAAACTACTTAACATGGTCACTAACTAACTAATCTAAGACATCATCATCATCATCATTTCAGCCGAAAGACGTCCACTACTGGACATAGGCCTCCCCCAAAAAGAGGGGATAGGCCATAATTGCCACACTTGGCAGGCGGGCTAGCGATCCCAGTTGGTTGGTTAAATACTCAGAGAACGCTGCTGCCCATCCTCTGGTGAATCCCTAAGTCGCCTTTTACGATACCCGTGAGAAAAGATAGGGTGGTGCAATTCTTTACGTCCGATACCACACGGAACATAGTAAAGAAAAATAGTAAGAACCACAGAAATAGAATGGTTGTAATCACAATTTTACTTGCGATTCATGCATGGCTACTTTCGAACAAAATACGCCTCCCATATTGACGTCATTAATTTTTGAAAATTATCTTTAATCAATTGTACTTTACAGCTTTTCTTTCTGCAGTTAGAAACAGCACAATAAGGCATTTTTGCGGATTTATGTTACAGTATTTACAGAAACAAGTCATAAGGCGTACTGAGAAAGACTTTGAAATGCGCTTCACTATGGTGCAGAGTGTTGGCACGCGCGCCCTGCCCACTTGGCCATTCTATCTATTTATGTGGCAAGAACATAGGAAATAGACATAGACGGTTACGTTTCTGAACAACGGCAACCCAATCAGAACCAAAGTTGGCTAAAAACTGTATTATAATACGTAGAACAAGTTCTGGCACGTCTGAAGCCACCATTAAAACATACTTGACCTAGAGGGGGCTGCTAAAACTACCCGTTTATATTGTAAACTTAGCTATTGCTTGTTTGGCGGGCTTACATCGGTTTTACGCTGGTGTCTATTATGTGTGATGGGTAAACAACCAACGAAATTGCAATATAATGACAACAAAAGCGTTTAAAGTGATTTGTGCCCGGTCAATGGCAATAGGCTCGCCCCCTATTACATGGGACTATAACATAACTGGCGAAATGTGGGTGTACTATTACACCTCTGCCTACCCCTTCGGGGAAATGCATGCGTGATGTTATGTTATGTTAAAAGTGTTTAATAAAATTCCAAAAGATATCAGAGAGCTCCCATTATATGTATGTAGTATGATATAAAAACTTTTTAACAAAAAATAAAACCGACTTCAAAAACCTTAACTAAAAACCGACTTCAAAAACCTTAACTAAAAAGTAAAAAATAATCATTGTATGTATTTTAAAATCTTAACATAAACCAACATTTTGAAGGCGGCGCGTGATTGACCCTTTGCGTCATGTAATGTACAGTCGAGCGCAATATCTACAGTAAAAAAAAAACCCGCGGAATACATAACCTCCTCCTTTTTTTGAAGTCGTATAAAAACAGGTTCATGTGAACGTACATGAAAATCACGCGCCGCCTTCAAAATTTTGGTTTATGTTAAGATTTTAAAATACATACTTACAATGATTATTTTTTACTTTTTAGTTAAGGTTTTTGTAGTCGGTTTTTTTTTTTTGTTAAAAAGTTTTTATTTCATACTTTTTAGTTGAAAATTGCGAGGGTTGATTCATAAATGTTATGTTGATAAAAAAAAAATGAAAAAATTTAATGAATAAATGACTTATGACTTGATTTATATAACCAATTTGAGTTTTTTTTTTATTAACCTTTGCCATCCCACGGCTGGGCAAAGGTCTCGCTCATTTTTTTCCAAACGTCCAATCACTATCGTGAAAAAAAAACACGCATATCGGCCAAGAATTCTCAGAAAAACGAACCAATGAGCAGATCATCTAGATAGGCGAAGCTAAAATAAACTGATTTATTGAAGCTGGTTAAAAAACTGCTCAACCTAAGTCAATAAAATTTATATGGGACTACCGCGCGGGTTTCCTCTACCAAATAAAAAAACAACCACGTAAATCGGCTCACAAATCTCGGAGTAATCGGTGTACACACAAGAAAAAAAATAAAAAAAATTATGTATTTCATAATCTTAACATAAACTAAAATTTTGAAGGCGGCGCGTGAGTGTCCCTTTGCGTCATGTAAATATAATGTACTGTCGAACATACATGAAAATCACGCGCCGCCTTCAAAATTTTGGTTTATGTTAAGATTTTGAAATACATACAAGGATTATTTTTTTACTTTTAAACCGACTTCAAAAAAAGGAGGAGGTTATGTATTCGGCGGGTTTTCTTTTAGTTAAGGTTTTTGAAGTCGGTTTTATTTTTTATTAAAAAGTTTTTATTACATACTTTTTAGTTGATAATACACAGAAAAAAAAAAAAAAAAAAACCCGCCCAATACATAACCTCCTCCTTTTTTGAAGTCGGTTAAAAAACGAAACTATTATTAGATCATCTAGGTAGGCGAAGCTAAAATAAACTGATCTATTGAAGCTGGTTAAAAAACTACTCAACCTAAGTCAATAAAATTTATATGGGACCACCGCGCGGGCTTCCTCTACCAAATAAAAAAACAACCACGCAAATCAGCCCAGAAATCTCGGAGTAATCGGTGTACATATATTTAAAAAAAAAACCCGCGGAATACATAACCTCCTCCTTTTTTTGAAGTCGGTTAAAAATCAGCGCTCATTGGAGCGGAGCGCGTAAAATATAGTCTTTGCCTTCAATACCAATGTATTGAAGGCAAAGACTATATTTTACAATATCTATATTTTAAAGTAAACCAATGATTAACGAAATACAGTTTTATTTTATTTTACTGAGCAACCCGCCACAGCTTCGAACGCAGAGCCTAAACCGCTGGGGCTAGAAACATGAATTTTGTACTCAGCAGTATGAACAACTTTTACTATGGGACCAACCATAAAATCGCGAAAAAAATATCAGAGCTGATCCCTACATTTTGTAAAAGTTGTTCATACTGATGAGTACAATGACCCCTTAAGGTTTTTATTTATTTCAATAACACGTTTTATGTCGGAGTTATGCCCCAACATACATATAAGACACACAAAAAATATAAGACGAATTGAGAACCTCCTCCTTATTATTTTTAACGCATTTACGCATGCGAAGCGAAATCTAAAGATTTAAATTGTGGAAAGAAAAAATCGCTCACGAGCAGGATTCGAACCTGCGACTCCTGGCTCAGTACGCCAGTGCTTTAGCCACTAAGCTACCGTGAACACCGCTTTGCATTTTTTTTTTTCTTTTTTTTTTTCCTTTCCACAATTTAAATCTTTAACCTCCTCCTTTTTGAAGACGGCTAAAAATAACCCACACAAATGTAGCTATACTTTGTAAAATATAGCTTGATCTCTATGAAATATGTCAAATACGTAAATTTTCAACGTATTTTGACATTATTTGTACGTATTTGACATCTGTCACAGGGATCAAGCTACATTTTACAAAGTATAGTACCACTAGTACAGTCAAAAACAAAAAGCAATTTTTTTTTTTACTAAACGTTTCTCATTCTAGTACTGGCCAGGTTCTACCTAAAAGGAATAGAAAGTAGAATAAACATACCCAAGTATAATAAAGTTATAGTCGACCCAAATAAGTTACCTGCTCTGTATTCTGTATTTGATCAAATAATATCACATCTCCTTTTACGAAACTTTTTAAGAAGTCGTCAATATGATTTGTATGTTGGTTTCTAATTGTACTCAAATCGTCGTTTAATGCTGCTTGCATAATAATTTTCTATTTACTCCTAAATAGAAAAAAACTGTTTTGTCTGAATATGTGGCAGCAGGTTTTAAGATGCTGACGCTGACAACACCTAAATCGAACCCGTTTAAATTATCACTATGGAAAATACGTTGTTCCAAAACACATTTCAAAGGTATGTTCGTGATAAAAAAATGGCAAAGTAACCTCTTAAAGCATACTTTCAATGGTTGAAATATGTATGTGACGACGTTCACAATTTTTTTTATTTTATCGTATTGTAGGAGAAGGTCCAATGGAGTGACATAGTCGTTATTGACTAAGCTCCAAAAAAAAAACATCTTAATTAATTATAAAACATTATAAATTAATAATTATAAGAAAGATTAAAATAACAAACTTTGTTGTTTTTTTTTGACACATAAGTTGATAGTTTTTTTTTACTAAAAACATAACTTGGTCATTTAATTCCACCAGACGGACCTCTCGTTGCCTCTCGCTCAGTTCTGTACAAAACTAGAGAGATCGCTGAGACCCGACTTTTTAGGTGCTGTCAGCCAATGATGTAAAACGTCATTGGTTGTCAAACTATTAAAATTACGACGAACGATTGTAAATATCAAATCAAATCCTCGTTCTATGATTACATGACCAGAACGTGGACAAAAAAAACCGGCCAAGTGTGAGTCGGACTCACGCAGTAAGGGTTCCGTACCGCCCATCGACCTGATATCCCATAGGAACTGATTTAATTTACGAGAGTTTATCAAAAGACATCAACGATCATACGCGAAATGTGAATTTTTGCATCTTTTTCTTCCGTAGGTACCACCGCATATGTCTATGTTTGTCCTGTTTTTACTATTTTATACTAAACAACATAGTATGCACTATAATCAAACCAAGTTTGACGCTGGTCTGTATTACCGTTTTGAAGATAGAACAGGAAAAAAACGTTGAAAAAAAATGAATGTTTTTCGAGGTTTCTTGTATGGGGACCCGCTTTGGTTTAAGACTTTTTTTTGTGTTTAGTATTTGTCAAGATACCCTTCATAGCAACACAATATTCTGTGAAAATTTCAACCGGTTATATATTACCGTTACAAAGATAGAGCTCTGTGACAGACAGACGGACGGACGGACAGCGTAGCAAGAGTAATAGGGTCCCGTTTGCACCCTTTGGGTACGGAACCCTAAAAATTGCCAAACTCGAGATTTTTTCTGTGTAGTGACGTGGGTGAGTTTACATCAAAGACATTTCTATACTGACGTAAGTACAATACCTTTATGGTTTACATCAAACTTAGAACAAGAACAATTTTTTGTATGCAATATTACCTAATATTTGTTCAGTGCAAGAATTTAAACCGCCAGTGAGCCAATCATATCGACAAATTCACAGTTTATAGTGTTCCGATCAAATCACTTGCAGGCTCAAAATTACCATTTATTAGAAAATGAATCTGGCACCAGTTCATAGCTTGGTGCCAAAGAGTGCATGCTAAGACAGCATCTTGAGTTATAGGTCAAGATCTTAAACAATGTGGGATACTAAGGCAGCAAACCTAGTTTAAAGATGACTACAAAAAAAAATTCAGTAATTCAAAATCTGAAACAATATTTTTGTCACTTATTAGACCAGATTATAGGTAAACAACAAAATACTAGCTTCATAATAACTTCACTTGTTTAGATTTCCAAAACATTCAACCCTATTTCCACTAGATTTCAATTTGACTTTTCTAAAGGAATTAAGGAATGTTTTTGGTGTGTGTACACAGACGACCGCAAATCAGTGGTACCTAACAATTTAACCTTGACAAGATCTTAATTTCGTAAGAAGTAATTAAGGGTGGTTTTCCTAACTCAAGTGTTACCATCTGACGTGCGGTCTACTGTAATAGTATTTGGTATTTAAAAAATGTACAAATAAAAGAAAACAAGATCTTTCGATATGTTTACTTGCTGATAAGTTTTTGCATGAAAAGGCAAGAAAGAATAGAAATAAATTAAGACCATTTTGCCTACCCTTTGGTGTTTATTTACTTGGTGTCGCTTGCTTACATAAAAAGCTCTTTATTTCACACTTATTAAAAAAAATGCAAGCATAGTCGCATTAAACTACTAGTGAACACTACACTAAAACACTTTGTTTGTTTTGTTGATACATACGGTGCATTTACACGCATGTCACCGTAAAGGGACATATTAGTAGGAAAGCGCTAATTGATTTGTTTAGCGACAAGAAGTGTGGAATGAAAGCGGTACCTTACTCGAATAATTTATTATTTAAAGACTTCCTAAAACACCCTTTTACTACGTTTTTATTAACTCGCTTTCAGGCACAAACATAGAAAAAAATATAGACGAAGTGCTTCGAACAATCATAGCGAAGCCAAAATAACTGTGCTCCTTCGTGTACAACCAGCGCCCACGCACACACATGGACCTCAAACCATGCTCACTCCTCTCAGTACACGTGTTATGCCATCGACCACGCGAAAGCAAATATCCTTCAGGTGCATGGAGTGTGCGTGAACGCTGGTTGTACACGAAGGAGCAATATAATAGAATAGAATAGAACACAGTTTTTTTTGGCTGCACTATGATTATTCGCAGCACTTCGTCTATCAGGCATATGTCTGTTCGGTTGTTGTTGGTTCTCCTTTTAATGCCTTGCTATCTAGGTTTGAAAGCAATTTTGTAATAATTTCGACCGCAAAATTGCTTTTCATTACAATATTCACAGTTTAGAAAAATTATAACTGTCTAGCCATAATACAAGTTTTATTTTGTCATGAGCTTGTTCGTAACATCCTTTGAAAATGGAATCTATGGAAGTGACATTATTGTCTATGCAATTTTACAGATAAGATATTTATAGTCTTCTCTCTTTAACATACGTACAACCACATGTGAAGGAAATATACGACACTACTTTCATACGTCAGTTTTCCGTGACATTTCTTAAATGAATTACTGAGCGTGGCGATTATTTGAAAATCCGCCATTTTTTGTCTCGAGTTGTTGTGGTTAATAAAACCACAAAATCTACGAATTAAAAAGTTTATTATCCATTTTAACCCAGGAATCATCACAATTTTTCTGAAATAACTGTATCGATATGTACTGCAATTATATTTTTGTAAAGAACAAGACTACTAGGCGGCCATAATATGTCTCGGACATTTAAAAAATCGACACGGTTTTTTTTCGTTTATGTCAAGTCCAATAGTTCCATAGTCAAAGGTAACATCGAGATGTAATATTATGTCTATGGTTCGTAAATAAAATTCTCAGACATTATTTCTGATTCCGTTTTAACAACAACATTTACAACAAAACGCGAATAAATATACCAACAAATAATAAATTGATAAAAGCACAAAAATTTAACGGAAACATGAAAATGCCGCTCCGAGCGAGCAAGTGCGATAAGTTTCATACCGCAACTTGCGACAAAAAAAAACAAGGAAATTAAAAAAAAGTACTTCATATTTTTCGCAAATAGAAATGAATGTACTGTCTTTATACTACTTCAAATGAATACGGAGACCGCATTCTGTAAACAAGTTGCGGGCCGTTGCAGATTGTTTAGATTTTGAACGCGACTGTAGTGAATACACGTTTACATGTTTTTATTTTTATTCTGTTTTTTAAACTTTGTACATGATGAATGCGAGAGTTGTTTGAATAGTCTTTCAGTTTGGTATTGTAAGGGGACTGGAAACTGGATGGTCGGTTTCGAAAAATTTGTTAGGTTTGGTTACATGTTTATTCTGTATGGGTAAAGGTGGCTTCCCACGGTGCGTGTTTTTATGGACGATAAGAAAGAAAACCGCTAAACTTGGGTACTTAGATGTCGTTGGTGGATTAACCCCCACAAACTACATCTAAGTACCCAAGTTTAGCGGTTTTCTTTCTCAAAATCATGTAGGTAGCTAATAATTCGATAAAAAAGATTTTTTTAAACAACGTTTTATAAAAGAAAGTGAGTTAATATTGCATTGTGATCTAGTACTGAGCTATGTTTAAAGTTTGAAGTCTCTAGCTCATCGGGAAGTTAGTTTAAAATTGACTGCAAAATTTGTACCGAGCAACGTGGTAATAAAATAACTTCTCGTATATTTCTGAAGGCAGAACCTGTACTTTAACGAGGTAGAAAATGGTAAAACACAATCCCAGAAAATTCAATTCAATTGCAACGCAACGAAATAAAAACATTATTCGGAATAATTCTCCGGCTCACCTTGAAGGTAGCTAAAACAATTAATAGATAGAATACATTTTGGCAAACAGTCGCACACCGCATTGCGACAAATATCAGGCCGCATACCGCCCCTAAGTTGTTGCCTCATCAAAATATTTTGTATCGGATATTGTAATGGTGCAAAATTTTTGTGAAGTAGGCATAATAATAATGGCGAAGATTGAATGTGACATATTTGATCTTTAGGTGTCATTAAAAAGCAATCTTTGAATTGGGAATACGGTAAGCAGAACCCTGGTAAAGGGGTCAAAAACTTCGGGAAGCTTGTCTGTAATCTTTGTAGACCTACATACTCGTATGTTTTATATAAGGAAACTGGTAAAATGTGATTGTACTATTCACCTCTGCCTTGGGCTTTCGGGGAAATAAAGGCGTGATGTTGTGTTATGTTATCAAAAGTCCCACCTTGTGGTAAACGCAACGCGAAATTTAAGGAAATTCTTCCGAGAGCCATTTGCTGTCGGAAAGCACTCGATGTAAAATTAAAGAACAACGAATAGCGTTTCGGAATCCGTTCACTTCTCAAATCGTTTTGTTTCATAATAAAACAAGTTTAACCGGATTACATCACGTATTATTATTCAAATTGGTTTTCCTGACGTTTCGAATGCTTTGCAGCGTTTGTGGTCGCAGGAAGTGGTCGTTTTGTTTCGTTTGCCGGTCAAATTTCACTTCAGAAACGAAAACTTTTCGAATGTTTGTGAATAGCGCCGCTGAAGAACATTTGTTTCCGCGATGTTATTGGACGATGCCGCGACATGTGTACTGAGAGCGGTAAGCACGGTTTGAGGTGCATGTGTGTGCGTGAGCGCTGGTTTGTACACGAAGGAGCACGGTTCGGTTTTATTGGCTTCACTGTGATTGTTCGCATCGTGGCACTTCGTCTATATTTTTACTATGTCTGTGTTATTTTAATAACATAAGGAACACTCAGTCAATATCGTCCTGTGTCACTTCCAAGGTCCCATCCCAAAGTTTTCTCAACTTGAGCATTGAAGCCGTGCACAGATCCAAATAAAGGAATTCGGCTCAATGTTTTTATTGCATACAACTTTGGAATCGCGCAGTTTTAGTGTAATTTTCCTGAAATCTTTTGTTATGTTTGGTTCTGTGCGTTTTTTTGGGCAAAGTTATAGGCATTTGGGAGGATAGTTTGACCTCTTTCCGATTTATATATACCTACCTAGTTGATTTTTTGTGACGACATCTGTGGTCTAGTGGTTTCAGTGTCGGACTGCTGATCACGAGGTCGTGGTTTCGATTCTCATAGGACACAAATATTTATGTGATTAACTTAAGTGTATGTATTTAAAAAATATATACGCCAATAGCCGCCTTGGTAGGGCCAATCGGATGGCAGTCCCTAGTCCCTACACACTTAAGGTGAATGCTACAGGGAAGCCCGCGAAATTCAAAATTTCTTGTGTTTGTTGTTAATTGTAGCTCTGTTTTGAGTTGTATATCAATCAAAATACGATTTGCGGTAGTAATAACAATATATCTACTGAATAATACTTATGAAAAATATAAACCTAGCTTTATAAGCGCTAGAAGCTCGATAATCGATAATTTGATCGTAAATTAATAGAATCGAGCTTATACAGCTTATAGAGCTAGATTAATATTTTTTACGAGTATTATTCAGTTGATATATTATTGTTACTACCGCGAATAATATTTAGATTTATACACAATGCGAAATACAACTACAATTTGCAAAAAACGCAAGAAATTTTGAATTTCGCGGGCTAGCCTGTAGCATTCACCTTAAGTGCTGATGATCATGACAGCCTGCAGACATCTACTGTTCAACACAGGCCTACAAGTACGGCCGTTTTGAAGAACTATGGATACGTACAGTCGAGTGCACGTCGGCGGAAACACTTTAAATATAAAACCGCCCTTACTGCTTACGAAATAAAGGCGCTGTCAATGTCAAACTGTTACCATTGATCTACGGTCGACAGTACCCAATGAAATATATGTTACCGTACCTAATATTACCAAGCTGAAAGTACTTTCAATAATTTATAATGGATTTTCGATCCATAACTTAATGATAACTGATAGACTAACGGCCAAAATTAATATCCAATCTATCCACGATTTACCCCATCTAAGCTACTAGAGATAGAAATTTGACATATTTTGTATGGAGCTTATGTCAAATTCCTATCTCTAGTAGGGCATATCGTGGATAGATTGGATATTAATTTTGGCCGTAAACCGATTCAAATGCTTTGGAATAAGGATAAGGAAATCATGAATGTGAATATGAGTGATATTATTTGTACCTACTCTTCTCCATGGCGTGGGAAATGTAGGTATGTGAACAGAATTAGAGAGGCGACCACAATAACTGGTGCTGTGTCGTTTAGTTTAAACATTCGCGGAGATTTATCGATGGACCACGTACCGCACTGCGCCAGACGGGACCAAGGACTAGTGATGAGAATCGTTTATATCGACAAAATTTTAGTATCAATGATTAATTCGCCATTATTTTTAAATGTATTATGTTAATGAGAAAAGTATAACAAAAGAATCACAATACTGTTCTACAAGAGTGAAGTAGCATATAGTCAGTATAGCTCCAAAATTATTATGCAGGGCAGGAGTCCATATACAACGTGGAGATGCCAATACGACAATTAATAAAAACACGTTTGTTACAAGTCTATTGAAGTATTTCAAACATAAATAAGTTGTTTATCGAAAATTAAAAAAAAACTAAATTTTTGAACAAAATAAATATAAAAATATCGAAATAATAAGTAACACCATTCGTAATCATCTGTAATAATTGAGAAAGAGAGTTTAAAATCATAATATGGATTCGCACAGGTTTTTGACCTTACAATCTATGCCAGAAAAATGGCCCTACATTTAAAATTACCAAAATTAATATAATCTACTGTGGCTAAACTATTAACTGGATTTGATTGATTCTTTGTGTATAGTCAGATAAGGTGATACTCTGTACGTGATTTTATTTTATTTCGTATTGTCATCACAACTTTGTATAAGGTCTTACTTTCTTCTTCTTCTTCTTCTTCTATCTTGTCGACTTGAGCTACGTAACGATAATAGCTCATGCCGTGGAAAAACTATTAGCCAGTCAGCTCGTAAAGTCTTAATTTAATAATGACAAATATTTAAAGTGGTGAATCTAATATAATAATTGTGCAACTATGAAATTTCGAAAAAAACACAATCCCTACATTTGTGTTCACACAAATCGACAAAATGTAGGAAAGATCAGATGTTTTCTCCATATCAGGGTTGCTCCCATAGAAAATGTTGTTCGTAACGATGAGTAGATCCACCACTATGAATACTTGCCATTACTAAATTAAGACCTTATATTTTATGAGTACTCCCTATGGTGCCGAAAATAGTACATTACTGTCGAGGCCTGAAATGAAGTAATAAACGGCCGAGTAATATTGGAAGTACGAGGCGAAGCCGAGTACTTCCCAAGTGATTTTAAAAGGACAAGGTGCCAGCCGAGTCCCTTTTAACTAAACGAGGCCGTTAATTGCTATTTCGACCGAGACTTGTATAGTACTTTTCTCTCATTTGCGAGGAAACAATGCACAAATTAATTCAACAGTATCTAAATTTCATTCGCACAAATATGTCCGCACGCGGTTCTTGTTCTATTTTCAGTTTCGAAAAAAAATGCGCATTTAGCCTTTGTACCTATCTATTTCACACCTAATTTATGTAAGCGTGTACTTAAAAACCTCGCTAGCCTAATTACAAAATTAAAACTGACCAGCAATTTATATTGTTGTCGTGTTGGATATTGCTGGCGTGTGATTTCGTTACGTACGGAAAAGAGCCGATTGGTGTAGGTATTCTTTTTTTAAATAATGAATCTGTACATCTACATCTATAATAATACCATATTCTAGTAGATAAATAAATAATTTGATAATTTGAACCAATTTCCGAACAAGTGGGAGAAAATGTAATTAACGACACATTAAACAGGGGTAACATTCGCCTTTACTCGTATCGCGACAGTCTTAGTTAGATCAAGAAAAGTGAAATCTTATTATTTACGTTTAGTAACCACAACAATTAAATTTAACAACACATTTATAAAAATACATTTGTTTAACAAACTTAATTTACTTTTATCGTCAATCATCATCATTCTTTCAGCCATTTTAATAGGACATGAAATATATGTATCGATATTTTCCAATAATTGTGACCTCGACACATCCCAACACTTGTGCTCAGTCTGTGGCGCTCGGGACGCTCATTCACAAAATGGAATGTTATTATACTAGGGAAGTTATTTTGCATACCAGAAAGTATTATTTATGTCCAAGCTTTTGTGGTTTTTGTAGGCGAGCAGAGGTCGAAGATTTTAACTGTGTTTTAGTTTTCGTCATCTTTCGCGTAAGTACATAAGCATTGAATTAGGTATTATTTTTGCTTGTACTATACCCATTACTTGAACAGTCAGACAATTACTTTTTTTTTCTTTCTTGAATAGTCAGGCAGTTACTGTTGACATTTTTTTTTTTTTTTTCTTAACGGGCTTGCATTTGACCGCCACCTCACAGTTTCCACTTTATCTAGCCATTTGGATCTCTGATGCTCCACAGCTCCAGTTATTGTTGGATATCAACACATCCTAATGTAGGTACTTACCTTAGGGACGGTATTTCAATAGTCTGATAACTTTTAACTGAGGAATAAATATGAAGTCTTGACAGATTTTCTATACTACAACTGCCAAAATGTCAAACTTATTCCTCAGTTAAAAGTTAACTGGCTATTGAAAGACCGGCCCTTTTTTCTGCATTTATGTATTTACTAGCTATGCTTTTGCCTCGTCGTGTTTTTGGAAAAGAAAAATACGTATTTTCATTATTATTTATTAGGTATTTAAAACGAAGAAATACACATAGCTTGCAAAAAAGAAAAAAAAAACAGGAACATATGTTTAAATCATTTTAAACAGTTTGTAATAAATTTAAAAAAAAACTGTTTTTTTCACATTACGCTTACTACTTCACTTATTGTTTAGCGAAATTCCATCCACAATTATTTTATTCGTCCATGACTTGTACAGTAACTCATAATAATATTAGTACCTAAATATCCAAGATACAGAGAGCTGCAAACCCCACTTCAAAGACCTAAAAATATTAACTTTACCAAGTCTGTACCTTTTAGAAACCTGTAAATTTGTTAGAAGCCATCAAAACTTCTATACAAAACGAGAAGACCAAAATCTGAAATACACGTTAAGGCATAAAAATCGACTAAATTTACCAAGCTCTCGTTTAAAAATTCATTCAACCAGTCCGTATGTAATGTCAATAAAAATATATAAAAAACTTCCGCCAGTGATAATAAACGAAGAAAAAGACAATATTTTTATAAAAAAACTAAAACAACTCTTATTAAATAAATGTTATTATGACATAAATGAATTTTTTGATGATAATTTTACATAAAATACAATAACTAGATACCTACTTGATAATAAAGTATACAAAAGTGACTCCTCCTCTCTCCTACTTTTTGCCGTGCCCGACAGGGCCCACATATGATACTTAATATATAATGTAACACCTTTAAATACTTGTGGAGTGCAATAAATGAATTGAGTATTGAGTATCATCTATCTATACCAGGCCCCTCAGAAAGTAATGCGAAAAAAAGTTTTTATATATGGGAGACTGGCCAGTTATAATGTTTTTCGAAAATATGATTATTTATAAGTAAAAATAAGTAAGTTCCAATTTCAAAATTTCCCTCCACATTTTATGCGAGTTAATTCAAAGTATTGTGTCTCACTGAAATATGGATCTGCGCCGGGAACATTTTAGAGCTATGATTTTATACGATTTCAAGTGTCGCCTGAAACCGGATGAATCGTACGATAGACTTCAAATGGCATTCATGGATGAAGGCCCTTCCAAGGCAACCGTGTATCGTTGGTATAACGAATTCAAGCGCGGTCGACCAACTTTGGGGGATGACGAAAGAAGCGGTCGCCCTTTGACGGCTGTTACCGAAGAAAACGTGCTAGCAGTGAAAAATTTAATCCAAGACAATAGGCGAATTACATATCAGGAGATTCAACACATATTGAAGATTGGATCGGGAAGCGTTCACGAGATTCTACACAGCCATCTTCGCGTGAGGAGGATAGTATCACGCTGGGTGCCGCACAACCTCACCGATGCTCAGAAGCAGGCCCGGGTGGAATGGTGCCGTGATATGCTTAACAAATTTGAAGCAGGCTCGTCTCGGCGTGTTTACGACATCGTTACAGGTGATGAGTCCTGGATTTATCAATACGACCCAGAAACCATGCGCCAGTCGACTGTTTGGGTGTTTCAAAATGAGCCAACGCCTACCAAAGTGAAGCGATCTAGAAGCGGGGGTAAGATTTTGATCGCTAGCTTTTTTAATTTGACTGGCCACTTGGTATCAATTCCCTTACGGGATCAAAGAAGCATTAATGCCGAATGGTATACTACCAAATGTTTGCCAGAAGTTTTCTCTGTTATAAGCAACAAGCGACCAAACACAGGGCTCCGCGGGCTACTGCTCCACCACGACAATGCACCTGCGCACACCGCACTCAAAACGAGGGACTTCCTGGACAGCACGCCAGTCAAACTCCTGGGTCACCCTCCTTACAGCCCTGATCTAGCACCGTGTGACTTCTTTTTATTCCCAAAAATAAAAAATCAGCTCAAAGGGATACAATTTTCGTCGCCGGAAGATGCGCTGGCTGCGTTCGAGCAGGCTGTAAACGAGGTGTCTGCGGCGGACTGGAAAAAGTGTTTTGAAAACTGGTTTAGGCGCATGAATCTTTGTATAGAGGCTGGTGGAAAGTACTTTGAAAAGATTTGATAAAAATATATGTACGTATAGAACAATTTTTTTTAGTTTCGCAAAACTTTCTGAGTGTCCCACGTACTTATAACTAAACAGTAGAAATGTCAAAACTGTGTCTGTTAGCTAAACATGTATGTTCCCCAATCACGTAAAAACTACTGAACAGATTTCAATTAAACTTTATATGGTAAATGCCCATAGTCTCAAGCTACATATAGGATATATCTTATCTCAATTACTGGTTTTATTTGGCCCTGCGATGCAACTAAACACTCTACTTCACGTTGAAATCGGAAGTCATGAAGGACACAGATTGAAGGGTGGGTTCCCAACGCGTCACACCAAATCGTGTCGTGAATGTGTGGATTGAATGTCAAAATTGTTATTGAGAAAAATATAGAAGTTGCTAGGTGACGAGATTTTAGAATTATGAACTGTTATTTTACCATTTTTCGCACTTGATTCCGTGACCTGGTGGCCTTCTTCTTCTTCGTGTCGATGATTCGAGTTTATTATATAATTTTGGACCAAAATGTAGCCACGTCAACAGCACTCTCAGTAGCCTCGCGTTTTTATTCTTTTTTTTCTTTCTTTTTTCTTTCTCAAAACCCATACCAGTTTTTAAGTCAGATCATCAGCTTTCAAACAAAAAAAAAATCATCAAAATCGGTCCAGTAGTTTTAGCGTGATGCTGGAACACACAAACAAACACACGTTTACAATTTTATAATAGTTATTATTATTAAGATAACTAGCTTTTACCCGCGGCACTGTACCTGACACGGGCTCTGACAATGACACTGACACTGATACCGACATTGACCCTGACACGAAGCGTTTTGTCAGTGTCAGTATCAATGTTGGTATCGGTATCAGTGTCAGTGTCATTGTCAGAGCCCGTGTCAGTGCGAACGGTGTTGACACCGACACTGACACTGACGCCGACACCGACACAGACACTGACACCGACACCGACACCGACACTGGCCCAGACACTAAAACCGACTACGACACCGACACCGACACCAACACCATCACTGACAACGACACCGACACTGTCTCTGTCACTGACACTGACAATGACACTGACTCTGACACCGACACTGACACTGATACCGATACCAACACAGTGTCGTCCATGAGGACGCACTCCGTCTGGGTTAGGCGGAGCCAGTGTCGGACTCTTACCGACTAAAACCACCACGGTGTTCCTTCAACTACCTTATAGCCGGGGGCGTGGGAACCCGTGAGTATTCACACAACCACCCCCGACAGGTCCTGGCCCGCCACAAGCAGGCGAGCCCCTTCTCCCCGTGCGGCCTAACGTTGGCCGCACCCTCCTAGGTGGCGCACACGGAACACTGCACGCCACCTCACCTCATGGGCCTTTACCAGCTGCGCCAACTACGCCGGCTGTGCCAGCTACGCCAGCTGCTGGTCGGGCAGCAGACTACCCCGAGTCTGCTGCTCGCAGGCCCTACCTCCCGTAATTTTTTATAGAGGTTTTCTTCCTCGTGGTCCGGGCGGTGAAGCCAAGACCCTCGGTCCCAAGAGGCGCGAGAACACTACTCAGCGGGCACTCCTGGGGTAACGAGATCGACGGGGGCAGGGAAAGACAGTCTCCCCGCTGTCTGCCATGCTCCTCCACTGTGCCCTCTGCTGATATCAGAGGGACACGTGGAGCAACTCCCCACTGGCCCAGAATGGGCCCCTCCCGCGCCAGTATATTCGCCACAGCCAATAAAATCGCCCTAAGGAAAAAAAAAAAAAACCCTCGACAGGATTTTATTGCCCGTGCCCAGGATGCACCGGCCAAACAACTGCCGATCCCTCCAGACGTGTCCAGAAGGACAAGCAGCTGTCAGGCACACGTGGAGGTTTTCTGGCCAGCACCCCCAGTCCCGTCCCCTGTCCCGTCCCCAGTCCCATCCCCTGTCCAGTCCACTCCACTCCACTCCACTCCATCGTACATTACTATCCGCTCGTGCAAATGCATAGAAGTTTCGATCTGTCGGGTGAGTACGCAACCCACGAATTAATGTTTTTCTTTTTTTCTTTCTTTCGTTCTTTCTCAAAACCCATACCATTTTAAAGTCAGATCATCAGCTTTCAAACAAAAAAAAATCATCAAAATCGGTCCAGTAGTTTTAGCGTGATGCTGGAACAAACAAACAAACAGACGTTTACAATTTTATAATAGTTAAGATAACTATATAACGGTATAGTTAGCAGGGGTAGGAGATATTAAGCAAGAGACAAAAAAATCCAGAAAATCAAGAAGTCTACTAAAGTTCCCGAGGGATGCGCTAACAACGATGTCGTACATATTACCTCAGTGTGCGCTAACGTCTTTCTGTAAAAAACCACACGCGTGCGAAACAGCGGGCAGAAGCTTGTAACATAATATTTCCGTCTATCTTTCAACGCTCACCCTATAATTTACCCTGTACCACCGTTAAAACCACAGAAATAGATAGAGATAGAATGGTTGTAATCACAATTTTACTTGCGAATTATGCGTGGCAACTTTCGAAGAAACTACGCCTTACTTAATGACGTCATTAATTTATTAAAATTAACTTTAATCAAATGTTCTTTACAGCTTTTGTTTCTGCAGTTAGAAACAGCACAATAAGGCGTACTGAGAAAGGCTTTGAAATGCCCTGCACTATGGTGCACAGTGTTGGCACGCCCGTCCTGCCCACTTTTCCATTCTATCTATTTCTGTGGTTAAAACGCTATATGACAAGCAATTCTATCTCGAGCACACTAATAAACAAAACCGATAGCATTTGCATACGGAATCCAATTACATGTGAAACGGGGCTCTCATGTCTGTTACGTCATCTTGGCACGGCCTAATAGAATCTCGGTTTCAATGCATGGCATGGTTTTCATTTGGTAGCTAGTTTTTAGGGTTACGTACCGAAAGGGTGCCAACTGGACCCTATTACTATGCCTATGCCACGCTATCTGCCCATATATCGTCGGTGCGTCTGTCTGTCACAGGGCTGTATCTTTTTAACCGTAATAGGTAGCCAGATAAAGTTTTCACAGAATATGTGTTACTATGGTCTCTATTACGGCAAATACAAGTTTAGTATGATAAAAAGTCTAATTATACATCAAAGCGTCAAACTTGATTGGAGGATTGTAGCTTGTATATAATTAAAAACAAATAATAATTAATTAACAAAACCAAAAAACCCGACTGCGTGTAAAAATAACTGAAAAGACGTAAACAAGACTTGTGTACACACGCAGCCGGAGGCTACGTATGTTTTTGGTCATGAATTACATAAGTAGTTCATAGTTCATAGCCTAAGTAGCCTCCGCCTGCCTGTTGATTTGATACTTTCACATGGACTTACCTGCACAAGTCTTGTTTACGTCTTTTCAGTTATTTTTACACGCAGTCGGGTTTTTTGGTTTTGTTAATTAACTTTTTTATTTTAAACGTTTTAGTTTTTTCATGTATCGCGCTGATTCATTTTTAACGTTAAATATTTTGTTGTTTTTTAGCATTTCTCATTCCAAATTACATTTAAACATGTAAGTTGTATATATTTTTATAAAGCATTTATTAAACCCTTTATTTTGATACCACACTCGATAGGTTTCAATGGAAAAAAAAATTTTGAAGCCATTTAATATGGCGCCAAAAAGCGGCCATTTTGATTTTTGTAATTTTAATATACCCAGTGTCACTCCCACGGTTAAGACGAATCTAACGAAACCTCTCAAGCTAATATCCATCAAGCCGTTTAGGCTACAGAGCGTGCCACAGAAATATACATACATACATACACTCGAAAAACATAACCCTCCTTCTGGTGCAGTCGGGTAAAAATAAGGCTAACACACACGGAACGGAACCGTGTACGGAACCCTTAGTGCGCGAGTCTGACTCGCACTTAGCCAGTTTTTATACTATATATGATCTCCTAAGCTACTCGTCGTATTTCTACAAATCACGTATCGTTAGAAGCGGGTTATAGGATATTATGACGACATATAAAATCCAAAATTCTTAATTATATTTAAAGTACGAAAACAAACCCTTGCCAGATATTCATTGTGCTCGATTTAATGGTATATTTCATTATCATTATGTTTATGCTAAGCGCAGCCCTTCGTTATCAGTTTAACAAAAAATCTTAAAGGCACAACTCAAACCACTTTATCATAAGCGAAATATTCACAAATTGACGTAGGTACGTGAAGTACAATACAAAATATGTGAGTAGGAGTCACATAATACATGCTTTAGGCTTCGCCGCAGGGAGATAAAAAGGGTTATATAGCTCTTGCTAACAACCTTTTTTGACAATGATCCATTGTGTTTTTAAGCTCAAATTCCTAAATTTTGCTTCAGAATTACGCCCCTAAAATTTGGGGACGGTACTAAAAAGGTAAAGCATGTACATATACATAATTTAACTATCCGTCTTTACACCTCGGTAATATCGTCGTAAAAACGGGACAAATGCCGCACAATCCGCGCCTTGCTATTCAGACCCCACAAATCCGTGGAATCTCGCCGATCCCTCATTAATATACGATTCTTTTTCTTTTCAGGCGGGAAAAATCTAATAAGAGGACAATGGCCGGCTCCCGCGAAAGATTGCTCTATGAAAGGAGGCCTGATTACGAATATGAATACGAATTTAGACGCCGATATGAACCGTACGATAGAGAGACCCACAGGGAGACGAATCGATACAGGCAGGAAAGGCGACGTGATCTACACGACCGACCCCGTCGCAAGAACGGCTATGTGTACGAAGATATATATTCCGATTTCGACGAAGCACAAGGTCGATTATCTCTCTTCAGACCTATTAGACCCGAATACTTGAACCTACCGACGACTTACGATGTTAAATACAATTCGCTGCCGAGAAATTATTACAACTATGAAGACAGGAACAATCGGAGGTACAAGAAGGATCACTATGATTTCAGAATCGAAAACGAGAGGCGAACGCGGGAATCTTATGAATCTTATAGGAAAGCAGTCGAGACTAGACCAAAACAGACAAAACCAACAAATCCGACTAATTCTACAATTAATTCAACAAATAATACTAATCCAAACAAACTTACGCTGAATGCACCAACAAATTCAAGTTTAAAACAACCAAAAAACGTTGCAGTTTGCAAACCGCATCGAATATCAGACAAAAACGGGCGCTATTGGATGAGTGACCCCCCCGATCGAGGCCGAACTCGCCCGAAAAAATCCGAAGAGCCAAAAAAGAACGTTAAATTCTCCGAGGTATCGGGCTGCAATCGAAAGATGGTGGTAGATGATCCAATATGTGGAAGAAAATTGGTTCCAGTGAGAGAATTGGAAGTATCCTTGGACCAGATGATACAGAATGGTTATTTTGAGAAGCATAACATTCCGATATCGAGGCCTATTGGCGGGGGGGCGAAGGAAGAGATAAAGGGTGCGGCGGGCAGCAGCGTGTCTAACGGGAAGTGCTTATCGGGGACCGGCGGGAAGGAAACCCCGGTTCCGAGGAAAACAAGACATCTGCCGCAGGTAAGACCTAGTCATTTTACTAATTTTGTCGCTAAATTGGTTAGCAGTGCAATATTATTTGGATGTAAGTAAAATATTTTTTTGAAATTGTTGCAAAAGTTAGATGAAATATAAACTGTATTCGTGAAAGTAGCTGCATTTCTGTTGACTGACTTACAAACAGCAACGAGAGATGGTGTAATTTATCCGGTGAGTCGTAAATATTGTATCATGCCTACCTACTTTGGTGTTCCTGTTTACTGTGTGTGCCGAATAAGTTTGTGCTAACTTCAGTCACAAAATTTTACGAAAGATGCTTAAAGTCATGTTATTATTCAGCCTGAAAGGACATGTGAATCATGTGATTAAATACTACACACTATACACTTAGGAGACACACACACTTTACACACTTTACTTCTGCCCAAGGGTTATTTTTTTTCGAATGGATTACTTGCAGGCAGTACCTAGGTACCCTGGGTGATTAACCGGACTAGTGTGGTAGAGACCCGTCAGGGTCTCTCTGCTGCCCGACCAGCAGCTGGCGTAGCTAGTGTAGTTGGCGCAGCTGGTAAAGGCCCTTGATGTGAGGTGGCGTGCAGTGTTCCGTGTGCGCCACCTAGGAGGGTGCGGGCAACGTTAGGCCGCACGGGGAGAAGGGGCTCGCCTGCTTGAGGCGGGCTGGGACCTCGGGGGTGGTTGTGTGAATACTCACGGGTTCCCACGCCCCCGGCTAAGGTAGTTGAAGTAACACCGTGGTCGTTTTAGTCGGTAAGAGTCCGACACTGGCTCCGCCTTCCCCGGGCGGAGTGCGTCCATGAGGATTTTCCCCACGAGAAAAAAAAAGGGTCTCCTCGCGGTTGCAATACCGCATAAGGGCGTACCCCAGGGAAGGGATCAGACCTCGGTATAAGGCATTACTAGAGGGCCCCGCCTCTGGTCCCCCTGGCAGCCGGTGCTGCATCGGGAACGGTTTTCTCTAAAGTATAAGTCATCATCATCATCACCATTTCAGCCGAAAGACGTCCACTGCTCGACATAGGCCTCCCTCCAGCATCGCCACAACGACCGGTCCTACGCCTTCCACATCCAGCGGATTCCCGTGATCTTTACCAGGTCGTCAAGGTGGTCAAGTGTAAGTAAGTGGAAGTTAAATTCGATACCACGAGCCAAGAACGCACGGGCCTCACCGCGTTCGCGTATGATCGCGCGAATTCGCTCATAAGCGGCTGTGTTTGATAACTCCATTCGCGTCGCGTCAGTTCGCGCGAAATTCGCTCACGTATGTAGGACGGAGGACCCGTAAGGCGCGGAAGAATCTTTTTACCCGACTGCGCCAGAAGGAGGGTAATGTTTTTCGAGTGTATGTATGTATGTATGTATGTATGTAAACGAACTTTTAACAAGCAAAGTGCGTGTAAGTTGCAAGTGGCCGAGCGGAGAACGCATTTTTGGAAAGTTATTGTTTATCGTTGAAAATTTCACATGATCTTCGTTGATTGGTTGTTTGGCGCCGACTCATAATTAGTTATTTTTCGCTTTTCAGTTTCTCTTTTCGTCGGTTCAATTTTTTGTTAAAAAGTTTAATTTTTAATTTTTTTGTGGTTAAAATCTAACTCCAGGTCTCCATTATGTCGTAGTGTCTAGAACTATATTTATGTGTGTCAAGTTTCAACAGAATCGGTTAACAGGTAAGAATTCAGTGGGTGAACAAACACTCATCACCTGTTTTACTACCCTTAGGGGTGGATTTTGATTTTGAAATTTAAATGGGACCAACTTCGAGATATACCATATCCATTAAAACAAGAATCATCAAAATCGGACCACTCTGTAAAAAGTTATGCGTGATCATACATAAAAAAAAGAAAAAAAAATATATATATACGCGTCGAATTGAGAACCTCCTCCTTTTTTTCGTCGGTTAATAACAGAAAAGATATAAACAAGACTTATCAACACGCAGGCGGAGGCTACATAGGAACTATTATGTAATTCATGACCAAAAACATAGGTAGCCTCCGACTGCGTTTGATAAGTCTTGTTTATATCTTTTCTGTTATTTTTACACGCAGTCGGGTTTTTTGTTTTTGTTAATTAATTTTTTTATTGTTAATGATTTAAGAATACTACCCATCCACGGACTCGGCCGAATAAAAAAGGCGGACGGAATCTCGCAAAACAATAAGTGAAGCATACATAGTATGGCGGCTCGTTTAAAAGTACGGGCTGGCACGCACACATTCACATCCATAGTATGCCAAAAAGCCGCGATTACGCAAAAATCCTAGTGTGATGGTGGTCATTGTTAATGTGTTACAAGTAAAATGACAGTATAAATCTGTTGTGTTAAAATGCTTTCGAAATTATAGTGGGTTGTGGTTTTATAGTGGGTGAGTTTAGGAAAAAATTTAGTGTTTCAGTCTTTGTTTAGCGAGATTCCGTCCGCCTGTTTTATTTGACCGAGTCCACGTATTAAACATAGAAAGCGCGATTTAACCTCATAAATTTGTGCCGTTGCTATTACTAGCAACGAGCCTCATCAATTTATTCATCTAACAAAGACAATCAACAGAAGGATACTTTAAAAACCTCCGCATAATCCTGGTTATTAATCAGACCATTGTTACTGTGCATCCGGACGCCCGGACGCCAGGCGCGAATCTCTCCGGACAGAACAATAGTCGTTATTTTGACGCTTTAAATGTCAAACGCAGAAAGAGATTTTAGCCGAAGATAGAACGATTGCAGTTTTAGGTGAATAACATTATTTTTCTCAAAAATACTTGGAAATTTAAGCATTACTTTGACAACCTGTAGTTCAATAAATAAAGTATGACCAAGAAATAACATTAATTGTCCAATAAAATACAAAATATTATAATTAAAATACACTATATTATATTATAATTAATAACCGGCCAAGTGTGAGTCAGACTCACGCAGTCAGGGTTCCGTACCACCCATCGACCTGATACCCCATAGAAACTGATTTAATTTACGAGAGTTTATCAAAAGACATAAAAGAAAAAAAAAAAAAAGTGAATTTTTACATCTCTTTCTAACATAGGTACCACCACATATGTCTACGTTTGCCGGGCCCTGTTTATAGTATTTGTTGCTAAACTACATAGTATGCACTATAATCAGACCAAGTTTGACGCTGGTATGTATTACCGTTTTGAAGATAGAGCAGGAACAAAAAGGTTTCTTGTATGGGGACCCCCTTTGGTTTTAGACTTTTTTTTATTTTTAGTATTTGTCATGATACACCTCACAGCAACACATATTCTGTGAAAATTTCAACTGGTTATCTATTACCGTTACAAAGATACAGCCCTGTGACAGACAGACAGACGGACGGACGGACGGACAGCGTACATAACATAACATAACATCACGCCTGTATTCCCCGAAGGGATAGGCAGAGGTGTAATAGTACACCCACATTTCGCCAGTTATGTTATAAGTCCCATGTAATAGGGGGCGAGCCTATTGCCATTAACCGGGCACAAATCCAGCGACAGCGTAGCGAGAGTAATAGGGTCCCGTTTGCACCCTTTGGGTGCGGAACCCTAAAAAACCGGCCAAGTGCGAGTCGGACTCGCGCAGTAAGGGTTCCGTACCTCTCAACGACCTGATACTCTGATACCCCATAAAAACTGATTTAATTTACGAGAGTCTATCAAAAGACATCAACACACAGTGTGCGAAATGTGAATTTTTGCATGTCTTTCTTACGCAGGTACCACCACATATATCTATGTTTGTCTTATTTTTAGTATTTGTTGCTAAACTACATAATATGCACTATAATCTGACCAAGTTTAACGCTGGTATATATTACCGTTTTGAAGATAGAGCAAGAACAAAAACGTTGAAAAAAATGCATGTTTTTTGAGGTTTCTTGTATCTTGTACCCCCTTTGGTTTAAGACTTTTTTTTGTTTTTAGTATTTGTACACCTCATAGCAACACATATTCTGTGAAAATTTCAACTGGTTATATATTACCGTTACAAAGATACAGCCCTGTGACAGACAGACGGACGGACGGACGGACGGACGGACAGCGTAGCGAGAGTAATAGGGTCCCGTTTGGCACCCTTCGGGTGCGGAACCCTAAAAAGCACGCATGCCTAATAAGCTACATTATGAACCTAAAATCGGTACAATAAGAGCCACTTTACGAGCAAGTGTGTTGAAAAAAATATTATAATTAAAATATACTATATTATACTATAATTAAATATTAAAATTAAAGTACAAATACATGAACAACATTTAATGATTACCTAAGACCAACAAATTGATTAAATATATATTTTGTGCAATAATTTAACAATTAATAAAAACAAAATATTGAATAAAAACTATAATTTTCAAAAATAAATAAAAATCTCCTAATAACATTTCAAAATGAAGTACCTATTCAATACAGTCATACATATAGACGCTCTGCATCCTCTCTCCTACCAAACTTTGCTGTGCCCGACAGGGTCCATAATTGAATATTATTCTTAAGCCTACCACCTGTTTATATTACCAATCAATCAATGGAATGCAATAAAGAATTAAGTATTGAGATTGAGAAGGTTCAACGCAAGTATATCCGTGCCATGTATTACAGGTTCCACAGATCTAGGTAAAACAGACCGTAGGTGTAGACATTTACAAACTAATGAGTAGACATAAGGAAACCAGGATCCTAATGTATTGGTTTCCAAAGACGCTGACACACACACATCAACATCAAACACACTCAACCCATCACAGTCCCCATGATTAAACCCCGAACACACAGCGAAACACATTAAACCGTAATAACTCACTAAAGGGCTAAAGGTTGCGCCACATTATTCAGTAGGCACGGGACCCATTAGACGCACAGATTGGTGTAATGGTCCCTTATTATTTGCCACTAACATACATATCGAGTATTACAGCTATTAGACAAATTATGGTCATACTAGCCTATGCCCGCGGCTTCACCCGCGTGGATGTCGTTTATCGCGCATCCCTCAGGAACGGTTCATCTTTCCGTATGAAAAAGGCAAAAATAATATTTAAAAAATCTAAAAAAAGAATCGCTTTTTAGTGTTCCGTAGTCCTACAATGAACCCTTATAGTTTCGTCATGTCCGTCCGTCCTAATCCTTTACAGCTTAATAACTTCTACAGTTATAAGCATAAGTAAATTAAATTTCGTTAAAAAATAGTATAGATATAGATCTCAATTTTAAAAGAATAAAAAAATCATGATTACGTATTTTAGGGGTGGCGCCCATACATGTGAAATGGGGATGAATTATTTTTTTTCGCTGCACCCCCTCGTGTGGTGTATCATTAAATAGGTCTACTAAAATGAAGGTAATGTTTAATACACCATTTTTTTATCAAGTGTACCATCTGCGAAATATAGCCTGCCAAAGTGGCTTGCAATGTGTCCCCCCCCTGCCATTTCCAAACTATGCAACGTAGAAAGTTATAATCTTCCACGTTGATAGACCTTTGTAAAAACTCTCTTTTAAAATTATTTTCAGCATAATGTGATTATAAATTTTTGAGTTATAGAGAGAAAACTGAAAATTACTTAAAACGCCCTAGTTCAAAGGTCATTGACCTTAGAGAAAAAAGATCAGCAAATAATGCTCCTTTAGCTACTTTATATTTGAAAAAATCACAAAAAGAAACTTTGTGTTATGTTGACACGAAACAATTCTTAAATTTGGCGCCATCTAGCGGCGTCTAACAACACTCTAAGTCGCCAATGCTGCCGTCACGTGCCATCTATTGCATTTGGCACTGTATAGCGCCGTCTAGCGGCTACTGTCAACACTCTCTGAGTCGCCAATGCTGACGTCTATTGCAAAAAATAAAATAGCCATGATTAATATTCGATTTGATTTGTTTGTAACACCTACTTAAGGAACCCTATAATACTGAGCATGGCCCGACATGCTCTTGGCCGGTTTTTTGTGTGGTTTCGTATCAGTAATCACCAGCACTATCACCTATCTTCGTTTTCGGAAGCGTTTCCCTGACACCCAGTATTGCTTGATTTCAAACAATCATAGTATCGTAACAATAGTTTGATACTATCGATACAATCGGTAGTATCGATAGTATTGTTGGATCGATACTATGATTGATTGGGGTTTTTTCGATACTATCGATAGACAATCGATAGTATATCGATATACTATCGATTGTCAGGCATCACTAATGCACAGTTCAAAGTTGTCAAACACACATTCACAGAGTGTATACCTACCTTAAACACAACTCTAATGTTGATATTCCGAAGTAAATGAGTTGTAATTAATAATCTGTCGAAGGCAGACGGATTAATCATAGCCTCTCACAACTCGCTAATGAACTAAGCAGAAATTGTAGTCGTTTGGCTACATGTAATGTAGCTTTTGATTTTCAGTTAGTTTTAAGGGGTTAAAATGTTGGTAAAATTATAAGTTGCTTGGATGGTTTGGGTTAGTCCAGCTTAGAAGTGGTAAGACCCATCATGGAAAAGAGGCTGGAGAAGTGCCATGGCGTCCTCCCCTCACCTACCGGCTGACGCAAAACTCTGGGCACGGTTGTTACGGGAAGTAGGTATCTGTGTTGCATAGACTTAGCAACACGGATGAAGGACGGTGAAAGAAAACATCGTGAGGAAACACACATGAGAGTGATCAATACAGCTTTCGATGGTGTGTGTAGTCCGCCAACCCGCACTAGGCCAGCGTGTTGACCGAAGGCCTTGACCTTCTCATTCTGAGAAGAGGCCCGTGCCCAGCAGTGGGATAGTAATGGGCTGATATTGATGATAGACCTAGCCCCAGTATCATCACTGCGGGAGCTGTAATGAGGACACAGCACGGCACAGATACAGATAGTTTTGATGCTATCTGGCGTAAAATGGCAGCTTCACTGCTAAGCAGAGTCCGTGGCAGCAGTAACAGCATCCTGAACAGGATAACTCATAGGTTTGAGAGCCCTCTGGTGTGGAATATCATCCAGAGGACTAAGTCACTCTTAGTTATTAAATACTAATATAGTTTTAAGTTCTTACTAACAATAAAATAAATTATGTAATGTATCTAGGGTTGTTCGAAAAAATTATAAAGAATTGATTTATTTATTCTTTATCAGGAATCACACGCGGCCAAGATCATTAATTAAATACGTGGGACACTCAGAAAGTTTTGCGAAACTAAAAAAAATTGTTCTATACGTACATATATTTTTATCAAATCTTTTCATAGTACTTTCCACCAGCCTCTATACAAAGATTCATGCGCCTAAACCAGTTTTCAAAACACTTTTTCCAGTCCGCCGCAGACACCTCGTTAACAGCCTGCTCGAACGCAGCCAGCGCATCTTCCGGCGACGAAAATTGTATCCCTTTGAGCTAATTTTTTATTTTTGGGAATAAAAAGAAGTCACACGGTGCTAGATCAGGGCTGTAAGGAGGGTGACCCAGGAGTTTGACTGGCGTGCTGTCCAGGAAGTCCCTCGTTTTGAGTGCGGTGTGCGCAGGTGCATTGTCGTGGTGGAGCAGTAGCCCGCGGAGCCCTGTGTTTGGTCGCTTGTTGCTTATAACAGAGAAAACTTCTGGCAAACATTTGGTAGTATACCATTCGGCATTAATGCTTCTTTGATCCCGTAAGGGAATTGATACCAAGTGGCCAGTCAAATTAAAAAAGCTAGCGATCAAAATCTTACCCCCGCTTCTAGATCGCTTCACTTTGGTAGGCGTTGTCTCATTTTGAAACACCCAAACAGTCGACTGGCGCTTGGTTTCTGGGTCGTATTGATAAATCCAGGACTCATCACCTGTAACGATGTCGTAAACACGCCGAGACGAGCCTGCTTCAAATTTGTTAAGCATATCACGGCACCATTCCACCCGGGCCTGCTTCTGAGCATCGGTGAGGTTGTGCGGCACCCAGCGTGATACTATCCTCCTCACGCGAAGATGGCTGTGTAGAATCTCGTGAACGCTTCCCGATCCAATCTTCAATATGTGTTGAAACTCCTGATATGTAATTCGCCTATTGTCTTGGATTAAATTTTTCACTGCTAGCACGTTTTCTTCGGTAACAGCCGTCAAAGGGCGACCGCTTCTTTCGTCATCCCCCAAAGTTGGTCGACCGCGCTTGAATTCGTTATACCAACGATACACGGTTGCCTTGGAAGGGCCTTCATCCATGAATGCCATTTGAAGTCTATCGTACGATTCATCCGGTTTCAGGCGACACTTGAAATCGTATAAAATCATAGCTCTAAAATGTTCCCGGCGCAGATCCATATTTCAGTGAGACACAATACTTTGAATTAACTCGCAAAAAATGTGGAGGGAAATTTTGAAATTGGAACTTACTTATTTTTACTTATAAATAATCATATTTTCGAAAAACATTATAACTGGCCAGTCTCCCATATATAAAAACTTTTTTTCGCAATACTTTCTGAGCGGCCTGGTACTAGATGTTTTTCTAAGACTGCAAAGCGTTCGACAGCCGTTAGAGCAGATGAGTCCTTGAGTGGACCGACAACCAGAAGAAGGTAGCTGGGGTGTACTGGATGCGGAAGGTGAAGGATCGAAAGTTGTGGTGGAACTTGGCTATGTCCAGCAGTGGACCGCGGTAAGCCGAGTTTATGTTGATGATGACTGCAAATCGCCCAAAGGTAGCTTAGATACGAATTCTGAACAAAATGCGATCTAACAAATGATTAGTTCTAACAAAAAAAACTAGGTTGTCCCTGAAGCCGTAGAAGCAAAGAAAATGGATATTCTTAAGCTTACACTACAAGCTATACATAATGATACGTATGTCGATGCTCGGTCGACCGGCACGAATCTTGTTATTTACAGAGATTGCGGCTATGTGGATGGCGTAGCTAGGTGCATACTACGATGGTATAGTTAGGTTTAAAATGCGCCGGTTTTTTAAGCTATTGCATAGCTTATATCGCGGGCCTTGAGCGTGGAGACCGAATCCAGAAATTCCGTTACGAAAATAACCTAACACCCCCCACTCCGACCGGCACAGCGGTGATACTTTATAGTTTTGCCATCATCTTTCGATGAATAGCAGAACTTTTAATGACTTTTTGAAATATCACGCTTGTCTCTTTAGTTCTGCAAATCGCCTCTAGGTGGCATTGGTTGTATCGGCGTTACTGCGCTTAAGCTATTGCATAGCTTCTATCGCGGGCCTTGAGCGTGGAGACCGAATCCAGAAATTCCGTAACGAAAATAACCTAACACCCCCCACTCCGACTGGCACAGCGGTGATACTTTTTAGTTTTGCCATCTATCGATGAATAGCAGAACTTTTAATGACTTTTTGAAATATCACGCTTGTCTCTTTAGTTCTGCAAATCGCCTCTAGGTGGCATTGGTTGTATCGGCGTTACTGCGCATGCGTAATCCCCCTCTTCGCCCCGCAATCTGTTGACTCATGCCTGCTTAGAGTTTCGGCGTTAGGGCACCTCCTCTTTGTATCGATAAAAAATGCTATGCAATAGCTTTACCGCGGCAGTCTCCGAGTGCCACACGTCTTTTTTTTTCAAAGTTTAAAGTATGAAATATTTTCTTACCTTCACCAATACCCACGGTTGAATGCAATAGTGATTTATTTTAATGAATAGAACATGAAAAGCAATTTGGATTAAGAGACTTTCAATCTTCATGTCTCAGTTTGGCGAACGTGTACGTATTGCTAATCAGTACCATTTCAGGCATCGGACGAATAAAAAAGGTGGACGGAATCTCGCTAAACAATAAGTGAAGCATCCACAGTACTGGCTCGCTTAAAAGTACGGACACATTCACATCCATGGTATGCCAAAAAGCAGCGATTACGCAAAAATCTAGTGTGACGGTAGTCATTGTCATTGACGTCGTCTGTGGTCTAGTGGTTCGAGTGTCGGACTGCTGATCACGAGGTCGTGGGTTCGATTCCCACAGAACACAAATATTTGTGTGATGAACATAAGTGTTTGTGTTGGTCTAGGTGTTTCTTATGTATTATAAGTATCAATCAATCAACTCAGCCTATCGCAGTCCACTGCTGGACATAGGCCTCTCCCAAGTTGCGCCAAAACGCTCGGTCCTCTGCCTTCCGCATCCAGTCCCCCCCAGCCACGTTCTTTAGGTCGTCGGTTCACCTGGCAGGGGGGTGCCCTACGCTGCGTTTGCCGATTCGCGGTCTCCACTCAAGGACTCGTCTGCTCCAACGGCCATCGGTCCTTCGACAGACATGGCCAGCCCACTGCCACTTCAGCTTACTGATCCTACACGCTATGTCGGTCACTCCGGTTCTTCTCCGGATAATCTCGTTACGGATTTTATCCTTCAAAGAAACTCCAAGCATTATAAGTATGTATTTACAAAAAAAAAGTATCTAAGTATTATATTCATTGTCTAGTACCCATATGAACAATACAATACAAATACTCTTTATTGTACACAAAAGAAAATAGCAACATATATGACTTATATAGAACACATGTACAATGGGCGGTCTTATCGCTCAAGGCGATTTCTTCCAGACAACCTTAAACCTTGAGTATTCCATGAACATAATGCCCAATCTTCTTCTGTCGTGTTGACATGAGCTACATAATGATAATAGCTCATCTCATGGTGTAAAGATTAGCTAGTCAGCAGGTTGATAGCGCGGCTGACTGCCCAGGGTGCGCCGGACGATCAATTAAATATCGTCACTCGTGGAGGCTCTTTAAATGCACTCCAAAATATGCCCAATAATATCCATCTAAACAGTAGAACCCTTAATGTTGATAACATCGTAATAAACCAAGAAAACTTACATCAATTTTCTTTTGTTTTGCTGCAATATATTGTCTATGAAGAGTTTTAAATTTTCAGGATTATGAAAAATAACGAATTCTATAGTCATAGAAACAATATCAAGCCTTCAAAAACAGAGCATTCTTAGATGATTTTGTTTTATAACTTGTGACCATTTATTAACGAGGTTATGAACATTTTGGCCATTAATTTAGTAGGTATTATAGTAGTTGCTCATTCATCAGCTTTTAGGAATGTGTCAATCGAATCGAACGAATCGAATCGATTATTGCAAGTAATTCATTTGCAATTTTAGAAAAGAAATACTTATACTAATTGTAGATGTTTTTTAGTCGATCATTTATAGTATCTGAAAGAATGTGTATTTATAAAGATTTAAATTATGGAAAGACAAAATCGCTCACGAGCAGGATTCGAACCTGCGACTCCTGGCTCAGTACGTCAGTGCTTTAGCCACAAAGCTACCGTGAACAAAAGCACTGGCGTACTGAGCCAGGAGTCGCAGGTTCGATTCCTGCTCGTGTGCGGGTTTTTTTCTTTCCACAATTTAAATCTTTAGATTTCGCTTCGGATGCGTAAATGCGTTAAAAATAATTAATGTGTATTTATTATTATATTAGGTATGTAGATCACAATACTATGTTCAGCACTAGACGTTATGAAAATTTAAAAATACATGCGGATGTTTCTACTCTTCCCCGTAATGCTATAATCCATAACAAAATTACGACCCCGGGGTATTACGGGGTGACCTATTTAATTCTTATCCCGGCCCACAAGGTTTTATTACGATGTTACCCCGACAATGTACTCTATTGAAAGTGAGCCGCCTTAACAATAGAAAGATTCAACCAGAATCAGGACGCTTTGAAGACAAATTGGTGACCATTGAACACAATTATTTGTGTTATGATTTTTCTATGCGGATGAAATTGGCTTGCCTAACGTAATAAGCGGAAAATTTAAGTAAGCTAATATTATATACCACGTCTTTAAAAACGAAAGCGAGTTAATATTGTATTGTCATCCAGTTTTGACCGATAGGTATTTAAAGTTTCTAAAGTCTGGCTCATCGGGAAGCTAGTTTAAAATCGAATGCAAAATTTGTACCGAACAGACAGACAAGAATGAAAGAGAGTTAATAAAAAAACGTGGTAATAAATAAACGAGTCGCGTTGAGGAACGCCTGACAGAAGCGAAGCTTCTGCCCATTAACAAGCGTGGATAGAACGTGCGTGCGAATTAACGGTAAAATTTTTCGCGGCTGAGCGTGCAACGAGACTATCGAAGCATTGCTTCAAAAATTCACATGGACCAACTACAAAAGATTATTGCGCAAATAAGTGACTTTTCGAATCCATGTCAGTGCAGATCAGATTTTGATTGTCACTTGCGTCAAAGATAATATCACACCGGCACAATTAGCGGAACACAAAAAAAGCAGGATTTTAAAATCTTTTACTTGAGGAACTGGCCAGTTATGATATTTTTTTAATTTATTGTCAAATTTGAAAATAGAAAATTAGATGACATAGACTTTTTTCATTCATTTGTTTTATTGTCCCGAACAATACGTTTTGTCAACTTGTTCGAGTAATAACTACGTAATTGTAATTTTTTTGAAAAATTGCACTTAATGGTTTTTTATAAATTTGTTATTCTATAGGCAATTTTGTTTATTAAAAGCTCTTTATTATGCCTGACTTAACATCACTGGAAATCATTAGGGCTGATGAAATGAGAAGAAATGGCCATACCTACAGATCCATTGCCTCAAGGCTTCGTCGACCAGTATCAACGATTCATCGCAGCATCCAGCGGTACAGATCGTCTAATTCTCTTGTGAGGAGGAGGGGTGAAGGTAGAAAAAGATGTACATCGAGGCGAGATGACAGTTTTTTACAACTTGGAGTTCGTAGGAATACGCGATTAACGGCTGTACAAGCTCGAAATGAACTGGAAGACGTTCGAGGAGTACGAGTAAGTGAGCGTACAGTTCGCAGGAGATTTGAAGAAGTTGGTTTAGGGTCGTATATACCTGCCAAAGGCCCAAAACTTGAGAGACGTCACCGCGTAAACCGATTAAGCTATGCGCGAGAACATCGTCATTGGGATTTGAACGAATGGCAGCAGGTTTTCTTTACTGATGAGTGCAGAGTTCTTTTAAAACAGATCGATGGGAGACAGCGAATATGGAGACGCAAAGGAGAACGCCACATACAGTCTAATTTTGAACACACAGTGGCTTATGGTGGCGGCTCGATTATGGTTTGGGGAGGGATATGTTTGGGAGCTCGCACGGAGTTAGTGATAGTCACAGGAGGGACCATGACAGCAGATCGAAACATCAGATACATTTTAGAAGAACATGTTGTACCATTTGCCCCATTTATTGGTGACGACTTTATTCTAATGCAAGATAATGCTCGTGCTCATAGTGCACAATCGGTACAGGCATATCTGAGCCACGTAGGTATACCGGTGATGCAGTGGCCAGCAAATTCCCCCGATATGAATCCGATAGAGCATGTCTGGGACTTGCTAAAAAGAAGGGTTAAATCCAGAATGCCACCCCCCAACAATCTGAATGAACTTGGAAACGCATTACTTGAGGAGTGGGAGCGGTTGCCTCAAGAAATCATCGATAACATAATCTGTAGCATGCCCAGACGAATGGAAACCGTAATCAGAGCAAGAGGGGGAAACACTCGTTATTAATTTTGCTTTAATTTTATTGTTAAATCATTTAATGCTTACTTTTTTTTATTTTTTGTGATGGTTCATAATCATCTAAAAATTTCACTTATTTCAAATTTCTTTATTTTTCAATAAAAAATAACGAAGACTTTTCAAAGTCGTTGTTAAAAGATGTTAATCAATTTGTTATTTTGTGTCTAATTACATTTTCGTCAAATATATGCGTTATTATCTCATAGTCTCACTTTTTTTTCTGTTCCGCTAATTGTGCCGGTGTGTATATAATACTATAGTACTTGCGTTAATGGTGAAGAACATGATTGGACCAACCTGCACACCTGCGAGGATGTGTGCCAATGTGAGACTAGTGTAATGAATTAAGTCCCAAACCATACCTCGGCCACTTAATACAATATAAACGCTAGCACCACCTACATACACAAGATTACGTGTGTATACGAACGCACACATATGTGTAGGTTAGGGATGTTCGCCGCTCGTAGTGCCGACTGGGTTCCAAACTTCTAAGCGCTTCTCAGTAGTTCTCAGAGATGGCGTGCTTGTGTAACGACTGGCGATTGACATCCATTGTGATCTTGCAGTCCAATTTTCGTCAGACTAAGGGTGTGTGCGGAGCGCCGGCGAGGAATCTTAAATTGTCGGGGGGCGGTGAGTGGCCGTTCTGTACGTTAGTACTATTAGATATTCTGTTCCCAAACCGTGTTTAGCAGTGATACTATTGCTATTTCAATCGCCGAACCTCTGTTCCGTTCCTGTGCAGAATTCAATCGATCCAACTCATAAACAGCTTAATGCATTTGAATGAAACTTTGCAGTGAGATAGTCTGATAGGATGCGTAACATAAAAAAATTGATAAGTACCATTTTGTGACACTGACCTTGAATATTTCGAGGCCCACAGAAAAAGAAAAAATTGTGAAACTTTTCTGCAAGACTTTAGAACATCAAAACAAAGGTTCTTTACAAAAAATACGGGTCGGGGACCGCCTGACAGAAGCGAAGCTATATATTCGTGATTTAGGTGTACCCACGCTTACGGACGATTCGAACCAGTGGCGCGGCGCAGTGTCGGCACGGCGCGCGTTATAACTATTGCACCTTGGCTTTCTGCTTAGTATCTGAGATGACTCGGCGCAGGGATGTTGTCGCTTTGCCGAAGTCTATCGGAAAGGAGCGGACCATCAGGCGGAAAGTGGCAGACGCCCACCGCCTAAAGTTGTGAAGAAGTGGCGCAGGGAGGCGCAGGCTGCCGTACTGGTGCAGTGGAGGGAGCGGCTGGAGACGCCCAGTGCCGGACACTGGACCGTAGGGGCTATCCAGCCGATTCTTGAGGAGTGGGTGCGGAGGCGACACGGGACGTTGTCCTTCCGTCTGGTGCAGGTTTTGTCGGGGCATGGTTGCTTTGGCAAATACCTGCACAAAATGGCGAGACGGGAGGCTACTCCCGTATGCCACCAGTGTGGCTGTAGTGAGGACACGGCCCTTCATACTCTGGCGCAGTCCTGCCTGGGTGATGCAGCGCCGTGCTCTCACTGCAGCAATCGGGGGAGACCTCTCGCTGCCGGCCGTGGTCAAGGCCATGGCCGACAGTGAGGAGGCGTGGGAGGCGGTCGCGTCCTTTTGCGAGGAGATTATCTCGCAAAAGGAAGCGGCGGAGTGGGGCAGGGAGGAAGACTCTCTCGCTGATCCGATCCGCCGCAGGCGGACAGGTCGGCGCGGACGCCTATACGGCGGCGATCTAATGCCGCCCTAAATAAAGCCAGTGGGCGATAGATTGGGGAGTCTATCGTCCACATTGCACGGCCCTTGAGTAGTGGTGATATCCCAGGTGTGCCCGAACATCGCCAAAAGAGTGTACAATAGAAGTATGTAGGCCCTGAAGTGGGCCGCGCTGGATGGGTCGCGAAAGTCATGCGTAGCAGTTCTGGTGGCCCATCCACCCAAGGCGAGAGTAGGTACACGGCGGAGTTTTTAGTGGGTGCAAGCCCCACATAACCACACTGCCTCCCCGGTAGTGTGACATGCGATAGGAATTTTCTCCGTTTAAAAAAAAAAAAAACACATTTTGACTGTAATTAAAATGTATTGTGTTAAAAACAAAAGAATTGATACTTGTACAGTATTTTGTGAACAAACACGATATAACATCTGATTTTGTTTAGTAATTTGAAACATACTAACACATGCGTCGGTGGTGTAATGGTCAGCATAGTTGCCTTCCAAGCAGTTGATCCGGGTTCGATTCCCGGCCGACGCATTTCTTTTGATTTTTTTATTTTATTTTCCTTTTCATGCAGTAAATAAATTTTTTCTTTAAAAGTATTTATTAATTAATTTTGAAATAAAATCGAGTAATTTGCATATATTCATTGGCAAAGCCTGTATTTTGTATTTTCATAAGGCCATCTCATTGCAATGTTTTCGAGTTCGGCTTTTCATGAAAACACGTGTTTTCTGTGCTGAAAGGAAAAACATTTCAGTTGTTAATTTGTTAATAATTTGTGGAACACAAAACGGCTGTACAAATGTGAAATTCAAACCTAATTTTTTTTAATTTAATTATCTTTTATGTTTGACCGCCATATGTGCTATTGCTATATGCTGCGATTGATGACGGTACACGTTTGCCCAGGAAAGACCTATTTACTTGAGCCTTGAAGACCTCCACATTTAATTTTTCGAGGAACACAGGCTAGGCGCAAGGAATTTTACTCCTTAGCGGAACGCATAATAAAGCTATTAGCAAAACGCTTCGTGCGTAGGTGGAGTTTCTATCATGTAAGGGTGGGTGGCGCAGCAGTGGACGTCTTTCGCCTGAAATGATGATGATGATGAAGGGTGGCGCATTGCCGTGCGTCTGGCTGTCCGATGATAGAATGGGATTTCGTATTTCGAACGGAAATGCATCCAAAAAAAAACCGATAAGCAACTCAGCTGCGCTGATAAAAAAAGCATTTATTTAGGACCAAAACATGTTTAAACCCGCCAAACTGTTACATAGTTTGTCGGCGGGACTAGCGCTCAATTGTCATTTGAATAACATTAATTTTTTCGTTGCTCAAGGCTTTACAGTTTGGCGTCGCCCAACGCATCGTTGCCAATGAGCCCCTTAACAGGCCTCTCCATCTAATTTGCCAATATTAACTCAGCTAGACGTGCATTCCCCACCAGATTTCTTGTCTTTATCAGTATTCTCCTAAAAAAACCGGCCAAGTGTGAGTCGGACTCACACAGTAAGGGTTCCGTACCACCCATCGACCAGATACCCCATAGAAACTGATTTAATTTTCTAGAGTTTATCAAAACACATCAACGAACGTACGCGAAATGTGAAATTTTGAATCTCTTTCTTACGTAAGTACCACTACATATGTCTATGTTTGTCCTGTTTTCAGTATTTGTTGCTAAACTACATATAGTATGCACTATAATCAGACCAAGTTTGACGCTGGTATATATTACCGTTTTGAAGATAGAACAGGAACAAAAACGTCGAAAAATATGCATGTTTTTCGAGGTTTCTTGTATGGGGACCCCGTTTGGTTTTAGACTCGTATGTTTATTTTTAGTATTTGTCGTGATACACACCATAGTAACACATATTTTGTGAAAATTTCAACTAGTTATCTATTACCGTTACAAAGATACAGCCCTGTGATAGACAGACGGACGGACGGACGGACAACGTAGCGAGAGTAATAGGGTCCCGTTTGCACCCTTTGGGTACGGGACCCAAAAAATGCCGTTCACGCCTTTACTTAATAAAGATAAAGAAGCGTACGTTAAACCAAGTATGATTATTGATCGTACTTCTGTACATAGAAGCTGTTGTTTATTTTTCATTTAGCCGCCTTTGTTCTATTGTCGGTGATCGATTCTCTGGGCTCTGCCGGTCAATTTTGGACAAGCTTTGTATATTGTTCGTGTATTCAGCGTACTTTTTTATCGACAGTGTAGTGTAGTGTAGGTAAATTATTGAGCTTTAGATCTTTTTGGTACGAATTTGTGTTATTGAAATAACTGAAAATCTCTTAAGGGTCATTGTACTCATCAGTATGAACAACTTTTACCATGAGAAAAACCCTGAAATAGCGAAAAAAGTATCAGCTGATCCCTGCAGTATTTATAATACCTAGCATTTTTAACACGCTTTTATTTATTATTGTTTTTGTTTAGATTTTGACTAACTGTAAATCACAGACTATTAATACGTAGTGATTATATTATCTTTGCAGACTATAATGTACCCTTTGTACCCTGTTGTGCATAAAGAATTAAATAAATAAATGTAGGAATCAGCTGTCATTTTTTTCGCGATTTCAGATTAGGTAGGTAACTAGGATAATTATGGGCATGTTCACTCACACACTGCAGACTTTGTGGAGCGTCTGTTCTTGACGTCAGCTATATGTTCTTTAATTCTAATGGTTATACTACGCTTTGTTTGCCCTATGTATGATAACCCACAATCACAATGAATCTTGTAGACTCCTGCATCTTGTAAGGGAATGTGAGTAATGTGACACTTTACCGGTCTGAGGAGTTGGCTGATCTTTCTTTGTGGCTTGAAATAGGTTTTGATAGAAGCACGCTTCAACATATGACCAAATTTGTCGGTGACCCCTTTGATCATAATAATCATAATCATTTATTTGCATCTTAAAAAGTACAACCTTACAATTTCTTATCGAATAGTACTTGCAATGTTATTTCTAGTATCACACTTTCTTGCATCAACATAGGTAAGTACACTGAAAAACACTTTAACTAGGTTGTTGCCTTCGATTCACACTGTCCTCCAAATGAATGAATGAATGAATGAATGAATGAATGTCCTGTTAATGAATGGTAGAACAGCAGGTCGACCATCAATTGTGCTGGGTTTCGTTCGGGCGGCATTTGCGGTGGGGATGTGGAGCTCGCAAGTTACGTAGTACATATTACCTCAGTGCTTCACATTGCCTAGTATAGTATTATATTATCTGTGACATTGCTCATGTAGAGCGGATCGTGAATAGGTCCTTAAAGTCCAGTAAGGTCAGCTCGATTAGTTTTCATGCATCAAGTAGTCCCCGCACGACATTCTTCACTTTTTCTGCTACCAACCGGGGAATTTACATTGACTCTAAAAGCATGAAATTTTGTGATTTAGAAAAAAATACTATCCCAATCGATTTTCCTCGTCATTCTGAACAAACTAGTTAATAAAAGTAACGTGAGTTACGCGTCAACTTGAGAACCTCCTCCTTTTTTTTGTCGGTGAAAAAAGGTAGGTTATGTGAATTGCTACATACATAAATGTACATATAACTCCGTGATCCCTTTTAACTCTTCCAAAGCTTGATTCCCAAAACTTGATACTCAACGTATATACAGCTCATTAGGGCGACTAACGACCGACGGATTATTGCCACTCTACCGTAAAAACTTCGGAACGTACCCAAACTCTGACCGGCCGGAATTTCGCCTCCCTTTCCCAGCGTGAAATTTTTTGATTGCATACACGGTCGGAGTTTGGATCAATGAATGAAGCTGGCCTGAAATTCGATAAAGGTTAGCTATGTGAATTGCCTTTTTTGAAGATCTTAGATTGAAGGAATTGCACTCGTTTTGGACACATTCGTGAATTGACTATTTTAATCCCCACGGTTTTTTTGGGTTCCGTAGTCCTACAAGGAACCCTTATAGTTTCGTCATGTCCGTCCGTCTGTCCGTCTGTCCGTCTGTCCTAATCCTTTACAGCTTAATAACTTCTACAGTTATAAACATAAGTAAATGAAATTTTGTTAAAAAATGGTTTAGATATAGATCTCTATTTTAAAAGAATAAAAAAATCTTGATTACGTATTTTAGGAGTGGCGCCCATACATGTGAAATAGGGATAACATTTTTTTTTTCGCTGCACCCCCTCGTGTGGGGTATCATTGAATAGGTCTACAAAAATGAAGGTAATGTATTTACTTACATACATAACTTTTTATCAGGTATACCATCTGCGAAATACAGTTCGCTAAAGTGGCTTGCAATGTGTCCCCCCCCCTGCCATTTCTAAAATATGCAACGTAGAAACTTATAGTCTTCCACATTGATAGACATTTATAAAAACTCTCTTTTAAAATTATTTCGAGCATAATGTGATTATAATTTTTTGAGTTATAGTGAGAAAACTGAAAAATACTTAAGTCGTCCTAGTTCATAGGACATTGACCTTAGAGAAAAATGATCTTAGCAAATAATGGTCCTTTAGTTACTTTCTATTTTAAAAAATCACAAAAAGAAACTTTGTGTTAAATCGACTGGTCCTGTGCTTTCCGGTACTAAAAAGTCCCCCCTTTGGAATACGTCCTCGGATGTGCCTTGTGTATCCATATGCACGTCCCCACAAGGTACTTAAAACAAACACATACATACATACACTCGAAAAATATAACCCTCCTTCTGGCGCAGTCGGGTAAAAATTTGTTGTATCCTATCTTCATCACTCATATTTCGATCTTTGATCAAATAAAAGTATGGGGTGGATGGAATGGTTTGCCACTACATTTTCCACGACTACCCTCGCTTGGAAGCTGGTCGGTGACGCTAACGTTTGACGCGGCCCTACCACCAGCGCAGAACAAACAGTTCTGTTATAATAATGTACTTTGTGATCAGTTGGATCGTAGCCGCCGATTGATGTATACGTTATTACCGTGTCGTGCTCCCCGCAAAGTTTTTTGGTTTTTACGCGATTTAACTGGTATACTTATAAACTATTTAGGGCTAGTTTTTCAATAGTCAGATAACTTTTAACTGAGGAATAAATGTGACGTTTTGACAGTTGTAGTATAGAAAATCTGTCAAAACGTCACATTTATTGCTCAGTTAAAAGTTATCAGACTATTGAAAAACTAGCCCTTAGTGTATTACTCTCTGTGTCTGAGTGTGGTATGGCTATCTACCCAATCGCCCCCTGGACTGGAACATTCAGGCGTACTCAGCTTATCTGCGGCAAAAAGGTCTGCGTAGGAGTGAAAGGTTGGTGGTACTACGACGTTATTGACGACGTGTGTGGTCTTGTGGTTCGAGTGTCGGACTTCTGATCACGAGGTCGTGGGTTCGATTCCCACAGAACACAAATATTTGTGTGATGAACATGAGTGTTTGTGTTGGTCTGGGTGTTTCTTATGTATTATAAGTATTTATTTACAAAAAAAAGTATATAAGTAAGTATTATATCCATTGTCCAGCACCGGAGATAATCTCGTCACGCGAGACCGGCCCTATGCTCTAGAGTAGTTCCTAGGAGCAGGCTATTGCGTAGCCACTGTTTAGGTTTTAGGTAGGTCTTAAGCCTCGCCGGCGAGGCTTGCCGCTTAACGGCGTTTAGCACGTCACCCGATAGACCGAAAGTCCGCTACTTTCGAGAAAAAATTCGATGCAGCAACGGCTGCTAGGGGGACATAGGAACGGCAGGGTCCCCCCTGCAATGCCCCATTGAGGTTCGAGCCCCCCCCTTGGGGGACGCCCGCTTGCGCGGTATTGATACCGCGTCTTTAGTTTGTAAGTATTAGGGAAAAAACCTTCGGCGAATGGAGTCCCGCATGGGACTCTCCGCCATCTAAGCCCGGTTAAGCAGAAATGGTACTTCGGTCCCACCTGCGAGAATCCAGTCGAAAAAAAAAATAAAAAAAAATAAAAAAAACCATTGTCCAGTACCCAAAGTACAAGCTCTGCTTAGTTTGGGACTAGATGGTGATATGTAAAAAATGTCCTTAAAAAGGTATTTAAGATATTTATATTTAAATATTTTGAGAATCCTTTTTAGGGTTCCGAAATCCTACAAGGAACCCTTATAGTTTCGTCATGTCCGTCCGTCTGTCCGTCTGTCCGTCTGTCCGTCTGTCCGTCTGTTCGTCTGTCCGTCTATCCGTCTGTCCGTCTGTCCGTCTGTCCGTCTGTCCTAATCCTTTACAGCTTAATAACTTCTACAGTTATAAACATAAGTAAATGAAATTTTCTTAAAAAATAGTCTGCATATAGATCTAAATTTTAAAAGAATAAAAGAACCGTTTTTCCGTATTTTAGGGGTGGCGTCCATACATGTGAAATGGAGAAAAAAAAAATTTTTTCGCTGCACCCCCTCGTGTGGGATATCATTGAATAGGTCTACTAAAATGAAGGTAATGTTTGATACACCACTTTTTTATCTGCGAAATATAGCCCGCCAAAGTGGCTTGCAATGTGTCCCCCCCCCTGCCATTTCTAAACTATGCAACGTAGAAACTTATAATCTTCCACATTGATAGACCTTTGTGAAAACTCTCTTTTAAAATTATTTCGAGTATAATGTGATTATAATTTTTTGAGTTATAGACAGAAAACTGAAAAATACTTAAAACGTCCTAGTTCAAAGGTCATTGACCTTAGAGAAAAATGATCTTAGCAAATAATGCTCCTTTAGCTACTTTCTATTTGAAAAAATCACAAAAAGTAACTTTGTGTTATGTTGACGACACACTTCTTAAATTTGGCGCCATCTAGCGGCGTCGTACAACACTCTCTGGGTCGCCAATGCTGGCGTCAAGTGCCGTGTATTACATTTGGCACTGTATAGCGCCATCTAGCGGCTACTGACATCACTCTCTGAGTCGCCAATGCTGCCGTCTATTGCAAAAACTAAAATAGCCGTGATTAATATTCGATTTACATGCTGAGCTGGACACCCATTTGGTACAATATTGAGACACATATCACACTTTCTTATTGTATTTTTACCTGTATGTCCTGTGTCTTGTTTTTGTACTAAATGAACGTTTTATCTATCTATCTATCTATCTATTTGATTTGTTTGTAACACCTACTTAAGGAACCCTATAATACTGAGCATGGCCCGACATGCTCTTGGCCGGTTTTACTAATGGTTTCTTGGTAATAAAGTACTTAAGCAAACAAAAGCCTTTTAGCCGTTTAATATTGCTTGCAATTGCAAGCAGAGATACCTATTTGCGTAGAAACTTAATGCTTCTGTCGAGCGTCCCCCGACGCCAACCGTTATTTTTTAGAGTTCCGAACCTGAAGAGTGCCAAACGGGACCCTATTACTCTCGCTACGCTGTCCGTCCGTCCGTCTGTCTGTCACAGGGCTGTATCTTTTGAACGGTAATAGGTAACCGGTTGAAATTTTCACAGAATATGTGTTGCTATGAGGTGTATCACGACAAATACTAAAGACAAAAAAAAAGTCTAAAACCAAACGGGGTCCCCATACAAGAAACCTCAAAAAAACATGAAAGAAAGAAAGAAAAATAGTTTATTGTCACAGTTAACGACGCGCAACATTTAAAACACAGTGATAAACACAAGCAAGCAACTTATAGGTGGGGTTACATAGAAAGTAAAAACAAAAGACACATAGGTAAAAAATTAAGAAGGGACAGTCGATACAAAATATAAGAAAAGTATAGTACATGCATTTTTTACAACGTTTTTGTTCTTGCTCTAGCTTCGAAACGGTTATACCTACATACCAGCGTCAAACTTGGCTTGATTATAGTGCATACTATGTAGTTTCGCAACAAATACAAAAAATAGGGCAAACAAACATATGTAGTGGAACCTACGTAAGAAAGAGATGCAAAAATTCACATTTCGCGTACGTCCGTTGATGTCTTTTAATAAACTCTCGTAAATTAAATCAGTTTCTATGGGGTTTCAGGTCGATGGGTGGTACGGAGCCCTTACTGCGTGAGTCCGACTCACACTTGGCCGGTTTTTTTCATAGCAATTCTGCTTATGGTATATATTGTGGAAAGAAAAATTCACTCAGGAGCAGGATTTGAACCCTCGACTCCTGGTTCATTACACCAGTGCAGCAGTGTTTTAAACGCTAAGTTACAGAGAACCCAGCTCGTGATATCCAATTTAACTTTCACTGATCACGTCTTTGGGTTCGAATTGTATTCGTGAGCGACTCTTTTTACCCGACTGCGCCAGAAGGAGGGTAATGTTTTTCGAGTGTATGTATGTATGTATGTATGTATGTATGTATGTATGTATATTTCTTTGGCACGCCCTGCAGCCTAAACGGCTTTATGGATTTTAACTTGTGAGGTGTCGTTAGATTCGTCTTAATTGTGAGAGTGACACTGGGTATATCAAAATTATAAAAATTAAAATGGCCACTTTTTGGCGCCAAATTACGGCTTAAAAAAAAAAAATTCCCTCGAAACCTATCGAGAGGGGTATCAAAATAAAGGGTTTTATAAATTCTTTTCAAAAATATATACAACTTATATATATATATATACAATTTAGAATGAGAAATGCTAAAAAACAACAAAATATTCAACGTTAAAAATGAATTTGACTTTTCAAAAAAAACATTAATAGTACCTATGATAAATAAAACATGATGACAAAACTAAAAAAATTCAAATAAAAAAATTAATTAACAAAAACAAAAAACCCGACTGCGTACAAAAATAACAGAAAACATATAAACAAGACTTATTAACACGCAGGCGGAGGCTACATAGGAACTATTATGTAATTCATGACCAAAAACATACGTAGCCTCCGACTGCGTGTTGATAAGTCTTGTTTATATCTTTTCTGTTATTTTTAGACGCAGTCGGGTTTTTTGTTTTTGTTAATTAATTATTATTTGTTTTTAATTATGTACAATAAATTTTTTTATTCCATAATTTATATCTTGGTGGTTAATTTTCTGTAAATATTAAACCTTTCTATAGAACGTCTTATTGAGATAACTGAAAACCTCTTTAGGGGTAATTGTACTCAATAGTACGACAACATTTACTATACCATACTATATTTAATTGCTCAACTACTACACTTTATATTTGTATTTATTAGTATATTATATGATACTTATTTAAGTAAATTCCATGTAAGTACTTTATATTATTATATTTAAGTAGGTATATGTACGAAACGTACCTACTTTTACACCGTACCTACCCACGATCGGTTCCCATTCTTCTAGTCCATCCAAAGGTTGTCTGGAAGAGATTGCCTTGTGCGATAAGACCGCCCATTGTACTTACTTAATCTTTCTGTAAACTATTGTATTTGTTTTTGTTTGGCGTAATGTACAATAAAGAATATAATAAATAAATAAATATAGGACAAACCCTGAAATCGCAAAAAAAACTGCCGTTTCCTAAATTTTGTCGATTTAAGTGAACACAAATGTAGGGAAAGCTGATATTTCTTTCGAGATTTCAGCGTTCGCCCCATAGTAAATGTTGTTCATACTGATGAGTACAATGACCCCTTAAGTAGTTTACAGTTATTACCCGACTGCGCCAGAAGGAGGGTTATGTTTTTCGAGTGTATGTATGTATGTATGTATATTTCTTTGGCATGCTCTGTAGCCTAAACGGCTTGATGGATTTTAGCTTGAGAGGTGTCGTTAGATTCGACTTAAGCGTGAGAGTGACACTGGGTATATTAAAATTACAAAAATCAAAATGGCCGCTTTTTGGCGCCATATTAAATGGCTTCAAAAATTTTTTTTCCTTCGAAACCTATCGAGTGTGGTATCAAAATAAAGGGTTTAATAAATGCTTTACAAATATATATACAACTTACATGTTTAAATGTAATTTGGAATGAGAAATGCTAAAAAACAACAAAATATTTAACGTTAAAAATGCATCAGCGCGATAAAACATGACAAAACTAAAAAGCTTGAAATAAAAAAGTTAATTAACAAAACCAAAAAACCCGACTGCGTGTAAAAATAACTGAAAAGATGTAAACAAGACTTCTGTAGGTAAGTCCATGTGAAAGTATCAAATCAACGGGCACGCAGTCGGGTTTTTTGGTTTTGTTAATTAACTTTTTTATTTCAATAATACGTTGTATATCCTCAAAAATCTGCTCTAAAATTGATTGAAGTACCAAAAAAACCTGTACGTGTCTTTCAACTAAAGTTATTTCAATATTCAAATAACACCATGTTTCAATATTGTTGTTTGCCAAACAAACTGGTAAAGATTCTATGGGTTTGCGCTCGTTTTTCGGTATTTTTCGTAACATTTCGTTAACCGGTAGGTAGGCACGTTCGAACGTGTCAAAGAATAGATCGAGTTGATATTAACATAGGTACATTATTTACTTATCAAGATTTTACGGTAAACGAAACTGGAGTTTTAAAGATGGTTGGAAAGAGATAAAAAATAATAGAACTGGCGTGATTGTGATTTTTATTAGGTAGACGCGTCACAAGCACAATACAATATGCAAAAGGTTTTACGAATCTCGTGGCGACGCGGGTATAAATAACGCACTTTAAAGCTCCAAGTCACAGTAAACATAAAATACAGTACGGAAACTACGTACAAACGCTCGAAACGACGCACTCAGATAGACGCACGCGTCAACAAGCCCCACGACAGCATGACGACAGTACCTACGACGTCCGCTTAGGTTCTTGTTGAAAGAAAGAAAGAAAAATTGTTTATTGTCCCAGTTAACGACGCGCAACTTTTAAATAACAGTGAAACAGAACACAAGCAGGTTACTAACAGGTGCGGTAATAGCGAAAGTCAAAACAAAAAAAAACCACATAAAATATAAAGAAAGTACAGTCGACATAAAATATAAGGAAAGTACAGTCGACCGCATGACAGTGGCAACACCCGAGTCAGAAAACCGCCCTTACTGCTTCCGAAATAAAGGCGCTGTCAACGTTAAACTGTAACCACTGACGTGCGGACCACTGTGTGTTATACTATACCACTGTTGAGGCGTGCGTCTGTGTGAGTGATACAATCTGGAGCGTTAGGACGTAATTTCCATACTGTATTTTATGTTTACTGTGGTATAGTACCTATTACGGGCTGGTTTCCGCAACTCCACGGCCAAGCGCCGTCTTTTCACACAGGTGGGAACTTACTTGATCCACCCCAACTCGTCAAAAAAGTCCAGCAACGTCTTAATGTTCTCTCTGGCACTAGCCACTCTAGTCTGGTACTCTCAGAGAGATCTCTAGATCAGATCACTAGATCTCTCTGAGAGTACCTGGGTTACCAAAGTACTTGGCCCTGTAGGTATGTGGTTTCCTCAGGGCAGTTTAGAAGCACATGAGCTGCTGTCTCGTCTTCCATCATGCAGGTTCTCCAAAGTGGGCTCTATTTGTAACACCTATAACAAAAAGATATTTGTTAAAGGATCCGTGGCCAGTTATAGCGGCTGTGACTGTACGCAGCTGTTGTTTAGACAGTCGGAGGGCTTGTTTCGTGAAGCGGTCGTCAATTGTATGAAGTGCCTCCTTGACCTGCCTGCACTCACCATGGTCCTTCCATAGTTATTGATGTTTATCCCTGGTGCGATTCCTTCATTTCAGCCAAAAGACATCCACTGTTGGACATAGGCCTCCACCAGGTCGTGCAATGCTTTTTTTTTTTCGATATTTGCCATAATCGCCTCGCTTGGCAGGCGGGTAGGCGGTCGCAGTTGGTTGGTTAAATACTCAGAGAACGCTGTTGCCCATCCTCTGGTGAATCCCTTAGTCGCCTTTTACGACACCCATGAGAAGATATAGGGTGATGCAATTCATTACATCCGGCACCACATGGTGATGGAACGGTGCGTTTCTTTACTAGATAAAAATATAAACTTATACCACCTTCTTGTAACAATTCCTACACTGACGCAAACAGTTAAAAGACGTTTTCTATGCCCAGTTCCCAAAACCAATTCCACATTTGCTCAACGACATTAAAATTGCATAGCTCCACGAACTTACAACAATATCCCTAACCATAAAATAAACATTAGACAATTAAGTATGTATAAATTTAAAAAACTTATACTGGAGTGGTTATTAAAGCTGTACTATGAAAAAACTGTAAACCTTTTAATAGTAATTAAATAACAAGACATCTACACATACATACCCACACATACGACATTCACACCATCCCAAACACAGACACACACACACACCCCTACGTAAATAAAATTACTATACAAATTCACAAGCACTAAACGACACCAGCAGCCTGGCCATATTTTTGGCATTTTTAGGGTTCCGAAGTCCTACAAGGAACCCTTATAGTTTCGTCATGTCCGTCCGTCTGTCCGTCTGTCCGTCTGTCCGTCTGTCCGTCTGTCCGTCTGTCCGTCTGTCCGTCTGTCCGTCTGTCCGTCTGTCCGTCTGTCCGTCTGTCCGTCTGTCCGTCTGTCCGTCTGTCCGTCTGTCCGTCTGTCCGTCTGTCCGTCTGTCCGTCTGTCCGTCTGTCCGTCTGTCCGTCTGTCCGTCTGTCCGTCTGTCCGTCTGTCCGTCTGTCCGTCTGTTCGTCTGTCCGTCTGTCCGTCTGTCCGTCTGTCCGTCTGTCCGTCTGTCCGTCTGTCCGTCTGTCCGTCTGTCCGTCTGTCCGTCTGTCCGTCTGTCCTAATCCTTTACAGCTTAATAACTTCTACAGTTATAAACATAAGTAAATGAAATTTTGTTAAAAAATAGTCTGCATATAGATCTCAATTTTAAAAGAATAAAAAAATAGTTTTTACGTTCTTTAGGGGTGGCGCCCATACATGAGAAATGGGGAAAAAATATTTTTTTCGCTGCACCCCCTCGTGTGGGGTATCATTGAATAGGTCTACTAAAATGAAGGTAATGTTTCATACATCACTTTTTTATCAGGTGTACCATCTGCGAAATATAACCCGCCAAAGTGGCTTGCAATGTGTCCGGGGGGACACATTGCAAGGCACTTTGGCTACGTTGCATAGTTTAGAAATGGCAGGGGGGGCCCTGCCATTTCTAAACTATGCAACGTAGAAACTTATAATCTTCCACATTGATAGACCTTTGTGAAAACTCTCTTTTAAAATTATTTCGAGTATAATGTGATTATAATTTTTTGAGTTATAGACAGAAAACTGAAAAATACTTAAAACGTCCTAGTTGTCATTGACCTTAGAGAAAAATAATAATAATAAATAACGTTTATTTCACCAACAATTTATACAACCACTTATAGCAAAACTTAAGGGCTAATATTTACGTATACAACATGGGAGCATCTGTATCCGAAGTAGGACAGGTCCTGTTCAACTCCTTGCCCTGGGGAGCTATTAGGGAGGCACTTGTACACCATTGTGTGCCCTCCTACCTGCAAGGTATTGTTGGGGCCTATCTTCGCGACAGGCACGTTCGCTATGTGGGCAGGGACGGTTGCGTTCATCGCAGAGGGATTAGTTGTGGGGTTCCACAGGGATCGGTACTCGGCCCGCTCTTGTAGAACCTTGCATATGACGCGGTCCTGCGTGTCGACCTTCCCGCTGGCGTCAGTGTCGTTTGTTACGCTGACGACACTTTGGTGTTGGCCGGTGGGGATACCTTTGATGGGACCATCCGGCTTGCTGAACTCGGGGTGGCAAAAGTTGTGGCCAAAATCCGCGAGCTAGGGCTGCAAATAGCGCCCCATAAAACCGAGGCGCTATGGTTCCACAACCTGCGACGGGGTAGAGAACCACCCAGCTCGACGGTTCGCGTTGGTGATGCGCAAGTCCAGGTGGGCCGATGTTTGAAGTACCTTGGCCTCTTCCTGGATAGTCGCTGGGCCTTTGGGAAGCATTTCAATCGCCTGGTCCCCCGGATCGAGAGGGTAGCTGGTGCACTGCTCAGACTGCTGCCCAATCTTGGGGGACCTCGGGAGGAAGTTCGCCGCCTCTACGCGGGAGTCGTGCGGTCCATGGCCCTTTATGGGGTGCCTGTATGATCGCACCGACTGTCAGGCGTCCAGCACTCAAGGGCAAAATTCAACAGCCTGCAGCGCAAAGTGGCCATACGGATCGCACGAGGATACCGAACGGTATCCTTTGAGGCAGCAACTGTCCTGGCACGCTTCCCGCCGTTGGACATCTTGGCGGATATGGATGCGAGGGTCTACGACCGGATTCGTGTCATCCGCCAAAACGGTGGGAGCGCGCCTCCGAGGGCGTTTGAAGTGCTGAGGCGGCAGGAGCGACGACACGCGCTCGAGATGAGGCGCGAGCGGCTGGAAGAGCCGCAGTATGCGCACAAGCGAGTGGTTGAAGCTGTCCTGCCATGCTTTGAGGCTTGGCTGGAGAGGAGCGAGCGCGTCACCTACCGGCTTACTCAGGTATTCACCGGGCACGGTTGCGGTGGTGGTCGGTGAGTACCTGAATAGGATCGGACGAGAAGCCACGGCAAATTGCCACCATTGTGGGTGTGACCAGGACACCGCACAGCACACGCTGGAGGAGTGCCCTGCGTGGGGCTCCGAACGGCGGGACCTGGTCAGCCGGATCGGGCAGGATCTTTCTCTGTCAGCAGTAGTGTCGGCTATGCTGGCAGATCCGACGGCTTGGAGGGCCATGGCTTCCTTCTGCGAGACCGTTATGCTTCAGAAGGAGGCCGCAGAGCGAGATCGGGAGAGGGCCGATCCCGCTCGGAGAAGGAGGCGCCGGGGAGGCAACCGCCCTGGCGCAAGGCCCAGATAGGGCTATGGGCCGCAAACCTGCCGCTACATCTGGCAGGGGACCTTCGGGATCGTGGACGCTAAGAGTTAGGGGACTCGAGGCGTCTATTAAGCGACCCTGGGGAGGACAGCAGTACGTGGTGGTCGCGAGCTGCTGTGGGGAAAACAATATTGTTTTCCCGGGTCGCGCCAAAGGCGTAGCACTAGAGGAGCACCGGCGCGGTCCAATGGAGTTCCCGGAGCTCCTCTATTTTGTGCAGAGGATGGCCACCGTGTGGTTTTAGTCGGTAAGAGTCCGACATACCCCTCCGCCGTCCCCAGACGGAGGGTATCCATGAGGATTTCCACCCGAAAACAAAAAAAAAAAAAAAAAAAGGACAGGTCCTGTATCTCGGTATACAGCGCCATACCCCTCAAACATTAGGCAAAAATAACAATAATAATAGCCAAAACAGACATGTAAAGATGCATTAATATTCTAGTAGACTTAAAATGCTTGTCCAAAACAGAAGATGTGGATGTAGGTGTGTAGTGTGTGTGTGTGTGTATGTTTTGTGTAGTGAAGAGTGGGGAAAGGTTGGGGGATTCTTGAGTTATAAGTAGTGTGTTTTTAATACCGAACAACAAAAACACAACATTAATCATTTTTAACCGACTTCAAAAAAAGGAGGAGGTTATGTATTCCGCGGGTTTTTTTTTTTTTTTTTCATTTATGTACACCGATTACTCCGATATTTGTGGGCCGATTTACATGGTTGTTTTTTTATTTGATAGAGAAAGTCCGCGCGGTGGTCCCATATAAATTTTATTGACTTAGGTTGAGTATTTTTTTAACTAGCATCAATAAATCAGTTTATTTTAGCTTCGCCTATCTAGATGATCTGCTCATTGGTTCGTTTTTCTGAGAATTCTTGGCCGATATGCGTGTATTTTTTCCACGATAGTGATTGGACGTTTGGAAGAATATGAGCGAGACCTTTGCCCAGCAGTGGGATAGCAAAGGTTAATAAAAAATATATTCTCAAATTGGTTATAAAAAGTTTTTATTTCATCAACTAAAAAGTATGAAAAAAAACTTTTTATTAAAAAATAAAGCCGACTTCAAAAACCTTAACTAAAAAGTAAAAAATAATCATTGTATGTATTTTAAAATATTAACATAAACAACATTTTGAAGGCGGCGCGTGATTTTCATGTACGTTCACATAAACTGTTTTTACTATAGATATTGCGCTCGACTGTACATTACATGACGCAAAGGGTCAACCACGCGCCGCCTTAAAAATGTTGTTTATGTTAAGATTTTAAAATACATACAATGATTATTTTTTACTTTTTAGTTAAGGTTTTTGAAGTCGGCTTTATTTTTTGTTAAAAAGTTTTTCATCAATCAGCTTTGTACAATAAACAAGTTCTCAGTTTCCTCATAAGACCGACTAAGTAGATAGTTTTGTAACTTCTTCTTGCATAATGCTTTGTTAAGGGGATATATCCCTAGGTCCTTATTTATTTTATCATACAAAAAACCGGCCAAGAGCATGTCGGGCCATGCTCAGTATTATAGGGTTCCTTAAGTAGGTGTAATTACAAACGAATCAAATCGAATATTAATCATGGCTATTTTAGTTTTTGCAATAATTGGCAGCATTCGCGACTCAGAGCGTGTTGTTAGTAGCGCCATCTAGGGTTAAATTCAAGAAGCCAAATTTAAGACGTTTGTCATTTCAAAGTTACTTTTTGTGATTTTTTCAAATAGAAAGTAGCTAAAGGAGCATTATTTGCTATGATAATTTTTCTCTAAGGTCAATGACCTTTGAACTAGGACGTTTTTTATTATTTTTATTATTATTATTTATTAAAATCAGATCACAAAAATCCATGTGTTGGTAAAAAATCGCTTATAGACTATGTTAGTAACATTCTATCCATTACATACCAAATATATTTACAAAACATAATAATAAATCAATTCATATACCTCTGTCCATTAACAGCTGTACTCATGTTTTAAGTATTTTTCAGTTTTCTCTCTATAACTCAAAAAATTATAATCACATTATACTCGAAATAATTTTAAAAGAGAGTTTTCACAAAGGTCTATCAATGTGGAAGATTATAAGTTTCTACATTGCATAGTTTAGAAATGGCAGGGGGGGGGACACATTGCAAGCCACTTTGGTGGGCTATATTTCGCAGATGGTACACCTTATTAAAAAGTGGTGTATGAAACATTACCTTCATTTTAGTAGACCTATTCAATGATATCCCACACGAGGGGGTGCAGCGAAAAAATTTTTTTTTTCTCCATTTCACATGTATGGACGCCACCCCTAAAATACGAAAAAAAGATTCTTTTATTCTTTTAAAATTGAGATTTATATGTAGACTATTTTTTAACAAAATTTCATTTACTTATGTTTATAACTGTAGAAGTTATTAAGCTGTAAAGGATTAGGACAGACGGACAGACGGACAGACGGACAGACGGACAGATGGACAGACGGACAGACGGACAGACGGACGGACATGACGAAACTATAAGGGTTCCTTGTAGGACTTCGGAACCCTAAAAAAGGACCAATAAAAGTATAAAATCTTCTAATGAAGGTCGTTTTGGGCTTATACAAACTTCATGCTTTCTGCGTTTGTTTGCAAAGCTAGGATCGTATGAAAGTTCACAATGCTAAGGCAAGGTAATGTAAGGCCGCCATTTGTACAATAGTTTAAATGCATATTCAATGTAATGTCTTTTATGGTGTACAATAAAGCATATATAAATAATAATAATAATGCTGTTTTAGAAGAATTCTTTCCAAGAATATCTGCCTTACTGTATACACTTGACAATCCTGATAAAGTTTTCTTGTTGGGAACATTATTGGTTTAAAGGTGCTAACTTTTAATATAGCACGCTGGGCTACTTCTAAGCTCTTGATGGTGGTTTTAGGAGCTCCACCCCAGGATGAAATGCAGTATGCAATGATCGACTGACATAAAGCAAGGTAAATTTGTTTTAGGAGAGTCGCATCAGCGACGTGCCTTAGATTTTTAAAGACGTAAATAAGTTTCCGTACCCTAGAAGCCAATAACTTTATATGTGCTTTAAAGCTTAGATGACTATCTACTGTAATACCCAAGTATTTTATAATATCTACGCACTCCGGTTGTTTACATCTACACTGTGTGCCAGAGACGCATTTATGTGAAATTTATTATTTATTTAAAATGATCATAGCAAATAATGCTCCTTTAGCTACTTTCTATTTGAAAAAATCACAAAAAGTAACTTTGACATGACAGACTTCTTAAATTTGGCTTCTTGAATTTATCGCTAGATGGCGCTACTAACAACACGCTCTGAGTCGCGAATGCTGCCGATTATTGTAAAAACTAAAATAGCCATGATTAATATTCGATTTGATTCGTTTGTACACCTACTTAAGGAACCCTATAATACTGAGCATGGCCCGACATGCTCTTGGCCGGTTTTATTATACCTATTATTATTTTTCTTCAACCAAGCTTGTATGTATGTACTTATCGAATATGTAGCTAAGTCTATGTACATAGGGAAGGCAATGTCTCCTGGTTAACCTAGTCCAGGAGGCAGAGCTTATTTTTTTTGTAACATATTTGGTCGCTAATATTTTTTTTTATTATTATTTATTCTTTGCAGGTACTAGCAGCGCTAGCGGTATCCCTGGCTCCATTCTCAGCGGGTCTCGGCAAGGGGTACAGTTCTCCCGCCATAGCGTCCCTTCAGGGCCCCGGAGCTAACGCCACGAGGAGAGACTTCCAGCTGACTGACCAGCAAGCCTCCTGGCTCGCTTCTTTGTCTTTTCTTGGTAAGTTTTTGTGCACGTAAAGGAAAACTGAATTAAAAATTAATTGAAGAAAAATTCCTTAGACGTGATGAATAAAATTCAAAACAATTATTGTATATGCAATGATTATACAACGGGTTATTGAAATAACTGAAATCCTCTTAAGGGGTCATTGTACTCATCAGTATGAAAAACTTACATTTTGTCGATTTATGTGAACATAAATGTTGCCAGCAGCCAACTTGCTTGTCAAGCGTGGTGATTATGGTATATCTCACCCTTCAGGAGAGGCCTAAGTCCAGCAGTGGACGTCTGTCATCTGAAATGACGATGATGGTGACGTGAACATAAATGTAGGGAACTTGGACGAATAACAAAAGCCGGACGTAATCTCGCTAAACAAAAAATTAAGCACCCATAGTAAGACAACTCGCTTAAAAGTACGGGCTGGCACGCAATCATTCACACCCATAGCATTGATTACTGATTATTTATTGACTACGTAAGTAAGACAAAATATAATAAAATAACAATATGTATCTGGTGTGTTAAAATATTTGTCGAAATTATAGTGGGTTTAGGAAAAAACTAAGTGCTTCAATATTTTCTTAGCGAGATTCCGACCGCCATTTCTTATTCATCCGAGGTAGGGAACAGCTGATTATTTTTTTGCGATTTCAGGGTTGGTCCTATAGTAAAAGTTGTTCATAATGATGAGTACAATAACCCCTTTTCGGGAAAGAAGCCATTAAAATTTCAACATGTATAAACATGGTCCCTTCGTCCGTGTGTCACTGCAGGGTGCCAACTGAAAATCAGTGCTGGATCTTCCACGCCAGTACATGCTGAGTTGACCCTTTTGGCATGGGCATGCTCGGCACCAACTTGCTACTTACTTTTGTTTACTTATATTTGACTAGCTTCTGCCCGCTGCGTCGCACGCGTGTAATTCGGTTTATCACAGAAAGACGTTAGCGCATCCCTCGGGAACTTTGGTAGACTCTGGATTTTCTGGATTTTATTGTCATTGGTTACCGCTGCTAGTCATATCTAATGAATAACATACGAATGCTTACTCACTCACTCACTCAGTATTCCGTCATACATGATTTTTACGTAACTTTAACCGTCTACGAAACGCAAGCAACGGAAGTTCTCAAATTAATTTTTTCCTGTTTTTGCATCATCTTTCATTTATGCTCCGCTCCTATTGGTCGTAGCGTGATTTTATATAGCCTATAGCTTTTCTCGATAAATGGACTATCCAACTCAAAAAGAATTTTTCAATTCCAACTAGTAGTTCCTGAGATTAGCGCGTTCAACCAAACAACCAAACAAACAAACTCTTCAGCTTTATAATATAATAATAAAAAGTATAGATTTTAGTCATTTTATTGTTGTATAGTCACTACCCTGTGCCAAATAATAGTTTTTCTTTCTTTAAACACTTCAGTTACACTAAAGACTAAAGGAATTTGAATAGAAGCCTAGTAACAAGATACGCTTGATTGGTCACGTACAATCAAATAACCATTATTAATCACTGAAATAGAGTCATAAACAGCTGTGTACATATTTGAATAGGTACCTAACTATATCATCCTCCGAGCCTTTTCCCAATTATATTGGGGTCGGCTTCCAGTCTAGCCAGATGCGGCTGAACATCAGTATTTTACACGGAACAGGTACCTAACTATATTATGTTCTACACAATTACAATAATACAATTGTTTAAGGAAACCACGTGCGTCAGTGGTGTAATAGTCAGCATAGTTGCCTTCCAAGTAGTTGATCCGGGTTCGATTCCCGGCCGAAGCATTTAGTTTGAAAAAAAAATGTGTATCTACATAATTCCTTTAAAAAAATTGTGTTGATGGATATTTTTGGGCATTATTTTGAGCACTTTTTTTTTCGATATTTAAGAAAGAAAGAAAAATTCTTTATTGCCACAACAAGACGACATACGGTAGGTGCACATAAAAAAGAACTTTATTAGGTACATTTTAGTAATTACATTGATGTCTACTTTGCATGTCGTAGCTGCGGCAAAGAGGTTGACACTCAGCATGATGAGCTGTGTTGTAACGTTAGTCACAACACAGCGCTGAATTTCAGTGTCAACCCCAAGTGACGAGCATCATCATCATTTCAGACAAAAGACGTCCACTGCTGGACATACGCCTCCCCAAATATCGCCACAACGACTGGTCCTGTGCTTTCCACATCCAGCGGATTCCCGCGACCTTCACCAGGTCGTCGGTCCACCTTGTGGGGGGCCTACCCACGCTGCGCCTTCCAGTACGCGGTCGCCACTCCAGAACTTTACTGCTCCATCGGCCATCCGTTCTGCGAGCAATGCGCCCCGCCCACTGCCACATAAGTTTGGCAATTCTTCAGGCTATCTTGGTTACCGTCGTTCTCCTGCGAATCTCCTCATTTCTGATTCAATCACGCAGGGACACTTCGAGCATACAACAAGTAGGGACAAGTAGTATTTCAACAAGTGCTTCATTACAACGACTTAAACGCCCCACCCCCTAAAGCCCTTTGAACGACTTTGAGCCTTCTTATCAGGCCCATTGTGAGCGACCACGTTTCAGTGTCGTAAGTAATTACTGGCAACACACACTGGTCAAAGACTTTCGTCTTGAGACACTCCGGTATTTTGGACGAGAAGATATTGCATAGCTTCCCGAACGCTGCCCAACCTAGTCAGATTCGACGATTGACCTCTTAAACCACCGACGAAACGTATAATAAATTGCAAAGTAACTGTCTGTCTGTTTCTTACCTTTTCACGACAAAACCTCTGAACCGATCGTAATGAATTTAGCAAAGAAGTACCCTGGAGAATGACATAGGCTAATTTTCATCCCGGGATGATAAACAGTTCCCAAGGGATGCGTGATAATGTATTTCTGTCATCATCATCAACTCAGCCTACTCTCATTGCTGGACATAGATCCCTCCCAAGTGTCGCCACACCACTCGGTTCTCCGCCTTCCGCATCCAGTTCACCACAGCTACTTTCTTCAGGTCATCGGTCCACCTGGCTGGAGGCCGCCCTACCTTGCGTTTGCCGTTTCGCGGTCTCCATTTAAAGAGTTGTCTGCTCCAACGGCCTCGGTCCTTTGACAGACATGACCAGCCCACTGCCACTTTAGCGTACTGATCTTACAAGCTATGTCGGTCACTCCGGTTCTTCTCCGGATAATCTCGTTACGGATTTTATACTTTAAAGAAACTCCAAGCATAGCTCGCTCCATAGCTCGCTGAGCGACTCCGAATTTGTGGACTAGCCCAACCGTCAGTGTCCACATCTCTGCACCGTAAGTCGTATGACATATGAGTCGTCTTTCTGTGATAAGCCGAAATTGTACGGAGGCAAAACCGCGGGCATGCATTGTTTGTAATATTCGCAGGCAAAATCATGTATTTTCAGCTTTGCGGTCAACTATGTATGGACCTTTGCTTTAAAAAAGAATACTATAATAGGATTATAATAATCCTCTCTGATACAAAGTGGTGAAACAAAATGCACAATAATACCGTCTCAGTAACGTCTGGCAGTAAATCCCATAGCCTTGTTGAGAATTTAATTAAAATTGTCTGACTCTGAGCCGAGGCATGATGTACGTAGTACGCTAGAATGTTACGCTGAAGTTTATACATAAATAAGGGAAGACAGCAGCTTGAATGTGTTTGGATGTCTCTATGATTATTTATTTGATAGATTTGGTAGTAACTTTGGTCGGGCACAGGTTTTTTTCACAGAAAAGCGAAGTCACAATAGTCAATAGGCTGGACACTGTCTAGCTCTAGCCTATTGACTATTAGTTTCTTCAAATACCTAATTTTCAAAATTCTCTCTGCCCGCATTTCCTCTTAAATGTATAATCACTTTTCGGACACCCACAGACCCTAATAGAGGTCTATTTTGTCCGGGAACCACAAGAATCCTTTCACCTTGCCAGTATCATCACTCCACCGAGCCTGAGGGCGTCCTACCCTACGTTTACCTATTCGCAGTCTCCACTCAAGAACACGTCTACCCTGACGGCCATTGGTTCTTCGGCTAATGTGGCCGGCCCACTGCCACTTCAGCTTGCTAATCCTGTAGGCTATGTTGACAACTTTGGTTCTCTGTCGGATCACCTCGTTTCGGATTTGATCCTTCCAAAGTATTTTAATGTCTTTGGATCCTTCAGAAAAACTCCGAGCATAGCCCTTCCATAGCACGCTGGGCTACTGGACCAACCGTACCGTGAGTGTCCACGTTTTAGCTCCGTAAGTCATAAGAGGCAGGACGCACTGATTGAAGACCTTAGTCTTAAGGCTCTGTGGAACAATTATGTACATACTTTAAATCTTCTAACGATCCTTTCAGGCGCACTATTCGGTGGCATGGCAGGCGGAGCAGCTATGCGTCACGGTCGTCGCCGTGTGTTGTCCCTAGCTGCAGCCCCGTGCAGTCTGTCCTGGTTGCTGACCACAGTCGCCACTTCTGTCAGGATGATGTGCATCACTGCCTTCCTGGGAGGATTCTGCTGTTCCATATTGACTATGCTGTCGCAGGTGAGGTTTTTGAATTCATTCTGTGCTTATCGTTTGTGAACTTTGGTTAAATAGAGGATCAGAGGACAAAGATTACTTAATTAGTGCTCACACAAACAATTGCATTAATATTTTATTTTCTTCAGTTTATATTCTTCAGTCGTGTCGACATGAGCTATTTAGAGTTGATAATAGCTCATGCCGTGGTGTAAAGATTAGCCAGTTAGGAGTTTGGTAGCGGGGTTGATTGCCCAGGGTGCGCCGGACGATCAATTAAATATTGTCACTCGTGCAGGCTCTTTTAATGCAAAAAAATATTTATTGAACTACACAAAACACATTCTTAAACAAAACAACAGTGGCAACAAATAACAAGAAAGTATAATTATGACCTCGGACGAATAAAAAAGGCGGATGGAATCTCACTTAACAAAGACTGAAGCACTTATTTTTTTCCTAAACCCACTATAATTTCGAAAGCATTTGAACACACCAGATTTATACTGTTATTTTATTTGTGACACTACAACAATGACTGCCGTCACACTAGGTTTTTTGCGTAATCGCGGCTGTTTGGCATACTATGGATGTGAATGTGTGCGTACTTTTAAGGGAGCGGCATACTATGGATGCTTGACTAATTGTTAAGCGAGATTCCGTCCGCCTTTTTTTATTCGTCCGAGATTATGACAAAGAAAAACATATACACTAACAACAAGACACACATACTTACATGCAGACATCCACCAAGAACACACGATACACATGCTTACATCTCAATAGATTTCATAAAGTAGGTAGCATGTCAGCCTAATGCTACGGAAAAGAACAGTGTCCATATTACTAATTACAGCATTGATAAACTAAACTCTTGTACGAGCTGTGTAAGTCTTGAAACATATTTTACATAAGATAAGATAATCATTTATTTGCCAAAAATAACTGTATTTTTACATTTCCTTAAGAGGTACATTACAGGTATAAGTAGTAGGTATTACATAATGAAACAATTAACTTGTGGATTCCACACTAGGACAAGTCTCGCTACGCTGTCCGTCCGGACGGACAGCGTAGCGAGAGTAATAGGGTCCCGTTAGCACCCTTTGGGTACGGAACCCTAAAAAGGATAATAAATAAAAATGCTGAAGTTGTGCGAATGTGTCGAATTTGAATGTTTGGGTGCGTATGAAAGAGTGTACTGGGAGTGCGTGAAAGTGCTGAGAGTGTGAGTGTGAAAGTGTTTAGTGAGAGTGTGAAAGTGTTAGGGGTGTGTGAAAGTGTTGAATTAGAGCTTGTTAAGTGAGTATAGATATAAGATTATGAAATTATCCTAATAAAAAACTCTGATTCAAGGTATGACTGAGTTAAAAGCCATTTTTGAACAACACTTTTAACTTCCTTTACTTTACAAATTTTGATGTCACATATTTTTACCACTTTATTATATAGAAAGCTAAGCATAAACTCTTGCATGTGTTGTGCAAACGTGGTTTTAACTACGGCGTGAGAACACTGGAATACTCGTCTTTTAAGTAGCTGTGGATATTCGACTGACTGCATAATCTTTTTATGTTGTTTTAGAATTATTTTGAGTAGGTATAATTTTCGAACGGTAAGTATTGCAGTTTCCTTGTATAGGCGATCTGTAGAATATCTAAATGGTTTCCTGTACATGACCTTCAGGACAGACCGCTGAGCTATTTCGATACGTATCATGGTGGAGATGCCGACTCCACCCCATACGTGATACAGCAACAGAGGACCGACTCACATAATGCTACATACACGAGTTTTAAAATATTTTTGTTGGCTGCGTTACGCAAGAGTTGCATCATGTGAATGAGTTTTCTGAATCGCAACAACAATATCATGTTATATCGCCATCAGTCAATGAAAGTAAGATAAAATTGATAGAATCACAATAAAACACAATACAAGTACTCTTTATTGTACGCAAAGAAATAAATTAAATGTAAAAAAACTTTATTAAAAACAAGCTTTAAAATGCGCTAAAAATAATAAAATAAACTTTTCCTTTAAAACTTTTACTATCAACTTATAACGTCATTATACAATTTATATGATATAAAAGCTTGTCGCGAGATTAATAAAGTTTTTTTACATTTAATTTATTTTTTATTTTTTAGTTATAGCTGGACAGGTTTTTTAACTCGCATTCGTACGTTCAGCAAGTCCTTTCATTCGGTACCCATATTGTAGGAAACCATCAAAAACTTAGTCCGCCATCTTTAGAAGTCCGCCATATTGGATTTAGAGTGACGTCACTTTATTTTTCGAGTTATTCTCAGAAAGCCCTTTAATTTGATACCCATATTGTAAGAGTGCATGAAAAATAACTAGTCCGCCATTTTGGGTGTTCCGCCATGTTGGATTTAGAATGACGTCACACAGCTAACCATGCATTGTCATCCAAACTAAACGTGTATACAAAATTTCAGCTCAATCGGTTGAAGATATCTGCTTCAAAATTGAGTTGCAAGATTCCACCCTAACAAATTACATACATACATGCATTGCAAGTTAAATAAAAGCTTGTAAAATACACTACACATCACTTAGCTTGCAATGCAGACCGCAGAACGGTGGTGATGGTGAGCGATGTTCTTATAGTACAAGATTCTGCCGACCATCTTTTTGTCAAAATTCCTATATACTCCACTAATAGTTGGAAAACACCAAAGAAGACACAAAAGAAACAAATACTCTCACTAATTATTTTCAACTTCAAACAGATTTAAACATCAGATAAAGATAACTGTCAAATTATTCATTACAAGTTAAAGGAAATTATTTGTACAGACATTTCAATTTAAATCCTACTAACCAGACTAAATTCGACCTTAACTCGTTTGTAATAGGAAGTGTTGTACTAGTAATGACTCGAAAGACCGCTTCCCTCGCCCGCATGCTTCAGACAATTAGAGAGATGACCACGCCTCACGAGAGTTGAAAGACAAAAGCAAATCTCTATTGTTCTTAGTTGTTTGAATATGTAGATATTTGGCTTTGATCTGCTTCTTCTCGGCATTTCTCGTCGTTTTGCATCGTAATTCGTGGTGTGATTAGAAATCACAATTTCAATTTCTTTGGGACTTCAGTGAGATTTTTAAATGGAAAGACTATAGTGTTGTACTTTTTCAAACTTTGAAGAACAAGACTTACACATATTGTAATATTGGGTCGATAAAGTTGATTAATTATCTACTTCATTAATTCTATAGTAGATTACTGTCGAGGCCTGAAATGAGGCAATTGACGGCCGACTAATATTTTAAAAGGACGAGTCCTTTTTATCTAATCCAGGCCGTTAATTGCTTTTTCAGCCGAGACTTGTATAGTACCCCTCTCTCATTTGCGAGGAAACAATACACAAAGTATCTAATTTTCATTCAAGCCAATTCGTCCGCGCGCGGTTCTTGTTCTTTTTAGGGTTCCGAAGTCCTACAAGGAACCCTTATAGTTTCGTCATGTCCGTCCGTCTGTCCGTCTGTCCGTCTGTCCGTCTGTCCTAATCCTTTACAGCTTAATAACTTCTACAGTTATAAACATAAGTAAATGAAATTTTGTTAAAAAATAGTCTACATATAGGTCTCAATTTTAAAAGAATAAATAAATCGTTTTTACGTATTTTAGGGGTGGCGTCCATACATGTGAAATGGGGATGTAAAAATTTTTTTCGCTGGACACCCTCGTGTGGGGTATCATTGAATATGTCTACTAAAATGAAGGTAATGTTTGATACACCACTTTTTTATCAGGTGTACCATCTGCGAAATATAGCCCGCCAAAGTGGCTTGCAATGTGTCCCCCCCCTGCCATTTCTAAACTATGCAACGTAGAAAGTTATAATCTTCCACATTGATAGACCTTTGTGAAAACTCTCTTTTAAAATTATTTTGAGTATAATGTGATTATAATTTTTTGAGTTATAGAGAGAAAACTGAAAAATACTTAAAACGTCCTAGTTCAAAGGTCATTGATCTTAGAGAAAAATGATCATAGCAAATAATGCTCCTTTAGCTACTTTCTATTTGAAAAAATCACAAAAAAGTAACTTTGACATGAGAAACTTCTTAAATTTGGCTTCTTGAATTTATCGCTAGATGGCGCTACTAACAACACGCTCTGAGTCGCGAATGCTGCCGATTATTGCAAAAACTAAAATAGCCATGATTAATATTCGATTTGATTCGTTTGTAATTACACCTACTTAAGGAACCCTATAATACTGAGCATGGCCCGACATGCTCTTGGCCGGTTTTTTTCTGTTCAATTACTTTATTAACACGCTTTTATTAGGTCGACCTGTATGTAACTAACTATGTAATGGAATCTAAGGTAACTTATTTAACCATCTTCCAAGGACCGTAGCGTAATGAAAATTGGCAGCTGTATGTAGTTCTGATGACAATACAATAATATGGTACTGTCGAACTGATCTGATGATGGAGCCGGAAGATATGAACTGGAACTTCATGATGGAAAATCGTATCATAGCTGTTTTGGATTTCTTAGAAAAGTCTTGTAATGAACTTTGACCACGATTAGGTTTCAAAGTCTGATGATGAAGCCGGAAGATAGGCACTGGCATTCCATGATGGATTATCGTATCATAGTCGTGTTTGCACATGTGAGAAAGGCCTAAAAGCGTGTTTTTCTAGTGTTTTTTAAACTATAAATTTATTATCATTATTAGATAGACATCTAGCCTTTATAAGCACACAAAATGCGCACCCCACTCATAATTGACAAAGTCTAAAACTTTACACAAGTTGTATATTCGGCCCGTGCCGCTAGTCCGTCCCCGAAGGTTTGGCTTCGGCTGCTAATTCAGAAAATTTTGCTCAAAAGGAAACTTCTAACGATAGAATTACTTATTTATTACTTCAAAGCGGTTAAAATTAAATTAATTTGTCGTTTGTTTGATGTATTCGTGGTGATTTAAACACTAACTTTTTAATTAGTAACCGTTGTTAAAGAGTAATCTGGACTTTTTAATGAAAAAGCTCGTCCCTGGTACTAATTTGCTATTATTTCGTGGGTAGGTCCCCCACAAGGTGGACCGATGAACTGGTGAAGGTCGCAGGTATCCGCTGGATGCGGAAGGCGCAGAACCGGTCGCTGTGGCGATGCTTGGGGGAGGCCTATGTCCAGCAGTGGACGTCTTTCGGCTGATATGATGATGATGATGATGACTATTTCAATTCATTTAATGAAATAGTTACTACATTATTTTCATAGATTTAAAACAAATACTTATCAAAACATGGTGCAGGACCGGTCGTTGTGGCGATGCTTGGGGGAGGTCTACGTCCAGCAGTGGACGTCTTTCGGCTGAAATGATGAAGATGATGCCTTATCAAAAGGCATCTCATTCATACATCATCATCATTCAACAAAATAAAAAGAATACGTATTCTCTAATTTCAGGTCTACATCAGCGAGATATCGGTCCCTGACATCCGGGGCTGTCTCAGCGCTGTGCTCAAAATAGTCGGCCACCTTGGAGTCCTCTTCAGCTTCACCATCGGTGCCTACCTCGACTGGCAACAATTAGCCATGTGCATATCCGCTGCTCCTTTACTTCTATTCTGTACCGTGTTATACATACCAGAAACGCCAAGCTACCTCGTTCTAATAGGAAAAGACGAAGAAGCATACAAAAGTCTTCTTTGGTTACGTGGTCCTAATTCCGACGTTGCGCAGGAGTTAGCCACAATCCGCACAAATGTTCTAGCAAGCAAGAACTTTAGTCAGAGACAGAGTCAAATGTCCCGTAGCCAGCTAATAAACTCTCTGGACGTTAGGACTATGAATAGGCTCTTAGGACCAATTTTAGTGACGTGTGGTCTTATGATGTTTCAAAGATTTTCGGGGGCTCACGCGTTTTCTTTCTACGCTGTGCCAATATTCAGGAAGACTTTTGGTGGGATGAATCCTCATGGGGCTGCGATTGCAGTGTCCTTCGTTCAACTTCTCGCCTCTTGTCTCTCTGGATTGTTAATCGACACTGTGGGTCGTCTACCTCTACTGATAGTAAGTTCCGTACTAATGTCGATGGCGTTAGCTGGGTTTGGGAGTTACGCGTATTATGAAGAAGTGCATCGTAATCAGAGAATTCAGAACGTCATGTTTCATCAGACGATAGGGCAGAACGACTGGATTCCTCTGCTCTGCGTTCTAGTTTTTACTATTGCCTTTTCTCTGGGTATGAGTCCTATATCATGGTTGTTGATTGGAGAGTTATTTCCATTGGAATATAGGGCATTTGGCAGTGCAATGGCTACAGCATTTAGTTACCTCTGTGCTTTCGTCGGTGTCAAGACTTTTGTCGACTTCCAGCAGACTTTGGGGTTGCATGGTGCGTTTTGGTTGTATGCTTCTATAAGTGTTGGTGGTCTCTGTTTTGTGGTGTGCTGCGTTCCAGAGACCAAAGGTAAAGATTTGGATGAAATGGACCCAAATTACGTTCAAAGTTTATCACCAAAGAGGTAAAAGGTTTATAAAACTTTCGTGTTTACTTAAAAGCTTTTGGTTTAGATGTAGACATTGTAGACAAGTTTGAAGAAAAGGTTATAAAAAATCTCTTGTCTTTGTTTTAAAATGTCAATTATGACTATTGAGGCTAATGAATATAAACAGAAAGATGGTATGTTTATCATAATGAATTATGATGATAAATGCACGGATGAGCACCATGAAAATAGCCTTCAAATCAAAGTTGTACGATTTAGGACATATATTGTAGGCTAGAAAAAAGAAAATAGATCCCTGTATTTAAAGTGGCTTAAAAGAATGCTAAGTTTTCAAGTAAACACAAAGTTTCGAGAACAATATTATTATACGTAGGAACAAAATTATATCGAATCCACCGCGAAATTTTGGCTGTGCTTTTAAACAATTTTTATTAATGAAAATACGCCACATTATTTTATGGTGGGTGATTTTAATCTTTAGAAATTTTAGTAAAAAAAGAGATATTATACTCGCATATCCTTAAATTCATATCCAAAGTTTCATTTAAACTAAGTTCGTTTAAGATTGCAGTGGTCCATATTTTACCTCTCTAACTCTCCTTAGAGAAATTAAAAAAGTAAATAGAAAAAAAAAACAAAATTCTCGAGAATAGCGAAAGTATCTATCTTAATTATACTGGTTAATATATTATCGAGCTTTCCTATCTTAACTACGACAATAATTAAGACAATAAATAAATAAATAATTATGAATAATTATAATTAGCCTAGAGATGTTTGATTATATGAAGGATAATTGATTTGAGTTGGGGTTCATTTGAGTGAAATATAGAAAATGCAGTGAAAGTAGATTTATTATTAAATTATATTCTTGAACTACCTAAATAATAATAAAAAGGCTTTATCATACATTTTATTGGAGGATATACAGGGTTATTTAAGTATAATTTTTTATTCAGACATAATTATACTTAAAATAACCCTGTATATTATGATTATATGCTTTAAAAATGTGCCACTATTCAACAACAATTTGAGTAGGTACTACATATTCCGTATACAAAATGATATTTTTTACGGACAACATTTATTAAAAATCAAAAGACCAGTGGCCTGATTCACAAACGTTCGAAAAGTTTCCGTTTCCGAAGTGAAATTTGACCGGCAAATGAAACAAAACGACCACTTCCTGCGAGCCTGCGACCACGAATGATGCAAAGCATTCGAAACATCAGGAAAAGCAATGTTAATAATAATACGCGATGTAATCCGGTCAAACTTGTTTTATTACGAAAAAAAAAAACTATTTGAGAATCGAATGTTTGCATGTCAGTGGAACTGCTTACCCTAAACTAAGATATTTGCATGTCAATAATTTGAATAAAGTTGTAAGAACTAATCCTAATTACATGTAAGACCAACTGTGTTATGTACCAACTTTTATGCGAATAAATGAATTGAATTGAACGCATTCGGAAACGCTATTCATAGTTCTTTAATTTTACATCGAGTGCTTTCCGACAACAAATGGCTCACGGGAGAGTTTCCATGAATTTTGCGTAGCGTTACCGAATCCGTTCGGTTCTGAAATCGTTTTGTTTCTTAATAAAACAAGTTTAACCGAATTACATCGTGTATTATTATTAAAATTGGTTTTCCTGACGTTTCGAATGCTTTGCAGCGTTCATGGTCGCAGGAAGTGGTCGTTTTGTTTTAATTGCCGGTCAAATTTCACTTCGGAAACGGAAACTTTTCGAACGTTTGTGAATCAGTGGGCCTAGTACGAGTTTCACACTTACGAATACTTTCATCGTTTTCGTCGACTTTCATTCATAAATCAGTAGCGCCCCTGGCGGATACGAGGAGGAACTACAGATTTATTAATGAAAGTCGACGAGTACTTTGAAAGTATTCGTAAGTGTCAAACTTGTACTAGGCCCACAGGCCACAGATCTACATTTAAAGTTTTGAGAAGTTTCAGTATTCAAATCTCAATTAATTTCTTATTTCATAATATCCGAAAGATAAAAATATCTTATAATAAAACAAAGTTTAACCGGATTGAATAAAATAAAAAACTATGAAATTATTATAAAAATATCTGCTTCAAAAGCAAATAACTATTCTCTATAAAATATTCGTAAAATCATGAAATTTTCATTTGTAAAAATGTTATGGGAACAATCATTATTATTTTTCATAGCGTGTAAATTGGTAACTTATGAACTACTGTTGTGTGTTAGCCGTTAGATTACATTACTATATTTTACTGTTTAATGTTGTACCTATATTATTTTAAATAATGTTTCTGAAAAGATCCTTGTATATTTTTTGTTAACAATTTTAGAACATTTAATTAGGAGACGTAAGAAAAATATTACTTATGTTGTCTGGGTAATATTTTCACAACACAAGAAAATATGCTGAAACTGGGTGATCGTCGTAAAATTAGGGAGGTGAGAGTTTCTAGGTTAGGCTAGGGCTTGCAATCGAATATTCTAATATATATATATAAATTCAAATATGTTCGAATATCCAACAGATATTTATGTATTTATTTTCGAATATTCGACATCAATTTGATATCAAGATATCGAATGATTTTAAAATGGAACGTTCCGTTTCAAGATTAGCCAGCAATAAATAATTAGAAAACTGAAAAAACAAACCGGTGCATTCCTTTAGAAGAAATATAAAATTTTGCAGGATAAAAGTACTTTCTTCAAGTATTTGTTTGACATAAGTATAAGATTTGATTTTATGAACGATTTTAGCTGATGACTTGGAAATTCGCATACAGTTTCATAAAAAATATTTTTGTACAGTATTCAACGAATAGCCTCTCAAAATACCAGTTTTGCGACCTTGCTGACCAAGCGCCTTAAAATTTGATTTATATTTCACCTTATAAAATCCTTTGCCGTACCGTCCCGTTAGGAAGCGCAGACTACTTATAAAATCAATCCGGTAAGGTCTCTATTGCACCGATGCAAAACGTCAAAATAAAAATATAGTGCTTCTCCTATTAAATGTTCTGAATATAGAATTTTTTTTTTTATTTTTTTTAACGCATTTACGCATGCGAAGAAATCTAATGATTTTAAATGTAGAAAGAAAAAAATCGCTCACGAGCAGGATCCTGCGTTAAAAATAATAAAATACTTAATTAGTAAGGGTAGGCATATCTATACGACTTTGAATTAACTGCAAAGTTAGTCGAGTCGGTTAAGAAACACTGTTTCTTAATAAGATATCGCTGACGTCACCACGTACAAAAAGTGGAGGTTAATTTCGATACCACGAGCAGTGTTCACTTTAGTGGCTAAAGCACTGGCGTACTGAGCCAGGAGTCGCAGATCCTGCTCGTGAGCGATTTTTTCTTTCCACAATTTAAATCGTTAGAAATAATTTATTTGTACTTTATAATAAATTGCTTTAAGGAAAATAACTCCGAACTGTAAGATTGTGTATTTGTGTCCATTTAAAAGGTTGCCTTCTTTAGTATAAACCTGCCACACAAATGTTTATTGTAATTATTAAATGTTTATTAAATTTCAAAGAAATCTAGAAAAATGTAGGTATTAAAATAGTTATGTCAACAACGTTAATTATTTAAAATATGCTTATCGGTGTTACTTTGAGTTTTTAACATGCCAACAAAAATAGTAAAATTAAATAAGTACTTATAAAATTTTCTTGAAGAGCATTGTATAAGTTTTTTGATGAAGTAATTCTTTTCTTTATAAAATACAAAATATCAAAGAAATTGAAATGATTTCATAAATTATACAAATAAGTAACTTCATAGTGATTTTGTTTAAATATTACTGAATTCCAGACATAAATACTTAATTATAATCAATAAGTCATATTTTATCAATTAGAAGGCCTAAACCCCTGCAGTAAGATCAAATAAATAATTAGTTATTAATCAATTATTTGCAAATAGTTTCTCTAGAGAAAATAATATTCGAGAAATAATAATTATTAATGAAAAATCATAATCACACTGATTATTAATAGACAAATTTAATAGGTTGTGAATTTATACATTTTCTAGATTTTTTATAATATTAAAAAGAAATATGTATTAAAAAAATAATAGTGTTGCTTCGTATTATGTAAGTTCCCTACTAATTACAGCTTGCTTGCATTAGATGTGTGTTGTAGATGAAAATGTGTGTATTGAGTGTGTACTTTATTTTAAGGACATAATAATAACAAAAATGTAAAATAATTCTATTTTTATTTTTATTGAAGTCTCTAAAATTGTGTGGACATATTACTGTTGAAAGGGACGGATAAAACAAAACTAAAATTTAATATGTACGGTCGACCGCACGTCAGTGGTAAGAGTTTGACATTGACAACGCCTTTATACATTGACACGACTTGCAGTACCATTTAGACAACAGTCTAGATCGTATTGTTTTGTGCATAGGTAACCATCATGGGTTTTTGACTCGTTTCGCCATCTTGTACTGTAGTACTAGTAATATAGTACAAGATACAGTACAGTATAAGATACTGAGTAAAACGGGGTGACTAGGAATGTGGGGGTGAATAGGAACAAAAGTGGGAAATTATATTAACATCGAAATAAGAAAGTTTGTTGCTCACTTAGGCCCGTATTACAGAAACTTCCTCAAGTACAGTTTAAACTCCAATCACCTGATCACTACTTAAGGATAGAATCGTTACTTGAGTATCGGTCTTATTCCAGAATTTGACCTGAAATATAATAGAAATCTCTACTCCAGCGTAGTCTGGACCACACTTGAGTGATTACAGATCAAATCTCTGCCCAAATACCGAAACAGGTGACAATATAAAACGAAACTAAACTCAGCTGAACTGTGATCAACAAATCTCTGCTTGAGGGACGTTCTAAAATCAAAGCTCTACTCAAAACTAGTTTTAAACAGTGATCAATGCTTGAGTATCGTTTTGGAATACGGGCCTTAGAATTTAGAATGTTTACCAAATTAAGGAAGAACATTGAAGTATTTCTGTGTAACAAAATAACTTATTTCAATGTTAAACTTCTTGCCCACTTTTGTCCCTATTGACCCCGTTTTACGGTAGTCTCTTATAGTGTAGTGTGTATTTTACTTTACAAAAGTAAGAAAAAGAAGTATCATAATTAATTCAAATAATTAAACCTTAAAGATTGTTTATTAACCAAATGATTTAACAACAACATACCCAAACTGTAATTTGCTCCACTCAAAATATTTTAAAACTCATGTTTTCTTTTCGAGAACCTAATATTTTATTGGTATTTCAAAGACTTTAATTAAACTTTGTATGTTATAAGTAAGGTGCGATGTGTGCAAATAGATATATCTTAATAATAAGGCTTAGCCTTTTAGCTACGTGATGTGGTAGTCAAGTGTGCCTGTTCTAGATTATATTGTGTTTACTGAATAACTATAGAAGACTCGCTACTAAGGACCAATCGCTATTTATTTATTCGATTCTGATTCGCTTTTATGCTACTTACACTTGACCATGGTATATTAATATTAAGGATTTTCTTCCTGCGATGGCCTTATCTACGTTATGTTTACTTTTTTTTGGTTTTTGCACCAATAATTACAAGATTTGACAGCAAAAGCTGTAGCTTATTGGTCCGTCAGTAACCATGACGTAGAAATAGCCAGTCTTAGAAAGAGATTAAAACCTGTACCGGGTAAAATTGGATGAAAAGGAATGCAGGGGTGAATAGGAAAAAAAGTGGGCAAGGATTTTAACATTGAAATAAGATAGGGTTGGCGGGAAATTTCGTAAAGATCGTGTTGTGGATAATAATAATAATAATTATTATTATTTTCCAAAATTTGTGTTTCTTCGAGTGTTAATGTGTAATAATGGTGGATTATTAAATGTTAAGTGCTCGTTAACGTGTACAAGTGTGGATAAATGGTACAAAGTTGAAAAACATGACTTTCGTATTATCTCATCATCCCCTCAGAAACCTAGTAAAGTTTCCATCACTTTACTAGGATATAAATATAATATGTTCAATGATTACGACTGAAGGAAAGGACATGTATCCTTGGTAATGAATAAAAATAAAAAAAAGATAGTTTGTTGCCCACAATCAGTTTAAAAATTTACCAAATGTTGGCAGAACATTTTTGAAATATATCACACTGTTACAATACTTGCCCAGTTTTGTCCCTATTCACCCCTGCATTCCTATTCGCCCCATTTTACGGTACTTTCTCCTGCGATGGCCTGATCTACGTCATGTTTTGTAATATTTTTTCACCAATATTTACAAGATTTGGGAGCAGAAGCTGAAGCTTATTGGTCCGTCAGTACTTAACTATGACGTAGAAATAGCCAGTCGTCGAAAGAGACTATAACCTGTTTGTAAAAAGTGTATTTGTATACCATGAGTGAAATCCTGAAGAACATAATGTGTCCGAGTCCTTCCTTAAGGTGAAAGCTACCAGGTAGACCGCGAAATACAAAATTTCTTGCGTTTTTTGCAAACTGTAGCTCTATTTCGCGTTTTATATCAATGAAAATATGATTTTCGGTAGTAATAACAATATATCTACTGAATAATACTCATAAAAAATAAAAAACCTAGCCCTATAAGCTCTACAAGCTCGATAATCGATAATTTGATCGTAAATTAATATTTAGATTAGATTATTCAGCAGATATGTTAAATAATGTAGCTAGGTATATCGCTGTAATGAAAACATTTGCACACCATTAATGGTAGTACACGAAGAACATTGTATAATAATTTTATCACCTTTTTAACCTGTGTTATGAAAATAAATGTATTTGATTTGATTTGTTATTATTACTGCCGTGAATAAACAACCAACCGACATACAAAGCGAAATAGAGCTACAATTAGCATAAAACGCAAGAAATTTTGAATTTCGCGGTACCCTATAGCATATATTACAGAAATGATATACCTATAACTGCTATACAGACTATATTATTTAATTATTGTTCTAATTGTTGGCGGGAAAATATAGTGCGATTTATTATTTTAATAACAGCTGATTAACTATTTTATTATTTTTAACGTATTTACGCATTTCGTGAGTGATTTTTTATTTCCACAATTTAAATCTTTAGCTGTATAACTGTGAAGTACCATACCTAAGTTATCTGAAAGTGTTCATTTGTTGTGTTACGTAGGCTTTACCCACATTATACTTTATTTTATTTATTATACATACTTATAACATTATTCTGAATTCAGAAATTATAATTAGGATTTAGGACTGACCACTTAACACTCATCACACTTTCCTTAGTTCCTGGTTTCCTTTCCTAAATCCTAATTAGGATGTCGGAATTCAGATTAATATTAAAGTAACTGTATTTACGTCCTTATTCTATACTTTATTTACCTAATTAAATTCTTATTTTCGATACTTAAGCTCAAATAATACAAAATGGGGACAAGTATGTCAAAATTATTGTAACCAGGGGACGTAGTAAAACCGAGTGAATAGGGATGCAGGGGTGAATAGGGACAAAAGTGGGCAAGGATTTTAACAGTGGAATAAGATAGTTTGTTGCCCACAAATAGTTCAAAAACCGGCCAAGTGCGAGACAGACTCGCGCAGTAAGGGTTAAGTACCTCTCAACGACCTGATACCCCATAAAAACTGATTTAATTTACGAGAGTTTATCAAAAGACATCAACGCACAGTGCGCGAAATATGAATTTTCGCATGTCTTTCTTATGCAGGTACCACCACATATGTCTATGTTTGTCTTATTTTTAGTATTTGTTGCTAATCTACATAATATGCACTATAATCTGACCAAGTTTGACGCTGGTATATATTATCGTTTTGAAGATAGAGCAGGAACAAAAACGTTGAAAAAAATGCATGTTTTTTGAGGTTTCTTGTATGGGGACCCCCTTTGGTTTTAGACTTTTTTTTGTTTTTAGTATTTGTCGTGATACACCTTATAGCAACACATATTCTGAGAAAATTTCAACCGGTTACCTATTACCGTTCAAAAGATACAGCCCTGTGACAGACAGACGGACGGACGGACATCGTAGCGAGAGTAATAGGGTCCCGTTTGGCACCCTTCGGGTACGGAACCCTAAAAATGTTCTGTCATAATTTGTTAACATTTATAATAAAACAAGTTTAACCGGATTACATCGCGTATATTATTTAAATTGGTTTTCCTGGCGTTTTGAAAGCTTTGCAGCGTTCGTGGTCGCAGTAACAAGCGTAAACGTTCTAAAGTATGTGGGCAACAAACTATCTTATTTCAATTTTAAAATCCTTGCCCACTTTTGTCCCTATTGACCCCGATTTACGCGGTACCTTATTATTAATTCCATGATTGTAACACCTAATATTTTATTTTTAATACTTAGGTATAGATATTTTTACCCGACTGCACCAGAAGGCGGGTTATTACTTATTATTGAGCTGTATTTTCCCGCTAACAACGCCGCAAAATATGCCAAATTTAATAATGTAAATTTTAACTAATTACTTACCTATATTTTGGCTCACACCACCTCGTAGTAGAATAAGATAGAAAGGCTTTAACTAGCTTAGTGTCTCCTTAAAAGACTTTAGATTGTACAAAATAACTGTAAAAGATAACAATTTTACCATAGACTATTCATAATTTGTAACTTTTCTCTGTAATCTAAGCAACGAACTTCCGAGCAGACAATAAAAGGTTGAATTTGACAATAATAATTATAGGTGATTGACGGTAGATGGCGCTATTTGCAAATTTTGCTTTAGAAGTTTTTAAACTTTCGCGAATTTCACTCATATTGAACTATGTTTACGGGACTTGTCGCGCACAATTAAATCAAAATATAACAAACATTTTGACTAACCTCGACGTTTCGGCCAAGTTGCATTGGCCAAAACAATGCAATGGCCATTGCAATGTTTGTTAGGTATATTTTGATTTAATTGTGCGCGACAAGTCCCGTAAACATAGTTCAAATTTGCTTTATTAATAAAACTCTTTAGATATATTTCACAAGAAGAAATAATAAAAGCATTAATCACTCATTTAATTCATCAATAAAATTATCGCTCCAAATATCTATAAAAATCTATTAATTGCATTCAAGATGTTTTGTTTTGTATTTTTTTATATTATTCTGAAATTTTACTGTAACATGCTTATGTTACAGTAATATTTGAGAAGAAAGTAAAGTACCTACTTACTTTACTATCATTTGAAAAAAAAAACAATAAGTATTTCCATTGAGGTAATATGTACTACGTACTGGAGCAGACTTCAGGAACAAAAAATTTAGCACAACTTGCTGGCCGCGGAGCACGCGCGGCGCGAGCGTGGTTAAGCGAGTGAGAGTGCAGGGAGCTCTAAAACGTACTACAAACATTTTGTTCGAGATGTCTTCTGTAGTACGTAGTACTTATTACCTCAGTGAGTATTTCAAGCTCTTCACAAAATAGCGCCATCGAGATGTTGCGAAAAATTTCGGTACCTGCTACTATTAGTTCAAAGAAAAAGATTTTCTAATGATTATTGTAGCCATGTTTGACAATAAACTATTAAAATTATGTTTTAAACCTGTTTACACTTTTATTTGTGATTTGATTTGAAATACGTTGATTGTTGTGACAAGTACTTGAAATTGCAATCACGTGGTCTTGCATTTTCAAAACCAAAACTTGCGAAAATGTATGATTGCAAAACTAAGACTGAGGTACACTAGTAACAACTTACAAGAGTACAACCAGACCAAACGCATCTGTTTTATACGTAATACGCATCGACCATAGACCATACACCCTATAGACACTTGTTACGAGGCGAACCAGCTAGCTCAGCACACCGTGCCGACAAACGTGTCCGATCGAATTTCAACACCGCGCTTCCAACGTCACCTAGCATCGTCGGCGCCTTTTCTATCCTAACATCGGTGGGAACGGACATACATTATAATTAACTATATTCTTTTGCATTCTACTGAAATTCTTTACACAATTTGTAAATTGAAGTTATTAAATCATTTAACTAAAAAAAGGATTATTCCTTGAAGAGTTTCCCGACACTTGCCCTCACACATATCTGGCGCAGTCGGAACTCGTCTTAGAATTCTGGAGTCGTTGTGCATGACCTAAAAATCAGGACATCACCGCGTCGACCGTCGGGACGAAGAACCTACGGAGGCCTGTCGAGGAAGCTGTTGCTACGGACATAGTGATATCAAAAAATCGATAGAACGACGCTCGCAGCAATGATAGTTATGTAAGTACATAAATCCTTTTAATCGGATGCTATATTATAACGCAGTGTACTATAATTTTTCAAGATTTTTCATCCACGTAGTAATAGGGACCTTAGTCCTAACAGGCGATTTCAGCTCCGCATCGCGCGAAGTGACGCCTATCGTAGCTTAGGAAATAGTTTAGAAACCATGACGGAATCAAGTGGTACTAGTTCTACGCCTGATATGACTCAGATAGATTTATCGGATAAGATTTATAAATCACTTAGACTAGTTCCGGAATTTAACGGAAATCCTAACGTTTTGACTAGATTTTTGAACTTATGTGACCAGTTAGTGCTCACTTATATCAGTCCAGAACCAGGACGTCAGCTTTCAAATTTATCTCTAATAAATGGAATTTTGAACAAGATTACTGGTACTGCTGCACGTACTTTAGCAACTAACGGAATTCCTAGTGACTGGCATGGTATAAGAACCACCTTGATTAATAGCTTTTCAGATCACAGGGACGAATCTTCGTTGTATACTGATCTTTCTCTTTTAGTTCAGGGCACTGATACTATACAACTTTATTACGAAAAAGTTCAGCATTTATTATGCACAATTATAACTTACGTCGAATTGCACGAATCTATAAAAACTACCGTAGAAGCAAAACGAACTCTTTACAAAAATTTAGCTTTACAGACATTTTTGAGAGGTTTAGAGGAACCACTGGGTTCTAGAATAAGGTGTATGAGACCCACTACTCTTGAAAATGCCCTGGAATTCGCTCAAGAGGAATTAAATGTACTATATTTGCAGAAAAGAAATAGATTTTTACCGCCAAAGAAAAGTTTCCATAATTTTTACGATGCTGCACCTAACACTTCTCGCTCACAGCAAAATTCTCGTCCGCCAGCAAATCATAATCCAACATTCCAGGCATTCTCGAGACCCCAAATTCGACCTTCCGGATCCCAATATTCACCACAATTTCATATACAGCCTGCACCACTAGAGCAGTACAGACAACCCTATCCGAGACCTACAAGGACTCAACAAATGTTCAGAGCTCCTCCCATTAATATTTCAACTGGATTCCGGATTCCTCATCAAGCACCTCGAAATAATAACCCAAAACCTATGAGCGGTATTAATCACCCAGTCGCGCGTACTCTCCCACCTATTAACTACAATAGTAACCGTAATTTTGCACCGAATAATTTGCCACAGATTAGAGAAACAAACTACAATGAATTTTTAAACGAGAATTATTGTGACTACGATTGTAGTGCCGAGAACGCGGAGGTTACCGATACAGAATACCCTAAAACATTTTTGACTGACCTTGACCTTGAAAATCCGAATTTAGACGATGGTTCTCAAGAATCAAATTTTTGCCTAGCTATGGAGAAAAATGCCCCCGGATATAAATAAATTTCCATAGTAAACGTCAGTTACCTTATATTCAAATAAAGAATCCCCCAATAAAACTTTTAATTGACACAGGAGCAAATGAATCTTTTATCAGCCCGGAAGCTTACGAAAATTTTTACTCCCATATCCCACTTGACTATGAACCATTCTTAGTCACAAATACGCACGTGACTACGCAAAACTATTACTCACTAACTGTACCTTGTTTCGATGAATTTAATGACCGTATTCCTATAAAATTATTCCTTTATAAATTTCATAATTTCTTTGATGGCTTTATAGGTTGCGAACAGTTAAAAAAATGGAACGCAAAAATCGATCTTTCTACGCATACGTTAGAGACTAAAATTGCAAAAATTCCTATTATTTTATATACTCCTACTCCTGAATGCTTAAACTCTTATCAAATTACCATACCTGCCCAAACTACTCAATTAATCAGGGTGCCCACTGACATTGCTCACGGAGATATTTATGTCGAAGAACAATCTATTTCCGGTTGTTTCATCAGTGAAAGCTTATCATCAGCTGAAAATAATCATACTATTGTACAAATTTCAAACCCATCGGATAATGATATTGTAATTTTTACATCAAAACCTATTTCTGCACAAATTTTTAATGAACAAACAATACCAGTAACTTGCGTAACTGACACCGATACCTTTAGTACCGACGCTCGAACACGAGAAGTCTTATCGCATTTGCGCATAGAACATTTAAATGCAGAAGAGACAGTCAATTTAACTAATCTTTGCAAAGAATATGCCGAAACCGTACACACTAGCTTAGAAAATTCTGTGCTGGAAATTCCTATATCAGACGAACCTCTAAATAAATTCAAGAGACAATTAGTTATTAATATAATAAGCGGTAATCCGAGAACTAGACCAACAGTAACCGAACCTTTTCAGTCCATTCAGAAAACTTCTGTGGACATTAACGAAAATGGTTTAGAAGGAAGTATTATAAACGTCATAAAGTCTCACGTTGATCCAAAAATCAGGACCGCGATTCTTGTAAACCCTGTCGAGAAAATGTTAAGTATTATACCGATCTTACAACAAACTTTCGAAAATTCATCCATGAACTTGGTTCTAGTCAAAAATGAAGTACTTAACATCAATAATGATTCAAACCAATTAGAAACAATAAAAAAATATCATGAAGGCAAGACCAATCATCGCGGAATTACTGAAACATACCTTTCGCTATCTCAACGTTATTTTTGGCCGAAAATGAAAGCGGATATTACTAAATTTATAAACGAATGTAGTACATGCAGATGCGCGAAATATGACCGTAATCCAATACGCCCGCAGTTTAGAATTGTACCTCCACCAACTAAGCCGTTTGAATTAGCACACGCGGACGTTCTGACTGTTGACCATGACAAATACTTAACTATAATAGACTCATTTTCCAAATACGCCCAAGCATACCTTTTACCCGACTGTACTGCACCCAATATATTAAAAAATCTTTTAAATTACAGTACTCATCACGGTTTTCCTTTAAATCTAACTACAGACCAAGGTACCGAATTTAGTAATCAGATGGTGTCAGAATTTCTTCGTTTGCATAACATACAACACCATATGACTAGTGCATATGCACCGAACGAGAACGGAATCATAGAACGTTTCCACAGTACGCTTTTGGAACACTTACGATTATTTAAAATTCAGTACAGAAGTGAACCCGCCCGAAATCTTATACCGTACGCGCTAATTGCTTATAATAGTTCTATCCACAGTTTAACTAAATGTAGACCATTCGATGTCATTTCTGGACATTTTGATTCTCGAAATCCTATTGACTTAAACATGACGGACCGATATCTTCAAACCTATATTGTGGAACATCGTGGTCGAATGGAAACAGTTTATAAAATTATTCATGATTCTGCATTATCCGATCGCGAAGCTATTATGACGCGACGTAATGCTGATAGGGAACCCGTTTTAGATTGCGAACAAAATCAAGTAATACATGTACGCAATCCAATGGCAAGTAGACAAAAATTAGCACCCCGTTTTATTCAGGACAAAGTAGTTAGGAACCTACCTATACATATATATACCGCAAAAAGTCGAGGCCCGGTCGCAAAATCACGGTTAAAAAGACCACCAAAAAAATGACATTCTTCGTATCATTGTTTCAGGTACTTATTATTGCTGCCGGTTTTCCTAGTTGGTGCCCAAGACATACACCTTGATAGTTTAGATAATGGACCGGGTATATTACCATTTAACCTAGGGGATACCAAAATAATATCTCACTTCCACGTATTCTTACAAGATATTAACCTTCAGGAAATCGAGTCACATGTGAACACCATCAAATCTCAACTTGCTGATACTACATATAAATTATCACGCAGGGACAGCGCTCTCTTCAACTATCAAACTAAGCATTTATATAACAAGTTAGATAAGGTTTTAGTGCAGTTAGACACATTTAGGCCAACCAGATTTAAAAGAGGTCTGATCAATCCAATAGGCACAATTATCAAAAGTATTTCTGGTAATTTGGACAACGAAGATGCTCTGAAATTTGAGAATGCATTGCATACCTTAAATAAAAATGATAAAATTTTGTCACAATCATTTAATAAACACATAACATTATATAAAGAAATGACGATACAGCAGAATCAGGTAATCCGCAATCTTTCTATAAATCAGATTAAATTAGAGAAAGCTCTTTCTTATGTCATGAATATGACTAATAATGATAACGAGCGAATTATTCATTACGCTCATCTTGTGCAACTTTTCGCGATATTAACCGAAAATGTACAAGAACTTTTGAGAGAAATTAATAGAATAGAAAATGTTTTAGCTTTTAGTAGAAACAAATCAGTTCATCATTCCGTACTTTCAGTTAACGATTTAAAAAACATGATAAGCCAATTAAAACGCATTTATAGATCTGACCAAATTACTGACGTAGAGATAAGAAATTATTACGAGATTCTCAGCCTAGCTTCATTTTTTACCGAATCCACAGTTGTAGTAGTCATTATGTTTCCTATTTCATTTAGCACTGATTATCAGTTATATGAATTATGTCCCGTTCCGAATAAGAATAGCGTAATTATAGTACCAACTGCACCTTACATAGCATCCAATTCTCAGGAATTTGTGTACATAGAGGCTGAATGCCCGAAGGTCAACTCCTGGCACATATGCGAGCAGAGGATCGTTCACCAGATTACATCAAGACCAGACTGTATTCAAAAACTGATACAATCTCAGGAGATAGATGTAACGTGCAAAACCACGCCTATCTCACTGACCAAGGAGGCTCTGATTGAGTTAGACAGCCATCATTACATAATTGCATTTCCCAACAGCACAAAAGTTAAATTATCCTGCGGCAAAGAACGATACGAGATGTTACAAGGAAGCTTTTTGGTCACCGTCCCTCAAGGTTGCAAAATTAAAACCTCGGAGCTAAGTATAATAAATTTGGATAACAAGTTGGCTGGCCAACCGTTAGAACTCATGGCTCTACCACACTATGAGATATTGACAAAGACACGGAGCTTCAGTTTGAAGACCACAGATCTGGGAAGTCTTCGTAAAATCCAAAATCAAATCACCATGCAAGACGAAATACAAGTTGAATCATCGGACACGATCGGAATCTACCATACTACAATTCCATTTTACATACTCATACTAATCGGTACAGGCGCACTGAGCATCATATATATCATTCGTCGCCGTCGAGCTGCGAAATTTGATATTACAACTCAAACTAATACCAACTTAACAGAAGAGGAAAGAAGAGCCGCAACTTTTGGCGTCAAGGTCACCAAATAGTTGCTCATCTGGCAGGGGAGGTGTTACGAGGCGAACCAGCTAGCTCAGCACACCGTGCCGACAAACGTGTCCGATCGAATTTCAACACCGCGCTTCCAACGTCACCTAGCATCGTCGGCGCCTTTTCTATCCTAACATCGGTGGGAACGGACATACATTATAATTAACTATATTCTTTTGCATTCTACTGAAATTCTTTACACAATTTCTAAATTGAAGTTATTAAATCATTTAACTAAAAAAAGGATTATTCCTTGAAGAGTTTCCCGACACTTGCCCTCACACATATCTCACTTCATAACAGGCGAACGATTTCTGACAAACAGATCTGACGTAGGTCGCCACTATTCGCTACTTGCCTTCAATACTTCCTCGTTAGTGAATTGGTAATTAGGTAGGGCCAATCGGATGGCAGGACCCCGCTTCCTCGTACCTCAGGTAGTTGACAAAATTTATTGTACGCAACAAAATACAAGGCCTATGTCCAGCAGTGGACGTCTTTCGGCTGAAATGAACAAAATACAATAGGCGTCTATTGGGGTGTATAATCGATGGTAATACGTAATGCACCTATGTTTAGTTTACTAATCAAAGTGTAAATTGGACTTACATTTTCTCTATCGTAGTAAGTTAAGTCAAATCGAATATTATGAACTATAGAATGTTTTATGTAACGCTGGAAAATACGCCTAAATAAAGATTATTAGTTTGATTTTTAAATACGTTGTTATTTTATTTTTTCCTGGTGTCAATAATATAGGTATTTCAATATTGTTGAAAAAGCACATAAAAATAAGGGTATAAAGAGTATAAAGTTGCCGATTTAACGAAGCACAGTGGTAAGTTTGAATTAAAAACTTTTTAACAAAAAATAAAACCGACTTCAAAAACCTTAACTAAAAAGTAAAAAATAATCATTGTATGTATTTTAAAATCTTAACTTAAACAACATTTTTAAGGCGGCGCGTGGTTGACCCTTTGCGTCATGTAATGTACAGTCCAGCGCAATATCTATAGTAAAAACTTTTTAACAAAAAATAAAACCAACTTCAAAAACCTTAACTAAAAAGTAAAAAATAATAATTGTATGTATTTTAAAATCTTAACTTAAACAACATTTTTAAGGCGGCGCGTGGTTGACCTTTTGCGTCATGTAATGTACAGTCCAGCGCAATATCTATAGTAAAAACAGTTCCTTCAAAATGTTGTTTAAGTTAAGATTTTAAAATACATACAATGATTATTTTTTACTTTTTAGTTAAGGTTTTTGAAGTCGGTTTTATTTTTTGTTAAAAAGTTTTTATTTTATACATTTTAGTTGAGGGTTGATTCATAAATGTTTATATAACCAATTTGAGAATATATTTTTATTAACCTTTGCTATCCCACTGCTGGGCAAAGGTCTCGCTCATGTTCTTCCAAACGTCCAATCACTATCGTGGAAAAAATACACGCATATCGGCCAAGAATTCTCAGAAAAACGAACCAATGAGCAGATCATCTAGATAGGCGAAGCTAAAATAAACTGATTTATTGATGCTAGTTAAAAAAATACTCAACCTAAGTCAATAAAATTTATATGGGACCACCGCGCGGACTTTCTCTATCAAATAAAAAAACAACCATGTAAATCGGCCCACAAATCTCGGAGTAATCGGTGTACATACATGAAAAAAAAAAAAAAAAAAAAACCCCGCGGAATACATAACCTCCTCCTTTTTTTGAAGTCGGTTAAAAACAGTTTATGTGAACGTACATGAAAATCACGCGCCGCCTTCAAAATGTTGTTTAAGTTAAAATTTTAAAATACATACAATGATTATTTTTTACTTTTTAACCGACTTCAAAAAAAGGAGGAGGTTATGTATTCGGCGGGTTTTTTTTTTTTTTTTTTTTTTTTTTTTTTTTTTTTTTCATGTATGTACACCGATTACTCCGAGATTTATGGGCCGATTTACGTGGTTGTTTTTTTATTTGGTAGAGGAAGTTCGCGCGGTGGTCCCATATAAATTTTATTGACTTAGGTCGAGTAGTTTTTGAACCAGCTTCAATAAATCAGTTTAATTTAGCTTCGCTTACCTAGATGATCTACTAATAGTTTCGTTTTTCTGTGAATTCTCAACTAAAAAGTATGAAATAAAAACTTTTTAACAAAAAAAACAAAACCGACTTCAAAAACCTTAACTAAAAAGTAAAAAATAATCCTTGTATGTATTTCAAAATCTTAACATAAACCAAAATTTTGAAGGCGGCGCGTGTTTTTCATGTATGTTCGCATAAACTGTTTTTTACTATAGATAAGCGCTCGACAGTACATTATATTTACATGACGCAAAGGGACAGTCACGCGCCACCTTCAAAATTTTGGTTTATGTTAAGATTTTGAAATACATACAAGGATTATTTTTTACTTTTTAGTTAAGGTTTTTGAAGTCGGTTTTGTTTTTTTTGTTAAAAAGTTTTTTAGTTAAGGTTTTTGAGTCGGTTTTATTTTTTGTTAAAAAGTTTTTATTTTATACTTTTTAGTTGAGGGTTGATTCATATATGTTTATATAACCAATTTGAGAATATATTTTTATTAACCTTTGCTATCCCACTGCTGGGCAAAGGTCTCGCTCATGTTCTTCCAAACGTCCAATCACTATCGTGAAAAAAAAACAAGCATATCGGCCAAGAATTCTCAGAATGAGGAACCAATGAGCAGATCAGCTAGATACGTAAAGCTAAAATAAACTGATTTATTGAAGCTGGTTAAAAAACTACTTAACCTAAGTTAATAAAATTTATATGGGACCACCGCGCGGACTTTCTCTACCAAATAAAAAAACAACGACGTAAATCGGCCCACAAATCTCGGAGTAATCGGTGTACATACATGAAAAAAAAAAAAAAGAAAAAAAAAAAGCCGCGGAATACATAACCTCCTCCTTTTTTTGAAGTCGGTTAAAAATGAATCCTGCATGGTCCAAGATAAGTAGTTAAAACAATTTTTATACAAAAAAAAACTATGACATTCTTAATTCAAAAAATTGTATAACATTCTATTGTTGAACTTTCAATTGTTTTTACATTCGATATTTGAATTAAGCATGGAGACCCATTTACGGAATTTTACGAGCTCCGACGTGGTTCTAACGCAAAGAAACAGCTCGCAATCACTAAATGCTGCGTTTGTAGAGGATACGACGTTAGTCGTAGTCATTGTTGGTTACAACGCACCTGTGCGTTTTTGTTTAGTTGCTCGATCAACTCGTCCATCGATCTTCGCCATTACTGCTCCATGATAAAGCAAGACCTCACACTTCTTGACAAACCAGTTTTAACATTACAATAACTTCAGTTAGAAACCCTACATCATCCTCCGTACTCGCTAGACCTAGCCCCAATCGATTAGGTACAATTTTTCCGCAATTCGGTGAATTAGGACATTTTCCTGCAAGAAAAAATGTGTTCTCAGGAAGCGGCACAAAATGCCTTCATACAGTTTAGTTCAGAGCGTCCAGATCCCCAGAGTTCTATCGCAAAGGCATAAATGATCTTCCTTCGAGGTAAAAGAAATGTATGTATACTTAGATAATGAGAGTAAATAATTCAATTCAACAAATATACAACGTATCAGAAATGCGTGGTCATATTTTTAAGAGCTTATTCAGGGAATACTATCGATCAACTTTTACTACGGCGTCAACCCTGAAATCGCGAAAAAAAACAGCTTGTTATCCATACATTTTGTTAAGCGACAACTTAGACCAACAGAAAAAAGGTAGACAGAGTACCGCGCTGTCACAAGGAAGCAGGGTAAAGGAAGCTGAATTTGAAATAGGAAGCTGATCGCGTTCCAGTGCGACGCGAGAAACCGAACGCGCTAGACGTCACATTGACAGTATTGTTTATGGTCTTAATATGCCTTCCTGTGTTGTGAAAACGTGTAAAAATAACTCGCTGACACAAAAAAAGTCTTGCGGGATTACATTTCACAAAGAAGTACTTGATTTTACGTAATTTTAAATTATAAATATAATAAAATTTCGTAATGTACTGTTGGAACACAAAACCTGACGTATTGTTATCGGTGTGACCAGCAAATCGACATCAAAAATACCCCTAAAATACGGGTGACGTTTGGGTCTGATGGTGTTATTAGGATTAGTAACTTTCGTAATTTGGCCATCGGTTTGATGTTTTTATTTATTTTGAACCTTTCATATCACATTTCATATAGTACTTAATTTAATTACGATGTTTTATTTTAATGGCTTAAAACTTCAGACACCCCAACTTATCGTAATAAATTGGTATGGCAAGTAATTATTTATTTCATAAATTTAATTTTAATTTAATTTAATCAGTATGAACAACTTTTACTATGGGACCATCCCCGAAATCGTGACAAAAATCATCTGTTACCTACATTTGTGTTCACATGAATCGACAAAATGTAGGAATCAGCTGTTTTTTTTTTGCGATTTTTGGTTTGGTCCCGTAGTAAAAGTTGTCCATACTGATGAGTACAATGACCCCTTAAGAGGTTTTCAGTTATTTCAATAACACGTTGTAGTGGTGACTTTTGTTGTCATACTTATTCTAATCGACGCGCCCTACTCTGCCCGCCGCACACCCCCGCGGCCATTTTCAAAGGATAATAATATCACTATTATATGATACACGTGATCACGTGTATCACGTATGTATAATTTCTCCGGCATAAACCAGAAAACAAATTGAATAAGGTCTGTTAATGAAAAGTACCTAAAGATAAGATTCCATCATACTTTATATCTAAATTAGATGGTTTACCCAGAAGTCGGTAAGAAAAGACAGTACTACCGGAAATTAACACAACACAAAGGTTTTTAGTATTATTCTCTTTTATTAAACGTATCATTAGAAAAATATGTTTTATTTACATTGCTACATATTGTCCTTAAAATATAATATTTAATATGTGAAAATGGGGTAAATTTGTTTTCGGTGGCAACATTTTTTACCAAGCACACAGATGCATGGCAACTGCGTGCGACACAAGGTCACGCACACAAGTTTGTAAAGCATGCATCACATCTTTGAACGCTTTTGTTAATACATGCGCCGTCTACCTATTTCTGTTGGTCTAAGAGCGACAACGATAATTTTCTAGGGAACAGCTGATTTAGTTTTTTGCGATTTCAGGGTTGGACCCACAGTAAAAGTTATTCTCTATGCTCTGCCCTCAGATTAATAGAGGCTCTGCCTTGAATGAACTTTTAAAATATGGCCGCGCATTTCTGATACACGTTTTATTTTGTTTTTTAAAGACGTTTGAATTTTTCAATATAAAACGGCACCTGCATACTTTAACCCTTAATATTTGTAAATTATAGGTAAGTACCTTATCCTAGCCATATGGAATTTGAATAGAAGTAGGTAGGTACCTTACTAAACTTAAGGGACCTGTTTTACCAACTTTTACTTTTAAGGAAAAAGAGAATGGTAAAGAAAGATGGAAAATACCAAGGCATATTAATATGTTTCACGTATTATAAAATACTACACCGATAAGAGTAGCTCCAAAATGAATGACGATGATAATTATAAAGAGCACCATCTAGTAACTGTTTACTCAACTAACATCTATATTATAATACAAGAAACGGCACTACAGCGCCACAGTTCCGTTTTTTAACCAAAATACCTACAAGATGTCGCTTCTTGATAACTGACACCAACACAATGTAGATGTCACTACTTAAGAGGGTTCTTGCTGAGGATTCTGATCAAAGAATAAAAATGGCATGATGATGATGATGGCCTCCTTGACGTGTCCATCAACGGCGAAGCTTGTTAGCTTAAGACATGAGAGCGGAGATGGCTAGCAAAACCATTTTTTTCTATTGTACTGTTATTTAAATGTTGCACGCCGTTAACTGTGACAATAAACCGATTATTAGGGTTCCGTACCCAAAGAGTGCCAACGGTACCTTATTAATCTCGCTACGCTGTCCGTCCGTCCGTCCGTCTATCTGTCACAGTGCTGTATCTTTGTAAAGGTAATGGACAACCAGTCGAAACTTTCACAGAATATGTGATACTGTAGTGCGTGCCTATTACGACAAATACCTACTAAACATGAACAAGTCTAAAACCAAAGGGGGTCCTCATTCCAGAAACGTCGAATAACTTGCATTTTTTTCAACGTTTTCGTTCCCGATCTATCTTCAAAACTGTAATATCTACATACCAGCGTCAAACTTGGTCTGATTATAGTGCATACTATGTAGTTTAGCTACAAATACAAAAAATAGGGCAAATATAGACATAATATGTGGTGGTACCTGCGTAAGAAAGAGATTCAAAAATTCACATTTCGCGCACGATCGTTGATGTCTTTTGATGAACTCTCGTAAGAGAGTTTATAAAAAGTCATACTAAACCTCTTAAAGAGTCATTGTACTCATCATTATAAACAACTTTTAATTTGGGACCAACCCTAAAATCGCGAAAAAAAACATCTGTTAACCTACATTTGTATTCACATAAATCGACAAAACGTAAGGAACAGCTGTTTTTTTTTTTGGCTATTTCAGTTTTGGTCCCATAGTAAAAGTTGTTCATACTGATGAGTACAATGACGCCACTATGTTATCCACTATATGCAGCTCACAAATAAAAATACAATAAGATTGTAGTCTATGATTATGAAATCCGAATCGCGACCATCCTTGTTGTTAATTAAATTGTCGACGCACGAAATATTCATAAACCTATGGAACGAGGTAATAATTGTTTTTATTCCAAAACAATATTGACATAAAATACCTTTAGCATTCTGTAACCGACTGTGCTTTAGATACTTGGTCGGGTTGTCCAATACAAAAATTCACACAAAATTAAATCATGTCCACTCGGCCACTTGGCCGAGATTTTGTTGGCCGACTTGACCAATAAATAACTCAGGTTGCAGACGCACTGACGCACTAATAAATTTATTCCAAGTGAATAGATCCCACAACCGATAGCCAAAACCTCATACACTCACTTTATCAAACGTGTCGTCGCACATAATCGAATCAAAAATAAAAATATGTTTTACAATTGGGGCGATAACAATTGATATTAATAAAACATTATTATCGTCGGCACCATGCATTAGGGGGCTTATTTTATCACTCTCGGTTCCCATGGGGTCTAGGGGTGTCAAGTCAAGTGTCATGGCTGACGACAAATGACGGCGCGTGCGAGGGGTGATTCGAAACGTATTAGATCTTGAAAATGGATCATTTTGTGTGAGATGTATTTTAATCTGGGATTTTTTATGATAACATTTATAAAATAATAATATTTTGTAACAGATAGACAAATCCAGATTAGCTTACTTTATTTTTTGTTACTACTTACTTTATAGAAAAATAAAAGTAAATACAAATATTAATGTATTTGTTTACTTATGTTTTAACTTTTAACATTTTATGTACTAAAGTGGAAAAAAAAAAAAAACAATGCAGTAATTGAAAAAAATCCGACTGCGTGTAAAAATAACTGAAAAGATGTAAACAAGACCTGTGTCGGTAAGTACATGTGAAAGTATCAAATCAACAAGGCTATAGGTAGCCTCCGCCTGCGTGCTGCGTTGGTTTTTTTATTTTTATTTTTTTAGTTTTGTCATGTTTTAATTATCGCGCTGTTAATGTTTTTTTTGAAAAGTCATACATAAATATAATTCATATTTAACGTTAAATATTTTGTTGTTTTTTAGCATTTCTCATTCCAAATTACATTTAAACATATAAGTTGTATATATTTTTGTAAAGCACTTATTAAACCCTTTATTTTGATACCACACTCGATAGGTTTCGAGGAAAAATAATTTTTGAAGACATTTAATATGGCGCCAAAAAGCGGCCATTTTGCTTTTTGTAAATTTGATATACCCAGTGTCACTCTCACAATTAAGACGAATCTAACGACACCTCTCAAGCTAAAATCCATCAAGCCGTTTAGGCTACAGAGCGTGCCAAAGAAATATACATACATACATACATACAAACATACATACAAACATACATACAAACATACATACAAACATACATACATACACTCGAAAAACATAACCCTCCTTCTGGCACAGTCGGGTAAAAACAATGGTATCAGCAATGATATAATATCATTGAGTATCAGTAAAAAAAGGGTAGCGTAGGGGTGTCCTACAGAAGCGAAGCTTCTACGAGCGTAGAAGCTAGTTTTAGCAAGCGTCGATAACACGCGTACGGGAGTTAACGGTGACGTTTTTCTCGGTTTACTCCCTGGCGGCTGAGCGCGCAATGACGCTATAGAAGCTTCGCTTCTAAAGTATTATTCATCATAGCTAAAGCTAAACGAATTTGTTGAATTTGATAAAAAAAAGATGACCCTTAAATTGACTCATATCATAACTCAGAATCAAACGTATTAACGAAACGATAAAAAGTTTGCACCAGAAATTTTTTCAACAAAGCTTCTGTGACTATCTGAAAGGTTTTCATTTCACAGTGATTAAAAATACCAGTTAATGCCAACGCTACTTAATTGAAACTCCGAAATTATCTGCTAGCTATGAAAGAAAAAGATTAAAAAGTTCGTTTGCCCTTCATTGTGGCAAATTAACAACTTTATCTTGACCGCACAGGAATTAAGGAATTAAAATAAAAAAGTAAAAAACGACTTCAGACTGAATAAAATAATTTGTATGAAACAGTTTGATTGGGTTTGATTTAAGAAAAAATTGGCACCGACTTCCTAAACTGTTTCACATAGATTATTTTATTCTTATAGAAGTCGGTTTTTCTTAAAGGAAAAAATACACCAAATTTGTCTATGTTCACCCTATTTTTATTATTTGTTGTCAAACTTCAGAGTATGTACGGTGTGTGTATGTATGGCTCCACGTATAAGTATACAATAAAATACCTGATACCATGAAATGTCTAAATGTGGTATCTACAGTTTAAAAAACACATGAAATTACTATTAGTTGAATTTTTTTATTATTCAATAGAAGAATTTTTAAATGACCAATAATTTAATAATGTTATAATTAGTGACCAAGAATACTATTTGACATTTTTATTTTATAACATCATCATTACATTTTATCATTTTATTATTTTGTGACATTTCGAGTTGTATAATTAAATTATTTTTTAATAATATTTATTCAAATTTCTCATTTAGATTTTAAATACACATTTGTACGCCTGCTGGCATAACATAGCGGGTTCTTTATTGTATTTAAGAACTTTATATCATTTTTAGGGTTCCGAAGTCCTACAAGGAACCCTTATAGTTTCGTCATGTCCGTCCGTCTGTCCGTCTGTCCGTCTGTCCGTCTGTCCGTCTATCCGTCTGTCCGTCTGTCCGTCTGTCCGTCTGTCCGTCTGTCCTAATCCTTTACAGCTTAATAACTTCTACAGTTATAAACATAAGTAAATGAAATTTTGTTAAAAAATAGTCTGCATATAGATCTCAATTTTAAAAGAATAAAAAAATAGTTTTTACGTTCTTTAGGGGTGGCACCCATACATGTGAAATGGGGAAAAAAAATTTTTTTTCGCTGCACCCCCTCGTGTGGGGTATCATTGAATAGGTCTACTAAAATGAAGGTAATGTTTCATACATCACTTTTTTATCAGGTGTACCAACTGCGAAATATAGCCCGCCAAAGTGGCTTGCAATGTGTCCCCCCCCCTGCCATTTCTAAACTATGCAACGTAGAAACTTATAATCTTCCACATTGATAGACCTTTGTGAAAACTCTCTTTTAAAATTATTTCGAGTATAATGTGATTATAATTTTTTGAGTTATAGACAGAAAACTGAAAAATACTTAAAACGTCCTAGTTCAAAGGTCATTGACCTTAGATAAAAATGATCACAGCAAATAATGCTCCTTTAGCTACTTTCTATTTGAAAAAATCACAAAAAGTAACTTTGTGTTATGTTGACGACACACTTCTTAAATTTGGCGCCTCTAGCGGCGTCGTACAACACTCTCTGGGTCGCCAATGCTGGCGTCAAGTGCCGTGTATTACATTTGGCACTGTATAGCGCCATCTAGCGGCTACTGACATCACTCTCTGAGTCGCCAATGCTGCCGTCTATTGCAAAAACTAAAATAGCCGTGATTAATATTCGATTTGATTTGTTTGTAACACCTACTTAAGGAACCCTATAATACTGAGCATGGCCCAACATGCTCTTGGCCGGTTTTTTTTGTACCTATGTTACACAAATGAATAAATGACTTATGACTTATGTACCTAGGTAGGTACGTTAATCAGACCAAGTTTAAAGTTTGTGTATTACCACTTTGAAGATAGATCATGAAGAAAAAACGTTGAAACAATTAATTTTTTTCGGGGATTCTTGTATGGATGTATGTGACCCCCTTTGATTTTAGACTTTTTTTAGGTTTTATTTGTCGTCATAGGCACCATAGTAACACATATTCTGTGAAAATTCCAAGTGATTATCTATTACCGTTACAGCCCTGTTCTATACAGCCCTGTGACAGACAGTCGGCCAGACGGACGGACAGTGTAGCAAGAGCATTGAATTAAACCTAGTCAATGAGCAAGAGTAATAGGGCCCCGTTTGGCACCCTTTGGGCACGGAACCCTAATAAATGAACAACTAACTGTAATGGATATTAAATTAAACGAACACCACATATTACATCAAGTTTTTATTTCATTTCAAGAAGAATCAACACAATTTATTCTGTAAATCAACACTTTATAAATCATTGGAGTCACATGTCTCATTCAGAGAAGATTCCCCTTTTACTTTTGGAGCCCATTTTCTAAAAGCAGTCAAAGCTTTAAAAACGTCTTCAGAAAACGTTTCTGGCTTCTCCATAGCAAGGAAATGACCTCCATCGTCAAGTACTGTCGAGTGCAACAGATTGGGAAACTTGAACTTCAACATAGCTGGAGATTGGTAGATCAGTTCGTTTTTCGCGTGAATTGTGCATGTAGGGACTGAAGTAGATAATCTGGAAATAAAAATAGCGATGGAAGCATAATAATAATAAAAAATCTTATAATAAAACAAGTTTAACAAACACTTTGTAACCTGTACGCTTGTAGTACATTATGATACAAGTGAGCTAAGTTGACTAATATACTCGAGGCTGGATTGCAGCCCGAGCCGAAGGCGAGGGCGTAATGGAGCCGAGAGTATAATAGTCAATGCTCACGCGTGTCTTACGACGTTTTTCAACACACTTGCGAGGAAAAAAACATACAAATACATAATAACTTCTTAGGTTTTCGCGATCACTACACATTATAATAAAACAAAGTTTAACCGGATTAAATCGCGTATATTATTTAAATTGGTTTCCCTGACGTTTCGAAAGCTTTGCAGCATTTCGTGGTCGCAGGTAGACTAAGATGACAAGAGTCTTTACAAATATTTCTAAAAAAATATTTTAATCTACCGTACAATATTATTAATTAAAATCGTTTCGATGCACGCAGTAATCACTCACAATATCATTATCTTTTACAGTGTTGCATGCTGTTTGGGACTTGATTATTTTTAGGACTGGGTTCCAAACAGGTGGTAGCTGCCAACCATCTTCTCTATTAAAATTAGGATGTTTTTTAATTTCAATAGCCTCACGGAGCATTCTAGGTACATATCGGTTTTCCTTCGCCAGAACTTGTGGTTTATCAAATCGAAGAAAATGGTTGGGTTTGTCTAGGGCATGTTCACACACTGCAGACTTTGTGGAGCGTCTGTTCTTGACGTCAGCTATATGTTCTTTAATTCTAGTGGCTATACTACGCTTTGTTTGCCCTATGTATGATAACCCACAATCACAATCAATCTTGTAGACCCCTGCATCTTGTAAGGGAATGTGACATTTCACCGGTCTGAGGAGTTGGCTGATCTTTCTTTGGGGCTTGAAATAGGTTTTGATGCAAGCACGCTTCAAGATATGACCAATTCTGTCGGTGACCCCTTTGATGAATGGTAGAACAGCAGGTCGACGATCAACTGTGCTGGGTTTCAGGCGGCGTTTGCGAAGCTTTCGAAACGTCAGGGAAACCAATTTAAATAATATACGCGATTTAATCCGGTTAAACTTTGTTTTATTATAATACAAATACATATTTTAGAAAAATATTGAATTTGTGAAAAATGGCGCGCGGATTACATTACTGTAATCGCACAGTGACAGCTATGGGCTAGCAGGTGGTCGAAGGAAACCGCCAAACAGCCTAATACTAAAAATATTATAAATAGATGTTTTTAACACAAATTAATGTTAATTTGTTGACAAATATAAATAATTTGATGAAATGAAATGTTTATTTATCATATTTTAATTAATACAGGTGATTTATTCCCAATTTTTTTTAATTTAGTTCAGGCATAAAAACTCTTTGCTACGATTTAAAAATAAACTGTAAAGTAAAAAGCACTAGTGCGATAATATAATGTAAAAAAACCGGCCAAGTATGAGTTGGACTCACGCAGTAAGGGTTCCGTACCACCATCGACCTTATACTCCATATAAACTCATTTAATTTACGAGTTTATCAAAAAACATCAACGAACGTACGTGAAATGTGAATTTTTGCAACTCTTTCTTACGTAGGTACCACCACATCTGTCTATGTTTGCCCTATTTTTAGTATTTGTTGCTAAACTACATAGTATGCACTATAATCAGACCAAATTTGAGGCAGGTATATATTACCGTTTTAAAGATAGAGCAGGAACAAAAACGTTGAAAAAAATGCATGTTTTTTGAGGTTTCTTGTATGGGGACCCCCTTTGATTTTAGACTTTTTTTTGTTTTTAGTATTTGTCGTGATACACCTCATAGCAATACATATTCTGAGAAAAAATACAACACACGCGTAGATGTTCCTGCAGTCACCACGAAAACAAAATTGTTCGAAGTACCGACCTAGTCAGTCAGATTTAATCTTAGGGAGTTACAGGGATACAGTTCTATATTAACTTACCAACTCAAATCCACCCTTGTTTCCATTGAAATAATAGTCATAAATACTTAACTTTACTTCCAAATTTATGCGAAGGCTCAGATCTACAATTTTTTTGTAGCATAAAGGTATTTGTGATAATTTTCACCAAAAATTTTATTATACTTTAGAGGCATAAGTAAGTATGTGCTGTAACGCCTAGTGTAAAGATAAAATAAAATAAATGCAGAATGGTACATGTTCAAATACGTAGACTGGATATTTTAAGACTTTGATGCATAGTATAGTATTCAATTCAATTCAATTCATTTATTCGCATAAAAGTTGATACATAACACAGTTAGTCTTACATGTAATTAGGATTAGTTCTTACAACTTTAGTCAAATTATTGACATGCAAATATCTTAGTTTAGGATAATCAGTTCCACTGACATGCAAACATTCTTCTTTAGTATAAATGGCTTCTTTCTTTAGTATAGTAGTATAACGGGCTGGTTTCCGCAACTCCACGTCCAAGCGTGTATTTTGCGTACGACTTTGATGCATATAGATTGAAGTACAAAAAGCACCGGATGCCTCACTATTATTTTAAAAAGTCATCAGATACGTCTTTATGAATTAGTGTATTTTCTCGACGAACACCAGAGTCAGTGCGTTAGAAAGAGAATCAAAAACTTATAAGCGCTGTGCAAAAAAGTGAATTTGGGTGAATCTGTAGATACGACCTAAAGCTTCTGATGTCGAAAACTTACTACTCTCTTGATTGTATTATTGGGGTGCATTAAAAAAACCTCCACGAGTGACGATATTTAATTGATCGTCCGGCGCACCCTGAGCAGTCAGCCCCGCTACCAACCTGCTGACTGGCTAATCTTTTACCCACGGCATGAGCTGTTATCACTATGTAGCTCATGTCGACACGATAGAAGAAGAATTGTACCTATATCTGTGAAGATTTGTAAATGGCACAGGATTACCTATTTTCACCATGATAAAGATCTCTATAATATAAAATTTACACATACTTACGCAAACAATCCCATGTTCACATTCCTTATGTTGTAAGATTCAGCATAAATTCTGACAGCCGTAGTGAATGCATTATTCATCCAGTAGATCATGAGGTTGTCAATCATTTCATCACGAGAGTATAAATCATCAATGCCTCCGTCATCTTTATTCTTGTTATCAGCTCGAGATGCCACTGAGACAATTTGTAGCATGTACGCAAGAAGACCTGAAGGGGAATCTGACATAGCGACACCTGCAATCAGTAGGAAATACAAAGGATCAGTGATAATATTCTACAAAACCATATACTACGTCACATAAGCAGCCTATTACTGTACCACGGCTGGGCACGGGTCTCTTCTCAAAATGAGAAAGTCAAGGCCTTAGTCCACCACGCTGGCCTATTACGGGTTGGCGAACTACACACACAATCGAAAACTGTACGGAGCACTCTCAGGTGTGCGGGTTTCCTGCACTCACGATGTTTTCTTTCACCGTTAAAGCAAGTGATAATCAAATTCTGATCCGCACATTCCATGTGGTGCCGGACGTAAACAATTGCACCACCCTATATCTTCTCATGGGTGCCGTAAAAGGCGACAAAGGGATTCACCAGAGGATGTGCAGCAGCGTTCTCTGAGTATTTAACCAACCAACTGCGATTGCCAATCCGCCTGCCAAGCGTGGCGATTATGGCATATCCCCCCAAACTGCTTGGGGAGGCCTATGTCCAAGCAGTGGACGTCTTTCGGCTGAAATGATAATCTGCACATGAATTCGAAAATGCAGAGAAGCGGGTTTGGTTCAAACTCAGACTCTTCTACATGGAAGGCAAGCGTTGTACCGCTAGGCTATCACTGACTTACTTTATACTAAGGCCCGTATTACAGAAGCTTCCTCAAGTACAGTTTAAACTCCAATCACCTGATCACTACTTAAGGATAGAATCGTTACTTGAGTATCCAGTATATATATCTTATTCCAGAACGGTAATTATAAACTTTAATTCAACAACATAACACACGAATTTGACCTGAAATAGAATAAAAATCTCTACTCAAGCGTAATCTGGACCACACTAGAGTGATTTCAGATCAAATCTCAGCTTAAATTCCGAAACAGGTGATAGTATAAAATAAAACTAAACTCAGCTGAACTGGGATCAATAAATCTCTGCTTGAGGAACGTTCTAAAATCAAAGCTCAACTCAAAACTAGTTTTAAACAAACATCAACGCTTAAGTATCTTTCTGTAATACGGGCCTAAGTTAATGAAACTTAAACCAATCCCAAATATATACCTACCGATTGTGTCCGGTTTTGTTGACTGAAGATGCAAATATCCAGTTTCTGTTACCAGCCCCTTCAAGATGGTGAGCATTGGGTAAAGTCTCTCAGACAATGACTTTTCAACCACTAACGATTGTAACGCAGAGCTGATCGAACCGGATAACCATGTCGCAAATGAAGACGGACATAATGATACCGCATAGTTCGTGTGGTAGCCAAGGACTTGCTGAAAAACCCATCAAAAACTTTAGTCATTCAACTCAAAAAGTACTTAAACTTACAATTCCATAAAAGTTCTTACGTCTGGGAACTGCGTTGCAATACTGTTACAAATATGGGCACCCCAATCTCCACCTTGAATGTAGAATTTCTCGTGACCAAGTTGGTACATCAAGTTTCTAAAGACCACGGCTATTTCTGCGGCACCTAAACCTTTACGAACAGCACCCTGTGAAAACAAAATGAAAATAAAACGCTAGTAGTCAGTAGGTATGACTCTACCCCTGCCGCCACATCTGGCAGGGGACCTCCGGGATCGTGGACGCTAAGAGTTGGGGACTCGAGGCGTCTATTAAGCGATTCTGGGGAGGATAGCAGTACGTGGTGGTCGTGTGCTGCTGTAAGGGAAAAAGCATTGTTTCCCGGGACGTGCTGGCCGAAGGCATAGCACTAGAGGGCACCGGTGCGGTCCATTGGAGTTCCCGGAGTTCCTCCCGGATGAGGATGATCATCCTCAGCACAAAATAGAGGAACCATCGTGTGGTTTTAGTCGGTAAGAGTCTGACATATCCCTCCGCCTTCTCCAGACGGAGGTTATCCATGAGGATTTCCACCCTAAAAAAAAGTATGACCCTAAACAGATGCTGCAAGAATCAAACTTACACTAGAGAATCCAAATCCAGGCAAGCTTGGAACTATAACTTCAACAGCAAAGTCCCTTTTCCCGCAGGCAGCAGTGAGTAGAGGAATTACGCTGTAAAACTCTCTAATAGAGCCAGGCCAACCATGCAGCATGAGAAGCGGTATCACTTCTACATCAGACGATACCTAGAAAACGATTAAGAATGTTTTATTTTAATTCATCATCATCATTTCAGCTGAAAGACGTCCACTGCTGGACGTAGGCCTACCCCAAGATTATGGCATACCCCCCAACATTATTTTAATTACTTTTATTAGTTTAAAACAACAATGAGTGAAAACGGCCTAAGAAGTCATATCTACATACATAGGAGGAAATTAGTATGGACAGCTTCAGAGTTCATGACACTTACCTCCGGCTTGACCCTGATGAAGTGCATGTCAAGACCCTAGGCGTAGGTTTTGAAGTGTGGGAATTTGTTGAGGTAGGCCTCCCGTGCGGTGAAGTTATACTCCTCAGCCCAGTAGTTCAACCAGCCGTCCATTTGGTTAGTGTTGAACCCATACTCAAAAGCCGCGCCTTCAAGAGGAGGTGTGAATGAACGGTGGTTCCTGAGACGACACCTGAGGTCGTTTATCATCTGTAAAGATAGAATAACTATTGTCACAGCGATGACACTCCGTGTACGTGTGAGCTCGCTCGCCGGTGACATAGAGCGAGCGCGTGAATGCGGCCTTGGCTGAGGCAGCCACAGAGTACTTTTTATGTATGAAAGAGGCAGCCGAGAGACTGCCCGTTACACACGCCGCACTCCGCGTACGGCCCCCGCGCTCGCCACAACCCGCACACATAGCCGCGAGCTATTTTACGAGCACACATGCTTAAGTGCTGAAGTGCCGCTTCTTGTCGTTAGTATATATTCTATGCTGTTGTCAAATTACTGACTGGTTGGATCAGGATCAGGCCTTTGTCTTATTACTTTTTAGGGTTCCGTACCCGAAGGGTGCCAAACGGGACCCTATTACTCTCGCTACGCTGTCCGTCCATCCGTCTGTCTGTCACAGGGCTGTATCTTTTGAACGGTAATAGGTAACCGGTTGAAATTTTCTCAGAATATGTGTTGCTATGAGGTGTATCACGACAAATACTAAAAACAAATAAAAGTCTAAAACCAAAGGGGGACCCCATACAAGAAACCTCAAAAAACATGCATTTTTTTCAACGTTTTTGTTCCTGCTTTATCTTCAAAACGGAAATATATATCAACGTCAAACTTGGTCAGGTTATAGTACATGTTGCGTAGTTTAGCAAAAAATACTAAAAATAGGAAAAAAATAGATGCGTAAGAAAGAGATGCAAAAAATCATATTTCGCGCACTGTGCGTTCATGTCTTTCGATGAACTATCGTAAATGAAATGTTTCTATGGAGTATCAGGTGGATGGGTGGTACGGAACCCTTACTGCGCGAGTCCAACTCGCACTTGACGGTTTTTAATCCTTTTTTTTTTTTTTTATTTTTTTTTTTCGTGGGGAAATCCTCATGGACGCACTCCGCCCGGGGAAGGCGGAGCCAGTGTCGGACTCTTACCGACTAAAACCACCACGGTGTTCCTCTTCCAACCATTGGCCGGGGGCGTGGGAAACTTATAGTCGTTTTTAATCCTAAAAGCGGATAGCATTTTTTGACGCCGAAAGGTTTTAGTTTTAAAAGAAGTTGCGAATGAAGGAGATACACAATACAAGAAATGAATATCACTTTCGTTAATTTTTTTTTTTTTTGGAATTACAGAATAATATTATTGTATAAAAGACACTCACCTCTTCCTCGAATTTAATTTTATATGGTCGGATACTCGTGTCATAATCATTTTTTAATTCTTCTGGACCCCACCACTCGTCAAGGGGAGGCAGTGAAAAACTACTTTCGATCTCAGAATTTTGTACGCCTAGCACCAAGGTGCCAAGTACGAATATTTTAATAAAATTACCCATTTTTGTTGCTGTGTATGGCATAAAATGTGAGGTCCTACTATTTATACTCCTTTTTCTACCTAAAAACTTTATGAATAATAAACATTTATTTGAGTAAATTTTGCATTCTATTGATTTTTTATATGAACACAAGTGCATCAATAATTTGAACGATAAATATTTTTATAATGAATGTAGGTACTATATAGAATGTGTTGTTATTATCAATATTTTGTTTAATAATAAATGCAGTGGTGATGCAATATTGGCCATATTCGGTATTTTTCTCAAATAACTAACCATCCCAAAAAAATTGTACTTGTTTTTAGGGTTCCGAAGTCCTACAAGGAACCCTTATAGTTTCGTCATGTCCGTCCGTCTGTCCGTCTGTCCGTCTGTCCGTCTGTCCGTCTGTCCGTCTGTCCGTCTGTCCGTCTGTCCGTCTGTCCGTCTGTCCGTCTGTCCGTCTGTCCTAATCCTTTACAGCTTAATAACTTCTACAGTTATAAACATAAGTAAATGAAATTTTGTTAAAAAATAGTCGACATATAGATCTCAATTTTAAAAGAATAAAAAAATAGTTTTTCCGTATTTTAGGGGTGGTGTCCATACATGTGAAATGGAGAAAAAAAAATTTTTTTCGCTGCACCCCCTCGTGTGGGATATCATTGAATAGGTCTACTAAAATGAAGGTAATGTTTGATACACCACTTTTTTATCAGGTGTACCATCTGCGAAATATAGCCCGCCAAAGTGGCTTGCAATGTGTCCCCCCCCCTGCCATTTCTAAACTATGCAATGTAGAAACTTATAATTTTCCATATTGATAGACCTTTGTGAAAACTCTCTTTTAAAATTATTTCGAGTATAATGTGATTATAATTTTTTGAGTTATAGAGAGAAAACTGAAAAATACTTAAAACGTCCTAGTTCAAAGGTTATTGACCTTAGAGAAAAATTATCATAGCAAATAATGCTCCTTTAGCTACTTTCTATTTGAAAAAATCACAAAAAGTAACTTTGACACTTCTTAAATTTGGCTTCTTGAATTTATCGCTAGATGGCGCTACTAACAACACGCTCTGAGTCGCGAATGCTGCCGATTATTGCAAAAACTAAAATAGCCATGATTAATATTCGATTTGATTCGTTTGTAATTACACCTACTTAAGGAACCCTATAATACTGAGCATGGCCCGACATGCTCTTGGCCGGTTTTTTATTAGTTGGACTTTTCATATTTAATATGGAATTAACCCGGTCCGGGTCTATTCTCATGCGAAAATATGACCAAAATACATTACTCCTTCTAATTTTTATTAAAATTTATTCCTATTAATTCTTACATTATGTTCTAAAGCTCGTTCAAAAACTTTATCCAATATTGCATTATGTTCCTGCTCTGTTACAAACACACCTGCTGTGTACACCTGTGCCCTGTTTATAAAAAGTTACAAGCCTTGTATTACAAGCATTTTCCATGTAAATTAATACATTTTTACAAAGATGCGTTTATCAAAACTTCACGTAGAAACTACAAGCTACAAGTATTTTTTCATACATGTTGTTGAGGTTTTGTTTTGGTGGCCAGTGAATCCTATACCCTATTAATTTGTCAAAAGACTTGTGTCTGGAAGCTACAAGCTACAAATTACAAGAACATTTTCACAAGGCCTTGTAAATTACATTTATCAAAGAATTTCACTAAGCTTGTAGATTTATTAAGAAATTACAAGTCTTGTAAACCTTATTCGATGTAACTATTAGTTTATAATGATTGGAGTATGTCAAATTTTAATTAAAAGAAAAAAATTACAAAACGAGAAATAATCATAATTTTATTTCGCTGCGATCTGAAATATAATTGATATTATACATTGTAGTTATCTAATCCGAGCGCTTAGACACCGCGTTTCGTTTAGAAAAAAAAAATAAGTTAAAAATACTATATTTATTATTTCTATCTGCTGGCCACCCCGGTATATGTCACTTCTGTTTCGCGCGTCTTATGACATCTGCGTTCTTATTTTTTCTCCTTAAATATTTTCTTTAATTTTTGTCTAAATTATCGTGTCAAGTGAAAGAAAACCAATTAAAATGCTAGAAAGTGCTTTGTTCGAGAGCCGAAAGCGAAAACGGGGGTGCTTTTCGCCTGAAGGAACGACCATCGAACGACAGGCTGTGCAGAATGTCGCAGCCGCGCTGTTGCAGTTATTCTATTCTCAGGAACACCTAACCCTGATTATTGGATGGATGCGAGTCTTGAAGAAGGTGAACCCTTTCTTGATTGTAAAATAAAAGAACAGGTGAGTTTTACCATAACCATAACATAACCATAATCATAACCTTATTCCAAACACGTCCAAACCTGTTTTTTCCCGTGATTTACCTAAAACAAATAGGTACTTGAAACGTCGCCTTCGTGGGACAACTCTACCTTACTCTGCTTATGGGGCGTGTGTATTACATTTACAGTGAAACTGGTGAATACGAGATATTCGAGCGATATTAGATATCTATGTCGCTAGCTGGTTTGCAAACTACATGTGTGGGCATGTCAGGCTTTAGTAGACCACCGGGGCACGCGATGCTTTCAGTCGTTTTTATAAACACTGGCGGTGGTCCATATGAATATCTGCCATCAAGTACGTGATGCTTAAGTTAACAGTAAACATGTTTCTGTTACAATGGCTGATAAGTGATAACAAATGCTTCAAATAAAGCTCTTCGTTATTTAACATCCCATTTAAAAATGAACCTAAGAAAGAAGAGTAGAATCCAAAACACTCAACTAAAAGTCCAAGCATATTCCTACAACTGTACCCACAAGAAAAGGTTACTTACATTAGGGGAAAAACACACTGCTTGACAACTACTCTTACTGGGATGCACCACCACTTAATTCAAAAGTGAAAGCGGGGCTCACGGAATTCTCTAAACTCAGGGACCAAGGGATTGAGAAGTCATACATATGAATTAACCTATGACTGGCCTTCTATTATAAGAAAAGCTATGACGGATTGTATGCAAAATGAAAGTAAAACCTTTGCTTGATGATAAATATTAATCAAAATCAAGAGATATCACACATGGTGTGAACTTTTATTAGACTTAATAATATATTCACAAGTGCATTAAGCCGCTACAAGTGGTAAGGTTGGCATAGCTGCTCAGGAACTGCCTTATTTCTATGCTCGGTTGTATTGTGATTCCTCGGATCGATACTCGGCTCTTGAAACTCTTTCCAACTCTGGAAGAATAACCAATGTGTACCAGCTCTGATAAAGCAACCTATCCATCAGCTCCGAGAGAGCATAAGACCCACAAGGCTGATACTGAAATGTACCAACCATATATACATATAATATACCAACCAGGTAACCACATACTAACAATTTATCTAAGTACTGTAGCTGCTGGAAATATATAACTGACGATCCTGTCATTTTAAAAAGGGTACAAGTGTACGAGATACCACATGATACCTTTATGTATTCTAACTAGTCATTTTTCATAGTTAGAAATAATATCATTATAAACAAACAGACTTGTCACATCAATGCTATGTCATCTTGTCAACATATCTACTGATAATGAATCTATTACTTAAAACCTTCCATGATGCATAATATAATGGCACATTCAGGTTTACCCTTAATTAATAACCTAACACCAGAAAATTATTTTGAGCAAATGATATCAAAATTCTTTCAAATCAAAATTCTTTATCTTTCAGACAACAAATTGGTCTACAATGTGTTAGTAACAAATGCAACTTATTCTATGTTAGTACTTAATAACTAGCAGAGATTTAGTCCGGGTGACCAGTGCCCACAAGAGGGCTATCAGCCCAGGCGGCTATCGCACGCAGGTTGGTGTCGAGGCTGCTGCGCAGCCTGTGCAGTATCAAACTGCTAAGATTTATATAAAAATATTTACATGTGTTCCTTCAATGGAATCATTGATTAATTTATTCATAGAAACTTTTAATACTGACTAAGTAGTAGTAGACCCTGTATTTGCAGTGCATAACACATAACATCACGCCTGTATTTCCCCGAAGGGGTAAGCAGAGCTGTAAAAGTGCACCCACATTTCGCCGGTTATGTTATAGTCCCCTGTAATAGGGGGCGAGCCTATTGCCATTGACCGGGCACAAATCCAGACTCTGGGCTGCTACTGAGAATTTCCTAATGGAAAAACCCAATAACACTGCCCGACCCAGGAATCGAACCCGGGACTTCACGCTCAGCGGTCGCAAGCAACCACTAGACCAACGAAGCACTCTTTTGCAGTGCAGTCGGGTAAAAATACAGAAAAAAATTGTGTCATTGACTTAGTACTGCTATTAAACAATTATGTTTCACAGCTATGTTCCATCATGGTTTATCACTCAGATACATATGATAGTGCGAAAACCAAGGCTTTATAAATAATTATTAACTATTTACCTTGATGTTTACCCACATAGAGGTCAAAACTTATCAAGGATGTACTGAAAATGTAAATGTTACTCTAAATTTATTAAAACATTTTGGGTGGATTGCTAATAAACCCTGAAAAGACTAACCAATCATCATCAACCCATAACTATCCCACTGCGGGGTACGGGCACAGAGGTATGGGCCTCTTCTCAGAATTAGAGGAGTTACCAACAAACAATGTAAATTTCTAGGTTTTATAATTAATACACAAGTGTGGACCTAGAACAACACATAGAAAATAAAGTGTATATTACAGATATTTAATTTAACTAACAAATTACCAGCCACTTTGCCTAGAAGTTGTTGAAGTTGTTGTTGTTGTTGAAAACCTCTATAATTCTAATAATAATTACAATACTATAAATAATTTTAGTATGGGTACTGAATACCAAATTCAGCGTTGGTCATAAAATATCAGAAGCCTCTTTTACTGAAAAGGGTTTGAGGGAGGCATAGTGAGAGTGACCACATTGGTGTATTTTGATCACAATAAAAGGTTGTCCATACTACTTATTATTAAAATTTTCATATAAACTAAAATTAATCGCAGCATATAATATGTAACATTAAAAATTATTTGCTTAACAAGCATTAACATATTATCACTTGCTTTGCTGTTAAGAATCAATATTACAACTGCCATCATCTGCGTTAACAAAATGGAAACATACAATTTCTTCACTTAAACAATGCACCCTGAGGTATTATTATATGGATATGGACCTGGTCATAGTCAAGAGACTAGTTCACATTTATGCTTCTTAATATGCTAAACTAAAGACAACCAGAATAAAAGATCAATAATGCAGAAACACCAAGTACAATACAGTAAGAGAACTGTCACTCAATAAATTCAGCTTAATTTACTTACAACTTGGTCAGACTAAAATTGACTTATGGTAAACATATTTCATGGAGTAAGGTCCTAAGCATATAACACAAAAACTTCAAATTATTTCATCTATTTTTCTTTTATTCGTCTTTAATAAGAAATGCCTACAAAACAATACTAAATACTTATAAAGTATGGTGGACCGACCTGGTACAGAACCTATGGATTTAGTGTACAGCATCTGTTCATCAAAACTCAGGATTGGCTATTGCAATGAACTTGGAGCCTTATCAGCCCTGATCAGTCCACAAGTGGATAAGGCTGATATAATTATAAGATTCCTTATAGGTGCATACAGATTTGGAACATCATTATCAAAACACTCTTGTTCATTGAATCTTACAAAAATATCCAATTTCATCACCACCTTCCTGGCCTAATAACACAAGACTAACTTTAGGAAAACTTGCCAAGAAGTTGGCTGATAGATAAACATATCAATAATTAATTAACAATTTTATTTATTGTATTTAACAATATATAAACCTAAATAACAGATTTTATTAAGATAACAATTGTGATTAAGTCCAACTTACAATAATATAATTTAATAGATTTTTATTTTTACTTCCATATTTAAACTGTTAGAAATAAATAGGTAATGATGAACCTTACTTAAGTCTACCTTTCGAAAAATCCCATGAAAAACCTAACAGTAAAACCATTAGTTAATGGTTAAAAAACATGAAGAAAGAGGTACAGTCAGCTACACCGATTGGTTACCCCCACTTATGAACAAATTTTAGAACATGAGGGGTAATCAATTAAGGACGCTGTGTGTACATTGAAACTGAAAGGCAGCTGGATAGAAAACAGCTCAAAAATATCTTTAAAACCCAATATTATAATTCTCATTAGTGAAGAATCTTATTCATCAACTTTGCATTATCAGTTATTTATTATAACAATAATCCCTACTTAAATTTTAATGATGTCAAACAACATAATATGTCATGTAATAAACAAGAAAATACATTAGCATGTATTTCAATCTCGTACATTTCATATCTTAGTTTGATAAATAAATAAATAAATGTCTTTGGGACGTTTTTACACGGCACCATCTGGTCCAGAACTGGGCAGAGCTTGTGCTGTGGGTGCTAGACAATGGATAATTAATAATTAACGTTCTGTCTGTTGATTACCAACTATTGTTTAATATTTCTACATTATACATTAAGTATCCCTGATGTTAGTATAGAGTTTAATAAATCAAAACAAATTGTATTTAAATATCCAATTTAATTATTGCAGCAAACTCTGAACATCTACAATGTATAATATCAATTATATTTCAGATCGCAGCGAAATAAAATTGAAGATCAGACGAGCTTACCTGTAAGCGAAGTCTTGATTCTAATTTTATGAGCTGCGATCTGAAATATAATCACCCACCCGCCACCAACAGTCCCAAAGCTGCAATAATTAGTAGTGTAGTGTAGTAGTAGTGAATGTTAGATTGTGGAACCTGCCCTGTACAGGCAACAGGGCTTGTTCCTTATCTTCGTTATCTCTAAAACTAGTGACATATACCGGGGTGGCCAGCAGATAGAAATAATAAATATAGTATTTTTAACTTATTTTTTTTTTCTAAACGAAACGCGGTGTCTAAGCGCTCGGATTAGATAACTACAATGTATAATATCAATTATATTTCAGATCGCAGCTCATAAAATTAGAATCAAGACTTCGCTTACAGGTAAGCTCGTCTGATCTTCAATTTTGGTTTTATACACCACTAAAATAATTAGCCTATTATTGTTCCAGTGCTGAGCATGGGGTCGCGTAGTGCGGGTTGGTGAACACCATCGAGAACTGTATATGGAGCACTCTCAAGTATGCAGGTTTCTTCACGATGTTTTCTTTCACTGTTAAAGCAAGTGATAATCAAATTATGATCAGCACACGAATTAGAAAAGTAGGTATAGGTCCTGTGCGAGCCGGGTTCGTATTTGACCCTCTTGCACGGCAATACAATAGCAAGTGTACAACCGCTAGGTTATTATTAGGTAGGCTACGCAAATTTTATAAAAAATAAGGGCAGACTCTGATCATCAATGAATGATGATTCTCTTACAAATTTGGGGGAAGCTCTTAATATTTTTTTGTAAATGTTTAATGGCGAAACACTCATATTAGTGGTGCCTGCCATGTAATACATAATGATTTATTTATCAAATGTTCCATTTCATTACCTGTAATTCTGAATCTTAAGACTGAAACGAACGGCACAATTTGACTCACGATTGGTAGGTTGAATCCTATCCTACCAATCGGCAAGTTGTTGCCTATTTACCATTGCAATAGGCCATTTGGTGATGTATTTGGTCCCTACCGACAGGCCCAAATTCGAATTGTAAGCCCAATTGTGCCGTTTGTATTAAATTCCTACCTGTGTTTGTTTTAATTTATATTTAATTCGTAGGTCGTTTTAATTTGGGTACAATTATTTGCTTGTATGCTAGGTTAAGTAATTCTTATTTCTTCATCGTTACTGGAACCATTTGACCACATTTTGGCTAGAAATAGTAAAAAAAACGTTTCTTGTACACTTGTAAAGTAGTATTAAGAGTCATCGGCCACTCTTAGACTTGTAAGCAACAAGCTACAAGCTACAAGTTACAAGAAAATTTTTGATAAACAAAACCATAATACATGTGTGAAAAACCACTTGATAACACGAGAGGAATCACTTGTAGCTTGTAGTTTACAAGTTTAGTTTTGTAAAAATGTTCTTGTAATATGTAGCTTGTAGACTTGTAACTTTTGGTAAACAGGGCACTGGTATGTCACCAAATGCCATTTCGCTATACCTTTGGAATATTTTTGGAGCCACAGACGAACTAAATGTCATTCTTAAAAAAAAAATTAAAAGTACAAAGGTCATTTGAATCATCACTAAGTTTAATGTTATAAAAACCCTCCGATAAATCTAGTACTGAGAAACACTTCTTATTACACAATTAAGATGAAATTTTGTCTATAATACCTATTATTTATTAGACAAAATTTTATCTTAATTGTGTGGATACCTATCAGGCTGCGCCGGCTGCGCCATGTATTTTTTTCTCCTTTATAATTGAAACACTGGTTTGGGTCTTCGGTGTATTTATTTGTTCTAATTTTAGGTAATTGCTAATCGTACTAGTTAATTTTAATATTTCTACAACAAATATAAACAAGTAGCCGTAACTCATGGGCTGCGTTCACTTATATCGCCCGACGACGCACGGAGCGTACTTTGGTCGTATACTCAGAACGATCATATAAACAAACGCCGAAACAACGCTCCGAGCGTCGTCCGACGACTAAAACGTAGTGATTATATTATCTTTGCCGACGACGTTGGGTGATATAACGCAGCCAGGAATCGGGAATGCTTCATTTAATTTACAGTGTCAGAGTGACATCTGTCAAAAGTCAAGTAACGTTCCGGTACTAGTTACTACAGTCCATGAGGATTTCCACTCAAAAACAGCAACAGAAAAACCAGCATCATTAACTATGCCTGTAGCTGTAGCTCCATGACCGGAACTACGACGCACTGTATATGATCATGAGTAATCATAACTCGATGAATCAGTATCGGTCGTCACAGAGAATTATGAATGTTTAAGAAATTTAAAAAAACACAGGCACACAATATACGCTAATTGACGTCAATCATATAACATTTAAAACTCATGTTTCCGCTCTTGCTAAGGAATCTTTTAGGCGCTTAGGATTTGTTTTACGAAATGCTCGTGACTTTCAGAATCCACAAGTTATTGAGCTATTATACAACGCCTTGGTTCGAAGTAAGCTAGAAGCTAGTGCCTGTGTCTGGAACCCCTATACAGCAACCCAAACATTAATGCTTGAAAAGGTACAAAAAACTTTTCTAAGGTTTTTATATAAAAGACTTTATCATTTCTATCCGTACATGTACCCTACTAATTACCTCTTAGGAATGTTAGGTTTCAATTCATTGGAGGTGAGAAGAGGCCTTGATCAGGTCACGGTAGCCTGTAAAACCCTTCACGGACGAATTGACTGTCCTGAGCTTCATGACCTATTCTGATGACTATATGTTCCCGACAGATACCTCAGACACCATCAGAGCCACCGACACGAATTGTTCGCCCAGCCGTCATGTCGAACTGTCTCCAGGGCAGAGTCCCCAGTGTGCCGTACCTTAAAGGCGCTCAACGCCCTCCTGGTTGCTAACCCTGAATGCGATGTGTTTGCGGACGGATGGAATAAAATTTTGCTAGTATGTCTGATGTTCTGTGAGAGAATGTATGCGAGGGTGTCCACTGTTCCATGTTAAGGTCATAAGGTATATGTAATTTTGTCATATAAAATTTGTCATATATGTAAATTGTAATATCATCGTTATATTGTGTATCGTTTCTATGTTAATTAATGTAATTGGTTTTTGTACCGTGTTAATTAACTATAAATACATAAATAACACTCTGTATAACTCACGTATAACTGCATTAAATACAAATATTGGCTGTAAAAATAGTCGAAGCACTTGTATTACATAAGAAGACAGTCATCTAGATAGAAACAAGATAATAATCGGAATTTTTAGTTCATATGAGACAACAGCGGACACCGGACTAAAAATGGATACCTTTGTGAGAATATTCGTACTTGGCACCTTGGTGCTAGGCGTAAAAAATTCGGATATCCAAAGTAATTTTTCACTTCCTCTACTTGACGAGTGATGGGGTCCAGAAGATTTAAAAAATGATTATGACACGAGTATTCGACCTTTTAAAATTAAATTCGACGAAGAGGTAAGTGTCTATTAAATAATAGTTCTACAAGGTGAATGTATTATTAATAACGGATTTTATTAAGTCCCTTTTAAACACAAAACTTTTTTGTGTTGCTTTGATAATTTCCTTTCGATATAACTGTAATATCTAGGTCTCCTGAATAATACTTTTGCTTACTATCATAAGGATTATAAATTAAATGTAACAAAGGGATGATTGTTCTCCAATTTTTTAGCAATTTCACACGATTTCTTATAATAATTGCAGATGATAAACGACCTCAGATGTCGTCTAAAGAACCACCGTTCGTTCACACCCCCCCTCGACGGCGCAGCGTTTGAGTATGGGTTCAACACTAACCAAATGGAAGGCTGGTTGAACTACTGGGCTGAAGAGTATAACTTCACCGCACGGGAGACCAGTTCCCACAATACAATACATACATCCAGGGTCTTGATATGCACTTTATCAGGGTCAAGCCTAAGGTGATACCACTAACCTCTGATCTGTCCATGTACACTCTGACCTCCCACTTATTCCTACTTATAGGAAATCCATTTCTATTAAAAAACTCATCAAGCCTCTTGTCAATTAAGAGGCTGACAAAACCTAAAAAATCGAACCTCTGTAGTCACTGTTTTGTACAGAACTGAACGAGAGGCAACGAGAGGTGGAACGTCGGATGCGCTGCTCAACTTTAATGAAATTAACTATATATTTTTATATAATTCTTCTTCGTGTCGACGGTACAAATATATAATAATAATTAACTATATATTTTTGAAATAAAATCTAAAAGCTTGTTTGAATAACAGAAACAAATGCTTTTTAGATCATTGTCTTTCTAATATGTCTCTCTAATTTCTTTTATAATATTTTTTAAATAATAGAGATTGTTTGGCTTAAAGCATGTTTTAAAAGGTTAGTTTAATATTTTTTTCCTATAGAGAAAACTTAAAGAAATCGTGTTTTGAGCACAATACAGAAATGAGCAAAGGCAGATCGTATTTTCAGAAACACTAGGTACTGAATAGATACAGCTTAAATGTTTTTAAGAGAAGCCTATTTGGGGTATTTGGCTGTTGTCACTGCCTATTGTTGGCTGTATTCACTGTTTACGACTAAACTTAACGAATAATTTATTAGGCCATTGTCGGTCTTTGTGGTTCTAAATAAGTTCAGTGCTTTCTTTAGGTATCGTCTGATGTGGAAGTGATACCGCTTCTGATGCTGCATGGCTGGCCTGGCTCCGTTAGAGAGTTTTACGACGCAATTCCTTTGCTCACTTCTGCTTGCAGAAAAAGGGATTTTGCTGTGGAAGTTATAGTTCCAAGCTTGCCTGGTTTTGGATTCTCTAGTGTAAGTTTAACGCTCATATTTTAAGTTCTTTCTGGACCACTCAACCTCACTCAATACAATATTTCCTCTGTGGTATTCATAGTTGCAAAAAATATCCGTCACTTGATAGTTTTCCTTACTCGAGGTGAGGAAAAACTCAAGGTTCATCGCGACCAACCTTAGAGCTTCCTCAACACTGGAAAAATGCGACGTGATTATTGTTGTTTGTGTTTTGAAAAATTTCCGATTTTGATTATTTTATGGAATACTACCAAATTACTGGTAACTGACTGGATGCGGAAGGCAGAGGACCGAGCGTTGTGGCGCAACTTGGGAGAGGCCTATGTCCAGCAATGGACTGCGATAGGCTGAGTTGATTGATTGATACCAAGATACCAATATATATGGAATAATACCAAGAAAATGATATAATATGGAATAATACCAAGACCCATAACAGTTATACGTTTGTAATTATACGTTGCGGTATTATTTATTTCCTCAAGATACTTTGAGGAAGTGTCTAAGAATACCGACTTTGATATTATTTGAGGAACCCTTATCCTTGACTGAGTTCGAGTCTAGAAACGTTTGATGAAACAACAATGAATATGGGTATAAGTGTTGCTGCATCAAAGTCAAAGTCAAGTCAAAGTCAAGTCATGCACTTTCAAAACGTTAATCTTGAATTACGTTGCACGGTTCCAAAATGTTGGTCCTATGGACCTAAGCCGCCGGCAAGAAACTCCATGGATATACTCTTTTCAAATAATAATATACAATGATTTGTTACATGATTAATTGGAAACAATTGTGTGAGAATAATGTAGTTTAATGATTGAGACAAATTCACTGAAGTAAACTAATTAATGATTAATAATGATTTTTATTAAGTTTAGGCTCGACCATAATAGGAGGGAACCCAACGATCCAATACTCTATGCCATTAATAAGCTATGTTCACATTTACAGCAATCAATTTCAAAAAAGTGTATGATAAAAATCTTAAATGTCAAAAAAATATATAAATTCAGTAAATCCAATGTCAAAAAATAGAAGTAAACAAAGCATACCTTCTACTTTCTAACGTTTTATATTGTTCTCATAGGGAGCTGTTCGGCCAGGCTTGGGTGCCGAGGAAATGGCGGTGGTCTTAAGAAACCTGATGTACCGACTCGGTTACGAGAAGTTTTACATTCAGGGCGGAGATTGGGGTGCCTTAATTTGTAATTGTATTGCTACTCAGTTCCCAAACGTAAGGAAAATTACAAAATTGAGTATTTTTTCACTGAGTTTCAGCTTTTTATGTATTTTCCAGCAAGTCCTTGGCTCCCACACGAACTTTGCAGTATCTTTTGCTCCATCTTCGCTGGCGACATGGTTTTCCGGATCGCTCAGCTCAGCGTTACAATCATTAGTGGTTGAATCTTCGTTAGCTAAAAGACTTTACCCAATTCTCACCATCATAAAAGGGCTGCTAACAGAATCTGGATATTTACATCTTCAAGCAACCAAACCAGACACAATCGGTGTGTATTCGGGCTTGATATTAGTTTTGTTAACATCGTTTTATGATTGTATTGGATATTGTTTCTGATACTTTGTATTTTTGCATATCAGGTGTCGCCATGTCAGACTCCCCATCAGGTCTTCTTGCGTACATGCTACAAATTGTCTCAATGGCATCTCGTGCTGATTACAAATATAGGGACGACGGAGGTATCGATGATCTTTACTCTCGTGATGCGATGATTGATAACCTCATGATCCATTGGTCGAATAATGCCTTTACCACAGCTATTAGAATTTATGCTGAATCTTTCAATATAAGGAATGTCAATATGGGATTTTCGCGTAAGTACTTATTGTAATTATGATTGATATTCTCCGTAAAAAATGATAACTGATAATTTTCTAATCACTTCGAAACAAACTGATGATGATTAAAATAAATACATTTGTACAGAATTGATCGCTGCGTTGGGAAAATAATTAAGCAAAACATAAGCAACGTCTTTTACCTCCTTGGGCTACAATACAATACAATAGAAATACTTTTTATTGTACACAAAAGAAAATAGCAACATATATGACTTGTATAGAACACATGTTCAATGGGCGGTAACCCGGTCTTATCGCTCAAGGCGATTTCTTCCAGACAACCTTAGGATGGTCAATATGGGCAAGTAAAGAGAGGGGGTAGTACGCAGTGTAACAACTTAATAGAATACATATACTACATAACATAAATACTAAACATATATCTATAACACAACTACATAAATATAAGATACAATGAACATAATAAATACAATACAATATGTCTAAATATTACATAATGTACCTGCCGGAAATGACAGTGACCAGTGATCTTTTACCAGTTTTTTAAATATAGGCAAAGATTGACTGATGAAGTCTACGCTCCGTCCAGCACCGATCCAAATCCAAAACCCCGAGAGCTTTCAGCTCGAACTTCAGAATCGTTTCGAATGCCTAGAGAGCTCAGTGGACGATTACAACGATGGGTTTGTGGAAACTGTCCATACGGTCGGGTCTAGGATCTTTAGGACCCGTCGTACAAACAGAAACAAGAAGCTCTCTGATCACACTCTCGAGCTCATGGCGGAAAGACGCGAGATGATTCTGCAGTCCTCAGATGATGCGACTAAGTACCGGCAGCTCAATAGACAGATCTCAAAGTCCTTGAAAAGTGACCTACGCCAATTTAATACCGAACGTATTAAAGACGCGATAGAGAAGAACAAGGGCTCCAAAGTCTTCGCAAGAGACCTGTCTATTGGGCAGAGCCAGCTTGCAAAACTGAGGACCGACGATGGCAGAGTCGTTTCCTCCAAGCCAGAGCTATTGAAGGAGGTCGAGAAGTTCTATGGACAGTTATACACGTCCACCCGGAAACCCACTGTAAATCTGGCTAATGACCCAAGAGCTCGATTGACTCGACACTATACCGAAGATATCCCGGACGTCAGCCTGTACGAGATTAGGATGGCTCTAAAGCAGCTCAAAAACAACAAGGCACCGGGTGATGACGGAATTACGGCCGAACTCCTGAAGGCGGGTGGAAAACCGATCCTTAAGGCCCTTCAGAAGTTATTTGATTCCGTCATTCTCGAGGGGAGAACGCCACAGGCATGGAGCAGAGGTGTGGTGGTACTCTTCTTCAAAAAGGGCGATAATGCTCTACTGAAGAATTATAGGCCCATCTCACTTCTGAGCCATGTCTACAAGCTGTTTTCGAGAGTCATTACGAACCGTCTTTCGCGCAGGTTTGACGACTTCCAGCCTCCCGAACAAGCCGGGTTCCGAAAAGGCTTTAGCACTGTAGACCACATACATACGCTGCGTCAGGTTATACAGAAGACCGAAGAGTATAACTTGCCTCTTTGTTTAGCGTTTGTGGACTACGAGAAAGCCTTCGATTCGATCGAGACTTGGGCGGTACTACAGTCTCTTCAACGGTGCCAGATTGACTATCGGTACATCGAAGTGTTAAAGTCTTTGTATGAAACCGCCACTATGTCAGTCCGATTACAGGACCAAGCCTCGAAACCTATCCTTCTGCAGCGAGGTGTGAGACAGGGAGATGTGATCTCTCCGAAACTGTTCACTGCTGCATTGGAGGATGTCTTCAAGGTTCTGGACTGGAATGGGCTAGGCATTAACATAAACGGCGAGTACATCACTCACCTTCGGTTTGCCGACGACATAGTAGTCATGGCTGAGACCATGGAGGACCTCGGTACAATGCTCGATGACCTCAGTAGAGCTTCCGATAGAGTGGGTCTTAAAATGAATATGGACAAGACAAAGGTTATGTCGAATTCCCATATAATACCCATTCCCGTAAGCATCGGAGAATCTACACTCGAAGTTGTTGACGATTATGTATACCTAGGACAAACTGTCCAGCTAGGTAAGTCCAACTTCGAGAAAGAGGTCAATCGTCGAATCCGACTCGGTTGGGCAGCGTTCGGGAAGCTACGCAATATCTTCTCGTCCAAAATACCGCAGTGTCTCAAGACGAAAGTCTTTGACCAGTGTGTGTTGCCAGTAATTACTTACGGTACTGAAACGTGGTCGCTCACAATGGGCCTGATAAGAAGGTTCAAAGTCACTCAAAGGGCAATGGAGAGGGCTATGCTCGGAGTGTCCCTGCGTGATCGAATCAGAAATGAGGAGATTCGCAGGAGAACGAAAGTAACCGACATAGCCCGAAGAATTGCCTAACTTAAGTGGCAGTGGGCGGGGCACATTGCTCGCAGAACGGATGGCCGATGGGGCAGTAAAGTTCTGGAGTGGCGACCGCGTACTGGAAGGCGCAGCGTGGGTAGGCCCCCCACAAGGTGGACCGACGACCTGGTGAAGGTCGCGGGAATCCGCTGGATGCGGAAGGCACAGGACCGGTCGTTGTGGCGATGCTTGGGGGAGGCCTATGGTGGTGATACACCACTTTTTTATCAGGTGTACCATCTGCGAAATATAGCCCGCCAAAGTGGCTTGCAATGTGTCCCCCCCCCTGCCATTTCTAAACTATGCAATGTAGAAACTTATAATCTTCCACATCGATAGACCTTTGTGAAAACTCTCTTTTAAAATTATTTCGAGTATAATGTGATTATAATTTTTTGAGTTATAGAGAGAAAACTGAAAAATACTTAAAACGTCCTAGTTCAAAGGTCATTGACCTTAGAGAAAAATTATCATAGCAAATAATGCTCCTTTAGCTACTTTCTATTTGAAAAAATCACAAAAAGTAACTTTGAAATGACAAACGTCTTAAATTTGGCTTCTTGAATTTATCGCTAGATGGCGCTACTAACAACACGCTCTGAGTCGCGAATGCTGCCGATTATTGCAAAAACTAAAATAGCCATGATTAATATTCGATTTGATTCGTTTGTAATTACACCTACTTAAGGAAACCTATAATACTGAGCATGGCCCGACATGCTCTTGGCCGGTTTTTCATTATATTATTGCACTAGTGCTTTTTACTTTACAGTTTATTTTTAAATCGCAGCAAAGAGTTTTTATGCCTAAACAAAATTAAATATTTTTGGGAATAAATCAACTGAATTCATTAAAATATGCTAAATAAACATTTCATTTCATCAAATTATTTATTTTTGTCAACAAATTAATATTAATTTGTGTTTTAAATAAAAAAAACAATTTATAATATTTTTAATATTAGGCTGTATGGCGATTTCCTTCGACCACCTGCGCGCGCATAGCTGTATGTCACCGTGCGATTACATTACAGTAATCCGCGCGCCACAAGCTCGTGACAAATTCGTGACAATTTTTTTATATGAAAATCTCGTCCACAGAGTAAGTATTTGCCGTGATTGAGCTCGTGGCCGTTTTGGCAAATGTCTGAATTGAGTGATCCACATATCGCGCTATAGCTTCATTCGCTTGTGAGTGACAAATTTTTGGATTCTGGCTATCATGGTATAATAAGATGTTTCTGGCTATGAGTTTTGACAATTTGTGACTAAATGTCCGTTTTGAACATATCACTGAAAAAAAAAGATCACTCAATCCAGATCCACGTTAGTTTGTGATACTGAAGAAAGCATTCCAATAAAAAGTATGTTTCCCTTTAATTAGAAAAGTAGTTACTTAGTAGGTAGTTTTAACATTATCAAAATGGATGGAAATGGATGGATGCTGGAAAGGACTGGATGCGGAAGGCCGAGGACCGAGTTTTGTGGTGAAACTTGCGAGAGACTTGTGTCCAGCAGCAGCAGTGGACTGCGATGGAGTGAGTTGATGTTCAAAATGGAATGAAATGTTATAGGTAACCTAATTCTTCTTTGGATTTTGTTGTGGCTTTGTTTTTTTATGTTCCATGTGACATTTAGTCCGTGTGGTGCCGGACTTAAAGAATAGCACCACCCTTATCTCTTCTCATGGGTGTCGTAAAAGGCGACTAAGGGATTCACCAGAGGATGGGCAGCAGCGTTCTCTGAGTATTTAACCAACCAACTGCGATCGCCAACCCGCCTGCCAAGCGTGGCGATTATGGCATATCCCCCCCTTAATTGGGGGAGGCCTATGTCCAGTAGTGGACGTCTTTCGGCTGAAATGATGATGATGATGATGTGACATTTATTGAGATGTTCTTGCTAAACATTAAGACGTGAACGTGTTAATATTTTATGTTAATCTGTTCTAAACAGTTAATTAGATCTCTTCTGACTTTATTTACCTCAACTTCTAGCTCATCCTCATCAATCTTGCTTGATTTTGCTCTATAATAATGATTGAACACAGCCAAACTACAGTTTATCATAAGGCCTTATTCTATACTCATCTATAACGCTATGTATCATTTTTAGGGTTCCGAAGTCCTACAAGGAACCCTTATAGTTTCGTCATGTCCGTCCGTCTGTCCGTCTGTCCGTCTGTCCTAATCCTTTACAGCTTAATAACTTCTACAGTTATAAACATAAGTAATAAGAAATTTTGTTAAAAAATAGTCTGCATATAGATCTCAATTTTAAAAGAATAAAAAAATAGTTTTTACGTTCTTTAGGGGTAGCGCCCATACATGAGAAATGGGGAAAAAAAAATTTTTTTCGCTGCACCCCCTCGTGAGGGATATCATTAAATAGGTCTACTAAAATGAAGGTAATGTTTCATACATCACTTTTTTATCAAGTGTACCATCTGCGAAATATAGCCCGCCAAAGTGGCTTGCAATGTGTCCCCCCCCCTGCCATTTCTATACTATGCAACGTAGAAACTTATAATCTTTCATATTGATAGACCTTTGTGAAAACTCTCTTTTAAAATTATTTCAAGTATAATGTGATTATAATTTTTTGAGTTATAGACAGAAAACTGAAAAATACTTAAAACGTCCTAGTTCAAAGGTCATTGACCTTAGATAAAAAATATCATGGCAAATAATGCTCCTTTAGCTACTTTCTATTTGAAAAAATCACAAAAAGTAACTTTGACATGACAGACTGCTTAAATTTGGCTTCTTGAATTTATCGCTAGATGGCGCTACTAACAACACGCTCTGAGTCGCGAATGCTGCCGATTATTGCAAAAACTAAAATAGCCATGATTAATATTCGATTTGATTCGTTTGTAATTACACCTACTTAAGGAACCCTATAATACTGAGCATGGCCCGACATGCTCTTGGCCGGTTTTTTTTTTCTAAATATACTTTTAACACATAAGCAACACCCAGACCAACACAATCACTTATGTTCATCACACAAATATTTGTGTCCTGTGGGAATCGAACCCACTACCTCGTTATCAGTGGTCCGACACTCGAACCACTACACCACAGAGGTCGTCAAATGTACCTACTTAATAATAAACACAGAGATTGCTTTCAGAATCCGAATATCATCAGCAAAGACTTAAGGCTTCTCTGCTAAGAAGTGACTTTCTGTGTTAGAAAGTAGCGTTTAGTAGATTTGTATATTTGATATTTTAGGTGTTATAAAGCTCGCAGTACGTTCTGAGCATAAATATTTAACATCATTATTAATAATAATAATTAAATAGTATACCTCTCTCTGAGACCCTGACTGCCGGTAGCCTGGACCAGGGCCGGATTAACCATGTCGGAGCCCTTAGGCAATGCAATTCTTGGGGCCCCTTTTCAGCCGTTTTCATCAGCTCTTTTCTAGTTGATGAAGGGATCATGGTCGCAAAACTCACAATTCACAATGACAAACATTTGTTTAATCATACAATACGCTACGTAACGCATCCATATTAACACGCTTTTATTAGGTCGACCTGTATGTAACTAACTATGTATGTAATGGAATCTAAGGTAACTAATTTAACCATCTTCCAAGGGTCATAGCGTGATGAAAATTGGCAGCTGTATGTAGTACTGATGACAACACAATAATATGGTACTGTCGAACTGATCTGATGATGGAGCCGAAAGATATTAACTGGAACTTCATGATGGAAAATCGTATCATAGCTGTTTAGGATTTCTTAGAAAAGTCTTGTAATGAACTTTGACCACGATTAGGTTTCAAGGTCTGATGATAAAGCCGGAAGATAGGCACTGGCATTCCATGATGGAATATCGTATCATGGTCGTGTTTGCACTTGTGAGAAAGGCCACGTAATGAACTTTGAACACGATCAGGTTTCAAGTTAAAAGCGTGTTTTTCTAGTGTTTTTTAGGGTTCCGAAGTCCTACAAGGAACCCTTATAGTTTCGTCATGTCCGTCCGTCTGTCCGTCTGTCCGTCTGTCCGTCTGTCCGTCTGTCCGTCTGTCCTAATCCTTTACAGCTTAATAACTTCTACAGTTATAAACATAAGTAAATGAAATTTTGTTAAAAAATAGTTTACATATAGATCTCAATTTTAAAAGAATAAAAAAATCGTTTTTCCGTATTTTAGGGGTGGCGTCCATACATGTGAAATGGGGAAAAAAAATGTTTTTCGCTGCACCCCCTCGTGTGGGATATCATTGAATAGGTCTACTAAAATGAAGGTAATGTTTGATACACCACTTTTTTATCAGGTGTACCATCTGCGAAATATAGCCCGCCAAAGTGGCTTGCAATGTGTCCCCCCCCTGCCATTTCTAAACTATGCAATGTAGAAACTTATAATCTTCCACATTGATAGACCTTTATAAAAACTCTCTTTTAAAATTATTTCGAGTATAATGTAATTATAATTTTTTGAGTTATAGAGAGAAAACTGAAAAATACTTAAAACGTCCTAGTTCAAAGGTCATTGACCTTAGAGAAAAATTATCATAGCAAATAATGCTCCTTTAGCTACTTTCTATTTGAAAAAATCACAAAAAGTAACTTTATCGCTAGATGGCGCTACTAACAACACGCTCTGAGTCGCGAATGCTGCCGATTATTGCAAAAACTAAAATAGCCATGATTAATATTCGATTTGATTCGTTTGTAATTACACCTACTTAAGGAACCCTATAATACTGAGCATGGCCCGACATGCTCTTGGCCGGTTTTAAACTATTAATTTATTTTTAATTTATACTACTCGATATTAGATGGTTGATATTTCATCAACTGACAGCATGCGTCGAAAAAAAAGCAATAATAGCTATTGTCATTGAGGATACAAATTTTCCGATAAAATTTTCACTGTATGAAACATTTTCAATTACTTTAGTGCTTGCGCGGGGCACGCCGGTGCGGGGCCCCTAGGCAGTTGCTTACTCTGCCTATTGGTACTATTATTTGTTCTATGCTAATGGTTAATCTCGCCCTGGCCTGAACCCTGTCCCAATGCCGGTGGGCTACTATTTTTATATATTTTTAATTTTTTCTATTTTATATAGTTTGTAAAAATATTTTACAATGTAAAAAATAAGTAAATCCAATTAATAAACGGAATAATAATAATAAAAACATTTATTTCTACACCACATAAAGGCTTTAAGTATTTGCGATTCCGCGGTTGTCCCCGGGGCCTAATACGTCTTGACCGAGATTGCCTACGCGCGTGAGCTTTCGTATGAAATTATTGCTATTTTGGAAACAAATTGGCTTGTTTACGGTTGAAATACCTTTTCTGGAACCATTTCAACTGTTTTTTGAGCCAAAGTATCTTAGCACTCTAGTATAGTAGGTATAGTATAGTATAACGGGCTGGTTTCCGCAACTCCACGTCCAAGCGTGTATTTTGCGTAGGTAGCACTCTAATAAACCGATGAAAATGATGAAAATATCGCTATCCAATAGGCTACGTGTACTTATAAGGATCCTAGAACTTCAAGTTTATAACTTAACGTACCTATATTCTCGAAAATATCAGCTAATTTGACACTCACTGACTGACTTATAGATTATCAAAATAGAACTAGTACTTCCCATATACCTAGACAGCTGAAATTTGGATAAAGAAAAAAGTTGTTCAGTGTGTTGGGCATTTTCAGTTGACGAATAAAATTCGAAGATCTGGAATACCATGTAGAATCCTAAAAAGAGACTATTTAGATTATTAGAGATATGGAAATGCCACCACAGAAAAACTTTACGCAAGCAAGGTGTTTTTAGCGATATTATTAATTGGTAGTACAGTCAACTGCATGACAGTGGTAACACTTCAGTTCGAAAACCACCCTTACTGCTTACGAAATAAAGATGCTGCTAATGTCAAAGTGTTACCACCGATGTGCGGTCGACCTTACAAGAAAAAAGTAATGTTCGTGAAAAGTGAAAAGAATGAAACCGGCCATGTGTGAATTGGACTCACGCAGTAAGGGTTCCGTACCACCCATCGACCTGATACCCCATAAAAAACTGATTCAATTTACGAGAGTTTATCAAAAGACATCAACGAACGTACGCTAAATGTGAATTTTAGCATCTCTTTCTTACGTAAGTACCACCACACATGTCTATGTTTGCCCTATTTGTTGCTAAATTGCATAGTATGCGCTATAATCAGGCCAAGTTTGACGCTGGTGTGTATTACCGTTTTAAAGATAGAGCAGGAACAAAAACGTTGAAAAAATGCACGTTTTTCAAGGTTTCTTGTATGGGGTTTAAGACTTTTTTAAGTTTTAGACTTTTTTATTTTTAGTATTTGTCGTGATAGACACCATAGTAACACATATTCTGTGAAAATTTCAACTGGTTATCTATTACCGTTACAAAGATACAGCCCTGTAACAGACAGACGGACGGACAGCGTATAGAGAGTAATAGGGTCCCGTTAGCACCCTTTGGGTACGGAACCCTAAAAAAGAAAAACACAAAAAGAAGTGAAATCCCAACTTTTGTAACTTGACCTGCTGGTGGCTTTCAATGCTTTTGTTGGGCTAGCATCATCATATCATCGTCGACCGCGGCCATGCAACAAAAATCCGATACGCAAATTTAGTTTAAAAACTTATGCTTCATCTTGCTCACACATACACATTTTGACATATTAATACGCTTTCTCACTATTGTATTTTAATTTAATTTAATAACTTGTCTATTTCCTATTCTCTGTCTACCTTTTCTTCCGAATCACACCAATCCAATCTTGTTTTTTTCGTGGGGAAAATCCTCATGGACGCACTTCGCCCGGGGAAGGCGGAGCCAGTGTCGGACTCTTACCGACTAAAACCAACACGGTGTTCCTCTACCGATCCTTGGCTGGGGGCGTGGGAAATAACCCGTATTTGCCCAACCATCCCAAGCAGGTCCCGCCTCGTAGGCGAGCCCCTTCTACCCGAGCGGCAACCACATTGGCCGCACCCTCCTCTTGACTAGCGCGCGCAGAACACTACGTGCCACCGTCATGGGCCTTGACTGGTCACGCCTAGGGTGGCTAGAGGTCGGAAATAGACGTCCTACGACGCCCAGGTCATCTCCTGCGGATGGGAAGAGAGGTCATCGCCTCTCGAACCCTCTCCGACGCCTTCTTATCGAGCATTACTTCCTCGCAGAAGGACACGACGCCTTCCCAAGCGATCTCGCTCCCGACTATAGACAGAACCACGACTGGAAGCGAGAGGTCACTGCCGCCTACTGCAGTGATGAGGTCACGGCGCTGCGCGGCCCAAGCTGGGCACTCCGCCAGTGTGTGCTGTGCCGTGTCCTCTGGGCAGCTCCCGCAGTTATGACACACGGGCGTCGGCTCCCGGCCTATGCAACACAGATTCTTCCCAAAGCAAGGCCCCCGTGCCCCGATAGTATCTGCGTCAGCCGATAGATGAGGGCACCATGGCTCCTCTCCAGCCACTCCTCCATGACGGGCCTTACCGCCGCTATTACAGCGTGCCCTACCCGAATCTAAAATAATAATCTAGGTCTAAAATCACACCTAACGCAACGTAACTTATAAGTAATCTGTGCCGCAAGGGCCAATAAGAAATTCGTTCAAAAAAAAAAGTGCAGGTACAGTTGCCGGCACGAGTCGTGAGCACAGATTCCACTGCTTAAGTGGTCGAATCTCTGTTCACAGCACAACAGATCAGAAACGGGCACTTGCATTAGCTTAATTATATGATAATGCATAATTGAATATACGTATAAAACCGGCCAAGAGCATGGCGGGCCATGCTCAGTATTATAGGGTTCCTTAAGTAGGTGTACAAACAAATCAAATCGAATATTAATCATGGCTATTTTAGTTTTGCAATAATCGGCAGCATTCGCGACTCAGAGCGTGTTGTTAGTAGCGCCATCTAGCGATAAATTCAAGAAGCCAAATTGAAGAAGTGTGTTCAACATAACACAAAGTAACTTTTTGTGATTTTTTCAAATAGAAAGTAGCTAAAGGAGCATTATTTGCTATAATCATTTTTCTCTAAGGTCAATGACCTTTGAACTAGGACGTTTTAAGTATTTTTCAGTTTTCTGTCTATAACTCAAAAAATTATAATCACATTATACTCGAAATAATTTTAAAAGAGAGTTTTCACAAAGGTCTATCAATGTGGAAGATTATAAGTTTCTACGTTGCATAGTTTAGAAATGGCAGGGGGGGGGACACATTGCAAGCCACTTTGGCGGGCTATATTTCACAGATGGTACACCTGATAAAAAAGTGATGTATGAAACATTACCTTCATTTTAGTAGACCTATTCAATGATACCCCACACGAGGGGGTGCAGCGAAAAAAATTTTTTTTGCCCATTTCACATGTATGGGCGCCACCCCTAAAGAACGTAAAAACTATTTTTTTATTCTTTTAAAATTGAGATCTATATGCAGACTATTTTTGAACAAAATTTCATTTAGTTATGTTTATAACTGTAGAAGTTATTAAGCTGTAAAGGATTAGGACAGACGGACAGATGGACAGACGGACAGACGGACGGACATGACGAAACTATAAGGGTTCCTTGTAGGACTTCGGAACCCTAAAAAGGAATACTACAATACGGTGACGACAGAGACTACCACGCAGGTACAATTTGTGCTCACGTCTCGTGCCGGGAACTATATTCAGTTACGAATTTTTGTTTATCATTTTCTTGTATGCATTGTTCCAAGCAGCTAAGTCTATATCAATACAATTAAATTATTAATGGAATACAAATATACCTGGCACAAAACAAGAATGTATTATTTATATTAACTATAAAATACTTTTTTGCAGGTATATAAACAGCGTCATTGAATTATTTATGACTGTAATTTTAACAAAGCAACAAATGATGGATGCTTTTATCAAAATATTTGTACTTGGTACTTTGGCATTGGGAGCTAGAAATTAGGAAATCAAAATTGATAGTTTTGATTTACCTAAACTTGATGATTGGTGGGGTACAAAAGAATCGAAATGTGATTATGACACGAGCATCAAACCTTTCCGAATTGAGTTCGGGGAAGCGGTGAGTATTCTTTTAAAATCTTTTGTCTCTGAGAGTAAGGCCACGAGCTTTGTGTGCCGATTGCTTAATTAAGAGTGTAATAGGTTATAGGTCTTTAAAGGAAAACATGATTAGTTCTGGGCGTTGTTTATGAATTATAAAATGTTATTTTTTAAGCTATTGCATAGCTTCTATCGCGGGCCTTGAGCGTGGAGACCGAATCCAGAAATTCCGTAACGAAAATAACCTAACACCCCCCACTCCGACCGGCACAGCGGTGATACTTTTTAGTTTTGCCATCTATCGATGAATAGCAGAACTTTTAATGACTTAATGATTAATATAAACGGTTTCACTCACGTTATATCATCGGGTGTGCCCGACCGGTACCGGACCGCTGTGGCCTCTAAATCCACAGTTTGGTGCGCGACGCCGCCGCGTAACCAGCTCATGATTAAGGGCTCCGTTCGAGCTCGAAACCGGTCGGGCACACCCGATGATATAACGTGAGTGAAACCGTTTATATTAATCATTATGAATTTAACTCACGATAGTTATTTTAATGACTTTTTGAAATATCACGCTTGTCTCTTTAGTTCTGCAAATCGCCTCTAAGTGGCATTGGTTGTATCGGCGTTACTGCGCTTAAGCTATTGCATAGCTTCTATCGCGGGCCTTGAGCGTGGAGACCGAATCCAGAAATTCCGTAACGAAAATAACCTAACACTCCGACCGGCACAGCGGTGATACTTTTTAGTTTTGCCATCTATCTATGAATAGCAGAACTTTTAATGACTTTTTGAAAAATCACGCTTGTCTCTTTATTTTTAATTTAACAACAATTTAAAACTCGCATGCGTAAATTTGAAATTACTACCGAAATCTTTCAATTGAAGCCTCAAATGCTAATAGAAACCTGTCTTGTACAGTCTACCGCACGTTAGTGGTAACACTTGAATAACGAAGATCGCCCTTACTGTTTACGAAATAAAGACGTTGTCAAGGTCAAACTGTTACAACTGACGTGCGGTCGACTACACTTAGGGCAAAGAAAATCTTATTTGAGCTTTTCCTCAATCTGTCAATGCTTCTATTTCGTTTTGAGGGACCCAATTCTCGCGTTATATAGATAAATGTGTAATTCGACATAATCTCTAACTTTAAATCGCTACTAAAAATGACGCCGGTAATGTCAACTGCTATGAACCACTCTTTGTGTTTGTGTTTGTGTGTAGACATATCTCTAACGTGACGTTTTGAGAATACGAAAATTTCTTTTCAATCACTCTTTGTGTTTAGAGCGCTAGGCGTAGACATACGTGGGACACTCAGAAAGTTTTGCGAAACTAAAAAAAATTGTTCTATACGTACATATATTTTTATCAAATCTTTTCAAAGTACTTTCCACCAGCCTCTATACAAAGATTCATGCGCCTAAACCAGTTTTCAAAACACTTTTTCCAGTCCGCCGCAGACACCTCGTTTACAGCCTGCTCGAACGCAGCCAGCGCATCTTCCGGCGACGAAAATTGTATCCCTTTGAGCTGATTTTTTATTTTTGGGAATAAAAAGAAGTCACACGGTGCTAGATCAGGGCTGTAAGGAGGGTGACCCAGGAGTTTGACTGGCGTGCTGTCCAGGAAGTCCCTCGTTTTGAGTGCGGTGTGCGCAGGTGCATTGTCGTGGTGGAGCAGTAGCCCGCGGAGCCCTGTGTTTGGTCGCTTGTTGCTTATAACAGAGAAAACTTCTGGCAAACATTTGGTAGTATACCATTCGGCATTAATGCTTCTTTGATCCCGTAAGGGAATTGATACCAAGTGGCCAGTCAAATTAAAAAAGCTAGCGATCAAAATCTTACCCCCGCTTCTAGATCGCTTCACTTTGGTAGGCGTTGGCTCTTTTTGAAACACCCAAACAGTCGACTGGCGCTTGGTTTCTGGGTCGTATTGATAAATCCAGGACTCATCACCTGTAACGATGTCGTAAACACGCCGAGACGAGCCTGCTTCAAATTTGTTAAGCATATCACGGCACCATTCCACCCGGGCCTGCTTCTGAGCATCGGTGAGGTTGTGCGGCACCCAGCGTGATACTATCCTCCTCACGCGAAGATGGCTGTGTAGAATCTCGTGAACGCTTCCCGATCCAATCTTCAATATGTGTTGAATCTCCTGATATGTAATTCGCCTATTGTCTTGGATTAAATTTTTCACTGCTAGCACGTTTTCTTCGGTAACAGCCGTCAAAGGGCGACCGCTTCTTTCGTCATCCCCCAAAGTTGGTCGACCGCGCTTGAATTCATTATACCAACGATACACGGTTGCCTTGGAAGGGCCTTCATCCATGAATGCCATTTGAAGTCTATCGTACGATTCATCCGGTTTCAGGCGACACTTGAAATCGTATAAAATCATAGCTCTAAAATGTTCCCGGCGCAGATCCATATTTCAGTGAGACACAATACTTTGAATTAACTCGCAAAAAATGTGGAGGGAAATTTTGAAATTGGAACTTACTTATTTTTACTTATAAATAATCATATTTTCGAAAAACATTATAACTGGCCAGTCTCCCATATATAAAAACTTTTTTTCGCAATACTTTCTGAGGGGCCTGGTATATCTAACGTGACATTCTGAGAATACGAAAATTTATTTTCAATCGACTTTCGCCATCTTGTTTCGACATTATGTCGAGTTCGAGATAATATCTACGACGCGAGAATCACCCCCTGTACTTTTTTTACATGTTTATTTAAGTTTTTTTGATTACAGATGATCACCGACCTGAAAGCTCGCCTTAAGAACCACCGTTCTTTCACACCTCCATTGGAAGGTGCAGCATTTACATACGGCTTCAACACAGACTACTTGCAAGGCTGGATAGACTACTGGGCTGATTCTTACAACTTTACCGAGCGGGAAACCTACCTCAACCAGTTTCCACACTACAAAACTAACATCCAGGGTCTCGATATGCATTTTATGAGGATAACACCAGAGGTAAATATCTATACGAATTTGAACTCAAAAACTCATTCTTTGAAAACTGATTAAAGTGACTATTTTTACTCACAGAAATAGAATAGAATAGAAAGAGTGGAAAAGAGGGCGGGGCGCGCGTGCCAACACTGCACCAAAGTGCAGGGCATTTCAAAACATTTCTCAGTACGCCTTGACTTTTTCTTTCTGTAAATACTGTAAGTAACAAAAACCCACAAAAATGCCTCATTGCGCTGTTTCTAACTGCAGAAACAAAAACTGTAAAGTAAATTTGATTAAAGATAATTTAAAAAAATTAATGACGTCAACATGCGAGGCGTGGTTTGTCCGTAAGTAAAATTGTGATTACAACGTGTTTTTACGCGACTGCCCCGGAAGGAGGGTAGGTAATGATTTTCGGGTGAATGTATGTATGTATAATAATTTCATAGGTTTTCGCGATCACTACACACTATACCACCGTTCAGCACGCAACACTGTAATACATAATGATACTGTGAGTGAATCTGCGTGCATCGAAACGGTTTTAATTAATTAAAAATTATACGGAAGTTTTTTTTTTTTAAATATCTGTAAAGACCTTTGTCATCTTATCTTGACGACATCTGTGGTCTAGTGGTTCGAGTGTCGGACTGCTGATGACGAGGTCGTGGGTTTAATTCCCACAGGACACAAATATTTATGTGATGAACTTAAGTGTTTGTGTTGGTCTGGGTGTTTCTTATGTATTATAAGTATGTATTTACAAAAAATATAATATATACATACATACTCTGTATGTATTATATCCATTGTCTCGTACCCATAGCACAAGCTCTGCTTAGTTTGGTGCTGTGTAAAAATGCCCCAAAAATATTTATTTATTTATTTATCTTAGTCTTCCTGCGACCACGAACGCTGCAAAGCTTTAGAAACATCAGGAAACCCAATTAAAAATATATATACGGGATGTTATCCGGTTAAACTTGTTTCATTATAATGTATGTTCGTCTGTTTCTTTGTGACATCCTGTAGCCTAAACGGCTTGACGCATTTTGAAGCGCGGGTTGTTATTAAATTTGTCATCATCCCCGGAGTAATCCACGGACTGTTTTTAGTCAGTTTATGAATTCTATAGTTCGTAGGTAGCCTCCGCCTGCATGTTATGATTTGATAGCATGATTTTTTTCATTGCCTACGTAAATTTACTCTACCAGGCACTCTTTCTATGTAACAGTAGTATGAATTTTAAAGATTTGATTATAAAATTAAATACGCCTTGTTTACATCTTTTCAGTTCTTTTTTCTATCGTCAATATTATTGCAAAAGATGGCTAGGTACTATTTGGTTTTATGTTTTGTGTTTCTTCCTCACCGCTGGGAAGCATACCTAAAAACATGTTAGCGTTATAATTACCCACGCTTGTAGTTGTATTTGAAGGTCACCGGTTTTCTACAGGTACCGTCTGATGTGGAAGTTGTTCCACTTCTGTTGCTGCACGGCTGGTCTAGCTCCATCCGAGAGTTTTTCAAGACCATACCTCTTCTCTCTGCTATAGACGCTCATAGGAATTATGCTCTGGAAGTAATAGCTCCGAGCTTACCAGGATTTGGGTTCTCTGATGTAAGTTTTTAACAAAATGCAAATTCAACAACATTATTTCATCATTGGCGATGACAACAATTTGTTTATTAAGGTGGATGCTACAGGATAGCCCGTGAAATTATTTGTAGCTTTACTTTGCGTTATATATCAGTGAAAGTATGATTCGTGGAAGTAATAACAATATATAATCTACTGAATAATACTCATAAGGTTCTTCTCCATGGGACCTACAATTTGGAACCGTGCAACTAGAGCCTGACGTTACAAAAGTGCCTGTAATTAGGTTTATTTGAAATGAAAAAATTGATAACATTTGAATTTTGAATTTGAATTTGATGATGATAGGACTGACCAAGCTCTTTCATCATCATCATCTCAGCCGAAAGACGTCCACTGCTAGACATAGGCCTCCCCCAAGTAACGCCACAACGACCGGTCCTGCGCCTTCCGCATTCATCCAGCGGATTTCCGCAACCTTCACCAGGTCGTCGGTCCACCTTGTGGGGGGCCTACCCACGCTGCGCCTTCCAGTACGCGGTCGCCACTCTAGAACTTTACTGCTCCATCGGCCATCCGTTCTGCGAGCAATGTGCCTCGCCCACTGCCACTTAAGTTTGGCAATTCTTCGGACTATGTCGGTTACTTTCGTTCTCCTGCGAATCTCCTCATTTCTGATTCAATCACACAGGGACACTCCGAGCATAGCCCTCCCTTTGAGTCCCTTTGAGTGACTTTGAGCCAAGCTCTTTGGTTAGTCCTGAATATAAAATTTAATTCTTCATGTTTCTGGACACACCTATGTCTTCCCAAGTTTCCCAACCCTTTTCGGCTAGGTGTGATACATAAAAATTAAAAATGCATAGACTTATATATTACTAGAAAAATGATAGTCAAAAAGCCAAGCCGATCAAGTCCGCCTAAGTACATTTTGTTGCATAGTACTTCATCGTTTCTAAGTTATGAGAATTTTCACAGGCAGCGACCCGACCAGGGCTCGGTTCTTCAGAAATGGCTGTGATCCTCAGGAACCTTATGCACAGACTTGGATACACAAAGTTCTACGTCCAGGGTGGTGACTGGGGTGCCTACATCGCCTCTGACATGTGCGCTTTGTTTCCGCAGGTAAGATTTACGTCCCTTGTTATATTATGTCACAGAATATCTAATAGTACTAACGTACAGAACGGCCACTCACCGCCCCCCGCCAATTTAAGTTCCTCACCCACGCCCCGCACGTGCCCGCAGTTTACCGGCAAATTGGACTGCAATATTCAATGGATGTCAATGGCCAGTCGAGTGCGTTTTGCAATATATTTTTTGGTGTTTGTAGTTGTATTTTAACTGAACATGGTAGTGTATTGTGCTTCACACGGATGTGTGTCTACATCTAGACAAGGAAATAGAAGATTTTTTCGATTTCCGAAGGATGAAATAAGGTAAGCCACAATAAAACCTTTATAGGTAGAACTACAGAACAGCGAGCATTTAATTTTACAATTAAACGATTTTTTTGTACTTGCCCAGCTAAGACAAAAAGAAAAAAAAAATTTGCTTGTAATGCTTGAAAGCAGATTCCTTTGAGTACCTATTTATTGTATTTTATTAAAGGTAGGTATCTACCTACCGCGAGAGTGTAATTTTACGACTATAGTGAGAGATTGTTTACTGTAAAATTACGTACTTATGATAAGAGAGGAATGAATTATTATAAATTGTAATGCTTGCAGATTTCATTTTATTACCAAGCTTCGTTAATATATCATATTCATCACACAATACATCGATAATTCGATAGGTATCCTTACCAACCGCTCGTGTGCTATCAAGTGCCTCGGCTTGGGTCCGGGAAGCTGCGCCCAAATGTCGGCCCCTTAAAGTAAAACCCAACTTCTAGACCTTACCACACCTACACCTTGAACATAACCACAGTTGTTTTAGCCATTTTGGATTATTTGATAATGAAATTTTACGATATTGATGTTTTAGATAGTCCTAGATAACGAAATAAAAAGTAATTAGCGTTTTATGTTTCGAAGTATCAATTTCCCTAATGTCGACCAACTTCTTCCTAACTTCGACCGTCGTTTGTCCTAATCTCGGCCATTATAAAAGGTGTTCTAAAATGAAAACGCGTGCGCGAGAATAACTTTCGCTACACAAGCTAACGCCGGCGCCGTCTCTGAGATCTATCTACTGAGAAGCGTTTGGAACGCAGTCGGCATTTCGAGCGACAAGCAACCCTATTCATTCCCGTGTGTGCGTGTTTGTATAAGACGTACGCTTGCGTATGTAGGCGGTGCTAGCATTCATATTGTATTGAGTGGCCGGGGTGTGATTATGTTATTATTATAATTTTATTTGGTAAAGTCACACACTAAGCAGTCTGCAAGTGTGTAATCAAAGAAATCAGAATTAAAAGAATTACTACCGAGTGTAGCGGCGTGATGACTTGTAAAGGGGGCGTGGCTCATGATTAGATAATGAGGTTGCTTGAAGGTAAACGCCAGCTCTGGTCCCCAACTTTGGGACGAGCGTTGGCCCGTAATTTTGCCTAGCGTCAATGATTTAGTAATATATAAGTCTATGTCTAGCGTCCAGTCATTGGAGATAACGTTAGATTAGGCACTTTAGGCCCGTCAGAGCTAATATAAAGACGTCTGAAATGAGATGTTGCACTGGGCACTTTAAGATAATTGAGTGCTTAAGAGCTGAACTGTCAATTAAAATAACACAATAGTTAAACAATGGACGTCGTCTTTGATTTTTTTTTAACAAACAAGAGAATATCATTGTTATTTTGTTAATAAACATGAAGATTTTTATAGAAATTCTATAACTATTGCGTCCATCCACGCGGATGACATTTTCAAGATGCGGTGACCGTAGGAACCAGCTCATTCGATGCACCTTACTGCAGAGTGCTGCGGCAAGACTGAGCAAACCGCCTACCTGTTGACGCATCGCCAACGTTGGCACATAACTTCTTTGATAAAACCGACACGCGACGGCCAACACTATTTTCCCGATACACAAGTTGGCACCAAAGATCGGGCCAACGTGTGGAGCCGGGGTAAAAGACGGACACTGGAAAATTATAAAATTGTGACGATGGGGACGCCCAGCATTTTTAGGGTTCCGAAGTCCTACAAGGAACCCTTATAGTTTCGTCATGTCCGTCCGTCTGTCCGTCTGTCCGTCTGTCCGTCTGTCCGTCTGTCCGTCTGTCCGTCTGTCCGTCTATCCGTCTGTCCGTCTGTCCGTCTGTCCGTCTGTCCGTCTGTCCTAATCCTTTACCGCTTAATAACTTCTACAGTTATAAACATAAGTAAATGAAATTTTGACAAAAAATGGAATAGATATAGATCTCAATTTTAAAAGAATAAAAAAATTTTGATTACGTATTTTAGGGGTGGCGCCCATACATGTAAAATGGCGATGAAAATATTTTTTTCGCTGCACCCCCTCGTGTGGGGTATCGTTGAATAGGTTTACTAAAATGAAGGTAATGTTTCATACATAACTTTTTTATCAGGCATACCATCTGCGAAATACAGTTCGCCAAAGTGGCTTGCAATGTGTCCCCCCCCCTGCCATTTCTAAACTATGCAACGTAGAAACTTATAGTCTTCAAAATTGATAGACCTTTATAAAAACTCTCTTTTAAAATTATTTCGAGTATAATGTGATTATAAATTTTTGAGTTATAGTGAGAAAACTGAAAAATACTTAAGACGTCCTAGTTCATAGGTCATTGACCTTAGAGAAAAATGATCGTAGCAAATAATGCTCCTTTAGTTACTTTCTATTTAAAAAAATCACAAAAAGAAACACACTTCTTTAATTTAGCTTCATAAATTTAGCACTAGGTGGCGCTGTTTGCAAAAACTAAAATAGCAATGATTAATATTCGATTTGATTAGTTTGTAATTAGACCTACTTAAGGAACCCTATAATACTGAGCATGGCCCGACATGCTCTTGGCCGGTTTTATTTTAAGTACTAGAGGGCGTGGCAAAATAAAAGCTTTATCTGAAAGCTTTATCTGAGCAACATGATGCTCCTATACTGAAGCATTTTGTTAATGTGTTGGTGCGACAAGGGCAACCTTTTCGTTCATAAAATTAAATGTTTGTGTGTTGTTCAATTTATTTTAAATACTAACCCGTAGTTTGTTAAGTTTTTTACTAACATGTGGGCCTCTGTAGTCACAATTAATAACTGAATTTAATTTAATTTAATTTAATAAACTTGAAACCCCTGCTTTCGAGTAAAGGCTTACAGCCAGCCCAACCAATATCATGATGACTATGGAAGTACTATTTCTTTTCCAGGAGATACTTGGCCTGCACTCAAATCTGGCGTTTTCCCTATCTCCAGCAACCCTCGGGACTTGGATCCTAGGAAGCTTCCAGCAGTCACTAGTGGTAGATGCGGCCGTGTCAGACAGGCTGTACCCTATCCTGACCATCGTAGAATGGCTGGTGAAAGAAAGTGGATATTTACACATACAGACTACTAAACCAGATACAGTTGGTATGTCATAATATTTCATTTAAATCTTTTTTGGAAGTCCTACTTAATCCATTTAGGTAGCACGAACTAGGTTCTGTAGTATAATATATTTGCGTTTATATTGTTAAATAATATAAAACGTGGGGAGCCAGTGTCGGATTCTTACCGACTAAAATCACCACGTTGTTCCTCTAACACCCTTTAATCGGGGGCATGAGATAGACTCTGCATTCACCAACACCCCTGGCTCACCCCTTCTCTCCGTACGGTCCAACATCAGCCGCATTCGTGGAAACCGCACGCCTCCGTCACGGACCTTAATTGGTCAGGCGGCAGAGAACCTCGAGTCCATCGATCGCAAGCCCTATCCTTCCGTATTTTAACACGCTTTTTAATAAAAACTAACGACCTAATGGTCGACCTGTATGTAACTAACTATGTAATGAAATCTAAGGTAACTAATTTAACCATCTTCCAAGGGCGTAGCGTAATAAAAATTGGCAGCTGTATGTAGATCTGATGACAATACAATAATATGGTACTGTTGAACTGATCTGATGATGGAGCCGGAAGATTAGAACTGGAACTTCATGATGGAAAATCGTATCATAGCTGTTTTGGATTTCTTAGAAAAGTCTTGTAATGAACTTTGACCACGATTAGGTTTCAAGGTCTGATGATGAATCCAAAAGATAGGCACTGGCATTCCATGATGGAATATCGTATCATAGTCGTGTTTGCACTTGTGAGAAAGGCCACGTAATGGACTTTGAACACGATCAGGTTTCAAGGTTATAACAAACCTATTATATATTGAATAGTGTAAATATTGACATAGGTGCCTGTATAACATGTATAAGCGTGTTTTTCTAGTGTTTTTTAAACTATTTATTTATTTGTAGAGGTGTTCTTCCTCGCAGTTTGGGTGGTAAAGCCAAGACCCTCCTCAAGGCACTCCTTCTGCGGTTAATCGACGTAGCTATGAACGACACCACAGTAATTACACAGATCGACGATTGTCAAATACAGTTCGTCAAAGTGCAATGTCTCCCCCCCCCCTGCCATTTCTAAACTATGCAACGTAGAAACTTATAGTCTTCAACATTGATAGACCTTTATAAATACTCTCTTTTAAAATTATTTTGAGTATAATGTGATTATAAATTTTTGAGTTATAGTGAGAAAACTGAAAAATACTTAAGACGTCCTAGTTCATAGGTCATTGACCTTAGAGAAAAATGATCATAGCAAATATTGCTCCTTTAGTTACTTTCTATTTAAAAAAATCACAAAAAGAAACACACTTCTAAAATTTAGCTTCATAAATTTTGCGCTAGGTGGCGCTGTTTGCAAAAACTAAAATAGCAATGATTAATATTTGATTTGATTCGGTTGTAATTAGACCTACTTAAGGAACCCTATAATACTGAGCATGGCCCGACATGCTCTTGGCCGGTTTTTTTAATTAACTTTAATCAAATGTACTTTACAGCTTTTGTTTCTGCAGTCAGAAAAAACACAATAAGGCATTTCTGCAGGTTTTTGTTACAGTATTTAAAGAAACAAGTCATAAGGGGTACTGAGAAAGGCTTTGAAATGCCCTGCACTATGGTGCAGAGTGTTGGCACGCGCGCCCTGCCCACTTGGCCATTCTGTCTATTTCTGTGAACGACACAGTCCCCCCGCTGCCTGACCAGTGGCAGGGTAAGTGTACACTGAGCCCATTCCTGCTCTTCCACTGTGCCCTATGCTGACATCAGAGTGAGACGCGGAGCAACGCCCCATTGACCCAGATCGGACTCCTGTTTATTCGCCACAGACAATAAGGTCCCCCGAAGAATAATTATTGCCCGTGCCCAGGGTGCACCGGCCCAACAATCTGCTGTTCCTTCCAGATGTACCCAGAAGGATCAGCAGCCTTCAGGCACTCGAAAAAGTTTTCTGACCTAGCACCTTGAATCATATAAGCCTGCTGAAGCTCAATGTGTCCCTGCAAAGTGATTGAACTGACTCAGAATCCACAGAGAAATTAATCAAAAAACAAATTACGAGGAGTAGGATGAAAATCAGTTTTATCATCCCTTTGAATTTTCAAAGGAAAAAAACCTAACCTTCATCACCATGTATTTTCTTCCAGGTGTAGCGATGTCCGATTCACCATCAGGTCTTCTCGCGTACATCCTCCAACTGATGTCGACAGTGACCCGAAAAGCTAACGACTTCAAAGTCGATGGTGGATTGACTGACTACTATACGCGAGAAGAACTATTGGACAACCTCATGATCTACTGGATCACCAACAGTTTTACCACTTCCAGCAGGATATATTCTGAGAGTTTCAATTTACGGACTGTGAATATGGGAGTCTTTTTGTAAGTATTCCTACTTTCTTTCTTAAAGTAAAAGCATCTGATTAGTAAAGACGCTGAGACGCTGTCCGTCCGTCCGTCTGTCTGTCACAAGGCTGTATCTTTGGATCGGTAATAGGTAACTGGTTGAAATTTTCTGAGAATATGTGTTGCTATAACTACTATCACGACAAATACTAAAAATAAAATAAAGTCTAAAACCAAACAGGGACCCCATACAAGAAACCTCGAAAAACATGCATTTTTTCAACGTTTTTATTCCTGCTCTATCTTTAAAACGGTAATACATACCAGCGTCAAACTTGGTCTGATAATAGTGTATACTATGTAATTTAGCAACAGATACTCAAAACAGGGCAAACATAGACATATGTGGTCGTACCTACGTAAAGAAGAGATGCAAAAATTTACATTTCGCGTACGATCGTTGGTCTTTTGATTAACTCTCGTAAATTAAATTAGTTTCTATGGGGTCCGACTCACACTTTGCCGGTTTTTATTTATTTTCTTTCCGTTTTTTCTCCTTTATGAACAAGCCAAAACAAAAACCACAAATTAATCGCTCCAATTTCCTTTTAGAATTTCTACTCCAGTCCCCACATGGACGATGCACGCCAAAGACGAAATCATCTACCAATCACCGGCTTTGCTGAAGTTCAAGTTCACCAATCACCTGCATGCCACTATCCTCGACAATGGAGGTCATTACATGGCATTGGAGCTGCCTGAAATCTTCGCTGAAGATGTGCTGAAAGCTATCACTACTTTCAGGAGCTGGCATGCTAATCAAACTTGCAAAATTAACGACGAGTTTTAATCATTTTTAACCGACTTCAAAAAAGAAGGAGGTTCTCAATTCGGTTGTATTTTTTATTATTATTTGTTTCCTCAGAACTCCTTCATTTATGAACCGGTTGAGAAAATTATTTTTTTATTTGAAAGTATTTACTTGCAGATTGGTCCCATTTTTTATCAAAATCCTGTTTTGATAATGGCATTCATGTGAAATTGAGAGAACTCCTCAAATATTATAGGCGTACATATAGCGATTTTGGTATTTTCATCAACAAGTCAAGCATTTGCATTCAGAAAGTATCATTCGGTGAAGATCTGATGAAGATCTTCGGAGATAAAGAAGGTAACTCTTCAATGGATGACAGCAAATCATCCGGGATTGCTGCAATCGCTTGTCTTTCTATTGTTAATGCCACTCAATAAGGAAAAATAAAATGAACTTTAAAAATAAGTAAAATCCGACTTCAAAAAGAATAACATTATTTGTGTTCACTTAAATAAATAAAATGTAGGGACCACCAGATTTTTTTTTTGCTATTTCAGGGTTGGTCCCATAGTAAAAGTTGTTTATAATGATGAGTACAATGACCCCTTTTATTTATTTATTTATTTAATTCTTTATGCACAACAGGGTACAAAGGCGGTCTTAACGCCATAGGCGTTCTCTACCAGACAACCTTAGGGTAATGCAGAGACAAAGAATAAGGTAGATGCACCAGTAAAGTAGTAAAATATGTTTCGTACTACGGACTTATAATTACATATAATAAAAATTGATAAATACCTAAGTAAACCTACCTTTACCTTAACTTTAAACTACACCCTGAGGATTTCCCCACACCAGAACGCAAGAAGATTGGAGATATGTTTGAGCCTTGGAACCCAGTTCGTTAAATGTTTTAGATAATATTATTTAGTGCAGTAATTAAATTATGTTAATTATGTTTACCTTTTCGGGAAAGAAGCGATGAAAATTTCAGCATGTATAATTGTTTTTGTGCACCGTACCTAAACTACTAATTGTTGCGCAAAAACTTTAAATAGGTAAATGATGCAGCACTTTGGGGAGACATTTAAAAATGTTGTACAATTAAATATGTTTAATTTAAAATAGCTGTACAAATATCAAAATTGTGCATTTGTGTTTACATTTCTAGGAATACAGTCGACTGCATGACAGTGGAAACACTTGAATTAGAAAACCGCCCTTAATGCTTACGGAATAAAGGCCCTGTCAAAGTCAAACTGTTACCACTGACGTGCGGTCTACCGTACTAGCCTATGCCCGCGGCTTCGCCTGCGAGGATATCGTTTATCGCGCATCCCTCGGGAACTGTTCATCTTCCCGGAATAAAAAGCAGCCTATATGTTAATCCGGGCTATGTTTCATCTGTACGCCAAATTTCATTAAAATCCATTTAGTAGTTTTTGCGTGAAAGAGTAACAAAAATCTATACGTCCACACATCCTCACAAACTTTCACGTATACAAGTTGTTGATATGTAACCGTGCCATATTTCAGGATCAAAAGATAAATAATGTGCTTAGTCATCTAAAAATATTTGAATAATTCTACGATTATTTAATACCCAAATTTTCACTTAGAAACATATCGAGGGTTTGAGAATAAATCCCGAATGACTCTGAAAATAAGTCATCGGTGGCATTGTCAAAGGGTGGAAATACCTGCAAATTGTGTTGGTGGTTTCACATGCATCGTTTTTGTGATGCACGCGACACATGGAGGGTATATGTTTGTTTACAAGTAGGTATTTAAATTATAATAAAACAAAGTTTAACCGGATTAAATCGCGTATATTATATTATTATTATTTAAATACCAATTTAAATAATATACGCGATTTAACCCGGTTAAACTTTGTTTTATTATAATGTGTAGTGATCGCGAAAACCTTGGAAATTATTAGGTTTTTTTTTTTTTTTGTTATTGAGTATTTTCTTAATTCGTGTTCAGTATCAGTGGTATAGTCACCTCCATAAATATGTCATGAATACAGATCAACACGTTGTATAATATTAATTAGCAGGATAGTAGGATTAATTTGGTATGAGAGAGAAAGTGAGAACGGGAGACCTTATTAAGGTGAGCACTGACACACAGAAATAAAAATAAAATACTTAGAAATACCTACAAAGGCACTGCTCATTTCTTTAAGAAATTTCTTCCAGCAGACCTGCGAGACTTTCCACTGTTAGCAATATGTTATTTAAATGATATTTCACTCGAAAACATCCATAATCTCGACCCTGGATACTAATTGCTTTGTTAGACTGTACACCTATATTATAGTACTAGCTGTGCCCGCGACTCCGTCCGCGTGGATGTCGGAAAATAACATCGTGTCATAATTATGAACACAATATCTTCAAATATATACATATAAGCGCCTACACAGACGGTTACACTATTTACCGACCATACTATATTTTGTTTTTACAACCAACCGGCTAAGGTGATGGAATTTCATGGAATTAGCCCTAAACTCCCTCATTCTGAGAAGACGCTCGTGCCCAGCAGTGGGAGGTAATTGGGCTGATTATGTTATTCTATAACACTAACCACATCTCTTCTTATGCTGAGAAAAGGCCCGTGTCCAGCAGTGGGACTGTAATGGGCTGGTAATGTTATGTTATTCTAGAATACTAATAATATCCAGTCATTAACTCTTCTCATTTTGAGAAGAGGGCCATACCCAGTAGTGGGACAGTAATGGGTTGACTACGTAATGTTATTCTATATTTTCTAGTTTCTTAACTCTTCTCGTTCCGAGAAGAGGTCCGGGCCCAGCAGTGAGGCAGTAGGTAATAAGCTGATTATGTTATGATAATCAATTACACTAACAATATCCAGTTCCTTAACTCTTCTCATTCCAAGAAGAGGGCCATGCCCAGCAGCGGGACAGTGATGGGCTATGTTATGTTATTCTATATTTTCTATAATACTAATAGAATCCAGTTGTATTTTTAGGAACCTGCAACCTGCAATCATCCAACAATCATGACCTCTACTTTGTATGCAACTTAATACAATAGAGGGGTCAAGCTGTAAAGCTGGATCTACTCAACCGATTCAGATAAAACATACCCTATATTTTAAGTTAGACTAATACCAATACAAATGCTAAGTTTCATTATGATCCGTTCAGCCGTTTTCACGTGATGAGGTAACAAACAGACAGACAGACAGACAGACTGACAGACAGACAGACAGACATAAATTTTTTAAACGATTGATTCGTGTTCTATAGCTTATTTCTAGACCCCCTAGCCGGTTTTCGCGAAAAAAAACTCAATGTACAGACTTTTCGACCTTTACAGTTTTATTATAGTATAGAAGATAGATAGATAGTAGGTAAGTAGTAGTCTTCTTCGTACTCTTTCACAAGGAGCTCTACATGTAGTTATAGGTAGTAGGGTATCAGTCTATCACCACCCCTATTCTGGCCTCGTAAACACCCTTCCGCGCTAAAATGATGGCGGCTAATAAAATCGCTTGAGTGAACTATGAGGGGGCGTGTGAGGTGTAGATAACACAGGAAGGGATTTGCAGCACATTTGCAGGGTTAATAGTCTTGTATGTTACACTCCAATAAGGGAGTGGTTGGATTGATTTGTACCTACCTGTGACAATTACTGTCAAGTACAAAAAATTATCAGACGTAATCCATAGGCATGGTTATTAGTAACAATGTTGACTTATTAATAGTTACCTACTAATATATAATAGGTACTAATAATAATACACGCCGTCCGTCGGAGTCTTGACCAGTGTGTGATGCCAGTAATTACTTACGGCACTGAAAAGTGGTCGCTCACAATGGGCCTGATAAGAAGGCTCAAAGTCACTCATAGGGCAATGGAGAGGGCTATGCTCGGAGTTTCCCTGCGTGATCGAATCAGAAATGAGGAGGGAGATGCAGGAGAACGAAGGTAGCTCACATAGCCCGAAGAATTGCCAAAGTGGCAGTGGGCGGGGCACATTGCTCGCAGAACGGATGGCCGATGGGGCCATAAAATTCTGGAGTGGTGACCACTGAAAGGCACAGCGTGGGTAGGTGGAAGGTGGACTGACGACCTGGTGAATGTCGCGGGAATCCGCTGGATGCGAAAAGTGCAGGACCGGTCGTTGTGGCGATGCTTGGGGGAGGCCATGTCCAGTAGTGGACGTCTTTCGGCTGGAATGATGATGATGATGACACGCCGTCCGCACGGTAGACTCCCAACACATGGAGTTCAGTAAACCAGCAGGCAGGACGGTACCGTTCCTATCGCCTATCATCTTTAGTACTATTCAGGCTCTCTCGCACACGTCGCAATACCGACGCCATTTTTAACGCATAATGGCGTATAAAGGTCACAGCTCATTAGAACCACCCGGCACCCGACCCGCACCGCCTCGCCTCATGCGGTTAGTATTCTTTATATGGACTTATATTGATATGCGCTCACTACATCAACTCTGTAGCGTCACCGGATCGCCTCGGTCGTAAGCTGCACAGATTAATGATATATAAGCTGTCCACGCGCGGACTGCTAGTGGTTCACTCGGTGACAACTCGCTGTTCGCATGCTTGCCTTGCGTTGCTGCGCATTGCCAACGCACGAGTCCCGAGTGAACCGCTCGCTGCCTGCGAGTGATTCACGCGAAGACATAATGAAACATACGTGTGAACCTGGTGCCAATCGCTGACAGACTATACTCGGAAATTCGTGGCCACGCGATGTCCACTCGTAAACCACGCGACGTTCACTCGTTGACCACACGAAGTTCACTGGTTGACAACGCGACGTTCACTGGTGATAACGCGGCGTCCACCCGTGGACTACCTGTCGACAATGAGTAGACGCTGAACGACGAGGCGGTGCTGGTCGAGTGCCGGGTGGCTGTAATGAGCTGTGACCTTTAGTCATCTATGCTGGCGTCTGTAAACATGCTGGATGCACTGCAATACCAAGGGAGCCTAAACCATAGAATAGGTAATAATACTGTTACTAGTAAACAGAGCCCTGAAAACATCGTTGTATTGGACGCGCAAGGCATTGAAGACTTTTTACGTGTTCTCAAGCGGACAAATATTAATTGTATGGTCTGCAGATAGCTGTTACTCAGTGTTTGCGTAAGAGTTGTCTGTAAGCTCACCCATGATAATTACAGAATAAACTTTCACTTTTATTTCGTGTTGGTTGCTTTCACTTAATATTTTAACCACAACAACATGGAAATAGTAGTATTTTTAAATAGTAGTATAGTTTCTTTTTTAACCAAACTAAGCAGAGCTTGTGCTTAGGGTACTAGGCAATGGATATAATACTTATATACTTACTTCTTTGTAAATATATACTTATAATACATAAGAAACACCCAGACCAACACAAATACTAACATATGTTCATCACACAAATGTTTGTGTGCTGTGGGAATCGAACCTACGACCTCTTGATCAGTTGTCCGACCCTCGAAACACTAGCAACAAAAATAATAATTATGAATTCGAATTCAAAACATTCATAAATCAATCTTAAAATAACAACATGTTACCCCAAACACACAAACAAACGGCTATCTTCCCCATAGATAAAGTATAATCCGGCTAAGAATTCATGAGACCAGCCATGCGACGGTGACATAGCGCCGTTCAGGGATTATCTCAAATTAATTATACAGAATGATTTATCTAGGTACTAGCAATTTTTAAGGAATTATTGTACTCATCAATTTGACCAACCATGGGACCAACCCTGAAAAAGCAAAAAGAAAATACATCTGTTCCCTAAACTTCGTCTTAACAGTGTGAACTTTACACAAATCGACGAAATGTAGGAAATAACTTTTCTTTTTCGCGATTTCGGGGTTGATAGTGCTCCATACAGTTCTCAATGGTGTGTGTAGTCTGCCAACCCGCTCTAGGCCAGCGTGGTGGACTAAGGCCTTAGCCTTCTCGTACTGAGAAGGGGCCCGTGCCCAGCAGTGGGACAGTAATGGGCTGGTTATGTATGTATGTAGGGTTGGTACCGTAGTAAAAGTTGTTATCATCACTTAGAGAATTGCCAATTAATGCAAAATCATCCGGTATATTAAACATACTTGCTGGTTTCAGAATACGTAATTAAAGTAGGGCATTTTAGTTAGTTGTTTTCTGCAATAATAGAAGGCGACGTTTAGAGTTTTTTTAATATAATACAAGGATTTGATTTGAATGAGCACAGAACGCCTCTTGGAATAGAATTTAATCTTTCTGGCTCTAAAGATTGCTATAACATTTTGTGTAGGCATCGTTACTGATTTTTAGTGTTCCGTAGTCCTATAAGGAACCCTTATAGTTTCGTCATGTCCGTCCGTCTGTCCGTTTGTCCGGCTGTCCGTCTGTCCGTCTGTCCGTCTGTCCTAATCCTTTACAGCTTAATAACTTCTACAGTTAGAAACATAAGTAAATGAAATTTTGTCTAAAAATGGTTTAGATATAGATCTAAATTTTAAAAGAATAAAAAAATCTTGATAACGTATTTTAGGGGTGGCGCCCATACATGTGAAATGGGGATAAAAAAAAAATTCGCTACACCCCCTCGTGTGGGGTATCATTGAATAGGTCTACTAAAATGAAGGTAATGTTTCATACATAACTTTTTTATCAGGTATACCATCAGCGAAATACAGTTCGCCAAAGGGCTTGCAATGTGTCCCCTCCCCTGTTATTTCTAAACTTTGCAACGTAGAAACTTATAGTCTTCCACATTCATAGACCTTTATAAAATCTCTCTTTTAAAATTATTTCGAGTATAATGTGATTATAAATTTTTGAGTTATAGTGAGAAAACTGAAAAATACTAAAGACGTCCTAGTTCATAGGTCATTGACCTTAAATAAAAATGATCTTAGTAAATAATGCTCCTTTAGTTACTTTCTATTTAAAATAATCACAAAAAGAAACTTTGTGTTATATTGATAACACAAAGTAACACTTTGTGTTATATTTTTTTTTTTTTTTTTTTTTTTTTTTATTCTTAACGGGCTTGCGTTTGACCGCCACCTCACCTGATGTTAAGCGATGGTGCGGTCGACGATGGTACACGCTTGCCCAGCAAAAACCTATTCACTCGAGTCTTGAAGACCACCAGATTATATTTCTCGGGAAACACTGACGCCGGCAAGGAATTCCACTCTTTGGCGGTACGCATGATAAAGCTATTAGCAAACCGGTTCGTGCGTAAGGGTGGAATATCTACCATATAACGGTGGCGCATCGCCGTGCGTCTGGTCGTCCGATAATGGAAAGGGCTTGGGGGAATTAAATTGTGCAATTCCAACGCACACTCGCCGAAATGCATTCGATAAAAAACCGATAGGCTAGCAACTCTGCGCCGATGCTCGAGACTTTGTAGTTTGGCGTCGACCAGCGCATCGTTGCCAACGAGCCTCTTGGCGCGCCTCTCAATCGACTCGAGAGCCGCCAGTTGATATTTAGCCGAACCATCACAGAGATGAGAGCAGTACTCCATACAGGACCGAACTTGTGCTTGGTACAAATTGAGCAGCTGTTCAGGTGTGAAGTACCGCCTCACCTTAGAGAGGATGCCCAGCTTTTTGGCAGCAAGTTGAGCCTTGGACTCTATGTATGAGCCGAAGTTTAGGGTGGATGTTAGTGACACGCCAAGAAGCTCAAGGTGGTCAGTTATCGGCACGGATGCATCACAGAAAGTTGGAGTAAGTTCAAATTGACTCCGTTTAGCAGAAAACAGGCACGCCTGGGTCTTAGCAGCATTGAACTTGACCAAGTTAGCATCACCCCATTCGGAGACAACTTTCAGGGTCAAGTTCAAGCGTTCAACCATGGCCTCTCTAAGAGACTGGATTTGCGTCCGACTCGCTCGTGCATTGGATGTGTAACTCTCAACAACGGTGCTGTCGTCTGCGTACCCAAAGGTGCCGGGTCTTAGCAGATCATTTATGTGGAGCAAAAACAAAGTTGCGGAGAGTACTGAGCCCTGAGGGACCCCGGCATTTATAGCCAATTGGTCGGACGTGCAGCCGTCAATGACAACTCGGATCGACCGATCCCTCAGGAAGTCTGAGATCCAATTACACAGATCAGTAGGCAGGCCGAATGAAGGAAGCTTGTTTATAAGGCTATCGTGCCAGACCCTGTCGAAGGCCTTCGAGATGTCAAGAGAAACGGCAATCGCTTCTCCGTGTTTCTCGATGGCCTCGCTCCAAATGTGGGAGGCATACGCAAGAAGATCTCCGGTAGACCGGTTTCGGCGGAAACCGTATTGTCGGTCACTCAGAAGGTCATTAGCTTCAAGGTATCCTAGGAGCTTGTTATTAAGTACTCGTTCCATACTCTTACAGAGTATGGACGTTACTGAGATGGGCCTGTAATTAGCAGGGTCAGCACGACTGCCCTTTTTGGGCACTGGTTGCACATTAGCCTGCTTCCAGGATTTCGGCACTTTACCAGTCACCATCGAGAGACGAAATAGGCGTGTCAGGATCGGAGACAATTCAGGCGCACAGGTTTTAAGGACTATGGCTGGTATACCGTCGGGGCCACTGGCTTTGTTCACGTCAAGATTGCGTAGCGTTTTACGGACCTCCTTCTGGTGGATGCGAATATCCGACATACAAGTCTCACATCCATTTTGTGGAGAAGGGGGTGTAGCGCCACCAGCATCGAGACGTGAAGAATCCGCGAAGAGAGAGGCAAACAAGTTTGCCTTCTCCTCAGCAGTGTGGGCCAGTGACCCATCAGGCTTCAGCAGTGGAGGTAGTGAGGGGCGACAGAAGTTCGATTCGACCGACTTCGCCAGGGACCAAAACGCCTTACTACCCGACGGGTAAGAAGCAAGTTTGTTACCTATTCGGCCTATGTGGTCAAATCGAGCTCTGCGCAAAGCCTTCTTACAGGACTTGGCAGCCTTGTTGAAAGCTCTCTTCTTCTCGCTTAAGTCCTTAGTTTTGCGGTTTCGAGCGTCGACCCACTCCAGGTATGCCGTGTGTTTCAGCGCCTCAGCGCTTCTACACTCGGCCCCAAACCATGGACGAGCTTCGCCAGACATTGTTACATCAGAAAATGGAATGTAATACTCCATCCCCTGACGCAACACGTCCGTTACGGCGCTTGCACAAACTGAAGGATCATCAGAAGAGAAGCAAGTCGGCTGGCAAGGATAAGATGCAAAAAACGACCGCATCTCATCCCAATCTGCTGCTTTGTACCGCCACACTCGCCGGATGCCTCTAGGGCTGGGATCGGGCGGAGAGTAGACGGATACAGATTTCACCAGACAGTGGTCAGAACTACCTAAGGGTGATGATACCGACAAGGAATACCGGTCTGGATCAGTTGTCAGCAGAAGGTCCAAACAGTTGGCTGTGTGCGACTCAACATCAGGCACCCTCGTTGCCCCTTGGACCAGCTGGGTGAGATTTAACGCTAAAGCCAGCTTTCGCGTCTCTCTCCCTGCGTGGTCAGTTATCTGGTATGGGAAAAGCCACTCCTGGTGGTGGGCATTGAAATCCCCCAGAATCACTAACTGGGCCGAAGGGTACCGTTGCTGGGCCGCATCCGCCGCCTCACTAAGGTACTGTGTGAGCCTGGTTGTCTCCTGATCTCCGCTATGTGAACGGTAGACGCAGGCATACAGAATTTTCTCCATGCCTGTGTCAACCAAAACCCAAAGTATGGAGAAACTGGGATCTTCAAGGTTTCGGAGACGCCGATAGCAGATGTCGTCCCGGGCGTACAGGCATACGCCCGCACGTGGTTTGAAGTTGTGCTCCAGGGTAAACCCTGGGTAGGAAAGGTACGACACGTCAGACGGACATCCGATCTGCGTCTCCGAGAGAAACAGGAGTGATGGTTTATCAGTCTCGAGGTGGTGGTGGACTGCAACGAGATTTGAGTGCAGACCTCGGATGTTGTGGAGGTGCACTTTGAGAGAGAGGGAGTGCAGCCGCTGTGAAACCATTTTTCTCTTGCTTCTCTTTATCATTATTTTTGTCGAGTGAAGGAAGGTGAGGGGATGGCAGTGAAGTGAGGTTCCACGCTGCTAACGTTCAGACACACACTGACAAGTCACAACATTGGGGGACTAAGCCGGAGACTGCGGGGACGCCCGAGCCCCCCCAGGAGTGTCCATCGGGCCCTCTCAACCGGTCGCCGACCGGCACGATGGCGCATCCCGGGATTTTTCGCTAGTTGGCGGGGCAGCCTTTCATGTGTGGCTAGCACACTAATTGGGCCCCCTACTACCTGCGGTCGGCCAGCGGTGCACCGTGCCTCGGATCCCGCTACCCTCCGCGATTAGCCTCCCGATGTGACAGTATCAGCGCGCGTCAGATTGGTCTGCTTGCAGTGAAACAACTATTTCGACCCATCCTCTCGAGTGGCTACACTGGGCATCGTACCGGAACACGACTGGGTCGCTTGGCGGCACGTCTTTGCCCGGTGGGTGGTCGCAAGCCGTCGGCTGAGGCCTACCACCAGTATGTCACCCGATTTGCACCACCCAGGGATCACGTGTAGGGATTCGGAAAAGGGGTACTCTCCTACGGACGTGGATGACTCGACCCCCAAACACAATAAATATATTGATAACACAAAGTTATACTTTGTGTTATATTGATAACACAAAGTAACAGCGTCACCTAGCGCTAAATTTAAGAAGTGTGTTACATCAATATATGACACACTTCTTAAATTTAACGCTAGGTGGCGCTGTTTGCAAAAACTAAAATAGCAATGATTAATATTCGATTTGATTCGTTTGTAATTAGACCAAGAGGTCTTAGGGTTATAGGGTTCCTTAAGTATAAGGAACCCTATAATACTGAGCATGGCCCGACATGCTCTTGGCCGGTTTTTTCGAAGTTGGTTAAAAATATGCTGTTGTCTAGATTTTGTCGAGTTATGCGAACATAAATGTATGGAGCAGCAGATTATTTTCGTCGCCAGATATAAATTAAGTTTTCTCGTGATAGGCACTATAGTAACACATATATAGGTAGGTACCAATTCTGTGAAAATTTCAACTGGTTATCTATTACCGTTACAAAGATACAGCCCTGTGACAGACAGACGGACGGACGGATAGCGTAGCGAGAGTAATAGGATCTCGTTTAGCACCCTTTGAATACGGAACCCTAAAAACTAAAATAGCCATGACACAGATAATATAATAATTAATATTCTATTTGATTTATTTATACCTACCAACGGAATCCTATACATACTAGTATAGTATTATATTATCTGTGCCTATACTAAGCCACAGATAATGTAATACTATAAGTAGGTACTAAGCATAGCTCAACATGCTCTTGGCCTCTCTTACACAATAAACAATAAATACCATAATATACACAATAAATACCATAATCGTACCAACAATGATATTTTAAAAAGTATAAATATCAATGCATACCAATAAATTTTTTATTCGCATAATAGTAGCTAGAACTGATTTTCTATGGTCTGGCAACACAAACCGGTATAATATTGAATGACCGGCCTGATAAACAATTAGGTAGGTACCTACTACGTTGTTGTCATTGACGCGCGAGCGAGTCCGGCGCACGAAGCGTCTGTACCAAGACGTATTGACGTAAGTCACATCACAATTTATTACTTATTTTCATTTGTTTTTTGTTTTCTACGAAGAAGTAAACAGATTTTATTATTAAAATCTTATATTTAGTGTATTACATGAATTTCAATGTGTATGTCTCTATCATTTTAGTGCGATGTATCATATTTTAAAGCGCAAAGTTCGATGACAGCGTGTGATAGCACGCTTTTAAACACTTTAAAATTGTCTATGTCATGTTTATGTTTTTTGTTACTATGTTAAAAACCGATCAACTTAAATCTATGTAGGTATATTTTATTCAACAATGTTCCTTGACTTCTGTATAAGAATATATGTATTAAGACGGATTTTAAATACAATCTCCCATAAAAATGATGTGTAGTACATATAGTGGTGTTTGTTATTATGTCATTAGAGTTCAGTTTTAAAGTATCCTGTTGCAATTACTTCATACATAACAGTTTAGCTCTGTTTTGTTTAACTAACTTCTATTTATACCAGACTATAGACCTATGTTTATATTGTGTCTGGACTCTGGGTTGCATGTTGCATCTATACCTAGGGTCTATGATCTACCTATACATAAAATATTATTTAGCAGCATCTTTATTTCGTAAGCAGTAAGGGCGGTTTTCGAATTGACGTGTTACCACTGTCATGCAGTCGACTGTACTAGCCTATGCCCGCGACGTCACCCGCGTGATTGTTGTTTATCGCGCATTATTCGCGCATCCCTCGAGATCTGTTCATGTTCCCGGGATAAAAAGTAGCCAATATGTTAACCCGGGTTATGTTCTATCTGTATGCCAAATTTCATTAAAATCGGTTCCAGTCTTTCTTGAGTTATAAAGGTGATGGTTAAACTAACCCGACTTTAGAGAAATAGGTAGTGCAAAACTTCGACGGGAATCATTACGGCTTTTTATACGGGCAAAGCATGCAAGCAAGCAAGAGCACTGCTAGACTCTTTCATAAACATAATTGAAGAAGAAAAGAAAATATTAAGAACTGATAAATTAGTCGAGGCCCTCAAAATAGTCGTAACCTAATGGGAATGACCGTGAAATTCATGTTAAAAACAAGCAAATTGACTCATTTGACAGATCTTCCATCATTTTCAAATATTTTTGTTAGCAAGAGTCATCATCATCATCAACTCAGCCAATCGCAGTCTGCCAACGCAAACTGCGTCTCAAAACTCGGTCCTCCGCCTTCCGCATCCAGTCCCCCCAGCTACCTACTTCAGGTCATCGGTCCACCTGGCTAGGGAGCGTCCTATGCTGCGTTTGTGGCTCGTCTGTTCCAACTGCCATCGGTCCTTCGACAGACATAACCAACCCTCTGCCACTTCAGCTTGCTGATTCTACAAACTATGTCGGTCACTCTGGTCCTTCTCCGGACTATCTCATTACAGATCTAATCATTCAAAGAAACTCCAAGCATAGCTCGTTGAGCGACCTTGAATTTGTGGACTAGCCCAATTATCACTGCCCACGTCTCGGCACCGTAGGCCATGACAGACAGCACGCACTGGTTGGAGACCTTCGTCTTCAAACTTTGCGGTATAGGCGACGAAGACACGGCCAAGTTTGCCAAATGCTACTCAGCCCAACTGGATCTTTCTGTCGGCGTCTTCTTCTGTTAAAAAGAGTGATATAAAATGTGTTTAGTTCATTAGCAACTATATCTACGCCAGTATAACCAGTATTATATTATCTGTGTCACGTATTGTCTGTATGTCGTCTGTGTCTGTGTGTGTGTTACTAGATACAGTATTTAATAGGTAGCTGTCATGCTTATAATTACTAGAAGGTCAAAGTTCGCGGTAATATTTACCTACCTGTGAGTCCAAAGATCAGTTTATGTACCTACGTAAGTTGGTAATTAGTGACAGTCGATTTTTAACCTAATTTTAGTCATTTTTTTCTTTAGACAGTCAGATTATTTTTGTTAAATGGCTAATAAAATAGACCACAAAGTATTGTTAACTAACAGATGTCAATTCAATTCAATTAATTTATTTGTTAGAATATTGTATCAATGGTGTTAAAAATTTAATATGTGCATAATATTGTCGCTGAATATCAGTGTTGTACACGAATCGACTAATATCTAGAGGCCGAACGAAAATGCATTTTTATTTTCGGCCTGAAATGACACCGAAACCGAATCCGAAAAAGTCCAAAAAAAAAACATTTACTGCTTCTTTTATATCGATAGATTTTTGTTTGGTACCTACTATAAAAATAAAATAGATGAAATATCAATATTTATATCACTAAAGCACATAATGTAATGATTAAATGATCGTTTGAGTGATATGCAAGAAAAAGCAATTTTCTTTCTATCTGGGGGCACGGCGATCGATTGATTTATTAGCGATCTGAGAAGGCATTTCCACGAAGCAGCATTTTATTTGTGCTGTGCGATTGCCAAGTTACTATATTTATTATAGAAAAACAGATGTATAATATTGATACAGACACTAAATGTTGGTAGGTAACTAATTAGGAAACAATTTATGACAGTTGTTGAATTCGTGTGTGTTCTTGTGCTTCCATACTAACTAAAATATTAGGTGCTTCCCATCGATATATATGTACTACGTACCAGATGTCCTGTTCAAAAGAACAACATGGTTACACAAAGTTGTGGTTCCGGAACCACACTGTCATCTGTCATTAGTTCACTTGACAGCTGTCTCGCGAACACACATACATTTTATCAACGGTTGCGTCAAATGAATTTGGAACATGCTGCTTCTATGAGATCGCATGTCTAAATATTGACGTCGTTGGTGCTACCATACTAACTATAATAACTGACTTGGCTTTACATGAGATCTCACAACTTTTTACGGTGGACGGATTGCGTTGCGAGATTTGTCATTTTTGTACATTTCATGTTTTTGATGGGATACTATATTTCTGCACCTATCTGCATAAAACTAAATTGTAGATTTTACTATCATGTAGATCGTTTTCGGTATAGGCCGAAAAGAAAATGAAAGTTGCCGAAAACTATTATTTTGGCCGAAAACGGCGGAAAAACTAAAACGAAAACGAAAGTCGGTCGGACTCTTCTGCCATCAGACTTAAGCAAGCGCTGATATAAACTTCGGGACTGACATGAGCAATGAGCATTCGATCGTAATATCGGAGCTCTTACTGCACTGACTACTGTCATATTCCCTTTGTTACACGTTAATGATACAGGGACATACTGGACCTCTCGAAGGACTGCCTTGTTAGTCTTTTTAGGGTATCCTAACCAAAGGATGCCAAACGGGAGCCTATTTCTCTCGCTACGCTGTCCGTTCGTCAGTCTGTCGGTCTGTCACAGGGCTGTATCTTTTGAAGGGTAATAAGTAGCCCATATCAAATGGGTCATAACAACCATATATTCTGAAAAATTTCAACTACAAATACTAAAAATAAATCTAAAACCAAAGGCTCCCCATACAAGAAACCTCGAAAAACATGCATTTTTTTCAAAGTTTTTTGTTCCTGCTCTATCTTTAAAACTGCCAGCGCCATGCTTGGTCTGATTACATTGCATACTATGTAGTTTAGCAACAAATACTAAAAATAGTGCAAATATAGACATGTGGTGGTACCTGCGTAAGAAAGAGATGCAAAAATTCATATTTGCTAAAAGTCTGTGCCTGGATACACTGAAATATCTCATAAACAAATACCAGGCATTTCTATTCTCCCAAAATGTTATGGGTGTAGCAGTAATAAATACTGACTGTATCTCGGAAGTGGGTTCACGGCTCGATGCGCACCATAACGTCTCGTCTCAGTACAAAACGTATGTTACGGTATTATGTATCTTAGCTTTGTCTTTATCTTGAGTGTGCGCAAGAGCTCCATGAGCTTATTCCGCCATCTCCTTTCTTTCATCGGACTACACGCCGCACTGCAGGATATCATCCACATTTGGTGGAAATCCCTACTATCAGGACCAAGCGCTTTGAGAACTCTTTCATAATGCGCACAGCCAAGTTGTGGAATTCACTGCCGGCATCTGTATTTCCGGGCACTTATAACCCTAACGCCTTTAAAGCTGGAGTGAATCGGCACCTAATAGGTTTGCTCGCTCCATCGTCGACCACATCCTGACAAAGCTGTCTAGATTGTGGTCAAGAGCAGATCTATAAATCATAAAAAAAAAAAAAAAAAAAAAGATTATTTTTAACTAGCTGTGCCCGCGACTCCGTCCGCGTGGATGTCGGAAAATAACATCATGTCATAATTATGAACACAATGTCTTCAAATATATACATATAAGCGCCTACACAGACGATTACACTATTTACCGACCATACTATATTTTGTTTTTACAACCAACCGGCTAAGGTGATGGAATTTCATGGAATTAGCCCTAAACTCCCTCATTCTGAGAAGACGCTCGTGCCCAGCAGTGGAAAGTAATTGGGCTGATTATGTTATTCTATAACACTAACCACATATCTTCTTATGCTGAGAAGAGGCCCGTGTCCAGCAGTGGGACTGTAATGGGCTGGTAATGGTAAATCTACAGTACTCTGTTTAATCCTAAAACCCCCATTTATCTCAAAGAACGTTTTATGTTCCTTCATGACACACATACTCGATACTTAAGATCATCGGAAAACTTGAGACTTCAGATGCCAGCACATTCAACTATATTCTATGACAAATCCTTCACAGTCCAAGCTGCTCGTTTATGGAATGCGTTACCTGTACCTATAAGACGTGCTCAGTCGCTAGCTTCTTTTAAAAAACTTGTAAAGGAACATTATCTCTCTGTCTAAACTGTTATCACTGGTATATACACGTATTTTATTTCGTTATTTATTAAAGAATATTATTTGTTGTTACATTTGTATATATTGTATATATTTGGTATATATTTATGGATATATATTAGAATTTATTTTATATATTTATACATGTAATATTTCCTATGGTAGGTAAATATTTATTTATTTATTATATTAAATATTAGTAAACTTTATGAAAGTGCACCACATACTGCCCCCATCTATTTTTCACGTCTTCCTTGTCCATCCAAAGGTTGTCTGGAAGATATCGCTATTAGCGATAAGACCGCCAATGTACCCTTATTTTACATGTTAGTCCTAAGTTTAATAATGTTATTGGTGTACAATAAAGAATATTCTATCTATCTATCTATCTATCTAATGTTATGTTATTCTAGAATACTAATAATATCCAGTTCATTAACTCTTCTCATTTTGAGAAGAGGGCCATACCCAGTAGTGGGACAGTAATGGGTTGACTACGTTATGTTATTCTATATTTTCCAGTTTCTTAACTGTTCTCGTTCCGAGAAGAGGTCCGTGCCCAGCAGTGGGGCAGTAGGTAATGAGCTGATTATGTTATGATAATCTATTACACTAACAATATCCAGTTCCTTAACTCTTCTCATTCCAAGAAGAGGGCCATGCCCAGCAGCGGGACAGTGATGGGCTATGTTATGTTATTCTATATTTTCTATAATACTAATAGAATCCAGTTGTATTTTTAGGAACCTGCAACCTGCATCTAACCAACAATCATGACCTCTACTTTGTATGCAACTTAATACAATAGAGGGGTCAAGCTGTATCGCTGGATCTACTCAACCGATTCAGATAAAACATACCCTATATTTTAAGTTAGACTAATACCAATACAAATGCTAAGTTTCATTACGATCCGTTCAGCCGTTTTCACGTGATGAGGTAACAAACAGACAGACAGACAGACAGACAGACAGACAGACAGACAGACAGACAGACATAAATTTTTTAAACGATCGATTCGTGTTATATAGCTTATTTCTAGTCCCCCTAGCCGGTTTTCGCGAAAAAAAACTCAATGTACAGACTTTTCGACCTTTACAGTTTTATTATAGTATAGATTTAAGCAGATACATACATTGTATACCTAAGAACTCCTTGAGAAAGAGCTAGTCCATACTACCACCGTACCTATTTTTGCCGTCAAACAGTGATGCTTGCTTGCTGTGTTCCGGTCCAAGGGTACGGGTGCCGGTAAAATTACAATCACATGAGACTTTCCATCTTTATCAATACCATTTAGGCAACAACCTAGCCACCTAGGTGGTATTACAATTGTTATGTGTAAAGTTAACCGCTTAAAATCTGAAGGACCTTCAGCTCGTTTCGCCATTCTAAGCCACAAAAAAATACGCCAACGAGCTTTTAAAACATTACGGTCCCCAAAATTTCTCCACGATCATTCGTTGCATTTGTTGTTCAAATTGAGTTCCTATATTTCCAGAATTGCGCAAGTCGTGCCTGTAGATGCATAATACTATATTGGCCGGCTGTCCAGTTAGGTAGGTCCACAGACCAGTAAGCCTCTAGAGGTCAATTAGTCAGACACCCCCGGTCACCACGCATATGCAGTAGCACTGCATATCATACGCCCCGTCGCCAATCAGGAAGTCAGTACGTCAGTAAGTCTGCGAGCAGCACCAATTATACGGAATAATCCCACCGAACTTTTGAGCCGACCAAACATAACGCGCCATCCGCCCCCCGGTCCCCGCCAACATTCTACGACTGTGTTTGAATGCAAAACTTTGTTTATGCGGCGGCGTCTTGAGGCTTACTGGTCTGTAGGTAGGTCCAAATTCGAAAAAGAGGTCAATCGTCAAATTCGAATCGGTTGGGCAGCATTCGGAAAGCTACGCAATATCTTCTCGTCCAAAATACCGCAGTGTCTTAAGACGAAAGTCTTTGAATAGTGAGGGTTTCCAGTAATTACATAGTAATTCGGCATTGAAACGTGGTCGCTTACAATAGGCTTGACAAGAAGGCTCAAAGTCACCCAAAGAGCAATGGAAAGGGCTATGCTCGGAGTGTCCCTCCGGGACAGGAATTAGGAGATTCGCAGGAGAACGAAGGTAACCGACATAGCCCGAAAAATTGCCAAACTTAAGTGGCAGTGGGCCGGGCATATTGCTCACAGACGGATGTAGATGGGGCCGAAAAGTTCAGGAGTAGCGACCACGTACTGGAAGGCACATCGCTGGTAGGCCACCCACAAGGTGGACTGATAACCTGGTGAAGTTTGCGGAAATCCGCTAGATGCAAGAAGTCGTTGTGGTGATGCTTGGGGAGGCCTATGTCCAGCTGTGTGTCTTTCAGGTAATGATGATAATGATGGCATTGAGCTGACCATAATCCAGCAACCTATAAATGATGATTAATAAGGCAATTTCCTTTGCAGATCCACATGGGTTTTATAGTAAAACTAGTGGTGGTAGCCGCGCTGGGTGTGGCAGCATGGTTCGCGTTCAACAGCTGCTGTCAACAACCCATCCCACACTTCGACCCTGAAGAATGGTGGGGACCCAAGGAGCTTATAGGAAGGCAGGACAAGACCATCAGGCAGTTCAAAGTCAAGTTCGATGAATCGGTAAGACAATTCTAGATTTTGTCCATACTCAATTTCAAGAAAACCTACCTACATTTAATTTATGGTAGGTGTATGAGGGCAGGCCCCCCACAAAGAGGACCGACGACCTGGTCGAGGTCACGGGAATCCACTGGATGCGGAAAGCGCAGGACCGGTCTTTGTGGCGATGCTTGGGGGAAGGCCTATGTCCTGCAGTGGACGTCTTTCGTCTGAAATTATGATGATGATTTGAGGACAAAACGACCTAAAAACGCACCTGATGTTAAGCGGTTACCTTTGCCCCGAACAACTGCAATACCACCTAGGCTATTGCATTAATGACTTCAAATCGTGTTCGCCAAACTGAGACATGAAGATTGAAAGTCTCGTGTGATTGTAATTTCCACAGCAATAGATAGAATGGAAAAGTGGGTGGAGCGCGCGTGCCAACACTGCACCAGAGTGCAGGGCAATTTCAAAGCCTTTCTCAGTACGCCTTATGATTTGTTTCGGTAAATACTGTAACAAAAATCCGCAAAAATGCCTTATTGCGCTGTTTCTAAATGCAAATACAAAATTTTAATATGAAAGGCGTAGTGTGTTCGAAAGTTGCCACGCAATTGTGATTACAATCATTCTATCTATCCATAGACCAGTAATATCTATCTATTTCTGTGGTAATTTCAATCAATCTCACAAACATATAATCCAAACACAAGTAATACCTCGTATGTAAACATTCTGAGATAAACTTGTTACGCATCTTAATTTTTACGACATCATCAACATAGGCAGGTTCTCTATAAATACTACAAAATATCTGCAAAAAACTTGATGATAGTTAATTTTCATGATGACCAAGTTTATTATTACGACAAGGAATTTCGTCATCATGATGACTATCGCAAGGGCTCTATTCTAATAAATTATGACAACACATATTGAACTACATTTAAGGGACTTTTCGCGCACAGTGAAATCAAAACAAAAAAAATATTCTGACTAACCTCGACGTTTCGGCCAAGTTGCATTGGCCGTGGTCACGAGCAAACTTCACAGATTCACACAGAACTTCTGCTCGTGACTACGGCCAATGCAACTTGGCCGAAACTTCGAAGTTAGTCAAAATGTTTGTTTTGTTTTGATTTAATTGTGCGCGAAAACCGAAGAACCGGAGTGACCGACAAAGCTTGTAGGATCAGTAAGCTGAAGTGGCAGTGGGCTGGCCATGTCTGTCGAAGGACCGATGGCCGCTGGAGCAGACGAGTCCTTCAGTGGACCGCGAATCGGCAAACGCAGCGTAGGGTGCCCCCCTGCGAGGTGGACCGGAGACCTGAAGAACGTGGCTGGGAGGGACTGGATGCGGAAGGCAGAGGACCGAGTGTTGTGGCGGAACTTGGGAGAGGCCTATGTCCAGCAGTGGACTGCGATAGGCTGAGTTGATTTGTGCGCGAAAATCCCGTAAATATAGTTCAATATGAGTGACATTTGCGAAAGTTTAAAAACTTCTATGATAACACAATTAACTACTTAACTGAACTGTATTTCTGTATTTACATAACCAGACCATTACTGCCCCACTGCTGGGTACGGGCCTCTTCTCAAAATAAGAAACATTAAGGCTTTAGTCTCCCACGCCTTTTACTGCAGGTTGTGGACTACACACTCCATCAAAAATGTTATGGAGCACTCAGGTGTGCAGGCTTCCTCACAATGTTTTTCTTCACCGTTTAAGCAAGTTATAATCAAATTCTAATCCACATATGAATCCAAATAGTCAGAGGCCTGTATTTGACGCTACAAAAATATCAATCCGATTTTTGGAAGAGGTGATATTATAATAGCAAGAATGTCTAGACCTTACCCGGAAGAAGATAATATGCCAGTTGTTTGATAGTTTGTGACCTTGATGCTATTCCCGTCCCACATGCAATAGTGACGTTCGTTTTTGCCAATTACTAGTTTTGCTTTTATGCGTAGGCTGGCAGTAGTAGTATCATTTGCATTATTCATTATTTGAGGATAGAGGTAGGGGTCTTGAACGTCTCTAAGCACTGCGACTTGGTAAGTTCTATTGTGACGCCTCTTGCAGCTTTACAGCACATCCCCAAGCTGCAAGTCAATCATGAAGTCGACTATGACTTTGCGGGAGGAAGATTTGATCTCCTGCGTTTTAGATGACGTGGCTTCCAAGATTCTGGCTTCAAATAACACTCGCATAGGATATGGATGGGCGTCTCATCCTTTTCGCGACAAAACCTGCAAAAATGTTCATCAGAATTACCAAAAATTTGTTCTGCTTTCACTTTTATTGTCCTATTTCTTATAATGAGGAACAAAATTTCCTTTATTTCAGATGATAAAGGACCTGAAGCATCGCCTAAAGAATCACCGTCCGTTCACTCCCCCGCTTGAAGGCGTTGGATTCGAATATGGCTTCAACACTGCACAGTTGGACGGCTGGTTGAACTACTGGGCTGATAAGTACAACTTCAGTGAAAGAGAGGCTTTCTTCAATAAGTTTCCTCACTATAAGACCAATATCCAAGGATTAGATATTCATTTTATTAGGATTAAGCCACAGGTAAAAGAAAATACTGCTTCAATACCATCTCCTATCTATCTATCCTTTTTTTAGGGTTCCGTACCCAAAGGGTGCCAAACGGGACCCTATTACTCTCGCTACGCTGTCTGTCCGTCCGTCTGTCACAGGGCTGTATTTTTGTAACGGTAATAGATAACCTGTTGAAATTTTCAGAGAATTTGTGTTATTACAAGATTTTAATTTTATATTTGTGATTACCTAAAAAGTTTTTCTCAATGAAATAAAATTCTGAAGCATTTTGGTCCTGAATCCTCAAGTCAGTATACGTACCGAAGAAGTACTTTTAATTATTTTTACCTTATTTTAGATTATATATATTCTTCTACTTTCTCAGGTCCCAAAAGACGTGCAGACAGTTCCTCTCCTCATGATGCATGGCTGGCCAGGTTCTGTGAGAGAGTTCTACGAGGCCATCCCTCTGCTCACTCGCCAAACGCCAGGATACAACTTCGTCTTCGAGCTAATTGTACCCAGTATACCTGGATATGGGTTCTCTGATGTGAGTATTGCAGTTACAGTTTAAAAATATTGAAAGACGCAAAACTGTTTTTTTTTTTAATGGTAAACCAGAGTTATATTATCTGTGACCAGAGTAACACAAAACTCATATAAGATTTTGATCTGTCACCGTGCCATATTTCTAGAGCAAATAATATAAAATGTGCTTAATCATCTAAAAATATTTAACTAATTCTATGGTTATACTGGCTGTCAGGGAAACGCTCCCGAAACTGAAAGGCTATTATTAATTATACTACCTAAACACAATCGAATACCAATAACCATTAGCCTTATACTGATTATTTTAGTGATTTGGTATTTTGCAAACCCGCAATGTAAAGCGTACAAAACTCGGGATCAATGCCGCGCGTACCTAGCCTACCTACGCTCGCTACGACATGGACATTGACATGGACTGCGTATATATGCGAGCGGATGTCGTTCAGTCGTTCACCCCAAGCGCCAGCTGATATTTTATTTGAATTATTTTGCGAACTTTAAAAAATTGCCGGTGAAATTACAATCACATGAGACTTTCCATCTTCATGTCTCAGTTTGGCGAACCGACTTGCGGTACCATTTAGGGAACAGCCTAGGTGGTATTGAAGTTGTCATGGGCAAAGGTAACATCACGCTTAACATCAGGTGGGCCTTTAGCTCGTTTCGCCATCCTATACTATAAAAAAAAAAAAAAAAAAAGGATTTTTTTGTGGTTTTGTATCAGTAATCACCAGCACTATCACCTATCTTCGTTTTCGGAAGCGTTTCCCTGACACCCAGTATAATAACAAAATTTTCACTTAGAAACATAGCGAGGGTTTGAGAAAAAAATCCCGAACGACTCTGAAAATAAGTCGTCGGCGGCAATGTCAAAGGGTGGAAATACAAATTGGTGGTTTCGCACGCATCGTTTTTGTGTCGCATACGGGGGAATTAGTTAATAGGTATTGAAACAAAAAAAATGGTATTGATTTTTTTATTGATTCGTGTTCTGTATTATCAGTGGTATAGTCATCTCCTTAAATTTGGCACGAATACAGATCAGTACGTTGTATTCCCAAAGCAATATCCACAAAATCTTTTCCCAATAGGCGGCAGTGCGTCCAGGATTGGCTCTACCTCAAGTGGGAGTCATTTTCAAGAACCTGATGAACCGGTTGGGACACAAGAAGTTCTACGTGCAGGGTGGCGACTGGGGGGCAGCTATAGCTGCCACGATGTCCACTATCTTCCCCGAAGAAATACTGGGACACCATTCTAATATGCTGTTTTCTTCGGTAGGTTACAAACGGCCAGAATAATTTTATTGGAACGAGGTTCCTTAGGGGATTGCGGTAGTTGTGATTCGGGAGAAAATGTAGCGTCACGTCACGCTAAGATTTGCGTTATACCCATACAGTACATTGAGTATACGGACATGGAGTTGTCAGCTACTTCACCTTTAAGTGCTATCTGGTGGGTAACGTCAAAGTTAACTTAAAGGAACGTAGTCAAAGAAAACTACGTTCCTGTCCCCTGTCCGCACATATTATGTTTTTTTTTATTCTCGCTATTTAAATGATTGTCTGGCGCACCCAGTGCAGTCAGTTCCTTTACCAACCAGCCAACTGTCTGGCTAGTAATTTTTTTCTCGCCTTTTTCCATTTAATATAGTTACATAGCTTATGTCAACCTGACAGTAGAAGATTGGACACTGCTCTTATTTATTCATTTGGCTAGCACGGTTGATAACAGAACTATTTAGGTACATGGACCGAAGCACATAATTTTACATCTAGGATTTCCAAACTTAAGTGGCAGTGCGCAGGGCACATAGCTCGCAGAACAAAATGGCTGATGTGGCCGACCGAAACCGAACGGATTCGGAAACGCAACGCGAAATGTACGGAAACTCTCCCGAGAGTCATTTGTTGTCGGAAAGCACTCGATGTAAAATTAAAGAACTATGAACTGCGTTTCCGAATCCGTTCGATTCTCAAATTGTTTTGTTTCATAATAAAACAAGTATAACTTGATTACATCGCATCGCATCTGTAGTAGTAGAGCTTCTTTGTGAAAGAGCTCGTCCGGGGAAGTACTACCACTACTTCTCCGCCAAATAGTGATGCTTGCATTGCTGTGTTTCGGTCTGAAGGGTACGGGTGCCGGTGAAATTACAATCACATGAGACTTTCCATCTTCATGTCTCAGTTTGGCGAACCGACTTACGGTACCATTTAGGTAACAGCCTAGGTGGTATTGCAGTTGTTATGGGCAAAGGTAACCGCTTAACTTCAGGTGGGCCTTTAGCTCGTTTCGCCATCATATACTATAAAAAAAAAAAAAAACGCGTATATTATTAAAATTGGTTTTCTTGACGTTTCGAATGCTTTGCAGCGTTCGTGGTCGCAGGGAGTCGTCGTTTTGTTTAGTTTACAGGTCAAATTTCACTTCGGAAACGGAAAATTTTGAACTTTTGTGAATAGCACCGCTGATCAGCATGTTCAAGAGTTTTTTATCCACGACTTATATCTTTAGGCCTTACACATTATTAATTAACTACCTTTGGCCTTTTACCTTTTTAGGGTTCCGTAGTCCTACAAGGAACCCTTATAGTTTCGTCATGTCCGTCCGTCTGTCCGTCTGTCCTAATCCTTTACAGCTTAATAACTTCTACAGTTATAAACATAAGTAAATGAAATTTTGACAAAAAATGGTCTAGATAAAGATCTCAATTTTAAAAGAATAAAAAAATCTTAATTACGTATTTTAGGGGTGGCGCCCATACATGTGAAATGGGGATGAAAATATTTTTTTCGCTGTACCCCCTCGTGTGGGGTATCGTTGAATAGGTCTACTAAAATGAAGGTAAGGTTTATACACAACTTTTTTATCAGGTATACCATCTGCGAAATACAGTTCGCCAAAGTGGCTTGCAATGTGTCCCCCCCCCCTGCCATTTCTAAACTATGCAACGTAGAAACTTATAGTCTTCAACATTGATAGACCTTTATAAAAACTCTCTTTTAAAATTATTTCGAGTATAATGTCATTATAATTTTTTGAGTTATAGTGAGAAAACTGAAAAATACATAAGACGTCCCAGTTCATAGGTCATTGACCTTAGAGAAAAATGATCGTAGCAAATAATGCTCCTTTAGTTACTTTCTATTTAAAAAATCACAAAAAGAAACACACTTCTTAAATTTAGCATCATAAATTTAGCGCTATGTGGCGCTGTTTGCAAAAACTAAAATAGCAATGATTAATAATAATAAATTAATTGATTAATATTCGATTTGATTCGTTTGTAATTACACCTACTTAAGGAACCCTATAATACTGAGCATGGCCGACATGCTCATGGCCGGTTTTCTTTATCTTTTTTTTTACCTTTAACTTTTGTAAGCATCTAAAAACTTTCTGAACGTAGAATCAAAACTGTTACTTACACACTGAGGTAATATTTAAACTACGTACTAGAGTAGACATTACGAACAAAAAATATTGCGCAACATCCTGGCCGCGGAGCACGCGCAGGGCGAGCGTGGCTAAGTGAGTGAGAGTGCAGGAGCTCTAAAGCGTGTTACAAGGTGTCTTCTCTAGAACGTAGTACAATATTACTTCAATGTACTTACATTAAAAATTACTAACCGTAACTCCTTTCTACCACAGCACTCCTGCTCAATGATGAGGACTCTGGTCGGCGCCGTCTTCCCGTCCCTCATAATAGAAGACCACCTTGCTGACAGATTGTACCCACTCTCCAAGTTCTTCGCTTATGTCTTGGAGGAGTTCGGTTACATGCACCTGCAGGCCACCAAACCTGATACCATCGGTGAGTAAAAGGAACTAAGATGTGGGCTGCTGTGGTGGGCTGAAATCTATTCTCTGGATATCTTTAGAGGCAAAACCCACTGAGGTAATATGTACTACGTACTAGAGAAGACACCTCGAACTAAATGTTTGTAGCACGTTTTAGAGCTCCTGCACTCACTCGCTTAGCCACGCTCGTGCCGCGCGTGCTCCGCGGCCAGCAAGTTGCGCGATATTTTTTGTTCGTAATGTCTACTCTAGTACATAGTACATATTACCTCAGTGGCAAAACCGATGTTAACAAACATATTTCATCATTCATCATCATCATCATCATTTCAACCGAAAGACGTCCACTGCTGGACATAGGCCTCCCCCAAGCATCGCCACAACGACCGGTCCTGCGCTTTCCGCAACCAGCGTATTTCCGCGACCTTCACCAGGTAGTCGGTCCACCTTGTGGGGGGCCTACATACCCTGCACCTTCCACTACATGGTCGCCACTCCAGAACTTTACTGCCCCATCGGCCATCCGTTCTGCGAGCAATGTGCCCCGCCCACTGCCACTTAAGTTTGGCAATTCTTCGGGCTATGTCGGTTTCCTTTGTTCTCCTGCGAATTTTCTCATTTCGTCGCCTCAGTGCTTGAATGTCCAACCGACCATTGACCAAATTTTACCGGAGACGTTTTGTTTCAAACAATGTTTTGAAATATTTTTTAAACTTTGAAGATTTAAGAATAATGTAATATATACTATACATTATTCTTAAATGTATAGTATATATAACTAAAAATACGTCTCCGGTAAAATTTGGTCAATGGTCGGTTGGACATTCAAGCACTGAGGCGACGATTTCTGATTTGATCACGCAAGCGATACATGTTTAAAATGTCATAAATATTCTATTGCGTTGTTGGTCTAGTGGTCGCAAGCGTGACTGCTGAGCTTGGGGTCCTGAGTCCGATTCCCGGGTCGGGCAAAGTGATATTGGGTATTTTCATTAATAAATTCTCAGTAGCAGCCCGGAGTCTGGATTTGTGCCCAGCTAATAGCAATAGACTTTATCCCGTATTACATGGGACTGACAACATAGCTGGCAAAATGTGGGTGGTACTATACACTACTGCCTACCCCTTCGGGAAATACAGGCGTGATATTATGTCTGTATGTATAAGTATTTTATACAAGATTGTTCATTTTAGTGGTCCCTCTCTATCCATACTCTTCTATGGAGAGGCCTTAGATATAAATTGTGAAACCAAAAATTTGCTCACGAAAAATCGTTCTCCACTTTTTTATTGCGTTATAACATTAATATGGCCAGGTTTTTTCATGTTATTATACACCATTTCTTTCCTATTAGCGTCAAGTCATCTAATCTAAATGTTGTCGAATATTTTCTTTTCCAAATCCAAAATCGTGCATTTTTAGAAGTTGTATGATATTATCTCAGAGCAACAAAATACCAGAGAGGAGAAGCCGCTGCGTAAAGTCTGACCGTTGTATGCACAGCGGGCATACACTGCCGCTAGTTCACATCAGTTGCACCCGCATGAGTATGTGCGCTAGTTTGATAGAAAACATTATTGTATTTCTAAAATGCCGTAAGGATACAAATGTGCGTGTTTTACGTGTGTGTGCTATTTGTTGTAATTTATTGATACGTTTCTTACGTTGTGTGTGTAAATTGAGCTAGCGACACTCGAACTCCATGCAAACTAGGCGGCTTGCCCGATCGCCTTATATTCCGTTATCTGTGGAATTTATAAATGACTCAAATATTCTTATTTTATTTTTATTTATTTATTTATTAAATCTATGCACACACAGAGAAATAATAATAAAATACATAGAAATGAATAGTACAAAGGCACTGCTTATTTCTATAAGAAATTTCTTCCAGCAGACCTGCGAGAGGAAAATTTGAAGCAAAGAGATGTAGACACAGTGTGTCAAGTAATACTAATAAATATACATACCTACATATATATATATACTCATACATAAACTAATATATAAAGTAGAATAAATATAGTATAAAAATAATAAACATAGTCTAGGTATACCTACACAATATCAAAATAGAAATCATAAAACATAACATTATTACGTACAACCTATGTGGATGAGGAAAGATAATGCTCTTTTACACGTTTTTTGAAGGTGGAAACAGTTTTACAGTCGCGTATCACGTATTCTTCTATCCATGAACCATTATTTCCCACAGGCGTGCCCCTTACTGATTCTCCTGCTGGTCTTCTGGCGTACATCTTGGAGAAGTTCTCCACATGGACCAAAAAAGAATTCAAGTTCAAGGCTGATGGCGGACTCGGCTTTAGGTTCTCAAAAGACCAGCTCATCGACAACCTGATGGTCTACTGGTCTACCAACTCCATAACCACTTCCATGAGATTCTATGCTGAGAATTTTGCTACTGCAATGAGAGAATATGGGTTGGACAAGTAAGTACAATATTTTTATAACTTTACTAAACAGCTTTCACCAGAGGATGGGCAGAATATAAATAAATAAATATTTTTGGCACATTTTACACATCACCATCTAGTCCCAAACTAAGCAGAGCTTGTGCTATGGGTACTAGACTACTTATATACTATTTTTTTGTAAATATATAGGTACTTATAATATTATACAAGAAACACCCAGACCAACACAAAAACTCATGTGATCACACAAATATTTGTGTCCTGTGGGAATCGAACCCACGACCTCGTGATCAGCAGTCCGACACTCGAACCACTAGACCACAGAGGTCGTCAAAACATCAGAAGCGTTTTCTGAGTATTTAACAAACCAACTGCGATCGCCAACCCTCCTATAGCGTGGCGATTATGGCATATCTCCACAACATGTTGGGGGAGACTTTGTCCAGCAGTGGACTTCTTTCGGCTGTTATGATGATGATGATACGGAAGATGCTGTGATAGCCTAGCGGTTGAGTGGTTGCCTTTCATGCAGGAGGGTCTGAGTTCAAACCCAGCCCGCACCACAGACTTTTCGAATTCATGTTCGGAGCAGTTGATTATCACTTGCTTTAACTGTGAAGGAAAACGAAGGGTGCATTAAAAGAGCCTCCACAAATGACGACATTTAATTGATCGTCCGGCGCACCCTGGGCAGTCAGCCCCGCTACCAAACTGCTGACTGGCTAATCTTTTTCCAACGGCATGAGCTATTATCATTATGTAGCTCATGTCGACACGATAGAAGAAGAAGAACTGTGAAGGAAAACATCGTGAGGAAACCTTCACACCTGAGAGTGCTCCATACAGTTCTCGATGGTGTGTATAGTCCGCCAACCCGCACTAGGCCAGCGTGGTGGACTAAGGCCTTAGCCTTCTCATTCTGAGAAGAGGCCCGTGCCCAGCAGTGGGATACAGTAATGGGGTGATGATGATGATGACATAAAAAATCTGCTGGTCCATTCAAAACTATTGCGTGTTTTTTAGGGACTTCAGGGGTGGTCGCAAAGTTAGAATTGGTCATAATTATAATAACAATGACCCCCGGCCTTTCCCAAATAACCTTAATTGTAATAATCGACGTATTCCAACTTGTCCTCAGGATTACATCACCAGTTCCAACATGGGCTCTTCAAGTGAAGGACGAAATCTTCTACCAGCCTCCGAGCATCCTGAATAGGAAGTTCACCAACCTGGTAAACAACACAGTACTGGATGATGGAGGGCATTTCCTGGCCTTCGAACTGCCTCAAGTATTCGCAGAAGATGTGTTCAGAGCCGTCAAAGCGTTCAGGGAGTGGCATCAGACGAATAAAAAGACGGAATTGTAATATAGTATGTAAAGGGTTATTAAAGTTTTTTATAGTTTTAAGTTTGGTATTTTTATTTTATTATTTTTAAGCAGTGATAGCCTAATGGTTGAACGTTTGCCTTCCATGAAAGAGGGTGCAAGTTTGATCCTATGGTACACTAAAACCATTCCCAGGAATCAGTCTATCCATTGGTGAAAATAAGATCAAAATCCATTCAGTACTTTCCAATATTATTATCGTAAAGACAGACAGACGGGCCGTTTGTCTTATACTATGTGTATTGGTTGATTTTATTATTTAAATTAATTTGTCTTCCTTTCTGTCATTTCTTGATCACAGCACTCTGTGTTCTGTCCTCCAGCCCGTCTGTTCTCCAGCCGGTCTTCTGTCATACATCCCAAAAAAGTTCTCCACATAGACACGGCCTCACGACCTAATTTCCGCTTGAAGTCAGATGGAGGACTTAGGTTTCCGCTTCCTCGAAGAGCAAGTCATAGATAACCTGATAATATATTAAGCACCGAGGTCCATTATTCCGTCTATTAGGCTATATAATATGCTGAGACCTTCAACTCTAAGACTATGGCGTTACATATCGATGAGTAAGTTTTGACATTTTTGTTTGCACCGCAAAAAAAGTTATAGTTGTCAGCCAGTAAACCTAACCGAGAGGTTTAATCGTCGAATCCGACTTGGTTGAGCAGCGTTCGGGAAGCTACGCAGTATCTTCTCGTCCAAAATATCGCAGTGTCTCAAGACGAAAGTCTTTGACCAGTGTGTGTTGCCAGTAATTACTTACGGCACTGGAACGTGGTCGTTCACAATGGGCCTGATAAGAAGGCTCAAAGTCACTCAAAGGATAGGGCTATGCTCGGAGTGTCCCTGCGTGATCGAATCAGAAATGAGGAGATTCGCAGGAGAATGAAGGTAACCGACATAGCCCGAAAAATTGCCAAACTTAAGTGGCAGTGGGCGGGACACATTGCTCGCAGAACGGATGGCCGATGTAGCCGTAAAGTTCTGGAGTGGTGACCGCGTACTGGAAGGCGCAGCGTGGTGGACTGACGACCTGGTGAAGGTCACGGGAATCCGCTGGATGCGGAAAGCGCAGGACCGGTCGTTGTGGCGATACTTAGGGGAGGCCTATGTTCGGCTGAAATGATGATGATCAGTAAATTTTGACATTTTAGTTTGAATCGCAAAAAAAGTTATAATTATCAGGCTGTAAGCCTTTTTTTTCCCGCCCGTGGAAGGCGGAGCCAGTGTCAGACTCTTACCGACTAAAAACCACCACGGTGTTCCTCTAACAACCCTTGGCCGGGAGCGTGGGAAACTTTTATTCTCCCAACCATCCCCGGTAGGTCCCGGCTCGCCACTAGAAGGCGATAATCTTCTCTCCGTGCGGCAACCACATCGGCCGCACCCTCGTCATGACTGGCGTGCGCGGAACACAACGTGCCACCGTCACGGGCCTTGACTGGTCGGGCGGCGGGCCACCCCGAGTCCGCCGCCCGCAGGCCCACACCTAGGGTGACTGGAAGTCAGCATACACCCTACGATCCTACGAGGCCCAGGTCATCTCCTGCGGATGGGAAAAGAGGTAATCGCCTCTCGAACCCTCTCCGCGCTCCTTGATACCTCAGCGTAAGGTCTCTCGCCTCCAGATCCCAGGGAATTGATCCGGCTAGAAGGCTCGCCACCTCGAAGGAGATCGTACGATATCCCCGTATCACCCTGATGGCCATTGCACGCTGCGGCCTACGCAGCAGCGCGACATTGCCCGGTGTCAGGGCGTCTGCCCACACTGGGGCCCCATAAAGGGCCATGGACCGAACGATCCCCACGTACAGCCACTGGCAGGAGGTCAGCCTGTAAGCCTAAGGATAGACCTTCTCGTATACATATGACGTTGTTTTAAATAAAGTTCAATTTTTTTATCAAAAAATTGGTCTTATTTATTGTTATCAAATCAAATAATACCCCAACCTAAATTATTATCACTAATTATGATTATGTAACGATAACTTACAGGCCGGCTAAGATAGCCAGTAACACAGAGCATAATATTATATCGGTGCTATTATAGATAGCGTGCTTTATTTAGAAGCTGATGCACTGCCATAGATAGCAGTCGTGTCAATAATAGGTATTACATGGCGTACCTAGTATAAAATATTCTTATTCATTTTGTCTTCAAAACAGTGGTGTTTACCTAGTATAAACGTAAGTACATATTATTTTTAACTCGTTTTGATTAGATTGACTTAGACCTAGTTTCCGAAAGGCTGGCCACGCAAAAATTTACTAATCAGCTGTCAAATCTCAGGTCAAGCGATGTGATTGGTTGTTAACATTTTTGCCGGCCAATCACAGAAGCTGACATTAGATTTGACAATATATCAAATTGATCAGCCTTCTACAAACTAGGGGTTAATGTGTATTTTTTAATTTAGTTTATTTTGACTTATGACTTAGAAGTATTTTTTCACTCACTTTTAATCTTTTTCTCACGGCATGAGTTATTATAGTTATGTCGACACGATAGAAGAAGAAGACTCGCTTTCCACCGACAAAATTTATTTTCATACAGTATTGCTGACAATACAATAATGTTATGGTACCATTGAGCTTTTATCATGACGGAACTGGAAAATGATTATTGACTTATAACAACCCCATTAAATTTGGTCTTGTTTGTCTAATGCTAGAATCCTACTTATAATATTATAAACGTGAAAGTTTGTATGGATGTTTGTTTGTTACAAAAACTACTGTATGGATTTTAATTAAATTTGGCATACAGATAGAACATAGCCGGGATTAACATATAGGCTACTTTTTATCCCGAGAAAATGAAAAGTTCCCGAGGAATGCGCGATAAACAATATTCACGCGGGCGAAGTCGCGGGCTAAGGCTAGCGTTATTATAAATAAATTAGTGTAATAAACAAATATCTATTATAATCAACATCATCAAGATTATTAGCCAGTAAAAGTTCACGGCAGAGCATCGGCCTCAAAATAAACGACCAACAACAAACGACCTTGAAAGAATATTGATGTAGGTAATCACAATGGTTTGGCCGTGACATTGTTCGTAAAATTTGTTTTTGTTATCAATCCGCTGAATACTAGAGCTAGGCTAATATTACCTAAACGAAAAACAGTAATATTAATTATGAGACGTGCTTCACATGATCGTGCTTTGAAGAAAATATTTGTTGGTTCTAAAGTCCAGAGCCATTTTTTCTTGCAACGTCCGAGTAGATAAAAGTTTTTGTGGACTGGCTATGTTTAAAACAAGTTCTAAATTTTTTGTGTCCATCATTAAGGCATTTGAATTTTTCCTAATAATTTTAAAAGTAATTGATATTCTTTTGTGCTTTATTGTTCTGTTCTATGTCCTGTCTCGTATACCTAGGACAAACTGTCCAGCTAGATAAGTCCAACTTCGAGAAGGGGGTCAATCGTCGAATCCGACTCGGTTGGGCAGCGTTCGGGAAGCTACGCAATATCTTCTCGTCCAAAATACCGCAGTGTCTCAAGACGAAAGTCTTTGACCAGTATGTGTTGCCACTAATTACTTACGGTACTGAAACGTGGTCGCTCACAATGGGCCTGATAAGAAGGCTCAAAGTCACTCAAAGGGCAATGGAGAGGGCTATGCTCGGAGTGTCCCTGCGTGATCGAATCAGAAATGAGGAGATTCGCAGGAGAACGAAAGTAACCGACATAGCCCGAAGAATTGCCAAACTTAAGTGCTCGCAGAACGGATGGCCGATGGGGCAGTAAAGTTCTGGAGTGGCGACCGCGTACTGGAAGGCGCAGCGTGGGTAGGCCCCCCACAAGGTGGACCGACGACCTGGTGAAGGTCGCGGGAATCCGCTGGATGCGGAAGGCACAGGACCGGTCGTTGTGGCGATGCTTGGGGAAAGCCTATGTCCAGCAGTGGACGTCTTTCGGCTGAAATGATGATGATGATGATGATGTCCTGTCTCGTATAAATTAAAAGACTAATGAGACTCGTTGACTCACTTCCAGTTTCTGAAAAACTATTCAATGGGAACATTACAATAGCAGAAGTCTCAGTGGATCCAACTAGAAGCAAAAAGAAAAACAAAATTAAATTTGAGAAACAATAAATAAAAAATTAAATTTAAAATTGGAACATTAACACAATCCCAAGTCAAGTTTTGTGATTGGTTGTTAGTATTTTCTCGACCAATCTTAGGAGCAAACATTAGATTTGACAACAGTTCAAACTGATCAGCCTTCCAGAAATCTGGGATCAATCTAGTTGACTCGTTCTGAGGCTCATGCTTGACGAAGAATTATAATTTATGTTGTCTATTGTTTCATTTAAGGTTGGTTCTGATTTATGTGTAATTTTTTTTTTCCTACTTTATATTTACATTTTTTAATCAATATACCTAGTATCTAGTTGATTCAAATTGTGTTTCCAAGAAGTAAACAGCAAGAAGCAACAAACAACCCTTTCTCTTCTAATGGATGTACTACAAAATAATTTGATGAAAAATATTTTTTGTACCACGTTTTTAAAACGAAAGTGGATTAATATTGCATTGTCATCAAGTTCTGACTATGTTTAATGTTTCAGAGTAATTTTTTTTTTTTGAGCTAGATATAGCTCATCGGGAAATTAGTTTAAAATCAGACATCGAACGAAAGCGAGTTTGTGTTTAACTAATTGATTAATTAATTTGTAACTAACTTGTCAAATATTTGTATGCTTTTATAGCCAAACATGGATGAACTGCACATATTCTAACAACCCTTTTACCTGTGTTTACAAATAAATAAATTCTATTCTATTCTATAAAAATGTGGTAAAAAAAACAAAGGGTAAGGATAAAAAGCGCTAGTAACCACATTCCAAATCATTTATGCAACGTGTATCAGAAATGCGTGGTCATATTTTAAGAGCTCATTCAGGGCATAGCATAGAACAACTTTTACTATGGGACCAAACCTGAAATCGCGAATAAAATATCAGCTATTCCCTACTAAATCGTCGATGTCGCTCGACAAAATGTAAGGATCAGCTGTTATTTTTTTCGCGATTTCAGGGTTGGTCCCATAGTAAAAGTTGTTCAGTAGCATCCCCTGAATAAGCTCTTCAAATATGACTACGCATTTCTGATACACGTTGTATACCAAGTGTGCCAGTGAGCAGTGTGGTCGGGACCACTCTTGACTTTATTCCTTCAAGGGACCACTTCCCTTAGCTATGGATATGGAGGCTCCGGATCAGCATTCGACCTTCTGGGATAAACGGTGCAAAGTTTTTGGTCGACAGTTTGACGTCTGTGGTCTAGTGGATCGAGTGTTGGACTTGGTTGGACTGCTGATCACGAGGTCACTGGGGTTCGATTCCCACAGGACACAAATATTTATGTGTTGAACTTAAGTGTTTGTGTTGATCTGGGTGTTTTTAGGGTTCCGAAGTCCTACAGGGAACCCTTATAGTTTCGTCATGTCCGTCCGTCTGTCCGTCTGTCCGTCTGTCCGTCTGTCCGTCTGTCCGTCTGTCCTAATCCTTTACAGCTTAATAACTTCTACAGTTATAAACATAAGTAAATGAAATTTTGTTAAAAAATAGTCTACATATAGATCTCAATTTTAAAAGAATAAAAAAATCGTTTTTCCGTATTTAAGGGGTGGCGTCCATACATGTGAAATGGGGAAAAAAATATTTTTTTCGCTGCATCCCCTCGTGTGGGGTATCATTGAATAGGTCTACTAAAATGAACGTAATGTTTGATACACCACTTTTTTATCAGGTGTACCATCTGCGAAATATAGCCCGCCAAAGTGGCTTGCAATGTGTCCCCCCCCCCTGCCATTTCTAAACTATGCAATGTAGAAACTTATAATCTTCCACATTGATAGAACTTTGTGAAAACTCTCTTTTAAAATTATTTCGAGTATAATGTGATTATAATTTTTTGAGTTATAGAGAGAAAACTGAAAAATACTTAAAACGTCCTAGTTCAAAGGTCATTGACCTTAGAGAAAAATGATCATAGCAAATAATGCTCCTTTAGCTACTTTCTATTTGAAAAAATCACAAAAAGTAACTTTGAAATGACACGCTTCTTCAATTTGGCTTCTTGAATTTATCGCTAGAGTGCGCTACTAACAACACGCTCTGAGTCGCGAATGCTGCCGATTATTGCAAAAACTAAAATAGCCATGATTAATATTCGATTTGATTCGTTTGTAATTACACCTACTTAAGGAACCCTATAATACTGAGCATGGCCCGACATGCTCTTGGCCGGTTTTTTTATGTATGTATTTACAAAAAAAAGTATACGTGGGACACTCAGAAAGTTTTGCGAAACTAAAAAAAATTGTTCTATACGTACAAATATTTTTATCAAATCTTTTCAAAGTACTTTCCACCAGCCTCTATACAAAGATTCATGCGCCTAAACCAGTTTTCAAAACACTTTTTCCAGTCCGCCGCAGACACCTCGTTTACAGCCTGCTCGAACGCAGCCAGCGCATCTTCCGGCGACGAAAATTGTATCCCTTTGAGCTGATTTTTTATTTTTGGGAATAAAAAGAAGTCACACGGTGCTAGATCAGGGCTGTAAGGAGGGTGACCCAGGAGTTTGACTGGCGTGCTGTCCAGGAAGTCCCTCGTTTTGAGTGCGGTGTGCGCAGGTGCATTGTCGTGGTGGAGCAGTAGCCCGCGGAGCCCTGTGTTTGGTCGCTTGTTGCTTATAACAGAGAAAACTTCTGGCAAACATTTGGTAGTATACCATTCGGCATTAATGCTTCTTTGATCCCGTAAGGGAATTGATACCAAGTGGCCAGTCAAATTAAAAAAGCTAGCGATCAAAATCTTACCCCCGCTTCTAGATCGCTTCACTTTGGTAGGCGTTGGCTCATTTTGAAACACCCAAACAGTCGACTGGCGCTTGGTTTCTGGGTCGTATTGATAAATCCAGGACTCATCACCTGTAACGATGTCGTAAACACGCCGAGACGAGCCTGCTTCAAATTTGTTAAGCATATCACGGCACCATTCCACCCGGGCCTGCTTCTGAGCATCGGTGAGGTTGTGCGGCACCCAGCGTGATACTATCCTCCTCACGCGAAGATGGCTGCGTAGAATCTCGTGAACGCTTCCCGATCCAATCTTCAATATGTGTTGAATCTCCTGATATGTAATTCGCCTATTGTCTTGAATTAAATTTTTCACTGCTAGCACGTTTTCTTCGGTAACAGCCGGGCAGCCGTCAAAGGGCGACCGCTTCTTTCGTCATCCCCCAAAGTTGGTCGACCGCGCTTGAATTCGTTATACCAACGATACACGGTTGCCTTGGAAGGGCCTTCATCCATGAATGCCATTTGAAGTCTATCGTACGATTCATCCGGTTTCAGGCGACACTTGAAATCGTATAAAATCATAGCTCTAAAATGTTCCCGGCGCAGATCCATATTTCAGTGAGACACAATACTTTGAATTAACTCGCAAAAAATGTGGAGGGAAATTTTGAAATTGGAACTTACTTATTTTTACTTATAAATAATCATATTTTCGAAAAACATTATAACTGGCCAGTCTCCCATATATAAAAACTTTTTTTCGCAATACTTTCTGAGGGGCCTGGTATAAGTATTATATTCATTGTCTAGTACCCATTGCACAAGCTCTGCTTAGTTTGGGACTAGATGGTGCTGTGTAAAAATGTCTAAAAAAATTTAAGTTCTGATATATAGCAGCAATAACCTGGGTCACTTCTTCATATTGCCTTCACTTTATAGGTACCAAAATATGGGGGATCTAATTATGGTATAAACCTTAGATTAATTGTAGTAATTCTATGGTATAACCACAGTTTTTATAGATGGTTAAACTGTGGTATAACTACACGGACCGTCTTCCTAAAGGTTGCAGGAGTCCAAGATAGTTTAGGCCACAGACTAAATAGAATATAATACTATGTTTAGGCTATCGATCGTTGACTTAGAATTTTTTCTTACAGATGGTGCGTCTTCTATTTATCATGCCCGTTATGGCAATGATCTTCCTTCCCGTATATTTCCTCTTCTTGAAAGGACCTCCTCCGATGCCTGAGTTGGATTACAACGAGTGGTGGGGACCAGAGAGTTTGAAGGAGAAACAGGACACCAGTGTTCAACCGTTTAAAATTAGCTTCGGTGATACTGTAAGTGAATTAAGTTCATTTTTAACACGCTTTTATTATTAGGTCGACCTGTATGTAACTAACTATGTAATGGAATCTAAGGTAACTAATTTAACCATCTTCCAAGGGTCGTAGCGTAGTGAAAATTAGTAGCTGTATGTAGTTCTGATGGCAATACAATAATATGGTACTGTCGAACTGAACTGGAACTTCATGATGGAAAATCGTATCATAGCTGTTTTGGATTTCTTAGAAAAGTCTTGTAATGAACTTTGACCACGATTAGGTTTCAAGGTCTGATGATGAAGCCGGAAGATAGGCACTGGCATTCCATGATGGAATATCGTATCATAGTCGTGTTTGCACTTGTGAGAAAGGTCACGTAATGGACTTTGAACAGTTTTTACGTGCATTTATAAAAGCGTGTTTTTCTAGTGTTTTTTAAACTATTAATTATTGTTAACTAATGAGAATTGTTAAATTAACAACTACTTTACGTGTTCTTTATACATCCAAAGGTTGTCGGGAAGATATCACTTTTAGCGATAAGACCGCCATTGTATCCATAATTTACACGTTGTTCCTGTTTACTACTATTTTGAAAAGCTTATTCTATCTCTCTATTTACTTTTTATATTTTTCAGATTATGGCATATCCCCTCCCCTCCTTTTGGGGGAGGCCTATGTCCAGCCCAGCAGTGGACGTCTGTAATGATGATGATGATGATGATGAAGATGATAATGATGATGATGATGATCTACTTTTCAGACTGTAAAAGACTTGAAAGACCGTCTTAAGAGTGCGCGTTCTTTCACGCCGCCACTGGAAGGCGTGGGCTTCGAGTACGGCTTCAACAGTGCTCAGATGGCCGGCTGGCTGAAGTACTGGGCTGAAGAGTACCAGTTCAAGGAGAGGGAGAACTTCCTGAACCAGTTCCCGCAGTACAAGACCAATGTGCAAGGACTTGATATTCACTTTATTAGGGTTACGCCCAAGGTAAAAACAATTTTATTTACTGATCATAATTTTACTTCGTAATCATTTACTGTGTCCTCGGACTTGCATCATAACTTTTATAATTACTTCAACCCATAGAGGAACCGCAACCCAGCAGGTTGCTCAATTATACAACCACTTCATTTTTTTTTCTTCTAAAAATCACTTACTTTAATTGGTCTGAGATCCCGGCCTACAGGCTTTTCAAGTTTATGTGCTGCTGATCAGAATTGGAAGTGAAGAAAGACATCGTTAGGAGACCTGTTAACCGAAGAAGGTTCCAAAAAGATCCCGATGGTCTGTGTTGAGGACTGTCAATCTGCTATTTAGCCCTACACTTTTCTCATTCCGTAAAGAGATCCGTGCTTAGCAGAAGTAAAATTATGGTTACCTATATTCTACGCTATATTTAAAGGAAAGAATGGCTCTGGTCTGGTCAATACTTGTTAAGACTTAATCACTTGATCACTTAACTAGAATTATGATCAACAACAGTCCTATTATTTTTTTTATTTTTTTTGCCCATTTTACGCATGCGCAGCAAAATCTAAAGATTTCAAAATGGGCACCAGCATGGCCATACTACTTTTTTGTTTTTTAACAATTTATCACCACTTTAGTAACAATTTGGTATTGGGGATCGTGACTGACAAGGTTTTGTGTGGGTGTAGACGTGATGCATTTCAAATTACTCCTGCTGTGATAGCGTGCGCAACCCTTTTTACCCGACTGCGCCAGAAGGATGGTTATATCTGCTTTTTTTCACGGCTTTCATGGCTGTCGCATTATTATTTTTTTATTTTTACTTTTTATTCATGTTTTCATGTCGCATATTTCGAAAACTTATTTTTATACATTTTTCCTTCACATTCTCATATCTTATTCATTAATATACATTTTCTATTTTAATTAAAAATATTTTATTTATTTAAACACATTTTTTTTTACCCTAGGCCAATATATGTACTTTTTAGGGTTCCGATGTCCTACAAGGAACCCTTATAGTTTCGTCATGTCCGTCCGTCTGTCCGTCTGTCCGTCTGTCCGTCTATCCGTCTGTCCGTCTGTCCGTCTGTCCGTCTGTCCTAATTCTTTACCGCTTAATAACTTCTACAGTTATAAACATAAGTAAATTAAATTTTGACAAAAAATGGTCTAGATAAAGATCTCAATTTTAAAAGAATAAAAAAATCTTAATTACGTATTTTAGGGGTGGCGCCCATACATGTGAAATGGGGATGAAAATATTTTTTTCGCTGCACCCCCTCGTGTGGGGTATCGTTGAATAGGTCTACTAAAATGAAGGTAATGTTTCATACACAACTTTTTTATCAGGTATACCATCTGCGAAATACAGTTCGCCAAAGTGGCTTGCAATGTGTCCCCCCCCCCTGCCATTTCTAAACTATGCAACGTAGAAACTTATAGTCTTCAACATTGATAGACCTTTATAAAAACTCTCTTTTAAAATTATTTCGAGTATAATGTGATTATAAATTTTTGAGTTATAGTGAGAAAACTGAAAAATACTTAAGACGTCCTAGTTCATAAGTCATTGACTTTAGAGAAAAATGATCGTAGCAAATAATGCTCCTTTAGTTACTTTCTATTTAAAAAAATCACAAAAAGAAACACACTTCTTAAATTTAGCTTCATAAACTTAGCACTAGGTGGCGCTGTTTGCAAAAACTAAAATAGCAATGATTAATATTCGATTTGATTCGTTTGTAATTAGACCTACTTAAGGAACCCTATAATACTGAGCATGGCCCGACATGCTCTTGGCCGGTTTTTAGGGTTCCGAAGTCCTACAAGGAACCCTTATAGTTTCGTCATGTCCGTCCGTCTGTCCGTCTGTCCGTCTGTCCGTCTGTCCGTCTGTCCGTCTGTCCGTCTATCCGTCTGTCCGTCTGTCCGTCTGTCCGTCTGTCCTAATCCTTTACAGCTTAATAACTTCTACAGTTATAAACATAAGTAAATGAAATTTTGTTAAAAATTAGTCTACTTATAGACCTCAATTTTAAAAGAAGAAAAAAAACGTTTTTACGTATTTTAGGGGTGGCGTCCATACATGTGAAATGGAGATGAAAATTTTTTTTTCGCTGCACCCCCTCGTGTGGGGTATCAATGAATAGGTCTACTAAAATAAAGGTAATGTTTCATACACCACTTTTTTATCAGGTGTACCATCTGCGAAATATAGCGCGCCAAAGTGGCTTGCAATGTGTCCCCCCCCCTGCCATTTCTAAACTATGCAACGTAGAAAGTTATAATCTTCCACATTGATAGACCTTTGTGAAAACTCTCTTTTAAAATTATTTCGAGTATAATGTGATTATAATTTTTTGAGTTATAGAGAGAAAAATGAAAATTACTTAAAACGTTCTAGTTCAAAGGTCATTGTCCTTAGAGAAAAATGATGTTAGCAAATAATGCTCCTTTAGTTACTTTCTATTTGAAAAAATCACAAAAAGTAACTTTGTGTTATGTTGAACACACTTCTTCAATTTGGCTTCTTGAATTTATCGCTAGATGGCGCTACTAACAACACGCTCTGAGTCGCGAATGCTACCGATTATTGCAAAAACTAAAAAAGCATAGCCATGATTAATATTCGATTTGATTCGTTTGTAATTACACCTACTTAAGGAACCCTATAATACTGAGCATGGCCCGACATGCTCTTGGCCGGTTTTTTTATAATTATCTATAAACACAGTTCCTTCGTCCGTGTGTCGCTGCAGGGAGCCAACTGAAAATCAGCGCTGGACGTTCAACGCCAGCACATGCTGAGTTGGTGACCCTTTTGGCATGGTCATTTCCTCTATGGGCATGGGCATGCCCGGCAGCAACTTCATATTTTACTTATATTTATTTTAGTACTTTATTTAATGTTATTTGTTGTGCTGTCACTGTCCCGTGCCAAATAAAATCTTTCTTTCTTTCTTTCTTAAATAGTGGAAAGAAAAAATCGCTCACGAGCAGGATTCGAACCTGCGACTCCTGGCTCAGTACGCCAGTGCTTTAGCCACTAAGCTACCGTGAACACTGCTTGTGGTATCGAAATTATCCTCCACTATGGTACGTCTTTGGGTGACGTCAGCGATATCTTATTAATAAACGATTCGAACGAACGAACGTTCGATCTTGCTCGTAAACATTATTTTTTTCTTTCCACAATTTATACCAGTCCTTTCTCCCAAGGCAAACTAGAAGTTCAGAAGCTTCTAAGAATAAAAGTTCCTTTACTCTTCCCTAGGTTCCTTCAGGGGTAGAAATCGTGCCACTTCTTCTCCTCCACGGCTGGCCAGGGTCCGTCAGAGAGTTCTACGAGGCGATCCCTCTTCTCACCGCCGTCAGCAAAGACAGGAACTTCGCTCTTGAAGTCATCGTTCCCAGTCTACCTGGTTATGGATTCTCTGATGCAAGTATTTATGTCGCTCCTTATTCTTTGTTGCTCTAATAACAACGTCTTATACTGGGGGGGACTGGATGCGGAAGGCAGAGGACCGAGTGTCGTGGCGCAACTTGGGAGAGGCCTATATCCAGCAGTGGACTGCGATAGGCTGAGTTGATGATACACAAAAGGAGTTTCTTTATCTATCTGTTATAAACTGTTATTGTTTGTTTATTTGTTCGAGCATCACGCAAAAACGATTGGACCGATTTTGGTGAAACTGTTTGTGTTTACAAGCTTGTGATTAGACTTTCAAACTGGTATATGTATAAGGAAAAAAAAAACAGAAACATGGTTCCTTTGTGATAGATATGAACAAAGAGATTTAATATAAAATATTTAATGTCTTTGGATATGAAGAACCACGAGAGCGAAGCTACGGGCACATTCTAGAAAAATATATATATAAGGTTTAAGGTTCGCTCTAAGGTTTGCTGTTAGACAACTCATTTCTGAGTTAAGCTCAATCAATCAACTCAACCTATCGCAGCCCACTGCTGGACATAGGCCTGTCCCTATATATAGAGTTAAGCTCGCCGACTCCTAACTAACTATCTATCTATGTAAGACCTATGATGTCTTCTTTCAGTACTTTTACGTCTCTTATCTTTTGCTTTATCTTTCTTTTTTTTACTCGTACCCTCTCTATTCTTCTTCTTATGTATTTTATTTATTCTATCTTATTATGTAAGACAAAAATATTGACATCATGAGATGTCAGGTCATGAATCATGATGATTCGACAATATTTTAATCATAACATGTTTGAAGTTTTTGTTGATACTATACCTACGTATTATATTAAACCGTCAACCTACGTTAGCAAAAGATTTTATTTTATTCAAAGTCCACCTTTCGCATTTTTGGTATAAATAGATAATTTTTGGTAAATTTTTGGTTACTGTAAATATTAATTTATCACTACTTTTTAACCGACTTCAAAAAAAGGAGGAGGTTATGTATTCCGCGGGTTTTTTTTTTTTTTTTTTTTTCATGTATGTACACCGATTACTCCGAGATTTGTGGGCCGATTTACGTAGTTGTTTTTTTATTTGGTAGAAAAAGTCCGCGCGGTGGTCCCATATAAATTTTATTGACTTAGGTTAAGTAGTTTTTTAACCAGCTTCAATAAATCGGTTCATTTTAGCTTTGCGTATCTGGATGGTCCGTGTGGTGCCGGACTTAAAGAATAGCACCACCCTTATCTCTTCTCATGGGTGTCGTAAAAGGCGACTAAGGGATTCACCAGAGGATGGGCAGCAGCGTTCTCTGAGTATTTAACCAACCAACTGCGATCGCCAACCCGCCTGCCAAGCGTGGCGATTATGGCATATCCCCCCCTTAATTGGGGGAGGCCTATGTCCAGTAGTGGACGTCTTTCGGCTGTAATGATGATGATGATGATCTGGATGATCTGCTCATTGGTTCCTCATTCTGAGAATTCTTGGCCGATATGCGTGTTTTTTTTTCACGATAGTGATTGGACATTTGGAAGAACATGAGCGAGACCTTTGCCCAGCAGTGGGATAGCAAAAGTTAATAAAAATATATTCTCAAATTGGTTATATAAACATTTATGAATCAACCCTCAACTAAAAAGTATGAAATAAAAACTTTTTAACAAAAAATAAAACCGCCTTCAAAAACCTTAACTAAAAAGTAAAAAATAATCATTGTATGTATTTCAAAATCTTAACTTAAACAACATTTTGAAGGCGGCGCGTGATTTTCATGTACGTTCACATAAACTGTTTTTACTATAGATATTGCGCTCGACTGTACATTACATGACGCAAAGGGTCAACCACGCGCCGCCTTAAAAATGTTGTTTAAGTTAAGATTTTGAAATACATACAATGATTATTTTTTACTTTTTAGTTAAGGTTTTTGAAGTCGGTTTTATTTTTTGTTAAAAAGTTTTTTACTGTAGATATGCGCTCGACTGTACATTATATTTACATGACGCAAAGGGTCAATGACGCGCCGCCTTCAAAATGTTGGTTTATGTTAAGATTTTAAAATACATACAATGATTATTTTTTACTTTTTAGTTAAGGTTTTTGAGTCGGTTTTATTTTTTGTTATTCTATTTATACTACCATATACTAGAAACAATCTTGTGTAACCTTGTGCAACAAAAAAATATTAATTTTTTCATAATAAAGGTTTAACTAATTGTTAATGGACGTAGATGAAGCGAAAGAGGTTTGTCAGGATCGTAGCTGGTGGAAATCCATAGTTTCTGCCTTCCCCAATGGGAAACAGCGTGATAATATGTAAAGGTTGAAATGAAGCCCAATTCACGTAACTAAAATACTGTAGAAATTATAGTGGGTTTAGGAAAAAAATAAGTGCTTCAATCTTTTCTTAGCGAGAATCTGTCCGCCTTTTTTTATTCGTCCGAGGCTGTGGCTACAGATATCATAACAACATAACATAACATAACATCACGCCTGTATTTCCCTGAAGGGGTAGGCAGAGATGTAATAGTACACCTACATTTCGCCAGTTATGTTATAGTCCCATGTTATGTTTGTTATCATAACAAATTTTTCGTAGGCTGCCGTCCGTCCCGGTCTAGGAGCCCCTCAAATGGGTATCGTGATGCGGAACTTGATGCACCGCCTGGGTTACAAGCAGTTCTACGTGCAGGGTGGTGACTGGGGCTCGCTTATCGGTACCAATATGGCCACCATTTTCCCCAAGGTAAGTTTTTCTATTTTTTTGGTCGATAACATCACACAAATTATGTTAATCTAATAGAGAGTCTTAAGAATGATTTCCATCAAACGGGTCGAAGTATTCCCATTTGAGCACCTATTTTTAGGGCACCAATGCTTAGAGCACCGATGCTATTCCCTTTTCAGCACCAATCTGTATTTTTGCTTGGTGCTCTATTGGGAACAAAATAAATAATTCGACTTTATTCCCCTTTGAGCACCTACGGTACGGTAGCTTCTAGTGATGTGGTGTATTGTAAAAATTATCGAAAAAAATCACAATATTATTATTTTTAGTAAATCATGTATTGTTATTATCACAAGTTTCCTCTAATAAAATTTTGTATACACAAACCAATTTTAGGCAAAACTAACAAAGTAAATTACCTATTTTAGTATTAAAAGGAAGAGCCTAGATAGATAGGTAGAATATTCTTTATTGTACACCATTAACATGATTAAACTTAGGACTAACATGTAAAATAAGGGTACATTGGCGGTCTTATCGCTAATAGCGATATCTTCAAGACAACCTTTGGATGGACAAGGAAGACGTGAAAAATAGATGGGGGCAGTATGTGGTGCACTTTTATTGCTTCTTTTTTTCCTAGTTGTACAACGTGTATCAGAAATGCGTGGTCATATTTAAAGAGCTTATTCAGGGGATGCTATCGAACAACTTTTACTATGGGACAAATCCTAAAATCGCGAAAAAAAATCGAGACATCGGTGATTTAGTAGGAAACAGCTGATATTTTTTTCGCGATTTTAGGGTTGGTCCTATAGTAAGAATGAGCTCTTAAAATATGACCACGCATTTCTGATACACTTTGTATAGTTTAAATGTAACCCCAATGATGTACACTTACCCCTTTACTAATAAACGTTGTATAGCGGTTGTATAGTTACACAATGCTTTGTCTTCTTCTTTCAAATGTCAAATTACTGATGACAGAAAGTGAGAAATCGTTGTGTAACTATTCAACCCTATACAACGTTTATTAGTAAGGCCGTTAGTTAGTATGCAATAAATCTTTGCATTTTGAATCTACAGCATCAGCTTGGGTGCCAACGATTTTAATGAATAACCGCTGAAAGTGCGACATTTGTTATACTTCATGTTACTCGGGCGGGATATCCCTGAGACCGGTACAGTCGGCGCAGGTTGCGGCCCTTTCAACTTACGAAAAAATTGAAGGAAAAAAAGTGCACCACATACTCCCCCCTATATATTTTTCACGTCTTCCTTGTCCATCCAAAGGTTGTCTAGAAGATATCGCTATTAGCGTTAAGACCGCCAATGTACCCTTATTTTACATGTTAGTCCTAAGTTTAATTATGTTAATGGTGTACAATAAAGAATATTCTATCTATCTATCTACGCTCTTCCTATTAATATGAAAATAGGTAATTTACTTTGTTAGTTTTGCCTAAAATTGGTTTGTGTATACAAAATTTTATTAGAGGAAACTTGTGATAATAACAATACATGATTTACTAAAAATAATAATATTGTGATTTTTTTCGATAATTTTTACAATACACTACATCACTAGAAGCTACCGTACCGTAGGTGCTCAAAGGGGAATAAAGTCGAATTATTTATTTTGTTCCCAATAGAGCACCAAGCAAAAATACAGATTGGTGCTGAAAAGGGAATAGCATCGGTGCTCTAAGCATTGGTGCCCTAAAAATAGGTGCTCAAATGGGAATACTTCAACGGGTCGTATTGCATCGGATCGGAACGGATTTTACGATCTTTAAACTATATTAAATCGTGTACATAGTGTTTAAAGTCTATATTACCAAGCTACGCACAGCAACTTGATCGCGGGCGTCTTCCACGACACGCGATTGTAGCCGGAAGTATGCTGCGACTCGCGATCGTCTCCGTTCACCTGTCGTCGTATCCGATCGAATCCTTTCGGCTGTCGTCGCGTGCGTTCAAAGCCGTGGCCGAGCGACATCACTCATTCTTGTGAAGTATCTATGGCAGACCAGACTACATGATGAAATTTTAATCACTTAAGTCCCGAAAAGGGGTCATTGTACACATGGCTACACATCAAGCTGTACATTTCCAGTATAAGCTGATCTCGCATTGTACGGAAAACCTAAACAATGCGAGGTCAGCTTATACTGGACGTGTACAGCTTGATGTATAGCCGTGTGTACTCATCATTATGAACAACTTTTTCTATGGGACCAACCCTGAAATCGCGAAAAAAATAATCATTTGGTCCCTACATTTGTGTTCAATTAAATCTATAAAATGTAGGGACCACTTGTTATTTTTTTCGCGATTTTAGATTTGGTCCCATAGTAAAAGTTGTTCATAATGATGAGTACAATGACCCCTTTTCGGGAAATAAGCGATTAAAATTTCAGCATGTATTTATGATTATTTTATTCTTCTTCTAATGCAATAGCCAACAATACTTCGTCAACTTCAACCATTTTCAAAAATTAGAACACGTCAACACGATATGAATGAAACTATTTGACTAGGCGCAGAAACGGTTACGTCCGCATGCGACGGTACGGAGCCGATCGTATGCGTCGACATCCTGCCGGACACGACCGCCTGTCGCCGCATTCCATTCGTTCGTATCCTTTCCGATCTGATGCGATGCGAGCCGTTTGGTGTAAATCATCCTTTATTCATATTATTCTTACAAAAGAATCCTGTGAAATCTTTTCAGTCCTTTAAACTTCAGGATTCTTAAAAATCACTTTGAATAATAATTTCTTAAGGTTCGCGATCACTATACATTATAATAAAACATGTTTAACTGGATTACATTGCGTATATTATTTAAATTGGTTTTCCTGACGTTCCCAAAGCTTTGCAGCGTTCGTGGTCACAGGAAGACTAACGGCCAAAATTAATATCCAATCTATCCACGATTTACCCTACTGGAGATAGAAATTTTACATATTTTGTATGGAGCTTATGTCAAATTCCTATCTGTAGTAGGGCAAATCGTGGATAGATTGGATATTAATTTTGGCCGTAAGATGACAAGCGTCATTACAGAGATTTCTAAAAAATATTTTAATCAACCGTACAATTTTCAATTAATTAAAATCGTTTCAATGATATTGTGAGTGATTACTGCGTGAATCGAAACGACATGTAACATACTCGTAGGTACCTACAGTGTTTTTTTTTCGTCCATTTCAGGAGGTCCTAGGGTTCCATGCCAACATTGCATTCACTCAGACTGTAACTGGCACGTTCCTCGAACTGGTGGGTTCTCTCTATCCTCCCCTGGTGGTAGAAGCACACCTTGTTGACAGAATGTATCCTCTGAAGAAGAGGTTCTCTTTCCTGCTAGAGGAAACTGGATACTTGCACATACAGGCCAGCAAGCCTGATACAGTGGGTAAGTAATTGATCAAACCGATCTGTTTTTTTTTAATTCTTAATGGGCTTGCGTTTAACCACCACCTCACCTGATGTTAAGCGATGGTGCGGTCGACGACGGTTCACGCTTGCCCAGCAAAAACCTATACACTTGAGCCTTGAAGACCACCAGATTATACTTCTCGGGAAATACTGACGAACTGCAAGGAATTCCTCTCTTTAGCGGTACGCATGATTAAGCTATTAGAAAAACGGTTCGTGCGTAAGGGTATATCTACCATATAACGGTGGCGCATCGCCGTGCGTCTGGTCGTCCGATAATGGAAAGGGCTTGGGGGAATAAATTGTGCAATTCCAACGCACACTCGCCAAAATGTACGGTAAGTTTGGCGCTTAATGTATGGCATGCGGTGCTCTTCTGTAAGTAATGGGGCACTCAGAAATGTGTTAATTTTTTCATGTACAGTGTACCTACTCATTGTTGAACAGCCAAATAAATAAATAAATGCATTTGATAAAAAACCGATAGGCCAGCCACTCTGCGCCGATGCTCGAGACTTTGTAGTTTGGCATCATCCAGCGCATCATTGCAAACTTGCAAACGAGCCTTTTGACGCGCCTCTCAATCGACTCGAAAGCCGCCAGTTGATAGTTGATAGTTAGCCGAACCATCACAGAGATGAGAACAGTACTCCATAGTTCCATACAAGATGCTTGGTACAAACTGAGCAGCTGTCCCAGTGTGAAGTACCGTCTCACCTCTTCAGTTGTGCTGAAGAATGAGTGTATTTGCCACTACTTACCTATTTTAATTATCAGTCCATTTGAAACGAGTGTCCCATTTTTTTCCAGGTATGGCACTTTCCGATTCTCCGGCCGGCCTTCTAGCATATATTCTAGAAAAGTTCTCCACTTGGACCCGACCTGAGCATCGTTCCAAGCTAGACGGAGGACTTGGCTTCCGCTTCACCAAAGAACAACTCATTGACAACTTGATGATGTATTGGACAACCAGGTCTATCACTACGTCTATGAGGCTGTATGCTGAGAACTTCAATTTGAGGACTATGGCGTTGAAGCTTGAAGAGTAAGTCAAGATTTTATAGTTCAGATATTCCAGTAACGAAACATATTCCCTTCATTAGTCGTCATAACACTGCTTTAACAGATTGGTGGTCTGATCGTAGAACATTTAATTCCTGTCGAAATAGCTAGCAAGGTTGACTGCCCAAGGAGCACTGGACGTCAAGAGTATATGCTCCTTTGTAGAGACTCCTTTAACATATTCCTTGCAACAAAATAATTCTTCAAAATGTACCTTTATAACTAAAGAAAACCGGCCAAGAGCATGTCGGGCCATGCTCAGTATTATAGGGTTCCTTAAGTTGGTATTACAAACAAATCAAATCGAATATTAACCATGGCTATTTTAGTTTTTGCAATAGACGGCAGCATTGGCGACTCAGATAGTGTTGTTAGTAGCCGCCGCTAGATGGCGCTATAAAGTGCCAAAGGCAATAGACGGCAGCATTGGCGACTCAGAGAGTGTTGCTACTAGCCGTTAGATGGCGCTGTACAGCGCCAAATGTAAGAAGTTTGTCATTTCAATATAACACAAAGTTACTTTTTGTAATTTTTTTAAATAGAAAGTAGCTAAAGGAGCATTATTTGCTAGGATCATTTTTTTCTATGGTCAATGACCTTTGAACTAGGACATTTAAAGTATTTTTCAGTTTTCTCTCTATAACTCAAAAAATTATTATCAAATTATACTCGAAATAATTTTAAAAGAGAGTTTTTATAAAGGTCTATCAATGTGGAAGATTATAAGTTTCTACGTTGCATAGTTTAGAAATGGCTGGGGGGGGACACATTGCAAGCCAATTTGGCGGGCTATATTTCGCAGATGGTATACTTGATAAAAAAGTGATGTACAAAACATTACCTTCATTTTAGTAGACCTATTCAATGATACCCCACACGAGGGGGTGCAGCGAAAAAAAATTTTCATCCCCATTTCACATGTATTGGCGCCACCCCTAAAATACGTATTCACGATTTTTTTATTCATTTAAAATTGAGATCTATATCTAGACTATTTTTTAGCAAAATTTCATTTACTTATGTTTATAACTGTAGAAGTTATTAAGCTGTAAAGGATTAGGACAGAAGGACAGACGGACGGACATGACAAAACTATAAGGGTTCCTTGTAGGACTACGGAACCCTAAAAAACCAGCCAAGTGCAATCTGACCACGCACAGAGTAGGGTTTTTATGGTTTAACTAAAAGGGTTCCTTGTTTGACTACGGAATACTAAAAACCGGGCAAGTGCGACTCGGACTCACGCAGTAAGGGTTCCGTACCATCCATAGAACTGATACTCCATAGAAACGGTTTATTACTTATTTTTTAGTATTTGTTGCTAAACTACATAGTATGCACTATAATCAAACCAAGTTTAACGCTGATATGTATTACCGTTTTGAAGATAGAGCAGGAACAACGTAACGTTGAAAAAAATGCATTTGCCCCTTGGACAGCTTTTAGACTTTTTTTTTGTTTTAGTAGGTATTTGTCGAGATAGTACTCATAGCAACACATATTCTGAGAAAATTTCTACCGACTACCTATTACCATTCAAAAGACACAGCCCTGAGACAGAAAGACGGACGGACGGACAGCGTAGAGTAATAGGGTCCCGTTTGGCACCCTTTGGGTACGGAACCCTAAAAACCAGCCAAGTGCAATCTCACCACGCCCAGGATAGGGTTTTTATGGCGGAACTATAAGGGTTCGTTGTTTGACTACGGAACACTAAAAAAGTATAAAAGTTGCTAGACAGAACTAAAAATAACTCTTTCCAACAGGATACCAACTCCCGTCCCCACATGGGTGACCCAAGCGAAATACGAGTTAGCGTATCAGCCACCTTGCATCATCAAGCTCAAGTTTCCGAACCTGGTGGACGTGACAGTCTTGGATGATGGAGGGCATTTCCTTGCCTTCGAACTGCCTAAGATCTTCGCTGAGGATGTCCTGAAAGCGATGGGAGAATTCAGGAAGCTGGCGAAGAAGAATGTGAAGACTGATTTGTGATTTTAGTTGAGAATAAAGATTTTGTACAGAATATCTAAATATCGTATACTTTTTTAGGATTTTTTTATTTTGATGACAAAAGACTTAAACCATTAGTATTCTTAGCAGGACTACTCGCAGGTATATTCTGCCATCCATTTGGTGTCGAAACCGTAAAATAAAAAGATTTATACAGGCATTTTTTGTGGACTGCGATATGCTGAGTTGATGATAAAGGCAAAGAGGCCATAGTATAACAATTTTAGAATTAGTTGACATTTTATTTCTGTATTTTATTACAACTTGCTAAAACTAACAAAGCTAAAACGTAAACGAAACCTATTGCTCTATAAAACACAAATCACCACACACTGACTTCACCACCTCTCAGCACAAATCTAATAAAATCACACTTAAGCTCACTATTGGGCTAATAAAAATCAATCAGCCCTTATCTGCCCCTGGCTTGTGACCAAACGGCGCTCAGTCGCGTGCCGACCGAGGATTCATACGCAAGGAGGATTATTATACCGTCACCATATTCACTGTTCAGGCGGCCAAAATTTGAACTAAAGCAACCATTCAAAATGTGAGCAAGAAAGTAGTCCGTTCGTATTACTACTAGTGACGCCGTCAACTGAATAGTTAAGATGGCTGCATTATAAGCGTTATCGCAAAGCTGCTTATTTGTCATAATTTGCTATTTTATTTGGGCAGGCGTTGGTGCGATTGTGTAATGTTGATATTGTGTTGTGGGAGATTTTTTCATTTGGTTTTTTTTTTTATGTGAGATTTAATGTTGTGGTTTAAGGAAGATTTTTTTAGCAGAACCCTCTTTATAAAGACAAAAGTTTTCATAGAAAAAATAGTTCTGTTTATCTATAATTAAAGAGTCATTTCTTTAGACAATAATTAACTAATGATATAATCCGTCAAAAATAGAAAACAGATAAGGGCTATGTAATTAAGATTGACCAAAACACTGGTAAAACACATTACCCTACTTTTCGGTCGGAGTCGGTAAACACTTAAGCTGTTTCTCAATTACTAAGTAATGCAGCTAATGACTAGTCTATTACGAGTAGGAAGGTATACTGCTTATGTAGTTAATGAATTCATTAGATAACACTGTCTTTATCACAATACCGTGACCTAAATTTTAAGATAGGTAGTTAATTTATTTATTTATTTACTAGCGGCCCGTCCCGGCTTCGCACAGGTGGACATGAAAGTATAGCCTATATATGTTACTCAGGGTGAATGTAGCTTTCTAATGGTGAAAAATTTTTTGAAATCGACGCAGTAGTTTTTGTGTTTATTCATTACAAACATACACACAAAAATACAAATCTTTCCTCTTTATAATATTAGTAACGTGCGTACCCTTGCGCCATCCCATTTTCCTAGCTCGGCATGCTGTGCTGGCGCTGCCGCTGCCGCTGCAGAGAACCTCAAACGGCGAAAATATAATAACTTAGTAACAATTATATTTTCGAGCCGTTTGGGGTAGACCCTCGGGTCGTGGGGTCCGAGTGCCCACCTTTTATTTAGAAATATTTCTAGGCGGTTAGTCGACACTTCACGTGACCAGAAGGCTGGCCTTTACTTTGGTCAAAGATTAAGCATTGCCATACAACGCGGCAATGCTGCCAGTCTTCTGGGCACGTTACCAGTTGAAAGCGTCGCGGAGGCATATTTTGATACTCCTTTTTAGGGTTCCGTAGTCCTACATGGAACCCTTATAGTTTCGTCATGTCCGTCCGTCTGTCCGTCTGTCCGTCTGTCCTAATCCTTTACAGCTTAATAACTTCTACAGTTATAAACATAAGTAAATGAAATTTTGTTAAAAAATAGTATAGATATAGATCTCAATTTTAAAAGAATAAAAAAATCATGATTACGTATTTTAGGGGTGGCACCCATACATGTGAAATGGGGATGTAAAAATTTTTTTCGCATCACCCCCTCGTGTGGGGTATCATTGAATAGGTCTACTCAAATGAAGGTAATGTTTCATACATCACTTTTTTATCAGATGTACCATCTGCGAAATATAGCCTGCCAAAGTGGCTTGCAATGTGTCCCCCCCCCCTGCCATTTCTAAACTATGCAACGTAGAAACTTATAATCATTATTAATCATTATTGATAGACCTTTGTAAAAACTCTGTTTTAAAATTATTTCGAGCATATTGTGATTATAAATTTTTGAGTTATAGAGAGAAAACTGAAAAATACTTAAATACCTACCTACCTATGAACTAGGACGTCTTAAGTATTTTTCAGTTTTCTCACTATAACTCAAAAATTTATTATCACATTATACTCGAAATAATTTTAAAAGACAGTTTTTACAAAGATCTGTCAATGTGGAAGACTGTAAGTTTCTACGTTGCATAGTTTAGAAATGGCAGGGGGGGGGACACATTGCAAGCCACTTTGGCGGGCTATATTTCGCAGATGGTACACCTGATAAAAAGTTGTGTACGAAACATTACCTTCATTTTAGTAGACCTATTCAATGATACCACACACGAGAGGCTGCAGCGAAAAAAAATTTTTCATCCCCATTTCACATGTATGGGCGCCACCCCTAAAATACGTTATCAAGATTTTTTTATTCTTTTAAAATTGAGATCTATATCTAAACCATTTTTGAACAAAATTTCATTTACTTATGTTTATAACTGTAGAAGTTATTAAGCTGTAAAGGATTAGGACAGACGGACAGACGGATAGACGGACAGACGGACAGATGGACAGACGGACGGACATGACGAAACTATAAGGGTTCCTTGTAGGACTACGGAACCCTAAAAAGAGCTGATCTTCAAACGGCTTAATAACAGATTTTCTTCATGTCAAGTCATTGTCAGTCAATGTCAAGTCATGACCAAGAACACTCTCGATCAAGTCACCTTTCAGTCGAAATAAACTAAATCAAAATCGGTTCATCCGCTTGGGAGCCACAGACAGATACACACGTCAAACACATAACACCCCTTTAATTGCGTTGGGGGTTAAATATAAAAGTAAATACATACAAACATTAGAACAGATTCGCAGGAGAACGAAGGTAACCGACATAGCCCGGAGAATTGCCAATTAAGTGGCAGTGGACGGGGCACATTGCTCGCAGAACGGATGGCCGATGGGGCCGTAAAGTTCTGGAGTGGGCGATCGCGTACTGGAAGGCGCAGCGTGGGTAGGCCCCCCACAAGGTGGACTGACGTGGTAAAGGTCGCGGGAATCCGCTGGATGCGGGAAGCGCAGGACCGGTCGTTGTGGCGATGCTCGGGAGAAGCCTATGTCCAGTAGTGGACGTCTTTTGGCTGAAATGATGATGATGACGAAACAAGATTATCCGGAGAAGAACCGGAGTGACCGACATAGCTATTAGGATCAGTAAGCTGAAGTGGCAGTGAGCTGGCCATGTCTGTCGAAGGACCGATGGCCGCTGGAGCAGACGAGTCCTTGAGTGGAGACCGCGAATTGGCAAACGCAGCGGAGCGGCGATCTGAAGAACGTGGCTGGGGGGGACTGGATGCAGAAGGCAGAGGACCGAGTGTTGTGGGGCAACTTGGGAGAGGGCTATGTCCAGAAGTGGCCTGCGATAGGCTGAGTTGATGATGTTGATGATGATGATGATGATTGTATTTAAAACACTTAAACAAAAGCTTTTATTTCGTTTCTGAAAGTTACTATCGTTGAGTTGAGCGATGCTATCGATGATTCTTTGTCTTTAACCTACCCCAAAATGACTTCACACGTCATCCATAAAAAAAACAGGTACTAAGTCTTTGGTACTATAACATTATGAAAATAATTGAACTTCTGCTAGCGTAAGATAAGGAAGGGTAACAAATAAACCACAACTGGGGGTGGAAATTCAATTACACTCATGAAGGGGCAGAGGGCGGAGCAACACGCCCCTTTTATGAGAAAGAGATAGATTATACAGAAGTTGTAAGAGGGAAAGAGACAAGTGTATGTAGTATTTGCAATAATATCTAGGCAACAGTCTAGGTCAGGGATGGCGAACCTTTAGACATCAACGTGCCAATTTTTTCAACCAAATGGTTAATGTAGCTGCCAACAAATAATCGTAGCTTTGTGGGGAAAACTATGAAAAACATAATGAAATTAATTATTTAACACATTTATTAGGTTTGTCAATTAATGCCGTGCCGTGCCCACAATTTGCTGTCACGTGCCACCCGTGCCATTGCAGTCTAGGTGGTACTGCAGTGCAGTGTTGCCAATTACCGTTTTCTACGGTTTTCAGGCCAAAAAATTACATAAACCACGGCCTACGGCTGTAACCCCAAGGCCGTAGCAAAATCTACGGCTTTCCGCAAAGACGGTTATCATGTTTTCGATAAATATATCACTGAATGCATCCAAACACGTCTAGTGTGTCTTCATTTTTATTACTTGTGAATTCGAATTCCACCCTTGCAAAGTTGTCTATGTGGACGGGGTTTTCCAACTTTTTCTTTTAAGCAAAAAGATAATTTTGAAGAATAATTAATTTTGCATAAAAAACTTAAAAACAGCGCCATTTGGCCGATGTTGAAACGTACTTCCTTTTTAGGGTTCCGTAGTCCTACAAGGAACCCTTATAGTTTCGTCATGTCCGTCCGTCTGTCCGTCTGTCCGTCTGTCCGTCTGTCCTAATCCTTTACAGCTTAATAACTTCTACAGTTATAAACATAAGTAAATGAAATTTTGTTAAAAAATAGTATAGATATAGATCTCAATTTTAAAAGAATAAAAAAAATAGTTTTTACGTATTTTAGGGGTGGCGCCCATACATGTGAAATGGGGATGAAATTTTTTTTTTCGGCGCTGTGGGGTATCATTGAATAGGTCCACTAAAATGAAGGTAATGTTTGATACACCACTTTTTTATCAGATGTACCATCTGCGTAATATAGCCTGCCAAAGTGGCTTGCAATGTGTCCCCCCCCTGCCATTTCTAAACTATGCAACGTAGAAACTTATAATCTTCCACATTGATAGACCTTTGTAAAAACTCTCTTTTAAAATTATTTCGGCCATAAAGTGATTATAAATTTTTGAGTTATAGAGAGAAAACTGAAAAATACTTAAAACGTCCTAGTTCAAAGGTCATTGACCTTAGAGCTCAATGCTCCTTTAGCTACTTTCTATTTGAAAAAATCACAAAAAGTAATTTTGTGTTATGTTTACATGACACAATTCTTAAATTTGGCGCCATCTAGCGGCGTCTAACAACACTCTCTGAGTCGTCAATGCTGCCGTCAAGTGCCGTCTATTGCATTTGGCACAGTATAGCGCCATCTAGCGGCTACTGACAACACTCTCTGAGTCGCCAATGCTGCCGTCTATCGCAAAAACTAAAATAGCCATGATTAATATTCGATTTGATTTGTTTGTAACACCTACTTAAGGAACCGAGCCGAGCATGGGCGTCGGGCCATGCTCAGTATTATAGGATATTATTATTACTTAGTAGTTTAGATAGTTTTTTTTTTGGCAGTGCTACAGCCGACCGTTGATCTCTTTCCACCATATTTTCTACCGAACATGGCCGCCTATTAAAAATTTTCTTCGGCAACACTGGGGCAGTGGTATTGCAGTTTTAGGTACGGACAAAGGAAACCGCTGATCTGAGTGCCTAGTGCGAGTTTGAAACTTACGCGTACGCGATCGACTGCGTCCACTTTCATTCATAAATCTTCAGCATAAATCAATAGCGCCCCTGGCATTCGATAGCGATTTCGATACAGTGTGCGAAAGTTTCAAACGTGGAATCAGCACTCAGGTGTGGAGTTGGACCTTTTGCTGGTTCCACCATCCTATAGGTACTATAAAAAGTCTTGAAATAAAGTGAAAACATTGAGTGGATAATACTTTTATTTTATAGATCCTTAAAATAATTTTTAGCATAATTAAATTTATATTTTCCACAAAAAAATACATACCTACATTTGGCAGATACAGTGTAAAACATAAAAACTATTATTTTTGTGTGTTCTTTATTTTTGGTAGAATTTCATAATAAATCTTGCAAAATCGAAATTCAATTCTTCAGAAATAATTAATTCTATCGTGTTATAAAACTTTTTAACAAAAAATTGAACCGACGAAAACAGAAACTGAAAAGCGAAAAATAACTAATTATGAGTCGGCGCCAAACGAACTTTTCACAAGCAAAGTGCGTGTAAGTTGGAAGTGGCCGAGCGGAGAACGCATTTTTGGAAATTTAATAGTTGAAAATCTCACGTTGTATTTGATGTGACGTTGTTTTTATTATTTATTTAAAGTAATTTAATGATCTTCGTTGATTGGTTGTTTGGCGCCGACTCATAATTAGTTATTTTTCGCTTTTCAGTTTCTGTTTTCGTCGGTTCAATTTTTTGTTAAAAAGTTTTATTTTTCATTTTTTTGAGGTTAAACTCTAAATCCAGGTCTCCATTATGTCGTAGTGTCTAGAACTATATTTATGTATGTCAAGTTTCAACAGAATCGGTTAACAGGTAAGAATTCAGTGGGTGAACAAACACTCATCCCCTGTTTTACTACCCTTAGGGGTGGATTTTGATTTTGAAATTCAAATGGGACCAACTTCGAGATATACCCTATCCATTAAAAAAAGAATCATCAAAATCGGACTACTCTGTAAAAAGTTATGCGTGGTCATACATAAAAAAAAAAAAAAAAAAAAAAAAAAAATATACGCGTTGAATTGAGAACCTCCTCCTTTTTTTCGTCGGTTAAAAATGAACACTATCAAATATTTGCTTAGTTATAATTTGGTGTATTCAATAAGGAGGAGATTATTAATTCAACATGCACGTGTATGTACCTAATAATATTATTGGAACTGCAATATATTCACATATGATAATCTATTAGGACTTCCAAACAAATATACAACTTTTTATAGGCGTATAATGTATGTATATTTGTCCACGTATTTCTCCGAAAACATTAATCGGATTGTGTTTTTTTTTCATTATCTTACTTCACCTTAGGGTACAGTGCAAGTTTCATCAAAATCGTTTCAGTAGTTTTCAAGATATGGACTAATACGTTTAAGTGTGACGGCCTAGCTTGTTGATATAAGCTACGGGTGTGGTGTCAAAGGGAAAACTTCTAATATTTACAACAAAACTATTAAAATATATTTCAGTTTTTACATAAAACTAAAAATTACGAAATAAGAAAATACCATCTTTAGCAAAAAATTATGAAATATAATTTTAACGAAACATTAGGGACCTACAATTTTTTTGAGGCCAGAGGTCGTTTCTATTTTGATGAATATAATACTCGATGGCTATGCTGGCAACGACCACCGACCTCAAAAATATGGTAGACCCCGAATGTTTCGTTATAAAAATATAATTTCATAATTTTTTGTTAATTTATTTTAAAAGTATAATAATTTTTTTCAAGTTACTTTTATATGTTAATAAAATGTCATTGGTATTATGTCATTGATGTCACTGACAAATGTATGATACAGTTGTTTTTTTCCGCGATTTCTGGGTTGCTTAGAAAAGTTGTTCGTTATGATAAGTTACTTTTACTCTTCACAAAGACCTCAGCTAATGTTACTCCTTAATAACAATACTTACATCTAAATTGTGTTCGTAGATATAATATTTGCTATATTAACTAAAATTATAACTGACTATTCATATCACAAAATTAACATGCTTTAAATTAGGTAAAACCTAGATACTAGTATAGTATTATATTATCTGTGGCTAAGACTATGACCAAAAATCAGTAAGGTAGAAACATTACTCAGACATGGAAACGGGAATCAATTTCCTTTTACTAATTAGGTATTAAGTATTTTTTATATTTACTAGTAATAGGACCTATTACATAAGCTACATAATATAGGTAGGTAATAGGTATACAGTATGTAACAAAAACCCTGTTGTTCCTGTGAGCTACGTTATCAGAATCAATATTTGGATAAACTCTTTAATAAAAAAATAATATAAAATAAAATATATTAAATCATTATTAATTGTAAATAGAAAGTTATTGTATCAATCAAAACTCACTCATTCAGTGATTATGTCAATAAAAAAATCTAATTAAATATAAAATAATTATTAATTGTAAATTGAAAGTTATGTAATGATTTAATATTAATTTGATTATTTTTATTATTATTTTTTTCCAAATGAGTTGTGTCCTTACGTATGAATATCGATTCTGATAACGTAGTTCACAGGAACAACAGGGTTTTTGTTATTAAATACTGTATGTCATAAAGAAACGGTGGGTAAATGATGTGTTTAGCAGAAATAAAAATAAATTATTGCTGCTAATTTATGCTTATGAGCTAATAAGAACTTAACATTATTAACAAAATTATATACACCTAAATTATTATGAGTTTCACAAAAACTCTGATAGGGATACAGGAAGTAAGGGTTATCAAAATAAACTATTTAAAATGCAAATAACAGGAGATAAATGAAATCAAAATAGGTATTAATAACAAAACACGGACGGAATAAAAGGAATCAAACATATTTGAGACAATTACATTTGGCATTAACATTACCTATTCATCTTCATTCGTTTTCCTGGCCTCTAAGAGGGCCCTCTTTGGTTATAAAGTTCTCAGTGTATTTATTAATAGTAACTAATACTACATGTTGATCTGTATTTGTGCCATATTTAAGGAGGTGATAATACCACTGATACTGAACACGAATCAATAAAAATATCAATACCAATTTTTTCATTTATTATTTAAATACCTATTTGTAAACAAACAAATTCCCCCCGTGTGTCGCGTGCGACACAAAAACAATGCGTGCGAAACCACCAAAAAAAAATGCCGTATTTCCACCCTTTGCAAATGCCGCCGATGACTTTTTTTCAGAATCGTTCGGGATTTATTCTCAAACCCTCGCTATGTTTCTAAGTGCAAATATTAAATAATCGTAGAATTTTTAGAGTATTTTTAGATGATTAAACATAACATAACATCACGCCTGTATTTCCCCGAAGGGGTAGACAGAGGTGTAAAGTACACCCACATTTCGCCAGTTATGTTATAGTCCCATGTAATAGGAGGCGAGCCTATTGACATTAACCGGGCAAAAATCCATACTCCGGGCTGCTACTGAGAATTTCCTAATGAAAAAAACCCAATAACACTTTGCCCGACCCGGGAATCGAACCCAGGACCCCACGCTCAGCAGTCGCGCTTGTGACCACTAGACCAACGAGGCCGTCAGTCAGTTTGTAGATGATTAAACACGTTTTTTATCAATTGCTTTAGAAATATAGCACGGTTACAGATACATCTTGTATAATTCTACCATCTACGGTTGCTTATTTACTATCCTTATCATTCTTGTCTTTACTCTCATGACCATTTTGCATTTTACCATCGTGTTCTTCTTTACCATTCTGTCCTGGAGCTATCATCAGCAGATTATTGCCATTCCTGTCAGCCAAGTTTCTAAACGGCATATTCTGTCGCCATCTCGGTGGAAAATAAAACTGATTCCTCAATACTCTCAAATGATCTTTACCGAAGTAAAATTCTGTTCTGTTACCGATAGGTCTCTGAAATCCCCTTCTTACATCTTCATTTTCTTCATTACCATATCTTTGGTAATCGTTACTTTCATGGAAAATTTTAGCTCTTGGACAGTCGTCTTCGCTGAAGTATGGTCTCTTTACGCGAAATCTCCGAGATTGTGGGCTTAATGGAGATTCGCATTTGATCGCAAGACTGGCAGAGTTTTCTTTGTTCATGGAAAGGCCGTGGGTTTTTTGCCATTCTAGAACCTCACAGAGAAGACCTATGTACCTGTGGAGTAAAAAAGTAATACATTATGAAGTGCAAAACATTTTACATGTAAGTTCTGTTGAAATGTGCCTGGATCATCATCATCATCATGTCAGCCAAAAGACGTGCGCTACTATACATGCCTCCCCCAAGCATCACCACAACAACCAGTCCTGCGGATATAGGTTTGAAATTTTGGAATTATCTTAATCTAAAACAAATCAGTTTCAATTTTTACAATTATTGGCATAGTTGATGCCATTTCTCATTGTCTTCTCAAACTGGAATGTGATCAAGACTAAAGTTCTGATCAAGTCACGGCTTGTGCCAGACTTTAAAGAAGTTACCTGATAGCCATCCTCAGTATTTCGTTCTTGGAGAGCTTCTTATCAGGCGGGTGTGTGGGCACCAATCTCCTCAACTCTGCGAAGGCTCCGCTGACATTCTGCTGTCTCCAGCGTTCACGGCAGTTGGTGAACAGCTTCCGAGGAGGGCGGAGCAGACAAGAGTTGAGAGATGGCATGTCTTCAGGTAGATTCTGCAAAAGAAAAAGCTTATAAATCAAGCATCATAGTTATAAAGCTAAAAAGAATCATCATCATCATCATTTCAGTCAAAAGACGTCCACTGCTGGACATAGGCCTCCCCCAAGAATCACCACAGCGACCGGTCCTGCGTTTTCCGCATCCAGCGGATTCCCGCGGTCCACCTTGTGGGGGGCCTACCCACGCTGCGCCTTCCAGTACGCGGTCGCCACTCCAAACTTTACTACCCCATTAATTAGCCATCCGTTCTGCGAGCAATGTGCCCCGCCCACTGCCACTTTAGTTTGGCAATTCTTCGGGCTATGTCTGTTACTTTCGTTCTCCTGCGAATCTCCTCATTTCTGATTCGATCACGCAGACACTCCGAGCATAGCCCTCTCCTTTGAGTGACTTTAATCCTTTAAAAAAGAGTAGAATAGAATATTCTTTATTGTACATCATTAACATTATTAAACTCACGACTAACATGTAAATAAAGGGTACATTGGCGGTCTTATTGCCAACAGCGATATCTTCCAGACAACCTTTGGATGGACAAGGAAGACGTCAAAAAAGCCGTCTTATCTTTGAATATAGATACAGAGTTTTAAAAAAAATTGTTTTTGAAAATCAAAAAGTGCCTTATATTAACGTAAAATTTATTTTCTGTTCACTCTCCATTTATAATTACGTGTAAAATCTTGTGTACAGGCTCTCATATTATCTCTTATACACCTTTTCTTACTTCGACAATATTGATATTGCTTACCTATCACCTATCTAGGTTTCAACTACCCTCACGGCTCACCTGAACATTCCTGCTAGACTGCCTGTCGTCGTCACTGTCAGGTAGACACAGATCATCGCTTAACATCTCGCTGTCTGGCTCCTCATCAGAACAAGACTCCTGGTCCGACGCCATTGTTGGTGGATACACTGCACACAAAAGACGTTAACGTGAAAATAATGACTCTACAGTTAACTGGAGGGCTGACACAATGGATGAGCAAATTAAAATGGTTTTAAAAAGTGATCAAGTCCTTCTCAACGTGTACAGGCAGTCTAACAAAGCAATTGGTATGCAGGGTCAGGGCAGATATAAATAAGGTTTTCTCAGAAGATTATGGATGTTTTCGAGTGAAATATCATTTTAATAACAGACAAAGTTAAACTGTATTTATACAAAACCCTAATCAAACCATTCTATAATAACTTCCTGAGAAATCTTCATCTATATCTGGCGACCCTGTATACTAATTGCTTTGTTCAGCATCATCATCATTTCAGCCGAAAGACGTCCACTGCTGGACATTGGCCTCCCCCAAGTAGCTTGGGGGGATATGCCATAATCACCACGCTTGGCAGGCGGGTTGTCGATCGCAGTTGGTTGGTTAAATACTCAGAGAACGCTGATGCCCATCCTCTGGTGAATCCCTTAGTCGCCTTTTACGACACCTATGAGAAGATATAGGGTGGTGCCATTCTTTACATCCGACACCACACGGAACAAAATTGATTTGTTAGACTGTACTAAAACCCGAAGAAGACACAATAAACATAGAACGGTTGTGAATACAAATTATTTGAAGTTGTATGTTTGTGAGTACAAATATTGCTACTTTGGCCAGTAGTGAGAAAATTAATATTTGCGTGAAGACGACACATAAAACTGCTGCTATAAACGATGTAGATTACTTACATTCCATCACTGTGATGACTAGTTTAGATGCTCGAAAATGTACTTGTTGAAGCTAATTTTGAACACAGACTAAAAACTGAGCACGTAGCACCACAAATACGAACATTTAATGAATAATGACCAATTGACCACTATAATAGCGCCATTAACGGGGAAGACCTAGCTGTGGTTGACACTAAACCTAAAGATAATGATGATGAAACAGGGCCACATTAGAGTTGTTGTCGTGAAGTAAATAAAGCAACTGCGTCTATATAAAGCCACGTTATTGTTGGCTATCGCCGGATACGGCTATCACAGGAAGTCGCTATAATTAAAACGGGAGTCACATTTACAGTTCTGCTTGTTAATTTTTGTAATAAACTTAAAAAATTGGTTGTAGGAGACTAATTTGATGATGATGAAGCAAGTTGCCTGAATTTTCTTTGATTGGGAGGAGATCTTACTCACACAAAATGTGAAAGTTGGTGAAGATGTACCTACGGATGTTTGAACAGATGGCTATATTGTAATAGTTTGGATAGCCCTCAATATTACAATGCTTCTAAAAGGCCACTAAGTTAAAAGTACTAAAACAAAATGTAACACCAATGATGTACACTTACGGCCAAAATTAATATCCAATCTATCTACGATTTACCCCACTAGACATAGAAACTTGACATTTTTAGGGAAAATCGTGGATAGATTGGATATTAATTTTGGCCGTTCGAAAGCAATAAATCTTTAAATCTGAATCGGAACCAGATTCAAATGGAAATTGGGACACAGATTGATTAAGTCTCTGATATTTTCTATCGTTATGCCATGCAAGAGTGACCGCGCATGTCAGCTCGTTCGAGATATGATAATGGAGCTCTTTCATCAGTGCAGTTGCACTTCTGTAAGCGCTGTCGCTGGCTTCTACCTATAGATAACTAATAATGATGTAGGTATATATAATGATCGCCCTGGACAGCGCTAATATGAAGTAGTGGAAGTTTAAAGTTTATACCTATCAATGCATCCAATCACATATAGGTACCAATAGACAATGACGATGTTTGAACATTATGATATAAAGTAGATAGCTAGTAATACGGTTTGATTAATACAGTTATACCTAGTCTGGTTTTACAGTCAGAAAACTTTCCGGTGAACCAGCACTAAGGCTAAAATCGCTTGCACTCAGTGTTCGATGGCAGCCGTAGGTACGTGTAATGTAGCAGGATTCGTTCAAGGGACTTTGTCGACCAAATGTACCACCGGGAAGTATTGTGATTGTGACCCTACTTATATCTGCAAAGTTTTCCTTCTAACAACCTTTTAGTAAATTCACAGAGAGCGATTGTGAATAGCACTCTATTTATGTTGGAAATTCAGTGTTGTTTTTAGGTGGTTGAGACTTGTGTTCAACAAACGATGCAGTTCAGTACTTCACTTTACTCTCAAACTAAAAAGATGGACAGAAACCAGTAGAACAATTCACGTAAGTAACTAAAGAAATGCAATTACCGTTAAGTTTCGATCAAAACAATGATTTTTGTATTATCTTATTTACAGCGATCGCTGTTAGAAAAGAACTGCAGCGTCACCGCTACTTGATCGGCGCGTCATGAAATTACGTGAATTAGGGCCCTGATCCTCTTCAAAATTCGCTTTAAAATTGGTGAAAAAAGAATGTTTTAATCATATTTTTCTTCTAATCTTGGCTTTATAGTTCGTCGTTTATCAATTAGGAAACACAAAAGAAGCCTGTTATTTTGATCTGCCGTTCGGCAGTAATGTGTGTAAGTTTGTAATGTGTTTAAAAATAACAAGGTAAACAAAAGTAATTAAAATTATTGTGAATGTATTAATAATGTAGACTAACCTCCTGAAATATCTGTCACGGTTGGCATAAAAACTAACACAAACAAAACAAGTTTTAAAATTATTTACAGCAAATGAATCAGATTTAACAACAGTTCTATAAATATAAGCACCAACTGTTGTTGGCGGCACAACGAATCGAAGGCGACTGACAAAAATCTATAGCAATATTTAAATTTCGAAAGGGGGTTGGCGGGATGGGCTGTGATTGGTCAGTTGTGGTGTCGAGATTGACCAATCAGGGTAATCGGAAGGCGGGGCGTAGATTTTCTTTTGTTACTACCGTAAGCATTTGATATATTGCACGTATTAAAGACCAGTAGGTCTACTCGCGTTTTACGAACGACAAACGAAGTATGAACTTTCGTTCCGACTGATACTTACATAATAAAGATAGGCACATAAAAAAGGCACAATTCAGATAGACTACGGTTCATAGTCGTATACAATTTACCGGAGATGAGAAAAACAAACGTCAAAACACGATCATCGCATGCGATAAGGGAACGATGGCTGACCGGAGTAGCAAATTGTGCGATGAATCGTACGATTTATCGAATATCGTCGAACGGGAGTAGACCCCCAGCTGCCGAATTGCGTAACTCACTCGGGATCGCAATCAATAGGATTTCAATGTTCATTGCTCCGTGTGTTTTGCTAATTCGTCTTATATACAACTATGTACCACGCAATGAATATTGTTATCATTTCAAAATGAAAGCTAATGTCAATGTCAATGTCAATGCATTACACAATTACCCCACTGTTTAATGTTATCTATTGCTGAAGCTTTTGCCGATGTTAATACAGTTTAAGATGAAGATAAGTCACTAATCACACCTAGGTATTACTATTTTATAGTCCTGGTGGTGGTGGTATACTAATAATGTAGTAGTATAGTGGTTTCTGTCTAAGAAAAGTCCAAATAATAATATATAAAATTTTAAAGGGTCATTAAGAAACAACTAAAGGATTGGAAAGAAGATGGATGCAGATGCTCACTCATTTTATTTTAATCATATCGCGAACTCTTTCCCGAACAGTAGAGGACAACTCCAAAATAATTCACAGTTTTCAATACTCAATACTTTATTGCGTTCCATAATGTACACAGGTGGTGGGCTTAAAAATATGGTACCAATTATGGACCCTGTCGGGCACAGCAAAATAGTTCAGCTGGAGAAAGAGGCCTTAATTATATTGTTTTCATGATATTTAGACGATCTTTTAGCTGTTTTCTAGGTAGTACCTATACTATTTTCTTCGCTACTTCCTAATATTCTATGCTTAATATTTGTACCTATTCTATGCTACAAACTCCTATTTGCATCTATCATCTATCTTGACGACTGCCTCGTTGATCTAGTGGTCGCAAGCGCGACTGCTGAGCGTGAGGTCCTGGGTTCGATTCTCGGGTCGGGCAAAGTGTTATTGGGTTTTTCTTAGGAAATTCTCAGTAGCAGCCCGGAGTCTGGATTTGTGCCCGGTTAGTGGCAATAGGCTCGCCCCCTATTACATGGGACTTACAACATAACTGGCGAAATGTGGGTGTACTATACACCTCTGCCTACCCCTTCGGGGAAATACAAGCGTGATATTATGTTATGTTATCTATCTAGATGGGTACATACCTACACTAAATCATAATCTTCTGACTTTGTAGACTGTGTACACCCTGAAATCTTAATGGCTGTTTTCCTGAAGGGGTCATTGTACTCATCACTGTGAACAACTTTTATTATGGGACCTATCCTGAAATCGCGAAAAAAACAGCAATTAGCAGAAAAAATCCATTACAATTTCAGCGTATATTTGGCGTTGTTATTTTATCGTTTTATTTTAAACCTAATTAGGTATTGCATTCGTATCTTGGTGCAGGCGGAGGGAGGGTTAGGGCTTGAGGGGGAGAGGGGGAAGGGGTGAAACCTCCCTAGACCTCGTTTTAGTGCGAAAAATAATACTCTACGTACCTACAAGATATACATTTTTAGGGTTCCGAAGTCCTACAAGGAACCCTTATAGTTTCGTCATGTCCGTCCGTCTGTCCGTCTGTCCTAATCCTTTACAGCCTAATAACTTCTACAGTTATAAACATAAGTAAATTTAATTTTGTTAAAAAATAGTCTACATATAGATCTCAATTTTAAAAAGAATAAAAAAATCGTTTTTACGTATTTTAAGGGTGGCGTCCATACATGTGAAATGGGGATGAAATTTTTTTTTCCGCTGCACCCCCTCGTGTGGGGTATCATTGAATAGGTCTACCAAAATGAAGGTAATGTTTCATACACCACTTTTTTATCAGGTGTACCATCTGCGAAATATAACCCGCCAAAGTGGCTTGCAATGTGTCCCCCCCCCCCCTGCCATGTCTAAACTATGCAACGTAGAAAGTTATAATCTTCCACATTTGTGAAAACTCTCTATTCAAATTATTTCGAGTATAATATGACTATAATTTTTTGAGTTATAGAGAGAAAACTGAAAAATACTTAAAATGTCCTAGTTCAAAGGTCATTGACCTTAGAGAAAAATGATCATAGCAAATAATGCTACTTTAGCTACTTTCTATTTGAAAAAAAACACAAAAAGTAACTTTGACATGACACACTTCTTAAATTTGGCTTCTTGAATTTATCGCTAGATGGCGCTACTAACGACACGCTCTGAGTCGCGAATGCTGCCGATTATTGCAAAAACTAAAATAGCCATGATTAATATTCGATTTGATTCGTTTGTAATTACACCTACTTAAGGAACCCTATAATACTGAGCATGGCCCGACATGCTCTTGGCCGGTTTTTGAATTTTACAGTACTCAGTTACAATTTGGGGCTGCATTAGAAACGGGCGGCATGCATGAATAATAATTTGGGGTTGGAAGAGGGTGGGGGGTAGGGACTAAAAAAATCGCCTTCGTTTGTATTTTATCTCTTTCTAATGCTTTCTAGTGTTGTGATGTTGATTTCTGTGCTAAAAACTTTAAATAACTTGTGATACCCTATATAAAATGTTAAAAAATAATCTCTCAAAAACTATTAATTTCCGCATAAAAAGCCGCTAGAGTTTGCTTCTAAAGACTATCCCCTAACGATTACAAACAAAACTACAATTACAATCGTGCACCAAGATGCTCAAGCCAAACCTCTAATCTAGGAAATTTCCCCTACCAATCAAACTGTTTTTAAATAAATAAATAATAATATAAATATAAATCAGTGTTCACGGTATCTTAGTGGCTAAAGCACTGGCGTACTGAGCCAGAAGTCGCAGGTTCGAATCCTGCTCGTGAGCGATTTTTTCTTTCCACAAATTTAAATCGTAAGATTTCGCTTCGCATGCGTAAATGCGTTAAAAATAATAAAATAATAATAAATTATTTACGGCATGAGCTATTATCATATTATTATGTAGCTCATGTCGACACGATAGAAGAAGAATTTTATTGCCACAAAAATAAATATTTTTACTAACTATATCTACCTAATTAAATAAAAATATCCTACATATCTGGCTTTGTATAAGTACTTATCATATCGACTAGCTTAAGATAGGATAGCGGTTGCCTTAGCATCAATATCTCGTAAAAAAACACCGAATTTAATCGACACGTAGGTAGGCACCCAATCTTTAATATTTTCTGATCGTAAAAAATTAGTTGCTTCAAGTGTCATAAAAATAATAATTTTATTATTTTAAGGATAAAAACTTTTTAACAAAAAATAAAACCGACTTCAAAAACCTTAACTAAAAAGTAAAAAATAATCCTTGTATGTATTTCAAAATCTTAACATAAACCAAAATTTTGAAGGCGGCGCGTGTTTTTCATGTATGTTCGCATAAACTGTTTTTAACCGACTTCAAAAAAAGGAGGAGGTTATGTATTCCGCGGGTTTTTTTTTACTATAGATAAGCGCTCGACAGTACATTATATTTACATTACGCAAAGGGACAGTCACGCGCCACCTTCAAAATTTTGGTTTATGTTAAGATTTTGAAATACATACAAGGATTATTTTTTACTTTTTATTAGTTGAGTTTTTGAAGTGGGTTTTATTTTTTGTTAAAAAGTTTTTTTAGTAAAGGTTTTTGAAGTCGGTTTTATTTTTTGTTAAAAAGTTTTTATTTCATACTTTTTAGTTGATAATTCACAGAAAAACGAAACTATTAGTAGATCATCTAGGTAAGCGAAGCTAAATTAAACTGATTTATTGAAGCTGGTTAAAAAACTACTCGACCTAAGTCAATAAAATTTATATGGGACCACCGCGCGGACTTCCTCTATCAAATAAAAAAACAACCACGTAAATCGGCCCACAAACCTCGGAGTAATCAGTGTACATACATGAAAAAAAAAATAAAAAAAAAATACATAACCTCCTCCTTTTTTTGAAGTCGGTTAAAAAAAAAAACCCGCGGTATACATAACCTCCTCCTTTTTTTGAAGTCGGTTAAAAAGGGGAAAGGAGGCCTTTGCCCTGCAGTGGGACACTATAGGCTGATAATAATAATTATAATTATTATTATTTTAAGCTTTCTGTAAATCCTAAATGATAATATTTTGTAATGTATGATGACTCTATACACGCTGAAATTTTAATGGCTACTTTCCCGAAAAGGGCTCATTGTACACAATGACATCATTATGAACAACTTGTTATACTGCAGTGCAGTGCTTACTTTTTTTTATACTATATACTAAATTCTACTACTACTTTGTTTACTAAATAGTAAACAATCTTCGTAGGATAATGTTGATTTTTTTAAATAACTAGGTACTGAGAATATTAGTACTAGTTCCGCACACGTTCCGAAAAAAAAATCCCGATGAAATTCCACAAATGGGACGTTTTTATCAATAAAATTAAATGTATTTAGTTTCATTATCTACCTACTACAAACCGAGACATATGACGACGTCTGTGGTCTAGAGGTTCGAGTGCCGGACTGCAGATCACGAGGTCGTGGGTTCGATTCCCACAGGACACGAATATTTGTGTGATGAACATAAATGTTTGTGTTGGTCTGGGTGTTTCTTGTGTATTATAAATATGTATTTATAAATAAAAGCGGCCAAGTACGAGTCGGACTCGCGAAGTAAGGATTTCGTACCAGCCATCGACCTAATACCCCATAGAAACTGATTTAATTTACGAGAGTTCATCAAAAGACATCAACTCACCGTGCGCGAAATATGAATTTTTGCATCTCTTTCTTACACACGTACAGTCGACTGCATGACAGTGGTAACACGTCAGTTCGAAAACCGCCCTTACTGCTTACGCAATAAAGATGCTGCTAATGTCAAAGTGTTACCATCGACCTGCGGTCGACCGTACCACCACATATGTCTATATTTGTCTACTTTTAGTATTTGTTGCTAAACTACATTGCATAAGTATGCCTATGCACTATAATCAGACCAAGTTTAACGCTGGTATGTATTTCCGTTTTGAAGATAGAGCAGGATCAAAAACGTTGAAAAAAATGCTAGTTTTCTAGGTTTCTTATATGGGGACCCCTTTGGTTTTAGAATAAAGAATAGAATAATAATTTATTTGCAAAGAATGTAGGTACATGAAATAAAGGTCTTATCGGTAGTGACCCTTGTACAAACTACCTTGAATGAGGCATGCAAACATTTTTGAGTTTAATTAATTAATCAATTTTTTTTTTTTAATTTAGTAACACATATTCTGAGAAAATTTCAACCACCTACCTATTACCGTTCAAAAGATACAGCCTTGTGACGGAATACGGAACTCTTACTGCGTGAGTCCGACTCACACACGTGGCCGGTTTTTTATTTATTTTTGTCTCGTCATTCACTTTCATTATTCAGAAAGTTCAGTGCTCCCCATCAAAAATGCAACAGATTACACATCACGCCAAAATATTGACCCACTAACTCAAAACGTGCACGCCTCGTGTTAGAAAAAAAAACAAAATCATTAGGCACACTATTTATAATCTGTATTATTCGATAATTTAAATGCGCGCGTGATAAAGCTTATGCTTACCACATTAGTATTGTATCAGTCGTTGGCGCGAAACGACGGAACCCCCATTTATTTTTATCTTTACAAAAACAATGTTACGAGGACAGTTCTAAACGACAAAAAATATTTTTATGAGATAAAAAAGTTTAATTTCGCGGCTGTAGTTAGTTTTTTGTAAGATTTCTTTAAAAAAAAACTTTGGTGTGTTTGTTTGGTTGATACCTAATAAGAGTGTAAATAATTAATATCAGTGTAGTATGTTCATTGTGACTTCTGTGTACGATAATAGTTGAGGAAGAGAAGTGAGTTTATTTACGTTTTGTTTATACAGGTGTTATTGAGCTGCGATTTTGTGACAAAAGACTTTATTTACTGAACTATGATCGCAGTTGTTGCGCCTACAGAAGTAGATAGATAGAATGGAAAAGTGGGCAGGGTGCGCGAGCAAACACTCTGCACCATAGTGCAGGGCATTTCAAAGCCATTCTCAGTACGCCTTATGACTTGTTTCTGTAAATACGGTAACAAAAATTCCTTATTGTGCTGTTTCTAACTGAAACAAAAGCTGTAAAGTACATTTGATTAAAGTTAATACAATATGGAAGGCGTAGTTTGTTCGAAAGTTTCCACGCATGAATCGCAAGTAAAATTGTGATTACAACCATTCTATTAATCTATTTCTGTGGTTGCATCCGTGTAGAAAACGTAGTTTTCCTGCATATTATTGGAATAAAATATACCCTACGTACAGTTGACCGTATGTCAGTGTCAGCGTCTTTATTTCGTAAGCAGTAAGGGTGGTTTTCTAATTCAAGCGTTACCACTGTCATGAGACTGCATTGTTTGTTAAAGTTCCTCCTGGATTGGTACAGTCGAGTCGACTGACTGTACCAATTCAGGATGACCTATACTAAACAGCTAAATTCATTCTGTCGTTACATCCTGACCTGACTGATTACACACCGTCTTTAAAATTCTAATAATTTAATTCGCAATTCTATTCAATCATCATCATCATCATTTCAGCCCAAAGACTGCAAGACATAGGCATCCCCCAAGCATCGCCACAACGACTATTAGAGTGACATTCTATTCAGTAATACAGGGAAATCAAGTGATTGCATTATTATTCTCAAATACGCGAAAATTATGTAGCACCAATTACCTTAGATGAGTAAAATTATGTAGCACCAATTACCTTAGATGAGTAAAATTATGTAGCACCAATTACCTTAGTTGAGTAAAATTATGTAGCACCAATTACCTTAGTTGAGTAAAATTATGTAGCACCAATTACCTTAGTTGAGTAAAATTATGTAGCACCAATTACCTTAGTTGAGTAAAATTATGTAGCACCAATTACCTTAGTTGAGTAAAATTATGTAGCACCAATTACCTTAGTTGAGTAAAATTTTCTTAGTTGTTTTGTAAGCTGACAGTACAGTAAAATTATGACTTTGATGGTGAACCAGGAAATTGAGAAAAATAACCAATATTGATTCGTTATAAGTATAATACGGAACCCTAAAAAGCATTACCTAATTGTTCTTTTTTTTTTGGGTATATAATCATTGGTTGATTTTACTGGCTTGGCCGCTAAGTCCGTGTGGTGCCGGACCAGTCCGTGTGGTGCCGGACTTAAAGAATAGCACCACCCTTATCTCTTCTCATGGGTGTCGTAAAAGGCGACTAAGGGATTCACCAGAGGATGGGCAGCAGCGTTCTTTGAGTATTTAACAAACCAACTGCGATCGCCAACCCGCCTGCCAAGCTTGGCGATTATGGCATATCCCCCCCTTAATTGGGGGAGGCCTATGTCTAGTAGTGGACGTCTTTCGGCTGAAATGATGACTGGCTTGGCACCCGCTCGTCACTTGGGGTTGACATTGACAATGACAATCAGCGCTGAATATCATAACAAAAGTTACTTTTGTTATGATCATTCTCCGAGCCTTTTCCCAATTATATTGGGGTCGGCTTCCAGTCTAGCCAGATGCGGCTGAACATCAGTATTTTACACGGAGCGACTGCCATCAGACCTCCGCAACCCAGTTACTGGGTAATACTGACATTCGGAGGTTAGACCAGTTGTCAGACTTTCAGGCTTCTGACTACCCGTAACGACTGCCATAGATATTCGTATGACAACCGGGACCGACAGCTTAACGTGCTCTCCGAGGCACGGAGGGGTCTCGATGTGTAACGAAACGGTCACCCATCCACAGACTGACCGCGGCAAGTGCAGCTTAACCTTGCAGATCGTACAATCCGCGCAGTCGTTGCATCGCTACGAGCCCCTCGTGATATTACAACTATTTATAATTCCAATAATAATTAATTTAATTAATTAATTTAATTTTAATTTTATTGTGTTAATTTGTATGTGTAATTCCGGAAATGTAGGTACCTAATGAAGTTATTTTTCATGTTCATCTACCGCATGTGTTATTATTATTTTACTTTATTGTACACACATATACTTACACATTATTGTTACAGTAGGAAAGTTTATGTAGGTACCTACACTACATCGGCGAGCTTAACTCAAAAATGAGTTTTCTGACAAGAAACCTTAGAGCGATAATGAGATGTTGAAATATTAATAGAGGATAAAAACAAGTGTAACTAAAATTTAGACGTCAAAATGAAAAAAAAAAATGTCGTCTTGTTGTGACAATAAATAATTTTTCTTTCTTTCTTCCTTTCTCTTTGACTAATGTCCAAACAAGGCATGAATTAGACAAAATAAAAACATTTGTTTTGTGTATGTTATCAAGAACACTCATTACAATAATCGGCTGTAAGTAATTAGTTAAAAATAACGATGTAGGTAGGTACCTACTACAAAAACAGGTTTTTAAATAAAATATACTCAAAACTAGTATAAGACTGATAAAATTAGATCGATAAATAGATGAGAAAGAGCATAGAACACTATACATAATAGTGTGACTTAGGTAATCCAGAATACAATATATTAAATAAATAAATAAATAATAAATATTTTTGGGACATTTTACACAGCACCATCTAGTCCCAAACCAAGCAGAGCTTGTACTATGGGTACTAGACAATGGATATAATACATATATACTTTTTTTTTTGTAAATACATACTTATAATACACTAGCTTTTACCCGCGGCTCCGCTCGCGTTAAATTCTGCTAACCCACGTCAGTCCAGTCCAGTCCAGTCCATTCTAGTCCAGTCCACTGTCCCACTGTCCCGCTGCCCCACTGCACCGCAGCCCCGCTGCCACACTGCCCCAATGTCCCGCTACCCCACTGCCCCAATGCCCCGCTACCCCACTGCCCCGCTTCACCGCTGCCCCTCTGCCCCGCTGCCCCTATCCCTCTGCCCCGCTGCCCCACTGCCCCGCTGCCCCACTGCCCCGCTTCCTGCTACCCCACTGCCCCGCTACCCCACTGCCCCACTGCCCAGCGGCCCCGCTTCCCCACTGCCCCGCTAACCCACTGCCCCGCTTCCCCACTGCCCCGCTGCCCAGCTGCCCCGCTACCCCTCTGCCCCGCTGCCCCACTGTCCCGCTGCCCAGCTGCCCCGCTGCCCCGCTGCCCCACTATCCCACTGCTTGAACCGCTACCCCCACTGCTCCGCTGCCCCGCTACCCGACTGCCCCGCTACCCCACCGCCCCGCTACACCACTGCCCCGCTGCCCCACTGCCCCGCTGCGCCACTGCCCCGCTGCCCCGCTGTCCCGCAGCCCCACTATCCCACTGCCCCGCTACCCCACTATCCCACTGCCCCACAGCCTGCCCAGCTGCCCCACTGCCCCGCTGTCCCGCTGCCCCGCTATCCCACTGCCCCGCAGCCCCTGTAACCCACTGCCCCGCTGCCCCACTGTCCCACCGTCCCACTATCACTGTCCTACTGTCAGCTCCGCTGCCCCCCAATACCCCGCTGCCCCGCTACCCCACTGCCACCCTGCCCCGCTACCCCTCTGCCCCGCTGCCCCTCTGCCCCACAGCCTGCACAGCTGCCCCACTGCCCCGCTTCCCCACTGCCCCGCTGCCCCACTGTCCCGCTGCCCCGCTGCACCACTGCCCCGCTGCCCCGCTATCCCACTGCCCCGCTGCCCCGGTAGCCCAGTGCCACACTGCCCCGCTGCCCCACTATCACACTGCCCCACTGCCCCGCTGCCCCGCTGCCCCGGTACCCCACTGCCCCGCTGCCCCACCCCGCTGCCCCGCTGCCCCACTGCCCCGCTACCCCACTATCCCACTGCCCCACTGGCCCACTGCCCCGCTGCCCCAGTACTCCACTGCCCCACTGCCCCGCTGTCCCACCGCCACTGTCCTACTGTCCCACTATCCCACTGTCCCACTATCTCACTATATCACTAATCACTATCGTCCCGTCCCATGTCCCATGTCCTGTCCCATGTCCCATCCTATGTCCAGTCCCATGTGCCGTCCCACTGTCCTGTCCCATGTCCCGTCTCATGTCCCGTCCCATTTCCCGTCCCACTGTCCTGTCCCAAGTCCCGTCTCATGTCCCGTCCCATTTCCCGTCCCATGTTCCGTCCCCTGTCCCGTCCCCTGTCCCGTCCCCAGTCCCGTCCCCTGTCCCGTCCCCAGTCCCATCCCCTGTCCACTCCACTCCACTCCATCGTACATTACTATCCGCTCGTGCAAATGCATAGAAGTTTCGATCTGTCGGGTGAGTACGCAACCCACGAATTATTTTTTTTCTTTTTTTCTTTCTTTCTTTCTTTCTCGAAACCCATACCAGTTTTTAAGTCAGATCATCAGCTTTCAAACAAAAAAAAAATCATCAAAATCGGTCCAGTAGTTTTAGCGTGATGCTGGAACAAACAAACAAACAAACAGACGCTAGACGTTTACAATTTTATAATAGTTAAGATAAGAAACACCCAGACCAACACAAACACTTATGTTCATCACACAAATAATTGTGTCCTGTGGGAATCGAACCCACGACCTCGTGATCAGCAGTCCGACACTCGAACCACAAGACCACAGACGTCGTCAAAACAAATATTGATCTGTAACTGTGCCGTGCCATATTTCTAGAGCAAATGATAAATAATATGCTTAGTCATCTAAAATAATTAAAAAATTCTACGTTTATTTAATACCCATATTTTCACTTAGAAACAGTGCGAGCGTTTGAGAATAAATCCCGAACGACTCTTAAAATAAGTCATCAGCGGCATTGTCAAAGCATGAAAATACCTGCAAATTGTTTTGGTAGTTTCTCACTCATCATTTTTGTGTCGCACGCGACATACGGGGCGAAATTGTTTGTTTACAAATGTTAATTAAACAAACAAATAATTTTTGTTATTGATTCGTTTTCAGTATCAGTGGTATAGTCACCTCCTATGGCACGAATACCGATCAACATGTTGTATACCCCGCCGCCACATGATAGCGGGGACCTTTGGGATCGTAGGTGCTAAGAGCAATACAAGGGGACTCGGATCCTGTGCAGGACAACAGCACGTGATAGTCACTTACTGTTGGGAAGCGCCAAAGGCGTAGCACCGATGCGGTCCATTGGATTTCCCGGAGCTCCTCTATTTTGTGCTGAGGATGGCTACCATGTTTTTTTAGTAGGAAGGAGTCCAAAATACCCCTCCGCCTTCCCCAGACGAAGGGTTTCCATCCGAAAACAAAAAAAAGGTTTAAATAAATTCAAACAACAATAAGAAACTAGGTAGGTATTGCAACCGATCAACTAAACGAAATATAATAAACTCGTTCATTTGCATTTCGTTTGAGTTAATAGACTTTATCATTAGAATTCTTTTCCAGAATTTCTGGAGAACTACTACCTAATTGACTTTAAAATACATAATGAATTAATTTGCTAACAAACAATTTGGTGACAAAACTGCTCTGTAGTAAAATTAATAACTGAAATTGTCTAGATTCTTGTAAGAAGGTTAAATAAATCCTATAAAAGATTTACATAAGATTATTTTCGCCTCCGAACTAGTTACCTAAACTCGTAAATGAACTCCAAAAGATGGTGTGTCAGTCTGCTTGTTACATCTAGGCATCTTCATGACTTAATTACCGAATTGATTTTGATAAAACAGAGGCGCACGTACACACAAACCCGAAGAAAATAGCCTGAAAAGCGAAGAATGAAATGAAAAAATATATTTAAAAAAAAAATACACGTTATTAAATCCAGTTAAACTTTGTATTATTTTAATGAAATGTACTTTACAGCTTTTGTTTCTGCTGTTAGAAACAGCGCAATAAGGCATTTTTGCGGGTTTTTGTTACAGTATTTACAGAAACAAGTAAGTGCACTGAGAAAGGCTTTGAAATGCCCTGCACTCTGGTGCAGTGTGTTGGCACGCGCGCCCCGCCGACTTTTCCATTATATCTATCTATTTCTGTGGGTCTTACGGTACCTACCTAGTATACTTTTTGTCAACAAACCATTCGAGCGAAGCCGTATGCGTTAGCTAGTATTTCATAAAGTCCTTGATTAAAAGAGTTGAAGAACCTTCGTGACTGAGCCATGGGATTCACGCTGTCTTATTGATAAGCTATCTCTCACACACGATTAAGAAACGTATCTATAGTAAAGTACATATAAAAACAGAAATGAAAGTAAGTTTAATATATAATCAAAGTCACTCATAGGGCAATGGAGAGGGTTATGCTCGGAGTGTCCCTGCGTGATCGAATCAGAGATTCGCAGGAGAACGAAAGTAACCGACATAGCCCGAAGAATTGCCAAACTTAAGTGGCAGTGGGCGGGGCATATTTCTTGCAAAACGGATGGCCGATGGGGCAGTAAAGTTCTGGAGTGATGACCGCGTACTGGAAGGTGCAGCGTGGGTAGTGGTAGGTGGACCGCAGACTAGATATTAGGCATAATGCAGACCGGGGCTATCTCCAACGCTGTTTTTACCCGACTGCGCCAGAAGGAGGGTTATGTTTTTTGAGTGTATGTATGAATGTATGTATGTATGTATATTTCTTTGGCACGCTCTGTAACCTAAACTGCTTGATGGATTTTAGCTTGAGATGTGTCGTTAGATTCGTCTTAATTGTGAGAGTGACACTGGGTATATCAAAATTATAAAAAATAAAATGGCCGATTTTTGGCGCCATTTGTCTTCAAAAAAAATTTTTCCCCTCAAAACCTATCGAGTGGGGTATCAAAATAAAGGGCTTTATAAATGCTTTACGAAAATATATACAACTTATATGTTTAAATGTAATTTGGAATGAGAAATGCTAAAAAACAACAAAATATTCATCGTTAAAAATGAATTACATTAATAGCGCGATAAAACATGATAGAACTAAAAGTTTTAAAATAAAAAAGTTAATTAATTAAACCAAAAAACCCGACTGCGTATAAATATAACTGAAAAGATGTAATGTAAACAAGACTTGTGTAGGTACATGTAGGTATATGTGAAACTATCAAATCAACACGCAGGCGGAGGCTACCTATGTATTTGGTCATGAATTACATAAAGTAGTTCATAGGTAGCCTCCACCTGCGTGTTGATTTGATAGTTTCACATATACCTACATGTACCTACACAAGTCTTGTTTACATCTTTTCATTTATATTTATACGCAGTCGAGTTGCTCGGGTTTTTTGGTTTTGTTAATTAACTTTTTTTACTTCCCGCTCCAACCGCCGACTATCAATATGGCTGACTTTGGCGGGGTCACAGAATATCTAATAGTACTAACGGCGGGGTGTCATAGCGCAGTGCTGCCACTTTTTTCCACCGATTCTTAACAATACATTATCCTGAAATTTTAATCGCTTGATTCCCGAAAAGGGGTCATTTTACTCATCATTATGAATATTTTTTACTATGGGGCCAACCATGAAATCGCGGAAAAAAATATCTGTTGGTCCCTACATTAATTGTGTTAACATAAATCGACAAAATATAGGGACCAACTGATTTTTTTTCGCGATTTCAGGTTTGGTCCCATAGTAAAAGTTATTTATAATGAACCCTACTTCTAATATGACCCCTTTTCGTTTCCAAAACCAACGAAAATTCACCGTGTATAGGTACCTGAGTTTTCTCAGAGTTTCGTAACAGCAGCCACGCTGTCTACCTGTCTGCCTATCAAAGTAAACTAACGCTCCATCATTTCCCCCACGTAATGATTACAATAACGTTGACCGATTAAAAACACAGTAAAGTAGTTGTCAGTCGGTGTCTACATGATTTTTATCAGCCTGTAGAAGTGCTGTCCACGCGCGTATTAGCAAACAGCCGTGGTTTCTAGCACACGTTAGGTACATCTGAGTGCTATGTAGAAGTTTGTAGATAACCATGCGATATCTAGTGAAGAATCAATCCATCTAATAAGAAACTAAACACCTTTTTACCCTTTAAAGGCGACTAAGGCATTGTTTTAGGTTTTATAAATCTTCCAAATTTAATTTCTTGAATATTGATTCCAAATGGTTTAAAATGAATAATTATGTATAAAAAAGTATTCCCTTTTCTTTATTTGAATAAAAAAATTAAAAAATAAAAACTGTCAGGCACCGGTGCCTGACGTGGCTCGAATGGTACAAATTGTAGTCCCTGCGCCATGTCAAGCATTTTGTCAGGCACGTAGGTACGGGGTGCTGGCCAGAAAACCTCCACGTGTGTCTGACGGCTGCTTGTCCTTCTGGACACGTCTAGAGGGAACGGCAGTTGTTGGGCCGGTGCACCCTGGGCACGGACAATAAGTCTCCTTTGGACCGGGGGACCTTTTTGCCTGTGGTGAATATTCTGGCACGGGAGGGGCCCAATGTGAAGTTGCTCCGCGTGTCCCTCTGAGAAATCAGAGGGCACTGTGGAGGAGCAGGGGCGGGCCCGGTGTGCACTCACCCTGCCACTGGGCAGGCAGCGGAGGGACTGTCCTTCCCTGCCCCCGTCGGTCTCGTAATCCCAGGAGTGCCTGCTGAGTAGTATTCTCGCGCCTCTTGGGACCGAGGGTCTTGGCTTTACCGCCCGGATCGCGAGGAAGAAAACCTCTATAAAAATTACAGGAGGATGGGCCTGCGAGCAGCAGACTCGGGGTAGTCTGCTGCCCGACCAGCATCTGGCGTAGCTGGCGTAGTTGGCGCAGCTGGCGTAGCTGGTAAAGGCCCATGAGGTGAGGTGGCGTGCAGTGTTCCGTGTGCGCCACAGAGGAGGGTACGGCCGTCGTTAGGCCGCACGGGGAGAAGGGGCTCGCCTGCTTGTGGCGAGCCGGGACCTGTCGGGGGTGGTTGTGTGAATACTCACGGGTTCCCACGCCCCCGGCTAAGGTAGTTGAAGGAACACCGTGGTGGTTTTAGTCGGTAAGAGTCGGACACTGGCTCCACCTACCCCGGGCGGAGTGCGTCCATGAGGATTTCCCCCAAGGAAAAAATAAAAAAAAAACAAATCCACGAGTTCGAGCGCGCTTCCGTCTGCATTTTGGCGGGAAATAATCGGTCGCGTTCGGCTATCACCGGTCAAGTGTCGTGTCACTCGCGCCCATGTTCCCCAAGGGTCATCTACCAGTGCACGGTAACGAGATATCTAACCCTATTTGGGCTGTGCACCGGGATGATTGCCTCCCCGGTGCCTCCGTCTTGAATTCGGCCCTCTCCCTTTCCCTCTCCTTCTGGAGCATAACTGACTCACAGACGGAAGCCACGGCCATCCAGGCTACACTACTGCTGGCAAAAAAAGATCTTGTCCGATATGCCCGACCAGGTCCTGCAGCTCTGAGCTTCACGCGGGGTATTCCCCTGGTGGCAATTAGCCGAGGCTTCGCGTCCGACCCTATTCAGGTTTTTACCGAAGCAACCATGCCCAGTGAATACCTGAGTAAGCCGATAGGCTGTAGGTGACGCGCTTATCCCTCTCAAGCCAGGCTTCAAAACATGGCAAGATAACTTGAACCACACGCTTAGTGAGCATCTGAGCATACTCAGTGCCCAAATGAACCTCATTTTTAACCGACGAAAAAAAGGAGGAGGTTCTCAATTCGACACGTATATTTGTTTTTTTTTTTTTTTATGTATGACCACGCATAATTTTTTACAGAGTGGCCCGATTTTGATGATTCTTTTTTTAATGGATAGGCTATATCTACAAGTTGGTCTCATTTAAATTTCAAAATCAAAATCCACCCCTAAGGGTGGGAATACAGAGGATGAGTGCTTGTTCACCCACTGAATTCTTACCTGTTAACCGATTCTGTTGAAACTTGGCACACATAAATGTAGTTCTAGACACTACGACATAATGGAGACCTGGAGTTAGATTTTGAACACAAAAAAAGTTAAAATAAAACTTTTTAGCAAAAAATTGAACCGACGAAAACAGAAACTGAAAAGCGAAAAATAACAAATTATGAGTCGGCGCCAAACAAACAATCAACGAAGATCATTAAGTTACTTTAAATAAATAATAAAAACAACGTAACACCAAACACAACGTGAAATTTTCAACGATAAACAATAACTTTCCAATAATTCGTTCGTCGCTCGGCCACTTGCAACTTGCACGCACTTTGCTTGTTAAAAGTTTGTTTGGCGCCGACTCATAATTTATTATTTTTAACCGACGAAAAAAAGGAGGAGGTCCTCAATTCGACGCGTACATATTTTTTTTTTTTTTAAGTATGACCACGCATAACTTTTTACTGAGTTGTCCGATTTTGATGATTCTTTTTTTAATGGATAGGGTATATCTCGAAGTTGGTCCTATTTAAATTTCAAAATCAAAATCCACCCCTAAGGGTAGTAAAACAGGGGATGAGTGTTTGTTCACCCACTGAATTCTTACCTGTTAACCGATTCTGTTGAAACTTGACACACATAAATATAGTTCTAGACACTACGACATAATGGAGACCTGGAGTTAGATTAAAACCACAAAAAAATGAAAAATAAAACTCTTTAACAAAAAATTGAACCGACGAAAACAGAAACTGAAAAGCGAAAAATAACTAATTATGAGTCGGCGCCAAGCAACCAATCAACGAAGATAATTAAATTACTTTAAATAAATAATAAAAACAACGTCACATCAAATACAACGTGAAATTTTCAACGATAAACAATAACTTTCCAAAAATGCGTTCTCCGCTCGGCCACTTGCAACTTCTTTGCTTGTTAAAAGTTCGTTTGGTGCCGACTCATAATTTGTTATTTTTCGCTTTTCAGTTTCTGTTTTCGTCGGTTCAATTTTTTGTTAAAAAGTTTTATTCGCTTTTCAGTTTCTGTTTTCGTCGGTTAAATTTTTTGTTAAAAAGTTTTTGTCTACAATATTATAATATTGAACATAAATAATAATTTTGAATACCTATTTTTATTGTTTGTTACACATAATGATTCGCCAAAAATATGTGATTACCTTAATAAATACTAATAACTTTAAAATTTCTTTGTTTTATTTCATTTTCATACAAAATACATGATAACTTTTGTTCTAGATATAAAAGTAAGAGGCCATGTTGAATATGCCTTGCTTGGGGCCATGTCAGTCATTTCTAATAGAAAAGAATACCGTACATGTGCCAGACGGCACACTGCGGTCATTTGAATTTGATGCTTCGGTGTCAGTCACCGGTGGCTAACATGGCCTGAACAGTTAGTGGTCTGTCAGGCACCGGTGACTGACATGGCAGTTAACGTGTTAAGAAGTTAAGGTATTGTTTGAAGAAGTTAAGGTATTGTTTTAAGAAGTGAAGGTATTGTTTTAAGAAGTGAAGGTATTGTTTTAAGAAGTGAAGGTATTGTTTTAAGAAGTGAAGGTATTGTTTTAAGAAGTGAAGGTATTGTTTTAAGAAGTGAAGGTATTGTTTAAGAAGTTAAGGCATTGATTTGAGAAATTAAGGTTTTGTTTTTAAGAAATTTGACAGTAGCATCATCCCGTGCCGTAGTAACAATATTTTAATTATTAATTGGCCAGGCATGTTGATTATGTCAATAATATCTCAGCCTTTTATCATGGAGGCTCAAGTTCAGCAGTTATCCATGGGATATTAGTATTTTTCTGTGGTAAGTTTAAGAATTCAGATGGCAGCTGCTTTTTGCATAATTCTAGTAATCAGACGCATCTAAACACGAGTACAAGAAAAGACAACAAAGAAACAAGAGAAAACAAGAGTAATATACGTCACTAATAAGAAGTGTATTTTATGACCAGCTGATTACAATAAAAAAGTTAATTAACAAAACCAAAAAACCCGACTGCTTGTAAATATAACTGAAAAGATGTAAACAGACTTGTGTAGGTAGTACATGTAGGTATATGTGAAAGTATCAAATCAACACGCAGTCGGAGGCTACGTATGTTTTTTTTTGTCATGGATTACAAAAGTAGTTCATAGATGTATACATGTATGTAGCATGTATACATACATACATACGTATGTTTTTGGTCATTAATTACATATGTAGTTCATAAGTAGCCTCCGCCTGCGTGTTGATTTGATACTTTCAGATATACCTCTTAGATATACCTACACAAGTCTTGTTTACATCTTTTCAGTTATATTTACACGCAGTCGGGTTTTTTGGTTTTGTTAATTAACTTTTTTATTTCAAAATTTTTAGTTCAGTCATGTTTTATCGCGCTATTAATGTAATTTTTTTATTAAAGTCACACATAAATATATAGGGTACCCATTTCATTTTTAACGTTGAATATATTGTTGTTTTTTACCCGACTGCGCCAGAAGGAGCGTTATGTTTTTCGAGTGTATGTATGTATGTATGTATGTATGTATGTATGTATGTATGTATGTATGTATGTCTGTATGTATATTTCTTTGGCACGCTCTGTAGCCTAAACGGCTTGATGGATTTGAGATTGAGAGGTGTCGTTAGATTAGTCTTAATTCTGAGAGTGACACTGGGTATATCAAAATTTAAAAAATTAAAATGGCCGCTTTTTGGCGCCATATTACCTCTTCAAAAAAAATATTTTTCCTTCAGAAACTATCGAGTGGGGTATCAAATTAAAGGGTTTTATAAATTATTTACAAAAATATATACAACTTATATGTTTAATTTAATGGAATGAAAAATGCTAAAAAACAACAAATTATTCAACGTTAAAAATGAATTTGACTTTTCAAAAAAAACATTACAAGTATGATAAATAAAACGTGACAAAACTAAAAAAATTAAAATAAAAAAATTAATTACCAAAAACAAAAAACCCGACTGCGTGTAAAAATAACAGAAAAGATATAAACAAGACTTATCAACACGCAGGCGGAGGCTAGCTATGAACTATTATGTAATTCATGACCAAAAACATACGTAGCCTCCGACTGCGTGTTGATAAGTCTTGTTTATATCTTTTCTGTTATTTTTACACGCAGTCGGGTTTTTTGTTTTTGTTAATTAATTTTTTTTAGCATTTCTCATTCCAAATTACATTTAAACATATAAGTTGAATATATTTTTGTAAAGCATTTATAAAACCCTTTATTTTGATACCCCCAACTCGATAGGTTTTGATGAAAAAAAAAATTTTTTTGATGACGTAATATGACTCCAAAAAGTGGCCATTTTGATTTTTATAATTTTGATATACCCAGTGTCACTCTCACAATTAAGACGAATCTAACGACACCTCTCAAGCTAAAATCCATCAAGCCGTTTAGGCCACAGAGCGTGCCAGAGAAATATACATACATACATACACTCGAAAAACATAACCCTCCTTCTGGCGCAGTCGGGTAAAAACATAACCCTCCTTTTGGCGCAGTCGGGTAAAAACAAAAGGTCCCGTGTGTTAATCGCTTGATGTCAGTAGTCAGACCCCTCTATCAGGCAGATAGTGGTCTGATAACAAACTAATTGACAACTATCATCATTGTTCTTTACATGTTATACGTGTTTTTTGCGTGGTGTGTATAAATTGTCATTTTCACGACTTAATTTCATTTTGTGTTTTTTTGTATGTTTTGTAAAAGTTATATTAGTATGTATATTTTTATTTAGTGTTTTTCGTCGAAAATAAGTATGCATGATTAAGTATGTTTCATTCCGTCATTCTCGAGGGAAGAACGCCACAGGCATGGAGCAGAGGTGTGGTGGTACTCTTCTTCAAAAAGGGCGATAATGCTCTACTGAAGAATTATAGGCCCATCTCACTTCTGAGCCATGTCTACAAGCTGTTTTCGAGAGTCATTACGAACCGTTTTTCGCGCAGGTTTGACGACTTCCAGCCTCCCGAACAAGCCGGTTTCCGAAAAGGCTTTAGCACCGTAGACCACATACATACGCTGCGGCAGGTTATACAGAAGACCGAAGAGTATAACTTGCCTCTTTGTTTAGCGTTTGTGGACTACGAGAAAGCCTTCGATTCGATCGAGACTTGGGCGGTACTACAGTCTCTTCAACGGTGCCAGATTGACTATCGGTACATCGAAGTGTTAAAGTCTTTGTATGAAAACGCCACTATGTCAGTCCGATTACAGGACCAAGCCTCGAAACCTATCCTTCTGCAGCGAGGTGTGAGACAGGGAGATGTGATCTCTCCGAAACTGTTCACTGCTGCATTGGAGGATGTCTTCAAGGTTCTGGACTGGAAGGGGCTAGGCATTAACATAAACGGCGAGTACATCACTCACCTTCGGTTTGCCGACGACATAGTAGTCATGGCTGAGACCATGGAGGACCTCGGTACAATGCTCGATGACCTCAGTAGAGCTTCTGATAGAGTGGGTCTTAAAATGAATATGGACAAGACAAAGGTTATGTCGAATTCCCATATAGTACCCATTCCCGTAAACATCGGAGAATCTACACTCGAAGTTGTTGACGATTATGTATACCTAGGACAAACTATCCAGCTAGGTAAGTCCAACTTCGAGAAAGAGGTCAATCGTCGAATCCGACTCGGTTGGGCAGCGTTCGGGAAGCTACGCAATATCTTCTCGTCCAAAATACCGCAGTGTCTCAAGACGAAAGTCTTTGACCAGTGTGTGTTGCCAGTAATTACTTACGGTACTGAAACGTGGTCGCTCACAATGGGCCTGATAAGAAGGCTCAAAGTCACTCAAAGGGCAATGGAGAGGGCTATGCTCGGAGTGTCCCTGCGTGATCGAATCAGAAATGAGGAGATTCGCAGGAGAACGAAAGTAACCGACATAGCCCGAAGAATTGCCAAACTTAAGTGGCAGTGGGCGGGGCACATTGCTCGCAGAACGGATGGCCGATGGGGCAGTAAAGTTCTGGAGTGGCGACCGCGTACTGGAAGGCGCAGCGTGGGTAGGCCCCCCACAAGGTGGACCGACGACCTGGTGAAGGTCGCGGGAATCCGCTGGATGCGGAAGGCACAGGACCGGTCGTTGTGGCGATGTTTGGGGGAGGCCTATGTCCAGCAGTGGACGTCTTTCGGCTGAAATGAATGATGAATGAATGAAGTATGCATGTATTATATATGCTGAAATTTGAGTCGCTTAAATCCCGAAAAGGGGTCATTGTACTCATCATTATGACCAACCCTGCAATCGCGAAAAAAAAATCAGGTGGTCCACAAATGTAGGGAACCACCTGATTTTTTTTTCGCGATTTCAGGGTTGGTCCCATAGTAAAAGTTGTTCATAATGATGAGTACAATGACCCCTTTTCGGGATTTAAGCGATTCCAATTTCAGCGTGTATATGTATATTTGTGTGATGCTCATTAAATTCGTTTCTTTATAGAGTGTTTCTGTTGGAGTGAAATAGTCGTAATGAAATAGTGTTTTTAGTAATTTGTTTTGTGCAATTTGAAGTAAATTTAAATTCGTTTTTGCGGCAGTACCCCATATTTCCACCAGTTAGTCAATGTGTGGCTTAACGAGTTAATTATAGATTAAATAGCGCACTTGAAGTGGTAAGCAGCGAACGATACCAAATAATTACAAATTAAATTCAGCTCATAATACGATCAGAATTGTACTACCGTAACCGAACATTGAGTATACGATAGCTCAATGTTACAGAGTTCATTTTATTAGGGTTCCGTAGTTCCTACAAGGGACCCTTATAGTTTCATCATGTCCGTCCGTCTGTCCGTCTGTCCTAATCCCTTACAGCAACTTCTACAGTTATAAACATAAGTATATGTAATTTTGCTTTATTTCAATCACAAATTATACACGGGCAAAGCTTAGAGCAAAGTCTATGAATATACACGCTGTCACGATTCTCGTGGTCCATTGATAAAGGGCATCAAGGGTTATCGAAAACACCCCCACAACTTTCTCTAAAACTGACGATTTTCGCGGAATATACATACCCATGTGTATATTTCGCGAAAATCGTCAGTTTTAGAGAAAGTCGCAATTTTTGTATTTGTCTAGTGTTTACAAAAATTGATTTTGCGCCCAAACTATTAAAACTGGGCGTGCATTTTTTCATGAATAGAAACAACTAAAAGGCCTTTATGAAATAAAATAGAAATTGAGACTAACACTTCTTTATTTTTCATTGAAAAAACAAAAAACGTGGTTGGTTTATGTGGATGATATTTCGATCTTAACTTCTAGGGGACCAAACTCGAATTTTTCACTGATAAAAAAATTTGTATCAACGAAGTTAAGAACTTTTTTATTGACTACCCGCACGCCAATTTTCATCCGGATAGGCAAGAGCTTCATGTGAAAAATCTATCAAACTTATTGTGTGGTGATTTTAACTATAAATCCAAAATTCTGATATACCTCCAATGGTGACAGATTGTTGTTACGGACGTAGTGTTGTCCCAGAATACAATACATTATTACAATTTGTAATGGATTTATTACTTATTTTGGCATCATCACTGATAGTACTTTGTGTACCGACGATTTCTTTAATAATTGTATGGTGGTGGGTAGACAATATTACTATTGCAATAAACCAGTTCGGTGCTAACCCTCGCCTTTCATTGACGCTGCATTGGCGACGAGTACGGGATTTTATATTTTTTTCATAACGCGTGCAGTTGTTAGTTATATCTAGTAAGATGCCAATCGGAAAGTTAGAACCGTTTAGTTTAAGTTCTAAACAGTGGCCAGCTTACATACGTCGGGTAAATCAATATATTCTACTAAACGACGTAAAAGATAATTTGAAAGTGCCGATGTTAATTACGATCGTAGGTGAAGCCACTTATTCGTTGATGTGTGACTTGTGTTCGCCAGACTTTCCCGAAAACAAATCCTACGAGGTATTGGTGAAACTAGTGGCCGACCATCTAGATCCGCAGAGATCTGAGATCGCCGAGCGACACGTGTTCAGGTTACGTCGACAGCGCGCCGGCGAGCCCTTGATGGAATACTTACAGGCACTTAAACACCTGGCAACAACGTGCAATTTTGGAAGGTGCAAAAAGTGTTCGACGCTCGAGGAAAATCTTAGAGACCAATTTGTGTCGGGTCTGACGAACGATACAATGCGTTCTAGAATATTTGCAGAAAGGAAAATAGAATATAAGGAGGCTGTGGAGTTAGCACTAGCTCTGGAGGCTGCAGAGAAGCACGCGGAGGTGAGCGGCAGCACAGTGCCGACTACGACCTCAGGTGCTGGCGGCGAGGCGGGTGAAGACCTGCACTACACGCGCGGAGGCCGCGGGCGCGCTCGTGGCGGGCGCGGCGCGGCGGGCGCGGCGGCCGCGGGCGGCGCGGCGGCCACGGACCGTCCGCGGGGGAGCGGCTCGGCAGCTGCGCAAGCATGTTGGCGTTGCGGTAAGGCGCATCGCCCGGAGAGATGCCGTTTCGTAAATTACAATTGTGATGAGTGTAAACAAAGAGGACACTTGAAAGTGATGTGCAAGTTACTGAAAGGTGGTGGAAGTCGTGCGGACAGTCGGCAAAATTTTATCAGTAGCGAGGACGATTCGGACGATATGTTTAAAATTGAGGCTGGAGGTAAGAAAAGCAAACCGTATTTCATAAACGTCACTGTAGACAGTTTTGAGATCAAATTTGAAATCGACACCGGTAGTCGTGTTTCAGCTATTAGTGAAGAGATGTATAGAAGTAAATTTTCTTACAAGAAGATTAAAACAGATAATTTGAGGTTCAGTTGTTATTCCGGTTCACGCATCGAATCGCTTGGTTACATAGAAGTTCAAGTAAGACTACGAGATGTTGAAGTAAAATTATTACCGCTTTATATTATTAAAAACGGAGCTTGTCCTTTACTGGGAAGAGACTGGTTGCGTGCGCTTAAAATTACTCAAATAAATCTTCATAAAATAACCGACGATAGATTCGTGAACCGTTTATGTGCCGAATATCCAGAGGTGTTTACTGATAAGTTGGGGACATGTAAGCGAGCCATTCGACTACAGCTGACTAACGATGAGCCGGTGTACGTGCGTGCGCGGCCCGTGCCTCTGGCATTGCGAGAGCGTGTGGAGCGTGAGCTAGCGCGGCTCGAGGCCGATGGCTCCATATATCGCGTCGACTATTCCGACTACGGAACCCCGATTGTGCCAGTGGTCAAAAAGAATGGCGATATACGCATATGTGGGGACTATAAGATTACAATTAATCCTAAATTAAAGCGTGATTTTTATCCTCTGCCGCGTATTGACGAGTTATTTGCGAACTTAAGCGGTGGAGAAAAATTTTCAAAAATTGATCTCACGCATGCTTACGAACAGTGTCTTTTAACGGAGGAATCTCAACCGTATACCGCAATAACAACTCACCTCGGTACGTATGCCTATCGTCGTACGCCCTACGGTTTAGCTTGTATACCCGAAAAATTTCAGAAGTTGATGGAAGAGACCCTACGTGGCATACCGGGTTGTGTTGTTTTTCTGGATGACATTTGCACAACGGGGGTTAATGATAAAGAGCACATCAGTAATTTAAGAGCTGTACTTGAGCGGCTGCGCAAAATGGGTTTAACTGTCAAGTTAAGTAAGTGTAGTTTTTTACAAAATAGTGTGAAGTACTTGGGATTTGTTATTGACAAAAAGGGCTTACGGCCAGACACTGCTAAATTGGATGCTATTTCCAGCGCACCCAGACCAGAGAATATTACCCAACTCAAAAGTTTTTTGGGAATGTTAAATTATTATGGGAAGTTCATTAGTAATTTGAGCACATTGTTGCATCCTTTATACAATTTATTAAAAAAGGATGTTCGCTGGAATTGGGATCCAAGTTGTGAGCAGGCTTTTACGGAAGCTAAGCATGTCCTCCTGGGTGAGCGGGTATTAGCGCATTATGAGGAGGGGCGGCCGCTCGTACTTGCGGTCGATAGTAGTGCTTATGGCCTAGGGGCAGTGTTGGCCCACCGGTACAGCGATGGCAGCGAGCGCCCGGTCAGTTGTGTGTCTCGCACGCTTAACGCAGCCGAGCGGAATTACAGTCAACTTGATAAGGAGGCACTAGCCATATTATTTGGTGTAACTAAACATCATCAGTACTTGTTTGGTAGAAGTTTTATTTTACGCACTGACCATCAGCCGTTGACACACATATTTGGTGCTAAGGGTGGCATCCCTCAGACCGCTGCCAGCAGGCTGCAGCGGTGGGCGGCGCGTTTGGCTGCATACGACTTCACTATAGAATTTGTTCGTTCAGCAGACAATGGGCCGGCTGATGCTTTATCGAGGCTACCGCTACCCCAGGAGGGTAGCTCAGTTGACATGGTCAGTTATATCAATTTGATTGAGGAGTCATTTCCTATTAGTTTTAAGGATATTGCTAGGCAGACGGAAAAAGATTCATTGTTATGTAAGATAAAGGGCTATGTGACTTTTGGTTGGCCGTTGACAGGGAATGATTCTGAGAAACCGTACTTTGCTCGGAAGCAGGATTTAGTAGTAGAATTGGGCTGTCTCATTTATAAATATAGGATCGTTATACCGAATGCGTTACAAAAACAGGTTTTAGATGAAATACATGACGGGCATTTAGGCATAAATAAAATGAAAAATTTGTCACGAAATTATGTGTACTGGCCCAGTTTAGATCGAGATATAGAGGAGCTATGTCGCGCGTGCACAGCGTGCCGCGCAGTGCGCGACGCGCCGCCGCACGCCCCCCTGCACCCCTGGGAGTTCCCCCTGCATCCGTGGCAGCGTGTGCATGCAGATTTCGCGGATTGCGGAGGTACACGGTATTTAATTATTGTAGATGCGAACTCAAAGTGGATAGAAGCTATTGCAATGAGAAAAACAGACGCGGAGTCGACTATCGCGGCAATGAGAAGTATTTTTGCTCGGTTCGGGTTACCGTCACTGCTCGTCACTGACAACGGCCCTCCATTTTTCTCACATGAGTTTAAAACGTTTTGTACTAAAAATTGTATAAAGCACGTGACCTCAGCTCCTTACAGACCGCAAGGAAACGGAGCTGCGGAGAACGCGGTTAAAACAGTTAAAAAGGCGATAAAAAGAGCTTTGTACGAGGGCGAGAACGTCGCGACAGCCTTAAATAAATTTTTGTTTCAATATCGCAACTGTCAACATGCAACTACTGGGGTATCCCCGGCGGTGGCGTTACAAGGACGGCGGCTTCGCGGGCGCCTCGACGCGCTGCGGCCGGACGTGTCAGTGGCAGTGCGAGCCGCGCAGGAGCGGCAAGTGGCCGCTGCAGGCGGTAAGCCGCGCATCCTGGCGCCTGCCGACGAGGTGCTGACTCGCGACTACACCGCGAGGGGGGATAAGTGGTTGTCAGGTAGAATCGTCGAGAAGACTGGACCGGTCTCGTACAAAGTAGACGTAGGACGTGGTGTTGAGTGGCGTAGACATGTCGATCAAATTATTCCCGTGAAAAACAAGAATCGCCATTCATTATCCCGAACTAGTATAGTATCCGTAAGTAAAGATTCAACCTCAGAGCAGGAGGTTCCACTGGTCAGTGAGGAGGCTGAGGACACTTTTGAAGACGTGTCTGACGGCACTGGTGAGAAGTTAGAGATCACTGGATCTGAAGCGGCATCTAAGCCGGAGCCACCGTCAGGCGCGTCTGCCCGTGCACTGCGTGCTTATAATCGGTCTCAAGCAGCAGAGGCTCAATAAACTGCATTTTTCATGTTGTATTAGATTTTAGATTAAGCCTTTAGTTTATGAGGGAGAAATGTACCGACGATTTCTTTAATAATTGTATGGTGGTGGGTAGACAATATTACTATTGCAATAAACCAGTTCGGTGCTAACCCTCGCCTTTCATTGACGCTGCACTTTGCACAAATTGTTAAAGTTGCTTCTACACAATTTTAATTATATTTGTAGCAGTCACGCTCCCTGTCAATCTTAGGGCGGCGTGTCTAGGGACTACTCCCTTTTGTCAGCAATCTGAATGCCTCCCTATGTCCGGCTATCTGAAGGCGTTCCTAATTCCGGCCTCCTGAATGCCTCCCTAATTCCGGCTATCTGAATGCCGACCGTGTTGGGATACAGGTACACCACAAATAATACGCACAATTGTTCAACACACGTTTATTTATTACACAGTTATTCCGAGCACTCTGTCTATTGTTATTTATTAGGTACACTTTATGGCGCTGTAACGTTATACACGATATACATACACACGATTTATATACAAGAACAAAGAAACTTAATATATCGAAACAAATACTTATTTAAAACTGCCCTAAATTACTTCCTAATTACCCTAACTATCCTAAGAGACCATGACCACGACCTGCAGCATTACTTCCATGCTATTTCTTAGTTCTGTAACTGACCGCAACTGATTGACTGACTAACTCAAGAACGCTCTGACTATATATACTAAAGTGGCGTACAGCGACAGCGGCGGGGCGATCAAGTCGTTTCCTGTTCCACCAAAATTCCCGTGGGAAAATAGACTCGCTCAGATCCTCGCCCCCCGGTTACCCCACTTCAACCCCTATGCTAAATGAACCTAGCCAATCAGAGCGTATCTTTTTGATGTGATGCAATCGTTTACCTTATTAAGTAATGCTGCCGATCGGGTCACGGCTCCCGCCGCGCGCCGCGACGGGAGCAGGTTACGACTTGTTCGTAAAACAATTACGATGTTAAATGCTACTAGTTAGCAAACAATGCGACATTTTCTTCGTACTTTGAGCTATTGTTGCTAACTAGAGCCCTAATCCTAGACCATTGTTAGGTCATACACACCCTAGCCTTATCTTTATTGTTTTTAAAAACTTACATACTAATGCCGACATCATTTCCTTACATCTATTTACATATGTCGCCGACATTCTCCCCCTCGTGCTCAGCACCGTCCTCTGCTTGCGGCGACTGGCGGGGGACGATCTTCACGATGCGGGAGCTGGGTCGCCTCATGACTCCGCCTGCAGTAGCCACGTCCGCCACGCGAACACGTCCATCCGGTCCCGGGTACACTCGTTCAATGGTACCCCGGGGCCAGCTACAGCGGGGCAGAGTGTGGTCGCCTATGACGACGACGTCGCCCACACGCAGGTCTCGTTCAGATGCTCTCTCGTCGATGTGTCGGGGGAGCAAGGTAGGCAAGTACTCTCGCACCCACCTGCTCCAGAAGTGATCTGCTAGTCGTTGTGCTGTCTTCCAGGTGTTAGGACCGACCAGATCTCGGTCGGAGAAGATGCCGATGCTCGTGGTACCGGAGGATCGCCCAATCAGAAAGTGATTGGGCGTGAGTGTTTCTTCCTCTGAGATGCCGATGTCTGTCAGAGGCCTGGAGTTGACTATGTGCTCGGCCTCCAACAGTAGGGTGTGAAGGACCTCTTCCCTCGGGTGTCGCTCGCGGAGTGTCGCCTGCAGCGCGGTCTTAATGGACCGCACCAGTCGTTCCCAGGCGCCGCCCATGTTAGGCGCGCCCGGGGGTATGAACTTCCAGCTCACACCCAGGTGCTTGGCTGCTGCAGCGATGTCAGAGGCCTTGAGAGCCTCAGCAGCCTCCTTCAGCTCGCGGTCGGCACCGACGAAGTTCGTGCCGTTGTCGCTGAAAATGGTCTTTGGCATACCACGTCTGGCGGCGAATCTGCGAAGAGCTAAAATCATGGAATCAGTAGACAAGGAAGGCGCCAGTTCAATATGAACGGCCCTTACAGTGAGGCAGGTAAATAGAGCCCCCCATCTTTTTTCGTGACGTCGCCCGATTGTTACTGTCATGGGACCGAAGTAGTCTACTGCGGTACATTGGAACGGTGGAGCGCCATGCTTCAACCTTTCAATGGGTAAATCTCCTGGAGGAATGTTCTGTGGTTTCGCTCGATACACGCGACACCACTGGCAGTTGCTGGCAATATGACGCAGTACAGTTCGTAGACCTATTACACAAAATCTTTGTCGAATCTCATTCATCACAGTTAGGTGGTTACCGTGATTAAATCGCTGGTGATAGTAGGCGATTAAAAGTCTTCCTATGGGATGTCGACTATCTACTATTGCGGGCCTTTTGTACTGCCTGCTTACTCCTCGTACTGCGTCAATTCTTCCGCGTAGGCGGATCAGCTGGTCTTCCATGACAACGTCGAGTTTTCTCAATCTACTATTCCTTGGTACATCTTCATTCTGACTTAGCTTCTTGTATTCTTCGGAAAAACTTTCATTTTGACAGCGTTTTATCAATAAATTCTCTGCTTGTTCTAGCAGATGCACTTCTATGGGAAGGTATCTTCTTTCTTCGGTCCGCACAATATTTTTCTTCTTTATGATTGGCGGTGCCTTCCCTTTCGTTTTCTTCCAGCTGGGATCATCGCTTCCTTGTTTCTTTCTTACGGCGTTCACTTGTTCCTTGGGCTTGCACAGTTCTATAAATTGCAAGACCCTCGCCGTTGCACGTAGGAGACGATTCCAGTTTGATGAACGCACAGGATCAGGGGTCACATGACTATTCGGGTTCGTGATCACTGCTGCGATAGCTATTTCCTTTTCTTCGCCAGTCTTTTCTGGATTAACATTTCTTGGTTTGGGCCAATCTTCTTCTTGCATGTATAGGAATGCAGGCCCGGTGAACCATCTGTGGGATGAGTCGAACCCACTTGGTATTCTTCTTGTGGCGTCATCTGCAGGATTCATTGCGGTGGGTACCCAGTGCCATTGTTGCGGCTTTGTTGTTTCCTCTATTTCCGCTAATCTATGCGCTACGAAAGTCTTGAATGACCTCGGGTCTGTCTTGATCCAAGCTAGGACAGTGGTTGAGTCTGACCAGTACACTGTTCTTTCTGCCTTCAGGTCCAATTCCTGCCTTATAGAGTGCGCCAATCTGGCGGCCAAAAGTGCTGCTTGAAGTTCCAGGCGAGGAATCGAAAGTGGCTTGGTTGGTGCTACTCGTGCTTTCCCAGCGACCAAAGTGATGTGTATGTTTCCTTCACCATCCTTTGTCCTCCAGTACGCTGCTGCCGCATATGCTGTTTCACTTGCGTCGCAAAACATATGGAGCTCCCCCTCAGTGTTGTAAGGAGCTATACATCTTGGAATATGAAGTATCGGTATAATTTCTAACGAAGCTACATACTTTCGCCAGGTTTCCTGTTCAGTTACGCCGATTTCTTCATCCCATCCTGTTCCGCTTCGCCATATGTCTTGTAACAGCTTCTTGCCTTGTATGAGGACAGGTGCGATTAATCCCATGGGGTCAAAGGTTGACATCACTGCGCTAGTCACTTGTCTCTTAGTTGGTGCTGTAGAACCCTTCAACACGCTATCCGGTGTTTTTCTTAAGTTTTCATTGAAACCTAGGACATCATTGTTCGTTATCCACTTCATACCCAAAGTTTTTTCTTCATTGTTCAGGATAGATACTTCTTCTATTTTATCCGTAACTTCAGGCATGACAGTTGTTAGTGAGGATATTTTATTTGAGGCCCACCCCCTCAGCTCGAAGCCTGCTTGCTTGTGCACAGTGTCTACTTGCGCTGAGATCCGTCGCGCTTCTTCTTCATCACGAAAGCTGTGCAAGTAGTCATCCATGTAATGATTGCGTACAATGGCTTTTGTTGCCTCTGGATATTGTTCTTGCATAGCCTCTGCGTTCTTATTCTTGATGAAGATCGCTGTACAGGGAGAAGACGTCGCTCCAAATATAACTGATGTCATTCGGTACTTCTTATACTTCTTGTCCGTGTCCTTTTTCCACAGGAACCGCAGACAATCTCTATCTTCTGAGAGTATTCTTATTTGAAGAAACATCTCCTTGATGTCTGCTGCTATTCCCACTGGACCTTCCCTAAACCTAAGAAGCACACCAAACAAAGATTGCAAAAGATCTGGACCGGGTAATAACATATCATTTAAACTCTTGCCTCCCGCTTTCGCAGCCGCGTCGAATACTACACGCAGCTTCTTCTTCTGCGGATGCACCACTGAGAAGTGAGGAAGGTACCATTTATTATTGTTTTCTTCAGTAGGTACTTCCTCTGCATAACCTTTTTCCAATAAATTTTCAATTTGAGCAGTATATTCTTTTTTCAGGTACTGATTCTTCTCAAATTTCTTCTCCAAAATGCATAGCCGCTTCTCTGCCATACCGAGGCTTTCTGGTATTATTTCTTCTTTATTTTTCCATAAAAGGCCAACCTCGAATCTTCCACTTGGCAGGCGTCTGCTGGTCTTCTCTAAGATCTGGATAGCCCTATCATCAGCATCAGTACTAGGGCGCTTCGGCGCCACTCCCAGTGATTCTATAGAGAAGTGATCCTTCATCAGCTGTTCCAAGTCATCCTCAGCTGTATTGAGATTCAGGCACCGGTCTATGAAGTTGACTTGTCTAGTGTTGCAACCATGCAGCACCCATCCGAGTAAGGTCATTGACGCCACAGGTTGTCCAGATTTTCCTCTCTTCAGTGACCGTGTGACTATCAGCTCCCAATTATCTTGACCTATAAGCAGCTTCGGAGCTTGTTCCGAATAGCAGACCTGGCGCGCTATGTCTTTCAAGTGTGTATATTTACTGACATCAATTTCTTCTAGGCGTTGAGATGTCAGGTTCAGGTTGTCTATTGTTCTGACTCCTTTCAGGCTTGAGGCTTTCATATGGTGAGCGCCTTTTATTCTTATATTCAATCTACGTGAATTAGCGTTCACTATTCTTTTTCCTCCCACCGTCTCCAGAGCGAATGGGTCTCTAGGCCCGTCCGCACCTATGGCCTCAGCCACCTTGGAATCTAAAAGCGACACAGTGGACCCCTCATCCAGCAGGGCAAGCACAATCATAGAGCCCTTAGGTCCAAACAATTCAACAGGCAACATTTTCAAATAAGCTTTATCATTCCTAATCGCATTCACCAAGTTAGTAGTCACCTCAGTCTTATGCTCCTCTTTCTGCTGCTGATCAGCTGATGTCCGTTGTAGGTCCACATGTAATAATCGATGATGCCACCTTTTACATATGCCGCATCCATTTCGCTTGCATGCATCCTTGCGGTGCCTACTACGCAGACATTTGAAGCATAAGCGCAGCCCTTTTACAATATCCCATCTCTCCTGAACTGATACACTCAAAAATTTCCTGCAATCTGAAAGGTGGTGCTCTTCCTCGCAATGCGGACATTTGATTCTATTATCACTATTATTTACAAATTTCTTATCACTGTAATTCTCTCTTGCCGTATGAGTGGCATGCTTATTCAAATAGCGCTTAGGCGTTTCTAGACTTTCAGGCGTTGCGAAGGCACCACACTTATCAGCTTCAATATTTAAAAAATTAGCAATATTTACCAGTTCAGGGAGGGAGCAATCCATCTCTGCTGCGTAATCGTACCATCGGTACTTAACCACTGAGGGCAACTTATCCACTATTAACTTCACTATTTCGGGTGAATGTAAATATTGCGGTTTAGATAGTCCCTTAATTGCTGCCACACTATTATTCACTTGGCTAGCAAACATACATATTTCGCGAGCGCCGTCGGTTGGTTTCACTAATGATTTTATTTTATCAAGTTCACACAACACTAGTGATTCTGGTCGTCCGAAACGCCGCCGCAATGCGTCTAATACTTCCACTGGTTTGCAATCCGAGTACAACAAACTCTTGATAGCGTCGCGCGCAGTACCTTTCACCGCTTTCCTTATCCGTGCTATATTCTGCACATCGTTGAACATGGCCGCTGTATCTTCATACACCGTTTTAAAGGCGATCCATTCTGACGTATTCCCGTCGAAGAACGGCAGCTCATGTATGTACTTAGGTGGCTGCTGACGCGTATTCAATGCTTTCACTATCTCCGTAGCAAAAACCGCTATATCACTTTTTCTTGTTGTCGACTTATCGCGTTGCTCATATTTACTCGGTTGCACTATAATCTCTTCGCGCACTGTGGTTTCTACCCACTCTTGAACCTGGCCGGTGCGATCCTCTGGTTCTCGTTCTTCATCGGAGCTCAACTGTTCGTCCGCCTGGAGACGCGCTAGCCTTGCCCGGGCAAGCGTGGTCGCTGCCTTGGCCTGTTCCAGTTCCAATCTGGCTAGCTCCTCCTTGGCTTCCAGCTCCTTCCTCTTGGATCGCCTCGATCGGATGGACGGAGCGCGCGGAGGACCCAGGGGCACCATCGTCATGTTGGACCCCCAGCCCGCTTTATTCTTCTCGATTAGCTCCGCCTTCTCATCCTTGTTCTGGTCGGTTGTCTTCGATGCGCTGGTCGTTGCAGTCTTAGAAGTGGCTGCTGTGGTCGTGGTCTCTGTCGTCTCGGTGGTACCCTCAGAGGATTCTTCTGCTGGTTGCTCAGCTTTTGAGGGCGCACCCTTATTCGATCTCGTTACCGGCATTTTGATTCACGTATTTAATTAACACTGGTGTACCTGTTTATCCGGCTCGCTAAGGACCAATTTTGTAGCAGTCACGCTCCCTGTCAATCTTAGGGCGGCGTGTCTAGGGACTACTCCCTTTTGTCAGCAATCTGAATGCCTCCCTATGTCCGGCTATCTGAAGGCGTTCCTAATTCCGGCCTCCTGAATGCCTCCCTAATTCCGGCTATCTGAATGCCGACCGTGTTGGGATACAGGTACACCACAAATAATACGCACAATTGTTCAACACACGTTTATTTATTACACAGTTATTCCGAGCACTCTGTCTATTGTTATTTATTAGGTACACTTTATGGCGCTGTAACGTTATACACGATATACATACACACGATTTATATACAAGAACAAAGAAACTTAATATATCGAAACAAATACTTATTTAAAACTGCCCTAAATTACTTCCTAATTACCCTAACTATCCTAAGAGACCATGACCACGACCTGCAGCATTTGTTCCATGCTATTTCTTAGTTCTGTAACTGACCGCAACTGATTGACTGACTAACTCAAGAACGCTCTGACTATATATACTAAAGTGGCGTACAGCGACAGCGGCGGGGCGATCAAGTCGTTTCCTGTTCCACCAAAATTCCCGTGGGAAAATAGACTCGCTCAGATCCTCGCCCCCCGGTTACCCCACTTCAACCCCTATGCTAAATGAACCTAGCCAATCAGAGCGTATCTTTTTGATGTGATGCAATCGTTTACCTTATTAAGTAATGCTGCCGATCGGGTCACGGCTCCCGCCGCGCGCCGCGACGGGAGCAGGTTACGACTTGTTCGTAAAACAATTACGATGTTAAATGCTACTAGTTAGCAAACAATGCGACATTTTCTTCGTACTTTGAGCTATTGTTGCTAACTAGAGCCCTAATCCTAGACCATTGTTAGGTCATACACACCCTAGCCTTATCTTTATTGTTTTTAAAAACTTACATACTAATGCCGACATCATTTCCTTACATCTATTTACATATGTCGCCGACAATATTACTTGGACGAATATTTTATTCCTCCGAGTTATATTACATAAATTAATAAACATAAAATTAATTTATTCAATGTTTTGTATATTTAAACCATACGGATATAATTTAATAATACGAAATGCGAAAAAAACAGATCGGTGCTTATTAAATAGTTGAACAAACATAATAAATCAAGAGTTACTTTATTACTCACACAAATTTACATTTGACGCAGTAGTTTACGTGATTATTAACATAACTAATATAACTAATAATCTGACATGTGTTAGGTAACCGTTCCAAAGGTCATTCTTTAATCGTACAGTTTGTGCCAGAGTAAATGACTTATCTTTTATACAAACACTAGAAATCTTGTGATCATGCGGCTTTGCCAACGTAAAAAATTTAACTTGCCACGTTTAATGTTCCCCGTCGTAGTTTTGGGAAAAGAAAAATACGTATTTCTTTATTGCCTCGTTGGTCTAGTGGTTGCAAGCGCGACTGCTGAGCTTGGGGTCCTGGGTTCGATTTCCGGGTCGGGCAAAGTGTTATTGGGTTTTTTCATAGGAAATTCTCAGTAGCAGCCTGGAGTCTGGATTTGTGCCCGGTTAATGGCAATAGCCTCGCCACCTATTACATGGGACTATAACATAACTGTCCGTCCGTACGAGTGTGTCATACGAGTCCGTGTGGTGCCGGACTTAAAGAATAGCACCACCCTTATCTCTGCTCATGGGTGTCGTAAAAGGCGACTAAGGGATTCACCAGAGGATGGGCAGCAGCGTTCTCTGAGTATTTAACCAACCAACTGCGATCGACAACCCGCCTGCCAAGCGTGGCGATTATGGCATATCCCCCCCTTAATTGGGGGAGGCCTATGTCCAGTAGTGGACGTCTTTCGGCTGAAATGATGATGATGATGATGATGATAACATAACTGGCGAAATGTGGGTGTGCTATACACCTCTACCTACCCCTTTGGGGAAATACAGGCGTGATGTTATGTTATGTATTTCTTTATTATTATTTAATTAGAACAAATTTTCATTTCTTATTTTTTTTTTTTATTTGAAACACGAAATTAATTAATCGCTTTATAGATTACTTTTACTAAGTTTCGACTAAATCTAGCCACGGAATAGCCTGTGGGTCAGCTATACACAGAGATCGCCCAATGCCTTGCGCGTCCAGTATAATAATGGATTCAGGATGTTGTTAGGATTGCCCCGCTTCTGTAGTGCCTCTTATATGTTTACGGAGGCTCGGGTTGATGGCTTCCATGTTCCATGCTATTATGAGCAAACGAACCGCCTCCCTGCCAAGCAGAGTTCGGGGCAGCACTAATATGTAACATCCTGCAAGTTATTGCTGGTAATGTGGACTCCGCAATAATGAAGGTCTTCATTCGGGTTATGATCAGATAGTATTATCTTAACTATTATAAAATTGTAAACGTCTGTTTGTTTATTTGTTTGTTTGTTTGTTCCAGCATCACGCTAAAACTACTGGACCGATTTTGATGATTTTTTTTTTGTTTGAAAGCTGATGATCTGACTTAAAAACTGGTATGGGTTTTGAGAAAGAAAGAAAAAAAGAAAAAAATTAATTCGTGGGTTGCGTACTCAACCGACAGATCGAAGCTTCTATGTACGATGGAGCGGAGTGGAGTGGAGTGGTCAGGGGATAGGACTGGGGATGGGACTGGGGACGGGACAGGGGACGGGACTGGGGACGGGACTGGGGACGGGACAGTGGACGGGACAAGGGACGGGACATGGGACATGGGACGGGACTATAGTGATATAGTGGGACAGTAGGATAGTGGGACAGTAGGACAGTGGCAGTGGGACGTTGGGACGGTGGGACAGTGGGGAAGTGGGGCAGTGGGGCAGTGGGACAGCGGGGCAGCGGGACAGTGGGCCAGTGGGGCTGTGGGGCAGTGGGGTATCGGGGTAGCTGTGCATTGGGGCAGTGGGGCAGTGGGGATGTGGGGCAGCGAGGCAGCGAGGCAGCGGGAGTGGGGCAGCGGGGCAGCGGGGCGGAGAAGCGGGGCAGCGTGGCAGTGGGGCAACGTGCCAGCGGGGCAGCGGGGCAGTGGGGTACCGGAGCAGCGGGGCAGTGGGATAGTGGGGCAGCGGGGTAGTGGGGCAGTGGTGTAACGGGGCAGTGGGCAGCGGGGCAGCTGGGCAGTGGGGCAGCGGGGCAGTGGGGTAGCGGGGCAGCGGGGCAGTAGGGGAGTGGGGCAGCGGGGCAGGCAGTGGGGCAGTGAGATAGTGGGGCAGCTGGGCACTGGGGCAGTTGGGTAGCGGGGCAGCGGGGCAGTGGTTGGGCGTGCATTTTTTCATGAATAGAAACAACTAAAAGGCCTTTATGAAATAAAATAGAAATTGAGACTAACACTTCTTTATTTTTCATTGAAAAAACAAAAAACGTGGTTGGTTTATGTGGATGATATTTCGATCTTAACTTCTAGGGGACCAAACTCGAATTTTTCACTGATAAAAAAATTTGTATCAACGAAGTTAAGAACTTTTTTATTGACTACCCGCACGCCAATTTTCATCCGGATAGGCAAGAGCTTCATGTGAAAAATCTATCAAACTTATTGTGTGGTGATTTTAACTATAAATCCAAAATTCTGATATACCTCCAATGGTGACAGATTGTTGTTACGGACGTAGTGTTGTCCCAGAATACAATACATTATTACAATTTGTAATGGATTTATTACTTATTTTGGCATCATCACTGATAGTACTTTGCACAAATTGTTAAAGTTGCTTCTACACAATTTTAATTATATTACTTGGACGAATATTTTATTCCTCCGAGTTATATTACATAAATTAATAAACATAAAATTAATTTATTCAATGTTTTGTATATTTAAACCATACGGATATAATTTAATAATACGAAATGCGAAAAAAACAGATCGGTGCTTATTAAATAGTTGAACAAACATAATAAATCAAGAGTTACTTTATTACTCACACAAATTTACATTTGACGCAGTAGTTTACGTGATTATTAACATAACTAATATAACTAATAATCTGACATGTGTTAGGTAACCGTTCCAAAGGTCATTCTTTAATCGTACAGTTTGTGCCAGAGTAAATGACTTATCTTTTATACAAACACTAGAAATCTTGTGATCATGCGGCTTTGCCAACGTAAAAAATTTAACTTGCCACGTTTAATGTTCCCCGTCGTAGTTTTGGGAAAAGAAAAATACGTATTTCTTTATTGCCTCGTTGGTCTAGTGGTTGCAAGCGCGACTGCTGAGCTTGGGGTCCTGGGTTCGATTTCCGGGTCGGGCAAAGTGTTATTGGGTTTTTTCATAGGAAATTCTCAGTAGCAGCCTGGAGTCTGGATTTGTGCCCGGTTAATGGCAATAGCCTCGCCACCTATTACATGGGACTATAACATAACTGTCCGTCCGTACGAGTGTGTCATACGAGTCCGTGTGGTGCCGGACTTAAAGAATAGCACCACCCTTATCTCTGCTCATGGGTGTCGTAAAAGGCGACTAAGGGATTCACCAGAGGATGGGCAGCAGCGTTCTCTGAGTATTTAACCAACCAACTGCGATCGACAACCCGCCTGCCAAGCGTGGCGATTATGGCATATCCCCCCCTTAATTGGGGGAGGCCTATGTCCAGTAGTGGACGTCTTTCGGCTGAAATGATGATGATGATGATGATGATAACATAACTGGCGAAATGTGGGTGTGCTATACACCTCTACCTACCCCTTTGGGGAAATACAGGCGTGATGTTATGTTATGTATTTCTTTATTATTATTTAATTAGAACAAATTTTCATTTCTTATTTTTTTTTTTTATTTGAAACACGAAATTAATTAATCGCTTTATAGATTACTTTTACTAAGTTTCGACTAAATCTAGCCACGGAATAGCCTGTGGGTCAGCTATACACAGAGATCGCCCAATGCCTTGCGCGTCCAGTATAATAATGGATTCAGGATGTTGTTAGGATTGCCCCGCTTCTGTAGTGCCTCTTATATGTTTACGGAGGCTCGGGTTGATGGCTTCCATGTTCCATGCTATTATGAGCAAACGAACCGCCTCCCTGCCAAGCAGAGTTCGGGGCAGCACTAATATGTAACATCCTGCAAGTTATTGCTGGTAATGTGGACTCCGCAATAATGAAGGTCTTCATTCGGGTTATGATCAGATAGTATTATCTTAACTATTATAAAATTGTAAACGTCTGTTTGTTTATTTGTTTGTTTGTTTGTTCCAGCATCACGCTAAAACTACTGGACCGATTTTGATGATTTTTTTTTTGTTTGAAAGCTGATGATCTGACTTAAAAACTGGTATGGGTTTTGAGAAAGAAAGAAAAAAAGAAAAAAATTAATTCGTGGGTTGCGTACTCAACCGACAGATCGAAGCTTCTATGTACGATGGAGCGGAGTGGAGTGGAGTGGTCAGGGGATAGGACTGGGGATGGGACTGGGGACGGGACAGGGGACGGGACTGGGGACGGGACTGGGGACGGGACAGTGGACGGGACAAGGGACGGAACATGGGACGGGACATGAGACGGGACATGGGACAGTACAGTGGGACGGCACATGGGACTGGACATAGGATGGGACATGGGACAGGACATGGGACATGGGACGGGACTATAGTGATATAGTGGGACAGTAGGATAGTGGGACAGTAGGACAGTGGCAGTGGGACGTTGGGACGGTGGGACAGTGGGGAAGTGGGGCAGTGGGGCAGTGGGACAGCGGGGCAGCGGGACAGTGGGCCAGTGGGGCTGTGGGGCAGTGGGGTATCGGGGTAGCTGTGCATTGGGGCAGTGGGGCAGTGGGGATGTGGGGCAGCGAGGCAGCGAGGCAGCGGGAGTGGGGCAGCGGGGCAGCGGGGCGGAGAAGCGGGGCAGCGTGGCAGTGGGGCAACGTGCCAGCGGGGCAGCGGGGCAGTGGGGTACCGGAGCAGCGGGGCAGTGGGATAGTGGGGCAGCGGGGTAGTGGGGCAGTGGTGTAACGGGGCAGTGGGCAGCGGGGCAGCTGGGCAGTGGGGCAGCGGGGCAGTGGGGTAGCGGGGCAGCGGGGCAGTAGGGGAGTGGGGCAGCGGGGCAGGCAGTGGGGCAGTGAGATAGTGGGGCAGCTGGGCATTGGGGCAGTTGGGTAGCGGGGCAGCGGGGCAGTGGGGCAGCGGGTCTGTGGGGAAGCGGGGCAGTGGGTTACCGGGGCAGCGGGGCAGTGGGGCAGTGGTATAGTGGGGAAGCAGGGCAGTGGGGCAGCGGGCCAGTGGGACAGCGGGGCAGCGGGGCAGTGGGGAAGCGGGGCAGGCTGTGGGGCAGTAGGATAGTTGGGCAGCGGGGCAGTGGGGCAGTGGGGTAGCGGGACAGCGGGGCATTGGGATAGTGGGGCAGCGGGGCAGTGGGGTAGCGGGGCAGTGGGGCAGCGGGGCAGCTGGGCAGTGGGGCAGCGGGGCACTGGGTTACCGGGGCAGCGGGGCACTGGGTTACCGGGGCAGCGGCCCAGAGATGCAGAGGGGCAGCGGGGCAGTGGGGCAGCGGGACAGTGGGGCTGCGGGGCAGCGGGGCAGTGGGGAAGCGGGGCAGTGCGGCAGCGGGGCAGGCTGTGGGGCAGTGGGATAGTGGGGCAGCGGGGCAGTGGGGGCATCGGGGCAGTGGGGGGCAGCGGGGCAGGCTGTGGGGCAGGGGATAGTGGGGCAGCGGGGTAGCGGGGCAGCGGGGCAGCGGGGCAGTGGGGCAGTGGGGTAGTGGGGCAGTGGGGTAGCGGGGCAGCGGGACAACGGGGCAACTGGGCAGCGGGCAGTGGGGCAGCGGGGCAGTGGGGCAGCGGAGTAGTGGGGCAGCGGGGCAGCGGGGCAGTGGGGCAGCGGGGCAGTGGGGTAGCGGGGCAGTGGGGCAGCGGGGCAGTGGGGCAGCGGGGCAGCTGGGCAGTGGGGCAGCTGGGCAGCGGGGCAGCGGGGCAGCGGGGCAGTGGGGCAGTGGGGCAGCGGGGCCGTGGGGTATCGGGGCAGTGGGGCAGTGGGGCAGCGGGGCAGCTGGGCAGCGGGGCAGTGGGGCAGTGGGGCAGCGGGGCAGCGGGACAGTGGACTGGACTGGAATGTACTGGACTGGACTGGACTGACGTGGGTTAGCAGAATTTAACGCGAGCGGAGCCGCGGGTAAAAGCTAGTATATTATATTAGCTGTCTGACCAGAGCTTAAATTAAATGTCTTATTTTAAATACTTAGACCACCTTTTTTCTGTTGGTCTAAGGTTAAATAATGTATATTACATACAAGCATTATAAAATTACTTACTAACATGGTTTTTAAGAAAATTGTTACTAACACAAATGGAGATTCTCCGAATAAATAATGAATTGAATTGAATGATATTTATTCCCTTATACAAATTTATACTTGCGGTATCATTTAGGTAACAGCCTAGGTGGTATTACAGTTGTTATGGGCAAAGGTAACCGCTTAACATCAGGTGGGCCTTTAGCTCGTTTCACCATCCTACACTTAAAAAAAAAAAAAAAAATTATAACCCTATAGGACCCTCTTCTAGGAGCAATTTTGGAAAAAAAATGTGTCATTATTTACTTTAGAGATTATGTTTCTCAAGTTTTGAGTGAATTGATCCAACAGAAAAGATTTTTTATACAAACTCTTACACCCTATCACCCGTTTAGGGTAAATTTAAAAAAAAATCCTTTCTTAGTGGGCTTACGTTACAAAAGGAATTAACTGTCCTCATGTTTCTAGCTTGATAAGTTACGGCTCTGCGTTGGTGAATCAGTCAGTCGCACAGACCAGTAAGCTACAAGACTCCGCATAAACAAAGTTTTGTATTCGAACGCAGTCGTAAAACGTTGGTGGGGTCAGGGGGGCGGACGGCGCGTTATGATTGGCCGGCTCAAAAGTTCGGTGGTATGATTCCTTATGATTGGTGCCGCTCGCTGACTGAGTGACGTTCCGATTGGCGGAGGGACGTATGATATGCAGTGGTAGAGCATATGCGTTGTGACCGGGGGTGTCCAGCTAACCGGCGTCTAGAGGCTTACTGGTTTATGGTCAGTCGGGACTAGATGTGGGCGTTTAAACGAAAAGCGCTTAAAAAATTCTAATTTAAAAAAAAGCGTATAAGCACGCTTAGTGATTAAAGCAGATTTCGGTTAGACTTTTTCCTAAACCAAACTTATGCTTTCAATACTACGTTTGAAATGTAACCTTATGTCTATGATGATAAGACCCAAATTCAAAGTTGACGGATGGTTTGATAACCGGCAGAATTAAATTTAATTCGTTTACGTAAAATTTGTTTAGAGAAAGAACTTTTTTATTTTGTTGATTATTATGTATCGTTTAAACGTTTTTGACCTTGATTGATTTGCTTTCGCGCTTAGTTTATTTTTCGTTTTCAACGAGTAAATGCGTTTTTGAATGTTCGCCTGGGTAATTACGCGACGATTGTAGTTTGTTTGTATAGTTTTTAGTGTAGTTTGAAAGTAGTTTAACTGTTAATTATAGTTATTATAGTTAAAAGGGAAAAACAAAAAGCTTCAAGAGAGTAAAAAAATTCGTTGGCTGAAAAAAGCACAACATTTAAACACGCTTACGATTTTAAGCCGTTAAAGTATAGATTATCAGGCATACGTTTGTAAGGCCAAATTCTTAACACACTTGATTTCAAGAGATGTTGCGTGTTGTGTACCAAGGTTTTCCACAAGTGTTTTGTATGATTGTATTAGTTTACTAATCACAGATTGTATGGTTATTCGCAGGTATGCCGAGTGGTGACAACACCAGTGGAGTGATGTGATCGACGCAACCATGGATCCTCAGGAATTAGTGCCTTTAGAATGTGAGTATTCAATCACATATTTAATCTATAGTTAAGATACCTACACTGTTGTAGGTATCTTAACTATAGATTAAATATGTGATTTGGTTTTTGGTCTGAGGTTGTATTGTTACAACTTCAGACCAAGAGAATAAGATAGACGGAGCGCGTAGAACTGGTAGTAGTAGGTTCCTTTAGTAACGCAAGAACGCACAAAAAATTGATTTTTGATATTTTAACCCTAAGAGGGTGAAATAGGGTGTGAGAGTTTGTATGAAAAACCTTTTCTACTGGATCGATTCCCTCAAAACTTGGAAAAAGTTTTTTTAAAGCAATTAATGAATTACGTATTTTTGAATTGAACAAGCTAGCCCTCTGGTACTAGTATAGGATTATATTATCCGTGCCTCTGGTCAATCACATTACTTCCAAAAATTGTTTGTTAAAAGAAATATTGAGCACAAAATAAATGTCACTAACCGGAGCACTGGATGATAACTAAATGAAGTAATCATTAAATTAACTGTGTTACTTAAATATAACTTGATTGAGCATTGCAAATGAATTAATTCTGATCCATTGGATATGGAATCAACAGGCATTGTATTCAGAAATGTTGGTTACCTTAAAGTCGGTCTTTACTGTGCTAGATACTGAGTGCTAGATCCGTGTGGTGCCGGACACAAATCATAGCACCACCCTATCTCTTCTCGTGGGTGACGTGAAAGGCGACTAAGGAGTTCACCAGAGGATGGGCAGAAGCGTTCTCTGAGTATTTAACCAACCAACTGTGATCGACAACCTGCCTGCGAAGCGTGGCGATTATAGCATATTCCCCCTTTTGGGAGAGGCCTATATCCAGTAGTGGACGTCTTCCAGCTGAAATGATGATGATGATGATAAGATACTAAATGGAAGTCCCTGAAGTGAACCGTGCTGGATGGCTCGCATATGCCTTGCACCGCAGTCCTCGTGGCCCATCCACGCAAGGCGAGAGTAGGCAAACGGCGGAGTTTATAATGGGTGCGAGTCCCACATAACTACACCGCCTCCCTGGGTGGTGTGGCTGCGATAGGCATTTTCTCCGTCTCAAAAGAAAAATTACTAAGCTTTGCTGTGCTAGAGGCTGTTTTTTTTAAAGCTTTTATTTATCTTGCAATCTACGTATGTATGTTTGTTACGGTGGAATGTTGCAACTCAATTTTGAAGCAAAATATTGTTACGAGCTGGGGGTTCGTATATAGATAGAAAGCCGATTAAATGCGTAGAGAACACTTTATTACTGAACAATTACACTGAATCGCTTATTAACACACAAAGTTACTAGTTAAATCGCTCCGAATATCGCTTCGATGTTATCGCTTGTATCGCTTGATCCAAACTGAACTCCAACTGAACTCTACTGGCGCTGAGCTGCGCCGTTTATATAGGCCGCGAGTCGTGGTGCTAGAAAGTCCTCGAACGTCATCTATCCTTGTCATAAGATAACTCTTTCTCACTTGCACATTCTCGAAATAGAAAGTTCTCGAACCTTGTCGAACCTCATCTATCCTCTATCTCACTCACTCACTTCTAGAATGGAATGTTCTCGAAGCTTGTCGAATCTCGTCTATCCTTGTCTTATATTAGCTCTATCCTGCTCACTCTCTTCCAGAAGGTTCTTCGTCTATCCTTGTCTGATATTTAGCTCTATCTCGCTCACTCTTCAACAATTATACATGTGGGTGTCAAATGGCCATAAGGAGTCCTGAAAACGCCTGAAAACTGGTTTTCAGGAAATGTCGGCATCAGATTTGTTGGCTCCTGAAACGGCCTGAAAACATGTTTCAGGCGCCTGAAAACAACGGCAACTTACTCAAAATTTCGATTCTTTGATATGTGGTAGAGCCTCCTCTGATACGGACTGAAAGTGCATTTCAGCCTGCTGAAAACGTCTCTAAGTCCAGGAAAATCGAGGTTGAAGTATTTCAGTCCACTCTGCTTAACCCTCCGTCGTAACAATATCTTTGACCGATTGAGCTGAAATTTTGTATACTCGTTTATTACGAGTACGAGTACGAGTAGGTACCTGAATCTCGCGACAAGCTTTGATATCATATAAGTTGTGTAATGTCGTTATAAGTTGATAGTAAAAGTTTTAAAGGAAAAGTTTATTTTATTCTTTTTAGCGCAATTAAATAAAAGCTTGTTTAAAAAAAAGTTTTTTACATTTAATTTATTTTATATTTTAGTATGGCGAAACGAGCTAAAAGCCCACCTGATGCTAAGCGGTTACCTTTGCCCATAACAACTGCAATACCACCTAGGCTGTTGCCTAAATGGTACTGCAATTCGGTTCGCCAAACTGAGACATGAAGATGGAAAGTCTCATGTTATTGTAATTTCACCGGCACCTACCCTTCAGACCGAAACACAGCAATGCAAGCATCACTGTTTGACGGAGGAGTAGGTACGGTGGTAGTACTTCCCTGGATGAGCTCCTTCACAAAGGAGCTCTACTACTACTAAAAGTAAGAAGACTATGTCATGACTATGACTGTGTGATAAGACTATGTCATCCCTTGCCGTGGTTGCCAAGAGTCATTCTTATATCATTTCTTGGCTCCTGAAACTCCAGTTGTGAGCTTGTCGTTTCAAATCAGCTCATAAACATCCCTGTTCTTGCTATAGTCACACCTCGGACACTCAGTACAATATAAATGTTAGCACCACGTTAATAAAAAAGATTACGTCTGTATACGAACGCACATATACGTGTAGGCTAGGGATGCTCACCGCTCACAAAGAGTACCTATATAACCACTACGACCGCTCATAATGCCGACTGGGTTGAAGCGCTTCTCAGCAGTGTGACCGTTTTTAGGGTTCCGTAGTCCTACAAGGTACCCTTATAGTTTCGTCATGTCCGTCCGTCTGTCCGTCTGTCCGTCTGTCCTAATCCTTTACAGCTTAATAACTTCTACAGTTATAAACATAAGTAAATGAAATTTTGTTAAAAAATAGTATAGATATAGATCTCAATTTAAAAAAAATAAAAAAATCATGATTACGTATTTTAGGGGTGGCGCCCATACATGTGAAATGGGGATGTAAAAATTTTTTTCGCTGCCCCCCCTCGTGTGGGGTATCATTGAATAGGTCTACTAAAATGAAGGTAATGTTGTATACATCACTTTTTTATCAGATGTACCATCTGCGAAATATAGCCTGCCAAAGTGGCTTGCAATGTGTCCCCCCCCCCTGCCATTTCTAAACTATGCAACGTAGAAACTTATAATCTTCCACATTGATAGACCTTTGTAAAAACTCTCTTTTAAAATTATTTCGAGCATATTGTGATTATAAATTTTTGAGTTATAGAGAGAAAACTGAAAAATACTTAAAACGTCCTAGTTCAAAGGTCATTGACCTTAGAGAAAAATGATCGTAGCAAATAATGCTCCTTTAGCTACTTTCTAGTTGAAAAAATCACAAAAAATAACTTTGTGTTATGTTGACGACTCACTTCTTAAATTTGGCGCCATCTAGCGGCGTCAAACAACACTCTCTGGGTCGCCAATGCTGGCGTCAAGTGCCGTGTATTACATTTGGCACTGTATAGCGCCATCTAGCGGCTACTGACATCACTCTCTGAGTCGCCAATGCTGCCGTCTATTGCAAAAACTAAAATAGCCGTGATTAATATTCGATTTGATTTGTTTGTAACACCTACTTAAGGTGAATGCTACAGGGTAGCCCGCGAAATTCAAAATTTCTTGAGTTTTTTACAAATTGTAGCTCTATTTCGCGTTGTATATCGGTCGAAATATGATTTGCGGCAGAAATAACAATAAATCTATTGAATGATACTCATCAAAATTATTAACCTAGCTCGATAAGCTGTACAAGCTCGATAATATTAATTTACGATCAAATTATCGATTTTCAAGCTTGTAGAGCTTATAGAGCTAGGTTTATATTTTTTATGAGTATTATTCAGTAGATATATTGTTATTACTACCGCGAATCATATTTCGACCGATAAACATCGCGAAATAGGGCTACAATAAGCAAAAAACGCAAGAATTTTTGAATTTCGCGGGCTACCCTGAAGCATTCACCTTAAGGAACCCTATAATACTGAGCATGGCCCGACATGCTCTTGGCCGGTTTTTTATATCAAATATCAAACAATGCAAATTGTGTTCTAAATATTTTTTTGTTATATATTTTTATAAGTCATTCATAAATTTAAAAAAAACAACGTTTCAATTTTATATGTTTAGTACGGAAGGAATTAAGTAGGTTAATGAACTAAGGGACGCAGGACCTTTACTAGTATAGTATTATATTATCTGTGCCTTGGATTATCCAATACAATGTTAATTTATTAAAACGATGATATTTAATAACTTCCGATACTTCGTCTTCATTCAAATCTCGATTATTTTCCCATTTTATATAAACAATAATAACAATATTTTATATAAACTAGTACAATATCTGTGTATTTTCCTTTCCTTATTTCCCCAAAAACGTTTTTTTTCCCCAAAATTACGAAACCAAACCCCGATCTTGCTATAGCATAATTTGTGGGTGTAACCGTAAACTATTTGTACATACTACTTTAAAAAAGAGACAAATTATACATCTGTGATAAGCATCAGACAAAGACAAAACTAGGCCAATGAATGAAAGTTAGTATTGCCAGATAATAATACCAAAAATATGCTATAAAAAGATTGTCAAGTTAAAATTGTACCAAAAAATACCAAAATCTGAAATAATACCAAAAAAATACTAAATCAATTTTGCGGAGGCCAAATTATATATAAGATAAAGATACATTTATTTGCAAAAACATGTGTAGATGATAATACATGGTTGAGATGCTTATTAAAGATATAAATGATGGTTTGGATCAACATGTTTGACCATGACTGGTGTGCAAATATAAAAAACATTAAATTAGTAATTGACAAAATTTCTATAATTTATGTAATAATTTAATAATAATAAGTCAATAGTATTTCAATAATTAATGAACAAAATAAAATTCAAGCATAAAAAGTAATAATAATAATAGTTTACGTTTGTCCATAAATTAAAATGAGTAAATTTGTTACATTTATAGAGTTTTGTCATTTAGGAAATCGTCAATATTGTAATAACTGTTATTGGTCAAAATGCTTTTTAGTGTTTTCTTAAATAGGTCTTTATTCAATTGTTTGACGTAATTCGGAATTATATATACCAAGTATACCAATTTGGTATTGAAAATACCAAAAACGGTCACACTGCTTCTCAGTAGTTCTCAAGAGATGGTGTGTGGACAAATCAGCGTTGCCAGACGTACGATAATTATCGTAAATATACGATAATTTTGGCTCTGGTACGATACAAAATTGATTGAAATACGCAGAAATACGATAATTTTGATGCTGAAAATCATTGTTTTTGTTCGTAGCTCAGCACTGTTTACGATAATTTTTCACCAAATTCCTTGATATACGATAATTTTAGAACATCAGTACGATAATCCACTTGTACTCATCTGGCAACCCTGGGACAAATATTGCCATCTGTTGTATTTTTTATTGAACTAAGTAGCATAACTTCAAACAGAACATTGTCATAAAGCTATTTATAGCTTTCAAGCTTCCTCAGTGTTTTTAACGTTTGTTAATAGATGTCGTTGTTACTAGTCTAACTCTGTTTTATCGTAGTCTGCTGCACCCACCCGCCATTCTTTTTCTGGTTGAATAACTGCTTGTTGTACCTACCTACTGTGTCCGTGAAAATAAAATTAGTATTTTCGATAAAAGTACGTTATTTTCGAATCCAAGCAATCCCAGGGCTCCCAATAATCGTCCAGCGTGCTTGTATAGCGACTGACGATTGACATCCATTGCAATTTTGCAGTCCAATTGCCGTCACACTGCGGGTGCGTGCGGGGCGCGGGCGAGGTATCTTAAATTGGCGGGGGGCGGTAAGTGGCTGGATATTCTGTGCTTGTTATCTCTGTTTCACTCTAACACTCCATTATTTCTCCACAGCGGGTCTCCGTCCACCACGTGTGACCCACGGTCCCAGAAACTGCTACCTAGCACCACGCACCTGCTACACAGCCCCACTGAGGCTGTGCAGACTGCTAGCACTACTCATTGGGCTGCCCTGCATGTTCATCATGATACCACTATATTTAAGGTAAGGGATATACCTATTCTAGATTATACCAACCAAAAAATTCACTTATCATAAAATCACGCCTGTATTCCTCGCCTGTACCGCAAAGTTTGAAGACAAAAGTCTTCAACCAGTGCGTCCTGTCTGTCATGATTTACGGTGCCGAGACGTGGACGGACACTGACAGTTGGGCTAGTCCACAAGTTCAAAGTCGCTCAGCGAGCTATGGAGCGAGCTGTGCTTGGAGTTTCTTTGAAGGATATAATCCGAAATGAGATTATCCGGAGAAGAACCGGAGTGACCGACATAGCTTGTAGGATCAGTAAGCTGAAGTGGCAGTGGGCTGGCCATGTCTGTCGAAGGACCGATGGCCGCTGGAGCAGACGAGTCCTTGAGTGGAGACCGCGAATCGGCAAACGCAACGTAGGGCGCGCCCCTGCCAGGTGGACCGACGGCCTAAAGAACGTGGCTGGGGGGGACTGGATGCGGAAGGCAAAGGACCGAGCGTTGTGGCGCAACTTGGGAGAGGCCTATGTCCAGCAGTGGACTGCGATAGGCTGAATTGATTCCTCGAAGGGGTAAAAGAAGGAAAGAAAAGAAAGAAATAAGTAAAGATATAAGTACATGAACAAGAAATTGATTTATAGACTTCCAGTTTCTGGAAGCCTGATCAATTTGATCTATTGTCAAATCTAATGTCAGCTTCTGTGATTGGCCGGCGAAAATGTTAACAACCAATCACAACGCTTGACCTGAGATTTGACAGTCGATTCGTTAATTTTTGCGTTGATCAGCCTATCAGAAACTGGGGGATAGTTAGGCAGAGGTGTACCTATACCTATACAACGTGTTATTGAAATAACTGAAAACCTCCTAAGTGGTCATTGTACTCATCAGTATGAACAACTTTTACTATGGGTCCAATCACGATCAAAAATCAGCTGATCCCTAAATTTTTTCGACCTATGTGAACACCAATGTAGGTAACATTTTTTTTTTTCGCGATTTCATGGTTGGTCCCATAGTAAAAGTTGTTCATACTGATGAATATAATGACCCCTTAAGAGGTTTTCGGTTATTTCAATAACACGTTGTAGTAACAACACATAAACACGCCACATTTCACCAGTTATGCCATGTAATAAGGGGTGAGCCGATTGTCATTACCCGGGCACCAATCCAGACTCCAGGCTGCTAATGTTTTCTAACACCTTATTGTACCATGCATCAAGCAAATAAATACTATTCTATTCTACTATGAAAAAACTCAACAACACTTTTACCCTGAAATCGAACACAGCACCCCGCGGTAAGCAATCGCACTTGCGACCAAGATCAAAACCGGCCAAGAGCATGTCGGGCCATGCTCAGTATTATAGGGTTCCTTAAGTAGATGTACAAACGAATCAAATCGAATATTAATCATGGCTATTTTAGTTTTTGCAATAATCGGCAGCATTCGCGACTCAGAGCGTGTTGTTAGTAGCGCCATCTAGCGATAAATTCAAGAAGCCAAATTTAAGAAGTCTGATTGATGTCAAAGTTACTTTTTGTGATTTTTTCAAATAGAAAGTAGCTAAAGGAGCATTATTTGCCATGATAATTTTTCTCTAAGGTCAATGACCTTTGAACTAGGACGTTTTAAGTATTTTTCGGTTTTCTGTCTATAACACAAAAAATTATAATCACATTATACTCGAAATAATTTTAAAAGAGAGTTTTCACAAAGGTCTATCAATGTGGAAGATTATAAGTTTCTACATTGCATAGTTTAGAAATGGCGGGGGGGGGGGACACATTGCAAGCCACTTTGGCGGGCTATATTTCGCAGATGGTACACCTGATAAAAAAGTGGTGTATGAAACATTACCTTCATTTTAGTAGACCTATTCAATGATACCCCACACGATGGGGTGCAGCGAAAAAAATTATTTTTTCTCCATTTCACATGTATGGACACCACCCCTAAAATACAGAAAAACGATTCTTTTATTCTTTTAAAATTGAGATCTATATGTCGACTATTTTTTAACAAAATTTCATTTACTTATGTTTATAACTGTAGAAGTTATTAAGCTGTAAAGGATTAGGACAGACTGACAGACGGACGGACATGACGAAACTATAAGGGTTCCTTGTAGGACTTCGGAACCCTAAAAAGGGCAGTTGAGGCGGGAAATGCAGAAATTATTAATTTAATTGACTTGCCACGTAAATAGATAAGTACTTAAACTTGGTTACCGACCAGCACTCGTATTCAATTGTTAGTATAAGGACAGATAACAGCCCCCATTATACACGAATAGAAGTACTGTTGATAATGATAATAGGAGTAATAGTGTCGAGTGGTGAGTGAGGACTCACGCCTTACATAACCACAGAATAATTGACCGAGCGAAGCGAGCTCTCCGAGTTAGCTCGGCCGCTCAATACTTTGTCCGTCTGTCCATCTGCCTGTCCATCTGTCTGTCTGTTAGAACCTTATGACATTGTGAAAACATGCCATGTTTTACAATAATCCAGTAGCAAGGAATCTAAATTGTTTTAAAACAATTGATAAACTTTGTACATTCCAGCTGTTGTGAACCAGGAAATATGGACATAATCTGTTCGTATTGTGTCCATATTTAGCTGATTTTAAGTCGGATAAAAAAATTAAAAAAAGTATTGAACAATAAATGGAAATGTGTTCTATAACTCATACTGAACCACCAAAAAAAAATTGCGCACTAGTTAATTTTTCTTCCTGTAGAACCTGTATAGGAAACCTTTGTTATCTTGGCACCCATTAAAATTTCAATTATTTTATTGGCAAAACCGATAATCCGCTTTTTTTTTGTTTTCGTGTGGAAATCCTCATGGATACCCTCCGTATGGGTAAGGCGGAGGGTTATGTCGGACCCTTACAGACTAAAACCACACGGTGGCCTACTTCTCACAAAATAGAGGGAGTAGCTCTGGAAACTCCAATGGACCGCGCCGGTGCCGCTCCAGTGCTACGCCTTTGGCACGTCCCGAGAAAACAACAAGGTTTCCCCAACAGCAGCACGTGACCACCACGTGCTGCTGTCCTCCCCAGGATTGCTTAATGGATTCCTCGAGTCCCCCTACTCTTGGTACCCTCGATCCCCTACCACCAAATGATGGTGGGGGATCGTGATCGATGCGGTGATTCGCCATATCTAGGCATTGCGCCGGTGCCGGGGCGGTTGCCTCTCCCAGCGCCTTCGTCTCTGAGCGGGATCGGCCCTCTCCCGATTCCGCTCTGCAGCCGTCTTCTGGACTATGACAGCCTCGCAGAAGGAAGCCACGACCCTCCAAGCCGTTTTCTCTGCCAGCATAGCCGACACTAGTGCTGGCAGAGAAAGATCTTGCCCGATCTCGCTGACCAAGACACGCCGCTCGGGGCTCCAAGCAAGGCCCTCCTCAAGCGTGTGCTGTGCTAGCACTTTCATATCCAAACTTGGCCCCTTTTTAGGGTTCCGTAGTCCTACAAGGAACCCTTATAGTTTCGTCATGTCCGTCCGTCTGTCCGTCTGTCCTAATCCTTTACCGCTTAATAACTTCTACAGTTATAAACATAAGTAAATGAAATTTTGACAAAAAATGGAATAGATATAGATCTCAATTTTAAAAGAATAAAAAAATCTTGATTACGTATTTGAGGGGTGGCGCCCATACATGTGAAATGGGGATGAAAATATGTTTTTCGCTGCACCCCCTCGTGTGGGGTATCGTTGAATAGGTCTACTAAAATAAAGGTAATGTTATATACACAACTTTTTTTATCAGGTATACCATCTGCGAAATACAGTTCGCTAAAGTGGCTTGCAATGTGTCCCCCCCCTGCCATTTCTAAACTATGCAACGTAGAAACTTATAGTCTTCACAACATTGATAGACCTTTATAAAAACTCTCTTTTAAAATTATTTCGAGTATAATGTGATTATAAATTTTTGAGTTATAGTGAGAAAACTGAAAAATACTTAAGACGTCCTATTTCATAGGTCATTGACCTTAGAGAAAAATGATCGTAGCAAATAATGCTCCTTTAGTTAATTCCTATTTAAAAAAATCACAAAAAGAAACACACTTCTTAAATTTAGCTTCATGAATTTAGCGCTAGGTGGCGCTGTTTGCAAAAACTAAAATAGCAATGATTAATATTCGATTTGATTCGTTTGTAATTAGACCAACTTAAGGAACCCTATAAGGCCTATGTCCAGTAGTGGACGTCTTTCGGCTGTAATGAAGGAACCCTATAATACTGAGCATGGCCCGACATGCTCTTGGCCGGTTTTCACATTTTTGTTTCTGATGGTATAGAAAAACTAAGAGCTTGGGCTATGTTGATGTTACAACATGGTTTAGCTATTTTTCGCTAGATGACCGAGGCCACGCCAGCCGTAATTATGCTACGGTCGGCATGGTAGTCACGAACAGTCACTTAGGCCAGCTCCTCTTTGTATAAGCTCAGTGGGCCTAGTACGAGTTTCACACTTACGAATACTTTCATCGTTTTCGTCGACTTTCATTCATAAATCAGTAGCGCCCCTGGCGGATACGAGGAGGAACTACAGATTTATTAATGAAAGTCGACGAATACTTTGAAAGTATTCGTAAGTGTCAAACTCGTACTAGGTACACTGTGGTCCATGATATTGTCTTCTCATTTCAATGCTTCAGAGTGAACTAAACCTGCATAATTTTGTTGCAGATACCGCGTGTTCTCGGGCCAGATGTACCCGATGAGCATGACTGACATGAGACTGATAGATAGTAAGATATCGCCCACGTGGTGCCAGGTAGGTGTGTACCATTGGATGTAAACCTTACTCATTTCTTACTCATTCCTCATACATAACCAGCCCATTACTGTCCCACTGCTGGGCACAGGCCTCTTCTCAGTACGAGAAGGCTAAGGCCTTAGTCCACCACGCTGGCCTAGTGTGGGTTGGCGGACTACACACACCATCGAGAACTGTATGGAGCACTCTCAGGTGTGCAGGTTTCCTCACGATGTTTTCCTTCACCTTTAACGGTGATAGTCGAATATAAATCCGCACATGAATTCGAAAAGTCAGAGGTGCGGGCCGAGATCGAACTCACACCCTCCTTCATGGAAGGCAAGCGTTCAACCACTAGGCTATCACTGCTTCACTCATTCCTCACTCTTATGTATATTATTTTCCTCTATGCTCTTATCATACCCACACCACTGCTTCATAATCATCATCATCATCATCATTTCAGCCGAAAGACGTCCACTGCTGGACATGCTGCCTCCCCGGCCTATGTCCAGCAGTGGACGTCTTTCGGCTGAAATGATGATGATGATGAGACTTTCCATATTCATGTCTCAGTTTGGCGAACCGACTTGCGGTAACATTTAGGTAACAGCCTAGGTGGTATTGCAGTTGTCATGGGCAAAGGTAACCGCTTAACATCAGGTGGGCCTTTAACTCGTTTCGCAATCCTATACTATAAACACATTGCAAGCCAAGGGGGTACAGCTAAAAAGACAGGACAGACGGACAGACGGACGGACATGACGAAACTATAAGGTTTCATTGTAGGACTACGGAACCCTAAAAAAAACCCTTTTCGAGAAAGAAACGATAAAAATTTTGGCTTGTATATGTACCAGGCCCCTTAGAAAGTTTTGCGAAAAAAAGTTTTTATATATGGGAGACTGGCCAGTTATAATGTTTTTCGAAAATATGATTATTTATAAGTAAAAATAAGTAAGTTCCAATTTCAAAATTTCCCTCCACATTTTTTGCGAGTTAATTCAAAGTATTGTGTCTCACTGAAATATGGATCTGCGCCGGGAACATTTTAGAGCTATGATTTTATACGATTTCAAGTGTCGCCTGAAACCGGATGAATCGTACGATAGACTTCAAATGGCATTCATGGATGAAGGCCCTTCCAAGGCAACCGTGTATCGTTGGTATAACGAATTCAAGCGCGGTCGACCAACTTTGGGGGATGACGAAAGAAGCGGTCGCCCTTTGACGGCTGTTACCGAAGAAAACGTGCTAGCAGTGAAAAATTTAATCCAAGACAATAGGCGAATTACATATCAGGAGATTCAACACATATTGAAGATTGGATCGGGAAGCGTTCACGAGATTCTACACAGCCATCTTCGCGTGAGGAGGATAGTATCACGCTGGGTGCCGCACAACCTCACCGATGCTCAGAAGCAGGCCCGGGTGGAATGGTGCCGTGATATGCTTAACAAATTTGAAGCAGGCTCGTCTCGGCGTGTTTACGACATCGTTACAGGTGATGAGTCCTGGATTTATCAATACGACCCAGAAACCAAGCGCCAGTCGACTGTTTGGGTGTTTCAAAATGAGCCAACGCCTACCAAAGTGAAGCGATCTAGAAGCGGGGGTAAGATTTTGATCGCTAGCTTTTTTAATTTGACTGGCCACTTGGTATCAATTCCCTTACGGGATCAAAGAAGCATTAATGCCGAATGGTATACTACCAAATGTTTGCCAGAAGTTTTCTCTGTTATAAGCAACAAGCGACCAAACACAGGGCTCCGCGGGCTACTGCTCCACCACGACAATGCACCTGCGCACACCGCACTCAAAACGAGGGACTTCCTGGACAGCACGCCAGTCAAACTCCTGGGTCACCCTCCTTACAGCCCTGATCTAGCACCGTGTGACTTCTTTTTATTCCCAAAAATAAAAAATCAGCTCAAAGGGATACAATTTTCGTCGCCGGAAGATGCGCTGGCTGCGTTCGAGCAGGCTGTAAACGAGGTGTCTGCGGCGGACTGGAAAAAGTGTTTTGAAACTGGTTTAGGCGCATGAATCTTTGTATAGAGGCTGGTGGAAAGTACTTTGAAAATATTTGATAAAAATATATGTACGTATAGAACAATTTTTTTTAGTTTCGCAAAACTTTCTGAGTGTCCAACGTATATCGGTCGTACCCTACTACGTTTGGATTCTTTGTTGTTTATCGAATTCACAGACAAACATTTTGATTTTTTACGACGTCACGTCATAGACCATGTTCGGAGTGAATGAGTCAAAAAACCGGCCAAGAGCATGTCGGGCCATGCTCAGTATTATAAGGTTCCTTAAGTAGGTCTAATTACAAACGAATCAAATCGAATATTAATCATTGCTATTTAAGTTTTTGCAAACAGCGCCACCTAGCGATAAATTTAAGAAGCTAAATTTAAGAAGTCTGTCATATCAATATAACACAAAGTTTCTTTTTGTGATTTTTTTAAATATAAAGTAACTAAAGGAGCATTATTAATTTGCTAAGATCATTTTTCTCTAAGGTCAATGACCCATGAAGTAGGACGTCTTAAGTATTTTTCAGTTTTCTCACAATAACTCAAAAATGTATAATCACATTATACTCGAAATAATTTTAAAAGAGAATTTTTATAAAGGTCTATCAATGTGGAAGACTATAAGTTTCTACGTTGCATAGTTTAGAAATGGCAGGGACACATTGCAAGCCACTTTGGCGAACTATATTTCGCAGATGGTATACCTGATATAAAAGTTATGTATGAAACATTACCTTCATTTTTACCCGACTGCGCCAGAAGGAGGGTTATGTTTTTCGAGTGTATGTATGTATGTATGTATATTTCTTTGGCACGCTCTGTAGCCTAAACGGCTTGATGGATCTTAGCTTGAGAGGTGTCATTGGATTCGTCTTAATTGTGAGAGTGACACTGAGTATATCAAAATTATAAAAATCAAAATGGCCGCTTTTTGGAGCCATTTTATGTGACTTCAAAAATTTTTTTTTGCTCAATACCTATCAAGTGGGGTATCAAAATAAAGGGTTTTATAAATGGTTTACGAAAATATATACAACTTATATGTTTAAATGTAATTTGGAATGAAAAATGCTAAAAAACAACAAAATATTCAACGTTAAAAATGAATTTGACTTTTCAAAAAAAAACATTAATAGTATGATAAATAAAACATGACAAAACTAAAAAAAACAAATAAAAAAATTAATTAACAAAAACAAAAAACCCGACTGCGTCTAAAAATAACAGAAAAGATATAAACAAGACTTATCAACACGCAGGCGGAGGCTACCTATGAACTATTATGTAATTCATGACCAAAAACATACGTAGCCTCCGACTGCGTGTTGATAAGTCTTGTTTATATCTTTTCTGTTATTTTTAGACGCAGTCGGGTTTTTTGTTTTTGTTAATGAATTTTTTTTAGTAGACCTATTCAATGATACCCCACACGAGGGGGTGCAGCGAATAAAAAATGTTCATCCCCATTTCACATGTATGGGCGCCACCCCTAAAATACGTTATCAAGATTTTTTTATTCTTTTAAAATTGAGATCTATATCTAAACCATTTTCTTATAAAATTTAATTTACTTATGTTTATAACTGTAGAAGTTATTAAGCTGTAAAGGATTAGGACAGACGGACAGATCGACAGACGGACGGACATGACGAAACTATAAGGGTTCCTTGTAGGACTACGGAACCCTAAAAAAGAAATACTGTCCTGTCAATGAGATGGTTACGACCGAAAATTATCGATTAGTATTGTTCGTTGCTTCGTATAAACGATATTGACTTAGAGTAGGTTTCGACTACTTTCGACACGATAAATGTACGATATATCGATTATCGTTTTTGCGAAAGACCGATTACGATTCATGTAGCGAGAGAAAAAGAGATAACAAACCGAATCGGTCGACAACTGCTTATCGAAAATGTTCTGAATCAAAGAGCAGGAGTCGCAGGTTTGAATCCTGCTTGTGAGTAAATTTTTCTTTCCACAAGTTACCTACCTGACAATCGATAGACTATCGAAAGTATCGGAAAAACTCTCAATCAATCGATAGTATCGATCAGAATGTATCCAACAATACTATCGATAGTATCGATTCTTTAAAATCAAACAATACTATCGATAGTATCGGTTGTTTGAAATCAAACAATCGATCGATACTATCGTGCTATCATTTAGATGGTATTTCAATATAACTATCGGTGTTCATTGACGTAATTTTTACATTGAATTTATCGTATCATCATCCTCCGAGCCTTTTCCCAATTATATTGGGGTCGGCTTCCAGTCTAGCCAGATGCGGCTGAACATCAGTATTTTACACGGAGCGACTGCCATCAGACCCCCGCAACCCAGTAACTGGGTAATACTGACATTCGGAGGTTAGACCAGTTGTCAGACTTTCAGGCTTCTGACTACCCGTAACGACTGCCATAGATATTCGTATGACAACCGGGACCGACAGCTTAACGTGCTCTCCGAGGCACGGAGGGGTCTCGATGTGTAACGAAACGGTCACCCATCTACAGACTGACCGCGGCAAGTGCAGCTTAACCTTGCAGATCGTACAATCCGCGCAGTCGTTGCTTCGCTACAGAAAATTTATTTTCCTAGCTTCTGTATTGGTACACACCACACTGTTAGGGTGTACCTACTTAACCATTTCTTTAATAATCTTATACATCAATACTATATAAACGATAGCACTATAGTATCGATACTATCGATAGTATCGTAACAATAGTTTGATACTATCGATAGATTTGTTGGATACCTGCCAATCTACTACTAATCATTAATTCGCTTATCAATCATACTATAGATAGAATTACTGATTTTAGGTGGGGGACTATCGATAGATCGAAAGTCGATTTCTATGCAACAGTAGCGTAAATGCGTTAAAATAATAGAGTATTAATATAGTTTTAGAACCAGGCAATCATCAAATAAATACTTCTGATAACACTATAGTAACACGTTTACTGCATATCTGTTTACAGCATACCGAAATCAACCTTATACTTTAAACTACAAAATCCAAAATCAAATATTCGTTAAATGCTGGGCCTATTAATATTGAAGGCATCTCGACCGATAACCGTATCTACAATTTATTTATCTTTACAGTTAGACTTAAACTGGAATAAATGCATTAAGAGACTGATATTAATCAATAAACCCTGGTTTTTAGAATTTATGGGCATTAGAAATGTGTAGTTTACCTAAGCAGAGAAGTGAAATTATTGCCGAAGACAGTAGGTACCTAAATAAGGTATGCAGTATCCTTCTGTACGCTCTTATCTATACCAAGATCACCAATCAGTTTGCCAGCAAGGTAATGATAATAAAGCGTTCGGGAAGCTACGCAATATCTTCTCGTCCAAAATACCGCAGTATCTCAAGACGAAAGTCTTTGACCAGTGTGTCTTGCCAGTAATTACTTACGGCACTGAAACGTGGTCGCTCACAATGGGTCTCAAAATCAATCAATCAAGAATGCTCAAAATCACTCAAAGGGCAATGGAGAGGTTATACTCGGAGTGTCCCTGCGTGATCGAATCAGAAATAAGGAGATTAACAGGAGAACGAAAGAAACCGACATAGTCCGAAGAATTGCCAAACTTAAGTGGTAGTAAGTGGGGCACATTGCTCGCAGAACGGATGGCCTATGGGGCAGTAAAGTTCTGGAGTGGCGATCGCGTACTGGAAGGCGCAGCGTGGTTAGGCCCCCCACAAAGTGGACTGACGACCTGGTAAAGGTCACTGGAATCCGCTGGATGAGGAAAGCGCAGGCCGGTCGTTGTGGCGATGCTTGGGGAGGCCTATGTCCAGCAGTGGACGTCTTTCGGCTATGATAAGATGATGATGATGATGATGATGATGATGATGATGATGATTGATAGTAGTAAGTTCCGTGTGGTGCCGGACACAAAGAAGAGAACCACCTCATCTCTTCTCGTGGGTGTCGTAAAAGGCGACTAAAGGGTTCACCAAAGGATGGGCAGCAGCGTTCTCTGAGTATTTATTCAACCAACTGCTAACCCGCCTGCCAAGCGATGCGATTATGGCATATCCCCCCCTTGTGGGGGAGGCCTATGTCCAGCAGTGGACGTATTTATGATTGATAGTAGTTCATACCACATCCTTCAAGATCTTACCATTGTCATTTCTTCAAGACACAGGTGGTGCGCTCCAACACGACGTTCAACGCGTTCGTGGTCCCTGGCCTTCCGGAGCTGACTGAAGACTTGGTCCCCGTGTCCATGACCAGAGAACTGGAGCTAGAAGACGATATGAAGGAGTACTGGGGCTTTTACCTGCTGAAGGGATCATCTGTCACCGTCTCTGCGTGTGTTAGGTAAGATTTTCTAGAGAATAACTAGTCTATCTATCGCATATCCCCCCAATATATGCTTGGGGGAGTCCTGTGTCTAGCAGTGGACGTCTTACGGCTGAAATGATGAACTAGTCTATGCCCGCGGCTTCACCCGCGGGGATGTCGTTTATCGCGCATCCTTCGAAAACTGTTCATCTCTCATCATCATCGAGATTATCCGGAAAAGAACCGGAGTGACCGACATAGCTTGTAGGATCAGTAAGCTGAAGTGGCAGTGGGCTGGCCATGTCTGTCGAAGGACCGATGGGCGCTGGAGCAGACGAGTCCTTGAGTGGAGACGGCGAATCAGCAAACGCAGCGTAGGGCGCCCCCCCGCCAGTTGGACCGACACAGCACCATCTAGTCCCAAACTAAGCAGAGCTTGTGCTATGGGTACTATACAAGATCTGTAACCGTGCCATATTTCTAGAGCAAATGATAAATAATGTGCTTAGTCATCTAAAAATACTTGGAAAACTCTCCCTCTCTCTTACTTGACTATCGGCCAAAATTAATATCCAATCTATCCACGATTTACCCTACTAGAGATAGAAATTTGATATATTTTGTATGGAGCTTATGTCAAATTCCTATCTCTAGTAGGGCAAATCGTGGATAGATTGGATATTAATTTTGGCCGTATGAAAATAAGTCATCGGCGGCATTGTCAAAGGATGGAAATATCTGCAGATTGTTTTGGTGGTTTCGCACGCCTCGTTTTTGTGTCGCACGTGACACACAGAGGGAATTTGTTTGTTTACTAATAGGTATTTAAGTAAAAAAATAAAAGATTTTTTTTTATTGATTCGTGTTCAGTATCAGTGGTATTGTCACCTCCTTAAACATGGCACGAATACAGATCAACATGTTGTATAGACAATGGATATAATACTTATATACTTTTTTTTGTAAATACATACTTATAATATATAAGAAACACCCACACACACTTATGTTCATCACACAAATATTTCCTGTGGGAATCGAACCCACGACCTCGTTATCAGCAGTCCGACTCTCGAACCACTAGACCACAGACGTCGTCAAACCGACCGACCGACGACCTGAGGAACGTGGCTGAGGGGGACTGGATGCGGAAGGCAGAGGACCGAGTGTTGTGGCGCAACTTGGGAGAGGCCTATGTCCAGGAGTGGACTGCGATAGACTGAGTTGATGAGGCTCGCATTTGGGATTATTGATTCAAGTTACATTTATTTTTCTTCATCTTTTACTAAGTTTTTTACACATTAGTGCTGGCTGTCGTTACAGTTTCCCCGGAGCTTCCCTCATAATGATCAAAGGGTACAAGCACCTTCAAGAGTGCGCATACATTGGTGACGACTCTTCGGAAGAAGTTGACGAGTTGCTGGAAGCCAACCGCCTCGGTCTGCTGTCCAATGATGCGCTCAATGAGAAGATCAAGGAGCTTAAATTGGTGGAGGGCAAGACTAATGACCCTGGTGAGTTTAATTTTAAACATTATGGTTTGATAAGTACTTATAGTTACAGCAAAAAGCTATTACCCAAGCTTTTTCCTGAAAAAGTTTGGTTAGATCCCAGTCAATATCTAAAATCAGTGACTTACTAACAACCTTTGATGGGCCCATGGTATAATAAGATGTTTCACCAGGTATTCTCTTCCCGCGATGACAGCGCGATGCCTCCAAGCTACGTCACGATCAGTGTTGCCATTTATTGATATTTTCAATATAGTTAAGGAGATTTTTGTTCATAATGAATATTAAATAAATTCCTAACTAAACCATTCAAAAAAACCATTTAAACCATTTATTTTGCCATACATACACAAAATATACATATTACACGCAAAGGTAACAAGACAAATTAATGAGAACACAACATGTATACAACATAATATGTGTGGCAAGGGATCCAGCTCAGTATTTGCTAGCCAATTACCTACTACTCCTACTAGCCTATTTGTTATCTCGTGTTATTTATCTAATTAGTTATTAAAGGAAACTGTATAAAATTACTAGTTCAAAAGTGATTCTACATAGAAGCAAGTAAATGAAAAAAATAGTAGGATAGGACCGATAGATAGGACCGAGTTTTGTGGCGCAATTTGGGAGAGGCCTATGTGCAGCAGTGGACTGCGATAAGCTGAGTTGATTGTTGAAATGAAAAAATGCATTTTGCTCGGGTAATTTATTTATTTTACACAAAGTGGCAGCACGTCAAACTGACAAGTGTCACGATAACAGCCCGCTATTGGCTCCAAAGCCGATGACGTATAACGGAGGCAATCGGAACTGTTTTTTTTATAGTATAGGATGGCGAAACGTGTTAAAGGCCCACCTGATGTTAAGCGGTTACTTTTGCCCATAACAACTTCAATACCACCTAGGCTGTTACCTAAATGGTACCGCAAGTCGGTTCGCCAAACTGAGACATGAAGATGGAAAGTCTCATGTGATTGTAATTTCACCGGCACCTGTACCCTTCAGACCGAAACACAGCAATGCAAGCATCACTATTTGGCGGAGAAGTAGATACGGTGGTAGTACTTACTTCCCCGGAAGAACTCTTTCACAAAGGACCTCTACTACTACTTTCATCTTCCTGGGATAAAAAGTAGCTTATATATTAATTCGGTTTATGTTCTATCTGTATGCCAAATTTAATTAAAATCTATGTATTAGTTTTTGCATGAAAGAGTAACAAACATCCACATATCCTCACAAACTTTCACGGTTATAATATTAGTAGAGTAGGATTAGTAGGAAGTAGTTTAAGATACCATCATCAATAAAAAATACACCATGATTTTCTATTGTAATCGCTCCACCTACGAAAAATGCTGTAGACTCATAAAATTTACAAGGAATGTGTAGAGGATTGAAGTATTATGTTCTTCCAGCTCAAAGGGAAGATCCAACCGTTCATATATTTTAAGCAATTTTTTTTTTCGAATGGTCTCTTGCAGGTCGGTAACCAAAACACCTATTTTGGGTACCGATGATGAGAACCGATAATGAGAGTCCATTGCACCAGGGCACCTGTCCTAGTTATTAATATAAACGGTTTCACTCACGTTATTTCATCGGGTGTGCCCGACCAGTTTCGAGCTCGAACGGAGCCCTTAATCATGAGCTGGTCACGCGGTGGCGTCCCTAGTGGCGGAGAATCCCGTTAGGGCCTCCATCCGCCATATTTTAAGCAAACTGCGCGTCAAACTTTGATAACGCGATTCAGGATTTGTGACGTCATCTACTACGTCAGTGGTAGTTTGCATGTAGTGCGATAGATGTCGCTACAAATTCACAAATTTTAACTAGTTTATTAAAATCAGGCACAATGAGAAGACACAAGTCTGGCGTCAGCTTCCACGATCCTAACAACAAGGAGAATGCAACATCATCATCAGAAAGCATTCCCACCGTCGACGTCACGGATCACGATCCTAAGGTAAGCCTTGCCTTGATACACTGAGTAAGTTTTAAGACTCCTTTAACAAAGTAGCTTTTGTGAACTGAGATAACCAGATTAATTAATTCTTTTATATCAAGGAAATCAAGTAATAAAAAAATTAATTAACAAAAACAAAAAACCCGACTGCGTGTGACATACGTAGCCTCCGACTGCGTGTTGATAAGTCTTGTTTATATCTTTTCTGTTATTTTTACACGCAGTCGAGTTTTTTGTTTTTGTTAATTAATTTTTTACTGTATCACCAAAAATCACACTAATAAATACTTTGACTTTGACTTTTTTATTTAATTTTTTTTAGTTTTGTCGTGTTTTATTTATCATACTACTAATGTTTTTTTTGAAAAGTCAAATTAATTTTTACCGTTGAATATTTTGTTGTTTTTTAGCATTTTTCATTCCAAATTACATTTAAACATATAAGTTGTTTATATTTTTGTAAAGCATTTATAAAAGCCTTTATTTTGATACCCCACTCGATAGTTTTTGACGGAAAAAAAAATTTTTTGAAGAGATAATATGGCGCCAAAAAGCGGCCATTTTAATTTTTTAAATTTTGATGTACCCAGTGTCACTCTCAGAATTAAGACGAATCTAACGACACCTCTCAATCTCAAATCCATCAAGCCGTTTAGGCCACAGAGCGTGCCAAAGAAATATACATACATACACTCGAAAAACATAACCCTCCTTCTGGCGCAGTCGGGTAAAAAGGCTATCAAGCAATATTTGTGGCGAAAAAAAAAAGTTAATTTAAAAAACCGGCCAAGAGCATGTCGGGCCATGCTCAGTATTATAGGGTTCCTTAAGTAGGTGATACAAACAAATCAAATCGAATATTAATACACGGCTATTTTAGTTTTTGCAATAGACGGCAGCATTGGCGACTCAGAGAGTGATGTCAGTAGCCGCTAGATGGCGCTATACAGTGCCAAATGTAATATACGGCACTTGACGGCAGCATTGGTGACTCAGAGAGTGTTGTTAGACGCCGCTAGATGGCGCCAAATTTAAGAATTGTGTCTTGTAAACGTAACACAAAGTTACTTTTTGTGATTTTTTCAAATAGAAAGTAGCTAAAGGAGCATTATTTGCTATGATCATTTTTCTCTAAGGTCAATGACCTTTGAACTAGGATGTTTTAAGTAATTTTCAGTTTTCTCTCTATAACTCAATAATTTATAATCACATTATGCTCGAAATAATTTTAAGAGAGTTTTTACAAAGGTCTATCAATGTGGAAGATTATAAGTTTCTACTAGTGATGCGACTCGAGTCCAATTTTACTCGATTGACTCGAGTGACATCGTAAAAAAACGTACTCGAGTGAAAAAAATATCGACTCGAGTTCACTCGGACTCGAGTCACTCGCCCACCACTCGAGTCACTCGCCAACCATTCTCCGAAACAAACAAGTTTAAACCTGCTTTTTAAAAGAGTTAAGTTAAAGTGCGTTGTTGTCACACTTGTTTGAACTTGTTGCGTGTAATGAACTCAAGTGAACTCTTGTGTTGAATGAGTTATCGACGTTTATGAGTGAGTGAGGTGAGTGACCGAGTGACTCGTGAACCACTCGAGTGACTCGACCACTCGAGTGATTGAGTGATTCGTGAACCACTCGAGTGACTCGACCACTCGAGTGGTACTCGAGTAAAATTGTAAAATGACTCGAATGACTCTAGTGGCAAAATCGGACTCGAGTCGCATCACTAGTTTCTACGTTGCATAGTTTAGAAATGGCAGGGGGGGGACACATTGCAAGCCACTTTGGCAGGCTATATTTCGCAGATGGTACACCTGATAAAACAGTGGTGTATCATTACCTTCATTTTAGTAGACCTATTCAATGATACCCCACACGAGGGGGCGCAACGAAAAAAATGTTTTCATCCCCATTTCACATGTATGGGCGCCACCCCTAAAATACGTAATCATGATTTTTTTATTCTTTTAAAATTGAGATCTATATCTATACTATTTTATAACAAAATTTTATTTACTTATGTTTATAACTGTAGAAGTTATTAAGCTGTAAAGGATTAGGACAGACGGACAGACGGACGGACATGACGAAACTATAAAGGTTCCTTGTAGGACTACGGAACCCTAAAAAAGACGTGTGGCACTCGGAGACTGCCGCGGTAAAGCTATTGCATAGCATTTTTTATGTAAATACAAAGAGGAGGTGCCCTAACGCCGAAACTATAAGCAGGCATGAGTCACCAGTTTGGGGGGCGAAGAGGGGGATTACGCATGCGCAGTAACGCCGATACAACCAATGCCACCTAGAGGCGATTTGCAGAACTAAAGAGACAAGCGTGATATTTCAAAGTCATTAAAAGTTCTGCTATTCATCGATAGATGGCAAAACTAAAAAGTATCACCGCTGTGCCGGTCGGAGTGGGGGGTGTTAGGTTATTTTCGTTACGGAATTTCTGGATTCGGTCTCCATGCTCAAGGCCCGCGATAGAAGCTATGCAATAGCTTAAGCGCAGTAACGCCGATACAACCAATGCCACCTAGAGGCGATTTGCAGAACTAAAGAGACAAGCGTGATATTTCAAAAAGTAATTAAAAGTTCTGCTATTCATCGATAGATGGCAAAACTAAAAAGTATCACCGCTGTGCCGGTCGGAGTGGGGGGTGTTAGGTTATTTTCGTTACGGAATTTCTGGATTCGGTCTCCACGCTCAAGGCCCGAGATAGAAGCTATGCAATAGCTTAACAAAACAAGCAATTTTGACGACGTCTGTGGTCTAGTGGTTCGAGTGTTAGACTGCAGATCACGAGGTCGTCGGTTCGGTTCCCACAGGACACAAATATTTGTGTGATGAACATAAGTGTTTGTGTTGGTTTGGGTGTTTCTTATGTATATTATAAGTATGTATTTGCAAAAAAAGTAGGTATATAAGTATTATATCCATTGTCTAGTACCCATAGTACAAACTATGCTTAGTTTGGGACTAGATGGTGCTGTGTAAAAATGTCCTAAAATATTTATTTATTATTTTAAAAGCTTTAAAATAGTTTGTTCCATATCACCCATAATTTATGTTTAAAGCATATTCTATCTATATATCATCACCATAATTTTTATAAGCTCTTTTTGAGACCACAAAAATCAAGCATAATTTAACATATCAATTATAGATACCGTGACATTGACTTGTACAAAATCTCCACTTTTCTCTTGCAGGAACTCCGTGAGATTCTCGAACGTCTCCACGCTTTGCGTGAGGCAGCCAAGATGCAGTATGCCAAGAATTACCACCCGCCTGCGAACATCATGTCGCTACCAGCTCTACATAGGCACAGAGACGCTAATGTTGATAAGAATGAGAGGAAATGGCTTTCTTTCCAAGGTTCGTTATCGTTTTCTATTTATTTAGACTTATGTTCTCTTCGAAAAAAAAAAAAGCCAGGTTAAGAGTTCTCTAAACCGACGAGCATGCATGACGAGGTTAACGGACATAGATGAAGCGAAAGAGGTGTGTCAGGATCGTAGCAGGTGGAAATCCATAGTCTCTGCCTACCCCAATGGGAAACAGGTGTGATAATATGTATGTATGTATGCTCTCTTCGCCAGTATTTAAGAACGTATGCGAAACGTTATTCTCGAATCGCATATAAACGTTACAAAAAGTAAAAACTGACTTACAAAAGAATACAATTATTTATGTGAAACAGTTTAAGAAGTAGATGCCCATGATTCGGTTTGATTTAAGAAAAAATTGGCACCGACTTCATAAATTTATTTAAAAAAATGTATTCTTTTCGAATTCGGTTTTTTACTTTTTGTATAGTTTATTTTATATTTCTATTCTGAGTAGCATGAATAATAGATAGACAAGCGATTGCTGCAATCCCGGATGATTTGCTCTCATCCATTGAAGTGCCATTAATATAATGAGTGATAATTATTGTATTATGTTTTGGCTCGACCATAATAGAAAGAAAACCCATCGATCTGACATTATTTCCTTAACGGCTTCTTCACCCTATCATCATTAACATTATCTTGACGACGTCTGTGGTCTAGTGGTTCGAGTGTCGGACTGCTGATCACGAGGCCGTGGGATCGATTCCCACAGGACACAAATATTTGTGTGATGAACATAAGTGTTTGTGTTGATCTGGGTGTTCCTTATGTATTTACAAAAAAAAAGTATACAGGGTGTCAGGGAAACGCTTTCAAAAACGAAGACAGGTGATAGTGCTGGTGATTACTGATACGAAACCACGAAAAAAATGTTTTTATGGATTTTTTCATTAGTTGTTTGTATTTTTCATTATGTATGAGTTTTATTTAACTGCCCAAAGCTGGTTATGTATGAAAAATGCAAAAAAATATACTTATATGAAAAAATCTAAAAAAAGAATCGCATTTTTTTTGCGTGGTTTCGTATCAGTAATCTTCAGCACCTATCTTCGTTTTCGGAAGCGTTCCCCTTACACCAAGTATAAGTATTATATCCATTGTCTAGTATCCATAGTAAAAGCTCTGCTTAGTTTGGCACCGTTTTTTTTTTTAATCTTGCCTTTCTCCAAATTGGGTTCAATTCTACACTTTCGTGCGGGCCTTAGCCAAGCACGAGAGCTAGGGTGGTTGTATTTGTCAATAAAAAATTCCTAACGATTCTGCATGTGTTTAGTATGACTGCTCTTTGTCTTTGTCTTTGTAGCATTTTGAATGTGAGTGGATGAATGTTTAATAGTTTGAGGCTTATGTGTAGTGTGTGAGGTATGATTCCAGTAGATGATAGAAACATGCAGGCAGAGGCGAAAGTAATCTTAGCGTTATGTAAGCGCCTAAAATCTTTTGATAAACTTTGACAAGAGCACAGATAATATAATACTATAGACAAGAATAACAGTTGGTATTATGATCCATAATAATCTTCATCTGATTACAGAAAACATTATCTAAACGAGAATTTATTAGGACGGTAACAAGATAAATATTATGATAAACAGCGACTATAATACTTCTGTATTTATAAATTATCTTGATGAAGAGCGATAGGCCTAAAGGTATCTTTGCAATGATTGTACTCATTATAGACTATTGATACGGATGATTGGATTTTCCTCATCATCCACGCTGCATTTATTATAGCTCTTAAAGCTCTCCCCAACATTACAGTCTAACTGATTCTAATTATCATAATCAATTCATTATCATCATTATTTTAGTCGAAAGATGTCCACTGCTAGACATAGGTCTCCTCTAACATACCATAATCGCCGCTCTTGGCAGGCGGGTTGGCGATCGTAGTTGGTTGGTTAATTACTCAGAGAACGCTGCTGCCCATCCTCTGGGAATCCCTTAGTCGCCTTTTACGACACTCATGAGAAGAGATAGGGTGGTGATATTCTTTATGTCCGGCACCACACGGAACCTTAATCAATTAATATAGTGAAATTACGTATTTGCCATAAGATAAATTCCATACGGTCTACGTTATTTATTTTACTAAATGTTTTTGCAAAAAGCATTACCCTTCTCTTTAGGCAGTTGGGTAAGAATATACCACCGTTTTGCCATGGGGAAATGCTCATGGATGCACTTCGCCAGGAAAAGGCAGAGCCAGTGTCGGACTCTTACCGACTAAAACTACCACGGTGTTCCTCTATCTTTGGCCGGGGGCGTGGGATGGGCTCAGTATTCCACTACCGCCCCGACAGGTATCAGCTAGCTTGCCACTAGATAGGCAAGTCCGTTCTTCACTTGCAGCCTACCGTCAGCCGCACCCTCCTCCTGACTGGCGCCCGTGAAACATGATACCCCTCCTAGGGTAGCTGAAGATCAGCTTAGGTCCTGCGACGCCTAGTGCGTCTCCTGCGGCATGGGAGAGAGGTGGTGGTTGCTCTCTCCTTCTCCCCCGCCTCCTTTGCGAGTAGCACCTCCTCGCAAAAGGAGACAACGGCTTCACAAAAGCACTCTCGCTCCAAACCATGAACATAACCACGGCCGGAATCAAATAGAAACTACCTGGTTCCTCCTATACTCGAGGTTACACTTGTTTACATGCTGACTTGCAATGCTTCGCACGTGGACATGCCATAAAACAGATAAATAAAACGCAAGATAAAAGCATTATTCACTGTAACATAAATAATACGCACCGAAAATTGATAAATAATTGAGCTATCATCATGAATCAAGTTTTTGTCCAAATATTATAAAATAAGTCCTTTTTATGAAATAATCCATTACAATCATCAACATATCATCCCTAGACTTTACAAGGCTTTACACGAGCCTTACTGTAATAAAATATCCTGAAAATATTGACAACAAGGGAAGCAGCATCATTCTCGCATAATTTTCAGTAAAACAACGTGATTGGGTCGACATTCTATCACGATCATACATTACTTGAAGCTGTATAGCCTTTTTTGGTTGCGAAAAGGAGACCTTCAAAAAGCTACACCTCCTGGAGGGGAAGGCCGGGTTGTGTGGGATTGTTACCGCACGAAAGCCATGGAGCCATGGAGTCCATGAGTGGAGGCCACGAATTGCAAACGCAGCGTAGGGCACCCCCTTTTTAGGGTTCCGTAGTCCTACAAGGAACCCTTATAGTTTCGTCATGTCCGTCCGTCTGTCCGTCTGTCCGTCTGTCCTAATCCTTTACAGCTTAATAACTTCTACAGTTATAAACATAAGTAAATGAAATTTTGTTAAAAAATATTCTGCATATAGATCTCAATTTTAAAAGATTAAAAAAATTTTTTTTACGTTCTTTAGGGGTGGCGCCCATACATGTGAAATGGGGGAAAAAAAATTGTTTTCGCTGCAACCCCTCCTGTGGGATATCATTGAATAGGTCTACTAAAATAAATGTTTCATACATCACTTTTTTATCAGGTGTCCCATCTGCGAAATATAGCCCGCCAAAGTGGCTTGCAATGTGTCCTTCCCCTGCCATTTCTAAACTATGCAACGTAGAAACTTATAATCTTCCACATTGATAGACCTTTGTAAAAACTCTCTTTTAAAATTATTTTGAGTATAATGTGATTATAATTTGATAAGTTATAGACAGAAAACTGAAAAATACTTAAAACGTCCTAGTTCAAAGGTCATTGACCTTAGAGAAAAATTATCATGGCAAATAATGCTCCTTTAGCTACTTTTTATTTGAAAAAATCACAAAAAGTAACTTTGACATGACAGACTTCTTAAATTTGGCTTCTGAATTTATCGCTAGATGGCGCTACTAACAACACGCTCTGAGTCGCGAATGCTGCCGATTATTGCAAAAACTAAAATAGCCATGATTAATATTCGATTTGATTCGTTTGTACACCTACTTAAGGAACCCTATAATACTGAGCATGGCCCGACATGCTCTTGGCCGGTTTTTTTTTTGAGACGGAGAAATTGCCTTCCGCATGCCACACCACCCAGGAAGGCAGCGTGGTTATGTGGGGCTCGCACCCACTAAAAACTCCGCCGTGTACCAGCTCTTGCCTTGGTGGATGAGCCGCGAGAATTGCAATGCATGGCATTCGTGACCCATCCAGCGCGACCCATTTCCGGGTCCCTCTTCCTGTACAGACTCTTCTTTGGCGATGTCTGAGTACACTTGGGACATCACCACGACTCGAGGGCCGTGCAATGCGGACGATAGATTAGCGCAGGGCACCCCTGGCCAGGTGGACCAAGGACCTGAAGAATGTGGCTGGGGGAGATTTGATGGCCGAGGACCGAGTGTTGTGGCGTAACTTGGGAGAAGCTTATGTCCAGCAATGGACTGCGATAGACTGAGTTGATGAAAGCACCCCCATGGTCCGGTAGTCATCTTAAAACAGCACAGTAAGAAGGGCCCCAGGGATGTATAATGGCTCTGGAACCTTTCCTGTGCTACGCATGTAAGCACATACAGCTTAGTGCTGAGAATGAGTTTCCTCAACTATTCGCTGCAGCAAAAGATCTACCAAGAATATCAAAAATCAACATTGCTAAGGTTCTTAGTAAAATTATAATAACTGCATTATCAACATAATTATCGTCCATCAGAACAAGTAGAAATAAACCAGTGCAGTTGTTGATTCAGTACTCCAAACCAAAAAATACACGTTGGAAATATTGAATAAATATATATTTATTTTACAGATATCGACGGTAACACTAGCGTTTTAACACAAGCATACACAACTACTACAGAAATGGCACCTGAAAAAATTGAAAATAAAACAATTAAAGAGGGAAAACTAACTGAAGCTAAAACAAATCACAATACTACAGAAGACATTAAAAGTATTCAAAACACTGCAGATGATGTTGGAACAGTTGTAGAAGTTGACGATAAATTGGTAGAAATAACGACTAGCGACTACGAAGAAGAAGTAGAATTAGTTACCGTAGGTGTGGAAGATGTACACACTGTTGAACTAAAAGAAGTTGCTACGGAATACACAACAGAGGTGAGTGACATTAAACATGTTTGTCAACAAATGTGACGTTCACAAACAAACAACCCGGAACATACTGGGTGTTAGGGGAACGCTTCCGAAAACGAAGATAGGTGATAGTGCTAGTAGCGGCTGGAAACGTAACGCGATATCATGCTTGCATAGCTAAAGCGATCCAGTGAGGTTTCCTCCGTACAGTCGTCTGCCTCCTGTCGTAGTGTAAGCTCGTGTACCTATACATGTAATTCGGGACTGAAATAATATATATCAGTGAAGTCGTTTTTGTGTTCTTTATTCATCTCTTAACGGAATACCCTTTCTGATCTGGAAATCTGAACAGAGCAAAGCATATCACTGCGTTTGCCTACACAACACACATTTAATATAACCCCATAACTGGTAAAGTGCTGGTGATTACTGATACGAAACCACAAAAAAAATAAGTTTTTTTTTTTTTTAATTTTCATTTTTTTTTTATTTTTTATACATAACCAACTGATTTGCAAAAAAAACCCCATTTATTTACTTAATTTTATAAAGTTCGCAATGTAATTCAAATAAAATATCAGCTGGCGCTAGGGGTGAACGCCATCCGCTCGCATACGCAGTCCGTGTCGTAGCGAGCATAGGTATATTAGGTACTCGCGACATTAATCCCGAGTTTTGTACGCTTTACATTGCGGTTTCGCAGAATACCAAATCACTAAAACAATGAGTATAAGTCTAATGGTTATTGGTATTCGATTGTGTTTAGGTAGTATAATAATAGCCATTCAGTTTCGGAAGCGTTTCCCTGACACCCAGTATATGTTCCTGTAGGCCGTAAAAATATGTTATAATGTTCCTCGTGGAAGTAAATCCCGCGGCCCGCAGCGCAGAAGCCAATCTTGCAGCTACTAAGCCAATCATGTCAAACAAACGTCAAAATAAAACATCAAAATTCTGGTGCGACCATGGTATAATAACATGTTTCACCAGGTATTCTCTTCCCGCAATGACAGCGCGATGCCTCCAAGCTACGTCACGATCAGTGTTGCCATTGATTGATATCTTCAATATGCTTAAGGAGATTTTTGTTCATAATGAATATAAAATAAATTCCTAACCAGCCTAACTATTTGTTATCTCGTGTTATTCATCTAATTAGTTAATAAAGGAAACTATATTAAATTACTAGTTAAAAAGTGATTCTTTATAGAAGAAAGTAAATGAAAAAATCCATTTTGCTCGGGTAATTTATTTTCACAAAGTGGCAGCACATCAAACTGACAAGTGTCTAACAGCCCGCTATTGGCTCCACGGCCGATGACGTAGTACGGAGGCAATCACGTGACCTAGCTGTCACGGGAAGAGACTACCTGGTGTTATTATACCATGGGTGCGACCATGTTAAACAAGAATAGTGTCCTTGCGAATCATGTGAGTCTCTGTTTCTATTTAAGTTCCTAATCAGTGTTGATGTAGTATTACTGTTTATAATCAAATATTTATGTTCCGTATCATGTAATATTTGCATTTTATAAGTGTGTCGAGTGTCGACGACTTATGATGACAATCAAATTATGAAGTCATCGAGGTAAATTGTTGACTGTGATCGCTATGCAACGAAATACTTACTGTTTCTTCTTGCTTCTTAGTTCCGTTTTCAATAACATATCTATCCACGATTTTCCTGGCAAATCGTAGATTGAAAACGGCCGTTAGCAAACTGCTATCTATACTTGCTACTATCGGTATGACATAGGCAATGTCTCCATCATTCCTACAATTTGGTCTATCACAGTCCTCAGCTAGTCATGAATCATAGGACTCGCACATTTTTTTTTTCACAGCACTTAGCCCGTCACCTTCTTCATCTAGTCCATTTCAGCTGCCTTCTTTAGGGCATCACCGCTTCATTGGGCCTTGCAGCTAATATTTGTAATGAGACTCTCTTATCTTACCTTTTCGCTCTTAATTATGAATTTAGAATTACATAAATACATATTATCATGCCTGTTTCCCATTGAGGTAGGCAGAGACTCTGGATTTCCATCTGCTACGATCCTGACACACCTGTTTCGCTTCATCCACGTTCATTAACATCGTCATGCATGCTCGTCAGTTTAGAGTACTCTTAACCTGTCAATTTGATCGCGATTTGATTGCAATATGATCGCCGAGATTATCCTCCTCCAACTCTTCCATCCACACTCGCTTCGTATACTTGTTTCGTCAATTTCCTCTCGTTCATCCTCTCTATATGTCCAAACCATCTTAACATACCTTTCTCAATCTTTGGCACTACCAGGCCCCTCAGAAAGTATTGCGAAAAAAAGTTTTTATATATGGGAGACTGGCCAGTTATAATGTTTTTCGAAAATATGATTATTTATAAGTAAAAATAAGTAAGTTCCAATTTCAAAATTTCCCTCCACATTTTTTGCGAGTTAATTCAAAGTATTGTGTCCCCCCCTTAATTGGGGGAGGCCTTTGTCCAGTAGTGGACGTCTTTCGGCTGTAATGATGATTGTGTCTCACTGAAATATGGATCTGCGCCGGGAACATTTTAGAGCTATGATTTTATACGATTTCAAGTGTCGCCTGAAAGCGGATGAATCGTACGATAGACTTCAAATGGCATTCATGGATGAAGGCCCTTCCAAGGCAACCGTGTATCGTTGGTATAACGAATTCAAGCGCGGTCGACCAACTTTGGGGGATGACGAAAGAAGCGGTCGCCCTTTGACGGCTGTTACCGAAGAAAACGTGCTAGCAGTGAAAAATTTAATCCAAGACAATAGGCGAATTACATATCAGGAGATTCAACACATATTGAAGATTGGATCGGAAAGCGTTCACGAGATTCTACACAGCCATCTTCGCGTGAGGAGGATAGTATCACGCTGGGTGCCGCACAACCTCACCGATGCTCAGAAGCAGGCCCGGGTGGAATGGTGCCGTGATATGCTTAACAAATTTGAAGCAGGCTCGTCTCGGCGTGTTTACGACATCGTTACAGGTGATGAGTCCTGGATTTATCAATACGACCCAGAAACCAAGCGCCAGTCGACTGTTTGGGTGTTTCAAAATGAGCCAACGCCTACCAAAGTGAAGCGATCTAGAAGCGGGGGTAAGATTTTGATCGCTAGCTTTTTTAATTTGACTGGCCACTTGGTATCAATTCCCTTACGGGATCAAAGAAGCATTAATGCCGAATGGTATACTACCAAATGTTTGCCAGAAGTTTTCTCTGTTATAAGCAACAAGCGACCAAACACAGGGCTCCGCGGGCTACTGCTCCACCACGACAATGCACCTGCGCACACCGCACTCAAAACGAGGGACTTCCTGGACAGCACGCCAGTCAAACTCCTGGGTCACCCTCCTTACAGCCCTGATCTAGCACCGTGTGACTTCTTTTTATTCCCAAAAATAAAAAATCAGCTCAAAGGGATACAATTTTCGTCGCCGGAAGATGCGCTGGCTGCGTTCGAGCAGGCTGTAAACGAGGTGTCTGCGGCGGACTGGAAAAAGTGTTTTGAAAACTGGTTTAGGCGCATGAATCTTTGTATAGAGGCTGGTGGAAAGTACTTTGAAAAGATTTGATAAAAATATATGTACGTATAGAACAATTTTTTTTAGTTTCGCAAAACTTTCTGAGTGTCCCACGTACATAATCTTTCACTCCACAACGCTCCCATATCACGTTATTCCTTACTTTGGAATTAACTTCTATGAATCTTCTTTCGGATTTAAACAGATGCCAACTATGATATTCTCACCTTACTTTTTCATGGACTTACGAATACTGACTTAGGTTTTAGATTCCCCAACCATTTTCAGAGTCTTGCCGATGAACTTAAGAAAAGGCAAGGAAGGTGACGTGATAGTGAGAATCATTAACAAAAACCCCAACTATACCTAACGTACAGTCGCCAGCATGACAGTGGTAACACGTCAATTCGAAAACCGCCCTTACTGCTTACGAAATAAAGATGCTGCTAATGTCAAAGTGTTACCACCGACTTGCGGTCGACCGTACTTAAATAATTCAAAAACCAAAATGCCTTGTTTGATGAAAAAGATGCAATTCAAATATTTGCAGAAGTAATGGAAAGTTATACTTATCTGTATAGATTCTGGTTATCAGCTCCACAATAATCTTTGAACGTTCTATTGTCTAAGTAAGCAGAGTCAATATTTGGGTTAAGCTTGATGATGTTACATATTGTTTGATGATCTTATTTTCTTAAATAATAAAGTAATCATCATGTTTTACCGTTTGTACCTTTGACTGTATTGACTTGTCAGCAATGTTGGTTTATTGCCCAGAGCCCCCAGAGGGGCACCAGACTTACGTATCGTCATTCGTGGAAGATTAATATTGCACCTCAGCATTGATGACTTATTTTTTAGGGTTCCGTACCCAAAGGGTGCTAACGGGACCCTATTACTCTCGCTACGCTGTCCGTCCGTCCGTCCGTCCGTCTGTCTGTCACAAGGCTGTATCTTTGTAACGGTAATAGATAAACAGTTCAAATTTTCACAGAATTTGTGTTGCTATGAGGGCGACAAATACTAAAAACAAAAAAAGTAAATAATAAATAATAATAAAAATTTGTTTATTTGCACTATTCAATTTTACGTATAACTTAAAATAGTTTACACAGAAGAGGCTTATTGATATATTACGTAAGTTTATATTTTGGGTTGCAACTAATGCCTAAACTAAGATAATTTAATATCCTGTAATATAGGCATCAGCGCCCACCCTCAGAATCATAATTACAGCCGATATAACATTAACTAGTTCAATTTTCGGAATGATGATACATTAGTACAATAATAAAACAAAAACATGGCAAAGCAAAGATAGTCATAGTGCAATATGTTTGTGCATGCAGGTGTAAGAGTGTGTGGTGTGTGGGAGTGTGATATGATTAGTGTGTGTGTGAGAAATGTGGAGAATGTGAGTGTGGGAAGTGTTTGTGTGTAATTTGTGTGGGTTCAAGCTGCGTTTGTACTGATACTGATACTGTGTGTAAGTATGAATGTGGAAGCACGTGCGTGAGTTGTGTGTTACTGTTTGAGTTTGTGGGCGTATGCACAGGTTTAACGTTAATTTTAATAATTAATAAGATATTCTTTATTTACTAAGATAATATTCTTAGAAGCTCTTCAGTGTCATTATAGTCTAGTGTTAAGAGCCAAGTATTCACAGTCTGTTTACACACTCTTTTGGTCATTGAAACTATTTCCGTTTTCTTATTCAAGTCTTAAACTAAAGGGGTCCCCATACAAGAAACCTCAAAAAACATGCATTTTTTTCAACGTTTTTGTTCCTGCTCTATCTTCAAAACGGTAATACATACCAGAGTCAAACTTGGTCAGATTATAGTGCATGTTATGTAGTTTAGCAACAAATACTAAAAATAAGAAAAAAATAGACATATGTAGTGGTACCTGCGTAATAAAGAGATGCAAAAATTCATATTTCGCGCCTGTGCGTTGATGTCTTTTGATAAACTCTCGTAAATTAAATCAGTTTCTATAGGGTATCAGTTCGATGGGTGGTACGGAACCCTTAATGCGCGAGTCCAACTCGCACTTGGCCGGTTTTTTATTCGTAATGGGCTTGCGTTTGACCGCCACCTCACCTAATATTAAGCAATGGTGCGGTCGACGATTTTGATTTCATTAATTTATTTTTGGTAGAATTGTATGTAGGTATAGATAATAAAATTTTAGACTTGCTGAGTTGAATCACTTTCAAGCCTATTTTTATTTATTCATCATGCACATTGCGTTTGACCGCAACCATAGTCAATGACGGTACACGCCTGTCCGGCAAAACCTATTCATTCGAATCTGAAAACCATCTGATTAAACTTACCGGGAAACACATATCTATGGTAAGGAATTCTAAATGTTTCTAAAATATGTTTAATTTGTTATCAACTTTAAAAAATCTTAGTCATAATATTTATTGTATCTCGTATCTCAACAGAGATAATATTTACCTATGAAACTGTAAATGAAAAGTAAATTTCCTTTTCAAATAACATTCCTATCTTTCGATGACATAACATTTATTATTCTTTTAATTTGCTCTGCAATCGATAACTGGCTCTTCAAGGAAAATATGTGCCGTACCTAGGCTGCCACTTTTAAACACTCGTTTCGTTCAATAATTCCAATATGTTGATACCGTAACATTACTTTAAACATTGTTATTATAATAAAACAAAGTTTAACCGGATTAAATCGCGTATATATTATTTAAATTGGTTTTCCTGACGTTTCGAAAGCTTTGCAGCATTTCGTGGTCGCAGGTAGACTATGATGACAAGCGATCAATATACGCGATTTAATCCGGTTAGACTTTGTTTTATTATAATGTGTAGTGATTCTTATTCTTTATTGTATACCAGAAAAATACAGTATTTATATATTATTTATTATATTCTTTATTGTACACCAAACAAAGACAATAGTTTACAGAAAGATTAGGTAAGTACAATGAGCGGTCTTATCGCACAAGGCAATCTCTTCCAGACAACCTTTCAACCTTTCATTTTCAGTATTAACTTACAAATAGAAATTAATGCGATTGCGGGGTCCCCATTCAGTCCATGGCCCATTTGCTCACTTGTCCCTTGTGACCTACTAACTGCACAAGAGACGATTTAAACAAAGCCACAAACAACGCCATAGAGGTGGCCAAATACCACATGAATACAGTGTGAAGTAAATAAGAACCATTGATACGAAGAAGAAGAAGAATAGAAATTACATGTAGAAAGGCGAGCTTAACTCAAAAATGAGTTTTCTACCAGCAAACCTTTGAGCGATAGAGTGAGTGATCGCGAAAACCTAAGAAATATCATTGTAATTATTTTGGATCATCATTTAATTGGCCTTTCAAAGTTCTCCGTTAAACATATGGTTCTTTCTTGCAGACAGTTTTTTGAAGAACTTGCGAATGCGAACTTACCTTGCTGTTATAATCACGCCTGATAGACGAGTAGGTATTTGAGGAACGCAATTTGCAGCCCATCTGTCTTTTATTGCCCAATTGTGAATGATGCACTTTACAAACTGTCGGCGTCGGTGTGTTTGCCAAAACCGTTATGTGCAATTTAGAGTTTTTTTTTTCGGTAGATGGAGTTATGATTAAAAGGCGCGTCTACTGTAAAAATATTAAAGTATTTGCAAATGCTTATTAGAAACTGAATAAAATTGTAAAGTATAAGTTTGGCCAATTATATTTTTCAGGAGGCGAAATAAAACAATTTTATTTCGCCTTCTAAAAAGTTAGTCAATTTTAGCAAGTGCACCGACGAAATAATTCGGGCTACTTTTTGCTATTTAAAATCTTGAGGCGTTCGTAACTAAGATCGATTTTATACACACTCCACACTCTCGTACGACGAACCAAGTTTTAATAACAGAATAATTTTCAATTTCTTGATAAGCTTCTGCTTTATTGGTCTATTGAGATCGTTTAGGCGTATGTTATACGGGGTTTCAGTTAGAAAATTCTTAGTATCAGCCTTGAGCTTAGAATTATGCGTTGCTAAGGCTCAAAGTCACTCAAAGAGCAATGGAGAGGACTATATGCTCGTAGTCTCCCTGCACTCCCTGCGTAATCGAATCAGAAATGAGGAGATTCGCAAGAAAACGAAGGTAACTGAGATAGCTCGACGAACTGCCAAACTTAAGTGGCAGTGAACGGGCATATTGCTCGCAGAACGGATGGCCAATGGGGCCGCAAAGTTCTGGAGTTGTGACCGCGTACTGGAAGGCGCAGCGTGGGTCCCACAAGGTGGTCTGACGACCTGGTGAAGGTCGCGGGAATCCGCTGGATCCGGAAAGCGTAGGACCGTTCGTTGTGGCGATGCTTGGGGAGGCCTATGTCTAGCAGTGGTCGTCTTTCGGCTGAAATGATGATGATATAGGTCATCGGTGACTTCCGGGAAAAAAAGGCGTTTTATTTTCACAATTTGGTTGTCATTTCCGCAGATTCTCACAGAGCCGAATTCCAAAGAAGTTTTTGAAGACGTTCTGCAGAGACTGCAAGCACTAGGAAATAAAGGAAAACGGGTGCTGATCAAACTTCACAAAACTATGGGCGTGGAGTATCAAGAGAAGGTAAAGGTGTGATTAAATAATAAATAAATAATAAAATTAACGTATTACGTTATTAGCTGAGGTTCTTATAAGGGATGAATGTACTCATCATAACAAACAACTTTTTACTGTGGTGGCAACCCTGAAATCGCGAAAAAAACCTATAGTACCACACATTTATGGAAAAACTATTGCTTGTACTTTCAAAGCTTTGTACTAGCCAGGAATTCACTTTATAGGGGGGGTCGAGCTCTGGACCAGACAATAACTAACCACTTTATTTTAAAAACCGCCGTCGACACAGGTAGCGTCATGAGTGTTTAGAGTTTCGAGACATTTCGGGAGGGGTTTGAACCCCTAAACCCCCCCTCCAGCCTACGGCCTTGAGTACCTACATAATGATAAGTACCCCGTAAAAAGACCTCAGCTTTTTATGATACACTTTTAACTTTTTGATACACTTTTTTTTTTTTGTGGTTATTTACCTAGCTCTGAGAAGGATTTCCCAATATTGCAGTAATTTTGCCACCTTATTGTAAAAAACCTTCATTGATTTTTGGAGGTCATTTCGAAAATCACACTTCAAAAACACACATCAATATAACTACGACTTTAAATAACTATCGAAGTCCACAGTTGGGCAACCAGCTTATCAAAGTTGCTTCAAATAGTACATACAAACCATATTTCAATCCTTCGAATGACTTCATAGCAAATAAGTATGTACGTACCTAATCAGCTGCCGAATTGCGTAACTCACTCGCGATCGCAATCATCTGTATTTCAATGTTCATTGCTCCGTGTGTTTTACCAATCCGTGTTATCAGCAATTAGGTACCGTGCAATGAATATTGATTTAATTTCAAAATGAAAGCTAATGTCAAAGTGAATGCATTACACAATAGCCCCACTGTTCTGCTATAACTTTGCTCTTACTTATATTTCAGGCGCCAACAAAAACAAAATCGGACATAATGTCAGCGGTGACGGGGAGCAGTGAGGAGTTGGACAGACTGAGGAGAGTGCTGGTCGAGGCTATCGATGAGGAGAAGAACAGGACACAGAGAGAGCGTGAGTATTCACCACTGCCAGGAATTCCCTTCTCGTAACAGTTACAATACAATCATAGAAATCGAAATAATTAGGTACTCAAAAAAAAAAACAAAATCAAATGTTTTTTTACTTCAAATAAACCTAATTGTGGGTCCTATGGAGAAGAAACGGCATGAAACTCCATGGATACCTATACTCTTATTAAAATAGGTTATTGTTTATTACATCAAATTTATTCAAATAATGTGAAGCAGTGATAGCCTAGCGGTTGAACGCTTGCCTTCCATGCAGGAGGGTGTGAGTTCGATCCCGGCCCGCACCTCTGACTTTTCGAATTCATGTGCGGATTTATATTCGATTATCACTTGCTTTAACGGTGAAGGAAAAACATCGTGAGGAAACCTGCACACCTGAGAGTGCTCCATACAGTTCTCAATGGTGTGTGTAGTCCGCCAACCCGCTCTAGGCCAGCGTGGTGGACTAAGGCCTTAGCCTTCTCATACTGAGAAGAGGCCCGTGCCCAGCAGTGGGACAGTAATGGGCTGGTTATGTAATTATGTAATGTGAATATAATGTAGGTTAATGCCAGAAATAAACAAGAGTTTAAAAGCGAGAATATTGCTTTTAGAAACAAACGTAAAAAGAGTTGCCATAGTATTTAGTAGCTGACCTGTCCCGAGGCGAGACCTGTGACCGCACCCGTTCACGAGCATGACGAGCATCAGCCATCGCTTAACTCAACCATATTGAAGGGAACTTAACGACCCGACACTAACGCCACCATCAGCATGACATTTAAGTGAGCAGGACAGACTCATACTGCTAGACAACAGATAGGCAGGAATATATAGAATTACTGAAATTATCATAAATGAGGAGATTCGCAGGAGAACGAAAGTAACCGACATAGCCCGAAGAATTGCCAAACTTAAGTGGCAGTGGGCGGGGCACATTGCTCGCAGAACGGATGGCCGATGGGGCAGTAAAGTTCTGGAGTGGCGACCGCGTACTGGAAGACGCAGCGTGGGAAGGCCACACAAGGTGGACCGACGACCTGGTGAAGGTCGCGGGAATCCGCTGGATGCGGAAGGCACAGGACCGGTCGTTGTGGCGATGCTTGGGGGAGGCCTATGTCCAGCAGTGGACGTCTTTCGGCTGAAATGATGATGATGTGATATAGAATTACTGTAAAAACATTAATGGCCACATCATACTTTGACGACCTCTGTGGTCTAGTGGTTCGAGTGTCGGACTGCTGATAACGAGGTCGTGGGTTCGATTCCCACAGGACACAAATATTTGTGTGATGAACATAAGTGTTTGTGTTGGTCTGGGTGTGTTGCTTATGTATTATAAGTATGTATTTACAAAAAAAAAAAGTATATACGTATTATATCCATTGTCTAGTACCCATACCACAAGCTCTGCTTAGTTTGGGACTAGATGGTGCTGTGTAAAAATGTCCCAAAGATATTTATTTTATTTATTTATTTTACATTTTACATTATAATAATGTCCTCCCGGCCGAATTTCGATCACGGCGGCCAATCTCAATGAAGACTAGCCATCTGCGCGGGACATATTATAGTGCACAAGTGTGTGCGCAAACACAGGTGCACCTCTATTCCCTCACTCTCATAATCCGATGGGACGGCATTTCGACACGACCGGAGAGAGATCAGGCGCAGGACTGACGGCTTTACGTGCTCTCCGAGGCACGAAGGGGTCTCGATGTGTAACGAAACGGTCACCCATCCACAGACTGACCGCGGCTAATGCAGCTTAACCTCGCAGATCGTACAATCCACACGGTTCTTACTTAGCCACGAGCCACTTACTAGTATCTACCATGACATAGAACAGTGGTAAACTTTAGTAATCCATCAAATAAAGAGATGTAGTATACTTAAGTATTTAGACGTTACGATTACAATTCTACGTTAAGAGGCTGACAACACCTAAAAAATCAGACCTCTGCGGTCACTGTCGTTTCGTACAGAACTCAGAGAGGCAACGAGCCGAGGGACGTCGGATACGCCGCTCAACTTGAATGAAAATTAACAATATTTTTTTTAAATAAAAAACTAAAAGCTTATTTGAAAAACAGAGACAACAAATGTTTAGATTATTGTCTTTCTCAAATGTTTTCTTAGTTTTATTTATAATATTTAGTAAATAATAGAGATTGTTTGCTTTAAAGCATGTTTTAAGAGGTTAGTTTACAATTCTTTTCCATCGAGAAAACTTCAAGAAAACGTGTTTTGGGCACAATACAGTTTCAGAAAATACGATCAAGATTAACATATATTTTTTTCACTGCCACAAACTGAATAGATACAGCTAAAAATGTTTTTAAAAGAAGCCTATTTGGGGTATTTGTCTGTTGTCAGCGTCTTAATATTCGTACTTAAACTTTCATTTATTATTTCGTGCATTAAAAGAGCCTCCACGAGTGACGCTATTTAATTGATCGTCCGGCGCACCCTGGGCAGTCAGCCCCGCTACCAACCTTCTGACTGGCTAATCGTTTCCCCACGGCATGAGCTGTTATCATTATTTAGCTCATGTCGACACGATAGAAGATTTATACATACAATCATAAACTAGGATAGAACATAATTTGAGATAGGTCAGTCATACCACGAAATTGGAATGGCGCCAAATCTCAAGAAACAATACCCTTTATTATGAAGTTAAATTACTTTAAATATCTTCGGAATGTATTTCAAGATGTTCCTTCAAAGTTTATTTTAGGTCACAGTGTCATAAAACAAAACGCGTTAAATTGCTCATGAAGTGTTTACTACCAGAACCAATTAAACTACCACACTTCATTTTAAAACGTACAAAAGTGGAATGTTCCGACTTATCATTAATTTTCCGGTCTTATACAACATGTAACAGAATGAACGCAAGACCTCAAACACCCAATTTAGAATAATCACAGACCAGTAAGCCTCAAGACACCACATAAACAAAGTTTTGCATGAGAACACAGTCGTAATATGTTGGCGGGGACCGGGGCGCGGACGGCGCGTTATGATTGGTCGGCTCAAATGTTCGGTGATATGATTGGTGCCGCTCGCTGACGGAGTGACGTCCCGATTGGTGGCTGGGCGTAAGATATGCAGTGCTACTGCATATGCTTTGTGACCGGGGGTATCCGGCTAATAGGCGTCTAGAGGCTTACTGGTCTGTGAGAATAATATTTAAAAAAAAAAAAAAAAATGCCAAATAGTGATGCTAGCATTGCTGTGTTTCGGTCTGAAGGGTACGGGTGCCGGTGAAATTACAATCACATGACACTTTCCATCTTCATGTCTCAGTTTGGTATGGTGTTTTTTCTGGAAAGATCAAAACAAATCTTTCGATGAGTTGCAAGATTTGTATCGAGACATTTTGATTCGAAATTTATTGTGAAACATGTCAATAGACTATGAAATGTCAAACAAGTTTCGTTGCAACAAGTTGTGTGATAATGCGAACGCGATTCGATACATGGACAGAAAACTGAGCTTTCAACACGTTTTTATGTGAATGTTTCGTCAGTGCAAACTCACAGTTAGAGTCTTCCATTCGTTTTACAGAAAAAAGCCGAGATGCCATGCAACAAGCGAGGACTAAGAGAGAATCAATGCTGGGCCAAATAGACCTCGTGAAGGAGTTCAACGAAAACGATGAAGAAAGGAATCATGCCAGCGAAGTCGTAATTAACTTTAATAGTTTGTGTTTTAAGTGTTTCGCAGTATTCTCTTTATTACTCATCATCATCATCATCATCATTTCAGCCGAAAGACGTCCACTGCTGGACATAGGCCTCCCCCAAGCATCGCCCCAACGACCGGTCCTGTGCCTTCCGCATCCAGCGGATTCCCGCGACCTTCACCAGGTCGTCGGTCCACCTTGTGGGGGGCCTACCCACGCTGCGTCTTCCAGTACGCGGTCGCCACTCCAGAACTTTACTGCCCCATCGGCCATCCGTTCTGCGAGCAATGTGCCCCGCCCACTGCCACTTAAGTTTGGCAATTCTTCGGGCTATGTCGGTTACTTTCATTCTCCTGCGAATCTCCTCATTTCTGATTGATCACGCAGGGACACTCCGAGCATAGCCCTCTCCATTGCCCTTTGAGTGACTTTGAGCCTTCTTATGTGAGCGACCACGTTTCAGTACCAAATTTATTACTCGAAAATTTATAATCACATTATTTTCAAAATAATTTTAAAAGAGAGGTTTTACTAAGGTCTATCAACGTGGAAGATTATAAGTTTCTAAGTTATAAAGTTTAGAAATGGCAGGGGGTGGGACATTGCAAGCTACTTTGGCGGGCTTATATTTCACAGATGGTGGACCTGACAAAAAAGTGGTGTATGAAACATCACCTTTATTTTGGTAGAACTATTCAATGATACCTCACACGAGGGGGAGCAGCGAAAACATTTTTTTCCACACATGTCATATACCCCTAAAATACATAATTACGACTTTTTTATTCTATTAATATTTAGATCTATATCTGAATTATTTTTGAGCAAAATAACATGTTGGTACTTATGTGCATAACTGTAAAAGTTATTAAGCTGTAAAGCATTCGGACAGACGGATATGACGAAACTATAAGGGCTCCTTGTAGAACTACGGAACCCTAAAATCCACTTGTATCGCATGATCTGAGAGGTGAAGCTGCGCTAGCCGTGGTCAGTCCTTGGATGGGTGACCGCATCGTTGTGCATTGAGACCTTTGTCGTTCCCGGTTGCCATACGAATATCTATGACGGTCGTTACGGGTAGTCAGAAGCCCGAAAGTCTGACAACTGGTCTAATAACCTTTAGGAAGTCGGTATTATACCCAGTTATTGGGTAAAATACGGGATACTTCAGCCGCATCTGGTTAGACTGGAAGACGATCCCAACATAATTGGGAAAAGGCTCGCTGGCTCGGACAAAAAGCAATAGTATACCTTTAGCGCGCCTTCCAATAATGGGCTGTAGTTATGTTGTATCAAATAGATATTTTGGTCTCCTTTTGCACTAAACACGCCAAACGATTTTCTCGCCTCTCTGCCATTATTAAAATTTGCGTTTCATTCAAAACCGACGTAATTATGTGCCCGTTTATGTTGTGGAGGAAGGAGGTATCATGTTTTTTCAACACAAAGGGATACGCTTCAGGCTATCGATTGAATCAAGTATTGAAGACAGTACCTGTAATCACACGAAGGGGTTAAGGGCCCTACGATGTCCAGGTGAATGTGGGACAATCGGGAAGAAGGGGTCAGGTAAGAGGAAAGTGGAGATTGACCCCGACGTGGTCGTCACAGACAGTGTTTCCGCACTGGTGACGCCAGAAGACGTCATCATCATCGCCTACCTTCCTCCATCACCCCTTCGGCGTTCAGCCAGCCAGCATCTTCGGCTACATGGGACCTGACCACACGCCTGCCGCGAACGCGCAGACCTGGTCAACCCTCAGCCCACCTCAGCAACGGGTGTAGCTGTAGAGAGTGGGCTAGGCAATGTTTACAATACCAGACGTCCAAGGTTTCACGTCACACTCGATCTCCACTTGCCTTTTACCTGACCCCTTCTTCCCGATTTTCCCACATTCACCTCGAGATCGTAGGCCCCTTAACTCCGTCGTGTGATTACGATTACAGGTACTGCCTCACCGTCATGGACAGATTCACTCGATGGCCTGAAGCGTATCCCTTAGGAACATGATACCTCGTCCCTCCACAGTGATATGAAGTTGATTTTCTCCTTCCAGGATGCAGACGGCTACGCTGACCACCACATGCTGGTCAACGAGACGTCTCCGCTAGACATGAGTAACTCTGAGTTCTGGTCGTCGTTCTCCAGCAGCGAGGAGGCTCTCCTGGAGTGCGAGGGGCTGATCCTCAACCTGCCACTCACGCCGCACCGGCAGTGCCGTCGAGACGCCTCGGAGACTGATGGCAGCAATGCTGCTAAGGCTAATGCGCTGACTTACAGGTGAGTGAGACTGATTCATACATGAAAAGGTTCTTCCGTATGGTTTTTAGGAAAGAAGAAGGAAAGAAAGATAGATCATACTTATTTATCTTTCACATCCTACTATACAACGTGTTATTGAAATAACTGAAAACCTCTTAAGGGGTCATTGTACTCATCATTATGAACAACTTTTACTTTTACTGATATCACAAAATGATCTACATTTTATTGATTTATGTGTACACAAATGTAGGGAACAGCTGTTTTTTTTTGCCATTTCAGGGTTGTTCCCATAATAAAAGTTGTTCATACTGATGAGTACAATAACCCATTTAAGATGTTTTCAGTTCCTATTTCAATAATAAATAATAAAAAAGTTGGGACATTTTTACACAGCACGATCTAGTCCCAAAACTAAGCAGAGCTTGTACTATGGGTACTAGACAATGGATGTAATACTTATGTACTTTTTTTTTACTTTTCTTATAATACATAAAGAAACACCCAAACCAACACAAACACTTATGTTTATCACACAAACACACACACGATACTCGAACCACTAGACCACATACGTAGTCAAATAGCACGTTGTATTACAGGATGTCCCATAGAAATGCTTCATGGAGGGAAAGCACTTTAAATATTGAAATGCAGGGTTTCTGCGGGATAAACCACGGGAGCGCGGGTAAAAGCTATATATCCGACAGTGTCTTTTACCGACTTCTCCTTCTCTATAGTTGGCAAAAATTATACAAGATTGACCCACTGCGCGTTGTGAAATTATTGTATAGCTCATTAGTAGCGGAGCTCATTGCCCAAAATACGTCAGATGTACAGTCGACTTCATGACAGTGGTAACACTGGAATTAGAAAACCGCCCTTATTGCTTACGAAATAAAGACGCTGTCAATATAAAACTGTTACCACTGACCTGCGGTCGACCTTACTTATCCACTCGAGTGACCTTGGGTACTGGTAGTACCCAAACGTGTTTTGGCTCAAAGTGGCCTTGGGTACTAGTAGTACCCAAGCGAAGTGAGTGTGGAGTACCTCATGAATATGCCTAATAAGAGTTATTTCTTTTTAGCAATATTAGCATCTAGTTCCTAATGAATAACCCAACGCTTTAAGGTACGGCAATACTACAATAATTCACTCAAAGATATAATATGAATATTTTTTATTTGGTCTGTTGTATCTACGTCTCGACTTGGCGGCAACGAATTTAACTTATTCTCGTATTTTTTCGATACAATGTGATTTTATTTTATTTCTACATAAGGAATAATGACACCATAAGTTTTAAACCATAATATATCTAGGTTAACAATTCACTTTATTGTTAAAGTTGTTTTCATAAATAAGACAAAAAATGCTCAACGTTTATGTTTACAACCGATTATTTAAGTGAAGAGATCATATATTAAAATAAAACTTTCGAGGGTTCAAATGGCCTACTCATAAGCATTATAAAAAACTTCAATTGTAAGCAAAATTCTTAGAAACAAAGTCATAAATAACGTTTTTTGTAACATGAGCGGGCCGCGCGTTTTTACTCGGCGGTAATGTCGTGGTCACTCAACGGTTAAAAGACAGATGCGCCCGGTCACTCCAGCGGATAATTTCCAGTATTCATCTTCTCATGACGATCTCATACTCACTTTCTGTTCCCTGTTCTGCCAGGGTACCAGCAAACGGATACTACTTCTTCGTTTTCAACTCGGAGAATGAAGTACAACGCAACTTCATCCGCGCTCGCTTCGACCTTCAGAAGACGAAGTACGACGTCGCTCGCACCAAGCTCAGAGAATGCACCAACAGTACAGAGAGATGTGATCTGTCGCTTGATATATTCTCTACTCAAAAGGTGAGATATTCATAGTTGTATAGTTGTTATTTTATTATTTTTAACGCATTTACGCATGCGAAGTGAAATCTAAAGATTTAATTTGTGGAAAGAAAAAATCGCTCACGAGCAGGATTCGAACCTACTTCTCCGCCAAATAGTGATGCTTGCATTGCTGTGTTTCGGTCTGAAGGGTACGGGTGTCGGTGAAATTACAATCACATGAGACTTTCCATCTTCATGTCTCAGTTTGGCGAACTGACTTGCGGTACCATTTAGACAACAGCCTAGGTGGTATTGAAGTTGTCATGGGCAAAGGTAGCCACTTAACATCAGGTGGGCCTACAGCTCGTTTCGCCATCCTATACTATAAAAAAAAAAAAAAAAAAAAAAAAAATATATATTGTGTAATATCTGGCTTGCTTTCTATAAGAGAGAGAGAGAGAGACAGACAGAGAAACATGCGCACGCCGCACGGCTTAGATAAGATAAGATAAGACAAAGTTTATTGGGCAACATTATTACAAGTATAACAAGGTACAAGAGTACGATAGTAGCTGCAGTAGTATGCACTGTGTCGCAGCTGCCATCGCCCACCTCCAGATTCTACAGGAATATAATGCAATAACTGTGCTTGAAAAACATGATCAAAAGTAAAACCAGTGAAATAAATATTTAGATAAAATACAAATAGTTAGTTACTATTTAACATCATCTAAGTATTTGAGTGTGTATGTGTAATGTATGGATGTGTGAGAGGTATGTTTGTGTGTTGATGTATTATTGCGTGAGAATTATTAATTTATGACCAGACCCTCTGTATCTTCATAAGAAAGTGTATATAGCCACTCATTTACTTTGGTTTTGCACTTATTTAAGGTTAGTGAATAGATTTGAAGTTCTCTGTTTACTTTGTTATAAAGTCTGGGGCTCAGAAAGTGATACTGGTGACTTGCAAGAGTATAGTACCTGCCATTTCTAACTTGCACACCATATCAGACCTACGTGTTCTTTTAACAAAATCTGCATCGAAAGGAGTTGCTGCATGTTTGCGTAGTAATACCTTAAATACGTAAAGCTGGCGAATTTTCAGAACTTTGCAGAGTGAATAAAGATCGGCTGTAGGAAATCCTATAGGTTTACAGGTCATGATCTTTAATATACATCTCTGGGCTCTCTCTAACCGCAACATTTACAATAGCTTACTATAGCAAAAAAGTGTCGTTACAACTTTTCGTGAGAATTATTTCCGTCTAGCCCCCTTTCATAACGAGCGATAAGGAACTACGTTCCAAAAAACAAAGTATATAAGTATTATATCCATTGTCTAGTACCCATAGCACAAGCTTTGCTTAGTTTGGGACTAGATGGTGCTGTGTAAGATGTCCCAAAAATATTTATTTATTTATAATCTTCTGAGAAAAGTGTCTTGCGAACTTGGCGGAAACACTGCCGTGTGTCCAGATTTGTACGAAGCGAGGGAAAGCGCTGATCTGAGCGAAGCGCACGTGTCATATACGATACATGCATGACGCGAACACCATGAAGATGAGCGCCAGGCAGCCCGTATCTACATACAATATGTTGCGTTCACAAATAAATTAAACTACCAAGCGTAATAATCATAACAATGTGATCTGTTTTTATTCTTCCACCAACCACCTCTACTTATCATAATCAGCCCACTGCTCCCACTGCTGGGCGTGGGCCTCTTCTGAGAATGAGAAGGTGTTTGTTCGTTTATTTGTACTTAGTATAGGATGGCGAAACCAGCTAAATGCCCACCTGATGTAACGCGGTTACCTTTGCCCATAACAACTTCAATACCACCTAGGCTGCTGTTTTAATGGTACCGCAAGGTACTTATTGCCTTATACTGCCTTAGTCTACTACGCTGGCCTAGCGCGGTAGTGCGGGTTGGCAGACTACACACACCATCGAGAACTGTATGGGGCATTCTCAGGTGTGCAGGTTTCCTCACGATGTTTTCCTGCACCGTTAAAGCAAGTGATAATCAAATTTTGATCCAAGAATGAATTCGAAAAGTCAGAGGTGCGGGCCTGGTTCGAACTCAGAACCTCCTGCATGGCAGGCAAGCGTTCGACAACTAGGCTATCACTGCATTTACTTACCATCGCCTTTTCTCTTCCAGGTGGTTTTAGAAGTACCTCTCCGGGACAACGACTCGCTATGGAACGAGCAGTTCGTGATAATATCCGAATGTGAGCCCCGAACATCGATATATCTCGTCTGTGTCATTGCTGTGCCGATACTTATCCTGGTGTTCGCCTTCCAATGATGAGTGGTAAGGATTGTTTATTTAAAGTTTACCTCTTAAAGCAGCATTGCATGTGATGTGTGGCCAACTCCATAATTAGTGTATAATCTATGGCCAACTCTTCTTTAATCTCTGTGTCTAAATATGAAAATATAAACTATTCTGAAATTTGAAAAAGTGACATCTAGTAGTGAATAGGTGAACTGTAGTAATTTAGATAAGATAGATAAGATAAGATAAGATAAAATTTATTCAGTTACAAATACAAGTGCAATATTTACATAACTCAGTATTACATAGGTTCACTTATGTACTAAATTGTTAGACATTTGTTTCAATTGCCATCTAGCGGGCAGTAGATTAAATAAATAAATAAATATTTTTGGGACATTTTACACATCACCATCTATTCCCAAACTAAGCAGAGCTTGTGCTATGGGAACTAGACAATGGATATAATACTTTTATACTTTTTTTTTGTAAATACTTACTTATAATACTTAAGAAACACCCAAACAAACACAAACACTTAAGTTCATCACACAAATATTTGTGTCTTGTGGGAATCGAACCCACGACCTCGTGATCAGCAGTCCGACACTCGAACCACTAGACCACAGAGGTCGTAAATACAAGAATTGTTTAGATCACTCTCTTCTTTAATCTGTGTCACTGTTTTAGAATTATAATTGATTAATATATGGCCAAAATTAATATCCAATCTATCCACGATTTGCCCTACTAGAGATGGGAATTTGACATAAGCTCCATACAAAATATGTCAAATTCCTATCTCTAGTAGGGCAAATCGTGGATAGATTGGATATTAATTTTGGCCGTTAGTCAGTAGCACTACAACTGGCGATTTGGTTTACGATTTAAAAAAAAATTATTCTTATCTCTTTACGAGCATATTTTTACGGCTTTGTAGCAATAAAACAATACAGTCGAGATTATTTTAATAATAGGAAGCTATCACAAGTTTAAAAAATAGTTTTTATGGACACTTTTCAATGCCAAGAAGCGCTAAGCAATAAGCATTAGACATGGTGCTGTATTTTTTTACAAATATTTTATTCAGGATTCATTTCATTTTATATATTGCCTCTAATTACCACCCATATTTAATGTCGTGTTGAGATTCAAGAGTTTATTTACCCATTGTTGCATTTAAAGTAAAAAAAATGTATTTACAAAAACAAAAAAACAAACTGCGTGTAAAAATAACAGAAAAGATATAAACAAGACTTATCAACACGCAGGCGGAGGCTACCTATGAACTATTATGTAATTCATGACCAAAAACATACGTAGCCTCCGACTGCGTGTTGAGAAGTCTTGTTTATATCTTTTCTGTTATTTTTACACGCAGTTGGGTTTTTTGTTTTTATAAATAATTTTTTTTATTTTAAAATTTTTAGTTTTGTCATGTTTTATTTATCATACAATTAATGTTTTTTTTTTTTTGAAAAGTCAAATTCATTTTTAACGTTGAATATTTTGTTGTTTTTTAGCATTTCTCATTCCAAATTAAATTTAAACATATAAGTTGTATATATTTTCGTAAACCATTTATAAAACCCTTTATTTTGATACCCCACTCGATAGGTTTTGAGCAAAAAAAATTTTTTGAAGTCACATAAAATGGCTCCAAAAAGCGGCCATTTTGATTTTTATAATTTTGATATACCCAGTGTCACTCTCACAATTAAGACGAATCCAACGACATCTCTCAAGCTAAGATCCATCAAGCCGTTTAGGCTACAGAGCGTGCCAAAGAAATATACACACATACATACATACACTCGAAAAACATAACCCTCCTTCTGGCGCAGTCGGGTAAAAAGTCTCAGTAGACAAAAGACACACTTTTTGTAGATTAAGTAAAATAAGAGGCATGGTTCTTTTTATTTTTGGCGGTGATAAAAAACCTAGCTATTGTCTTCTTTAAATACAAAGACAATTTGTTTAAATAGAATCTTACAGGCCAGTATGACTTGACTTGGCCGATGGCAGAATAAGAATAGGTATAGGTACTTATTTCAATCTTACTGAACTTGACACCGTGTTGACGAGTAAAGTGCCAAGATATACTGGCCACCAGTACCATCTGTTTGACAACAATTTTGGTATACATAAGGCATGACATTTATATTTCCTTTGAAAGACATTACTTGTAGTCATATTTTATAGTCTTTTTAGGAGTGATCCTTTGTCTATAATATGGAACCATTCCCATAAGACGACTATACACTCGGGCCACGCCACAACCACACCACGGCGACAACAATGTCGCCTGGCAGTGGTCATGTTTAAATGGTCTCGCTGCAGCTGACTCAAGTTGCGTTGTCGCAGTCGCAACCCCAATTTACGTGTGGTATAGCGATGTAGTTTCGTTATCGCAACCACAAATTTCGTGTGGTCGCGATGTAGTTGCGTTGAGGCAACCACAAATTTCGTGTGGTCGCGATGTAGTTGCGTTGTGGCAACCACAAATTACGTGTGGTGGCGATGTAGTTTCGTTGTGGCAACCACAAATTACGTGTGGTGGCGATGTAGTTTCGTTGTGGCAACCACAAATTACGTGTGGTGGCGATGTAGTTTCGTTGTGGCAACCACAAATTACGTGTGGTGGCGATGTAGTTTCGTTGTGGCAACCACAAATTACGTGTGGTTGTGATGTAGTTCCGTTGTGGCAACCACAAATTACGTGTGGTTGTGATGTAGTTCCGTTGTGGCTGGCCTGTGAGCGGCCGTTTGCGTGTTACTGCCGCGAGTGGTTGCGTTTGGTTAGCTACGATGTTGACGGTTTTGACTACACTTTCGCGACCGCCGTCCAACGTAACTTCTGCAAAATTGTCGTCCGTGTGAATGGAACTACCTACGATTTGTAGCACGTCTGTATAATGGCCCCGTAGCGAATGCCCGAATGATATCATTTTGCTGTCTTATTTTCTTACTAGCTTATGCCCGTGGCTTCGCCCGCGTAGATTTCGTATATAGCGCATCCCTCGGGAACTGTTCATCTTTGCGGGATAGAAAGTAGCCTTTATGTTAATCCGGATTATGTTCCATCTGTATGCCAAATTTCATTAAAGTCCATACAGTAGTTTTTGCGTGAAAGAGTAACAAACATCCACACATCCATACATCCATACATCCTTACAAACTTTCACGTTTATAATATTAGTAGGATAGTAGGATTTGTAATAGTTAAGTACTGGGACCTTTCTTTTGTTCAATAGAATTTCTACTTTATCGTGGTTGCCACTTTTAAGATGTTAGGCACAGACACAAATGTGTTTTACCCAAAAACCCAGACACAAGACATTAGACTATACAAAATACTTATTCATTGCACTATCTACTGCTGTGACTAACGAGTCAATTAATAGTAATGCAAGTTCAAATAGCTAGGACATCTCAATTACAAATAGCTAGGACATCTCAATTACAAATAGCTAGGACATCTCAATTACAAATAGCTAGGACATCTCAATTACAAATAGCTAGGACATCTCAATTACAAATAGCTAGGACATCTCAATTACAAATAGCTAGGACATCTCAATTACAAATAGCTAGGACATCTCAATTACAAATAGCTAGGACATCTCAATTACAAATAGCTAGGACATCTCAATTACAAATAGCTAGGACATCTCAATTACAAATAGCTAGGACATCTCAATTACAAATAGCTAGGACATCTCAATTACAAATAGCTAGGACATCTCAATTACAAATAGCTAGGACATCTCAATTACAAATAGCTAGGACATCTCAATTACAAATAGCTAGGACATCTCAATTACAAAAGGTCGTTAAAGCAACAAGCTTTTTAGGGTTCCGAAGTCCTACAAGGAACCCTTATAGTTTCGTCATGTCCGTCCGTCTGTCCGTCTGTCCGTCTGTCCGTCTATCCGTCTGTCCGTCTGTCCGTCTGTCCGTCTGTCCTAATCCTTTACAGCATAATAACTTCTACAGTTAAAAATATAAGTAAATGAAATTTTGTTAAAAAATAGTCTACATATAGATCTCAATTTTAAAAGAATAAAAAAAACGTTTTTCCGTATTTTAGGGGTGGCGTCCATACATGTGAAATGGGGAAAAAAAATTTTTTTTCGCTGCACCCCCTCGTGTGGGATATCATTGAATAGGTCTACTAAAATGAAGGTAATGTTTGGTACAGCACTTTTTTATCAGGTGTACCATCTGCGAAATATAGCCCGCCAAAGTGGCTTGCAATGTGTCCCCCCCCCTGCCATTTCTAAACTATGCAATGTAGAAACTTATAATCTTCCACATCGATAGACCTTTGTGAAAACTCTCTTTTAAAATTATTTTGAGTATAATGTGATTATAATTTTTTTGAGTTATAGAGAGAAAACTGAAAAATACTTAAAACGTCCTAGTTCAAAGGTCATTGACCTTAGAGAAAAATGATGATAGCAAATAATGCTCCATTAGTTACTTTCTATTTAAAAAAATCACAAAAAAAACACACTTCTTAAATTTAGCTTCATAAATTTAGCGCTAGGTGGCGCTGTTTGCAAAAACTAAAATAGCAATGATTAATATTCGATTTAATTCGTTTGTAATTAGACCTACTTAAGGAACCCTATAATACTGAGCATGGCCCGACATGCTCTTGGCCGGTTTTTATTGTTACAAACTGCAGCCGAGATTTAGATTAGATCAAATCAAACGAATGAATAGCAGCATCTGTGCACTAGACTACAAACCTACTTTAATCAAAAATCTGCTGATAATATTGTATGGCCTACAGACAATTCTGTCACCGCCTGTACGCTAGGGACGCATCTAGCTAAAACACTCAACAGAGTTGCGCCCCTCCGCCATAAACAAAAGGGGCACATCTAGCTAAAACACTCAACGGATATGCACCTCCCCACGGACCCCACCGTTAGCAAAAGGAGTGCATAATAGCTAAAACACTCACCGGAGATGCGCCCCTCCGCCTTAAGCAAAAGGCGTGCATCTAGCTAAACACTGAAGAGAGTTGCGCCCTTCCGCCGTAAGCAAAAGGGGCGCATCTAGCTAAAATACTCACCGGAGATGCGCCCCTCCGCCGTAAGGAAAAGGGGTGCATTTAGCTAAAACATTCAATGGAGGTGCGCCCCACGTACGTAACGTTACGTGCGTAAGCAAAGGGGGCGCATCTACTTAAAAAAACTCAAGCTTCTTAATCATCAAGTACATGAAAGGCGAGGTAGGGTAAACTAATGATAATTCACTTTAGCTTATAGACCCTATCTCCTATCTCGCCTCTAAACAAGTTTCAGGCATAATAATATGGTCAAAGTTAGTTTTCAGTCAAATTGAATGCGCATAACATACCATAATCACATACATAATCAGCCCATTAAGATGGATTCTACTAGAGCGGTAGCTGGCAGCTGAGGGGTGGGTGACGAAAATATGCACCTATAGGAGTGCTGCGCTATGCGAGGCTAGAAAAATTGTATGTAAGTCCATAGACATGTGACTGACCTCTTTAATAGCACGCCACTGACCTCAATCCTCGGCTCTGATCCAGGTTCTATCAGCCACCTTGCGTAGATCGTCACTCCACCTAGCCTGAGGTCGTCCCACGCTACGTTTTCCGATTCGCAGTCTCCACTCAAGAATACGACTACCCCAGTGGTCGTCGGTTCTTCAGCTAACATGGCAGTCCCATTGCCACTTCAGCTTGCTGATCCTGTGAGCTATAAATTAAATTAATTTATTTCGACGACTATGTCGACGACTTTGGTTCTCTTTGAACATAAAGCAATCCTATGGAGTTCCTCGCTCATCGCTCATCTTCGGCGCACTGCTCTGGTGGAAGGACAGCCAGAATATGAAGCCGATGAAGCATGAGGCATGAAGGTGTCTCGATGTGTAACAAAACGGTCACCCATCCACAGACTGACCGCGGCTAGTGCAGCTTAACCTTGCAGATCGTACAATTCACACGGTTGCTTCTTAGCCACGAGCCCCTTTACTACTTCAATACTATCTAAAGTTTGTTTAATCAGAGTTTATTATTGGTTAACACCAGCCTTGATAAGTAGGTAGTAACCGTAGAAACCAATATCCTTGGATTAGAAACGGTACATACCAATGACGTCATCACGTATTATTAATCTGTGGTATTAGGTATGCTATTGCTATATCCATCAAAACGTAAATGTTTCTGTTACATTGTTAGAGTAGGTACAAGATACTTAACATTCATACGTTGTGTACTTTTTATAGCCCAATCAATTTAATATGTTGCATTGCAAGTATACTTGCTTGTATTGTATTGTAGGTTAGGCTTCTATTACGGTGAAAGATATAATATATCGCGTAGCTGCGAAACTACGCACTACTTAGGGGAAGATGGCTTCGTACAATTTTTACTCCGACCCTTGTAAAATAAGAACTAACAACTATTTCATAAAAACCTCAATGCTACTATATTACCTAGTTATCTGGCTATAATAATGCTGAAGATCGGTGTTGATTTAATGGAGCACAACTGAGCAATAGCAGTTTAAAAAAAAAAGGAAAACGTGTGAATGCACCCCACACGTGGGGTAGCTTCGTACACAGGATGGGGTAAATTCGTTCATATAGGGAGCCTTCGTACACAGTAATAAAATATACATATGTACAAAATATATATGTTTATTAAATGTACATAAATATAACTTCTGAAAGATACCGTCAAATTGAGATTATATCAGTCTTAAAATCAATAGTTTTACCGTCTTTTTGGCAAAGCTGTGATATTTGTCTCAGACATCAAACTTAGCTCGCGCTATTCTTTCTTGCTCTTGTTTCTTTATCTTTTTTGCTTTCTAATCTAACATAACAGACAGGGAGGAGTAGAAGGAGAGTAGGGAGGCCTTTGTCCTGCAGTGGTACACTTCAGGCTTATAATAATAATAATAATTAATAATTTTATTGAGAATAAATTTCTTTAAACCTAAACCTAATAACAGCACGTCTGTATTTCCCCGAAAGCTAGGCAGGGGTATATATTACAACCACATTACGCCAGTTATGTTATAAGTCCCATGTAATAGGGGGCGAGCCTATTGCCACTAACCGAGCACAAATCCACACTCCCGGTTGCTAGTGAAAATTTCCTAGTGAAAAAACCCAATAACACTGCCCGACCTGGGGATTTACCCAGGACCCCACGCTTAGCAGTCGTGCTTCCGACCACTAGATAAACGAGGCAGTCTTTTATTATTTTAAATTCTTAAAGTCAATGTAAATCCTTGATTTTCCTGGCATTCTTTCTTTCTATTACTTTTTGGGCGCATTTTCATATACCTTAGGATAAGGTCGGATCATTACAGGTTTTAGCAGGCCTAAAAGAGATGTTGATGGTGGATCAACAACGAAGTCCGGTTGTGAGAGCAGAGAGGGTGATGCTGGCGCAGAACACAGTGGAGAATCTCGTTGAATTAGATGTATTTCTTCAGGCATGGGTTGATGCGCGTTACGATTGGGATTGGCTGTAAAAACTGCAATTTCTTCAGGCACGGTTTGATGCATGTTGCTGCTTAGATCTGCTGTAGTTTAGAACCTGACTGATAAACCTGAACATGTGCAAAATCCAAGGCCAGCTTGTTAAATAGCCATATTCCAGTCTTGAAATAATAATATTCTAGGTGAAACAACCATCAAAACTCACAAGGGGTGCATTCGTACACCGTACGAACCCGCCCCACGTAAAGGTGTACGAAGGTGCCCCAACCCAAACAATCAAAATATTTATTAAGTAATAAAAAAACTGTTGCCGTTATTCAAAAATAAATAATAACATAATAATTTCACACATCTATTTACTAACTACAATAAATATTTTTTTCAATTTGAGTAATACTTCTTAGGGATAAAAAAGTTTAAAGTTAAGTCTTAATATTACTTACGCAGCGCAAAAACACGTTTCGACTTGGCTTAACTAAGCCAGCGGCCGCACTGCCTGCTCCGTCTCGCGGGAAGCCTACGCTTATGAATGGGAAACACGGGCACAAAGATAACCGCGCTAACGTATTGGATAGTGTAGATACAGCCACTGTGCGAAAGCTCCCTCTGTGCGAATCCACCCCATCTTCCCTATGTAAGAAAATTGCATGAAAAGTTAATTTTTTGTCGTATATCTTGCCTTTGTCGCAGTTGCTATACGAATATCCATGGCAGTCGTTACGGGTAGTCAAAAGTCCGAAAGTATGACGAATCTTGCTTTTCAATTCACTCTGGAGTTTGGTAACGCTTGCCCATTCTTCTCTTAGTCGGTTTTAAATACCTACCTACTGTCAACCTACTGTCATTACTATTACACAACTCATCACCCTTTTTTAAGGTTCCGAAGTCCTACAAGGAACCCTTATAGTTTCGTCATGTCCGTCCGTCTGTCCGTCTGTCCGTCTGTCCGTCTGTCCGTCTGTCCTAATCCTTTACAGCTTAATAACTTCTACAGTTATAAACATAAGTAAATGAAATTTTGTTAAAAAATAGTCTACATATAGATCTCAATTTTAAAAGAATAAAAGATTCGTTTTTGCGTATTTTAGGGGAGGCGTCCATACATGTGAAATGGAGAAAAAAAAATTTTTTTCGCTGCACCCCCTCGAGTGGGATATCATTGAATAGGTCTACTAAAATGAAGGTAATGTTTGATACACCACTTTTTTATCAGGTGTACCATCTGCGAAATATAGCCCGCCAAAGTGGCTTGCAATGTGTCCCCCCCCCTGCCATTTCTAAACTATGCAATGTAGAAACTTATAATCTTCCACATTGATAGACCTTTGTAAAAACTCTCTTTTAAAATTATTTTGAGTATAATGTGATTATAATTTTTTGAGTTATAGAGAGAAAACTGAAAAATACTTAAAACGTCCTAGTTCAAAGGTCATTGACCTTAGAGAAAAATTATCATAGCAAATAATGCTCCTTTAGCTATTTTCTATTTGAAAAAATCACAAAAAGTAACTTTGAAATGACAAACGTCTTAAATTTGGCTTCTTGAATTTATCGCTAGATGGCGCTACTAACAACACGCTCTGAGTCGCGAATGCTGCCGATTATTGCAAAAACTAAAATAGCCATGATTAATATTCGATTTGATTCGTTTGTAATTACACCTACTTAAGGAACCCTATAATACTGAGCATGGCCCGACATGCTCTTGGCCGGTTTTTGTTTACGAGTGGAAATCCTCATGAATACCCTTTCTCTGGAGAAAGCGGAGGCCCAAGGGAATATTGGACTCCTATCGACTAAAACCACACGCTTTGGCCTTCCTGAGCACAGAAAGAGGAGCTCCGGGAAGTCATGTGAACCGCGCCGGTGCCTCTCTGCTGCTATGCCATTGGCAAGTCCCGAAAAAACAATGTTCCCCAAAGCAGCAAGTGACCACCACGCGTTGCTGTAACATTCATCCCTGCCTTGACAATCAACCCCTTATCAACGGATGGACATAATTAATACTCTCTGAAATTGCACCACAACGCACAAATAAATAATCAATTCTTTTCCTTCCCATTATGTCAATGCTATACTCTCTGACAGCATGTCCGTCCTACAAGCACTAAGTAGCCACACAGTTAACTCTGGGCTGATACACGGGTGCCATCAAAAACTCAACCAGGTAGGTAATCTCAATAACATAACCATTCAATGGATCAAAGGACACAGTAGTTCGCGAGGCAATGATGCAGCTGATGAACTCACCAGAAGAGGATCGAGTATGGTCGTGGTGGGACCTGAACCCATAGTGCTTCTCCCCTTCGGGTACTTACATAAACTGGTAAGGAAACGCACCAGAGTTAAACACCACAAACTATGGAAAGGCCATAGTGAGTGCAGGCAGGCCAAGGAGGCACTTCCTACAATTGAGGGCCCCTTCATGAAACAAGCCCTCCTTGAGAGTCTTAATGTGACTATTATTTACCATACCCCTTGGTCCCTGACAGTTCTAATTGGTTTGAGCTTAATATTCAATATACAATTAAATTAAAAAAGTTTTTTGATTTCTTGATATTTCAGCAACTGTCAAAACAACAGCTCCATACAGTCATAGCCGCAATAACTGGCCACGGGTCCTTTAACAAACATCTCTTTGTCATAAGTGTTAGAGACAGCCCACTGTGCAGAGCCTGCATGGTGGAACACGAGACAGCAGCTCAACTACTGTGCTTCTAAACTGCCCTGAGGTCGCCACATACACGTACTTCGGTAACCCAGGCACTCTCAGAGAGATCACTAGCAACACCAAGGCGTTGCTGGCCTTTTTTGAGGAGTTGGGGTGGATCGAGTAAGTTCCCACCCGTACGCAAAAAACGTGCTTAGACGTGGAGTTGCAGAAACCAGCCTGTTATACTATACTATGGCAATGCTATAATTACTTTAGTATCGGTCTTCCACTGGAACACCGCCTTCGCTGTAGTAAAACTTAAAACAACCTCACGGTTGCGCATCAATTTCAATCAAACACAGACATTACGAGTAAATCTGACGCGTCTATACGACAGTTACGACCAGCACTCAACGTCTAGTCTTTGAGAAGAGCTAGGCACTTCCTGTATGTATCTACGAATATCAAAAGGATTGGTACCGCAACTACTTTTAATGATAATATACCTATTAATTCTTAATTCAATTGGGCTTTTTGAGGCGCTCGTAGCGATGCAACGACTGCGCGGATTTTACGATCTGCAAGGTTAAGCTGCACTTGCCGCGGTCAGTCTGTGGATGGGTGACCGTTTCGTTACACATCGAGACCCCTCCGTGCCTCAGAGAGCACGTTAAGCTGTCGGTCCCGGTTGTCATACGAATATCTATGGCAGTCGTTACAGGTAGTCAGAAGCCTGAAAGTCTGACAACTGGTCTAACCTCCGAATGTCGGTATTGCCCAGTAACTGGGTTGCGGGGGTCTGATGGCAGTCGCTCCGTGTAAAATACTGATGTTCAGCCGCATCTGGCTAGACTGGAAGCCGACCCCAATATAATTGGGAAAAGGCTCAGAGGATGATGATGAATTCTTAATTCAATTTGTGAATGCTTGGCCATTCCATTTCTACAACGTGTATCAATTTATAGGTAAAATAAGCACTCATCAACTTTTAGTAAGACAGCTACTTTGAATTTTGAATTCGTGAACAAAATAAATATTCCCATCCCATACATTTTATCAACCAACAATATTACTACTATTTGATCTGTGCCAATATGGCAATGTTTTCATAGAACAGCAATTTAAAAAAAAAAAAATGCGAACAGTTTGGTCTATGGAAAAACAGTTTTGATAAGTGCCTAATATCGTATGAAGTATCTTTTAAAAGAGCTTTTTTTTTTGTAGTATAGGATGGCGAAACGAGCCAAAGGCCCACCTGATGTGAAGCGGTTACCTTTGCCCATAACAACTGACAATAACACCTAGTCTGTTGCCTAAATGATACCGCAAATCGGTTCGCCAAACTGAGACATGAACATGGAAAGTCTCATGTTATTGTAACTTCACCGGCACCCGTACCCGTAATGTTTTTCTGGGAAGAATTTATACAGTGTTCCAATTATAAATGACGTAACTTCATCTGATAAAGAGGCCAAGGTTGCTCCCGAGAAGACTTAAGCTTGGAAGGTAACATACATATTTGCGATAAGATCATTATCATGTTTGTACTACGTGAGGCAAGAGGCCCTTAATTTTCCTTAATTTTTCTCCCAAAACACTTATCTTACCTTGCTTTGTCTAACATCTTGAATTTTAAAGAAGTTTTGGAGGTTTTGGTAGTTTTATTGTGTACTGTTTTCTGTTTTTAGCCTTGTCCTAATATAGTAAGATACTATAGTACCTACCTAATATAAACACCGGACAAATACGCTTACAGGAATCACTGAACAACCAACTTTATTCTTAGTTTATAGGCGTCATTGTACTCTTCATTATGATTTTTTTTTACCCGACTGCGCGACGGCAAAGACATGGTTATGTTTTTAGGGTTCCGTAGTCCTACAAGGAACCCTTATAGTTTCGTCATGTCCGTCTGTCCTAATCCTTTACAGCTTAATAACTTCTACAGTTATAAACATAAGTAAATGAAATTTTGTTAAAAAATGGTTTAGATATAGATCTCAATTTTAAAAGAATAAAAAAATCTTGATAACGTATTTTAGGGGTGGCGCCCATACATGTGAAATGAGGATGAACATTTTTTTTTCGCTCCACCCCCTCGTGTGGGGTATCGTTGAATAGGTCTACTAAAATGAAGGTAATGTTTCAAACATCACTTTTTTATCAGGTATACCATCTGCGAAATACAGTTCACCAAAGTGGCTTGCAATGTGTCCCCCCCCTGCCATTTCTAAACAATGCAACGTAGAAACTTATAGTCTTCCACCTTTATAAAAATTATCTTTTAAAATTATTTCGAGTATAATGTGATTATACATTTTTGAGTTATAGTGAGAAAACTGAAAAATACTTAAGACGTCCTAGTTCATAGGTCATTGACCTTAGAGAAAAATGATCTTAGCAAATAATGCTCCTTTAGTTACTTTCTATTTAAAAAAATCACAAAAAGAAACTTTGTGTTATATTGATATGACACTCTTCTTAAATTTAGCTTTTTAAATTTAGTGCTAGGTGGCGCTGTTTGCAAAAACTAAAATAGCAATGATTAATATTCGATATGATTCGTTTGTAATTAGTCTAATTAGACCTACTTAAGGAACCCTATAATACTGAGCATGGTCATTCACGCTCTGACACTCGCCCCGAGAGGTCGTGCTGCTCCTGCTCCGTCCTCTCGTGACGAATTAAGTGCTCGAATATTTTTCGCTACGGCTCACCGTAGCGCCCTCCGCAGTCGCCCCGCCGACTGCAGCCCGATAAGCACATTCGCTGTCTTTTTCAAGACAGCGGGCGCGCTTTTGTCTCTTTAGACAGAGTTTCGTCAAAAACGTAGTGTCCCTTCAGGAAAAAACCCACTTATTTACTGTGGTTCTCGGTGGATACCTAACGGTGATAACAAACCGAGGGGCGTTGACCCGACACGCCAGCTGCGCTCCTTAAGGGCAAAGCAAAATTGGAAGAAGCTAGGGCCAGAAGGCCTTGGGGGATCTCCTAGTCTTCCCTAGCTTACCCCCGTTTCGTCCTATCTAGCATTCTCTAGGGGTTTACACCCATTGCACACTAGAGACTTAGGGACCTGGTTGCACATTAAGACTGGCAATCAGGAGTGCAAGCTTAGGGCTCACCAGTAGGCACACAACCTCCCCGTCTATACCCGACGGGGAGGGTTTGAACACACTCCCGGGAACACCCACCCGAGGAGCAAACCCCCATGTTAGTACGCCACTAATTTTCTCCCCCTCTCGTTGTTGCTAGGCTTGGCTTAGTCACCATCTATATGATGGTGTCTGATGCCGAGTTTCTCAGCATCCTAAAAAACGTCCTCTTCAAGGACCCCACCTTTATCGCCAACTATGGCGACTTGTTTGGCAGCGCTTTTGCCGCCAAACAACCTGACGTCCCCGACTCTCCAGAGTCGCCCGATACCCCCCCGCCCCTAAGGAGGAATAGGCGCCCCGCCCGTTCCGACAGTGATGAGGAGAGGCCGAGGTCTCCGCGTGGTCCGCCTAGGCGTTCAGCCAGCCTGGACCATAAGGACCGTACCCCCTCACCTCTCCCCACCCCAGCCCCCACTCAATATCCTGATCGCTCCCCAATCCCATCAGACCAAGAGATGTCTTCGGACAGTGAGGTCAACTCAGACGAGGCCGGTGCCTTTACCACGGTAGTGGGCAAAGGTAAAAAACGCGGCCGAAAAACAAACAAGGCCGAGGCTCTCGCCTCAAAATCTTTAAAACTCTCCGAGGCAAACTCTGCCCCGGCCCCTACCCCCCGTCCCGCCTCTCACTCCTCCTCGCAGGATAACAGGCCCCCCTCCCCTCAGGAACATACCTCACCTTCCCAGAAGAAGGTGCCCATCCCGCCTCCCTTATTCATCCAGGATAAGGAATATTGGACCAGGATATCCGACTGGTGCAATCAAAATAAGATTAATTACACTAGTGCCCGCCCCACGCAGCAGGGCATTAAAGTAGTAGTCCCCACCCCCACTGATTACCGCAACCTTACCAGGTTGCTACGCGAGCGTGGTGTGTCTTTTCACACCTACGCACTCCCAGAGGACCGACTCCTTAGAGTTGTGATCCGAGGGATTCCGTCCGAAGTCAGCTGCACGGAAGTGCACGCCGACCTCGATCGTCAAGGGATCCCGGTTGCAATAACCCACCGTATGTTCCGTGGTAAGCACGGGGAACCCTATAACATGGTCCTTGTCATTTGCCACCCTGGCGAAAACGCCAAAAACATCTATAATATAAAGACCGTATGCAATTTATCAGGCATCACGGTCGAGCGCCCCCACAAGTCGAACCAGCCTGGTCAATGCCACCGTTGCCAGCTGTATGGTCACTCCCAGCGTAACTGCTACGCAAAGCCCAGGTGCGTTAAGTGCCTAGGCGATCACGGGACTACCGAGTGCGAGCGTCCCAAGGAGAGGGACCAGTGCACGGAGCCCCCTAGCTGTGTCCTTTGCCGCAAAGCCGGGCATCCAGCAAACTATCGCGGATGCCCCAAAGCCCCCAAAATGCGCAACGCCAAAACGGCAAAACGCGCCTCCGACCGCGTTGCGAGGGAAGCCCCCTCCTACGCAGCCCCCTTCCATTACCAACCACCAAACCCTAGAGGCCCACTCGGGCCCTCCCCTAATTTCCACGGCCCACTCGGGCCCAACCCCTGGTTTAAGGGTAATCAAAAGCCCCAATACCCACCTCTTCCGACCTCTCGTCACGCGCCCCCGGCCTCAGAGCCCCCCGCGCTGATGAACTTACCCATCCCCGCACCTTCTCTCAGGCCCAAAACTGCACCAGCAGCTAAAGCCCCCCCCCCCATGAGAACCCCCCCTTCGGTAAACTACCCCGGCCTTCTGCCGAGAGAATACCTCGAACCCCAGTCAGGGGAAACCCGTATTGACGCCTACTCTAGACTTTGGGCCTTTACCCAAGGCATCCACGAGCAGCGCCTTCAGGTACTTACAAAGTACCAAGACATCTATAGAATACTAAATTCCAATTATAATGTATAATACGGCCCCACCCAAAAGATTCAAACCCCGTTCCCTAAATTTAGGCTTCTTTAATGCCCGAGGCATTAGTGGTCAACGCGACGACGTAGCTGTCTTCTTGCGTGAGCACCAACTTGACATATTACTCGTTCAAGAGTCCTTTCTCAAGCCCCACTGTCGTAATCCCAACATAGCCAATTATAGGCTGATTAGAAACGACAGAACGTACACCGCACTAGGCGGAACGCTAATCTATTACCGCAATTCTTTATATTGCATCCCCATTGATCCCCCAGAGCTAGCATGCCTGGAGGCTTCAATCTGTCGCCTAGGCATGACAGGGCATCAGCCCATCACCATAGTCTCGGCTTATAGGTCCGCAAACAAACCCGCGAGTCTGCTCGAAGACGACCTCAAATCCCTACTCGATCTTAGTAATTCTGTAATTATTGCAGGCGACTTAAACGCCAAACACCGCTCATGGAGCTGTGTCTCCAATAACGCCGCTGGCACTCAATTAGGAGCACTTAGCGACAAACTTTCCTTCGACGTCATCGCCCCGATGCGTCCCACTCACTATCCTGACACAGTAGGGCATCGGCCCGACATCCTAGATATAGCCCTCTTAAAGCGCGTAAACCTCGGTATTCGCTCTATTGAGGTAATCCAAGAACTAGACTCAGATCATCGCCCTGTGATCATTCAACTGGGTCCCCGGGGTGGTCCCTCGGATCCCGGTATTCCGCCCGTAACTAAAACAATAACCGATTGGAAGAGCCAGCGTCTGAAACTGCCGGACGATGTGAATGAGTTGAGGACCGAGAGGAACGCGGCCATCCGTGCCTATGACGCTTTTCCCAATGAAGCCAATCGTGCCCATATGCGCTCCTTACAGAATACTGTAAAGAAACGTGTAGCTCAGGTACGGGAGGATCATTGGGACAAGGAAGTCAGCGCAATCCAACCGTCTCATGTAGCCTTCTGGGCCCTTCAACGCAGACTTAAATGCGAGACCACGGCAACTATGCCCCCCCTAAATCGACCCAATCAAAGGCCGGCCTTTGACGACGACGAAAAAGCCGAATGCTTAGCCGACAGTTTGGAGTCTCAATGCACTCTCAGTACGCTTCCCGTAAGCCAAACCCACCTTGATAAGGTTAATTCAGAAGTAGAGCGTAGGTCAGCCCTCCCCCCCCCCCCAATAGATGACCCTGAGGACCCGCTCCCACCGATCACCCCTGACGAAGTTCTCTCTATAGTCAAGGATCTCAAGCCCAAAAAAGCCCCCGGCGCAGACGGCATCACCAATAAGGTGTTGAAACGTTTCCCTGCCACCCTAATCGCTCTAATGACCGTCATCTTCAATGCGGCATTTAAAAACAACATCTTTCCCCAGGCTTGGAAACAGGCTACGGTAATCGGTATTTCCAAACCGGGCAAACCAAAAGCCGAGCCGAGTAGTTACCGGCCGATTAGTCTCCTCAATGTCTTCGGCAAAATCTACGAGAAGCTTATTTATAAGCGACTCAAAGATTTCGCCGACTCAAATAAACTCCTTCCCGACGAGCAGTTTGGCTTTCGTACAAAGCACTGCTGCGTTAACCAACTGCACCGCATTGTAGAACACATCAGTGCAGGCTTCGTACGCGGTCAAATGACCGGCACTCTCTTTTTCGACGTAGCAAAGGCTTTCGATAAAGTGTGGCACAACGGCTTATTATATAAGCTGTACACTATGAATGTGCCACATCGTCTCGTGCTCATCATCCGAGACTACTTATCGAATCGTACCTTTCGCTATCGCATAGAAGGGGCTCTCTCCTCCCCCCATCCCATTCACGCCGGTGTGCCACAAGGCTCCGTGCTCTCCCCCCTACTGTTCACGCTGTACACCAGCGATATTCCAAAATGCGGTGCAGCCCGTATGGCCCTTTTCGCCGACGACACGGCAATCTATTACTCCGGCAGGACCCATGTCGCCATTTCTCGTACCCTCCAATCCGCGGCCAACACCCTAGGTGAATGGTTCCGGAAATGGAGAATCGAAGTAAATCCCGAAAAAAGTGCAGCGGTCCTCTTCGATAAGAGACCCCTGTCACAGTATCGTAAAGAATTAAGCGTACCAGTCTCAATGTTCGGAAAACAGATCCCATGGCAACGAGAAGCCAAATACCTTGGCGTGATCCTTGACCGTAGACTGACTTTCAGACCGCATATCCGCAAGGTGAAAAACCGTGCCGCCTTCGTCCTCGGACGTCTCCACCCCCTACTCAATGCGCACAGTAAGTTGCCCACTCCTCTCAAAGTAAGGATATACACCACCTGTATCCGCCCCATACTCGCCTATGCTAGCGTTGTGTTCGCACACGTTAAGCCGGTGAGAATTCACATACTCCAAACCCTCCAAAACCGTTTCATGCGAAGGGCCGTAGGCGCCCCCTGGTACGTACGCAACGTCGACCTCCACCTAGACCTCAAACTGCCGACCATCAAGCAGTTTTTCAAGCGTGTCTCAAAACGCTATTTCGATTCCGCTCCCAAGCACCCCAACCCCTTGGTCGTGGCGGCCACCGTCTACCAGCCATCTGCTATTAGCAAAACCCGACGTCCCAGACACACACTCATTGAGCCCGATGACGCTATTACACTCCTCCAGGAGTCAGATAAAAGTACAAGCACACTCCGACGCCGTCGTCCAAAATATCGTCCCCGCCGGCGAGGACCGACGCGACACACACACAGAATCCGAGAGTCCGACTCTCGAGAAACAGAAACACATGCCGACGCAGCACCGGCTGCTGGGGGGATCAGTGGCGGGGTCCCCCTGCTGCACCCTGAGTCGAGGTCCGAGCTCCCCCCTGGGGACGCCCTCACGGTGTAAGCAACCGGAGATAATCTCGTCACGCGAGACCGGCCCTATGCTCTAGAGTAGTTCCTAGGAGCAGGCTATTGCGTAGCCACTGTTTAGGTTTTAGGCAGGTCTTAGCCTCGCCGGCGAGGCTTGCCGCTTCACGGCGTTTAGCACGTCACCCGATAGGGACCGAAAGTCCGCTACTTTCGAGGTAACCAATTCGATGCAGCAACGGCTGCTAGGGGGACATAGGAACGGCGGGGTCCCCCTGCAATGCCCCAGCGAGGTTCGAGCCCCCCCCTCGGGGGGCGCCCGCTTGCGCGCGGTATTGATACCGCGCGTATTTAGTTTATAAGTTAGGGAAAAACTTTCGGCGAATGGAGTCCCACATGGGACTCTCCGCCAACTAAGCCCGGTTAAGCAGAAATGGGACTTCGGTCCCACCTGCGAGAGCCCATTCGAAAAAAAAAAAAAAAAAAAAAACTGAGCATGGCCCGACATGCTCTTGGCCGGTTTTTACTATGGGACCAACTCCAAAATCGCGAAATAAAAATCAGCTGTTCCCCATATTGTATCGATTTAGGTGAACACAAATGTTGGGATCACCTGTTTTTGTTTTCGCGATTTCAGTGTTGGTCGCATAATAAAAGTTGTTCATAATGATGAGTACATTAAGGTTGCATAAGGGGTTAGGGGTCTTAGTCTACGCTAAAACTCTAATATTCACCGAATATCCACCTTCTGAATCAGTACCACAAAATATTAGATAGTATAGTTGCACGCGCCATTTGGTTGACATAGCAACAAACAACAAAAGGCGATAGTTGTGAGGTGAAACAGAGTGACGCGCAAACACACGCGACGACGGATTCAAGACCTCCTGGCATTCGCGACCCATCCAGCACGGCCCACTTACGGGCCTTCCTTTGTACCACTTTCTATATAAACTCTCTTACGGCGATGTCCGGGCATTCTTGGGACATCACCGCAACTCGAGGGCCGCGCAATGCGGACGATAGACTCCCCAGTCTGTCGCCCGCTGGTCCCCTTAGAGTGGCCTCAGGTCGCCATAAAGGCTTACATCATCAGCTAAAAAAAAAAAAAAAGACGCCTGCGCCGGCCCATCCTCCTGCGGTAGATTGGATCAGCGAGAAAGTCTTCCTCCCTAACCCACTCCGCGGCCTTCTTCTGTAAGATAACCTCCTCGCAGAAGGACGCAACTGCTTCCCACGACCCACTACTGCCAGTCATGGCCCTGACTACGGCTGGCAGCGAAAGGTCTCTGCCGATTGCTGTAGTGAGATCACGGCACCGCACCACCTAAGCAAAACAGTGTGCTAGGGTATGAAGGGCCGTGTCCTCACTGCAGCCGCACTGGTGACACACGCGAGTAGCCTCCGGTCTCGCCACTTTGTGTAGGTATTTGCCGAAACAACCATGCCCCGCCAAAACCTGCACCAGACGGAAAGACAGCGTCCTATGTCGCCTCCATCACATCCACTCCTCCTTGGTCCAATGGCATCTTCTGCCTCTCCCTCCACTGGCCCAATATGGCATCCTGCGCCTCCCTGCAGACTTCAGGCGGCGGGCGTCTGCCACTTTCCGCCTGGTGGTCCGCTCCATGAAGGTTGAAGGTTGGGAATTCCTTCCCTAAACCGTGCCAGGTCCGAGCCGAGGCACGGACAAGACACCGATGCCACAGTCCTAGATACTATCAGCAAACTTTCCGGTGAACCACCACTAAGGCTAAAATCGCTTGCGCTCAGTGTTTGACGGCAGCCGTAGGTACGTGTAATGTAGCAGGATTCGTTCAAGGGACTTTGACGACAAATTGTGTCACCGGGAAGGATTGTGACTGTAAATATAATTTATATGGACTATTCACATTGCACCGAGCCGAGTCCGCGTCTTTGACTAGTCGCAGTTTTTGTTGTTTGGTCGTCCGTGCCTCGGCTCGGACCCGGCACGGTCTAACATAAATAATCTTATAGGTAATTTTCTTACAATTTATCCTCATATTAAGTCAAACGAGCATATCCCATCTGGTTGTTAAACTAACGCTCCCAATTAATTATATTAGGATACTAGATAGTTATCACGTAATTTATAATTGCAATGACTACCAAATATGACAGCAGTGGCTGTATTCGGTGCAAAACCTAAAGAGATGGCAACGGTTGTAAAACCTCTTTACGGTAGTGGCTGGCTGTTCCGAATTTGTAAAAGGGCGTCATAAAACATTTTGTCGGTTTTGTAGTCGGATGTTAGAAGTCCATGTCTATGGTATGACGACCACCCGTAGTCTACGACGTATTTAGGCCCTATAAAAATCTAGACAAATAGCTCTGCCAGTACGCATTGCGTATCAACTATGCAGCATAAAGCGGAAAAAGAGTAATGATAGCCGGGTGGTTGATCGATTGTCTTCCCTGCAGGAAGGTATGAATTTGTTTCCGGCCCAGTGAGGCTATCATGAAGGTATTTATAGTACCTACACCAACACACATGAGGCCACCAGCGTGGTGGACCAAGAGTCTGAGGCCCGTGTAGTGTGCAGTGGCTGTGGGACAATAGTACTAGGCTAATACTAGGACCACACATAAAGAGGTTTGGCGATTGTTCGTATTTTAACGTGAGAGCTCGAAGACGGAAAATATGCAATTTCTAAGGAATTTATTTTATTTTATTTTTTTAGGAAAACTTACAGCTAATACAATAGTAAGCGTGCTTAAACGTTGTGCTTTTTTCTGCCAACGACATTTTTTACGCTTTTGACGCTTTTTGTTTTTCACTTCTAAAAAAAATAACTTTTCTTCGTCTACATTACACTATTTTATTTACAATTAAACTATTTACAAAGTTCACTAAAAACTATACAAACAAACAACAATCGTAGCGTAATTACCGAGGAGAACATTCAAAAACGCATTCACTCGTTGACAACAAAAGATAAACTAAGCGCCAAAACGAAAACAAATCAATCGAAACGTTTAAACGATACAAAAAAAAAACAACAAAACAAAAAAGTGCTTTCTCTGAGCAAATTTTACGTAAACGATTTAAATTTAATTCTGCCGGTTATTAAACCACCCGTCAACTTTGAAATTGGGTGTTATCGTCATAGAAATAAGGTTCCATTTCAATCGTACTATTGAAAGCATAAGTTTGGTTTACGAAACAGTCTAAACGAAATCTGCTTTAATCACAAAGCGTACTTATATGCTTATTTTTTTTATTAGACTTTTTTAAGCACTTTTCGTTTAAACGCCCACTTCTAAATACAGTGTCGTAATTAAGCACAATACAGTAGAAAACCGGCCAAGAGCATGTCGGGCCATGCTTAGTATTATAGGGTTCCTTAAGTAGGTCGAATTACAAACGAATCAAATCGAATATGCTATTTTATTTTTTGCAAACAGCGCCACCTAGCGCTAAATTTAAGAAGTGTGTCATATATTGATACAAAACACTTCTTAAATTTAGCGATAGGTGGCGCTGTTACTTTGTGTTATCAATATAACACAAAGTCTCTTTTTGTGATTTTTTTAAATAGAAAGTAACTAAAGAAGCATTATTTGCTAAGATCATTTTTATCTAAGGTCAATGAACTAGGACGTCTTAAGTATTTTTCAGTTTTCTCACTATAACTCAAAAATGTATAATTACATTATACTCGAAATAATTTTAAAAGAGAGTTTTTATAAAAGTCTATGAAAGTGGAAGATTATAAGTTTCTACGTTGCATAGTTTGGAAATGGCAGGGGGGGGGGGACACATTGTAAGCCACTTTGGTGGGCTATATTTCGCAGATGGTACACCTGATAAAAAAGTGATGTATGAAACATTACCTTCATTTTAGTAGACCTATTAAATGATACCCCACAAGAGGGGGTGCAGCAAAAAAAAAATTTTCTTCCCCATTTCACATGTATGGGCGCCACCCCTAAAATACGTTATCAAGATTTTTTTATTCTTTTAAAATTGAGATCTATATCTAAACCATTTTTCATCAAAATTTTATTTACTCATGTTTATAACTGTAGAAGTTATTAAGCTGTAAAGGATTAGGACAGACGGACAGAAGGACAGACGGATAGACGGACAGACGGACGGACATGACGAAACTATAAGGGTTCCTTGTAGGACTACGGAACCCTAAAAAGGCCAATAACAAGTTTCCACATATTAAATTTTTGTATAAAATTTAGAATAACACATAGACAGCAGAGAAAAGAGAGAAAAGAAAATGGATACAAACAACAGATGAACATTAAGAAGGATGGATCTAACAAATAAATATAAAATAAGTTAATACATTGATCCTACAAGGGATTGACCGAAAAAGTTATTACTTTTTTTTTTTCAATTTAGGGATACTAGTAGCAAATAAGTCCAAATTTATTGGCCATACTATCGTGACAACAAAATCATATTGCCGAATCGCGAAAGTGTGACCGTAGCTTAATGGACTAATTTTACAACATTTATATTCGCCGAATTTAGAATCTTCTCAAATTCGGTTGATTCAATTTTAAGATCGGAATAATTTAGATTGCGTTTTCCGAAAAATTCTGTTCTGAAAAATTTCGTAGCAGATATTTTGCGTCTGGAATCGAATACGAAATTAGCTATGCGGCATTGGGGTTTTCCTATTTAAAATTCTTAATTCTTCGTAGCAGTTCGAATGATAGGAACTGGATTTCCTTGCATAATATTTATTTCTGGCTTATATGGGCACCCAATGACTAGTCCTTTTGTAGAACCACTATTCAGAATTTTCCATCTTCACTTCTCAGTTTGGTGAACCTGAATTGTATTTGTCTGTTAAAATAAGAAACATTAAATCGGCCCATTACTGTCCCGCTGCTGAGCACGGGCCTCTTCTCAGAACAAGAAGGTTAAGGCTTTATTCCACAACGCTGGCCTAGTATGGGTTGTCAGACTACACACACCTTTCAGAACTGTATAGAGCATTCTCACATGTAATGTTTCCTCATGATGTTTTCACCGTAAAAGCAAGTGATAATCAAATTCTGATCCGCACATGAATCCGAAAAGTCAAAGGTGCGGGCCGGGTTCGAACTCACACCCTCTTGAATGGAAAGAAAGCTTTCATCCACTCGGCTGCCACTGCTAATTTGTCTATTAGCCTAGGTGGTATTGCAGTTGTTATGGGCAAAGGAAACCACTTAACATCAGGTGGGCCCTTAGCTCGTTTAAATCATACCGGCCAAGTGCGAGTCGGACTCATGCAGCACAGTGGGTTCCGTACCACCCATCGACCTGATACCCCATAGAAACTGATTTAATTTACGAGAGTACATCGTGTAATGAACATATGAGTGTTTGTGTTGGTCTGGGTGTTTCTTATGTATTATAAGTATGTATTTACAACAAAAAAAGTATATAAGTATTATATCCATTGTCTAATACCCATAGCACAAGCTCTGCTTAGTTTGGGACTAGATGGTGATGTTTAAAATGCCACAAAAAAAATAATTAAAAACAAAAAACACACCCTGCGCGTAATATGAATATTTGCTTATCTTTCTTACGCAGGTATGGCAGGTACCACCACACAATACAATACAATACAAATCCTCTTTATTGCACAACAAGATTACATGTCTATGTTTGCCTTGTTTTAGTATTTTTTGATAAACTACAAGGTATGCAATATTTGCAAGGTATTTGTTGCTAAACTACATACCAAGTATGCACTATAATCAGACCAAGTTTGTCGCTGGCATATATTTTACCGTTCTGAAGATAGAGCAGGAACAAGAACGTTAAAAACTGCATATTTTTTAGGGTGTTTGTGTGGGGACCCCCTTTGGTTTTAGACTTTTCTATTATTATTTGTCGTGATAGAGATCACAGCAAAACATATTATAAGAAAATTTCAACCGGCTACCTATTACCGTTCAAAAATAATGTATACATTCATCGATTCTAATCTGCTGCCGAATTGCGCAACTCATTCGCGATCGCAATCAATAGGATTTCTATGATCATTGCTCCATGTGTTTTGACAATTCGTCTTATCGGCAACTCTGTACCACGCAATGAATATTGCTGTCATTTCTAAATGAAAGCTAATGTCAATTTGAATGCATTACGCAATTACCCCTTACGAAAATTGTTCCACATCAGAGGCACACCTAAATTACGGTTGTTCGAGGATAAAAACTCAATTTTCTCGTGAGTGCTCTGGTAGATGATAATAGCTTAGTGTTATGGCCATAGGCCATTAAGTAATCAACCCGTCACCGCTCAAGTAGTGGTAGATAGGTATGTACTTAGAACACGATCATTCTGCGCATGAGTTTAAGTGGTGTCAATGCACTCGACGTTCACACCTATTCAAGATCTATTGAGTTCTTAAGAGGCATCAATGTGAATAAAATACCTAACACGGATTTGAATTTTGATTCACCGACACAATTATATCTCATTTTTTTGACACTAACAATGTAGAAAGCTTATACAACATGTATAAGAAATGCGTGGTCATATTTTAAGAGCTCATTCAGGGCATAGCATAGAACAACTTTTACTATGGGACCAACCCAGAAATCGCGATAAAAATATCAGCTGTTCCCTACTAAATCATCGATGTTGCTCGACAAAATGTTAGGATTGATTTTATTTTCGCGATTTCAGGGTTGGTCCCATAGTAAAAGTTGTTCGATAGCATCCCCTGAACAAGCTCTTCAAATATGACCACGCATTTTTGATACGTTTTGGTTTTCCTGTTTCGAATGCTTTGCAGCGTTCGTGGTTGCAGGAAGTGGTCGGTTTGTTTCGTTTGCCGGTCAAATTTCACATCGGAAACGGAAACTTTTCGATCGTTTGAGAACAGCACCGCTGGTCTTACCTTAGGATGACGGTATTACCCAAGTTTCTGGGTTGCGGGAGTTTGATGGCAGTCGCTCCATGTCAAATATTGTTGTTCAGTCGTATCGGGATAGTTTGGTAGCCGACCACGACTCAATGTGGAAAAGGCTCAGAGAATACTGAAAATAGAAGTAAACTAAAAACTATGTCTGTCAGTTGTCGCAAAGACGCAATATCTATTACTGAGGGTCGTGTCCGTTCTGAAGGGCCGATACTACGCTCCTTCACACATCTCGGTTTTCGGCTTGCCTCATTGCTTCATTTTTGCTTTTCCGAGGAAATCCTCATGGACGCCCTCCACCCTGGGCAGACGGAGGGCAGTGTCAGACTCTTACCGACTAAAACCACAACTGTAGTCCTGAAGGACTACCTTTGGCCGCGAGCTCCCACCTAGAAAGGACCCTAGATCATATGGTAATAATCTCGAAACTCCCTCTCGAAACGACATAGCCCGAAGAATTGCCAAACTAAAGTGGAAGTGGGCGGGGCACATTGCTCGCAGAACGGATGGCCGATGGGGCAGTAAAGTTCTGGAGTAGCGACTGCGTACTGGAAGGCCTAGCGCGGTTATGGCCCCAAAAGGTGGACCGACGACCTGGTGAAGGTCGCGGGAATCCGCTGGATGCGGAATGCGCAGGACCGGTCGTTGTGGCGATGTTTGGGGGAGGCCTACGTCCAGCAGTGGACGTCTTTCAGCTGAAATGATGGTAATGATGATGAATCTCGAAACTGCGATAGATATTCCGGCCTATTTAAAATATTATTCTTGTTCGCCAAAATCATAGGCAGTTATCAATTCGTTATTAACTTATTTCCCTTGATTTCGCAAAAGTGTAGGCAGCCAACGCCTTCTTGTAGGTAGTAGGAAGTGTTTCGACACCCAATATTTGTAAACTACTGAATACAGGATAAACAGCCGCCTCTGCACTCTGCCACCACGAAATCTAAATATATAAAACACATATAGTTACACCATTTATAACTCAAGAACGGCTGGACCGATTTTAATGAAATTTGGCATACAGATAGAACATAACCCGGATTAACATATAGGCTATTTCTCCCTCCTTTTATAGGCTGTTATCCCGGGAAGATCAACAGTTCCCGAGGAATGCGCGAATAACGACACACACGCGGGCGAAGTTGCGGGTATAAGCTATATAAGTAGTCTATAAAGTAATGCTGCATTCCTAACAATCAGATTGGTTCGTTTTGTAGAATTGGTATTTCTGCTCAACCAAAGTTTTTTCTTTCTCTGCCGCGAAACATGATGCCTTGCTGTGTTCCGGTGCGAAAGGTACGGGTGCCGGTGACATTACAACCACATGAGACTTTACATCTTCATGTCTTAGTTTGGCGCATGCGACTTGCGGTACCATTTAGACAACTGCCTAAGCGGTATTGCAGTTGTTATGAGCAAAGATAAATATCAGGTGAGCCTTTAGCTCGTTTTGCCAAAAAAAATACTAGTAACTAATTAAGAAACACTGTTTCTTAATAAGATATTGCTGACGCCACCCACACGTACAATAGTGGAGGATAATTTCGATACCACAAGCAGTGTTTTCGGTAGCTTAGTGGCTAAAGTAGGTACTGGCGTACTGAGCCAGGAGTCGCAGGTTCGAATCCTGCTCGTGAGCGATTTTTTCTTTCCACAATTTAAATCGTTAAATACTAACTACCTTTATCTCCATGTGGTTTCCAGGCGACTGTTGCTATATTGTTACGTTAAGCTTATATTGGCAACCTAACCATCACCAACATCATCATAACCATCTGAAACTCTTCATTGCCTCCTTAACTCTTAAGCCATAATTTTAGGTAAGCTTTCCTATATCAACATCACTTGTATCAAACTCAGGGTGAATCAAAATAATTGACACAGTCTGTCAGACATGCTCTACCAAGTTGCAATATAACATTCGGTACTGCACCATTTATCAAGTTCAAGTAGGTACACAATTGTGTCAACGCAGCCTATCGAAGTCCACTGATGGACATAGGCCTCTCCCATGCTGCACCTACCAGCAGCTACCTTCTTCAGGCCGTCGAACCACCTGGCTGTTACGTGACATGGCTGAAATGTGGACACTTACTGTTGGTCTAGTCCACAAATTCAAAGTCGTTCAGCGAGCTATGGAGCGAGCTGTGCTTGGAGTTTCTTTGAAGGATAAATCCATAACGAGGTTATAACTGGAGAAGAATTGGAGTGACCTACATAGCTTGTAGGATCAGTAAGCTAAAGTGGCAATGAGTTGGCCATGTCTGTTGAAGGACAGATGGCTGTTGGAGTAGACGTATGTCCTTGAGTGGATACCGCAAATCGGCAAACACAGTGTGGGGCGCCCCCCACAATTGTGTACAACTATTTAATTCCATATGACCATATGAGTCTAAAAATACATTACCCCAGTCCATCCTTGCAATCAGATTGATCATTATGTTCCAAATGTTCCAATCTACATTCTTACGATGTGAATACATCAGATTCTGATTGAGTATTGATTGCAGTACATTGTTCTGTGGCCTTGGCGTGTGTCTGCAGAATTGTATTGTTAGCTCTCTATTGAAAACCGTTACAATTAAACACAATACATTTTGGTTACAAAAGTCGATGATCCCGAGGCTCAGTCAAATCAGTGGAGCTCTTGAAAATGTTTATTTTTATGAGCATAATATCGATACAAATGTATCTGGCAGACATCACGGGCAGATGCAGATAGGGTTGCCAACCCTACTATAAGAAAAAATCTGCTGCTATGCTTTGCGTATCCTACTATATTTAATAAGTATCCCGTAACTATTAAAAAAATACTTACAATATACCGAACTACTATATTTTCTTCTCAAGCAAATTCGGATCTATAGAAGTAAATTTTATCATAGTAGACTAAGGATCTTCTAAAAAAGCTTAGCAATTTGACAACTAAAGATTTCAACATATCTGCCTACTATTTTGTAGGTACCCATTTTTTTCCTGATCATACTGTACTTATTTTTAGGTACTAACACGTCGAAACTACTAATCGTATTTTGTCTATGAAAAGTTGGTAACCCTAGATGCAGATGCTACACATATGGCCGGAAGTCTGACAACCTTAGGATATCGTATCAGTATCACCAAGTACTACGAAGGTCGCTTGGCAGTCGCTCTGTGTGACTGATGTTCAGCTGTACCATAGACTGGCAATAAAAATAATAATTTCTCAGGTTTTCGCGATCACTACACATTATAGTTACATTATTACATAACATCATCACGCCTGTATTTACCCGACTGCGCCAGAAGGAGGGTTTTTTTTTTCGAGTGTATGTATGTATGTATGTATATTTCTTTGACACGCTCTGTGGCCTAAACGGCTTGATGGATTTGAGATTGAGAGGTGTCGTTAGATTCGTCTTAATTCTGAGAGTGACACTGGGTACATCAAAATTTAAAAAATTAAAATGGCCGCTTTTTGGCGCGATATTACCTCGTCAAAAATTTTTTTTTTTTTTTTTTTTCCGTCAAAAACTATCGAGTGGGATATCAAAATAAAGGGTTTTGTAAATGCTTTACAAAAATATATGCAACTTATATGTTTAAATGTAATTTGGAATGAAAAATGCTAAAAAATAACAAAATATTCAACGTTAAAAATGAATTTGACTTTTCAAAAAAAACATTAATAGTATGATAAATAAAACATGACGAAACTAAAAAAATTCAAATAAAAAAATTAATTAACAAAAACAAAAAACCCGACTGCGTGTAAAAATAACAGAAAAGATATAAACAAGACTTATCAACATGCAGGCGGAGGCTACCTATGAACTATTATGAATTCATGACCAAAAACATACGTAGCCTCCGACTGCGTGTTGATAAGTCTTGTTTATATCTTTTCTGTTATTTTTACACGCAGTCGGGTTTTTTTTTTGTTTTTTTAATTAATTTTTTTTATTCCCCGAAGGGGTAGGCAGAGGTGTTGTTGCGGACGCAAGCCTGAACTTAATTAATGTAACTGAAAACTTGTGCTAACACAGCTGAAACGTTATGCACAAAGTAACAAGGGCATGAAATCTAGCTATAATCACACTATAGCTAGGTACAGATCATCAGCCAATCACAGTTTGATGAGTCATAAACCATGAACCAATCACAGGTCATAAGCCATACATAACTACAACTAGCTATGACTTGTAAAAATGTTGGAAGAACAGAGCAGCCGCAGGGCGCACTACGCGCCACTTGTGCCCCGCTGAATACTACTTAAGCGGGTGAATAAGCGGCATTTTGTCATTCTCGCTCTGACACTCGCCCCGAGAGGTCGTGCTGCTCCGCTCCGTCCTCTCGTGACGAATTAAGTGCTCGAATATTTTTCGCTACGGCTCACCGTAGCGTCCTCCGCAGTCGCCCCGCCGACTGCAGCCCGATAAGCACATTCGCTGTCTTTTTCAAGACAGCGGGCGCGCTTTTGTCTCTTTAGACAGAGTTTCGTCAAAAACGTAGTGTCCCTTCAGGAAAAACCCACTTATTTACTGTGGTCCTCAGTGGATACCTAACGGTGCTAACGAACTGAGGGGCGTTGACCCGACACGCCAGCTGCGCTCCTTAAGGGCAAAGCAAAATTGGAAGAAGCTAGGGCCAGAAGGCCTTGGGGGATCTCCTAGTCTTCCCTAGCTTTAACCCCGTTTCGTCCTATCTAGCACTCTCTAGGGGTTTACACCCATTGCACACTAGAGACTTAGGGACCTGGTTGCACATTAAGACTGGCAATCAGGAGTGCAAGCTTAGGGCTCACCAGTAGGCACACAACCTCCCCGTCTATACCCGACGGGGAGGGTTTGAACACACTCCCGGGAACACCCACCCGAGGAGCAAACCCCCATGTTAGTACGCCACTAATTTTCTCCCCCTCTCATTGTTGCTAGGCTTGGCTTAGTCATCATCTATATGATGGTGTCTGATGCCGAGTTCCTCAGCATCTTAAAAAACGTCCTCTTCAAGGACCCCGTCTTTATCGCCAATCATGGCGACTTGTTTGGCAGCGCTTTTGCCGCCAAGCAACAAACACCACCTGATGTCCCCGACTCTCTAAAGTCGCCCGATTCCCCCCCACCCATAAGGATAAATTCCTTAAAAAGGGCTAGGCGCCTCGCCCTCGAAGCCCGCGCCCTCGAAGCCCGCGCCCTCGAATCCCGCGCCCTCGAATCCCGCGCCCTCGAATCCCGCGCCCTCGAATCCCGCGCCCGCGCCCGCGCCCGTCCCGACAGCGATGAGGAGAGACCGAGGTCTCCATGTGGTCCATCTAGGCGTTCAGCCAGCCTGGACCTCAAGGAACGTACCCCCTCACCTCTCCCCACCCCAGCCCCCACTCAAAACCCCGAGATCTCCCCGATCCCTTCAGACCAAGAGATGTCTTCGGACAGTGAGGTCAACTCTGACGAGGCCGATGCCTTTACCACAGTAGTGGGTAAAGGTAAAAAACGCGGCCGCAAAACCAATAAGGCCGAGGCTCTCGCCCCTAAGTCCTTGAAGCTTTCCGAGGCTAACACTGCCCCGGCCCCTACCCCCCGTCCCGCCTCTCACTCCTCCTCGCAGGATAACAGGCCCTCCTCCCCTCATGTCCATACCTCGTCTTCCCAGACGAAGGTACCCATCCCGCCTCCCTTATTCATCCAGGATAAGGCTTACTGGACGAGAATTTCTGACTGGTGCAACCAGTCCAAAATAAATTTCACCAGTGCCCGCCCCACACAGCAGGGTATTAAAGTAATTGTCCCCACCCCCACCGATTACCGCAACCTTACCAGGCTGCTACGCGAACGTAAGGTGTCCTTCCACACCTACGCCCTCCCGGAGGACCGACTCCTCAGAGTCGTAATCCGAGGAGTCCCTACGGAAGTCAAATGCGAAGAAGTATTTGACGACCTCAAAACCCAAGGCATCCCTATTAAAGAGACCCACCGAATGTTCCGTGGCAAACACGGTGACCCCTTTAACATGGTCCTCGCCATCTGCCACCCCAGCGAAAACGCAAAGGCAATCTATAATATAAAGACCGTATGCCACCTATCAGGCATTACGATCGAGCGCCCCCACAAGTCCAACCAGCCTGGTCAATGCCACCGTTGCCAGTTGTATGGTCACTCCCAACGTAACTGTTACGCTAAGCCCAGGTGCGTAAAGTGCCTAGGCGATCATGGGACAAGCGAGTGCGAGCGTCCCAAGGAGAGGGACCAGTGCACTGAGCCCCCTAGCTGTGTCCTTTGTGGCCAAGCCGGGCACCCAGCGAATTATCGCGGATGCCCCAAAGCCCCCAAAATGCGCAACGCCAAATCGGCGAAACGCGCCTCCGACCGCGTTGCGAGGGAAGCCCCCTCCTACGCAGCCCCCTACCAGTACCAACCACCAAACCCTAGAGGCCCACTCGGGCCCTCCCCTAATTTCCGCGGCCCACTCGGGCCCAACCCCTGGTTTAAGGGTAACCAAAAGCCCCATTTCCCACCTCTTCCGCCCTCTCGTCTCGCGCCCCCGGCCTCAGAGCCCCCTGCGCTGATGAACATACCCATCCCCGCACCTTCTCTCAGGCCCAAAACTGCACCAGCAGCTAAAGCCCCCCCCCCCATGAGAACCCCCCCTCCGGTAAACTACCCCGGCCTTCTGCCAAGAGAATACCTCGAACCCCAGTCAGGGGAAACCCGCATTGACGCCTACTCTAGACTTTGGGCCTTTACCCAAGGCATCCATGAGCAGCGCCTTCAGGTACTTACCAAGTACCAAGACATCTATAGAATACTTAATTCCAATTATAATGTATAATACGGCCCCACCCAAAAGATTCAAACCCCGTTCCCTAATTTTAGGCTTTTTTAATGCCCGAGGCATTAGTGGTCAACGCGACGACGTAGCCGTCTTCTTGCGTGAGCACCAAATCGATATTTTACTCATTCAAGAGTCTTTCCTCAAACCCCACTGTCGTAATCCCAATATAGCCAACTATAGGCTGATAAGAAACGACAGAGCATACACCGCACTAGGCGGAACGCTCATCTATTACCGAAATTCATTGTATTGCATCCCCATTGATCCCCCAGAGCTAGCATGCCTGGAGGCTTCAATCTGTCGCCTAGGCATGACAGGGCACCAGCCCATCACCATAGTCTCGGCCTATAGATCCTCAAACAAACCCGCGAGTCTGCTCGAGGACGACCTCAAATCCCTACTCGATCTTAGTAACTCTGTAATTATTGCAGGCGACTTAAACGCCAAACACCGTTCATGGAGCTGTGTCTCCAATAACGCCGCTGGCATTCAATTAGGAGCACTTAGCGACAAACTTTCCTTCGACGTCATCGCCCCGATGCGTCCCACTCACTATCCTGACACAGTAGGGCATCGGCCCGACATCCTAGATATAGCCCTCTTAAAGCGCGTAAACCTCGGTATTCGCTCTATCGAGGTAATCCAAGAATTAGACTCAGATCATCGCCCTGTGATCATTCAACTGGGTCCCCGAGGTGGTCCCTCGGATCCCGGTATTCCACCCGTAACAAAAACGATAACCGATTGGAGGAGATTAGAGGACCGCCTCAAATCTACCTCATCCCCCCAATTAGATTCAATCCCTGACTCCATTGAGACAGTCGCGGACACGGTGGCCGCGATCACCTCGCTCACCAACCATGTACAGTCCGTAGTGGGCGAATGCTCACGGCAGGTTCCGATGCTGGATGACCAGCGTCTGAAACTGCCGGACGATGTGAATGAGTTGAGGACCGAGAGGAACGCGGCCATCCGTGCCTATGACGCTTTTCCCAATGAAGCCAATCGTGCCCATATGCGCTCCTTACAGAATACTGTAAAGAGACGTGTAGCTCAGGTACGGGAGGATCATTGGGACAAGGAAGTCAGCGCAATCCAACCGTCTCATGTAGCCTTCTGGGCCCTTCAACGCAGACTTAAATGCGAGACCACGGCAACTATGCCCCCCCTAAATCGACCCAATCAAAGGCCGGCCTTTGACGACGACGAAAAAGCCGAATGCTTAGCCGACAGTTTGGAGTCTCAATGCACTCTCAGTACGCTTCCCGTAAGCCAAACCCACCTTGATAAGGTTAATTCAGAAGTAGAGCGTAGGTCAGCCCTCCCCCCCCCCCCAATAGATGACCCTGATGACCCGCTCCCACCGATCACCCCTGACGAAGTTCTCTCTATAGTCAAGGATCTTAAGCCCAAAAAAGCCCCCGGCGCAGACGGCATCACCAATAAGGTGTTGAAACGTTTCCCTGCCACCCTAATCGCTCTAATGACCGTCATCTTCAATGCGGCATTTAAAAACAACATCTTTCCCCAGGCTTGGAAACAGGCTACGGTAATCGGTATTTCCAAACCGGGCAAACCAAAAGCCGAGCCGAGTAGTTACCGGCCGATTAGTCTCCTCAATGTCTTCGGCAAAATCTACGAGAAGCTTATTTATAAGCGACTCAAAGATTTCGCCGACTCAAATAAACTCCTTCCCGACGAGCAGTTTGGCTTTCGTACAAAGCACTGCTGCGTTAACCAACTGCACCGCATTGTAGAACACATCAGTGCAGGCTTCGTACGCGGTCAAATGACCGGCACTCTCTTTTTCGACGTAGCAAAGGCTTTCGATAAAGTGTGGCACAACGGCTTATTATATAAGCTGTACACTATGAATGTGCCACATCGTCTCGTGCTCATCATCCGAGACTACTTATCGAATCGTACCTTTCGCTATCGCATAGAAGGGGCTCTCTCCTCCCCCCATCCCATTCACGCCGGTGTGCCACAAGGCTCCGTGCTCTCCCCCCTACTGTTCACGCTGTACACCAGCGATATTCCAAAATGCGGTGCAGCCCGTATGGCCCTTTTCGCCGACGACACGGCAATCTATTACTCCGGCAGGACCCATGTCGCCATTTCTCGTACCCTCCAATCCGCGGCCAACACCCTAGGTGAATGGTTCCGGAAATGGAGAATCGAAGTAAATCCCGAAAAAAGTGCAGCGGTCCTCTTCGATAAGAGACCCCTGTCACAGTATCGTAAAGAATTAAGCGTACCAGTCTCAATGTTCGGTAAACAGATCCCATGGCAACGAGAAGCCAAATACCTTGGCGTGATCCTTGACCGTAGACTGACTTTCAGACCGCATATCCGCAAGGTGAAAAACCGTGCCGCCTTCGTCCTCGGACGTCTCCACCCCCTACTCAATGCGCACAGTAAGTTGCCCACTCCTCTCAAAGTAAGGATATACACCACCTGTATCCGCCCCATACTCGCCTATGCTAGCGTTGTGTTCGCACACGTTAAGCCGGTGAGAATTCACATACTCCAAACCCTCCAAAACCGTTTCATGCGAAGGGCCGTAGGCGCCCCCTGGTACGTACGCAACGTCGACCTCCACCTAGACCTCAAACTGCCGACCATCAAGCAGTTTTTCAAGCGTGTCTCAAAACGCTATTTCGATTCCGCTCCCAAGCACCCCAACCCCTTGGTCGTGGCGGCCACCGTCTACCAGCCATCTGCTATTAGCAAAACCCGACGTCCCAGACACACACTCATTGAGCCCGATGACGCTATTACACTCCTCCAGGAGTCAGATAAAAGTACAAGCACACTCCGACGCCGTCGTCCAAAATATCGTCCCCGCCGGCGAGGACCGACGCGACACACACACAGAATCCGAGAGTCCGACTCTCGAGAAACAGAAACACATGCCGACGCAGCACCGGCTGCTGGGGGGATCAGTGGCGGGGTCCCCCTGCTGCACCCTGAGTCGAGGTCCGAGCTCCCCCCTGGGGACGCCCTCACGGTGTAAGCAACCGGAGATAATCTCGTCACGCGAGACCGGCCCTATGCTCTAGAGTAGTTCCTAGGAGCAGGCTATTGCGTAGCCACTGGTTAGGTTTTCTAGGTAGGTCTTAGCCTCGCCGGCGAGGCTTGCCGCTTCACGGCGTTTAGCACGTCACCCGATAGGGACCGAAAGTCCGCTACTTTCGAGGTAACCAATTCGATGCAGCAACGGCTGCTAGGGGGACATAGGAACTGCGGGGTCCCCCTGCAATGCCCTAGCGAGGTTCGAGCCCCCCCCTTGGGGGGCGCCCGCCCGATTACGCGCGGTATTGATGCCGCGCGCATCTAGTTTGTAAGTATGTAGGGAAAAAACCTTCGGCGAATGGAGTCCCACATGGGACTCTCCGCCAACTAAGTCCGGTTAAGCAGAAATGGGACTTCGGTCCCACCTGCGAGAGCCCATTCGAAAAAAAAAAAAAAAAAAAAAAAAAAAACGGCATTTTGTGTGGGCAATATTTCATTCGATCGTCACTCGTTCTACGCTTCAGATCAAGACCTCAACCTATGAAGAACTGATCCTGACGTCCTGAACCCTGAAGCCTGAAGAAAGAATAACGTATTAGTCGCCTAGAACAGAGCTACGTAGGAACGAGTGTACTTTCAATTTTAATAAATACGACAAGTGGTCTTCGAACGAGATCATTTGTTGTGTTTTGCTGACGAAGACCAAGTTTTCTGGTCCTTCAGAAGCCGGATCGAAGAATCAATAGCAAGATCGAAGATTCAATAGCAAGATTGAAGATTCAATAGCAAGATTCAAGATCCAAGACCAAGAACGAACACGGTGCCGGGAGCTCAAGAACGTGAAGATCAAGTCAACGTTCGCGCCGGGAGCTCAAGAGGAAAGACCGTGTCTGCGAGCATCAGCTGGTGGTCTTCGAACGTAAAGATCGTCTAAAACGTGTCACTATTTCTTAGCGGGTGGACCGCGGCTCTGTGTCTCTGCCACCTAACGGTGTCAAACGGTGGAGGCCAGAGTTAACGCCGAACAAGGCGGTGTGGTATTGTGCGATACCACCGGTTCATCAAGAGCGCCTTTTTCAAGGCGCGAACCGAACCAGTACACTACGCCGGTAAGGTCGTGCGTGGTGTGGGGGCCGGACTGTAGGCACTGCTGACGGGTCCGGGTATTCCTACCGGCCCTGAGCACCCCACAGTGCGCACAATCCTCTGCTGGGTAGATCCCACCTGTCCAATCCTGCACGTATCCATCCCTGGCGGAGCATATCCTGGTTAAACCCGGGCCCTCCAAAAGGATTGATAGGGCTGTTAGGGGCGTCAAATGCCGAAGATGCCGACTACAAGAAGCCAAGCAGCTGAGGAGAGGACAGCAAGAGTGTACGAAGACCCCCCCGCGTCCCCGTCCGCACAAGCATCCGCGTCCGCACAAACCGCTACCACGTCGCGCGCGCATGCCGAACCGAACCCCCGCGTGCCCGCGTTACCCGCACAAATAGACCCCAGCATAGCCGCAATAAGGTCACGCGCCGCCGCCGCCACCACCGCCGCCGCTGCGCCTGATACTAGAGAAGAGAGGAGATCGAGGGCGCCGTCCGTGCGCTCTCAGAGATCAACTGCCAGCGCTGTTGCCCGAATAAGATTAGCTGAATTCGAAGCCCAGGAACGTCTAGCCGAGATCCAGAGAAAAGAGCTGCAATTAGAAGCAGCACTTATCAAGAAAAGGCTAGCTTTGGACGTCGCCACTATACGGGAGGAGACTGACCGCGAGAGCGTCATCGCCCGTGAAACAATAGAAGTGGACAACCGAATCGCTGATTGGCTAAATAACACACAACCCAAAAGGGAAGAACGACCCCACATGACGTCATATGAAGACATGTCATCAGCGGTCCGCGTCTCGGCCCTGTGCGAACCACAGGGGGAACGTACCGAGCGCGCACCGCAGAACGAACGACGACGTATCGAACATGACGACAACGGAGCCACATTGTGTTACCAGCGCGAGAACGAAGGGCAACGATCACACCACTCTTTTTATAGATATGCGCCACCGCCGCAAGAACAAAGAGGAGTCACGATCAACACTCCGCGGCGCAACCGATCACCTACGCCCAATCCGAGACGAGACAGATCACCTACGCCAGCACGGTCCCGAGAACGAGGAATAGATAGATTAGCCGAGGTCTTAGAACGAATGGCCTTGAAACGCCCGCCGCCTAGACAAGCGCAAGAACTGCCTGTCTTCAACGGCGCGCCGAACGAATGGCTACTATTCCAAGCAGCGATGCGAGATTCGACCAAAATGTATAGCTATACAAAAGCTGAGAACCTGGCACGTCTCCGAACATGTGTACGAGGTGAAGCACGTGAAACAGTAGCAGCTTTATTGTGCACAGCTGCCGATCCCGCAATTATAATGCAGACACTTGAACAGTATTACGGCCGCCCTGAGATCATTATTGATAAAACGCTGGACGACTTAAGAAAGTTACCGCGACCCGGAACAACAGCTAGCGAACTGAACGCGTTTGCGATACGGCTTCAGAACATAGTCAGTGTACTCACTTGTATAGATGAGAAGGGGTACCTACAGAATCCTATGTTGGCCCGGCAAGTTACAGAAAAGTTAAGTCCGCATATTAGAGCGAGATGGTGTGACTACGCAGAAGAGTATGGAAGTCGCAGCGAACCTGAGATTGTTACGCTGTCTCGTTTCCTCATGAGAGAGGCTGACCGTGCCGTACGATTCGCGTACTCCGCTGCAGGAAGCTCAACAAAGGAGCCAGCACGTAATGCGCCAGCAGCTAAGACCAGTAGTTCGTCTAAACGCCAGGAAGGCAAGAAGCGAGGCGGTGCTGCGTACACTGCAACCGAAAATAAAAACGTAAAGATGTGTCTATGTTGCGGGGCCGAACATGATACGGTGAAATGTAGGAAACTGGAAGCGATGACATTACCACAGAGGTGGGAATGGGCAAAAGAAGCACGCGTATGTTTTCGTTGCTTGAATAGCCGTCACCGCCGTGCCAGTTGTACCGCAAAGAAATGCGGTATAGATGAGTGTCGCCATCCTCATCATGTATTGCTACACAGCGCACCGCAAGCCGCGCCAGGAGGCGAACAGAACGATCAAGAGATCACCGCCTCGGCTAACACCGTAATGTCAGCTGGCGCGGTGTTATTAAAAATATGCCCTATCACGATAAGAGGGCCCGATGGACTGGAAGTTGAAACTCACGCCCTACTCGATGAGGGATCTACGATAACCTTGATCGATGAGGAAATCGCTAGAGCAGTGAACGCGCAAGGAACGAAATGCGCGCTGCGTTTGCATGGATTAACTGCAACGCGGCAAGAACCCGAGAGTCAGAGCGTGTCATTGGAGATACGGGGAGCACGAACTAGCTTCCATCCAATACAGGCGCGAACCGTCAAGAGTCTCAACATTACCAGTCAAGCGATCGCAGCTGAGTGTTTGAACTATGAACACTTGAAACAGCTACCACAGAACGAGGTCTGCTATGGACAAGCAAGACCGCGCATACTAATAGGTGCAGACCATTGGCACTTAATAGTATCGCGAAAACTCCTGACCGGAGAATGGAACGAGCCGGCCGCATCACTAACTATGCTAGGATGGGTAGTGCACGGTACGGTGCCACGAACGATAGTGGCGAAGGAAGACCCGATAGATGGCGCTACAGTACTGCACATACGTGCGCCTCAGCATAGAGAACGATTTGATCATGATGATGAACTACATGAACTAATCACAGAACATTTTAAGATCGATGCGCTAGGAATATCATCCAAAAATAAACCTGTGAAGGAAGACGAGCGCGCAAAAGAAATATTCAATAAAACAGCGCGATTGGTCGACGGACGTTACGAAGTCGGCCTGCCATGGCGTACAGACGATACTCGCCTGCCGCCTAGTTATAATATGGCCCTAAGCAGATTGCGCTCTATGGAACGTAAAATGGATCGAAACACGGAATTTCGCAGAGCATACACGTCACAAGTTGACAACTTGTTGGCGAAGGGTTATGCAACTCGAGTCGAGGACACAGACGACAGCGCAATTGATTGGCTCCTCCCACATTTCGCTGTGACCAATCCGAACAAACCAGGAAAAGTGCGCCTTGTCTTCGACGCAGCCGCGAGTACAGGCGGGCGCTGTCTGAACGACGAACTGCTCGCCGGGCCCGATATGTTGAACACGCTTTACGGAATATTGTTCCGATTCAGAGAGAAGCCAATTGCTATAGCGGCAGACATACGCGAAATGTTCTTGCGAGTCAAAATACGACCAGAAGACAAAGCAGCGCAACGATTTTTGTGGCGTGGTGATGACCGAAAAAGCCCGCCTCAGAAATACGTGATGAATTCTATGATATTTGGCGCTCGGAGTTCACCCTTCCTAGCTCACAGCGTTAGAAACAGAAACGCTGAGGAATGTCAAGACGCGCACCCGCGCGCCCTCTATGCAATAACAATGAACCATTACATGGATGATTGGGTCGACAGTTTTGAAACGGAAGAAAGCGCCGCCCTCACGATCAAAGAGGTGCAGCGCATTCATGAGCGAGCCGGCTTTGAACTCGCCGGGTGGAATTCGAATCGTCCACACTTACTCGCTCATATCCTAGAACAGGATAAGGCTAACGCCCCGAAGGAACTAGGTGCGAATGCACACCCATACCTATGGCAAGACGCTGGGTATGATGTGGTCGCCAGAGACCAATAAGCTTGCATTCGACTCTGCGAGATATACGCCATATGTTGCGCATCGGCTGAGCGAGATAGCCGAACTTACCCCCGCTGAACGATGGCGCTGGGTGCCGACCGCTCAGAACGTAGCTGATGACGCAACTAGATATGGCAGAACGAGCCTCAATAAACACGATCGATGGTTCATCGGACCGGCCTTCTTACGCGAACCGGAAGAACAGTGGCCGAGCGAAGAGAACCAGGGCGAGGAAGAAACAGTAGCCCATGTTAGAGGCGAGGAGAATGTTATGGACGTGAAACGATTCTCCTCATATGATCGAGCATTGCGCGCTATGGCAAGCGTGTTGCTCTTTATAGAAAAATGTCGTAAACGCGCGACAGCGATGGACGTGCGTCATCTCGAAGAAGCCGAACTAATGCTTATACGAGATTCGCAACGTGACAGTTTCTCTGAAGAAATTAAGAGATTGACGTCAGGAAAAAGCGTTGAGAGATCGAGCCGGCTCAGCAAGCTAGACCCGGTGTATGAAAATAAAATTATTCGACTGAACGGACGAATCAACGCAGCGAATGTACCAGAGTACAGGAAGAGGCCACCGATCTTAGACGGCAGGCATCCACTTGCGCGCCTACTTATAAAGCGTGAACATGAGAAGAATGGGCATGCAGGCCGAGAGCACGTAGTCAATAACCTGCGTCAGCGATTTTGGATATTACGATTACGAACGAGTGTGCGCGCTGTGCTGAACGAATGCATCGTGTGTCGCATGCGACGTAAAGCGCCACCTATACCGGTGAAAGGAAACTTACCCTGCGAAAGGCTTGATGCATACGCTCGCCCTTTTACTCGCAGCGGTGTTGATTGTTTCGGTCCCATGACGATCACTATAGGAAGACGTAGAGAAAAACGCTGGGGCATGTTATTTACCTGTTTGGTAACTAGGGCCGTGCATATAGAACTGTTACCGAGTCTCAGTACTGACAGTGCGATCATGGCCCTTAGAAGAATGGCCGCGCGCCGTGGATGGCCACGCACAATAATGTCAGACAACGGTACGAACTTCCGTGGAGCTGACGTCGAACTAAAAAACGCTTACAAAGAATGGGCGACTGAACTTAAGGATTACGCCCTTAATAAGGAAACCGATTGGCGTTTCATCGACCCTGGTGCACCAAACCAGGGGGGAGCCTGGGAGCGGCTCATACGTAGCGTGAAAACAGCCCTCGCTGTAATATTGAAAGAACGAATGCCAAAGGAAGAAACATTAATAACGGTAATGGCTGAAATAGAGAACATATTGAACTCGCGACCGCTCACTCACGTATCTGTGAACCCGGAAGACGCGGAAGCGTTAACGCCGAATCATTTCCTGTTGGGGTCATCAGCAGGGCTACCGGTCACTGGAACTTGTGACGTAGCTGATAAACGCGCTTGGCGAGCGGCCCAAGCGCTGGCAGATCGATTCTGGGCAAGATGGATGAAAGAGTATCTACCGACACTGACACCGCGCGGTGACGTCAGATCTAATCACGCTGAACAAATTAAAGAAGGCAATGTCGTCATAATCGCTGACGGCTTATTACCGCGGAATGTGTGGCCGCGGGGCCTTGTTGTGCGCGCGATAGTAGGTACGGACGGTGTTGTGCGGAGTGCGGATGTGCGAACTCGGGGTGGCATTTTTAGAAGGCCAGTAAGAAGGCTTATCGTCCTCGACCAGAAGGGAGAGGCTCGCGAGGCTACGCCGGGGGGAGACTGTTGCGGACGCAAGCCTGAACTTAATTAATGTAACTGAAAACTTGTGCTAACACAGCTGAAACGTTATGCACAAAGTAACAAGGGCATGAAATCTAGCTATAATCACACTATAGCTAGGTACAGATCATCAGCCAATCACAGTTTGATGAGTCATAAACCATGAACCAATCACAGGTCATAAGCCATACATAACTACAACTAGCTATGACTTGTAAAAATGTTGGAAGAACAGAGCAGCCGCAGGGCGCACTACGCGCCACTTGTGCCCCGCTGAATACTACTTAAGCGGGTGAATAAGCGGCATTTTGTGTGGGCAATATTTCATTCGATCGTCACTCGTTCTACGCTTCAGATCAAGACCTCAACCTATGAAGAACTGATCCTGACGTCCTGAACCCTGAAGCCTGAAGAAAGAATAACGTATTAGTCGCCTAGAACAGAGCTACGTAGGAACGAGTGTACTTTCATTTTTAATACATATGGCAAGTGCCTTTCAACAGATCGTTCGTTTCTTTTATCATATCCTTGGGTTGTCCTCAACAGGTGTAATAGTACACCCACATTTCGCCAGTTATGTTATAGTCCCATGTAATAGGGGACGAGCCTATTGCCATTGACCGGGCACAAATCCATACTCCGGGCTGCTACTGAGAATTTCCTCATGAAAAAACCGGCCAAGAGCATGTCGAGCCATGCTCAGTATTATAGGGTTTCTTAAGTAGGTCTAATTACAAACAAATCAAATCGAATATTAATCATTGCTATTTTAGTTTTTGCAAACAGCGCCACCTAGCGCTAAAAAAAAAGAAGTGTGTCATATATTGATATGACACACTTAAATTTAGCGCTAGGTGGCGCTGTTACTTTGTGTTATCAATATAACACAAAGTTTCTTTTTGTGATTTTTTTAAATAGAAAATAACTAAAGGAGCATTATTTGCTAAGATCATTTTTATCTAAGGTCAATGACCTATGAACTAGGACGTCTTAAGTATTTTTCAGTTTTCTCACTATAACTCAAAAATCAATAATCACATTATACTCGAAATAATTTTAAAAGAGAATTTTTATAAAAGTCTATCAACGTGGAAGATTACAAGTTTCTACGTTGCATAGTTTGGAAATGGCAGGGGGTGGACACATTGTATGCCACTTTGGTGGGCTATATTTCGCTGATGGTACACCTGATAAAAAAGTGATATTTGAAACATTACCTTCATTTTAGTAGACCTATTCAATAATACCCCACACGAGTGGGTGCAGCGAAAAAAAAATGTTCTTCCCCTTTTCACATGTATGGGCGCCACCCCTAAAATACGTTATCAAGATTTTTTTATTCTTTTAAAATTGAGAAAAAAAAAGATTACAATTAAGATTAAGGTTAAAGGATTAGGACAGACGGACAGACGGACAGACAGACAGACGGACAGACGGACGGACATGACGAAACTATAAGGGTTCCTTGTAGGACTACGGAACTATAAAAACCCAATAACACTTTGCCCGACCCGGGAATCGAACCCAGGACCCCACGCTCAGCAGTCGCGCTTGCGACGACTAGACCAACGAGGCAGTCGACATTATAGTTACTCTAAAGTAATTGCTGTTGGTCTTCCAAATAATAAATAAATGACGGAGTGAGTTCTGAGGTAACAAACAAAAAATAAATAGGTACAGTCAAATTGAGAACCCCGTCGGTTAAAAAATAGGTAATACACCAATGTTTACGATTATATTCTTTTTGGATTTAATTTTTTACTTATTTAAGAGTTATAGGACCCCAAAGGAGAAATTTATCATTATTAGGATATTACAAATGAAATAAGAAGGCTTTTATTAGAAATATTTCTATATATATTTACGTCATGATTTGTAACTTAAACTTATAGTTACACAATTATTATTACTTATTAAGTTAGTTATCGGTTACTTAATTTAGTTAAGTGTACAGACTAGAGAAGGGACTATAATTTATCAAAGTTGGTAGAAGCTGTACAATACATACATTATTAAACATAATAATTATATTTTAAATCTAAATACATAATTATTTAATTAACTTAATGTTACAAAATTATACCATTAATGACAAAATTGTGGTAAAAACATAATTTAACATAAAAATTTATTGAAAAATAAATTAAGACTTAATTAACAAATAAAATCAGACATAAATCAACAATTTTACGACGAATTCATAATTAAAATGCACAATTAACCCTACTAATGCGATAGTGATGAACTAGCGTCATTACTATTTCTGTGGACTATATCAGGTCCATCTGTTAATTAAAAGAAACTTGTTTTTACGCGATTCATTACGACATATTCGCTGTCAAGGCCATGTCGAGGCAGTGGGGTTAAAAGAGATTAAAAACAGTATGGCAGGCAACTAAAATAGCAGTCTAGATTAAATTGCTTTGTACTTGAACTTACCAAACTCTGCTTGGTGGCGCCAACTTATTCTGTTGTCAGTTAAACTTGTTGATTATAAGAGTTGTCTGGTCTAATGAAGATTTATAGGTTCAGGGATAAAATTGTGACATTGAGGTAATCACATGAAACTTAAGCTTAATAACTTAATTTTCTACTTTTATGATCGGTAACATACACAAAAACAAAAGAAAACAGAAAAGATTGAAAAAATTTCATCAACATCATCATCATCATCATTATCATCAGTCATCGTTTTAACCTCCAACTGGATCACTATAAGGATCAATATAACAATTCTCAAGCTACAGTTTCATTATACGTAATTTGTGACGTAACCTAAACACTGGATAGAAACCAAAAAAAATATCATCCCCTATTCAACTGGGACTCTCAGACTCAATTACTGACATACGTTGCTGTATGATGAAATACCTTTCCTTTACCTCTTGGATTTCCCAGACGTGACAGTTAATAGTTACTATGATAACCTTTGCTTAACTCTTGGATTTCCCGGGCGTGACAGTTAATAATTAATAATAATACAGTTAATAGTTAATTATTAACCGACTTCAAAAAAAGGAGGAGGTTATGTATTCCGCGGGTTTTTTTTTTTTTTTTTTTTTTTCATGTATGTACACCGATTACTCCGAGATTTCTGGGCCGATTTGTGTGGTTGTTTTTTTATTTGGTAGAGGAAGTCCGCGCGGTGGTCCCATATAAATTTTATTGACTTAGGTCGAGTAGTTTTTTAACCAGCTTCAATAAATCAGTTTAATTAAGCTTTGCTTACCTAGATGATCTACTAATAGTTTCGTTTGTCTGTGAATTATCAACTAAAAAGTATGAAATAAAAACTTTTTAACAAAAAATAAAACCAACTTCAAAAACCTTAACTAAAAAGTAAAAAATAATCCTCGTATGTATTTCAAAATCTTAACATAAACCAAAATTTTGAAGGCGGCGTGTGTTTTTCATGTATGTTCGCATAAACTGTTTTTACCCGACTGCGCCAGAAGGAGAGTTATGTTTTTCGAGTGTATGTATGTATGTATGTATGTATGTATGTATGTATGTATGTATGTATGTATATTTCTTTGGCACGCTCTGTGGCCTAAACGGCTTGATGGATTTTAGCTTGAGAGGTGTCGTTAGATTCGTCTTAATTGTGAGAGTGACACTGGGTATATGAAAATTATAAAAATCAAAATGGCCGCTTTTTGGAGCCATATTACGTCACCAAAAATTTTTTTTTTTCATCAAAACCTATCGAGTGGGGTATCAAAATAAAGGGTTTTATGAATGCTTTACAAAAATATATACAACTGATGTTGTATATATTTGTTTGTTTGATGATGTTTAAATGTAATTTGGAATGAGAAATGCTAAAAAACAACAAAATATTCAACGTTAAAAATGAATTGGGTACCCTATATACCTACCTATTTATGTGTGACTTTAAAAAAATAACATTAATAGCGCGATAAAACATGACAGAACTAAAAATTTTGAAATAAAAAAGTTAATTAACAAAACCAAAAAACCCGACTGCGTGTAAATATAACTGAAAAGATGTAAACAAGACTTGTGTAGGTATATCTGAAAGTATCAAATCAACACGCAGGCGGAGGCTACCTATGAACTACTTATGTAATTAATGACCAAAAACATACGTAGCCTCCGCCTGCGTGTCGATTTGATACTTTCAGATATACCTACACAAGTCTTGTTTACATCTTTTCAGTTATATTTACACGCAGTCGGGTTTTTTGGTTTTGTTAATTAATTTACTATAGATAAGCGCTCGACAGTACATTATATTTACATGACGCAAAGGGACAGTCACGCGCCGCCTTCAAAATTTTGGTTTATGTTAAGATTTTGAAATACATTTGGATTATTTTTTACTTTTTAGTTAAGGTTTTTGAAGTCGGTTTTATTTTTTGTTAAAAAGTTTTTATTTTGTTACGAATATTCCAGTCCATTATGACAGTTCTGTAGTCCATATTTTATCTGTAGCAAAGATCAAATAAACCAATGGCCTAGATAGTTGAACCTAAAATCAGAGTTGGCTCATAACTTGATCGTTAAAATTGGACTGTGTAATTATTTTAGTTAGAACACGAGTGATCGTAATAAATTTTACAGTCATTTCTAAAAAGAGGCCAAGTTCAAATAAATACTGAAACGTAAATATTAGAATGAATGTCGAATCAATATTGTGGTATTTTAGATAATTAAATTTTTTCAAAATACCAGCCGTCTGCAATTTTTCGCAAAACGATATCTGTTTTTATGAAAATGTTTCCAAAGATGCAGATTTCATTTTGTTTTACAAATAAAAATGTTATAGATTGCTAATATTTTCAACATTCCGAAGCTATGTTTTGCGTAAATGCCTTTATTTTTTCCCAGAAACCACAATATTATGGTTATAAAATAACTATTTTATCATAATTTCTATAATTAATACTTACTTACATGATTATGTTAATATTATTTAACTGTTACAAAAATGTAAATCCTTTCACTTATCAATACATTCATAGTTATAATTATCATTTTACAAATACATATCAAACCCCAATCACACTGGCAGTTTTGACAGCATCACTTTTTTTACAACAAAAAAATATGTAACAATAAAAACTTTTTAACAAAAAATAAAACCGACTTCAAAAACCTTAACTAAAAAGTAAAAAAATAATCATTGTATGTATTTTAAAATCTTAACTTAAACAACATTTTTAAGGCGGCGCGTGGTTGACCCTTTGCGTCATGTAATGTACAGTCCAGCGCAATATCTATAGTAATAAAAACAGTTTATGTGAACGTACATGAAAATCACGCGCCGCCTTCAAAATGTTGTTTAAGTTAAGATTTTAAAATACATACAATGATTATTTTTTTACTTTTTAGTTAAGGTTTTTGAAGTCGGTTTTATTTTTTGTTAAAAAGTTTTTATTTCATACTTTTTAGTTGAGGGTTGATTCATAAATGTTTATATAACCAATTTGAGAATATATTTTTATTAACCTTTGCCATCCCACTGCTGGGCAAAGGTCTCGCTCATGTTCTTCCAAACGTCCAATCACTATCGTGAAAAAAAAACACGCATATCGGCCAAGAATTCTCAGAATGAGGAACCAATGAGCAGATCATCTAGATACGTAAAGCTAAAATAAACTGATTTATTGAAGCTGGTTAAAAAACTACTTAACCTAAGTCAATAAAATTTATATGGGACCACCGCGCGGACTTTCTCTACCAAATAAAAAAACAACCACGTAAATCGGCCCACAAATCTCGGAGTAATCGGTGTACAAAACCCGCGGAATACATAACCTCCTCCTTTTTTTGAAGTCGGTTAAAAAAGCATCAGCTATAAAAACGTTATAAATAACGGTAGCTACTAGTATATCTACAGAGTTCGTTAAAAGCAGTGCCCAGCTATAGTAACTACAGTTACTAGCGTCTATATAAAATTACAGCCCTATTTTTAGTTCATACATCAATCAACGTTGTAATGTTTAGGTATGACATGCACTGGGTGACTATAACAAGCATTATTATAAAATTTCAAGTCAGTTACGATCAGTAAAATAAAGTGTGATATATTATGTAATTGCAATGATTGGTCTGTTTAGCGCACTTGAGTTTTTTTTTAAATAATGATTGTGTTTAATAGCACAACTTCTAGAGAAGTATCATAAACTTTTATTATAATAATAAAGATTATTAAAAATATGTTATCAGCTGCTTGATAACAAACGGAAAGGATCAGTATCAAAATATCTCACACAAGCTCGTTACATGAAAAAAAACTCTGTTCTCCAATCATCTAAATTAATTAATTTCACATATCAATCTCTAATCGCAAAAGCCTAAGATCAACTCTAAACGTTTCCTGTTTTCAACTAAAAATATGAAATCAAAAAGAATTACAAAATCTACTGTAGATTTTTAATAAAGTAAGATCACGATAATTTTTTTTGCGTAAAACCTAGAAGAAAACCTAGTTATTTTTAGCAATATTTGCCTAATTGTAGCTCGCACAACTTGAGAACCTAGATCCGCTATAAATTTATCTCAGTACATAGACTAATGAGGTTAACCCATTTTCCACGAAAAGCAGGAAGTTAGCCAACAAATGCATTATAGTGTTAGATTTTTCCTCTACTGAGAGATGAGGCGTGTAACTAGGAGCGATGACCGGATAAAATGAACATTCAATGCATCTCGATTATTCTCGATACGCAACATCGATTTTACTGCCTTTATTATAAACAGGGCTGCCGAATAAAATCTTGTCTGCAGATAACTACCAAGGTTTTAGAAGATAAACGTCTAACAGATAAAAAGGTTGTGCTAAAAAATAATAGTAATTTAGAGGTTAGAAAATGCTAGAGAAAAATATTTTTATTATAATCTTGGAATTTATAACTGTAAGTACTACTAAGTAGGTACTTGGTAAGCGTTAAATCTGTAAAAAAATATTTTATCAATATTTTTTTCGTGATTTGTTTCGGATTCATTCTAATTACATAACATAACATCACGCCTGTATTTCCCCGAAGGGGTAGGCAGAGTTGTATAGTACACCCACATTTCGCCAGTTATGTTATAGTCCCATGTAGTAGGGGGCGAGCCTATTGCAATTTACCGGGCACAAATCCATACTTCGGGCTGCTACTGAGAATTTCCTTATGAAAAACCCCAATAACACTTTGCCCGACCCGGGAATCGAACCCAGGACCCCACGCTCAGCAGTCGCGCTTGCGATCACTAGACCAACGAGGCAGTCAGTCATTAGAAAAAAAACCATTTGGTATACCACAGCCCCAACAATCGTTCCGGTTCATATCGCGTCGCGTAAAGCATTACAGTATAAAATTTCTAAGAAACAGACTTCCGTTCACAGCCAAAATTCAACACCATCGATAACCTTCAGGGTTTTTATAGAAACTTCCTAGAAGCGTGAGGTTGCAAGAACAGTGTTGTATCCTCTGGGGAGTTGTTCAATTTCCTCTTGTTGCTCTTGTTGTGTGAGTATTTGCCGATAAAGAATTTTGTTTGCACAAAAATTTATTACATAGCGAGCGCCGCCACGCAGGGTTAACTCTGGACTAAAGAAAATTGTCACTGTACGTGGGACACTCAGAAAGTTTTGCGAAACTAAAAAAAATTGTTCTATACGTACATATATTTTTATCAAATCTTTTCAAAGTACTTTCCACCAGCCTCTATACAAAGATTCATGCGCCTAAACCAGTTTTCAAAACACTTTTTCCAGTCCGCCGCAGACACCTCGTTTACAGCTTGCTCGAACGCAGCCAGCGCATCTTCCGGCGACGAAAATTGTATCCCTTTGAGCTGATTTTTTATTTTTGGGAATAAAAAGAAGTCACACGGTGCTAGATCAGGGCTGTAAGGAGGGTGACCCAGGAGTTTGACTGGCGTGCTGTCCAGGAAGTCCCTCGTTTTGAGTGCGGTGTGCGCAGGTGCATTGTCGTGGTGGAGCAGTAGCCCGCGGAGCCCTGTGTTTGGTCGCTTGTTGCTTATAACAGAGAAAACTTCTGGCAAACATTTGGTAGTATACCATTCGGCATTAATGCTTCTTTGATCCCGTAAGGGAATTGATACCAAGTGGCCAGTCAAATTAAAAAAGCTAGCGATCAAAATCGTACCCCCGCTTCTAGATCGCTTCACTTTGGTAGGCGTTGGCTCATTTTGAAACACCCAAACAGTCGACTGGCGCTTGGTTTCTGGGTCGTATTGATAAATCCAGGACTCATCACCTGTAACGATGTCGTAAACACGCCGAGACGAGCCTGCTTCAAATTTGTTAAGCATATCACGGCACCATTCCACCCGGGCCTGCTTCTGAGCATCGGTGAGGTTGTGCGGCACCCAGCGTGATACTATCCTCCTCACGCGAAGATGGCTGTGTAGAATCTCGTGAACGCTTCCCGATCCAATCTTCAATATGTGTTGAATCTCCTGATATGTAATTCGCCTATTGTCTTGGATTAAATTTTTCACTGCTAGCACGTTTTCTTCGGTAACAGCCGTCAAAGGGCGACCGCTTCTTTCGTCATCCCCCAAAGTTGGTCGACCGCGCTTGAATTCGTTATACCAACGATACACGGTTGCCTTGGAAGGGCCTTCATCCATGAATGCCATTTGAAGTCTATCGTACGATTCATCCGGTTTCAGGCGACACTTGAAATCGTATAAAATCATAGCTCTAAAATGTTCCCGGCGCAGGATCCATATTTCAGTGAGACACAATACTTTGAATTAACTCGCAAAAAATGTGGAGGGAAATTTTGAAATTGGAACTTACTTATTTTTACTTATAAATAATCATATTTTCGAAAAACATTATAACTGGCCAGTCTCCCATATATAAAAACTTTTTTTCGCAATACTTTCTGAGGGGCCTGGTATATTCATAAAAATCTCATTATAAACGTATGTTAGTTATGACAAAGTAGATATGCGTTTAACTATATATGTATGTAACTGACATAGCCCGCAGAGATAGTGGGCGAAGCACATTGCTCGCAGAACGGATGGCCGATGGGGCAGTATAGTTCTGGAGTGGCGACCGCGTATTGGAAGGCGCAGCGTGGGTAGGCCTCCCACAAGGTGGACCGACGACCTGGTGAAGATCGCGGGAATCCGCTGGATGCGTAAAGCCGTTGTGGCGATGCTTGGGGGAGGCCTTAGTCCAGCAGTGGACGTCTTTCGGCTGAAATGATGTTGATGTCTGCGTTTTAAAGTTAGGTACCAACTTAAAAATGTGACTTTAATTTTAAAACTTATTTGACTTTTTTGTACGCCAATAACAATTAAATAATTAACTACTAAAATTATAATTAAAAGGAACACAACTATTTGACCTTAAACACACTGTTACAAAACAGTTTCTATAACAAAGCAAACATTATCACTTCCATATTATATTTGACACTTGAACAAACTGAATAAGAGTTACATTGTATCTAATACAATTTTATTGACAACACATATGTGTTAAAATGTTGAAAATTCCTGTGACATATCGATAATGCAAAATTGTTTCCCAACAATGTTGGGGCTGCTTCCAGTCTTACTAGAATACTAGATGCGATGATTGCGATGATATTTTAAAAAGTACAGATATTATTATGATGTTGCGCGTGCGATCTGAAGACTCGAAAACGTCCTAAATAAAAATGTATAATGTTGTTTTTCTTTCTTTTCTTCAGTCTCAATGAATTGCAAAATGGCGGTCTATGTGCCTTACAAGAAAATTGAAGGAAAGATGGATGCGATTAGGCTAGGAAGGGATCGAACACCGAGATGACGGTTGATATAGATCTATGGTAAAATGTAATGTTGCCGGCGCGGGCGCCGACCTCAAACAAATTGGAATAAGGGCAAGAGGATGTTTGCTTATGTGCAGTGTCCTTATTCTGGAACTTTCTCAAAAAATAATAATTTTAAAAATAGAAACGTCAAAGGAGTATTTAGTTCTCTCTCGTTCTATTTGACATGTGACAGCTTCTAGTTCATTGATCTTGTTGCGCAATTTTTTGGCGCCATGAGATTTAATATAGTTTTGATATTTTGCCAATAACTTTATTACAATTTGTAACTATGTAAATGTTAAAAGTGTCTATCTCACTATACTTAGTTACACTAATTTTTTATCAAAAAATTATATACGCAAATAGAAAATTACTGTAAAACCATAATATTGAGTTTGACGGCACTTTAGCCTAAATACGGCTTACACATCGTTTTAAATGTTGTTGACGTATAGTTTGACGTTAGACATGGTTTTAACAAGTATTTAAAACTATTGTATGGATAATTTAAACTGTCTAGTCAATATTGAATTATGTCATTATTCAATAAGGAAAGTAACGTAAACCGACAAAGTAAAAAAGTAAAGTTACAGGACGCGTTCTCTGTACGCTATAATATATATATATATTTTTTTTTTTTTTTTTTTTTTTTTTTTTTAACAAAGTTTCAATTTCATTTATCGATGAACACTAACGTCTAAACTAGGCCGAGCCTGTATCTTAGACGTTAGTTTCTTCCTGTTATTAATATTTGCAAATCAAAAATCGAAATCTTTTGACAGTTCTAAACGAATCGAAGACGTCAGTTTACAGAAACTTTTCCGGCCATTTGCTGTTGAAAAGCACTCGATATGAAAATTTTAAAGAACTTTAAAAAGCGTTACCGAATCCGTTCGGTTCTCAAATCGTTTCGTTTCGTTTGTCAATCATCAACTTTAACTTCGGATACGGAAGCATTTCGGATGCAGGGCTAAATGGGATTCAATTTTCAAAAATGTGCGAGGATTATAATGTTGTAATTACATCGGCTTTTGCTAACAAATACTTCAAAAATAAATAAATAAATATCTTCGGGACATTTTTACACAGCACCATCTAGTCCCAAACTAAGCAGAGCTTGTGCTATGGGTACTAGACAATGGATATAATACTTATTTACTTTTTTTTTGTAAATACATACTTATAATACATAAGCAACGTCCAGACCAACACAAACACTTATGTTCATCACACGAATATTTCTGTCCTGTGGGAATCGACCCCACGACCTCGTTATCAGCAGTCCGACACTTGAACCACTAGACCACAGAGGTCAAAAAATGAAATGAATGAAATGTTCTGCTATGGTCATCGATCTATATGCATATGATTCGATGGCTATGGTTAACATTTTAAAGTCTAGTTTTTGGCAATAAATGATGCTGAAATGTTAAAATCCTTGCCCACTTTTAAGGGTTCCGTACCCAAAGGGTGCAAAACGGGACCCTATTACTCTCGCTACGATGTCCATCCATCCGTCCGTCTGTCTGTCACAGGGCTATACCTTTTGAACGGTCATTAGTAGCCGGTTGAAATTTTCTTAGAATATGTGTTGCTCATAGCAATCACGGCAAATACTAAAAATAAAAAAGTCTAAAATCAAAGGGGGTCCATCCCCCATACAAGAAACCTCGAAAAACATGCATTTTTTTCAACGTTTTTGTTCCTGCTCTATCTTCTAAAGGGTAATACATACCAGCGTCAAACTTGGTCTGATTATAATGCATACCTGCTATGTAGTTTAGCAACAAATACTAACAATAGGGCCAACATAGACATGTGGTGGTGCCTGCGTAAGACAGAGATCTAAAAATTCGAAAAACAAAATAATTTATTTGTAAAACATAGGTATAAAAGTTAAAAACTTGGTGGAAAATTAACATATTACGTCACACTATGTTTAACCTTGAAAGGCATACAAATTACATAGTACCTATAGAACACATCATAGCATTTTTAGGGTTCCGTAGTCCTACAAGGAACCCTTATAGTTTCGTCATGTCCGTCCGTCTGTCCGTCTGTCCTTATCCTTTACAGCTTAATAACTTCTACAGTTATAAACATAAGTAAATGAAATTTTGTTAAAAAATAGTCTACATATAGATCTCAATTTTAAAAGAATAAAAATATCATGGTTACGTATTTTAGGGGTGGCGCCAATACATATGAAATGAGGATGAAAATTTTTTTTCGCTGCACCCCCTCTTGTGGGGTATCATTGAATAGGTCTACTAAAATGAAGGTAATGTTTCATACATCACTTTTTTATCAGGTGTACCATCTGTGAAATATAGCCTGCCAAAGTGGCTTGCAATGTGTGTCCCCCCCCCCTGCCATTTCTAAACTATGCAATTTAGAAACTTATAATCTTTCACATTGATAGACCTTTGTAAAAACTCTCTTTTAAAATTATTTCGAGCATATTGTGATTATAATTTTTTGAGTTATAGAGAGAAAACTGAAAAATACTTAAAACGTCCTAGTTCAAAGGTCATTGACCTAAGAGAAAAATGATCATAGCAAATAATGCTCCTTTAGCTACTTTCTATTTGAAAAAATCACAAAAAGTAACTTTGTGTTATGTTGACGACACACTTCTTAAATTTGGCGCCATCTAGCGGCGTCTAACAACACTCTCTGAGTCGCCAATGCTGCCGTCAAGTGCCGTCTATTGCATTTGGCACTGTATAGCGCCATCTAGCGGCTACTGACAACACTCTCTGAGTCGCCAATGCTGCCGTCTATTGCAAAAACTAAAATAGCCATGATTAATATTCGATTTGATTTGTTTGTAACACCTACTTAAGGAACCCTACAATACTGAGCATGGCCCGACATGCTCTTGGCCGGTTCTTTTATTATTAGTTAGCATTAGTTATAATTAAATTATTTATATTTTTAGGTTACATAAATCATATAGGTAACAACGTCTTATTACGCGCACTGTGCGTCTTTTGTTGAACTCTCGTAAATTAAATCAGTTTCTATGGGGTATCAGGTCAATGGGTGGTACGGAACCCTTACTGCCCGAGTCTGACTCGCACTTGGCCGGTTTGATTTATCAATTCACCAGTCCTATTCAATCCGTTTTACGGTATTCAATAAGTAGTTAGTTATATTCAATAAGCATCGTAATCAGCTGTAGGGACATCGAAAGAACTAATATTTCCACTTTCTCTTTTATAATAAATAGCATAGCAATTCAATGTCTTATCTCAATCATAGCCCGTGGTATATTGAATAGAAATACTGGTTAAATATCTTTTATGGGAACACAATCCCTTTAAAATGGACCACCACACTTTCTAATTGAAGTAATTAAATATTTCCAATTTTAGCTTTATGGTGAAAGAAAGCATTAAGTATTGTATTTTATTATTATTTCTCTGTATGTGCATAAATTTAATAAATAAAGTATATTTATGGTGTTTATTAAACTTCTATTAATAAATCGAACAAAAAACTCCAAATCGAAAAAATATATATTATTGGAACTCATTTCGGTAGATTATTTGTTCCTATGTTTCTATAGTGTAGTTGCCTATAGAATACCCGATTCAATTTAAGCACAATTTCTGTTAAAAATATTCCCCACTTAGCCTTTTAAAATTCCAGATTCCTCTTTTCAGACAGATTTATTAAATTGGGTTCAGTAAATAAGCAAAGTGAAAATAAGCATATTAAAATAATGTTCAGTATTTGCTAACAGGTAAAATTAAGCTTCTAAACTGTTGGAAAATAGGTAAACAATCTAAAAACGGTTTTAGCCGACTCATATTTTAGCAGTAAAGCCGTAAATATATATAAGTAAGCAAAGAAAAAACGGTTCAGTACCATTTTCTCCTTTGTTTGTCAACCGGTTAACTTTTTTTCGTTTAGTAGCTATTGACGAGCTTTAGTCAACAAATAAAGTTTATTTTTTCGGCATACCTACCTAGTTCATTCATATGAAATTAATGAATTACGGTCGAATTTCGAACATTGGGCGAACTCTCGTTTAAAAATAAATCACTTACTTACTAAAACTCCATATTATATCTCCCAGTTGATGTTGCCCGTAACATTCACCTTCATTTATTTGATTCGTTCAATGCGCACGTGGCTATTAGAATAATGGTTCTTTCATTATGAGTACGTCAAAACAGTAACACATGTCCTAGTCAATCTACTTATACACTCGAGATAGTACTTCAGTAATTTAAAATCGGAAAGATAGAATATCGAATTGAAATTTTGAATCATCGTTAAAAAAAAAACGGGTATTATGGGTCCACTTTCTGCCTAAACAGATGCGGCTAAATATTAATAGTATGAGCGACTGATTCTTTCTTTGAATTATCTGAATCATTATTAAACTAAATACCTACCTACAACTACTACAACGAACAGATAGTTATAAGTTCAGTACAAACGCACCCTAAAGTTTATAATTTCAAATAGATATACCTAAGTTCAATTAGAGGATGGGCAGCAGCGTTCTCTGAGTATACTGCGATCGCCAACCCGCCTGCCAAGCGTGGCGATTATGGCATATCCCCCCCCTTTGGGGGAGGCCTTTATCCAGCAGTGGACGTTTTTCGGCTGAAATGATGATGATGAAGTTCGATTTAAATGTGTCATACCTACCTATTATGTAAAGAAACAGTATCTCTAAATACGTAATTATTTATGAGAGGTGTGATATAATTGATTAAGTAACCAAACTTAGTTCAACTGACTTAATGCTTGTTGCAATTTGCAACATTATTATGTCTATTTTTTTTATCAAATATGATGGTTCTACATGAATATTGGATATAATATGGAAGAATCCATAATATGCACCTATTGCTCATTCTCTACCAGTCAACCTAAATAAGAATTGATTCTTTATTCGAGTTTTGAAACCAACGAGCTTTCAACTGCATAATAGTTGTAGGTACCTTGCACCTCAATAGATATCATTGCATTTTAATTGGTTTATATATGTTTGACATTATTGCTAACGTCAATTTAATTCGCTCTGATTGGTTGTAAGTTGTAATAATTTAGTACCGCAGCTGTCATTACCTAGATCTAATTTTAAATAATTACCAAATACCCCTCGAGTGATGCTGTTTCTAAAATATTTTTAGACATTGTTCGTTTGTTATGAAATTACTCAAGAATTTTAATAAAATAACGTCATACATTTTAGTCTTCATCATCATCATTCATTATTTCAGCCGAAAGACGTCCACTGCTGGACATAGGCCACCCCCAAACATCGCCACAACGACCGGTCCTGTGCCTTCCGCATCCAGCGGATTCCCGCGACCTTCACCAGGTCGTCGGTCCACCTTGTGGGGGGCCTAACCACGCTGCGCCTTCCAGTACGCGGTCGCCACTCCAGAACTTTACTGCCCCATCGGCCATCCGTTCTGCGAGCAATGTGCCCCGCCCACTGCCACTTAAGTTTGGCAATTCTTCGGGCTATGTCGGTTACTTTCGTTCTCCTGCGAATCTCCTCATTTCTCATTCGATCACGCAGGGACACTCCGAGCATAGCCCTCTCCATTGCCCTTTGAGTGACTTTGAGCCTTCTTATCAGGCCCATTGTGAGCGACCACGTTTCAGTACCGTAAGTAATTACTGGCAACACACACTGGTCAAAGACTTTCGTCTTGAGACACTGCGGTATTTTGGACGAGAAGATATTGCGTAGCTTCCAGAACGCTGCCCAACCGAGTCGGATTCGACGATTGACCTCTTTCTCGAAGTTGGACTTACCTAGCTGGACAGTTTGTCCTAGGTATACATAATCGTCAACAACTTCGAGTGTAGATTCTCCGATGTTTACGGGAATGGGTGCTATATGGGAATTCAACATAACCTTTGTCTTGTCCATATTCATTTTAAGACCCACTCTATCAGAAGCTCTACTGAGGTCATCGAGCATTGTACCGAGGTCCTCCATGGTCTCAGCCATGACTACTATGTCGTCGGCAAACCGAAGGTGAGTGATGTACTCGCCGTTTATGTTAATGCCTAGCCCCTTCCAGTCCAGAACCTTGAAGACATCCTCCAATGCAGCAGTGAACAGTTTCGGAGAGATCACATCTCCCTGTCTCACACCTCGCTGCAGAAGGATAGGTTTCGAGGCTTGGTCCTGTAATCGGACTGACATAGTGGCGTTTTCATACAAAGACTTTAACACTTCGATGTACCGATAGTCAATCTGGCACCGTTGAAGAGACTGTAGTACCGCCCAAGTCTCGATCGAATCGAAGGCTTTCTCGTAGTCCACAAACGCTAAACAAAGAGGCAAGTTATACTCTTCGGTCTTCTGTATAACCTGCCGCAGCGTATGTATGTGGTCTACGGTGCTAAAGCCTTTTCGGAAACCGGCTTGTTCGGGAGGCTGGAAGTCGTCAAACCTGCGCGAAAGACGGTTCGTAATGACTCTCGAAAACAGCTTGTAGACATGGCTCAGAAGTGAGATGGGCCTATAATTCTTCAGTAGAGCATTATCGCCCTTTTTGAAGAAGAGTACCACCACACCTCTGCTCCATGCCTGTGGCGTTCTTCCCTCGAGAATGACGGAATCAAACAGCTTCTGAAGGGCCTTAAGGATCGGTTTTCCACCCGCCTTCAGGAGTTCGGCCGTAATTTCGTCATCACCCGGTGCCTTGTTGTTTTTGAGCTGCTTCAGAGCCATCCTAATCTCGTACAGGCTGACGTCCGGGATATCTTCGGTATAGTGTCGGGTCAATCTAGCTCTTGGGTCGTGAGCCCGATTTACAGCGGGTGTCCGGGTGGACGTGTATAACTGTCCATAGAACTTCGCGACCACCTTCAATAGCTCTGGCTTGGAGGATACGACTCTGCCATCGTCGGTCCTCAGTTTTGCAAGCTGGCTCTGCCCAATAGACAGGTCTCTTGCGAAGACTTTGGAGCCCTTGTTCTTCTCTATCGCGTGTTTAATACGTTCCGTATTAAATTGGCGTAGGTCACTTTTCAAGGACTTTGAGATCTGTCTATTGAGCTGCCGGTACTTAGTCGCATCATCTGAGGACTGCAGAATCATCTCGCGTCTTTCCGCCATAAGCTCAAGGGTGTTGTCAGAGAGCTTTTTGTTTCTATTTGTACGACGGGTCCTAAAGATCCTAGACCCGACCGTATGGACAGTTTCCACAAACCCATCGCTGTAATCGTCCACTGAGCTCCCTAGGCATTCGAAACGATTCTGTAGTTCGAGCTGAAAGCTCTCGGGGTTTTGGATTTGGATCGGTGCTGGACGGAGCGTAGACTTCATCAGTCGAGATCTTTCCAGCTTGATGTTCAGATTCAATGTGCCTCTTACCAAACGGTGATCGCTTCCGGTTTTGACCGCGTTGATCACAGAGACATCATTGAATATTTGCTTCTTCGTCGACATAATGAAGTCAATCTCATTTTTTGTTACACCATCAGGGCCCAACCAGGTCCACTTCCTATGCTCACGCTTTCTGAAGAAAGAGTTCATCATATAGAGTCCCTCCTTCTCCATAAAGCCGGCCAGTAGATGACCCCGGTGGTTCCGATATCCATATCCAAATTGCCCCACTCGCAGCTCATCATCGTAGCGATTGCCCAGTTTCGCGTTGAAGTCTCCCATGACAACAGTGAAGTGAGTTTTAGAGCCATGCATGGCTCTCGAGATATCCTCATACATGGTCTCCACCTCATCGTCGGGGTGATTCGAGGTCGGGGCGTATACCTGTATAACCTTCAACGAATACCTTTCGGTTATTCTGAGTATAAGGTACGCCACCCTGGTCGAAACACTCTCGATCTTCACTATGTTGTTCACAAGAGACTTGTGGACGATAAACCCGACACCGCCCTGGGAAAGTTGATCGCCCTCCCGGAAATAGAGCAAGTTACCGGTTTTGAGGATTATCGTGTCCTCCCCCTCTCTTCGGACTTCAGATAACCCTACGATATCCCATCGTAACCTGCTCAATTCTTCCTCGAGTTCGACAAGCTTCTCGTCGGTCCGCAGTGTACGTGTGTTGTATGTTGCCAGGTCCAGTCTTTTTTTGTTATGGTAGCCGGATCTCTGCCGGGGATTCTTAGCACCCCCTTTTAGTCTTAAGTTGGAAGTAATAAGTATGTAAATAGCTTCGTTTAGTTATGTAAATACTTTACGTTTTCTTTGTAAAATTATTTTGTTAGGTAGAGGCCGATGGTTGCGCGAGTTAAAACATAATACAAATTATATGTTTTTGTACAAATTATGTATACAATATTACACATACTTTTTAACTGACTTAAAAAAAAGAAGGAGGTTATGTATTCCGCGGGTTTTTTTTTTTTTTTTTCATGTATGTACGTTCGACAGCACGTCGGTGGTAACACTTTGACATTAGCAGGATCTTTATTTCGTAAGCAGTAGGGGCGGTTTTCGAACTGAAGTGTTACTGTCATGCAGTCGACTGTACACCGATTACTCCGAGATTTTTGGGCCGATTTACGTGGTTGTTTTTTTATTTGGTAGAGGAAGCTCGCGCGGTGGTCCAATATAAATTTTATCGACTTAGGTTGAGTAGTTTTTTAACCAGCTTCAATAAATCAGTTTATTTTAGCTTCGCCTATCTAGATGATCTGCTCATTGGTTCGTTTTTCTGAGAATTCTTGGCCGATTTGTTTGTTTTTTTTTACGACTATGATTGGAACAACAACAATAACAACAACAACCACAACAACAACAACAACAACTAAAAAGTAGGAAATAAAAACTTTTTAACAAAAAAAAAACCGACTTCAAAAACCTTGACTAAAAAGTAAAAAATAATCCTTGTATGTATTTCAAAATCTTTTCATAAACCAAAATTTTGAAGGCGGCGCGTGATTTTCATGTAAGTACGTTCACTTATACTGTTTATTACTATAGATAATGCGCTCGACTGTACATTATCACGCGCCGCCTTCAAAATTTTGGTTTATGAAAAGATTTTGAAATACATACAAGGATTATTTTTTACTTTTTAGTTAAGGTTTTTGAAGTCGGTTTTTTTTTTGTTAAAAAGTTTTAGTCTATCTGTTTGCAAATACCTTCGATCGTCAAAGGTATTTGAAAATATTGATATGAAATTAATCATCATTAAAAATAATTATTATGATAACAAATTATTGATGATAGTAAATATTATTGTTTCAATGTAAATAATATTGCTTGTATTGATTACTAAAAAGACAATACTAAAAACCGACAGAGTTCGTGACTATGACGCAACATGTCTATCAGTATGACTGTTTTGTGCGCCAGTTCCTTACTTAATTGAAAAGTCACGCATTCGAAAATACATACATAATGTATGTGTAACATGTACATAGTAACGTAATGCACATTGAGATAGGACGATATTCACAGATTACAAGCAACACATGCTTAACCCATAGGATCGAGGTCAAGCGTGTCCATAGAAATCTAAGTAATAAGATAATAGAAACATTATCTACTGTCTTTTAATACCGGAACACGTATCGCCGGTTTGCCGCTATTATTTATTTATTATTATTATTTTTAGCCTATATTGTCCCACTGCAGGCGGCCTCCCATTCCTTTTTCCATTCATCTCGGTTATGAGCCAGGGTGGTCCAATCCTTTCTGTAGGCTTCAAGCTCGTCTCGCCATCTTCGTCTAGGTCTGCCACGACGCCGCTTAGCTTTTTTGGGACCCAATTAGTGCAACTCTTAGCCCATAAGTCGTCAGACATGCGTCAAACGTGTCCCGCCCAGTCCCACTTAAGTTTGGCAACTTTTTGGGTGATGTCAGCGATTTGTGTTCTGGAACGCAGTATCGTGTTTCGTTCTCGGTCCGTAAGTCTGACTCCCAGAATTACGCCCACCATGTTGCTAGCATTAAATGCAAAATAAAAAAAGCCTAAAAAAATCCGCTGTTAGATATGCTAATTATTAATATAAACGGTTTCACTCACGTTATTTCATCGGGTTAGATATGCTGCAAAATTTAGTGACTCTGCGTCCAACCCTTATGATCAAGCAAATGGTTCCCGCACTGATGTCATACGAGACGACACCTGTGGCAGGTGTACATGGCGATAAGTACACGCGCCTTCACCACTTCTATTACCTTATTATTAAGATTTCTATGTTCTATGGTTACGTTCACATACAACATTATCGCATGTAATACACACTCACTAAGTTGCTGAACCTAACTAGGGCTATTTTCTAAAGACTTGTATTGGACCCAGTTTCCGTTGTAGCTGATCTACATTCACAGTGCTTTAGCGAATACTGTTATCTTGCTTCCCTAAATACAGAAATCTATTGAAAGTATTATAATAAAACAAGTTTAACTGGATTACATCGCGTATATTATCAAAATTGTTTTTCCTGACTATTCGAAAGCTTTGCAGCGTTCTTGGTCGCAGGAAGATTAACGGCCAAAATTAATAACCAATCTATCCACGATTTACCCTACTAGAGATAGAAATTTGGCATATTTTGTATGGAGCTTATGTTAAATTCCTATCTCTAGTAGGGCAAATCGTAGATAGATTGGATATTAATTTTAGCCGTAAGATGACAAGCGACTTTACAGATATTAAAAAAAAAAAAATCTGCCGTACAATTTTTAATTCATTAAAATCGTTTCGATGTAACTTTTTCGATGTGACTACTGCGTGCATCGAAACGATTGTACGTACGGTAGTTTTTTTTTTGTATCTCTAAAGACGCTTGTCATCCAACGGCCAAAATTAATATCCAATCTATCCACGATTTACCCTACTAGAGATAGAAAATAGACATATTTTGTATGGAGCTTATGTCAAATTCCTATCTCTAGTAGGGCAAATCGTGGATAGATTGGAAATTAATTTTGGCCGTCAGTCTTCCTGCGACCAAGAACGCTGCAAAGCTTTCGAAACGTCAGGAAAACCAATTTAAATAATATACGCGATGTAATCCGGTTTTTCTTATTTTATCATAACGTATAGTGTTCACGAAAACCTAAGTAAAGAATACTACCTAGTAGTTGTAGTAGTTAGTAGAGAGACTTTTGATGAATATGTCGGCCACACACACACACTTTCAATATTAGCAAAATAGCACAAAAGACTTACTCACCGAAGCCTTATAAAATTTGTATTTTTAGGGGTTGAAGTTCAAGATTTCTCTTGATTGCATTGTTGTCGGTGATACAAAAAAAATAGTAAGATACGAGGAGATTTTCAAGTTGATTCTCCAAACGACATAATACCGTTTACTTCTGGTAGTACTGGTAGAATACTGAATATTTTTTACTCAATTTATACGCTGCATGCTAGTAGATAGATAGATAGATAGAATATTCTTTATTGTACACCAATAACATTATTATTTTTTAACATTATTATTTTTATTATTATTTTATATTTTATATAGATTTGAATCTCTCCCATTTCTGAGGAAATACGCCAAAGTTGCGGGCTTTTGGCCAAACAACCTTGGCGGTATATTGTTTAGTCTATTGACAGAAACTTTCTGACGATTCTGCATGTGTTCAGTATGACTGCTTTCTGTAGGAGTGTAAATGTGAGTGGATGAATATTTAAAGTTTGAAGGCTCGTATGAAGAGTTTTGGGAATAACACCGGTGCTGGATATTATGATGGGGATGGTCTTGACAGTGTGAACTCTCCATTGAGTTTTTAATTCAATTGTCAAGTCTGCGTACTTTGAGAGTTTATTAGTGTGTGTGGATGTTAGATTGTGTGTATTGGGGATTGCTATATCTATCAGATATACAATTTTATTTTGTTTGTCGTGCAAGGTGATGTCAGGTCGGTTATGGTGTATAGTTTTGTCAGTAAGAATAGTTCTGTCCCAGTACATTTTGAAGTCAGGTGAGTCTAGTATGATTTGGGGTGTGTATTTATAATATGCTGTTTTTTCTGTAATTAATTTGTGTTTATGTGCGAGTGTCTGGTGTATGATTGCTGCTACTTGGTCGTGTCTGTGTTTATAATCTGTTTGTGTGATAGAAGAACATGCACCTGTGATGTGTTGGATAGTTTCTGGTTGCTTATGACAGTGACGGCAGTGGTCACTCCTTAGACTGCTATCACGGATGATGTACTTTCTGTAGTTTTTGGTGTCTATAACCTGGTCTTGAATTGCCAGCATGAATCCCTCTGTTTCTGGGAACAGCTCGCCTCGCTTGAGCCATGCGTTTGACGCAATCTTGTCAACATTAGGGTTGGCCAAGTCTAGGCGATGACGTCCATGAAGTGATTTCTGGGTCCATGTATATATTTTTTGTTGGTTGGTGTTTATCTCCACGTGTTTGGTGTGATCAGCAAGAGATAGCGGTGTAAATTTGTCTGCTTGAGATATGGCTTTGTGTAGTGTTGAATGATGAGAGTAATTGTGGAAGAACGTTCTGAGTAACGTTATTTGCTTGTTATGTAGGTTTGTTATGTCAATGAGTCCTCTACCGCCCTCTCTCTTAGGTAAAGTCAATCTCTGTATGCAAGACCTTGGGTGATGTTTCCTGTGCGTGGTCATTGTGGTATTTATTAATCTTTGTAAGTTCTTTAGGTCTGTTTGTGTCCAGCGTATGATTCCAAATGAGTAAGTGAGTATGGGGATAGCAAAAGTGTTAATGGCTTTGGTAGTGTTTCGTGCGTTAAGGTGAGTGTGTAGTATTTTGTGTAGTCTATTTTTAAACTTTTGTTGCAGTATCATTTTTGTGTCTTTGTGGTGAATTTGCAGAGACTGGTAGTATCCTAGGTACTTATATCCTTCCACGGGGTCTACGGCGTCGATAACATCATGATTTGCTAATTCATATGAGGCAGATTCTACTATTCCTTTGATAACAGATTGGATTTTACATTTGTCTATTCCAAATTCCATGCGAATATCGTTTGAAAATATCTGAGTAGTGTCGGCAAGTGTGTGAATTTCGTTAAGTGTGCTACCAAAGAGTTTGATGTCATCCATATACATAAGATGAGAGAGAGTTGTTTGATGTGTGTCGTGATTAATTTTGAATCCTATATTACTTTTAATTAGCATGTTGGAAAGTGGATTAAGTGCAAGGCAAAACCAAAGAGGACTTAAAGCGTCACCTTGGAATATACCTCTTTTTATTGGGATGAAATCAGTTTCGGTACTTTCTTCAGAATTACATATTTTAAGTTTAGTGTTCCAGTTTAACATTATCTTTTCCAAAAAACAGGTGATTGTGGGATGAATTTTATAATGTTTTAAAATATATATTAACCAAGAGTGTGGTACGGAATCGAATGCTTTTTTGTAGTCTATGTACATAGTATGAATATTGCGTTTTTGGCTAAGAGCTTGTTTTGAAGCTACAGCGTCAATTGTGAGCTGTTCCTTACACCCCTGGCTATGTTTTCGGCACCCTTTCTGTTCCTCTGCTAAAACGTGATGTTCGTGAGTGTGTTTGTAAATGGATTCACTTAAACATGATGTGATAACTTTATAGATATTCTGCAGGCAAGTAATTGGACGATATTTAGCAGGATTTGCCATATCTGATGAATCTTTCGGTAGCATGTATGTAACACCTTGTGTGATGTAAAGTGGCATTGTATCAGGTGAGTCTATGAATGCGTTAATGTGTTTGAGTAGTAATGTGTGAGTGCAAGTGAACTTTTTATACCAGAAGTTGTGTATGTTGTCGGATCCTGTAGCTTTCCAGTTGTGTGTTCTCGCTATAACAGTTTTCAGAAGATCTAAATGGATTTGTTCAAATTTCATTTCTGGCATATCCTTCAGTTTCTCTCTATCTTCCTCAATCCATTGATTTTGCACATGTTCAACGGGGTTAGACCAGATATTTGACCAGAATGTGTGTAAAGATTCAGGGGTAGGCAAAGTGCTATTGTTTTCTGATGAAATATTGTGTTGTTGTGTAAGCTTTCTGTAGAATAATTTTTCGTTATTGCAGAATTGTTTGTTTTGTGTTTTTCTAAGTGTTGTCTGTTTGTATCTTCTCAACCGACTTGACAAGGTGTTCAATTTTTGTTTTAAAGTGTCTAAGAAGTGTTCAATGTCAGTATTTTGGTTTTCGTGTTGAGAATGGATTTTATACTGTTGTTTAATTTTAATTATGTGTTTTTGTAACGCTTGTGATCTGACGCCCCGTGTATATTCAGTCAGTCTACCAATGTTTGCTCTGAGATCATTAATCCTTCCTTGTAGGCGTCTTTGCCACCAGGGCACAGTTTGTGGTTTATGGTTTATCCTGTTTCCTTCTGATATTCTGGCACCATTATATTTCGCTGCACTATAGGCTGCGCTGTAGATAGCTGTTTGTAATGTGTTAAAGTCTGTGTCAGAAGTAAGTGTATTTGGAAGTATATCAGAGTTGAGGTGGTTTATAATAGATGCTAGTTTCTTAGAGGGTTTTAGTTTCGGCAGGTATGGTCTAGTTGTCGGATGTGTGTCTATAAATTTGTTAAAAGTTTCCATGTACATTTCTTTTAATTGTTGGTGTACTTCAATGGGAAGGTTTGGAACCTGATCGTTTGTTGTTTGTTCTGGCTCTAAATTAAGCTCATGTGTAATTGTCTGTATCGGTTCTATAGTATTAGGTATCAAGCTCTCTTCTTCATTATGGTTTATGTGTTCGGCAGTGTGTGTGATAGTAGTACCTAGCTCATTTTGGACTTCTTCTCGAATTCTCTTAAGTTGGTCTGCAGATAAAAGTTTATTATTAATAATTGACCTACGTTGGTCTGCTATTCTTTGAGCAGAGAGGTGGGCAATTGAGGGACATTTAGAGATGATGTCTTGGTGTAATAACGGTCTATATGTGGTTAGGTCAGTTTCTAGCTTTGTAAGTCGATAATAACTTCTCATTATGGTTTCGTTAAGGTTGTCAGACCATCTAATTCTGCGTGTTCGTGTGTCGTCTGTGGATGCGTTTACGTTTAATGCTGGTTGATTTTGGAGTAGAGCTCTTACTTCCTCTTTGATATTGGCAATCTCTTGTTTTGTTAAAAAGTGACGCTGAACTATAGCACGGCGTTGGTCTCCTACTCTTTGTTTTCCTACTTCCATTTCAGGGAACTCTGCTGTAAACCGTGCGTGTAAAGATGTGAGGTATGTTTTTGTATTTGATTCTAATTCAGTGAGGATGAAATAATGGCGCATGATGAAACTATTCATGTCTTTTGTCCACGTCTTACGTGTGCGCCGTCCGCCTTGGACGGGTGCAGTAACATTATTATTATTTTTTCATTTTTTTTTTTTTTTTTTTTTTTTTTTTTTTTTTTTTTTTTTTTTTTTTTTTTTTGACGACCTCTGTGGTCTAGTGGTTCGAGTGTCGGACTGCTGATAACGAGGTCGTGGGTTCGATTCCCACAGGACACAAATATTTGTGTGATGAACATAAGTGTTTGTGTTGGTCTGGGTGTGTTGCTTATGTATTATAAGTATGTATTTACAAAAAAAAAAGTATATACGTATTATATCCATTGTCTAGTACCCATACCACAAGCTCTGCTTAGTTTGGGACTAGATGGTGCTGTGTAAAAATGTCCCAAAGATATTTATTTATTTATTTATTATTTCTTAGTAGCTGTAAGAAATTGAAATAAATAAACTACTTACACTTCAAATTATGACCATATAAATAAGGGTGGTAATGGCACTCCAGTACTTTACCGCCATTACTGGACTATTTACTCTACCGAAAGTAAACACATCATAATCTTCGGACCTTGAACTTACCTTACTTCAAGAAGTAATTTAGTTTAAAAAAAGTTCTGAAGTGAGTTAATTCTTGCAGTAAGCGAAATTGAATATAGAAAAAAAGAAAGAAAGAAAAACTTTTATTTGGCACAGACAGCAAAACAATAACATTAATAAAAATACTAAAGTTAGTTATAAGTAAAACATGAAGTTGCTGCCGGGCAATATAGTGGTTAAGATAAAGAAAAAAAAAAACAAGAAACTAATTGAATGCTCTTCTTTGGAAATTTACAGTTGGTGTCTGATGGCCTTTGCTGGTTCACCGAGCAACAAGGAATCGAATGGAGGACTGCAAAAACTTCCGGTAGTTTGTATACGAATTTGTATAAACAACTTGTGAAGTCTGAGTAATATCGAAAACCTTGTATAATTTTGCTATCGACTTTTTCTTATCCAAATTGTTATTGTATAACTCTGAAGATGTACACTAATATTATAAATGTGACGAGGATTTGTCTGTCTGTTTGTGACTTTTTGACGACTAAACTACTGATTATTTTAAAGAAACTTTGCACAGAAACAGGTAAATACATGCATGACATCTGACAGCGTCAGTTATTTTTATACATCCTACTAATATTATAAATGTGAAAGTTTATGTGGATGTATGGATGTTTGTTACTCTTTCACGCAAAAATTACTGTATAGATTTCAATGAAATTTGGCATACAGATAAAACATAACCCGTATTAACATATAGGCTACTTTTTATCCCGGGAAGATGAACAGTTCCCAAAGGGATGTGCGATAAACGACATCCACGCGGGTAAAGCCGCGAGTACAGGGGGTCTACTCCCGTTCGACGATATTCGATAAATCGTACGATTCATCGCACAATTTGGTACTCCGGTCAACCATCGTTCCCTTATCGCATGCGATGATCGTGTTATGACGTTTGTTTTTCTCATCTCCGGTAAATTGTATACGACTATGAACCGTAGTCTATCTTAATTGTGCCTTTTTATGTGACTATCTTTACTATGTAAGTATCAGTCGGAACGAATGTTCGTACTTCGTTTGTCGTTCGTAAAACGCGAGTAGACCTACAGTACAGTACGAGTATAAGATATCGTTTTCCATATTTTACATTTTTAACATGAGAATAATCTCGGAAAACAACCTGTAGTACCACGGAAGAAACTTTTCCTCTATGTGTAGTACCTACCCGGTAGTTGTAAGTTGTAATAAATCTCTTTATTGGTAACCTTGCGAAGTATTATACAAGCATGAGCATATTTCTTTATCACCTATTAATTAAAACCGGCCACAAGCGAGTCGGACTCGCGCAGTAAGGGTTCTGTAACACCCATCGACTTGATAACCCGTGCGCAATCAACCAACGTACACCTTTAGTGAAAAATTTATATTTGCATGTGTTTCTTACGCACGTACCACCACACATGTCTATAGAGTATGCACTTGCGGTTTCTTGTATGGGGACCCCGTTTTGGTTTAGACTTTTTATTTTTAGTATTTGTTATGATAGAGGCTATAGTAACACATATTCTATGATGAATTGTAACTGTCTAAGTACCTGTTACGGTTAAAAACATACAGCCCTGTGACAGACAGCCAGACGGACGGGGTAGGCACAGTAATAGGGTCCTGTTGGCACCCTTTTTGTACGAAACCCTACAAATTAGCTAAAGAGCTGTCTAAATAAAACTATAAATTCATACTGGTGCCGATTTTTTTGTACTACATTGCACTAAACTATTTTTTATCACACAGTATATCTTTTTCTTACTAAAATTATTAAAAAAGACAAAGTATTAAGAACTGCCAAATTAGTCTATGCCCTTGTAACTTATGGGCATGGGTAAATAGTCGCGACCTAAAAAGATGGCGACTAAATTCCCATAGAATACAAGGAAGTGGACTAATTTGACAGGACTAAATGTGTTGTATCCTTTCCTACTGTATTCAGTTAGAAAGAGACAGAATGATACAAATCAGTTTAGTTTGTAAACAACAGAATTAGCGCAACTATGTCGTATTTGCGAGTAACACGAAAAAAACACCTAACGTTATAAATTCTAAAATTCCTAGACGTCACACGCTTCGACCTTGTGGCTGAGACATTAGCGAATGTCGTAATATATTTTAATACAAGCTCTTAACCGCGACTCCGCCCGAGAAAGCTGTTTACCGAGAAAGTTATACTTACAACTTCTGTGTATTTAAAGATTTTATTCATAGAATTCAGAAAGAACGTTGTTTCTGTATTCTGAGATTTTATTATTGTTTGTTTAAAGTGAAATTCCAAAGGCTGGGTTTAGAAAAAATAAATATAATCTATGAATCGTAGAAACCTTTTTTTTTTTTAGATTTAGAACAATTTTGACAAACATGGCCATGAAATATTATGTATTTAAAAATAATGAACAGGGTATAAAATATAAATTGTAACAATTTTAAGCAAAATGTCCATAAAAATACCATCAACTTGTTTAATTACGTGGTATAATCATGGCATTGCATTTCATGATCATTGTATGAATTAAAATATAGGTACCGTAAAATTCCCTAACTTTGCCAACATGCTACTTTGCCTACGGCACTATCTTAGTTTTTACACGCACTGACACTTTATAACTGAACCAAAAGCGTTAGCGTTGTCACAGTTTGAAAATTTTGCCAAGTACGGAAATCATAGCTATTATAGTTTACTCAAAAAACAACTAGGTAAAGTATAGCTTGTGGGCCAAGTTAGGGCTTTTTACGGTACCTATTAATACTGTACAAACGTATTTGAATTTTTGAAACTAAAAAAAACAACGCATAGGCGTAATCCTAAACTTCCTATACTAAAAACTCTTTTACTGAGTCGAACTAGCAATAAAAATAACACGATTGCGAATAATAATGCCCAAACCATTTCTCAAAAGTTAAAATTCTTGATCTTTGAGACTTGACCCGCGAAATGTTTGTTACAGTTATTTGCGAACTGTACCACCATACTGTTTTTATCAACATCTGTGGCCAAACAACTTGGGTAAAGTTATAGTAAAATTCTTATCTTGATCTGTTTTATCCGTTTCATATTATATTATTTCATGAAAATTGTCAACGTTCTTTTTAGGGTTCCGTAGTCAGTACACAGTACATGCTATGCTATAAGTACATACGTACACTCCTAGTCTTACAAGACATCGAATCGATGTATTTAAAAAAATACAAAGCAATTGCAGTAATTTTTTTGCAGTTAGTCGGTGTTTCAAGTTTCTTCCTTCTAACGAAAATTAGGATTTCCTATACTTCACATTGTATGGCCATTATCTTTCCCTTTATTGTCTTAAAACCTCTTTGTTACAGATAAAATTTGTGTTTTGATTTAAACAATTAAAATTATTGGCACATATTTTTTGTTTATCAAAAATGTGTATAAGCGGGAAATTATACAATTTATATTATTATTAGCCATAAATCAATTCATAATCACTTAATAATAATTATATAATTGATATTATGAATTGCCATAAGAAGAAAGCTAAATCAATTCATAATCACTTAATAATAATTATATAATTGATATTATGAATTGCCATAAGAAGAAAGCTAAATCAATTCATAATCACTTAATAATAATTATATGTATCGATATCCTGTAGCCGATCCTTGATGTCCAAAATTACTCCAATTTATCATTCGCTATCGATTGAATCGTAATTCATATAGTCAAAACAATATTAATTGGTCACAATTGTCAATTTGAATTTGAAACATGTAAACGATTAATCGGCTTCAGTTGTGGATATGAAATCAATTACTATTGTAATTCGATACCTACCTAATTGGTGCGATTATCTCGATGCTAAGTAGGTACCTATATGTACACACGGCTACACATCAAGCTGTACAAAACCAGTATAGGCTGACCTCGCGTTGTAAGGAAAACCTATACAATGCGAGGTCAGCTTATACTGGAAATGTACAGCTTGATGTGTAGCCGTGTGTACAAACAGACAGACGTTCTGTGGTATTACAAATTAGGGCGTCCGTATCTTTATGAGTAGAGTGTAATCGATGGCCAACCATAAAATTATCCATACTTCACGTCTTTCCAATTTACAATTGTATTCTAATTAGAATCCGACCGAATTTCGTTTTCGTTTTCGCCCAAAATAATAATTTTCGGCAATTTTCTGTCCCGAAAATCAACTACGCGGTCGTGAAATCTAATATTTAGTTCAGCGGGTCAACTTTATGCAGACAGGTGTGGGAATTTATGGGAAGAAAAATGCTTTTCTTTGCTAAGATATTCTATTCTATTCTATTCTAAAAAATCTGGTTTTGATAAAAATATTATTTACGTTAGTTTTCGTGTTGTTGTTGATGTTGTTGATGTTTCAAGTTTTAACAAATGTACGACCATTTGGTTATTAAATTATGTACTTCAATGATTAAAAGATTGATGATATTTCATAAAATTTTATTGTTATAGTACTTTTTCCAAACAAAAATTTATGGATACATATAAAAGAAGTAGCACATGATTTTATTTTTTTGGGCTTTTTCGGTTTCGGTTTTCGGCCGAAAATATAGTTTATGTCGAATTTCGTTTTCGTTTTCGGCCGAAAACAAAACCATTTTTGGTCGGTCTCTAATTCTAATAATACTTTTAATCGTGCCGATACAGATCGATAAAATTCATCACAAAGAGTAGGTACAGCTCTAAATCGATTTAGGATTTAAATAAGCATAGTAATATCAATATATCTCTATGGTTTATGATCATTATTATTTGTTATTATTATAGTTCTGAGAAATATACTGAGGTAACTGAGGTGCGACCTTATGCTAATAATAATTATAGTAACCTGCGTAAACTTGGCCTCAATATACTTGGTCTTACAAATCATAATTAGGTAATCGAATACAGGAAACGAATAGTCACATAAGTATAATAATATAGATACAATAAGACCATTGTTATATTACAATTTATCTTGTTTACAATACGAAGCTGTACATGTGATACTAGTCATATAAACATTGTTATAAGTGCACTGTTATAATAAATAAATATATTTTTACTTTAAATGCAGTTTTATTTTGTAATGACTGACACGATACCACTGTCAATAGTTATACTTTGATGACCATTCCTCGTTTTATATCAAAACGAGTATAAATAAATAACTCGGTAATCTTATAACATGTACACTCGACCAAACGGAATCGTGACCCACTATAAGCTTAATTTTCTACAAACATTCTAATACAATTAGGTCGCATTTCGCTTAAACATATTTCCTTATTATCAATTTTATTGGGCCGTGACAGTTAGTTTACCATTTTTTTTATTTTAATTTGAGTACTTAATATTCTTATGCAATTGAAAGAGTTACTATAGGTTTTTGAAAAAATGTATTTGTTTACTTCTCTTAAAGGCAAATGCGGAACGACAGTTAATTCGAAATTCAAAACATAATTCTAGTTTTATCAAAAACGTAACTTTTTATCCAATTATTAATCTATTGCATTTAATAACAAAGCTCAAAATTGCATAGACCTCTGACCCATATTAACGCAGTTTCCTTAATATTCAAAATGTCCTAAGTGCAGCACGATGCTAATAAGAAGAAAATTTTACTGTTTTGACAATTTCATACCAATTATCGGCTGAGTGGGTCATAATTCCGATTTGTTGACTGTACATCAAAACATTTTAGCATTTGGCAATGTGTAATTACACTACAGATCTAAGACCTTTGTAACAACTTTCAGAAAATCCTAGATAAATCGGAAATGATAAGCTGCAAAATGCATTTAATTTACCTACAGAAATGTAAATTTTAAACGAATTAATTAATTCTATATGAATTTTTAAACGATTTGTTTGTTCTATGATAAGAATAAAATTTAAGAATTTATTTGAAGCATTGCAATTACTATCTAATTGAAATCAAGCCTCTATTTTGACATTCAGCCACTGTAGAATGCCAGCGAGTACTTTCACCAAAGTTCACAAAATGTCAATCTATCTAAACCGCTCATTCCGACTAACTATCTGACACAGACGTCCTCGATTCCAGAATGTATTTACAAATAAAACATCACGAATGCACTCCGCAATGAAATCGTTCGCATAAGAGATTCTCGATCCATCACATACATCAAGATTGTTAGTTGTATCTTGTATACTTCCTTTCATTCAAACCACACTAGGAATTGAATAAACACCAGCATATAATATAAAGTCTGTTATTCTATCTACTATCATATACGCAAAAGGTCTATTGACAAGGAATTCTATAGTATCAGTATTATTTTGCATTAGGAAACCGGCGGATGCCTTTACTCCTCTTTCGTTAATTTCTATATTACTAATTTGCGTCATCAGAGACGCGTACAGATCAAAATTACTTATCCTCTTAAACTCTGCCTTGCCAGGTTTGAATATCCTTTTGATACCCATATCGTAAACTAGTTCAGGCAAGTTATCGATCTCTGTACGCGTTTTAAATCTAGGCATAGTTACATTCACTAATTTCGCCCCTTCTCGTTTGTATATGTTAAAAATCGATGGTAATCTTGTACGCTGTAAACTATAAAAAAGCTCTCCAACCCAGAGTTTATTTGTCGGCAAAAATACCAGCATAGTTACCCTACGAGTAGCACATGGAATCTCTAAAACTTTGGCCCCTATATGTGGAAAATCGTCGTAATGGAAGTAGCTCACTTGGTTCATCATACTCACTTCACCGATTTTCACTCCTTGACTCGAGTAGAACGGTTGTAATGGCTGTACACTATTAAAAGAGGTCTTCCACTCACTTCGGAAATAATTAGCATCACTCATGAGAAGCACTGTGTCTATGAAATCGTCGTAGTACAGAATATGGTCGATCGCTCCGCCGGTGCCGTCTTCGATCACATTGTTCACTTCAGAGGCTGACTTCACGGGCTCGTTGAAATCAAGCAGCAGCACCTTGATTCCGTACAGTTTCTGTACCTCCTTCACGTAAGTTTTGTTCACTCCAAGCAGATAGTCCATTACAATGACACTCTTCTGTTTACTTTCGTAACTTAATTCTTTTTTTAGATTGTTCAAAATATCTCTTAGTTTTCTAATGAAGCATTTGTTCTTATGATGTTTGGTTACTTTCCAAATTTCTCTGAAGGTAGCTCCACTGGCTCCTTCGGCGAGGGCGGACAGTTGGAGCCAGGTCGACATAGGTGAGTAAACGAAATGTGAATTCGTATCTTCGGTGACCCTCTGCAACATTTTCACTGTAAAATCGTACGCTGGTCTTTTGAGTAGTAGCAAGGTAGATTTCTCGCTACAATGGTAGTCGTAAGCGAACACCCCGTAAGTCCACAGAGTCAATAACGTAAAAAGTTTTATCTTCATTTTCGCGTGTTGTTTTTAGCGTTACCGAGCAACTGTATGGCGCGCGCGCTCGAAGTTGAATGGGCCTGTGAGCCTAGTCGCTCGCGACCGCCACCCGTAGTTCGTAACACAGTTATTTATGTACATAATTGACATACCTATCTAGTATAAAGTTTGAGTTTTGGGAATTTTCAGTAATGAATGGGATGTTTGTTATATGGCAAGATTGTTGCATGTTTAGAAGTTTAGTCTACCGGTCTTGGGTTGTTTGCCGGTAACCTAATTATGTACGCGCATGTAACGGTAAGTGTCGTATGTGATACATCGGTGGCCGATTGAATACGTTTTGATTGTTTTATCTCATTTATTTATTACGCGGTATCTATTTATTTTGTTCGACAATATGAAATCATACTGCGATTACCAATGGACATTGTTGTAGAGATTTATAGTCTTTCTTGAACAATAAATTATTTTAAAATTGATAATTTTAAAATAATTGACTGCCTCGTTGGACTAGTGGTTGCAAGCGCGACTGCTGAGCGTGGGGTCCTGAATTCAATTCCCGGGTCGGGCAAAGTGTTATTGTGTTTTTTCATTAGGAAATTCTCAGTAGCAGCTGGGAGTCTGGATGTGTGCCCGGTCAATAGCAATAGGCTCGCCCCCTATTACATGGGACTATAACATAACTGGCGAAATGTGGGTGTACTAAATATGCCTACCCCTTCGAGGAAATACAGGCGTGATGTTATGTTATGTTATGTGTTATGTTGATAATTTTTTTGTTTATATTAGGTATCGGATGGAGATATTTTTTGGAGTTATTTTTGGAGATATTTTTTTTTATAACTAGTAAGGATGGGGTATAGAATGGGGGTTACCTTTGGGACACTATAGGTTGACAAAAAAAAAGGTATAGGATGGCGACACGAGCTAAAGGCCCGCCTGATGTTAAGCGGTTACCTTTGCCCATAACAACTGCAATACCACCTAGGCTGTGGCCTAAATGGTACCGCAAGTCGGTTCACCAAACTGAGACATGAAGATGGAAAGTCTCATGTGATTGTAATTGATATGAGAAGAATGGTATTTATAACAAATTGACATCCAACGACGGCTGCAGCTTATTTTTACCACGTTTTTATTCTGTCTGTCTGTTTGTTTATTTGTCTGTTCGGTAGAAATTTCGCAATAAATTTTAAACTAACTTCTCGATGAGCTAGAGACTTGACCTTAAACTTGGCTCAGGACTGTATGACAGTGCAATATTAACTCGCTTTCGTTTACAAATCGTGGTAGGTACCTCACTATATTAAAAAAAAAAAAAAAAATTACAGCAAGAGAATCCCTTAGTCACTGCGAAAAAAGTGCCGTTTCTTGCTTCGATTCTAGAGCTCTTAGGATAAGAACAAATAATACCTACAAGTGTAGAACTTAACCCAGACCAACTAAAAGGTGTAGAAAGGAAACTCTTTTGTCCGAACCCGAAATGCCACTTTATAAATACCTACTTCTCCCTTACGTCCCTCTGTCGCAGGTTCGAATCCTACTCGACAGCGAATTTTTCTTTGCACAATTTACCTATATCTTTATTAACTCCTTTAAAACTATAATACGGAATAACGTGATAAGGGAGCGTTGTGGAGTGAAAGAAGTTGTAGTGACAAAGATTGAGTAAGGTATGTTAAGATAGTTTGGACATATAGAGAGGATGGACGAGAGGAAATTGACGAAACAAGTATACGAAGCGAGTGTGGATGGAAGAGTTGGAAGGGGACGACCTCGGCGAATGTATCGCGATCAAATCGCGGACGTTCTTCTCTAAACCGACGATTATGCATGACGAGGTTAATGGACGTAGATGAAGCGAAAGAGGTGTGTCAGGATCGTAGCAGGTGGAAATCCATAGTCTCTGCCTACCCCAATGGGAAACAGGCGTGATAATATGTATGTATGTATGTATGTATGTTTAAAACTATTATTTGTAATTCAGCCATGGTCGTCACGGATCGCAGGCAATTCGTGTATCATCATCTTCGATCAACAATTATTGTTGATCGAAGATCATCATTATTCTCGTTGTACAGAGCCGTTCCGACCTTCGAGATCTAATGCAGCGTGGAGAATGAGATCAGGAGTGACATCAACTAACGGACATCCGTAGATATTGTAATGTTCTCGTTTTGAAGGTGAACTAACAGATAACGCTACAGTGAAATATCAGGAAAAAGAAAAGCAATGATAGCGGTTGAACGGTACTACGTAGCTACTACGTAGACTAAAAGTGCTCCTGCGGCTTTTCCCCTTGCCCCGTATAATGTTCACTGCCGTAGAAAAATACGTCTTTCTTTATTATTATTTAATTTGAAGAGTATTTGTGTCCAGCGTGATCACAGTAAGATTTTTCATAGAAACTTTAACATCCCTTTTTACCCCCGTTGAGTGTAATTTTCAAAAAATTCAAAACGTAATTCATACATATACGTGGGACACTCAGAAAGTTTTGCGAAACTAAAAAAAATTGTTCTATACGTACATATATTTTTATCAAATCTTTTCAAAGTACTTTCCACCAGCCTCTATACAAAGATTCATGCGCCTAAACCAGTTTTCAAAACACTTTTTCCAGTCCGCCGCAGACACCTCGTTTACAGCCTGCTCGAACGCAGCCAGCGCATCTTCCGGCGACGAAAATTGTATCCCTTTGAGCTGATTTTTTATTTTTGGGAATAAAAAGAAGTCACACGGTGCTAGATCAGGGCTGTAAGGAGGGTGACCCAGGAGTTTGACTGGCGTGCTGTCCAGGAAGTCCCTCGTTTTGAGTGCGGTGTGCGCAGGTGCATTGTCGTGGTGGAGCAGTAGCCCGCGGAGCCCTGTGTTTGGTCGCTTGTTGCTTATAACAGAGAAAACTTCTGGCAAACATTTGGTAGTATACCATTCGGCATTAATGCTTCTTTGATCCCGTAAGGGAATTGATACCAAGTGGCCAGTCAAATTAAAAAAGCTAGCGATCAAAATCTTACCCCCGCTTCTAGATCGCTTCACTTTGGTAGGCGTTGGCTCATTTTGAAACACCCAAACAGTCGACTGGCGCTTGGTTTCTGGGTCGTATTGATAAATCCAGGACTCATCACCTGTAACGATGTCGTAAACACGCCGAGACGAGCCTGCTTCAAATTTGTTAAGCATATCACGGCACCATTCCACCCGGGCCTGCTTCTGAGCATCGGTGAGGTTGTGCGGCACCCAGCGTGATACTATCCTCCTCACGCGAAGATGGCTGTGTAGAATCTCGTGAACGCTTCCCGATCCAATCTTCAATATGTGTTGAATCTCCTGATATGTAATTCGCCTATTGTCTTGGATTAAATTTTTCACTGCTAGCACGTTTTCTTCGGTAACAGCCGTCAAAGGGCGACCGCTTCTTTCGTCATCCCCCAAAGTTGGTCGACCGCGCTTGAATTCGTTATACCAACGATACACGGTTGCCTTGGAAGGGCCTTCATCCATGAATGCCATTTGAAGTCTATCGTACGATTCATCCGGTTTCAGGCGACACTTGAAATCGTATAAAATCATAGCTCTAAAATGTTCCCGGCGCAGATCCATATTTCAGTGAGACACAATACTTTGAATTAACTCGCAAAAAATGTGAAGGGAAATTTTGAAATTGGAACTTACTTATTTTTACTTATAAATAATCATATTTTCGGAAAACATTATAACTGGCCAGTCTCCCATATATAAAAACTTTTTTTCGCAATACTTTCTGAGGGGCCTGGTATTGCTATAAAGATTATTTATATTGCGTTTCGACTCAATCCAGCCGCGCAATAAAATTATCCCATACAAAATGTATTACCCTAAGGCAGCGGTACTCTAAGTGTGTTCCGCGGAACCCTAGGGTTCCGCGATACCCCTGTAGGGGTTCCGCAAGAATTTAGAAAAAAAAAACAAAACACCTCTCTCTGGTCACTGGTCGAACGTTTTGAATCCGCCCGCCGCGCGTATACTTGTGAGCGCGCAGTCCCTTTGATAAAAGCCGCCTCTGAATTAGACGCTATAGTTGTGAACAAGCGACTTTCGGCTCTATCTTCAAAAGCATAAAGTCGAGATTGTTTACAACGCATTTTTTTGTATTTATATTTTTATTTCCGCTTTTTGTTTATCAAAGGCGCCGACTCGAGTATTTTTGAGAATGTTCGAGTTCGAGTCTAGGACTAAGTATAAAAGCGCTATTATATAAAAAAAGTCGCGCCTCGTCAGTCAGTTGACGATTAGCGTTCGGAGCGATAAGTTCGTACCTACCTACTTACAAGCTGGCTAGCCTGCTGCCTTCTTGTAAGTTCTACTGCCCGCTGTATTCTGATTGTATCAGTTTTGTACATTTCTTCTTTGGACTAAACTTTGTCTCATAAACGCAGTAACGATTGTGCATTATTTTGACCCTACCATCCTGACGTGTAACATTATTAATAAAGAAGAATGGAACGTTGGCTTAAAGGTGTTAAACGTGTTGCAACGACATCTTCTAATGACGCTGAATGTTCAAAAGCAGTACGCGCGGAGAATACAGCAATTACCGATCCAGGCGATGATGCCACGACGTCAAGCTCCACGGTTTCAAAGACGAAAAAAAGGAAGTATGATGAATCATATATCAGTTTCGGATTTGTTGATTCCAACGGCGCACCTCTCTGCATGTTATGTAGTAAACTGCTTCCTAATAGTTCCATGGCACCTGCCAAATTACGCAGACATTTAGAAACTGTACACCCCGAGTCTAAAGACAAGAATAAAGAATTTTTTGTTCGTAAAAAAGAACAGTTATTGGAAAGTCAAAAAAATATGATGCATGTAACACAAACTATCAATGAAAAGGCCACGGAGGCATCATATTTAGTTAGCTATCGCATTGCACAAGCAGGTGAAGCGCACACTATCGCTGAGAATTTAATAAAGCCATGTGTGTTAGACATAACAAAATGTATGCTCGATGAAAAATCTGCAAAGCATCTTTCTACTGTACCGCTATCAAACGATACTGTTTCACGGCGAATCCATGATCTGGCAAGCTACGTCAAACAAGAACTAGTTGCATGTCTACAAAAAACACGATTCGCCTTGCAAATGGATGAGTCAACTGATGTCACTGGTCTGGCTATCTTGCTGGGCATCGTGAGATATCCATATGAACGTTCTTTTGAAGAAGACATGCTTATGTGTTCACCGCTGCCCACAAACACTACCGGGGAAGAAATTTTTAATAAAATAAACATATTTTTTAAAGAAAATAATCTTAGTTGGAACGATTGCATTGACATTTGTACAGATGGGGCCAAGGCGATGACAGGTAAAACAGCAGGAGCAGTATCACGAATAAAAAGTAAAGCGCCTAATTGTAGTTCCAGCCATTGTATTCTGCATAGACAAGCACTTGCGATGAAACAAATGCCGTCAAATCTAAAATTAGTTATGGATGAAGCGGTAAAAATAATTAATTTTATCAAATCACGACCACTACAATCCCGATTGTTCTCATTATTGTGTGAAGATTATGGCAGCAAACATAAAACACTGCTGCTCCATACAGAAGTGCGATGGCTGTCTCGGGGTAAAACTTTAACAAGGCTATTTGAACTTAGAGCCGAGTTACAAATGTTTCTTTCAGCAGATACAGTTTCTTTTAATTTGAAAGACCGTTTGTATGATAAAACTTGGTTGTTCCGATTGTTTTTTATGGCGGATATCTTTCAAAAACTGAACGAATTGAATTTATCATTGCAAGGTAAACAGACAACAGTGTTCCAAGCCTATAACAAAATAACTGCCTTCAAAAGAAAATTAGATTTTTGGATTATTTGCGTTGGTAAGAGAGAAATAGAAAGCTTTACGTCACTCAGTGAGTTTGTTAGCGATAACGACTCGGAAATGTTTCAAGATGATGTGTTTGAAGAATTGGTCCAATATCTCACTTCGATGCGCGCATCTTTTGTAAAGTATTTTCCCGAAGAACATAATACAAAAATGAAGCTGAATTCATGGATTCATAATCCTTTTTTACCCAACTTGCAAAAGCCCGAAAGTATGTCAAACGAGATATATGAATCTCTTTTAGAAATGTCATCAGACACAAGTATGCAGTCACTGTTCAAAACGACGCCTCTCAACGATTTTTGGTGCAGAATCCGTGATGAATATCCAATGCTTGGCAGAATGGCTCTGAATATTCTTCTCCCGTTCCCAACAACATATTTGTGCGAAACAGGATTCTCAACCTATGCAGCCACGAAAACAAAATATCGCAATAGACTGGACGCCGAACCTGATATGAGACTTCAAATGTCTTCTATCAAACCTGATATCAACCAATTGATGAAAAAAAACCGGCCAAGAGCATGTCGGGCCATGCTCAGTATTATAGGGTTCCTTAAGTAGGTGTAATTACAAACGAATCAAATCGAATATTAATCATGGCTATTATAGTTTTTGCAATAATCGGCAGCATTCGCGACTCAGAGCGTGTTGTTAGTAGCGCCATCTAGCGATAAATTCAAGAAGCCAAATTTAAGACGTTTGTCATTTCAAAGTTACTTTTTGTGATTTTTTCAAATAGAAAGTAGCTAAAGGAGCATTATTTGCTATGATAATTTTTCTCTAAGGTCAATGACCTTTGAACTAGGACGTTTTAAGTATTTTTCAGTTTTCTCTCTATAACTCAAAAAATTATAATCACATTATACTCGAAATAATTTTAAAAGAGAGTTTTTACAAAGGTCTATCAATGTGGAAGATTATAAGTTTCTACATTGCATAGTTTAGAAATGGCAGGGGGGGGGACACATTGCAAGCCACTTTGGCGGGCTATATTTCGCAGATGGTACACCTGATAAAAAAGTGGTGTATCAAACATTACCTTCATTTTAGTAGACCTATTCATTGATATCCTACACGAGGGGGTGCAGCGAAAAAAATTTTTTTTTCTCCCTTTCACATGTATGGACGCCACCCCTAAAATACGCAAAAACGAATCTTTTATTCTTTTAAAATTGAGATCTATATGTAGACTATTTTTTAACAAAATTTCATTTACTTATGTTTATAACTGTAGAAGTTATTAAGCTGTAAAGGATTAGGACAGACGGACAGATGGACAGACGGACAGACGGACAGACGGACGGACATGACGAAACTATAAGGGTTCCTTGTAGGACTTCGGAACCCTAATAAAAAACAGTTTCATACCTCCCATTAGTTAAGATTTTTTCATTTTTTAGGGTTCCGAAGTCCTACAAGGAACCCTTATAGTTTCGTCATGTCCGTCCGTCTGTCCGTCTGTCCGTCTGTCCGTCTGTCCGTCTGTCCGTCTGTCCGTCTGTCCTAATCCTTTACAGCTTAATAACTTCTACAGTTATAAACATAAGTAAATGAAATTTTGTTAAAAAATAGTCTGCATATAGATCTCAATTTTAAAAGAATAAAAAAATAGTTTTTACGTTCTTTAGGGGTGGCGCCCATACATGTGAAATGGGGAAAAAAAGATTTTTTTCGCTGCACCCCATCGTGTGGGATATCATTGAATAGGTCTACTAAAATGAAGGTAATGTTTCATACATCACTTTTTTATCAGGTGTACCATCTGCGAAATATAGCCCGTCAAAGTGGCTTGCAATGTGTCCCCCCCCCTGCCATTTCTAAACTATGCAACGTAGAAACTTATAATCTTCCACATTGATAGACCTTTGTGAAAACTCTCTTTTAAAATTATTTCGAGTATAATGTGATTATAATTTTTTGAGTTATAGACAGAAAACCGAAAAATACTTAAAACGTCCTAGTTCAAAGGCCATTGACCTTAGAGAAAAATTATGCTAGCAAATAATGCTCCTTTAGCTATTTTCTATTTGTTAAAATCACAAAAAGTAACTTTGACACTTCTTAAATTTGGCTTCTTGAATTTATCGCTAGATGGCGCTACTAACAACACGCTCTGAGTCGCGAATGCTGCCGATTATTGCAAAAACTAAAATAGCCATGATTAATATTCGATTTGATTCATTTGTACACCTACTTAAGGAACCCTATAATACTGAGCATGGCCCGACATGCTCTTGGCCGGTTTAATATCTTCTATTATTGTACTTGGCATGTGGTTAAAGTAAGTAATAATTAGTAACTGTTACATTGTACTTTTATTATGCTTATATAATAAAGAATACACTTTTAAAAACTATTGTTTTATTGTAGGGTTCCGTCAAGTATTTTGCTTGTCAAAAGGGTTCCGTGACCAAAAAAGTTTGAGAACCGCTGCCCTAAGGCACCCTCTTTTAGTAGTAATTTTGGAAAAAGAAAAGTTAACACCCTATTTAAGCCCTTTAGGGTTAAAATTACCAAAAATCCTTTCTTAGTTGGTGTTTACGTTACAAAAGGAACCTACTGTCCAAATTTCATGTTTCTAGCTTACGTTATAGCAATCGAAAACGCTACCGAATGCGTCGACTTTCATTCATAAATCAGTAGTTCCTCCTCGTTGCCGCCAGGGGCGCTACTAATTTTTGAATGAAAATGGTCGCAAACGATCGCGTACACGTAAGTTTCAAACTCGGAATAAGCAGATCATTGCAATACTTGATAGGCTTGTAAAGTACCAACATTTCGAAACCTGATGAGCACGATGACGAAACCGTTTGGCCTCACTTTGATGAAGTTTGATAAATCGAAGGTTTTGTTTTGTTTTGGTTTTGTTTTGTTTCGAAGGACTTTAAACATACGTACCTATTAATAGAATATTCAGTAATTTTATCACGGAGGTCAAATAGTGATTACGTGTAAAATATTCATAATCCGCCACATCTGTTTGGACTGGAAGGTGACCCCAATACCAGTTATAAACAACATTTTAGTTTTTCTTTAAAACATTTCCTAACACAAAAATTACATCTGAATCGTAGGTGCGTACCTAACCTACACAGTACACACTACACAGGTCACAATGCGTAACAGCCAACGACCATACAGCCGCCTAATGTTGAATATAATGCGTACAATAAATTCTGGCACTAGGCGGCTACTAACGCGGTAGTTTTGACGACTCATATAAGTGGTCGAAACTGATTTGAAGATTTCAAGTGGCGAATAGTGGCGACCTACATTAGTGAAATTTCATAGATGTGATGCAGACATCAGTCGCCTGTTATGAGGCGTCTATGGAGTGTATGGTCGCTGTTTTAAATTAATGTCAGGAGTTTTGTAAATTAATTTAAGTTTTATAGTAACAGTTTCCAGTTCAACAAAAATACTTTTTTTCATCAAGTCTCCAGCATCCCACCACAGAACAGTTCGAGCGGTGAAAAACATATTTTTCATCAAGTATATTTTCTTTTTCTTTTTAAATCAAACCGAATCAAAGGCACCTAATTCCTAAACTGTTTCACACAAATTATTTTATTCTTTTTGAACTCGATTTTTACCTTTTTTTTTAGTTTTTAGCTAATAAAGCCTACCTAAAATACAGTATGAGGATTAATTTAAAAAAAAAAACATGAATTTCGTTTACGAAACAAAATAATAAAAGTATCATTTTCTATCAGTCTTTGTAAAATTTCGTCTTCTTTATTTAGGTACCTACCTACCTAAGGAGATAAGAAATCAATTATATTACGTACTGTATAGCTCGATTCTTAATCAAAAGGTCAATTAAATCAATACACATACCAGGCCCCTCAGAAAGTATTGCGAAAAAAAGTTTTTATATATGGGAGACTGGCCAGTTATAATGTTTTTCGAAAATATGATTATTTATAAGTAAAAATAAGTAAGTTCCAATTTCAAAATTTCCCTCCACATTTTTTGCGAGTTAATTCAAAGTATTGTGTCTCACTGAAATATGGATCTGCGCCGGGAACATTTTAGAGCTATGATTTTATACGATTTCAAGTGTCGCCTGAAACCGGATGAATCGTACGATAGACTTCAAATGGCATTCATGGATGAAGGCCCTTCCAAGGCAACCGTGTATCGTTGGTATAACGAATTCAAGCGCGGTCGACCAACTTTGGAGGATGACGAAAGAAGCGGTCGCCCTTTGACGGCTGTTACCGAAGAAAACGTGCTAGCAGTGAAAAATTTAATCCAAGACAATAGGCGAATTACATATCAGGAGATTCAACACATATTGAAGATTGGATCGGGAAGCGTTCACGAGATTCTACACAGCCATCTTCGCGTGAGGAGGATAGTATCACGCTGGGTGCCGCACAACCTCACCGATGCTCAGAAGCAGGCCCGGGTGGAATGGTGCCGTGATATGCTTAACAAATTTGAAGCAGGCTCGTCTCGGCGTGTTTACGACATCGTTACAGGTGATGAGTCCTGGATTTATCAATACGACCCAGAAACCAAGCGCCAGTCGACTGTTTGGGTGTTTCAAAATGAGCCAACGCCTACCAAAGTGAAGCGATCTAGAAGCGGGGGTAAGATTTTGATCGCTAGCTTTTTTAATTTGACTGGCCACTTGGTATCAATTCCCTTACGGGATCAAAGAAGCATTAATGCCGAATGGTATACTACCAAATGTTTGCCAGAAGTTTTCTCTGTTATAAGCAACAAGCGACCAAACACAGGGCTCCGCGGGCTACTGCTCCACCACGACAATGCACCTGCGCACACCGCACTCAAAACGAGGGACTTCCTGGACAGCACGCCAGTCAAACTCCTGGGTCACCCTCCTTACAGCCCTGATCTAGCACCGTGTGACTTCTTTTTATTCCCAAAAATAAAAAATCAGCTCAAAGGGATACAATTTTCGTCGCCGGAAGATGCGCTGGCTGCGTTCGAGCAGGCTGTAAACGAGGTGTCTGCGGCGGACTGGAAAAAGTGTTTTGAAAACTGGTTTAGGCGCATGAATCTTTGTATAGAGGCTGGTGGAAAGTACTTTGAAAAGATTTGATAAAAATATATGTACGTATAGAACATTTTTTTTTAGTTTCGCAAAACTTTCTGAGTGTCCCACGTAATAGGTATGTATTACGATATTAAATTGGGCTGATAATAATATATTAACGTTCGATAAATATATTAAAGCCGATGATCAAGTTATCCTTGCATCGTCGGAGGGGGAGTTACAGAAGATGGTAACAATTATGGATGGTGCTTTGAAGAGTAAAGGAATGAAAGTTAATGTTAGTAAGACAAAAGTTTTGGTTTTTGAAAAGGAAGAAGTTATGACAGAGTGCAATATTTTGATAGGTGACGAAAAGGTGGAACAAGTGAAAGATTTTGTATACCTGGGTTCCATGTTTACGAGAGATGGCAAGCATGTGAAGGACATTGAAAGGAGAGTGAGTGCTGGTAATCAGGTGAATGGGGCACTACACACCTTCATGAACAGCCGCAAAGTGTCGGAAAAGGCACGGCTGGCTGTTCATGGGGAAGTGTTAGTGCCTACACTTATGAATGGTAGTGAAAGTTGGGTATGGCAGAAGAAACATGAAAGCAGAATAAATGCAGTAGAAATGAGAGCTTTGAGAAGTATGTGTGGTGTAACTTTGAGAGATAAAGTAAGGAATAACATGATAAGGGAACGTTGTGGAGTGAAAGAAGATGTAGTGACAAAGATTGAGAAAGGTATGTTAAGATGGTTTGGACATATAGAGAGGATGGACGAGAGGAGATTGACGAAACAAGTATACGAAGCGAGTGTGGATGGAAGAGTTGGAAGGGGACGACCTCGGCAGATGAAGAAGCCTACAAAGAAGGACGATGAAAAACAATACCAGATGGCCAACAACTGCAAAAAAAATGCCGCATGCATTTAGAAAGTGCCGCGCCGCGCCGCGCATCTCAAATGCGGTTATAAAGTGCCGCGCTGCGCCACTGCAGTGACGCGCCGCACATCTCATGTGCGGTTTAACCTTTAGGGTGCAGTTTTCACACTTTAGGCTTAGGATTCTGTAACGCCTGCCATTTTCGTAAGAAAATCATGGCCAACAGCTTAAGTTCTCGAGGCACACAACCAAAACGTTCACTAGGGTTTTTTGAACGCACAGATGGAACATAACCCGGATTAAAATATAGGCTACTTTTTATCCCGGGAAGATAAATAATTCCCAAGAAATGCCCGATAAACCACATCGACGCGGGTGAAGCCGCGAGCAAAGGCTAGTAATGATATATTAAAATTCACAAGTAATAAATATCGTCACCGTCACGGCTAAGAATTCGACACCGTGTTGTCAAGGCAATCGTCGCGGTAAATCACAGCTTCGTATTTTCATTACCGACTTCGGTCTAGGTCAACAACACTCAATCTTTAGCCCATCGACTATACACCCCATAGACGCCTCATAACAGGCGACCGATCTCTGCAACGCATCTATAAAATTTCACTAATGTAGTTTGCCACTATTCGCCACTTGGAATCTTCAAATCAGTTTCGACCACTTATACATGCTGAAATTTGAATCGCTTATTTCCCGAAAAGGGGTAATTATACTCATCATTATGAACAACTTTTACTATGGGACCGACCCTAAAATCGAGAAAAAAAAACAGTTGGTCCCTACTTTTATCGATGTAAGTGAACACAAATGTAGGGACCAACAGATTTTTTTTTCGCGATTTCAGGGTTGGTCCCATAGTACCTAGTTCCCTTTTCGGGAAATAAGCGATTCAAATTTCAGCATGTATATGAGCCAACAAAACTGCCGCGTTAGAAAGAACGAACGAAACGAACGAAGATCAAAAACAAAATAACATCAAATACAACGTGAAACTTTCAACGATAAACAATAACTTTCCAAAAATGCGTTCTTCGCTCGACCACGTGCAACTCGCACGCACTTTGATTGTTTGTTTGGCGCCGACTCGTAATTAGTTATTTACATTAGTTTAGTCAGGAGATTAGTTATTAAGACTAAAAAGCTTCATTTTATTTTTCGCTTTTCAGTTTCTGTTTTCGTCGGTTAAATTTTTTGTCAAAAAGTTTTATTCTATTCGAGAGTTTCTTCGTAAGTGGGGTAACCAATGAATGCAGCTGACTGTACATCGCGAGACGGGCGCGAGCCGGCGCCTGGTCGGCGCGAGAGGGTGCGAGCTTGCGATGTACATCTTTCGGTGTGAAAGGGTTAGCGAGATTTCAATTCACGCTCATCCCATCCAATCCTCGCCTTGCCGGTCTGAAACGACCTTCATACCGGGTAATACTGGTTGTCAGACTTTCAGGCTTCTGACTACCCATAACGAATGCCCCTAGATATTGTACGAGAACCGGGAACGATAGCATAACATGTTCCTGCTATAATGCTATTACGCAAATCATCCTGGCCGATAAATCACAAATCTTTGCGACACAGCAACAGTTCTTCAAAAACATCATATAACCTTCCAACTCAAACACTTGGCCAGGCATCAGTCACAAAACTCACAAAGGTATGCAAATATTTGAATTTGATGTCTACAGGTCATACAGTCATCAAATTCAAATATTTCCATAACAAATAGTGTTTATAGGCGCTTATAAAACGTTGACATGTCCGACCTACTTACTGGTCCGACCAGAAATAACTGCAAAAATAATTTTTACTTTTCTGAAAGGCTCTCAATCATGGAATTAATAAGTACTTTGTACACCTATTCATTCCATGCTCTCAATTTGATCTGTTGTCGAAGCTGCTGTGGTTGATTGACCAAAATACGTACAACCAAACAGCCCATTACTGTCCCACTGCTAGGCACGTGCCTCTTCTCAAAACTAGAAAAAACTAGAAGGATGCAAGCTTAGAATAATAACGCATATTCTAAGTATGCAGGCTTTAGCAAACATTGAGTACTTCTGGTCTAGAGGTGCGATCAATTCGCGTGTTTTTTATGCGCCATCTCATTTGTAAGCGAATGGTGTGCGACGACATTCCTCAATGTTATCTGACCTTAATCACGAATGCGCCATAAATTAATTGTTTTAATAGGGATGCAGATAACGTATTGCTTCTTACAATTCATCAATCATCTGAGTCTATTTTCCATTGCAGTGAAGTACATAGTACCTCAATAGCTGTGATGCCATTCATGTGTCACTGATACTCAGGTAGGCCTACAAGATAGGTACACAGAGTACATTTATACATACGATACGGGGTGGCGCGCCGCCCGACCAGTCAAGGCCCGTGACGGTGGCGCGTAGTGTTTGGCGCGCGCCACTCAAGAGGAGGGCGCGGCCGTTGTGGTTGCCGCACAGGGAGAAGGGGCTCGCCTGCCAGTGGCGAGCCGGGACCTGCCAGGGATGGTTGGGCGAATACGGGAGTATTTCCCACGCCCCCGGCCAAGGTCGATAGAGGAACACCGTGGTGGTTTTTAGTCGGTAAGATTCCGACACTGGCTCCGCCTTCCCCGGGCGGGGTAAATCTTCATGGACGGATTTACCCCACGGAAAAAAAAAAGATAGGTAGGCTTGATATATTTATTTATTGAGGGATAATAAACAGCTACAACATAAGACATCAATTATAGGGTTAGCAAATTTGTATAAGGTAATGTTGCAGCCCACTACATTATCCACAGATAATACAATAAAATTAAGCAGTGGATGCCACTAGGTGGCCAGTAAAATAACAATTAAATTTAATTACATTACATTCTATCAAAATATTATATTAACAATAATATATACAGGGTGGAAACTTTCAGCGGGGCAGTAAGGGGAAGTACCTTATCCGTTGCAGCTACGCCAAAATATCCATATTTTTTTATGGAATTTTGATCCCCATTCACAGTTTAAAAAAAAAAATACTGTTAGCAAGAAAATAGCCATTTTACACAAAAACATTTTTTGATGCCAATCGATCCTGTTTCTAATACTGATGAAAAACTTCTATGGGACCAACCATCGTTGGAGTACTCGAAAAGTCACAAATTGCAAAAAACTTATCCCGTACATTTTGTATGAAAATTTTACGCAAAAGCTTTTTTAGTGACGGTTGAGATCTTTATGTTGACTGAATAAAAAGATAGGTTTAAAAACAATTCAAATTTCGAACTCGTTATTATTAAATAAAAAACAATCTTGACAGTTTGTTGCGTCAGAAAAGCTCCGAGTGTGTTGTGCATAATTGGACAGCTATTGTTTAGAGAAAAATGAACTCCAATTTAGAACGTTTAGACTTGCTAGAAGCATATTACGTAATTAATTAATTAATGTGATTATAAATTTTCGAGTTATAGAGAGAAAACTGAAAAATACTTAAAACGTCCTAATTCAAAGGTCATTGACCTTAGAGAAAAATGAAAACAGCAAATAATGCTCCTTCAGCTACTTTCTATTTGAAAAAATCACAAAAAGTAACTTTGTGTTATGTTGGCTTCTTAAATTTGGCGCCATCTAGCGGCTACTAACAACACTCTCTGAGTCGCCAATGCTGCCGTCTATTGCAAAAACTAAAATAGCCATGATTAATATTCGATTTGATTCGTTTGTAATTACACCTACTTAAGGAACCCTATAATACTGAGCATGGCCCGACATGCTCTTGGCCGGTTTTTTTTAATAGTTAGCTGTAACTTTGACGTTACCCACCAGATGGCGCTTAAAGGTGAGGTCAGCTAACAACTATATATCCATATATTCAATGTACTCTATGGGTATAACGCAAATCTTAACGTGATGTGACGCTACATTTTCTCCCGAATCACACCTACCGCAAGCCCCCATAACGAACTTCGTTCAAAAATGTTACTAGACTTCACCAAAGCCAATGAACGCTTCGCTGGCCAAAGCAGACTTGCTACTTTTATCATCGACGATTTAGTAACTTTTCGGAAGCCCGATGCTGCGTCCAAAACGCTTTTCAGTCCACATCCACACACATACAAACACCGGTTGCGACGATCAAGTCGCATTTTTAGAAGCTCGATGCAACAACTGAAATAATTTCGATATCCCAAATGGAATGCAGTTAGTCATCAAAATGCGATGCATCATCGTTGCAGTCGCTAAAACGCGCGATTTCGATACCGCGATCGAACACAGCAAGTTGCAAAAACGCAATACAGCATCGTTTATTTCGCAAAATCGCCGATTGCCGATGTTTAAGGCATCGTGTGTGCTTTGGCCCTAAGGGCTGATTTTTCAATCGCCGACTGACGCTTTGACTGATTTCTGAAAATGTTAATCATTTTGATAGCTTGACAGTTGTATAGAAAATCAGTCAAAGCGTCACATTAATTCCTTAGTAAAAAATCAGATCCCTTATTTATGCTTATGAGTCTTATGACTAACGTTTTTAGGGTTCCGTAGTCCTACAAGGAACCCTTATAGTTTCGTCATGTCCGTCCGTCTGTCCGTCTGTCCGTCTATCCGTCTGTCCGTCTGTCCTAATCCTTTACAGCTTAATAACTTCTACAGTTATAAACATAAGTAAATGAAATTTTGTTAAAAAATTGTCTGTATATAGATCTCAATTTTAAAAGAATAAAAAAATCATTTTTACGTATTTTAAGGGTGGCGTCCATACATGTGAAATGGGGATGAAAAATTTTTTTTCGCTGCACCCCCTCGTGTGGGATATTATTGAATAGGTCTACTAAAATGAAGGTAATGTTTCATACATCACTTTTTTATCAGGTGTACCATCTGCGAAATATAGCCCGCCAAACTGGCTTGCAATGTGTCCCCCCCCTGCCATTTCGAAACCATGCAATGTAGAAACTTATAATCTTCCACATTGATAGACCTTTGTGAAAACTCTCTTTTAAAATTATTTCGAGTATTATAATGTGATTATAATTTTTTGAGTTATAGACAGAAAACTGAAAAATACTTAAAACGTCCTAGTTTAAAGGTCATTGACCTTAGAGAAAAATGATCATAGCAAATAATGCTCCTTTAGCTACTTTATATTTGAAAAAATCACAAAAAGTAACTTTGACATGACAGACTTCTTAAATTTGGCTTCTTGAATTTATCGCTAGATGGCGCTACTAACAACACGCTCTGAGTCGCGAATGCTGCCGATTATTGCAAAAACTAAAATAGCCATGATTAATATTCGATTTGATTCGTTTGTAATTACACCTACTTAAGGAACCCTATAATACTGAGCATGGCCCGACATGCTCTTGGCCGGTTTTTTAAGTACATCTAGTAGGTACCCAATAAAGAAGTTTTTAAAGCTCAGAAAAAATGTATACGAGCAATTTCTAGTGCTCACTTTCTGGATAGCTGTAAACCCCTATTTAAAAAACTTAACATTTTACCTTTGCCTTGTTTATACATCCTAGAAATATGTCTATTTGTAAAAAAACATCCCCATTTATTTTCAAAATTCTCCGATAACCCAAATAGCCGATCTCGGCACAAAGATCGTCTGAGCTTACCAAAAATAAAATTAGAAGTATTTAAAAGAAACGTGTATTGCATGTCTATTAAAATATTTAATCACCTACCCCAGAATCTTAGTAAACTACCTCTGAAATTATTTAATAAGGCATTATTCAAATTGTTATTAAATAAAAATTATTATTGTGTAAATGAATACTTAGAAGAGAAGTCGATAATATTTACAATATAGATAAAATACCAATATAATTATGTTAGCCTGATTATGTACCTAATGACATTTTGTTATTTTTTGTTATTTTTAAAATGTCTATTATGCACCCCAAATATGTTTGCACGTCATACGTGACAGGATATGTTAGAACACGAAAATTTTGTAACACCTAGTTATGTACCATATTCTAGCAAATAAATATATTGAATTGAATTGAATTGAAAGAATTGGCCCTTTCTAAACACGGGTGTCTTACAATATAGGCCAGCTGCATACTGAACCCAGCCCAGGCCATCATACGTCCAGGCCATTGGGATAAACTGTCACGCACTGTCCCACGCGGCACTGGGTGACGTAGGTCCACTATGCGGCTCGGTGGCGTGGCGTTACGGGCATTTGAATTCAAATTCAATTCAAATTGATACAGGGCCTTCATGCCATCTTCTACTAATTTACAGTGACACAGTATGTCATCGTAAGTGTAAACAGTAATGTAAATCGTAATGTACAGTGGACTGCATGACAGTGGTAACACTTGAGTTGGAAAACCGCCCTTACTGCTTACGAAATAAAGACGCTGTCAATGTCAAACTGTTACCACCACTGACATGCGGTTGACCGTACTACCAACGTTATTATAGAAAAGTAAATATTGGATAGGGCTATGCTCTGAGTGTCCCTGTGTGATCGAATCAGAAAGAACGAAGGTAACCGACATAGCCCGAAGAATTGGCAGTGGGTGGGGCACATTGCTCGCAGAACGAATGGCCGATGGGGTCGAAAATTTCTGGAGTGGCGACCACGTGCTGGAAGGCGCAGCGTGGGTAGGCCCCCACAAGGTGGACCGACGACCCGCTGAAGGTCGCGGGAATCCGCTGGATGCGGGAAGCGCAGGACAGGTCGTTGTGGCGATGCTTGGGGGAGGCCTATATCCAGCAGTGGACGTCTTTCGGTTAAAATGATAATGATTATGATGATGATGAATTATTGGATGCTAATGGCCATATAATTCCAAGTTAAGGATGGAAATTAAAAAACACAAAATTAGATAATCTATCTATCTATCTATCTATCTATCTATCTATCTATCTATCTATCTATCTATACTATAATAAAACTGTAAAGGTCGAAAAGTCTGTACATTGAGTTTTTTTTCGCGAAAACCGGCTAGGGGGACTAGAAATAAGCTATAGAACACGAATCAATCGTTTAAAAAAATTAAGTCTGTCTGTCTGTCTGTCTGTCTGTTTGTTTGTTACCTCATCACGTGAAAACGGCTGAACGGATCGTAATGAAACTTAGCAGTTGTATTGGTATTAGTCTATCTTAAAATATAGGGTACTGGGTATGTTTTATCTGAATCGGTTGAGTAGATCCAGCGATACAGCTTGACCCCTCTATTGTATTAAGTTGCATACAAAGTAAAGGTCATGATTGCTGGTTGTTTGCAGGTACCTAAAAATACAACTAGATTCTGTTAGTATTATAGAAAATATAGAATAACATAACACAGCCCATCACTGTACCGCTGCTGGGCATGGCCCTCTTCTTGGAATGAGAAGAGTTAAGGAACTGGATATTGTTAGTGTAATAGATTATCATAACATATTCAGCTCATTACCTACTGCCCCACTGCTGGGCACGGACCTCTTCTCGGAACGAGAAGAGTTAAGAAACTAGAAAATTTTGAATAACATAACGTACTGTCCCACTGCTAGGAGAAATGAGAAGAGTTAATGAACTGGATATTGTTAGTATTAGTATTATAGAATAACATTACCAGCCCATTACAGTCCCACTGCTGGACACGGGCCTCTTCTCAGCATAAGAAGAGATGTGGTTAGTGTTATAGAATAACTTAACATAATCAGCCCAATTACTTCCCACTGCTGGGCACGAACGTCTTCTCAGAATGAGGGAGTTTAGGGCTAATTCCATCACCTTAGCCGGTTGGTTGTAAAAACAAAATATAGTATGGTCGGTAAATAGTGTAATCGTCTGTGTAGGCGCTTATATGTACATATATATTTGAAGACATTGTGTTCATAATTATGACACGATGTTATTTTCCGACATCCACGCGAACGGAGTCGCGGGCACAGCTAGTGACCAAATAAAAATCAAATCAAAATGCCCTGCTGACCGGCTTATCTTTTCTCCACGGCATCGGCATGAGCTATTATCATTATGCCGCTCATGTCGACACGATAGAAGATTATGAAGAATTATTTTTGCCTACATTGCCACGAAAAATTTTAGTGGTCAATGGTCCCCAAACTTTTAAAATATTGAATATTCATGTACGTAATATTGCAGCAATGGCCGTAGCCGTAAGTAAGTACCTACACACTTTTTGCATTGGCGACACAGACCAAATTTGCATTTATCTCTAATGAGCACATGAGGTCGTGAGGTATAAATCCTTGCTTTTGATCATTGTGTCTTTAATTGCACTATTATTTTAATAAATGCGGCTTCCATTCAACCGTATAATATCTGATGAGTCTGGAAGCCGACCGTCGGTAGAAGGTTAGGATAAAGATGATATCATGGCTGCCAACTACTGGTCCCATCAGTTGTCAATTTACGTAACTCACTCGCGATCGCAATCGTTTGATTACAATTATGTTCGTTGCTTCGTATGCACAGACAGTAAAAAATATAGACGAAATGCTGCGAACAATCATAGTGAAGCCAACTAAACTGTGTTCACCGCTCTCATTACACATGTCGCAGCATCGTCCAGTAAGTATCGCGAAAACAAATATCCTTCAGGTGCATATGTGTGCGTGAGCGCTGGTTTGTACACGAAGGAGCACGGTTATGTTGGCTTCACTATGATTGTTCGCAGCATTTCGTCATACTTTAAAAATCTGTCTTATTAGCAACTATTCACCACGCAACTAATATTGCTGTAATGACAAAATGATGGAAATTGTCATTCTACTTTTGCCAAAATTCGGTGACTCCACCACAGTCCATTTGTAGCTGAGCCCACAATCCACAAAACAACATCAATATTTGCTATTTTTGCTCTCTATCAATTTTATCTTAGAAGAACTAATATCGTGCATTATGAAAGTGTATTTTTTTATTTTGTCGACCTCTGTGGTCTAATGGTTCGAGTGTCGGACTGCTGATAACGAGGTCGTGGGTTCGATTCCCACAGGACACAAATATTTGTGTGATGAACATAAGTGTTTGTGTTGGTATGGGTGTTTCTTATGTATTACAAGTATGTATTTACAAGAAACAAAACAAAAAGTATATAAGTATTATATCCACTGTCTAGTACCCATAGCACAAGCTCTGCTTAGTTTGGGCACTTGGGACTAGATGGTGCTGTGTGAAAATGTCTCAAAGTATATTTATTTATTTAGGTACTTGTCAATATCCTTGTTATAAACTGCCTCTGGTAATACTAGACCGGTAGTTTGCAATCCCATGTTTGTAAATGTTTGGAACAAACAAAGTAAGTATCTGTACCGTAAGTAGTATAATATTGGGCACGCTGGACCACCTGTCGCGTACCGCTCCGGTGTTCCAGTGCGCCCAATAATAAGTATACTGATTCGGATAATTTGCAGATTAATTAAATCAGTTCGATGTTGTAGAACGCACAACGCCAACGGTAACAGAACGGAACTCGGTGTCGTTGTTTCGTTTCGTACAATCATTGCATACTAACACATTCCTTAATACAACTCATTTAATTAGATTAGTCGGTTTTGATTTCATTGATCGATTGGTAGTCAACTGTTGTTTCGTTTGCAATACGACAACCGGGTTTAGTATGGTGGTATCTCTAACAGACTGCCGTGCTGAAGGTTGTGGGTTCGATTCCCACCAGAGCAAATGACTGAGAAAACATAATTTTCAAAGGTGACTCTGGTCTGGTTACAACTGTGATAATAGTAGTAAACTAACATCACAAAAGTATTTCATCACAATTATTAGTAATACCATCTCATCATCGATACGATACCTATAAAGTGATAGGTACCCACTCAATATTTTTGATCGTTCATTAATCAAATGTTGTAATCAATTATATTTGTTCAGTACCTACAGCAAACGTTGCCTACTAACTTCATACTGCTCATTTAATTACCTAAGGCGTTTCTGAAATTGATTAAAGTTGAACATTATATTAATAAAATTTATCAGTGTTACTGATTATTCTTATTTAAATCGTGTAAAGTATTAGACGCCTCCAAAAAATGAAGTTTGTCAAACAACCACATTCGCTTGTTGTTGATGCAGTTTGTGTTGAAGCCCAAAGTCGTACTTTTCGACACGGGAAACTTTTACCCAATACTATAAGATGTATTATCTGCGGTCCATCTAACTGTGGTAAAACCAATCTTGTAATTGGTTTGCTTTTGCATAAAAATGGTTTGAAGTTTCGCAATGTATACCTTTACTCAAAAACTCTACAACAACCAAAGTACATGTTTTTAGAAAAAGTGCTAGCGTGTGTACCAGATGTTTCGTTTTCAAAATTTAAAGACAATGAGGAAGTAATTAGTCCACAAGAAGCTAGATGCGAATCGGTAATGATATTTGATGATGTAGCGTGTGAGAACCAAAATAACATGCGAGATTATTTTGCAATGGGTAGGCATAGAAATATAGACTGCTTTTATTTAAATCAAACATACAGTAAGGTACCCAAACAACTTGTCAGAGACAATGCAAATGTTATAATTCTTTTCAAGCAAGACGATATTAATATGAGACATGTATATGATGAACATGTTAACACAGATATGAAATGGAATGAGTTCCGTGAATTATGCTCTAAAATATGGACTCATCCTTATAATTATTTAGTTATAAATAAGGAATGCCGTAAAAATGAAGGTTGCTATCGCAAAAAATTTGATAGCTTTGTAGTTTTTGATTGATGTTACATTGTATAAATATATATCACTGCAAAGAAAATATTAATCTTAATTAAACAGTAATAGAAGAAACATCTAAATATTATTATAATGGAAACATCTATAAAAAGACAAGTCGTTAATGCTGCTGAAGCGGTAAGAAGAAAAGTACGAAAAATGCGAAATATTGAAGAGGATAATGAAAAAGCTTTGCAAACTGTATTTAAGCCTTTGATTAATCCACTTAATCAAATTGTATCTAACAACAAAAATACTTCTAGAAAAAGTATAAATAATGAGGAATTTAAGTTTAGTAAATATGAGAACAACCATTACCACGACGAAAAATTACCTACTAACGATGTGTATGCTAATATTGAGAACGATTCGGAAAATACTGATAAACCTAAAGCGTCTACTATGGATCAAGGACATAGTGATAGTCGTCGAAATTCCGTGGATGATGATTCTGATAATTGTTTAGAAAAAAGTGATGACTCATTCAAATCTGTTGACTTCAATAATACTATGAAAGAAAACGTTTCATCATGGTCTCAATCGTCTGAGGTAATTGATGATATTCCTTTTGGAGTTAGGGTTGAAAAAGGAAAACTTATGCTTGGTTCAGCCAAAGTAATCGTCAATGATAAACATATTACTATAGACAATCATATATATCCATCCAGTCAAGGGCTAAAGGAACTTTTATTTCAAAAAGATCCGGATCTTAGTTTGGTGACTGAAAAAGATAAACACAGTTACAAATTAATGCTGTTAGCTACAAATGCTCATAGACGTGACTATGATCCAAATAAACCTATAAAAAGCAATAAAGGAAAAAAATATATGTGTCTTATAAAACCACTTTTTAAATTACGTAACGACTATAACGATGCTCAAATGACTTTGCCCAAAGGAAAAGGGTTGTTAATACTGAAAAAAATGAATAAAGATATTGAATATGTATATTGGGATGACCCTAACGAATTAGTAGAAAGATTAAAATTACTCATGGCCTCTCGGGAAGCTGGAAATACAGGACTAGATAACGAAATATTATCCATCATAGAAGAACTACGAGAGGGTAAATTTATAAGTAAATAAATATCTAGATAAAATAGTATTCTTTTCATTTTCCTTTGATCTTTCTAGAAGAACATACATAATGAATATAGACAAATTCGGTCATCATATTCATAAAAGAATGCGATTATCAGATATATTTGATATCTCAGATAAAACTATTTTAAAAACTACAAGTGGTGAGTTTAATTTGCAAATGAACAGACTACGAGGTGTTATTAATCCAGTTGAAGCAGATGACGTTGCTAACAAGGAATATGTAGATGAAAAAATTAATTACCTGTGCGCTAAAAGCGATGTTCAAACATTATTGGACAAAACAAAAAAAGAGATTTTAAAAGATATTCAAGTCTCATTAGATCATTTAAAATCAAGTATGGTATCATATATTGATCATAAAATAACGAACACTGCTACGAGTAAGACGAACAATCCATCTCATAATGATAAAGCAACAAATCGTGAATGAATTACACAAATCAGCCAGAAGAAACTTTGTTCGTCGTCATGTTATTTTAAAAGGAATCGATGACCTGTGGCAAGCCGATCTTATTGATTTAAGAAACATAAAAAATAATAATAATAAGGGTTTCAGTTATATATTAGTGGTGATTGACTGCTTTTCAAAATATGCATGGACTATGCCTTTGAAGTCTAAATCAAAAGTAGAAGTGTCAAACGCATTTCAAGAAGTGATAAAGACAAGTAATCGTTCACCTAATCATTTACAAACAGATTTGGGAACAGAATTTTACAACGATACATTCTCAAAATTAATGAAAAATTATAACATTAATCACTACTCATCATTTTCGATTAAGAAAGCTTCGATTGTGGAAAGATTAAATAAAACTTTAAAAAATACATTATTCAAAACTTTTAATTTAAATGGAAATTACAAATGGATAGGAAAACCTTTAGAAAATACTGTACATGCTTACAATAATTCTAAACACCGTACTATTAATTGTAAGCCGGTTGATGTTATTAATGAAAATGAGAATCTTATACGAAAAAATATTTTAAAATCACATAGAAAAACGTTGACTAAGAAAATTAAATTTAAAGTTGGGGATTACGTTCGAATAAGTAAGTATAAAAATTGTTTTCAAAAAGGCTATACCCCAAATTGGTCAACAGAAATCTTTAAAGTCATAAACATTAATGAGACAATCCCAGTGACATATAACATTGAAGATCTTCGTAACCAACCTATATTGGGTACTTTTTATGATCAAGAAATTCAAAAAACATTTTATCCTGATATTTACGTCATAGAAAAAGTTTTAAGGAGAAAAGGTAGTAAACTATTTGTCAAATGGTTAGGTTTGAATGATAGTGAAAATAGTTGGATCGATAAGAAAACTATTGTAAATTGATACAAGGGTATTTATAATTCAACCTATTATTTATCATAACATTGTAACACGAACAATGCAAGGAAGTGGACTTCTTAATAATATAATAAATAATTTACCGTTCGAACTCCATTTACCAGGTTACAATTACTGTGGACCCGGTACTAAATTAAAAAAACGTTTATTACGAGGAGACAAAGGCATAAATCAATTGGATGAAGCTTGTAAAGTACATGATATAGCTTATACAAATTATTCAGACTTGAATAATAGACATCAAGCTGACTCTCAGTTACTTAATATGGCAAAAAAACGGTTAAAAGCAGCAGATGTTGGAAAAAGAGAAAAAATCGCTTCTTGGTTAGTTAGCAAAGCAATGAAGACAAAACTTAAAATGGGATCTGGTTTAAAAACATTTGGATCTTTAGTAACGAAAATTCGCTCACACCTCAAAAAGTTAAAACCTAAAAACAAAGAAGATGCAATTAAACATGCATACCTTGCTGCAAAAAAGTTGTACTCAAATAATTCCAGGATCCCTATACCCAGAGTCATATCGCTACCTAAAACAGGAGGGTTTCTACCGCTGATTCCAATTTTTGCTGGGCTGTCTGCATTAGGTACATTAGCTGGCGGTGCAGCGGGTATTGCAAAGACGGTTAACGATTACAAAAGTGCTAAACAAAATTTACAAGAATCACAACGTCATAATAAAGTCATTGAATCGATTGCGTTGGGTAAAGGATTGTATATCAAACCGTACAAGAAAGGAAATGGCTTGTTTGTTAAATGTTCAAAAAACTAATTAAGAGGTTACCTAATAGTGCTCTTAGTAATATAGATATCCAGAATCACGCGTATAACGTACCTTATTTTAGAGGTGTATATATGAAAGATCAATTACCTAACAAACCGAAACTTATTGAAAGTGGTGTTGTTAATTTGGATAATTCTAACAGTGAAGGAACACATTGGGTAGCCTACATAAAAATAAAGAATTATTGTGAATATTTTGATAGCTATGGTAATTTGAAACCACCTTTAGAATTACTAAATTACTTTAAAAATTGTAATGTTTTTTATAACTATACGCGATTTCAAAAAAATAACTCTGTAAATTGTGGACATTTATGTTTGTCATTTTTGTATACTTTCTGGAATAAATATATAAATTGAATAACTTTTTTATTTGTATCATTTGCATGATGTCTCTCTCACTATCTATAACGGGTAACTCATCAGCATTATCTACTTATTATTCACCTACTCTACAATTTGAGGGACAGTATGAATGTGCATTATTATATTTATCTACATTTAATTCTATACCAAATATTGATAAAACAAATTGTAAATTTTATTATGATCGTGATGTTATTGAAATACCTGAAGGCGCATATGAACTGCAAGACATCAACGATTATATAAATTTAAAATTACAAGGCGCAAGTTTTAAATTACAATGCAATAACAATACTTTAAAAACTAATATATTCTGCACAAAAAAAATTGATTTTATAAAAGAAGATTCTATTGGTAGATTGTTAGGTTTTGGTAAGAAAAAACTTGAAGCAAATATATTACATGAATCACCGTATCCAGCGAACATTTTATCAACAACCGTGGTGAGGGTCGAATGTGACATAGTGACTGGATCATATATTAATGGCCAACCGAGTCATATCATTCATGAATTTGCTCCAAATGTGCCTCCTGGTTACAGAATTATAGAAGTTCCTAAAAACGTCATTTACTTTCCAGTAAATCAAAACAACATTAACAGTGTGAACGTGAGACTTTTAGATATAAATAATAATTTGCTTAATCTACGTGGGGAGGAAGTGCAGTTATATTTACACCTCAGAAGAAAATGATTGATTACAGTAAAATAAATAAATACCCTTGTACCCCAACAAAAAAAAACAGTGCTTCTCGAGTTATCCACAAGACAACATCTAACCCAAAAAAAAAACTGCAACTTAATCAAGAAAATCGACAATTTCTCAAAGCTATAGGACTTTTAAAATGAGTATGTTAGACGTTTTATCTTCTCCACTGCACGATAATACTATAGTTGGTATCGAATACCATTCATATAAGCCATACATAACAAGTTTCAATAGAAACGATGAAATTCGCATACCTATTAATGAAAAAGACTTATATGTTTTACCATCCGCTAGTACATTGTATTTAGAAGGATCAGTAAAAGTTACTAAAAAAGATTCCCAAGAAAGAAGTAGTGTATCATTTACGAATAATCCCATGCTGTATCTCTTTCAAGACATTCGATATGAACTAAATGGTGTCGAGATCGATAAAATAAAAAACGCTGGCATAACAACTACTATGAAGTCATTATTATCAATGAATGAAAGTGAATCAAAATCATGTCGTGCTTGGGGTTGGGACATCCATGGCTTTAAAAGTCCCAATGGTTCTTTTTCTGTATCTATACCACTTAGTAACATTCTTGGATTCGCTGAAGATTACAAAAAAGTGATCATGAATTGCAAACATGAATTAATATTATTGCGGAGTAATACAAACTCAAATGCTGTGAAGCTTGATGCCGGAGAAGTCATACACGATGTTGAAATTAATAAAATTGTATGGAGAGTACCACATGTAAAAGTGTCGGACAAAGAAAAAATTCATCTTTTAAAGATTTTGGAAAAAGATCGAGCGCTGCAATTAGTATTTAGGAATTGGGATTTATACGAATATCCGTTGTTGCCTAAAACCACAAAACATACGTGGTCTATTAAAACTTCATCCCAAATTGAAAAACCGAGATATGTAATTATAGGTCTACAGACTAATAAAAAACATAATGCAGTTGCTGATATGTCTAGATTTGATCACTGTACTTTGCGTGGTGTAAGAGTATATCTCAATTCAACTTATTATCCATATGAGAATCTAAACAGCAATTTCACTAATAACAATTGTGCATTACTTTATGAGCAATATGTTCGTTTTCAACAGTCATACTATGGACGTCGATCAGAGCCGTTGTTAAACGCCAAGGAGTTTAAGGAAGTCGCTCCTTTATTTGTCATAGACTGTTCTAGACAAGTTGATAACCTCATATCAGGTCCAGTAGTCGACGTACGAGTAGAGCTGGAAAGTGATGTTGAAATACCTGATCAAACTTCAGCCTACTGTTTGATATTGAACGATTGCATAATTGAATATAAACCATTAACTAATATTGTAAGAAAAATATCTTAATTATGAGTTCTAATGTAGTTATTTTAGACATACAAGGATTTAAAGATTCTCAAAACCAATTCATAGTCAAGGAATTGGCTTTTGCTACTCAAGAGTTTACACAATCGTTTTTAATTAAACCACCATATTTGTTTAAATATTTATCAAGTTCAGAAAAGAAACAAGTTATGTTGTTGGAAAGAAATAGAGGAATTTATTGGAACGAAGGTTATATCGACTATCGGGAATTTAGACGAATAATCGTCCCATATCTAGAAAATAAGGAAATCATTGTAAAAGGTTTCGAAAAGGTGAAATGGGTTAAGGAACTTTGTGAGAATTGTAGTGTCTTTGACCTCGGTGAAAAAAACTGTCCTAATTTCTCTGTGTTGTATAACATGTACTGTGATGGAAAACAAAATTTTAATTGTACTAAACATGTAAAGTACTGTGCCTTAAAAAATGTGTTATGTATTAAAAAATATTTGAATTTCTAATGAATTGTGTATTTAAGGTTTTAATAAATAAAAAATCATTAAATCGTAAAAATGTGTTTATTTCAAAAGTTTGCCTACCTAATACTCTACAGTTACCCTTTCCATAATAATAAAAATGTATTAAATTTAAAAAGTATGACACAACTAACCTAAGAAGTATTGTAATCTAACATAAAACACAGCATTTAGATAAAAAATTCCATTTAAAAAATTAAAAATCATTGTCTATCAAAGATTTCGAATAAAATGCATGAAATTTAAAAAATATAACACAACTAACTTTAATAAATATTGTTATCTATCAAAAATACATCATTTAGATAAATATTTCTGTTAAAAAAATGAAAAATAATAATTAAAAGTCATTGTCTATCAAAGATTTCGATATTTTTTTAACTAATGATTCAGTATCATCCATTACATTATCAATTGCGTCTTTTACAATGTATTGTGCATTTATTATCACATTATCACTATCACTATCACTGTCACTGGTATTGTTATTGCAGAGGTCTATAACTGATATTTTTATTAACTTCAACCCGCGTCGGTGCAGTTTGCTCATTACGAAAGATTTTGTAGGTTGTTTCTTCATTTGAGATGGCTTTTCCTGACGTCGTCGTCTGGATTTCTTTTCTTTTGTAATTTGACTGCAGTGCTGGGGCTCGTTGCGAAGCATCTCGGAAAGTCCTTCGTAAGGATCCTGAGCGTACTGGCTAAACACAATTTCTGAATCGGAAATCTGAAACAAAATTATAAAAATAATTGTTAGTATTTTTAACAGACATCAAATCAAAAAAGGAGGAGGTTCTCAATTCGACTGTATGTTTTTGTAGTGTCACTCTCGAGGTGGTCCTATTTAAATTCGGTTAAGACTGATGATGATCTTCAGAGATAACGAAGAGGACTCTTTAGTGAATAACAGTCACTCACCCGCAATTAGAGAAATCGTTTGGCTATGTATTGTATATTTTACTCAAAATAGAAAAATAAAATACCTAAACTTTATAAAAGTAAAAACCTTAAAAAATAATGAAATAATTTGTGTAAAACTGTTTAGGAAGTCAGTGGATTTTTTTGTTAAATCAAACCAAATCAAAGACATCTACTTTCTAAACTGTTTCACATAAATTATTTTATTATTTTTGTAGTCGGTTTTTACTTTTATTAAAGTTTATTTTATATTCGATGAAAACAATCGTTATCTATGTTATAATAATAAAATAGATTTAAAATATTTTACTTACCGATGACATGATTGTGACGCACACTAATATATCAGATATCAATAATAATTAACAAGTACTCGAAGCGAGTAATATTTTATAAGTAACATACATAACACGTTTGCACATTAGGTAATTAAACATTACGACATTATAAGTTAGTGCCCGTTCACATAGACTAATTGCTGAGTCAATTTTGTTCGCATTTGATAAAAGTTTAGTACGGATAGGGAAGCAAACTGTTTAGCGAATTGATATAAAACATAAATTTGCTGAGTTATATTCTTCTTTCATACATCTGTTAACAACTGCGAGTTTACTAATCATATGAACAATTAAAGTAGACAGTCAATTTGCTAAGCAATCTGTTTCCGTGATCGTACATTAATTTAAGATTTTTATTCAAACATTATCTGATCTGATTCATTCGCTGGTCTGTGTGAATGGGCACTAAGTTTTTAAGTTAACTCTAAAAATGATAACTTAGCATTTGTGTGAGCATTGAACTTTTAGATGTTTTTAATTATATTGACAAAGCACATTATGATTGTGTTGCAATATTATAGGTATCATAGTAATGTACAAACATTGATCACTTGAAAATAAATCTTATCTCCATAATAATAAAAGCAAAATGCTACTTAAGCACTGACTTATCACGTATATCACGAAATCTCCGGAACTACGAAACCTAAAAACTTGAAATTTGATATGTAGATTATTTACAGGATGTTAGCATTTGCTAAGAAAAGATTTTAGAAATTCGATTTTAAGAAGCTAAATGGATAAAAAACTTAGACGAGCGAACAAAGTCGTGGAATCAGTTAATTGTAGGTATTATAATCATACCTATACAATTTACGCGTAACTCTACGTAAGTAAGTTGAATCTTAGGTTGCTTTTAGTGTAGGTAGGCATTATGTAATAATAAGCTACTTAATATCTGATAAATAAAACAGATAGATAGTTATAATCACTCACATTTTATTTATATTTAATACAAAACTACAGTAGGTACATACAAACAGACAGCAGTATATTTAATATTACAATATTATCTTTATCGGTACAATGTAATGTTTATATCTAACATTTAATAACATTATTATGTTTCGATGTATTACATATAGTTTAAAAAATAATCACGGTTCTCGTATATAAACTCTGTTTACTCTAAAAACGGACCTAATTTTCGTTATTAAAAGTATATGAATGGCCCCAGGCTCGCGTTGCTATTTTACCTTTAGATATCACTCGTTTATCGTCGTTACCAGATAAGGCAATTTTATTAACACTTTGTGTAAATATTTCATGCTTTATTGATTTAAACATATAATTTTTTCTGCGAATAACTCCACCATTAAACAAAATATTTTTATAATCTATGATGTTTAAATCCCGAACCACGCATGATTTAACTCCTTTTGCTTTTTTTATGACTTCGTTAAGAGTTTTTATAGAATAGAGTTTCGATCTCAAACCCACAAAATCAGATATAAAGTTTCCTCCCATTTCATCTTTGAAAAGACCTGGAATTTTTTTGTTAAGTAAAGGTATGTTAAAATTATTTTGTTCATCATAATTACTTGTGTCAAAGTATTGCAAAAAATGATATTTCAAGTCATGGTAAAAATTATTTGTATATATTTCATACACAAAAGAATCGGTATCTGTATAACATAGCTGTACTTGATTTTCATAAAACGGTTTTACAATATTATAATGAAAATTATACATGTGCGACTTTGAAAGTTCTAAAACAGTGAATCCAATATAAATTGGCTTATCTAAAATAATTTGATCAGGTTTCATTTGTATTGCAACTAAATTTTCGGTTAAAATTGAAGCACTATGAAAATACGGGTTAGCTACAAGTCTTTCAGCCGATATGTTTTTTTTGGTTCGATTAGTTTTATCGCACCATTGGTTAACTAAATGTACAGTTACTCTTTTTTCAGTATTTTCTAACGTTTTGCCAAAAACACTGTTGTTTAATAACTTAAAAAAGTCTTGTTCGAATGCACTTTTCGCCTTTTGTCTTAATTGAGTATTCAATTCTATATACTGCTTTAAATATGGACTCTGTCTAAAAGTAATAACTCTATGAACTTTCCTTAATATCAACCCGTGTTCTAAGCATTTCTTTAAATGAACGTAATGTATAACATAATTATACTTATTATACAAATTTGCAACTAGTTTACTAGTTTTACCACCAGGAGGTATGCATTTCTCTGGACAAAAAGGTAAATCATTATGATGATTGTGTAAATGTTTAGGATACAAAAGATCTACTTCTAATATATAACCCCACTCAACATCATCCTCAATACTTTCTACATGTAAATGAGTCAATTCATTTTCACTGAGAAATCTGAAACTAGAATAAGGTAAATACTGACACATGCTAAAACCATAAAGGTTATTACAATCTAGATAAACTATGAAACATTGAGGCTTTAAAGCATCATACTCACGCATGTATTTATGATTGGCCTTTGCATAACGATGGGAACACATACACAAACCTCCTCTAATACCATCTTGAATCATTCTAACGATATCTAAGTCCGACACGAGTTCCAATTGAATACCTGTTTTAAGCAACATTGCATCAAAGGACAAACTAGGCGTCGTTATGTAAAATGCAGGATCAAGTTTATAATGTTGTTTACACGTTTTCCTAAAATTTTGAAATATGTCTGATAATAAAAGTACGTCTGTTTTTAAATACAGATCAGTATATTCACCTAAATTATTTATACTAAATTCATCCCAAATTGTTTTAGCATGATTATAATCTTCATCGCTAATGTCTTCGTTGGTTAAAGAATTATGAAAATAACATTTCAACGGTAACATTTTTTGTTCATAACATTTCCAATCTGTCATATAATCATACGGATATATACCTTTCCGTGTCAGCAAATCAAACTGCTTCTCATCAGAAAAATGAGATCGAAGAGTAACAAAATCTTCTATCTGCATTGTTTTAGCGAGTTTGTCCAAACTTGTTGCTAAAAAGTTGAAGGAATCTAAAAACCTTAATTGTATATATTCGTTATCAGCCATCGGAATAAACTTTGAAAATGAAATGTATTTTTCTTTGGTCTTGGGTATTATTTTTATTTGTCCGGGTATTTCACCTAACTTTTTTATAAATAAATGGCAGTCATAACCTGATAGATTATGAAAAATTATTGGAATGAATTTTGGTACTTTATATTTTAGATTACAAATTCGATGTGCCGCGCCTCGATATCGACCTGTGATATGACAGTGATCCCTGACTCTTTCGACCCACAATAAGTTTTCACATATGTGACATTTAATAGCATGTTTAAAATCATAGACGTCTTTTTCTGTAAAAATCATAGGTTTGCTTTTAGTTAGTATTTTGTGTATTTTTTTTACATCCTCAGTAAGAAAATTGACAAATTTTGAAACACAATCGTTACCTCGATAACTTCTATATCCTTCAAAATTATTGTCGAACGAAGATACTATATTATAAGCGAACGCAGCAGGCACATGGTGTTTTAAGTATGACGTATTAGCGGTGTTGAAATCGTCGCCGGATATTGGTTCAAGCAATGTTTCGAAATCAGCGTATATGACGAAAGGAATGTCTTGTTTTCTTTCATAATTTTGAAACTTTAAAAATGTTCCTTTTTCTGGTAAAACTGTGACAACCCCTCCACATAGATGTGCTTCAATTTGACTAGGACTAGGAAAAAACAATAAACAGGTTTCGCAAAAGTACAATTTACCGTGATGTTTAGTAATCTGATTTCGGATTAGACGAGATAAATCTTTAATAAGACAGTAGTGGGAACTTGTATTGTTTTCTAAAAATAATAGATGGATACTCTTCGATTTATTATTAATTGATTTATACAAGGGTCCGATTATAGTCTTATTATTTTTCAGCCCATACACGAAAATATTCAGAAACGGATTGTTTTTTTCGAAAACAGCTATATCCAAAAATGTGATCGGAAATTTCAAATCATTAACATTTAAAACATCCTGGAAGTGAGGATAAGACGTTACTCTGTTAGAATGATTAGTTGCAGGATACAAAGCCGCCACAATACACCATAAAAAACAAAAATTGTCTCTGTTTTGAATATTCAAACAAGATTTTTTGTTTTTTATAAACTTTGGTAAAGCTATAAATTTAGACCCACCGAGAGGTTGATATTTATTAATGTTTATTTCTAAATGTGAATTGGTTAAAAATGTCCAACCACTATCTCGCTCCTGAAATTCTTCAATTTTCTTAAGCAACAATACAACTATTGATTTATAAACTGCATCAAAATCGTAATTAAAATGAATTATGTAGTTTTTTGTCGCAAATGATTTAATTTCTTGTTGATCATTTTTAAACATAAGAAAAACAGCAAAAATTTCTAAATTAATTTTGATAGATGTATGTTTTTGTAGCGACTGATCTGTCAGATTCTTAACATGTTCGCAAACATTATTGAGAAATGATTCTGGAAAATTATTTACTTGATCGTTTGTCGCATTGATTCTATAACTCACGATACGTCCTTTAAACGAAGAATTAATTATTTCAACGTTGTCGTACAAAAGGGTTGCACTATTGTTTTTATGTGCATTGCTGCGTAAATGACCAGACCACCTACGACTATCTACAGATAAATTACAAACCGAACAGTGAGGCATCTTTAATAATATTATATCTAATAAGTAATAATTTTGCCTTAACACATCTACTTCATTGTATTAAACGTAATAGTTATTTCAGAGTTTAGATACGAAAATCATAATTAAACCTTTACAATATTCACAATCTCACAAATACCTTTGTTAACGAGTTTCAGCTCCAAAACTATGTATAGTAAGTTGATGAAGTAAATAGGAGTATAGTACCATTGTTTACATCCGAACACAGCAGATTTGTTGTAGGCTCTTATTCGATAATCCCTTCAAGAACTTTATCGTGGTGTTCATCAAAATATTTCTGAAAATAAGGTGAAAATAATATTATATTAGTAATATATACACGTACATATCTTTAGTCATAAAAGTTAAAAAACTTCAAACAAAAAATATTTATAATAATCATATAATTACCTGGGAAATGTATTATAGGTACTAATAATTATAATTTTTTACTGTCAGATATTCAGTTCAGATGCGTATTTCTCAGATCCAAAATATCTAACTTCAGCTGCTGCAGATCACTTGGATATCAGAAGATGCTAGGATCGTGTACTTATTATTTTGCTTCAAAAAATAATGTTCTAAAAACTTGACAATTAAACAAGATAACCAATTAATTCGTCAGTCAACCATTGTTGCTTAAAGTTAATTATTATTATGTTTTAAAATGTTCGGCTTTTTAAACAAAGTACAATTTATTCATTATTAAAATAAATATAATCATATGAACCCGATATTAACGATAATCATAAGATCTTTTACCAGTAAAGCATTTCATATTTCAACATAGTTGTTAGTTTTATTGCACTTTGATCAACCTAAATAATTTATCTATTCAGCTGTAACATTCGCATAAACCGCTATTTTAGGTAAGGATGGCACGCATACACATTTACTTTATTCACCTAAATATCGTCTTTTGTTAATTAGTAATATAGGATAATTTGTCAGCCCTAAGTCTTTTTGCTGTATCGACAAACCATACAAATTGTGTGCTCTAATTCCTTACTCTTCATTTTTACGTTGATATAATACGTACAAAAAAAAGAGTTGATTTAATCGTTGTTACTTAGGATGTTTGCAATCATTTCTAATAAAGTGAATTATCATATGATTTCGACATATAAACAACATGTTTTCGAAGACCAAGACACAGACGAAATTAAGTATTCAAGTGCGGATACAATCTCCAAGAAGGGCAAGAAGTACCTACGCTGCGAACGCTCATTTATTCATACGAATTGTTGATACTTTCCGTGTTGATTGCTGACCTGCTGCTATCCACCGCTCCGAGTGTCGTCACCAACTCATCAAGCTACTGGTAAAAACATGTAAGTTTAATAAGTAATGTAAGTATAATAAGTTGTTGTGTATTATCCACAGACATAGTAAAAAATATAGACGAAGTTCTGCGAACAATCTAGTGAAGCCAAAAAAACTATGCTCCTTCGTGTACAAAAATCCTTCAAGTGTGAGCGTGAGCGCTGGTTGTACACGAAGAAGCAAAGGCTTTTTTTTGGCTTCACTGTGATTGTTCGCAACACTTCGTCTATATTTTTTACTATGTCTGTGGTATTATCCCTCTCTTTACTTATCTATATATTGTCCATTCTAAGGTTGTCTGAAAAAAATTGTCTAGACCGCGATAACACCGCCTATTGCCTTATATCTTTTATGTATGTTGCGTATTTTTGGGGTGAAACACCTAATGGTGTGTCTAGGAGGTAAGACTGACTCGATACGTGGCACGTATATATTGTTTCACATCTGTATAATGGCTTCCGGCTTTCCGGGACAGTTACATTTTTTGTATACAATACAGAATATATGTGGGAGTTATTTTGAAGATAAGAATTACTATACTTTTAATGCACGTTTTTATTTAAATAATACGTCGTAGTAGTTAGGTACATTGATCGTCTTATACTGTCAAAGATAATGTAATCACTATCACTACGTTTTAATCATGATTATATTATCTTTGGTTTTAACTGTCTTTTAATCTGGCTGCGCAGCAGTTGATACAAGTACCTCAGCGCTCCCAGCCATTCATTCCATCCGTCACACACATACTTCCCGTTCATTCATCAGCTGCGTTCAAACAAATTTATAACACCACATATATTTTGTATTGCACGAAACATTTTAAGAGTATATTCAAATCACTGATCTATTTGTATCATTATTTTTTATTAATTGTTTTAACGTTTTTATTTCAGGTCAGAATCAGAGTGCGAGTTCAATCAGCCAACTGCGGTCATCGGACAGAAAGCTAAATCCACGCGCAAGCTCCCTACCAACAACAACAACGGGAAGCGCAAGTCAGGATCGTCTCGTCCAAGGTAATCAAAATTTTGTTTTAAAGCAAAGTTGAGTAAAATACTTCACTTTGATATCCGGATAGATAACGAAGACGAGTATTAAATTCATTTTAGAATTGAATTAAAATCATTTTCCAAGCAACGATTCGAATAAGAAAGTATATGATTAACCAAATCTTTATTTCTTTGTTGTTTCAGTAAAAAAATACAGAATGATAATATCGATGTATTCGGTATCAGTCGCAATGAAACTGACACGGAACTCAACGAAGGCTCATCTAGCAACCAAACAGTTTTATCATCCTTTTTTGTCAACCGTGTGGCTAATGGTAACGAGCGGCGAGATGCGAACACCGACGGAGAATATTATATAGACTGCAAAGTTTACAAGACGTCCGATGCGCGTGAGACGGAGTCCATGGCGTTGTGGAAGAAAGCGCTTGTCCGTGTAAAATTCCAAACCAATACGGATACATCGCAGTGGAGCCGATTACAGGATTTCGTGCGTTCGGCAGACAAATTGTTTGAAGAACCACCAAGAATGTACACTGGTAAATAAAATAAAATCATTATAAGATCATTGTTTTGTTTTATTTAATAAAATGAGGTAAGCGTCCAAAATCTTCCTTAGGAATCAGTTAATCCATAAATTATAATGATAACAGTAAGTAACCTATAGACACATACACAACAAACATAACACTTTTTTCCTCAAACACTCAACGCTGTTGCTAAATTAAATTAATACATTTTTGATCGATCAAGTAGAACGTTCAGTATTAGATATATTCTGGTACACCGTCGGTTACCATTAAGCGTTTTACCACATTGTGTGCATCATGCCATCATGTTATGTGTCGATCGCCAAACGTCCAAACGAACATCTCATGAACGTTCAACGTCAACGAGTTCCATTCGGATACCGTTGGGCGTTCTACAACATCGAACTGATTTAATTAATCTGCATATTTATCCGAATCCGTATACTTATTATTGGGCGCACTGGAACACCGGAGCGGTACGCGACAGGTGGTCCAGCGTGCCCAATATTATACTACTTGCATGTGTGTGAGTGAGCGCTGGTTTGTACACGGAGGAGCACGGTTTTTTTGGCTTCATTATGATTGTTCGCGGCACTTCGTCTATATTTTTACCATGTCTGTGCCTACTGCAAGCATAAAATAAATCGTGATGAACAGAATTCATCGATACGCTTCCGCTGGCGAACACCCCCGAAGTGTTCGGTCTACACCCGAACGCTGAGATCGGCTACTTCAGCCAGGCTGTGCGAGAGATATGGGGACACCTCATAGAACTACAACCGCAGACAAGTGAGTTTCATTAACTTATTAAACAGGTTCCGGAACACATGAACACAAAACATCTTTTATCTTTTATTTTAAGAGGTTTTCGAGTCTCGTTTATAAGGCATTCATCAGTAAATAATTATACTAGACTAGATCAGGGATGGC